>CM053030.1:297447043-298754543 GCA_028564925.1 Lithobates sylvaticus | reverse complement strand
ATTTATTGATTTGGGTCCCCCTTTTTTTTTTTTTTTTTACGGTGTGTCTAAATTATTATTTTTTTTTTGGGGGGGGGGAAGAGGGGAAAGGTAAATGTTTACTTGACAGGGGAGGGAGGAAGAGGGGGAGGAGGGGGTAAATGGAGGGTGAGGGTGTAAATGGAGGGTGATGGGGTGTGTATAAATAGGAAAACTGAGATAAAGGCACATTGAGACAAACACTAGTTATAATTTTTCCCCTTTTTTTTTTTTTCATCTTCCTTTTTAGAAAGGGAGGGAGAGGGAGAAGGGGAGGACACCTCCTCCTCCCCCTCCTCGGCTGCTCCCCCCTCGCCCCTCTTACCCCCGATCATGCGGGAGAAGGTAGAAGCAGACAGGCTGAGATCGAAATAAATTACCTATATAAGGGCAAAATGCAATATGTTGGTAATGCCCTAAAAAAAATGGTATGGATGAATGGAGTGGAATGGATGAATGAGAGGAGAGAGGTAGAAAAGAGAATGGTCACGAAAGGGAGAAAGGGACATAGGATTTCTTTTTTTTCTTTTTGGGGGAACAATGGCTAAAATAAAATACAATAAATATGAGTAATCAGCACACGTTTTTGTCATGGAATGTGAGAGGTATGGGAACGCAACTAAAACGAACACAGGTTTTCACAGAAATTAATAAAGTGCAGGCCAAGATCATTTGTATCCAAGAAACACATATGATTAAAGAGAGACTGAAGTATTTAGAAAAACCTTGGATACAATGGTAAAGCCACTCATGTCATACAACATACTCAAGAGGGGTTTCTCTCCTGGTCCATCGGGGAGTAACATGGGAGTGTATTAGAGAAAAAAGAGATCCTGATGAAAGATATGTTTTTGTTTTTGCTTTGGTGCATGCATTGCCAGTTGTAATTATGGGGATTTATAACCCTCCCCCAGCTACAATGTGAGTACTGAAAGAGGCAGTGATATTCATGTCAGAATACCCAGAGGCACATGTTGTATGTATGGGAGATTTCAATATGTGTTTAGATCCAAAGCTAGACAGGTTCGGGAAAAGTAAGCAAAAAGGAGTGGAAGGGCCGAAGGTGTTGGAGAAATTTATGAATGAAGTAGGCTGGGCTGACCTATGGAGGATCAGAAACCCAGGGACCCGGTCTTACTCATGGTATGCACCAGGGAGAGGGTGCATGTCTAGAATAGATATGGTAATGGGGAACGAAAAGATCCTGCCAATGGTTCGATCTGTAGCTTATATGACAAGAGGGGTGTCTGACCACTCTGGATTAACCTTTAAGCTAAAAATAGGCCCAAAAAGAATACGACCGGGTTACAGGATACAGGCTCAATGGTTGACCCAGATAGGATTAAACGATAGAATTCCAGAGCAAATGGGAATGTTCCTGGAAGCACATGGGAACAGGAAAATAGACGGAGTACTTTGGGATACATTTAAGGCATACTTGAGGGGAATAACAAGATCAACAATATCATACATTAAACGTACCAACAGACAAGAAGAAGAGGAAAGGGAACAATTATGTGCACAGGCAGAAAATAGGTTTATAGGGGACCCCTCAAATATAAACCAAATAAGATGGGCAGCCTTATCACGGCAATATAAGAACCAACTAATAATTAACGCTATACGTAAAAAATTACAACATGCACAAAAAAATTTTGAACAAGGACAGCAAGCTAACAAGATGCTGAACTTCTTGATAAGGCGGCAAACCCCATCACTAGCAATATCAGAGGTGGAAAATGAGAAAAGGGAGACGGTAAATACATTAGATGAGATTCTTGAGACCTTCCAAAAATATTATATTAACATGTATACATCAACACTGACCTGTACAAGAGAAGAGATAGAGGATTACCTGAAGGATTTGGACTTTCTTAAATTAACAGAGGAACAAAAAGAGGAGTTAGAGAGGGACATAGAGGAAGAGGAAGTACGAGAAGCTATCTTCTCTTTGGGAAAGGGTAAGTCCCCAGGGCCAGATGGCATACCACTGGAAATGTACCAGCGATATGCAGAGATTATGGTACCAGCTATGACCAAAATGTATGGAGAGGCGTTTCGAAGGGGAGAAATGCCTGTCTCCATGTATGATGCTACAGTTATATTGATACCAAAACCAGACAAAGATAGAACTGAATGTGGGGCGTACAGGCCAATATCATTATTAAATATAGATTACAAAGTACTGGCAAAAGTGCTTGCCAAAAGGCTCAACCAGGTAATTCTATCTATAATAGCGGAGGACCAAACTGGATTTATGCCAGGGAAATCCACCTCAATCAATATTAGAAGGACGCAATTTATGATACAAATGAGAGAGTTTATTCCAGAAACAAGTGCCTTGGCATCGCTGGACACAGCCAAGGCATTTGATTCTATAGAATGGGAATTTCTGCAGACAGTCCTGGAAAGGAATGGATTTGGAGAAAAATTTAGAAAATGGGTGAGAATAATTTATAAACAACCATGCTCCAATTTGTTAATAAATGGTATATTATCCCCTACAATAAAATTATATAGAGGAACAAGACAGGGTTGCCCAATGTCACCGCAATTATTTGCTCTGGCAATTGAGGCATTGGCAAATAGATTTAGGCAATCAGACAAATATAAAGGGATTAAAGTAGGAAAAAAAAACGAACATATAGGCTTATACGCGGACGATATTATATTATATATGGGAGATGCGCAAGCATCTCTGACGGAAGCAATGAGAATAATAGAAATATACGGGAGGTTCTCAGGGTTAAAAATAAATTGGCAAAAATCCGCACTGATGCTTCTAGGAACAGGTAATGAAAGGAGAGTTCAGACCCCATTAAAAATAGTTGACTTTTTTAAATATTTAGGAGTAAATATTACGTTGAAACATGAAGAAGAGATGGAAGCTAATATACTCTCATTAGTAGAGCATGTTAAGAGAAAATTGGAAATATGGATAAAGCTACCAATATCAATGGCAGGCAGAATTCAGCTGATAAAATCTATTATACTACCCAAGTGTTTATATGTATTTGCACATTCCCCAGTAAAAATACCAAGACAGATATTTAAAAAATTAAATTTGCAGATGATTCGGTTCATTTGGGCATATGGAAGATGCAAACTAAAATTTAATAAATTACAAAGACCAAAGACAGAAGCTGGGCTGGCCCTCCCGGATTTCTATTTATATTACTTGGCAGGGCAACTGAAACATCTAAGATCATGGGTAGGACAGGAAAAAATAACAAGGATAGAGGAATATCTTCTTAGTAAAATGCAAATAGATGACTTAATGATGGGATTAGAATTAAAAGATCTGAGGAGAGTGGGAGTAAAAATCCCCTTACTGAAAGTGGCAAGGACAGTATGGAGGGAGGCTAAGAAATTGACGGGATTTGTTGGAATTCCAGCAGAAACAGCGCTCTGGAATAACCCAAAATTCGAACAACTGGAAACCGTTGAGGACAGCAAATTTTGGAAGCAGAATAAGATAATAACTTTTGGCCAGCTCTATGATAAAAATGTAATATTAACCTATGAAAACCTGTGTAAACAATATAATTTACTGAGTAAACAGTTCTACAGATACCTTCAGCTGAATCAGGTGCTACAGGTACAGTTTAGAAGGGAGGAATTAAAAATATCTAAATATCCCCTTATAGGCATTTTGAGATCGCAGGGACCTAAGGGATTGATAGCCAAAATTTATACACATCTGTTACAGAAGAAAATAGAAGGTGAACCACTGAAAATAAGGGATAAGTGGCAGGCGGCTATCCCAGACATGAGCGATCATGAATGGGATGAAGCCTGCGCCTCCCATCTGAAGGTATCTCCCGCAATGAACAACAGGATAATACAGATGAATATAATACATCAGACGTATTTGGCTCCAAATAGACTGTACAAAATGGGGAGGATGACTGAACCAAGATGTGGGCAGGGGGGAGCAGACTTCCTTCACGTAATGTGGTACTGTGGTAAAATAGGAAAATATTGGCAACAGGTAGCTAGGAAAATAGGAAAAGTTTTGAATAAACCTTTTATGGCTACGATGGAATTATGTTTGCTGGGGATATTTAGGGAAGAGAGAGACAATAGAGACAATAATACCTTCTTAAGGGAGGTACTATTTCTGGCAAGAAAACAAATAATAGAAAAATGGATTCAGCCATATCCCCCGACAGTAACCCAATGGGTGAGAGCAGTAAATCCGGTCCTACCCCACGAAAAAATAATGTATGAACAAAGGGGAAACGGGCGAAGATATGAAAATATATGGGCAAAGTGGAATAGAACATGGTTAATAATGGATATAGGAACACCCGAAAACATAGTATAAGGTGACCATAGAGGGTGAGAGAGAATGGAATGAATGAGAGGAGAAAATGTAATTATAATTTGTATTATATAAAGAAATGTAAAAGCATATAAAAATGTACAATGTAAATTATCATGTAAGGAAAAAAAAAGATTTTGTAATAAAAAGTTTTGAAAAAAAAAACTCCCCTCAACGATTGATTCAGGTAATGGGTTCCCTCCTCCGCTCCTCTTCGATAATCACATCACAGATGCACTTTCTCTTTCTCTTCTTTTCTATTACTCTCGTCTCTTATTACCTATTATGACAACAAGATGACTCCCCAGAGCCTACTCTGTGGAGCCCAACGTACCTATCCCCTTAATGGCTGTGCTTTTTAAAAAAAGTGAAGTTCACTTACAGTTTTCTTTCCTATGCACCTTGTTTGTTTTTGTTATCTTATCTTGCATGCCATTTGATCACAGTCATCTATTACTAACTACATCACTTGGAGTAATGTCCCTAGGCAGCCCATAAATGTATTTAATAAATTGAAATGTAGGGGCAGGGAGGGGGCAGAGGGCAGAACTGAAATACCCAGGAGTAGCAGGGGGACACGTACAGTCCACAGCTAGATCCCTGTTGGGGTGGCTGGCATGTTCTCCCTTGAACCGACTGGAACAAAATCAGATATTGATACTCTGTCGACCCCTGCTCAATCTTATTAACCACATAACATGGCACACAGAGTTTATTGTCACTCATTTGCTCTGATCAATGTTTTATAACAAGCCTTCAGGGGATTAGCTATCATCGATATGTGTTATATATTTGTTGTTACATTAACACACTGTTATCTTCTTAAATTTTGTTTTTAATAAACCTTTTTGTTATATTGATGACATTTTTCAATAAAAATATTGAACAAGAAATGCATGAACTGCAAGATCTGCTCGTATTGTGCCCTGGTCATGGAAGCAGAGAACAAGGTCATATGGTGAATTGGGTCAGTGGACCAATATGCCCGCAATTCACTTTTTGGTTATGCCCATGTTGAGGGAAAGGGCCAGAAAGAGCTTGAATTCGGAAACCGTAATTGGTTTCCAATCTCTGGCAAGGGAGGACTGGGAAATAGTGGCGATGTGTTGACCAGCGTACAAATTGCTTTGGTCCACAATAGATCTATAGATGAAAAACAGCACATAAAAATCAAGTGACATAAAATCAACTGTTTCCACCTGAATGCCTGGGTTGGCCAGTGAATGGGAGAAGTACAGGTAATGCAGAAGTGGTGGGTTCCCAATTAGGATTGGCGAATGCCGCAGGAAAGGCACTATGGGCACGACGGGCCTGTGTTCGTCTTCTTAGTGGCAGCGGGACACTACTTGTGCTTGCCACCTCACCAGCTTGAACTGCACTAATGGGACTCGCTACGTCACCAGGTGATACTGCAGTGCTGGTTTGACTACGACCAGGGTGTACTAGGCTGCTGGTGCTTGCCAGTTCACCAGAAGCATGAGCGACACTAGTACTGTTCTGCTCCATACAAGGGACCTGCGGTTCTTGCACCTCAACGACAGAAGAAGACGATCAGGGTCTGGTACGCCTGACCTTGGCAGGGACCACAACTCCGTCATCAGAGCTATCTGTCATGGAGCCGCTGTCGCCTACAGGATCGTATTCTGAGCCTGAATCTGACAGATGAGTGACTTCCTCTTCACTATCTGTCATGCTCAGAATTGTGTAGACCTCTTTACTAGTGTACCTTCGATTTGCCATTTTGGGCTCTAAATTTTGTGGTACACTAATGAGACTCACAGGTAAAAAAGCCCCTGACTGTTTGCAAATGTATCAAAACGCTACCAAAAAAACTGTTAGCAATTGCAGGGATCAGCCCTGACTCTGCGAATGCTGCAGTTATGTGTGTTTAGTGTTTTGTAAGTGCAGGGCTGATCCTACTAACACTGCATTTTTGGGAACCCTAAACTGCTGGTGCCTGGGGCGACGCAGACCCTAAAAACTAACTTATATCACCCGCCGGGTGATCAGGAGGTTAAACCTTTATTGGGTAATAAACGGCAGGTGCCATGACACTATAAAAAACAAACTAACTAACCAGCGTCACCCGTAACAGTTATACAGTGATCACTGGTGAAAGGGTAAACTAGAGGGCAATCAGGGTGTTAAAACCTTTATTAGGTAGTGCACAAAATGACATTTGTAAAGGAAAAAAAGAAGCCATTTAAAACCACTTGCGGCTTTAGGTTTGATCTTAAGTAGAATCTGAACAGGTACATTATGAAGTGTAGCTCCATCCCAAAAAAATCTATTTTTAAGCTTTTTGGAGAACATAGGGAGGGGTTATCACCCCTGTAACATTTGCTGTCTTTGCACATCTGTTCAGAACATGTCACCTCACTTTCCGTCCCAATGACAAATGTTTTTGGAAAAGTGGGGTTTTAATTGAAACAAGGATTGGTGATAAAGTATCAGTAGAGAGGAGATACCTTTTTTCCCAAATTAAAATCTAACAGGATAGAATTTCCCTTCCTAGGGGTAGATTTCCTCTCACTTCCTGTTTTCTCTTTCCATTTGCAAGTAGGAGTCGTTTGTAAGTTGGATGTTTGAAAGTAGGGGCCTGGCGTATATACTCTGCAGAAATTTGCCCTATTAGATGTTGGTGTAGCCACAAGACTGGTGGGCACAGGAATGGGCCCTGCTGTGAGTTAATAGATCAAGATTTGTAATTGCATGCACCTGTTGAACAGGGCAGAAAAATTGGGGGTGGTGGTGGTGGTGGTGGTGGACGGTTTTGCCACAAGACTGTAAGCTCTCACAGTTACTCTTGGTGGGCGCAGGAATGGGCCCTGCTGTGAGTTATTAGATCAAGATTTGTAATTGCAAGCACCTGATGAACAGGGCAGAAAAATTGGGCCTTTGGCGGTGGTGGTGGACGGTGTTGCCACAAGACTGTAGGCCCTCATAGTTACTCTTGGTGGGCGCAGGAATGGGCCCTGCTGTGAGTTATTAGATCAAGATTTGTAATTGCAAGCACCTGATGAACAGGGCAGAAAAATTGGGCCTTTGGCGGTGGTGGTGGACGGTGTTGCCACAAGACTGCAGGCCCTCATAGTTACTCTTGGTGGGCGCAGGAATGCAACCCCTCACAGGCCCTGCTGTGTTGAACTATTAGATCAAGAAAAAATTTGTAATTACCCGCCCCTGTTAAACAGGGGCTGAAAAATTGTGCCTTAGGCACTGGTGCTGGTGCCACAACACTGCAACCCCTCACAGATACTGTACTTGGAGCACAGCAGTCACACGTGTTGCGAAGCATTTTTTTAAAAAATTGTAAGTACACGCCCCTGTTAAACAGGGGCTGAAAAATTGTGCCTTAGGCACTGGTGCTGGTGCCACAACACTGCAACCCGGCCCTCACAGATACTGTACTTGGAGCACAGCAGTCACACGTGTTGCGAAGCATTTTTTTTAAAAAATTGTAAGTACACGCCCCTGTTAAACAGGGGCTGAAAAATTGTGCCTTAGGCACTGGTGCTGGTGCCACAACACTGCAACCGGCCCTCACAGAGACTGTACTTGGAGCACAGCAGTCACACGTGTTGCGAAGCATTTTTTTAAAAAATTGTAAGTACACGCCCCTGTTAAACAGGGGCTGAAAAATTGTGCCTTAGGCACTGGTGCTGGTGCCACAACACTGCAACACGGCCCTCACAGAGACTGTACTTGGAGCACAGCAGTCACACGTGTTGCGAAGCATTTTTTTTTTTTAAAAATTGTAAGTACACCCCCTGTTAAACAGGGGCTGAAAAATTGTGCCTTAGGCACTGGTGTGCCTGTGGCATGGATCATTGAGGAGGAGGAAGAGGATAGTCAGTGAACATAAGAGGACAGTCACTCAGCATCAGCATAGGCAGTCTTGAAGGGATGTGACATTAAAAATTATTCGGTTATATCCGCCTCAGGTGCCTGGTAGCTGGTGGTGATCCAAGACTGATTCATTTTGATGAATGTCAGTCGATCAACCGAGGCGGTGGACAGGCGCACCCTATGATCAGTCACAAATCCTCCAGCAGCACTGAATGTGCGTTCGGAAAGAACGCTGGAGGCAGGACAGGCCAGTAGCTCAATTGCATACTGTGCAAGCTCTGGCCAGTGATCCATCCTCAGGACCCAGTAAGCCAGAGGATTTTCGGTGGGAAAGGTGTCCAAGTCTGACCTTGCCCCAAGGTATTCCTGCACCATGTATATCAGACGCTGGCGATGGTTGCTGGAACCGATCATACCTTGGGGCTGCGGACTAAAAAATTGTCTGAACGCATCGGTCAGACGTCCACCTTCCCCACCGCTCCTTCTGCCACTGACCGAAGCCTCAGCAACTCGTCGCCCAGGACCAGGAGTTTGTAGCCTCCCAGTTTCTGGGAACGCGTTGCACAGACCTTTCTGCAAGGCCTCCCTGAGATGTCTCATCCTCTGCTCCCTCTGCGACGGCAAGATAAGGTCCGCAACCTTACCCTTGTACCGCGGATCAAGGAGAGTGGCCAGCCAGTAATGGTCCCTCTCCTTGATCCGAAGAACACGAGGATCCTTCCGCAGGCTTTGCAGGATCAGGGAGGCCATGCAGCGTAGGTTAGCTGAGGCATTCGGTCCGGAGTCTTCTGGGTCACTGAGGATGACATGATCGCCAGCCACCTCCTCCCAGCCACGTACAAGTCCACTGGCTTGTTGGGACTGTACATCATCCCTAAAAAAGACTGCTGCTGCTGATGCTGAGTGCCAGGCTCCACCTCCATGCTCACACAATCCTCCTCCTCCTCCTCCTCCTCCTCCTCCTCCTCATCCTCTTCCTGTGTGATGGGTGGGACAGAAGGAACACTGTCCGGATAAAGGGGGCCTTGAGAGGCAAGGAAGTCCTCCTCTTCCTGCCTCTGTTCTGCCTCAAGTGCCCTGTCCATTATCCCACGCAGCGTATGCTCCAACAGGTGGACAAGAGGGACAGTGTCACTGATGCATGCACTGTCACTGCTCACCATCCTCGTGGCCTCCTCAAATGGTGAGAGGACAGTGCATGCATCCCTGATCATGCTCCACTGACGTGGGGAAAAAAAAACCAAGCTCCCCTGACCCTGTCCTGGTGCCGTAGTCGCAAAGGTACTCATTGATGGCCCTCTGCTGCGTGTGCAGTCGCTGCAGCATGGCCAACGTTGAGTTCCACCTGGTGGGCATGTCAGATATTAGGCGGTTCTTGGGCAGGTTCAGCTCCTTTTGCAGCTCAGTCAGCCGAGCACTGGCATTATAAGATCGGCGGAAATGCACACAGACTTTCCTGGCCTGCCTCAGGACATCCTGTAAGCCTGGGAACCTGCCCAAGAACCGCTGCACCACCAGGTTGAGGACGTGAGCCATGCAGGGCACATGGGTGAGCTGCCCCTGTCGCAGGGCGGAGAGGAGGTTGGTGCCATTGTCAGAAACGACCATTCCTGGCTTAAGCTGACGTGGCGTCAACCACCTCTCGGCCTGCCCCTGCAGAGCTGCCAGAACCTCTGGCCCAGTGTGGCTCCTGTCCCCCAAACACACCAGCGCAAGCACGGCATGGCATCTTTTTGCCTGCGTACTTGCGTAGCCCCTTGTACGCCTACGGAGCACCGCTGGTTCCAAGGACAGAGCACTGGAGGAAGAAGAAGAGGAGGGGGTGGAGGAGAGAGGTGTGTCACAACCAGTAGCAGTAGTCGCGTTTTGGAGGCGTGGTGGCGGAACAACCTCCAACACTACTGCACCTTGTCCTGCATCCCTCCCAGCTGCCAATAGAGTGACCCAATGGGCCGTGAAAGAAAGGTACCGTCCCTGTCCATGCCTGCTGGACCATGAGTCAGCGGTAATATGCACCTTACCGCTGACCGCCCTGTCCAGCGAGGCATGGACATTGCCCTCCACATGCCGGTAGAGAGACGGAATCGCCTTCCGCGAGAAAAAGTGGCGTTTGGGAACCTGCCACTGAGGAACCGCACATTGAACAAACTCACGGAAGGGGGGCGAGTCTACCAAATGAAAAGGCAGCAGTTGAAGTGCTAGCAATTTAGCAAGGCTAGCATTCAACCGCTGGGCATGTGGATGGCTGGGAGTGTACTTCTTTCTACGGTCCAGCAGCTGGGGCAGGGAAATTTGCCTGCTGCATTCGGACGTCGGTGTACTGCAAGTACTTGGTTGTGACACACCGAATTCTACACCTTCAGTCCTCTCAGAGCAGCTTTCAGAGAGGACTGAAGGTGTAGTGGGGATGGAGATCCCAGCTGAGGAGGAGCAAGGAGAGGTCCGCTTAGTTCTTTGGTGTGGGTCTTTTATGTGTGCCTGCCAACGAGCTGCATGGCAGGTCGACATATGTCTGGTCATGCTTGTGGTGCCCAAGAGGCTGATGTTTTGGCCACGCGAGATACGCTTGAGACAAATATTGCAAATAGCAGTGGTGCGATCTGCTGCACTCGTCTCAAAAAAGGCCCACACCAAAGAACTTTTCTGATAACGTGCAGAGGCAGCGCCCTGCACAGGCGGAGCTCTGCGGTGTTGTACAGTTGCTGTGCTGGCCTCTACCTGGCCTCCAGGGGGCATCCTGCCTCGTTGGACATGTGACGCCGCATCCTCCTCCTCCTCGTCCTCCTCCTCATCCTCTCTCCCTTGAGGCACCCACGTGGAGTCAGTGACCTCATCATCCCCTCCCTCTTCACCACTAGAGCAAACCTGGCAGTAAGCTGCAGCTGGTGGAACTGTACTGCCAGATTCCTCAAGCTGGGTATCGTCATCCGAGCCTTCGAATCGTTGGGCATCCTCCTGGAGCATGTACCCAACACTGTGCTCAAAGAGTTCGGGGGACTCCTCAGGAGGACATGGTGGTGGGTCTAGGGAAGGGGTGGCTGATGATGCTCTGTCAGTACCCTGAGCCTGGGTGAGAGAGGATGAGGAGGATGAGGAGGGCTTGGTCATCCATTCTACCAAGCCTTCAGCATGATGCGGCTCCACATGTCCAGCTGCCGAAAACAACGACGCGCGTGTCCCATGGCCACGTGCTGATGACGATGCACGACCACGTCCACGTCCACGGCCACGTCCACTAGAAACAGAGCCTGCCTGCCCTGTGTTCTTGGCTCTGCACGCTCTGCCTCCCCTAGGCGGTCTTCCAGCCATTGTAGTCGGTAGTCCTGTGGGTGCTGCTGAGAAGAAAATATAGGAGCTCTGTGTGATGCCACTAACACACTAGAAGTCCTATGGGGTGCTTCTGCAAAGAAAATAGAGGAGCTCTGTGTGATGCCACTAACACACTAGAAGTCCTGTGGGTGCTTCTGCAAAGAAAATATAGGAGCTCTGTGTGATGCCACTAACACACTAGAAGTCCTGTGGGTGCTTCTGCAAAGAAAATAGAGGAGCTCTGTGTGATGCCACTAACACACTAGAAGTCCTGTGGGTGCTTCTGCAAAGAAAATAGAGGAGCTCTGTGTGATGCCACTAACACACTAGAAGTCCTGTGGGTGCTGCTGAGAAGAAAATATAGGAGCTCTGTGTGATGCCACTAACACACTGCAAAGAAAATAGAAGTAACACACTAGAAGTCCTGGGTGCTTCTGCAAAGAAAATAGAGGAGCTCTGTGTGATGCCACTAACACACTAGAAGTCCTGTGGGTGTGCTTCTGCAAAGAAAATATAGGAGCTCTGTGTGATGCCACTAACACACTAGAAGTCCTATGGGTGCTTCTGCAAAGAAAATAGAGGAGCTCTGTGTGATGCCACTAACACACTAGAAGTCCTGTGGGTGCTTCTGCAAAGAAAATAGAGGAGCTCTGTGTGATGCCACTAACACACTAGAAGTCCTGTGGGTGCTTCTGCAAAGAAAATAGAGGAGCTCTGTGTGATGCCACTAACACACTAGAAGTCCTGTGGGTGCTTCTGCAAAGAAAATAGAGGAGCTCTGTGTGATGCCACTAACACACTAGAAGTCCTGTGGGTGCTTGCTGAGAAGAAATATAGGAGCTCTGTGTGATGCCACTAACACACTAGAAGTCCTGTGGGTGCTTCTGCAAAGAAAATAGAGGAGCTCTGTGTGATGCCACTAACACACTAGAAGTCCTATGGGTGCTTCTGCAAAGAAAATAGAGGAGCTCTGTGTGATGCCACTAACACACTAGAAGTCCTGTGGGTGCTTCTGCAAAGAAAATAGAGGAGCTCTGTGTGATGCCACTAACACACTAGAAGTCCTATGGGTGCTTCTGCAAAGAAAATAGAGGAGCTCTGTGTGATGCCACTAACACACTAGAAGTCCTGTGGGTGCTTCTGCTGAGAAGAAATATAGGAGCTCTGTGTGATGCCACTAACACACTAGAAGTCCTATGGGTGCTTCTGCAAAGAAAATAGAGGAGCTCTGTGTGATGCCACTAACACACTAGAAGTCCTGTGGGTGCTTCTGCAAAGAAAATAGAGGAGCTCTGTGTGATGCCACTAACACACTAGAAGTCCTGTGGGTGCTTCTGCAAAGAAAATATAGGAGCACTGTGTGATGCCACTAACACACTAGAAGTCCTGTGGGTGCTTCTGAAAGAAAATATAGGAGCTCTGTGTGATGCCACTAACACACTAGAAGTCCTGTGGGTGCTTCTGCAAAAAAATAGAGGAGCTCTGTGTGATGCCACTAACACACTTCAAGTCCTGTGGGTGCTTCTGGGAAGAAAATATAGGAGCTCTGTGTGATGCCACTAACACACTTCAAGTCCTATGGGTGCTTCTGCAAAGAAAATAGAGGAGCTCTGTGTGTGTGATGGACTAACACACTTCAAGTCCTGTAGGTGCTTCTGGGAAGAAAATATAGGAGCTCTGTGTGATGGGCCACTAACACACTTCAAGTCCTATAGGTGCTTCTGGAAGAAAATATAGGAGCTCTGTGTGTGTGATGGGACTAACACACTTCAAGTCCTATAGGTGCTTCTGGGAAGAAAATATAGCTCTGTGTGTGTGATGGGACTAACACACTTCAAGTCCTATAGGTGCTTCTGGGAACAAAAATATAGCTCTGTGTGTGTAATGGGACTAACACACTTCAAGTCCTATAGGTGCTTCTGGGAACAAAATATAGCTCTGTGTGTGTGATGGGACTAACACACTTCAAGTCCTATAGGTGCTTCTGGGAACAAAATATATAGCTCTGTGTGTGTGATGGGACTAACACACTTCAAGTCCTATAGGTGCTTCTGGGAACAAAATATAGCTCTGTGTGTGTAATGGGACTAACACACTTCAAGTCCTATAGGTGCTTCTGGGAACAAAATATAGCTCTGTGTGTGTGATGGGACTAACACACTTCAAGTCCTATAGGTGCTTCTGGGAACAAAATATAGCTCTGTGTGTGTAATGGGACTAACACACTTCAAGTCCTATAGGTGCTTCTGGGAACAAAATATAGCTCTGTGTGTGTGATGGGACTAACACACTTCAAGTCCTATAGGTGCTTCTGGGAACAAAATATAGCTCTGTGTGTGTGATGGGACTAACACACTTCAAGTCCTATAGGTGCTTCTGGGAACAAAATATAGCTCTGTGTGTGTGATGGGACTAACACACTTCAAGTCCTATAGGTGCTTCTGGGAAGAAAATATAGCTCTGTGTGTGTGATGGGACTAACACACTTCAAGTCCTATAGGTGCTTCTGGGAACAAAATATAGCTCTGTGTGTGTGATGGGACTAACACACTTCAAGTCCTATAGGTGCTTCTGGGAACAAAATATAGCTCTGTGTGTGTGTGATGGGACTAACACACTTCAAGTCCTATAGGTGCTTCTGGGAAGAAAATATAGCTCTGTGTGTGTGATGGGACTAACACACTTCAAGTCCTATAGGTGCTTCTGGGAACAAAATATAGCTCTGTGTGTGTAATGGGACTAACACACTTCAAGTCCTATAGGTGCTTCTGGGAACAAAATATAGCTCTGTGTGTGTGATGGGACTAACACACTTCAAGTCCTATAGGTGCTTCTGGGAAGAAAATATAGCTCTGTGTGTGTAATGGGACTAACACACTTCAAGTCCTATAGGTGCTTCTGGGAACAAAATATAGCTCTGTGTGTGTGATGGGACTAACACACTTCAAGTCCTATAGGTGCTTCTGGGAACAAAATATAGCTCTGTGTGTGTAATGGGACTAACACACTTCAAGTCCTATAGGTGCTTCTGGGAACAAAATATAGCTCTGTGTGTGTAATGGGACTAACACACTTCAAGTCCTATAGGTGCTTCTGGGAACAAAATATAGCTCTGTGTGTGTGATGGGACTAACACACTTCAAGTCCTATAGGTGCTTCTGGGAACAAAATATAGCTCTGTGTGTGTGATGGGACTAACACACTTCAAGTCCTATAGGTGCTTCTGGGAACAAAATATAGCTCTGTGTGTGTAATGGGACTAACACACTTCAAGTCCTATAGGTGCTTCTGGGAACAAAATATAGCTCTGTGTGTGTGATGGGACTAACACACTTCAAGTCCTATAGGTGCTTCTGGGAAGAAAATATAGCTCTGTGTGTGTAATGGGACTAACACACTTCAAGTCCTATAGGTGCTTCTGGAAGAAAATATAGCTCTGTGTGTGTAATGGGACTAACACACTTCAAGTCCTATAGGTGCTTCTGGGAACAAAATATAGCTCTGTGTGTGTAATGGGACTAACACACTTCAAGTCCTATAGGTGCTTCTGGGAAGAAAATATAGCTCTGTGTGTGTAATGGGACTAACACACTTCAAGTCCTATAGGTGCTTCTGGGAACAAAATATAGCTCTGTGTGTGTAATGGGACTAACACACTTCAAGTCCTATAGGTGCTTCTGGGAAGAAAATATAGCTCTGTGTGTGTAATGGGACTAACACACTTCAAGTCCTATAGGTGCTTCTGGGAACAAAATATAGGAGCTCTGCCTGCCTGCCAATGGAACACACACAAGTCCTATAGGTGCTTCTGGTAACAAAATATAGAGCTCTGCCTGCCTGCCACTAACACACTACAAGTCCTATAGGTGCTTCTGGAACAAAATATAGCTCTGTGTGTGTAATGGGACTAACACACTTCAAGTCCTATAGGTGCTTCTGGGAACAAAATATAGCTCTGTGTGTGTGATGGGACTAACACACTTCAAGTCCTATAGGTGCTTCTGGGAACAAAATATAGCTCTGTGTGTGTAATGGGACTAACACACTTCAAGTCCTATAGGTGCTTCTGGGAACAAAATATAGCTCTGTGTGTGTAATGGGACTAACACACTCAAGTCCTATAGGTGCTTCTGGAACAAAATATAGCTCTGTGTGTGTGATGGGACTAACACACTTCAAGTCCTATAGGTGCTTCTGGGAAGAAAATATAGCTCTGTGTGTGTAATGGGACTAACACACTTCAAGTCCTATAGGTGCTTCTGGGAACAAAATATAGCTCTGTGTGTGTGATGGGACTAACACACTTCAAGTCCTATAGGTGCTTCTGGGAACAAAATATAGCTCTGTGTGTGTAATGGGACTAACACACTTCAAGTCCTATAGGTGCTTCTGGGAAGAAAATATAGCTCTGTGTGTGTAATGGGACTAACACACTTCAAGTCCTATAGGTGCTTCTGGGAACAAAATATAGCTCTGTGTGTGTAATGGGACTAACACACTTCAAGTCCTATAGGTGCTTCTGGGAACAAAATATAGGAGCTCTGCCTGCCTGCCACGAACACACTACAAGTCCTATAGGTGCTTCTGGTAACAAAATATAGGAGCTCTGCCTGCCTGCCACTAACACACTACAAGTCCTATAGGTGCTTCTGGTAACAAAATATAGGAGCTCTGCCTGCCTGCCACGAACACACTACAAGTCCTATAGGTGCTTCTGGGAACAAAATATAGGAGCTCTCTGCCTGCCTGCCACTAACACACTACAAGTCCTATAGGTGCTTCTGGTAACAAAATATAGGAGCTCTGCCTGCCTGCCACTAAACACACTACAAGTCCTATAGGTGCTTCTGGTAACAAAATATAGGAGCTCTGCCTGCCTGCCACGAACACAGGGGGTGCAGGGGGGGTGATAGAGGGGTGATCAGGGGGTGATTGGGGGGCGAAAAGTATGCCTGCGTGTTTTACTGTAAGTGTAGTGTTGGTGCAACTCACATTGATGTCTTCTCTCCTCGGCGCCGGAACGAAAAGACCGACACGAGGAGAGATTACATCACTTCCGCTGCTTCTGTTTACATTACAGAAGCAGGGGAAGGATTCCATTCGCTGGGAGCGATCGCGAGGGGGTGGAATCAATGGCCTCCCCCTCAGCACGAATCGCTCACGGAACGATGCCGACCACCTTGGGCAAGTAATGTACCGGTACGTTACTTTGCCTGCCCATGCCATTCTGCCGACGTATATCGTTGTGAGGCGGTCGGCAAGTGGTTAAATACTTGATGTCTGCCGCGGGGATCATCGGCTTCACAAATTCAAGCAGTTTCTCCAGCGCTGTTTGCCTCTTTGTTTGATTATTAAAAATTGGGTGGTTCAGCTGCCACAGACAGGGCAGCTCCCTGAACATATCAATGAATATTCCTAGAAATTCCTTATCATTGAAGGGATCCATTTTCTCTGCAAGACACAACACAAGACAAACCCTAATGTCAGGCAAAACTCTCCTAATCTTGACCCAATATAGGTCTCAAGTAGTATGCACCAAGTTAAAATTGTATCTTAGTTATAACGATCGTCACTTCCGTTACTATGTCCTCTGCTCACAGATCGTACGTACGCATATACACTGCGCATGCGTGAAACTCTGCCCACCCCTGAATTTCGTTCTAGTATATTCCACGCCCCTTCTGTTTCTGTGCAGTGGGAGAGCACAGGGCGGAAAGACAACAGGTGCATGAAGACAGCAGCAACGACGGAAGGCCGGGGCCACGAACGTCCCGATCACGGAGGAGATTTAAAGCCTCAAATATGTCCTTTATAGAGATGGTGGACATCTTGAAAAGGGCCGACTATGTCGGGAAGCATGGACCTTACCCAAACCCAAATGTGAGAAAGGCCAAGATCATGACTAAAGTTGTGAACAATCTGCACAGGAATTTTGAGGTATGGCAATCCAATGAGCCATTGAGGAAACGCTGGTCAGACCTCAAATTGAGGGAGCACGATGAGTACAGAAAGATCAGGAAACTGCTTATAAAAAGCAAGTACTTGTCGTGTGTTCCTATTATTATTATTACTTGCATGCTGCTCCATGTGCTTTTCTTTATACTGCTGTACAGTTTAAAATGGCAACTTTCATGTTCATGGGTAATCGGTCGTAGGAAGCATTGTTCGTTCGCCCACTTAACATAAGATGTTTTTGGCAGATACAGGTTAACTACATTTGTTCAGGCCTATTTGTATTAAAAGAAGTTTGTTGTCTAGATGGGTTTGTAACTAGAATGAAATGCAAACTTGATTCAGTGTGAGGAGAGGACACTCAGCAGCTGTTTACACATCTGGACGCAGAAGCACTAGTATGCGACACCAGAAAAAAACTTTTTAGGGTGTCCCACACAGGTGCTCCAGTGGATACTAAAGGTCTCTACATGTGTGATACTTTAACAAAAAGGGAAGTATTCCAGCTTTAGAAAGGAAATAAAAATGTCTTCAGCTTGGAACTCTGCCAAAACAGACAATTGTACTACACTTCCAAGCCATGTTTCATATTCCTATTTCTGCCCTCAAATATCTGTGTGCTAAGTATACCTATTTTTTATTCACATAGGGGAGAAAAGACTCAGGACATCTGAGGACACCATGAACCCCACACCTCCTAAAGAAGGGGAAATCCCCAAACCACAAGCAGAGGATGCGGAGGGAGACGTTTATGAAGTGGGTGAAATTGTCACCACAACAGGTGAGTGTCTGAGACCACAGCTTCAGGTAATAAATGAATGCCTGCATATTTATAATACATGATGTGTTTTTTTATTTTAGGTGATGTGGATGTTGTGGAAGAAGAATCTAATTTCACAAGTGAAAGTGCCCAGATCCTCATCGGGAGATAATGGGTGCAATCGTGATTTAGAAAATATAAAGGAAAACATCAATGATGTACAGCAAAAATGAAGAACATCATTGATGTTTTAGGCAGAATATAAAACACACTAAAATTGTACCGTTTTATCGTGTAATAACAAGTTTTAATGTATTTTAAAAGCCAAATTTTAAAGATGCACACGGTGTGTCAACATGTGCTATCTGCCAACGCGGGATATCGATGTACGCGTTTTGTGGGTACAACCCCTTCCTCGCAACTCAAGTAGGTGAGAGGAAGGGGTTGCAAGCCCAAAACACGTCCATCGATTCCCCCACAATGGGAGCTAGTACATGTTGAAATTAGGCATGGGATCAGGAGGGAAATCACCAGTTTCAATCACAATTTGTGTGCATCTTCAAAATTTGCAGTGCACTTGGCATGCAAAGTGGAATTTCCTTTAGTAAATAACACCCACAGTGCTTTATAATTTGTCACAATCATGCCATTTTCGTGACTCCCCAAAATTCATTCATGGTGCTGAATATTTTTCTCAGTAATGCATTACATACATGTGTGTGTGTGTTGCAGACCCACAACATAATAATATTTCACTGAAGAAGAGATTGTCTCCTCATGTATCAATTACATTTGCACTATTGAAGAAAATGGCTAAAAAGAAAAGCCCATTGGAGAGCCCAGGAGACAGCTAAAATAAACCCATGCAGTAAATCAAAGGAAACCTTTCAATTTAAGTAAAAAAAAAAATTGATAAAATGTTTCTTAAACAGTTCCTGGCATATCAATGGCCACCCTACCTGCAAAGTACTTGACATACTTCTGTCTTACTTCGCGGGCGCTTTGAGGGGGCAAGCCAGGACGGCCAGCTTCCAGTGCCGTCAGGGTTACTTCTTGAAGTCCGGCCTCAGGCCCAACTGAGGCCACATAGTTCATTGAATTTCTCCTTAAATAGTTGTGTAGAATGCAGAATGCAAGGATTATATGGTTAGGTTTATATTCCGCCATGTTGATTAGCGCAAGGAATAGGCGAAACCGGCTGGCCATTATCCCGAAAGCGTTCTCCACCACTCTTCTGGCTCTGGCCAGATGGTAGTTATAAACCCTCTGGTCTGGGGTGAGGGTCCTCATGGCTTCAACATGGTCGGCTGCTCAGAACGAACTAACAGAAAGCACTGAAAAACAGAAAGGCCGGAGCTGAAAATTAGAAACGAGCAGACAAGAACGTAATGAGAATCAAATACATAAGAGAAATACGAACCCACAAGCACAAACTAAAGAGCAGTAACGATCAGAAAAGCACGAGTCTGAAAAGCGCGAATCATCTTTTACCAAACTTCTACTAACACGAGATTAGCAGAAGGAGCCCAAAGGGTGAAGCACTTGGTATTGAACTTCCTCTTATCCTCTTACTAGTGCTGTCATACGTGTTGTACGTCTCCGCGTTCTTGACGTTTGCAAATTCGGACCAACTTTGTGTGACCGTGTGTATGCAAGACAAGTTTAAGCCAACATCCGTCGGAAAAAAAACATGGATTTTGTTGTCGGAATGTGCGATTGTGTTTACAGGGCATTATGTTCCTCCCTAGGAAGGACAGCAGAAGCAATTTGATATATCAAATATTTTTTTGCGTTCAGTTTGAGAACAAATATGCAATTTGCTCTCTAATAGTATTAACAGATGGACTGCTCCTGCAACATGTTAATAATGATCAATGTAGCGCCGGCACTTTAGTTTTTGCCCAGAACTGTAGTTGAGTTTTGGAGTTAATTATTCTAGGCTGTGCTTTGGCATCAGTTTGGCTGAACTGTATTAAAGTTCTGCCTGGTCATAGGTGAGGTGAGCACCTGTGACAGGCTTAGAACACAGTCTGGTTGGACGCATTGGGTACCACTCTCTCCCTGGAGCCAATCAGTGGGCGTGTTTGTCCCACTGTGTATTCCAAGGGGGGTACTCAAGGTGCTAAGGTCACGTGGTTCAGTGTGGTTACGCTCTGGCCTGGGCTTTGAGCCTGGTTACGTTCTGGGCTGGGGTCTGTCAGGGCCTGGGTGCTGTTCCAGCCCAGGAGTGTCTGCTGACTCCATGGTCCTGGTCCTCCTGACCAGCCCCAGAGGCCCTCATGGCCTGGGGTGGGGATCCATCCATTTCCGAGCCTCAGAACTGGCTAGTTCGAGGCGCAGTAACTGAAGGAGGATTCTGAATTGTTCTGGTGCCGTCTCAGGATTGGAGAGGCCCAGCAACTCTACATGCGACCAGGGGAGGACTCTTCGGAGGAGGGCCATGCATGAGGCTGGCTGCTCAGTAAGAGCCTGGAAGCTGAGCTGTATGGACACTAGATGAATCCACATTTCTTACGGTATTGCCCGATCGGCTAAGAGATACTGGTACTGTAAGAAAAGTTCCTAATCTATTTTTCAGTTGCAACTAAGTTCCTGAGTGAGACTTTTGTGTGTTCATCTAAGTTTCACAACCAAGTCTGTGGCAGAGACTTTGAGCTGAAATCACTTGTTAGCTGCTAGATCTACAAACAAGGATTTATCCAACAGTTGAGTTATCCAGTTGCGAGTGGCTACTCCCTGGATCAGATAAAGAGAGACATTTATTTAAGTGTCAGCAAGTTACAAGTGCCTGAGCTTCTATACCCTTACCCTCTATTCACAATTGAGAGGCTGTGTTTTGTTGAACGTTTCATGCAAATAAAAGGAATTCAAGTGTCAGTCTCCACAGTTACTGGGTACTAACCCTGGGAACCCCTAGACAAGAACGACGAGCTACAAGGCGGAGGAGATAATCGGTAACATGGCCGTCTTTAATATTGATTGGACCCTGGGCAAAACTTTTCTTGCCCCCCCCCCCCATGCAGTTTTGCTCTCCACCTGCTCTGAGACATACAATAAATAGCAGCTAGACTCAAAATCTGTTTACTGAATCAGATCAGGCACTTGTTGCAATTGGTTGCCAGAGGTTACAGTGTATCATTACGGCTCACTAACTGGTTGCTAGAGGTTACAGCACACATTATGGCTCACTCATTAGTTGCTAGAGGTTACAGCACATGATTTATGCTTGTTGATTGGTTGCTAGAGATTACTGTGGATATGACCTCATGGGGGCCGCCGCTATTTTTCTGTGGATATGACCTCACGGGGGCCGCCGCTATTTACATATGAATGCTGCCACTATTTACATATGAATGCCGGTAATTTACATGTAAACACAGGGTCTGCAGGTGAGTCATTTATACACAACAATAGGGCACAGCTGGTCAGCATTAGTAGCAACACTTCACACTGAGATATTGGGACACAGCACAGGACTAAAACCTCAAGTGACAAGGGAATTTAAACCAGGATAGTTGGCAAGTATGAGGCAGCTGCTTTGGGCCCCACAACAACGACAGGGCCCATGGCAGCTGCCCCTTTTGCCCTGCCTTAAAAACGACCTTGGCCTCTAGGGGTTATGGCGCTACATAAATATTAAACAAACTTTTGCAACTGGTTGCCTAAGTGGCTGAAAACCAGTACCTTAGCATGCTGAGGTGCATATGAACGACATCCAGTTATGCACCTCAGCACGCTCTGACAGCAGGAATTTTGTAAGAGCTTACAGGACTGTCTATAAGAGCTGTTTGAATAAGATCTGTGTGGCACAGAATCACTTCTTGGAATTTGTGCATATGCACTTTCAGCAAGTTTTTCTCAATAAGACTGTCACATTATTGTTAATATTTTATTGTCACAGAAGCACTCTTTAAGGAAATTACCTATAAGGGAATATTATATACCCCACTGGATAGTATCAGTAAGGCCGCGTACGCACGATCGGACTTTCGTCGGGACTTTTTGTCGGACTAGAGTCCGCCGGGCAATCCAACCCTGTGGGGCTCCGGCGGACTTTTTGTGCCCTTGTCCTGATAGGTTTACTTCCTCTTTATTTCCCTGCAAAGGTAAAGCATAATGGGCTACTATGCATTTCCATAGTAGCCCATTATGTGTCACTTACCTGACACAGGAGCCTGCGATGTCACCGCTGTCCCCTGGTGCACAGAGCCTCCATCTTCTTTGCGGGTATCGGGGCTCCGACGCTGTTAATGGAGCCGCAATGACACCACTCCCGCACATGTGCACAAGAGCCGCCACTATCGGTATATCGCCGTTAGCAGTGGTGTGCTCAGTGCGCCTGCATGCCGCTATCTACGCCGCATGCACCATAGATATCGGAGCCTGTCTTTTTGCAAATATCTCCTAAACCGTGTAGGTTAAATCCTTGCTTGTAGATCTAGCAGCCAACAAGTGATTATAGCTTAGCAAAGTCTCTGCCACAGACTTGATTGTGAATGTTTAGATGAACACACAAAAGTCTCACACAGGAACTTAATTGCAACTGAAGGATAGGTTAGGAACTTTTCTTACAGTACCAGTATCTCGCAGCCGGTCCGGCGATACCGTAAGAAATGAGGATTCAGTTAGTGTCCATACAGCTCAGCTTCCAGGCTCTTACCGAGCAGCCAGCCTTGTGTGTGGCCCTTCTCCGAAGAGTCCTCCCCTGATCGCATGTAGAGTTGCTGGGCCTCTCCAAACCTGAGATGGCACCAGAACACTTTAGAATCCTCCTTCAGTTACTGCGCCTCGAACTAGCCAGTTCCAAGTCTCGGAAACTGTCAGGAAAGCCTTTCCAGCAGACGTCCAAATAATTCTAGGATCAGAAGAATGCCTGTGTGCAAGAGGGCTATTTGGTGCACGCACATGCACAATAGCGCAATTAGCGGCGTGATCAGCGGCGCGCACGGGCACGCACAGGAATGGGCACGCGCTGGAACGCGCGCGCACCCATCGTGACAGTGTTTGGTGCCATAGATGCGCTATTTAAAGGGGATCCATGCCTTGCTGTCTTGCTGCCCGATCAACAGCGTTTCCTGTGACCCCTGCTATACACAATGAAACAAGGGAATGCTCAGTAAGGCATAGTATGTTTACAGCAAAAATCGAGTCAGTAGATACAGTTTATAACATGTCAAAGGAGCAAAACATACAAAGCATTATGACAAGGATATAAACTTGCTTGGTACATATGGTAAGGAAGATGCCAACATGTTTCGGACTGTGGTCCTTTGTCAAGGCAATTAGGTATCCTTAGATTCTCATCTAAATAGATGGGGGGTCATAAAGTTAGTCTCAGTATACCAATACATTATATCTGCACTGTCAGAATCTACATTGCTAGAAGTAATTGATCTCATAGATAAAAAGCAATGAGGTACTCACATGTCCTACCAATGCTCAATTATTTGTCATATGGGGGAGCCACTGAGCGTGGTATCCAGAAAGTCAAAAATATGTGGAGTAAAAACAAGGTGTGCTTCGACACTGGGATAATAAAGCCTGCTGGAGACCCCTTCAGAATACAAGGTCCGGCACACAGGGTTTAGGGCTAGAAGCCCGAGTCCTGTATTGAACACAGTAGGTCAGCCAATGTATCGCTGTAAAACAGGGTAGAGAAGGGGGGAATGGTAAGAGAAGGTGGACAAAGTAGTAATATATGCCTAGAAATGGAGTAGGCATATATTTCTAGGCATATATTACTACTTTGTCCACCTTCTCTTACCATTCCCCCCTTCTCTACCCTGTTTTACAGCGATACATTGGCTGACCTACTGTGTTCATTGCTTTTTATCTATGAGATCAATTACTTCTAGCAATGTAGATTCTGACAGTGCAGATATAATGTATTGGTATACTGAGACTAACTTTATGACCCCCCATCTATTTAGATGAGAATCTAAGGATACCTAATTGCCTTGACAAAGGACCACAGTCCGAAACATGTTGGCATCTTCCTTACCATATGTACCAAGCAAGTTTATATCCTTGTCATAATGCTTTGTATGTTTTGCTCCTTTGACATGTTATAAACTGTATCTACTGACTCGATTTTTGCTGTAAACATACTATGCCTTACTGAGCATTCCCTTGTTTCATTGTGCACACTGTTTGAATAAATGTTTACTATTTTTCTGCTATCTGCTATCTGACTTACCTGATCCGTATCTGACTTGGCTTGATCCTGACACCTCTGCTCGCTGCCTGCCCCGATCCCGGCTTTGGACTTTGACTATTCTCTGGATTCCCCTTTGGTACTGACATGGACATTCACTGTACTGTTTATTTAAGCACAAGAGACTCCATTTTGTTCTCACTGTTGAAATATGTTCTGTAACCTTCACCTAACACACAGACACATCTCCTCTAGAAACTCTCTACTCCCCCCTCCCCTATCCATGTTTTACTTTTGCAATTGTTCTATTCACTAGCTTTTAATAATATATTTCTATTTGTTAGCTTTTAATAACATATTTCTATTTGTTAGTTTTTTAATAACATCTCACACCACCCCTTTCTTATCTATGTATAAAATAACATGTAATAATACATTTTGTCACCGAACAGACATTTTAAACACAGTGATTGATTCCTGTATTAAGGAAAATAGAGATATGGGATTTTATAGGTACATTATGAAAATAATCAAATTAGATACTCTGATAAACAGACTAATTTATTGAAAGTATATTTATTGGAAAAGTGAAAAAGTAGATAAAAAAATGAACAAACATGCACATAAACAGTCATAGGTATATACACCTACTCCTATAATAGACAGATATAATGCAGTATTCATTTGTGTGTGATCACATTTTCAACAAGCTTCTACATGTTTCGCCTGTAAAGGCTTCATCAGGAAAGATGACATGATCACAAGGAGTTAAAACATCAAAGGTAGATTTATTCATATATTGGACCTTGGGTGTATGAAAGAGACATGAGAAACACAAAAAGAACAAAATTAATTTAACATAATCAGAGAGATAATATACAGCATTGTATTCAAAGTATATGAAGACACCAAGTATGACCGAAGAAAAAAAAAAAACAACCCCCCCACTAGCACCCACAAACTTAATTAACCCCTACAGACCCAACCCACCCCTTAACTCCCCCTAGAGAAACCCCATCCAACCCTCACATTGTTAGTGTGGGTTGGTCCCTGAGAATAATGCATAGGGCCCTACCTCTCAAACAGGGTCCAGAAGCAAATCTCCTCAGAGAAGTCTCATGGGATACTAGCCCATGGAAAAAAGCAGCACTCAAAAAACGTTCTCCACAACGGAAGTTTGCCTCCCAAACCTGGAGCCCATGGACGGACTGGACTAAAACCTCAAATTTCACAGACCACTTTGACTGAATGAGGTCCTAGCTTCTAGGAGGGGAAACTTCCACATGGGCACAGAACAGAACCCTACCAGGGGTGCCCGAGTGGAATAGATCCCTAGATACTCCGCCTTACTTGCGATCGTTTGTCACCCACGCAAAGGCTCCATCAATACTCACAGGGTTAGACTATGGTTTAGTATATTGCATACTATGTTTGTTATGTACCGCACACTTTTGTGTCCCCCTCCCCCCCCCCTTCTCTTCTGTTTTTCTTTCTTCCCATCACTGTTACCAAACTGAGTTGCAAATCTACAATGTATTATCACATTGCATATTTGTCCTTGTTCGAAAATTTTCAATAAAAATTTATTGAGTAAAAAAATAAAAATAAATAAAAAACGTTCTCCACCGTAATCCAATATAGAATAATATAACAAGATAGAGTTAAGTGATTTATAGCAGAGAAAGAGACAGATCTATCTCTTAAGTCCGCCACTTACCACATAAATATTCCCTTGGTAATATGGTTAAAGTGCTGGCTGGGAGCTCGTACGGATAAATGGTAAATGTACCGGTATCTATTAATTTCCAAGAAAAACATATCGATACCAGAGGTTAGTTAAATGTCTAATATGGTTGGCATAGGATGATAAAATGCATTTAGCATATATCATCCACATGCTGGGGATATAATGGGGAAGCACAGCTTACCTCTATTGTTGCAAAAATGCCAAAAAGGAATTCCGTTCATTAAGGGGTCACAGCAGCAGTATGTATGGAGGGGAAATACAGAAATGTATTCCTGAAGTTTGCCACCATATAGCCTTATCCTGGTAATAATCAGAAAAAGGAGAAAAAGAGGGGGGGGGCGCAAGCCCACCTAAGGACATATGCTTAGTTAAGTTAAATAATTTAATCTGGTATAGAGGCCTCTCTGGAGATATTAAAGATGTTATACATGGGGGCGTGTCCAAGATGGCGACGTGAGCGGTCGCATCTCCCACGAACTCCGCGCCTTCCGCCCGGCTTCCTGAGCGCATACCCGCACCATTTTCGACCGGCGGCAGCTGGATGAGGCGGCACATCCCTCGGGCACAGTCCGGTAAGGGAAAGAGGCTAAAATTCCCTCCGGGACCGGAGGGATTGCCGCCGGGCCTAGAACCGCCCCCCCCACGTGGAGACGCGCGCCCAGCGCTACACGCACATGGCGTCTCAGACTCCCCCAGCAGACCCACCGGACACCAGACCACCCTGGCTCGCGGAGGTGATGGCAGCCATAGCCACCTGCCAAGCGACACTCACGGCCAAGATAGAGGAGGTACAGCTAGATGTAGGCCTCATGCGGCAGGACATAGACAAGATTCGCTCCAGGGTGACAGAGACGGAGCAACGCATAGGCGTGATAGAAGATGACACCATGGAGCACACGGCCTCCCTCCGCACCCTCCATACTAAGGTAAAGTCATTGGAATTTAGAGCAGAGGACGCCGAAAACAGAAACAGGAGGAACAACCTGCGGATCATTGACTACCTCCACACCCCCAGATGCCCGCTGCACCCCCGGATGGATTCCCCCTCTTTGTTTACTGTAAACGGGATGTGTCTCCCCCCTATACAGCAGGGCCCTGACTCTCTGATACCTGTCCCTGTTCTGGAGATTGGCCCTGAGGGGACCCCCCCTGCCATTGATCTAGCAGAATCTCAGGAAAACCACATGCTGGAATGCTGCCATTTGGGGCACTACTTCTTGTTTTGTTATTCGTTAACGTTTTCTAAAAAGTTTTTTTTTTTTTTACTGATGCAATTCAAGTGTTCGCCCCCTGACTAGTTCAGGAGAATACCGACCCGACTCCTAGGGTGTGCTGCATCCTGAATGGAACTTCTTCTGTTTTACTTCCCATCTTTGAACCTACTACCTTCGTCCGCCAGGAGGCGACATAGCTGACACGTGAGGTGAGGCGACTTTCCACCAACTGACATGCTTACTGCACACACCCACGTGTTCTCTTGCAACCTCAGGAGTCGGTGGGGCTCATCTTAGTGGGACGTTGACGAGCTCGCATGGACTCTGCCGGATGCCCGGCGGGACCCGGTCAGCCTCTTGCACAGGCGACCCCCCTTTTGCAGCTGATATGCTGAGTTGGGACTGGGGAATTGAAGCCCACCCCGGTTTGGGGGGAGGGGGGGAAATGTTGCCCCTTGGGGGCGATTGTTATGGTTTTGAGTTTTTTTATTTTCATTTTTAGATGTTTTATTGCCTACATGATGCATGTATTCACATCGGACAAAAATGCTGAGGTTGTCACAGATGGTCTGCTTGTCATGTACGGAGTTCCAGTGCCGGGTCTAACACCTGTCTACTTGATCCACCCTTTGAATATTGTACTGTGCGACTACCATGTCTGCCCTTAACATTATGTCCTGGAACACCAGGGGCCTCAACTCTCCGGTTAAGAGGTCACTGGTCTTCCAGTTTATAAAAGCACACAACCCTCATGTGTGCATCCTCCAGGAAACTCACCTGGTAGGTAGCAGAAACCTTGCCCTTAAAAAAACGTGGGTGGGTAGTCACTACCACTCCACTTACTCCACCTTCGCAAGAGGGGTGAGCATACTAATTAGTAAGACATTACCCTTTGGGCTATTGGACCTGTCGCTGGACCCGGACGGGAGGTATGTTATTATACATGCTAGAATTCTTTCTCAGACTTGGTCCATAGTGGGATTATACCTGCCCCCCCCCCAGCCTCCCTGACACTTCTGAACAAGATCACGGCCATATTGGCTGACTATGCCTCTAACCATGTGATAATCCTTGGGGACTTCAATGTGGCTCCTGAGCCTTGTGTTGACAGACTGGCGGGTGTGGGCCCGACCTCCTCTGGATTGAAGGAGTGGGCAGACACCTACGGTCTCGTAGATGTTTGGAGATGGAAACACCCTGACACCAGGGCGTACACCTGCCACTCTGCGACACACCGCTCATTCTCCCGGATTGATCTTGTATACGCAAGTCAATCGGTGCTGCCCAAGGTCAGGGACGCTCAGATACTGCCTAGAGGCATCTCGGACCACGCCCCCCTTCTGGTACATATAGGGGACCCGGGCTCCCCTGCTGGGCTGTGGAGACTCTCCAGGTTCTGGATTTCAGACCAGGAGGTGGAGCAGTTCAGCAGGGAAATGGATGGATACTGGGCTACTAACCCAGGCACATCCTCCCCCACCGAGGTCTGGGATGCATTTAAAGCCTTCACAAGAGGGCAGTATCAGAATATCATATCTAGTACTAGGAGGAACAGACGCTTTAATTTGTCTAGGGCTGAGGCCGAGGCCACGGCGCAGGAGGCATTGTATGTTAGCACGCGTGACCCCCAACATTACGCTAGGCTACAGTCCCTGACACAGGAGGTGATGTCCCTTCGCTCATCCCTGACCCAAAAGAAACTGCTTGCGCATCACAGAGGATTTTTGAGCAGGGTGAAAGATCCAGCAGGCTTCTTGCCTGGCTCTCCAGGGAGCAGTCAGGAGGCCTCAGTATTCCTCATATACAAGACTCTACCGGGGTGCTCCTTTGTTCCCCAGAGGAGATTAACCGCTCCTTTGTCACCTACTCCCAGACACTCTACTCCTCCAAAGCAACCTTTACCGACGACGAACTTGCCACATATCTAGATACAGTGGATGTACCGGTCCTCACTGACAAATCTAGGGATATCCTTGACAGACCTTTTACCCTTGACGAGACACTCACGGCTCTCCAGTCCATGCAACCGGGTAAAACCCCTGGCCCTGACGGGATACCAGTGGAACTGTATAAACAATACCCTGAAACTCTAGCGGCAAGACTCCATGAGCTATTTACTGCTGCTGGAGAGCTGTGCACCCTCCCACAATCCATGAGGGACGCAGTGATTGTGGTCATTCCCAAGCCAGGGAAGGATCCATCTCACTGTACTTCATATAGACCGATCTCTCTGCTCAATGTGGAAGCCAAGATTCTGGCCAAGATCTTGGTGAACAGATTGAATACTGTAATCACGGCCCTGGTCCACCCGGACCAAACGGGCTTCATGCCGGGAAGGGGTACGGACATTAACCTCAGAAGGCTTTTTACACATATAGACAGGGCGAACACGGAGGGAGAGGGTCTGGTGGCCTCATTGGATGCCGAAAAGGCCTTCGACTCAGTTGAATGGAAATACTTGTGGGCAGTCCTGTCCAAGTTTGGATTTGGTGTGAAATTCATCTCCTGGATCCGGATGCTGTACAGGGACCCCCAAGCGAGAGTCTATACTAACGCCTGCCTGTCAGAATCATTTCCACTGGGTCGGGGCACGAGGCAGGGCTGCCCCCTGTCTCCCACCCTGTTCGCCTTGGCTATAGAGCCCCTGGCTGCCCTGATTAGGGCGGATGGGGAGGTCAAAGGCATACAAATAGGGGACATACACGAAAAGATCTCACTGTATGCGGACGACGCTCTTCTGTACCTGGCTGACTCCTCCACCTCCCTCAGGAGAGTACTGCACCTATTTAATCACTTTAGAAACTTCTCGGGTATCAGGATTAACTGGGACAAGTCCGAGCTCTTCCCCCTCTGTCCTCAGACCGCGCCCCCGGTTTCCCTGACTCAACTCAGATGGGTAGATGAAATTACATATCTGGGGGTTAAAGTGACAGCAGATGTGAGACAATACATGGCCCGCAACCTCCAGCCCCTGATGCAACAAACTACGGCCAAATGTGCAGCCTGGCGCTCGCTCCCATTATCTCCTGTTGGTAGGGTCAACCTCTTGAAAATGGTGCTTCTCCCGAAGTTTCTTTATTTTTTTAGGAATACCCCGAGCCACATCCCCAAGGCGTTTATTGTAAAATTGGAGGGTCTGCTGGGGAACTTTGTGTGGGCTGGGAGACCCCCGAGAGTGGCGAAACAGCTACTCCACCTCCCCCTTTCGGGAGGTGGTCTGGCTCTTCTGAATTTTCTAATTTATTATTGGGCTGCTGTATTGGTAACGGTCAGGTGGTGGTTCTCCCAGCCCAGACAGAATCCAGCGGTTAGATTGGAGGCTGCTATCTTGGGCTCCTACGCTGCACTCAGCAACCTGCCATTTAGAGGTAAGCGGGCAGACCCTGCTGTCACCACTCCCATGAAGACCACCATACAGGTGTGGCAGGACGCCAGGAGGGTGTACCGTAAGCCCTCCCATGTATCCCCGAATACGCCTTTGTGGGGGAACCCCCTGCTGCCTCACTTTCACTTACTACCCTCGGAATGGGCAGGGAAGGGAATACTCACTTTGAAACATATAACCAAACGTGGTACAATAGCCTCCTTCCAGGATCTGAAGTCCTCGTACGCGCTCCCGCGCTCCCGCGGACCTGGGCCTTTAGATACTGGCAGCTTCGGCACGCTTTCAAATCACAGTTCCTCCAACCTATAACACTGGAAATGGACTCGACTGAACGTCTCCTGACTTCTAGCACTATGGGCCGACCCTTGTCCTCCCTTTACTTATACCTGACAGTGGCTCACGATGCCAAGCTGACCAAATCATTTGATAAATGGAAGAATGACATACCTACCCTGGACAATGAAATATGGGAGGACTGCGTTCCCACTTACATCCCGACGATGATAGCCTCACGCGATAGGTTTATACAACTAAAGTTCTTACATAGGGCTTATTACACTCCGCAAAGGCTGGCTAAGATATTTCCACAGCGTGATCCGCTTTGTCCCAGGTGCGGGCAGGAGGTGGGCTCATTTCTCCACATGGTCTGGTCTTGCCCCAAACTTCTTCCCTACTGGACCCAGGTGGCCGATGACCTCACAGGAATGTCGGGCACCTGGATACCCCGAGATCCCCTGACCTTCCTCCTTAGTTACCTGGAGGAGATCCAGGGTGACAGATATACTAAGTTGTTTCTCATGTTCTCTATCTTCTATGCTAGACGGGAGATCCTCCTGAAATGGAAATCGACTGACCCCCCAACACATGAATCCTGGTGCCGCTCCATTAATGCTGTGCTCCCCTTATATAGGCTCACCTACGAAAGTAGACAGTGTCCGGTAAAATTTGCCAAAATATGGGCTAGGTGGATTGATGCTCATGGCTGAGCCAACTATACACGCTCCCTACCACCCCCCCTAGAGATGTGGTCCGTCACCCCCCTTATCCGAACCATTAGAACCTGATTCATACCCCCTCCCCCCCCCAGAACCAACGACCCACCAAGACATTTGGGTACTGATCCAAATGGGGTGTTAGATTGAACTAACTACTGTATATGACGGTTGAAAAGAGTAAAGACGCCTTATATGTGAGCTGGAAACCTGCTTTGTTGTGCTGTAATGTGTACAATCCTCATGCTTTCAGTGCTTGTACTTGCATGATACTGTTTTTTTTTCTGATGTGATATATCTGTAAATCTGTTTTGTTTTCAATAAAACATCTCTGTTAAAAAAAAAAAAAAGATGTTATACAGGAGGCCCCCGGCTGTCGCCTTGGGGGACCCCCCCTCTCGCCCCTAGGTGGGCGTGGGGGGGGGGGGTCGCACCGGGGGGACGGCCGAGGGTTTGGATATGAATGGAGGAGATGAGCAATATTCGGATTTTAACTTATAATGTAAGAGGATTAAATTCCCCAGCCAAGAGGCAATTAGTACTAAAAGAACTAGAAAAGACCCAAGCCGAGATAATATTCCTTCAGGAAACACACATTACTTTGGACTCTAATGTTGAGATATATTCTAGAAACATACCAGTATGGGTATATGGAGATTCAATGTTAATGTCATAAAACAGGTTTGGGGACCCGGGTCCTGCCATATATCAATGCAAAAAGAACTTTTAAAAACTACGTTTTTTCGGGAGCAGTCATTTTAATGATGCATAAAGTGAAAAAAAAAAAGTGATATTATGGGGTATCCATCCCAAAAAATCATTTTTTTAAAACCAAGCAATAGGGAGGGGTTATCACCCCTGTAACATTTGCTGTCTTTGCACATCTGTTTCAGAACATGTCACCTCACTTTCCGTCCCAATGACAAATGTTTTTGGAAAAAGTGGGGTTTTATTGAAACAAGGATTGGTGATAAAGTATCAGTAGAGAGGAGATACCTTTTTCCCAAATTAAATCTCACTTCCTGTTTTCTCTTTCCATTTTCAAGTAGGAGTCGTTTGTAAGTTGGATGTTTGAAAGTAGGGCGTATATACTCTGCAGAAAAATTGTGCCTTAGGCACTGTGCCACAACACTGCAACACGGCCCTCACAGAGACTGTACTTGGAGCACAGCAGTCACACACAAGTGTTGCGAAGCATTTTTTTAAAAAATTGTACAGTTTACATTTTTTAAAAAATTGTAAGTACACGCCCCTGTTAAACGGGGCTGAAAAATTGTGCCTTAGGCACTGTGCCCACACACCACATTTTTTTAAAAAATTGTAAGTACACGCCCCTGTTAAACACGGCCCTCACAGAGACTGTACTTGGAGCACAGCAGTCACAGTGTTGCGAAGCATTTTTAAAAAAATTGTAAGTACACGCCCTGTTAAACAGGGGCTGAAAAATTGTGCCTTAGGCACTGTGCTGGTGCCACAACACTGCAACACGGCCCTCACAGAGACTGTACTTGGAGCACAGCAGTCACACGTGTTGCGAAGCATTTTTTTTAAAAATTGTAAGTACACGCCCCTGTTAAACAGGGGCTGAAAAATTGTGCCTTAGGCACTGGTGTGGTGGCATGGATCATTGAGGAGGAGGAAGAGGATAGTCAGTGAACATAAGAGGACAGTCACTCAGCATCAGCATAGGCAGTCTTGAAGGGATGTGACATTAAAAATTATTCGGTTATATCCGCCTCAGGTGCCTGGTAGCTGGTGGTGATCCAAGACTGATTCATTTTGATGAAGGTCAGTCGATCAACCGAGGCGGTGGACAGGCGCACCCTATGATCAGTCACAAATCCTCCAGCAGCACTGAATGTGCGTTCGGAAAGAACGCTGGAGGCAGGACAGGCCAGTAGCTCAATTGCATACTGTGCAAGCTCTGGCCAGTGATCCATCCTCAGGACCCAGTAAGCCAGAGGATTTTCGGTGGGAAAGGTGTCCAAGTCTGACCTTGCCCCAAAGGTATTCCTGCACCATGTATATCAGACGCTGGCGATGGTTGCTGGAACCGATCATACCTTGGGGCTGCGGACTAAAAAATTGTCTGAACGCATCGGTCAGACGTCCACCTTCCCCACCGCTCCTTCTGCCACTGACCGAAGCCTCAGCAACTCGTCGCCCAGGACCAGGAGTTTGTAGCCTCCCAGTTTCTGGGAACGCGTTGCACAGACCTTTCTGCAAGGCCTCCCTGAGATGTCTCATCCTCTGCTCCCTCTGCGACGGCAAGATAAGGTCCGCAAACCTTACCCTTGTACCGCGGATCAAGGAGAGTGGCCAGCCAGTAATGGTCCCTCTCCTTGATCCGAAGAACACGAGGATCCTTCCGCAGGCTTTGCAGGATCAGGGAGGCCATGCAGCGTAGGTTAGCTGAGGCATTCGGTCCGGAGTCTTCTGGGTCACTGAGGATGACATGATCGCCAGCCACCTCCTCCCAGCCACGTACAAGTCCACTGGCTTGTTGGGACTGTACATCATCCCTAAAAGACTGCTGCTGCTGATGCTGAGTGCCAGGCTCCACCTCCATGCTCACACAATCCTCCTCCTCCTCCTCCTCCTCCTCCTCCTCATCCTCTTCCTGTGTGATGGGTGGGACAGAAGGAACACTGTCCGGATAAAGGGGGCCTTGAGAGGCAAGGAAGTCCTCCTCTTCCTGCCTCTGTTCTGCCTCAAGTGCCCTGTCCATGATCCCACGCAGCGTATGCTCCAACAGGTGGACAAGAGGGACAGTGTCACTGATGCATGCACTGTCACTGCTCACCATCCTCGTGGCCTCCTCAAATGGTGAGAGGACAGTGCATGCATCCCTGATCATGCTCCACTGACGTGGGGAAAAAAAACCAAGCTCCCCTGACCCTGTCCTGGTGCCGTAGTCGCAAAGGTACTCATTGATGGCCTCTGCTGCGTGTGCAGTCGCTGCAGCATGGCCAACGTTGAGTTCCACCTGGTGGGCATGTCAGATATTAGGCGGTTCTTGGGCAGGTTCAGCTCCTTTTGCAGCTCAGTCAGCCGAGCACTGGCATTATAAGATCGGCGGAAATGCACACAGACTTTCCTGGCCTGCCTCAGGACATCCTGTAAGCCTGGGAACCTGCCCAAGAACCGCTGCACCACCAGGTTGAGGACGTGAGCCATGCAGGGCACATGGGTGAGCTGCCCCTGTCGCAGGGCGGAGAGGAGGTTGGTGCCATTGTCAGAAACGACCATTCCTGGCTTAAGCTGACGTGGCGTCAACCACCTCTCGGCCTGCCCCTGCAGAGCTGCCAGAACCTCTGGCCCAGTGTGGCTCCTGTCCCCCAAACACTCCAGCGCAAGCACGGCATGGCATCTTTTTGCCTGCGTACTTGCGTAGCCCCTTGTACGCCTACGGAGCACCGCTGGTTCCAAGGACAGAGCACTGGAGGAAGAAGAAGAAGAGGAGGGGGATGGAGGAGAGAGGTGTGTCACAACCAGTAGCAGTAGTCGCGTTTTGGAGGCGTGGTGGCGGAACAACCTCCAACACTACTGCACCTTGTCCTGCATCCTCCCAGCTGCCAATAGAGTGACCCAATGGGCCGTGAAAGAAAAGGTACCGTCCCTGTCCATGCCTGCTGGACCATGAGTCAGCGGTAATATGCACCTTACCGCTGACCGCCCTGTCCAGCGAGGCATGGACATTGCCCTCCACATGCCGGTAGAGAGACGGAATCGCCTTCCGCGAGAAAAAGTGGCGTTTGGGAACCTGCCACTGAGGAACCGCACATTGAACAAACTCACGGAAGGGGGCCGAGTCTACCAACTGAAAAGGCAGCAGTTGAAGTGCTAGCAATTTAGCAAGGCTAGCATTCAACCGCTGGGCATGTGGATGGCTGGGAGTGTACTTCTTTCTACGGTCCAGCAGCTGGGGCAGGGAAATTTGCCTGCTGCATTCGGACGTCGGTGTACTGCAAGTACTTGGTTGTGACACACCGAATTCTACACCTTCAGTCCTCTCAGAGCAGCTTTCAGAGAGGACTGAAGGTGTAGTGGGGATGGAGATCCCAGCTGAGGAGGAGCAAGGAGAGGTCCGCTTAGTTCTTTGGTGTGGGTCTTTTATGTGTGCCTGCCAACGAGCTGCATGGCAGGTCGCCATATGTCTGGTCATGCTTGTGGTGCCCAAGCGGCTGATGTTTTGGCCACGCGAGATACGCTTGAGACAAATATTGCAAATAGCAGTGGTGCGATCTGCTGCACTCGTCTCAAAAAAGGCCCACACCAAAGAACTTTTCTGATAACGTGCAGAGGCAGCGCCCTGCACAGGCGGAGCTCTGCGGTGTTGTACAGTTGCTGTGCTGGCCTCTACCTGGCCTCCAGGGGGCATCCTGCCTCGTTGGACATGTGACGCCGCATCCTCCTCCTCCTCGTCCTCCTCCTCATCCTCTCTCCCTTGAGGCACCCACGTGGAGTCAGTGACCTCATCATCCCCTCCCTCTTCACCACTAGAGCAAACCTGGCAGTAAGCTGCAGCTGGTGGAACTGTACTGCCAGATTCCTCAAGCTGGGTATCGTCATCCGAGCCTTCGAATCGTTGGGCATCCTCCTGGAGCATGTACCCAACACTGTGCTCAAAGAGTTCGGGGGGACTCCTCAGGAGGACATGGTGGGTCTAGGGAAGGGGTGGCTGATGATGCTCTGTCAGTACCCTGAGCCTGGGTGAGAGAGGATGAGGAGGATGAGGAGGGCTTGGTCATCCATTCTACCAAGCCTTCAGCATGATGCGGCTCCACATGTCCAGCTGCCGAAAACAAAGACGCGCGTGTCCCATGGCCACGTGCTGATGACGATGCACGACCACGTCCACGTCCACGGCCACGTCCACTAGAAACAGAGCCTGCCTGCCCTGTGTTCTTGGCTCTGCACGCTCTGCCTCCCCTTGGCGGTCTTCCAGCCATTGTAGTCGGTAGTCCTGTGGGTGCTGCTGAGAAGAAAATATAGGAGCTCTGTGTGATGCCACTAACACACTAGAAGTCCTATGGGTGCTTCTGCAAAGAAAATAGAGGAGCTCTGTGTGATGCCACTAACACACTAGAAGTCCTGTGGGTGCTTATGCAAAGAAAATAGAGGAGCTCTGTGTGATGCCACTAACACACTAGAAGTCCTATGGGTGCTTCTGCAAAGAAAATAGAGGAGCTCTGTGTGATGCCACTAACACACTAGAAGTCCTGTGGGTGCTTCTGCAAAGAAAATAGAGGAGCTCTGTGTGGTGCCACTAACACACTAGAAGTCCTGTGGGTGCTTATGCAAAGAATATATAGGAGCTCTGTGTGAGCCACTAACACACTAGAAGTCCTATGGGTGCTTCTGCAAAGAAAAATAGAGGAGCTCTGTGTGATGCCACTAACACACTAGAAGTCCTGTGGGTGCTTCTGCAAAGAAAATAGAGGAGCTCTGTGTGGTGCCACTAACACACTAGAAGTCCTGTGGGTGCTTATGCAAAGAATATATAGGAGCTCTGTGTGATGCCACTAACACACTAGAAGTCCTATGGGTGCTTCTGCAAAGAAAATAGAGGAGCTCTGTGTGATGCCACTAACACACTAGAAGTCCTGTGGGTGCTGCTGAGAAGAATATATAGGAGCTCTGTGTGATGCCACTAACACACTAGAAGTCCTATGGGTGCCTCTGCAAAGAAAATAGAGGAGCTCTGTGTGATGCCACTAACACACTAGAAGTCCTGTGGGTGCTTCTGCAAAGAAAATAGAGGAGCTCTGTGTGGTGCCACTAACACACTAGAAGTCCTGTGGGTGCTTCTGCAAAGAAAATAGAGGAGCTCTGTGTGGTGCCACTAACACACTAGAAGTCCTGTGGGTGCTTATGCAAAGAATATATAGGAGCTCTGTGTGATGCCACTAACACACTAGAAGTCCTATGGGTGCTTCTGCAAAGAAAATAGAGGAGCTCTGTGTGATGCCACTAACACACTAGAAGTCCTGTGGGTGCTTCTGCAAAGAAAATAGAGGAGCTCTGTGTGGTGCCACTAACACACTAGAAGTCCTGTGGGTGCTTATGCAAAGAATATATAGGAGCTCTGTGTGATGCCACTAACACACTAGAAGTCCTATGGGTGCTTCTGCAAAGAAAATAGAGGAGCTCTGTGTGATGCCACTAACACACTAGAAGTCCCTGTGGGTGCTGCTGAGAAGAATATATAGGAGCTCTGTGTGATGCCACTAACACACTAGAAGTCCTATGGGTGCCTCTGCAAAGAAAATAGAGGAGCTCTGTGTGATGCCACTAACACACTAGAAGTCCTGTGGGTGCTTCTGCAAAGAAAATAGAGGAGCTCTGTGTGGTGCCACTAACACACTAGAAGTCCTGTGGGTGCTTATGCAAAGAAAATAGAGGAGCTCTGTGTGATGGGACTAACACACTTCAAGTCCTATAGGTGCTTCTGGGAACAAAATATAGCTCTGTGTGTGTAATGGGACTAACACACTTCAAGTCCTATAGGTGCTTCTGGGAACAAAAATATAGCTCTGTGTGTGTAATGGGACTAACACACTTCAAGTCCTATAGGTGCTTCTGGAACAAAATATAGCTCTTTGTGTGTAATGGGACTAACACACTTCAAGTCCTATAGGTGCTTTCTGGAACAAAATATAGCTCTGTGTGTGTAATGGGACTAACACACTTCAAGTCCTATAGGTGCTTCTGGGAACAAAGTATAGCTCTTTGTGTGTAATGGACTAACACACTTCAAGTCCTATAGGTGCTTCTGGGAACAAAATATAGCTCTGTGTGTGTAATGGGACTAACACACTTCAAGTCCTATAGGTGCTTCTGGGAACAAAATATAGCTCTGTGTGTGTAATGGGACTAACACACTTCAAGTCCTATAGGTGCTTCTGGGAACAAAATATAGCTCTGTGTGTGTAATGGGACTAACACACTTCAAGTCCTATAGGTGCTTCTGGGAACAAAATATAGCTCTTTGTGTGTAATGGGACTAACACACTTCAAGTCCTATAGGTGCTTCTGGGAACAAAATATAGCTCTGTGTGTGTAATGGGACTAACACACTTCAAGTCCTATAGGTGCTTCTGGGAACAAAATATAGCTCTTTGTGTGTAATGGGACTAACACACTTCAAGTCCTATAGGTGCTTCTGGGAACAAAATATAGCTCTGTGTGTGTAATGGGACTAACACACTTCAAGTCCTATAGGTGCTTCTGGGAACAAAGTATAGCTCTTTGTGTGTAATGGGACTAACACACTTCAAGTCCTATAGGTGCTTCTGGGAAGAAAATATAGCTCTGTGTGTGTAATGGGACTAACACACTTCAAGTCCTATAGGTGCTTCTGGGAACAAAGTATAGCTCTTTGTGTGTAATGGGACTAACACACTTCAAGTCCTATAGGTGCTTCTGGGAACAAAATATAGCTCTGTGTGTGTAATGGGACTAACACACTTCAAGTCCTATAGGTGCTTCTGGGAACAAAATATAGCTCTGTGTGTGTAATGGGACTAACACACTTCAAGTCCTATAGGTGCTTCTGGGAACAAAATATAGCTCTGTGTGTGTAATGGGACTAACACACTTCAAGTCCTATAGGTGCTTCTGGGAACAAAATATAGCTCTGTGTGTGTAATGGGACTAACACACTTCAAGTCCTATAGTGCTTCTGGGAACAAAATATAGCTCTGTGTGTGTAATGGGACTAACACACTTCAAGTCCTATAGGTGCTTCTGGGAACAAAATATAGCTCTGTGTGTGTAATGGGACTAACACACTTCAAAGTCCTATAGGTGCTTCTGGGAACAAAATATAGCTCTGTGTGTGTAATGGGACTAACACACTTCAAGTCCTATAGGTGCTTCTGGGAACAAAATATAGCTCTTTGTGTGTAATGGGACTAACACACTTCAAGTCCTATAGGTGCTTCTGGGAACAAAATATAGCTCTGTGTGTGTAATGGGACTAACACACTTCAAGTCCTATAGGTGCTTCTGGGAACAAAATATAGCTCTTTGTGTGTAATGGGACTAACACACTTCAAGTCCTATAGGTGCTTCTGGGAACAAAATATAGCTCTGTGTGTGTAATGGGACTAACACACTTCAAGTCCTATAGGTGCTTCTGGGAACAAAGTATAGCTCTTTGTGTGTAATGGGACTAACACACTTCAAGTCCTATAGGTGCTTCTGGGGAACAAAATATAGCTCTGTGTGTGTAATGGGACTAACACACTTCAAGTCCTATAGGTGCTTCTGGGAACAAAGTATAGCTCTTTGTGTGTAATGGGACTAACACACTTCAAGTCCTATAGGTGCTTCTGGGAACAAAATATAGCTCTTTGTGTGTAATGGGACTAACACACTTCAAGTCCTATAGGTGCTTCTGGGAACAAAATATAGCTCTGTGTGTGTAATGGGACTAACACACTTCAAGTCCTATAGGTGCTTCTGGGAACAAAATATAGCTCTTTGTGTGTAATGGGACTAACACACTTCAAGTCCTATAGGTGCTTCTGGGAACAAAATATAGCTCTGTGTGTGTAATGGGACTAACACACTTCAAGTCCTATAGGTGCTTCTGGGAAGAAAATATAGCTCTGTGTGTGTAATGGGACTAACACACTTCAAGTCCTATAGGTGCTTCTGGGAAGAAAATATAGCTCTGTGTGTGTAATGGGACTAACACACTTCAAGTCCTATAGGTGCTTCTGGGAACAAAATATAGCTCTGTGTGTGTAATGGGACTAACACACTTCAAGTCCTATAGGTGCTTCTGGGAAGAAAATATAGCTCTGTGTGTGTAATGGGACTAACACACTTCAAGTCCTATAGGTGCTTCTGGGAACAAAATATAGGAGCTCTGCCTGCCTGCCACGAACACACTACAAGTCCTATAGGTGCTTCTGGTAACAAAATATAGGAGCTCTGCCTGCCTGCCACTAACACACTACAAGTCCTATAGGTGCTTCTGGTAACAAAATATAGGAGCTCTGCCTGCCTGCCACTAACACACTACAAGTCCTATAGGTGCTTCTGGTAACAAAATATAGGAGCTCTGCCTGCCTGCCACTAACACACTACAAGTCCTATAGGTGCTTCTGGTAACAAAATATAGGAGCTCTGCCTGCCTGCCACGAACACACTACAAGTCCTATAGGTGCTTCTGGTAACAAAATATAGGAGCTCTGCCTGCCTGCCACTAACACACTACAAGTCCTATAGGTGCTTCTGGTAACAAAATATAGGAGCTCTGCCTGCCTGCCACGAACACACTACAAGTCCTATAGGTGCTTCTGGTAACAAAATATAGGAGCTCTGCCTGCCTGCCACTAACACACTACAAGTCCTATAGGTGCTTCTGGTAACAAAATATAGGAGCTCTGCCTGCCTGCCACGAACACACTACAAGTCCTATAGGTGCTTCTGGTAACAAAATATAGGAGCTCTGCCTGCCTGCCACGAGCACACTACAAGCCCCTCTTTGTCAATCAATCTTTGTAACTGAATCTATCTAACTCAATCTCTGTAAGTGAATCTATCTAACTATCTCAATGCAGCAGAGTGTCACAGAATCTGCCTGCTCAATCTGCGCCGGAACAGCATGTGACCGGCGCAGACGGCGTGGCGGCGTTTTATAGGGGGGGGGGCGTGTACTACAGCCCCTGAGCTGTAATTGCTACAGGCGTCCTGCCTGTAGCCAATTATGGCTCTTCGATTTTCCGGGGGCTGTGATTGGCCAAGCATGCGGGGTCACAGTGCATGCTTGGCCAATCATCAGCCAGCAATGCACTGCGTCGGCCGCGCCGGCCGCAATGCATTGCGGGGCCGGCCGCTCGCATCACACGAACGTGATGCGAGCACCGGGCCCATCCTTACATACCAGTATGGATATATGGAGATTCCCCTATTAGAGGGGCGAAAGGGGTGGCAATAGGTATAGGAAAGGACGTTCGGTTTGAAATAGAAAAAAAAAGTCACCCGGAAGGCCGTTATCTTTTTCTCACAGGAACCATCCAGAATAGTAAATACACGCTGGCAAATGTATACTGCCCAAACAGAAACCCTAAGAGATATCTGCTGGAAACATTGAAGGATCTTGTAGAGTTTAAACAGGGAAGATTGATACTTGCAGGGGATTTTAAATTCCCAGTGCACTATAAAATAGATACTACGACAAGTACAACAGACAGGGAATTGAAGCAAACTAAGAGGTTGAAAAACTTTCTCCATGAACATCAAATAGTAGATCCTTGGAGGATACAACATCCTAACATAAAAGACTATACATTTTATTCAGCTGTCCACAAGATATATTCTCGATTAGACTACATAATGGTCGATCACAGAGCATTGGATGAAATTGTGGAAACAAAAATAGGAATAATCACAACTTCCGACCATGCTCCGGTTTCGCTAAAAATTAAATTTCTTTGTGAAAAGATGGGAAAAGGATCATGGAGAATAAATGAAGATATATTGGAAGATAAACAAAACCAAAAAATAATAGAAGAAGAAATTGTCAGATATTTCGAAGAAAATGAAACAGCGGATCTTTCAAAAGCAACAAGTTGGGAGGCACATAAATCAGTCATAAGAGGAAAATTGATCTCGATGGGAGCAAGGAAAAAACAGGAAAGGAAAAAAAACATGAAAAAACTTATGAAAGAAATATATGCTCTTGAACAAATACATAAAAAACAAGTGGGAAAAAAAACTTTCAGAAACCTCAACATAAAAAGAGATCAATTGAAGAAACTGATGGAAGAAGAAGGAAGATGCAATCTGAATAGAGTTGCACAGGAGAGATATACCGTATATACTCGAGTATAAGCCGAGTTTTTCAGCACATTTTTTTGTGCTGAAAGTGCCCCCCTCGGCTTATACTTGAGTCAAGCACTTTTCTGCAGCAAAAAAAAATAATTTCCGACCCGACTTTGGGGCCCCGTATCTCGGGGCCACTTGGGTCTAGGAGTCCCAAATTTGGTGTGCCAACCCAGTGGACCTAGCACTATAACATATCTAAAGATGGGGTTCCTAGCACTAAGTGACCCTGAGATACAGGGCCCCAAATCGGTCAACTGTGTCCATCTGCATGGGCACAGTGAGGATGCAAATGGGCATCATTGACCCACTTTTCCACTTACAGTAGCTGCGCATTTCTCACCCTAGGCTTATACTCGAGTCAACAAGTTTTCCCAGTTGTTTGTGGTGAAATTAGGTGCCTCGGCTTATATTCGGGTCGGCCTATACTCGAGTATATACGGTAAGTGGGCGAATAAGCCAGGGAAATATCTTGCAAATCTGATAAGGAAAAATAAATCATGCAACTTCATAGAAAAGATCAAAAATGAAAAAGGACAATTAGTGAACAAAACCTCAGAGATTGCAGAAGACTTCCAGTCTTCTCCCTCTGCGGCGGCGGGCGGGGTCTTGCGTCGATCGTCGTCACGCCGCACTGTCTCCTGGGATCTGGTGTCATACTATAGTGCATTATCTTTCTCCCGAGATTTCGGCCGCATCTGCCGAAATCTCGTGAGATGTCGGCAGATGTGCCGTAACGGCGGTGCATGCTGGGCCATCAACACTGCCTGTGGGGTTTCACATGCCCACAAGAACAAATTAAACACAGAACAAGAAGTAAGAAAAAAGAAGACACAAAGATAATTAAGAGAAGCAAACCTTCCAAAAATTCAACAGGAGAAACTGGACGAACTGGAAAATAAGATAACCCAAGAAGAGATCAAGCTTGCGATAAAAAAAACTCCAAATGGAAAAATCCCGGGCCCAGACGGCTTCACAATTAAATATTACAAAAAATTTCAAGAGCAACTGATCCCATGGCTGTGCGACTATCTGAATGAAATAGGAGAGGGGGAGGAAATAAGAAAAGTATCTCTACTATCATTTATTACAATAATACTCAAAGAAGGAAAAGATAAGACCAACTGTTCGAGTTATAGACCGATCGCCCTTTTAAACGCTGATACTAAAATTGATGCTAAGATCCTGGCCACCAGGCTAAAAAATGTAATACCATTATGGATAAACCCTGACCAGACCGGGTTTGTACCTGGTAGAGAGAGGAGGGATAATGGAATAAAAACAATTTTAATGTTGAGAAAAAAAAACCTGAATGAGTCCCCAGCTCTACTCCTGTCAATAGATGCAGAAAAAGCATTTGAAAAAAAAAAAGCATTTGATAGGGTAGACTGGGGATTCATGATGGATACGCTGAGGTACCTCGGAATAGGCCCAAAATTCATGAAATGGATTGAGAATTTATACCAGGGACCAACTGGGATGGTGAAGGTGAATGGGAAATTGTCCCCAGTGTTTGAGATGCATAACGGAACGCGTCAAGGATGTCCGCTATCCCCCCTCCTATACGTCCTAGCAATGGAGCCTTTTCTTGAGACACTGCGAAAAAACCAGGACGTGAAGGTAGGCACAGAAACACATAAAATAGCTGCCTACGCAGACGATGTCCTGCTGTACGTGACAAACCCAAGAGTGACATTACCAAATGTAATAAAATAAGTCATGAGGTACAGGAAGCTCTCAAACTTCAAAATAAACCCAATCAAGACGGAGATATTAAATATTGGGGTAAAAAAACTGAAATGGAGTATCTGCAGAAAGAATTCCCATTCACATGGGTAAAAGAACTAAAATACTTGGGGATCAAGGTAACTGCAACATATGAAAAATGATACGCCACAAATTACATTACACTACTAAATGAAGTGAAGGCGGACATTAAAAAACGTAATATACAACCATTATCCTGGATGGGAAGAATTAACATGTTCAAAATGGTAATATTACCAAAAATATTGTACAAACTACAAATGCTGCCAATAAAGATCCCACAAACGTTTTTCAAAATTATGAAAAAAATGTTAATCAACTACGTCTGGCAAAATAAGAGGTCAAGAATAAAATATGCACTAATCACCAGGAATAAGACACATGGGGGTCTGGCTACTCCAGATATAAGTAGATACTACAAAGCAGTAATTGTAGCACGCATGATAGAATGGACAAACGAGCATAGTGAGAAAAAATGGATGGAAATAGAAAACACTATAAGTAGAAGTACACTACACAAAAACATTTGGGTACCATAAAAGTATAGGGCACTAGGACAAGACACCCATGAGATAACTAAAAACATTTTTGCAATATGGGACACAATTCATAAGAGAGGGAAGTGGGAGTATAATTCACCTTTTATGCCCCTCACAGAAACAAACTTATTCACACCAGGGGAAGAGATAGTTATGGCACATAAAATAAAAAATCCACAGATGAGAGATATTACCACAAACGGGAAGATGAGAACACAACAAGAAATAGAAATACTAAAAGGATGGAAGATAAGTAAATGGAACCTGATGCAATTAAAACATCTGGTAATAACATATCCAAGCCCATTCCGAGATGAAGGAGACTTGGTCTTCTTGGAAAAATTTTGTTATGCACAAAAGTCGTTAGAAAAGGGAATTTTGAAGATATATGAATCACTGACAGACCTGGAAGGGCAAGAAAGACCCGCCTACATAGAACAGTGGGAGAAGGAGTTGAATATAAAGCTAGACGACCATCAAGTAGAAAAAATGATAGCGGCAATGTACAATAATAATTGGGATATGAGAGCCATCGAAATGAATTACAAATTATTAGCTAGGTGGTATCTGACACCAGAGAGGATGTATAAAATGCATAAGGAGGGATCACCACTATGTTGGAGGAACTGCAGCCAAAGGGCAACAATAGCCCATATTTGGTGGGAGTGCCCAGTAATAAAGACGTACTGGCAAGAAATAGTGAACACTATAACAGATATAACGAAGGAGAAAATTGAATTAAACGCACAGGGGTGTTTGTTTCACGGCTCTAAAACTCCCAGGAAAAAATATAACAACTCAATGTTTCCAAAACTTTTGAATGCGGCGAAAGGGCTAATCCCAAAGAAATGGCTACAAAGTGAAACACCTGACATAAGAGAGTGGTATGAACAGATAGAGTACTACAACAAAATGGAATATTTGGGAAGCAGAGAAAAAGGGTGATTCCAGAAATATATCACTGCATGGGAATGCTGGAAAAAATTCAAGACATCTGATAAATACCTAGAAAAAATTATGGAAATAAGAGGCCCCTAAATAAACAGAGAAATAGAAACTTACTAACAACTAAAAAACCGATAATAAAATAGGTGGGAAAAGAGAAAAGGAATAAAGGGAGGGAAGTGGCTAGGGGGTAGGAAAAGGGTATAATATTGATATAAATGAGACTTACAATCAATGAGTATTTTGTATAATTATCATGGTATTAGTGTTTTTATATGTTGGAGAGCTGAAGGAACAAAATAAAAATTTAATTGATTTAACCCCACAATGATGTGAAAACGAGAGGGGACCTTGTTGAGCTGTAGAGTTTGAAATAAGTCTCTCGATGATGTGTTCACTGATGTGGAAAAAAAAGAAAAGAAAAAAAAAGAGAATATATGAACCGAAGATACGGTTTCGCCTATACTGAGCCCCTAGATAAATGGGTAGAATGGACAAAGGGAACAGCTAAACCTTTAAAATCTGAGGGGACTTTTGATTTACAAGTATGGCAAACTTTTCTGCATGATTATGGCCCAATACTGTGCAGTGAAGGAACGTGGAAAATAGCTTGCACATGGCAGACAGAAGCTAAAGTAGCAAATCAAACTGGCTTGACGGAGATGTTTAATAAAAGTACTGCCCAAATTTACTACTTTGGCCTTATGTGGCTGCCAGTTTGGCTTTAAGGGGTCCACGCAGAAAAGCAAAAGAATTAGATTACATGGAACACACAAAAGATGAGCTGGGCAATATAGTAGAGAGCAGAGGTTTAACAGCCCCGTGTCAACCTACAAAGAGGGATTTGGATCGTATCCTGGAAACAGATGATTGGCATAAATCAAAAGGCACATATGCAAAACTAGATCCCTTTGAACTAAAGGCATTGGCCAGAGAATGAGAGATAGTCTGAACTTCCAGAGCAAACCATAATTTCCAAATTGTGGCAGCAAGATGGAGAGAAGGAAGGGAGACGCTGCCCCTTCTGCCCCTGGCACAGAGCAATCTGTTGCAGTTTATCCTGTCAGAACCCAATTCGTTTTTGAAGGTATTGCTGTTGACGGTAAGTCTCAAATTAAATGGCATGTACCTTTTAGTCCCCAAGATATGAGAGCCATATTAGAGGGATTGGGAGATCCTAGAAAGAATCCAATTGGGTTTGCAAACAAACTTAGTGCTGCACAGGAAGCATATGAGGCTTCTGTTACTGACATTTATCAGCTTCTTATTAAAGCAGTGGGAAGCAACATGTCTGGCTATATACTTATAGAATGTGGTGTAGACGTCAAAAATCTAGGTAAGATGGTTAGTGGATGGGAGGTTTGTGAGAAATTGAAGGAAAAATTGCCCCAAATATATGGACAAACCAGACATGCTGAATTTATGAATGCTAAGCAAGGGAAAGAGGAAGCAGCAGGGGCTTATTGGAGGTGGTTAAGCGATATGGCTGAGGAAACAGGCATTAAAATAGAGGAAGAGAAGGTGGGAGAAACTGCAAGTCCATCTTCACAACTGGTGAAACAAAGGTTTCTTGATGGTTTAATACCCCAGTTGAAAGAAAAATTGTTCACAGCAAGGCCTGAGGCAGGCAATATGTCTATTTGAGATGTCCTGCCTATCCTGTTATCCATAGAAAACAGGATTAACCAAAAAGACAGCAAACCCAAGGTTATGTACATGGGGACTGGGGAAAGGAGGGTTGTCCTATGATTTGAGAGATGTTTGATTAATTTCATCCAGATTGCTGTAATGAATACTGTCTTTTAGGATGAATAGCTGAAGTCCTGTACTTGGTCTAGATTGACTACTATGTATCGTATATACTGATTGCATCTATTGTGTCAACTTGTTCGCTTACCCTGTACTGTATGCTTTCCTGAAATAAAGCACTCCATGACATTTTTAACCAAATTTTAGCAAACATAGACTACACTCCTACAGGAGTCCAAGTGGTCAGTAGTCTGTCAGGAGAAGTTTTAAATTCTGCCTGTGGAGTAATTTTAATCCAAGACTCCACTCCACAATTTCCACCAGAATTGAAAGTGATTCCCGCTGAATTATGGGCTACCAGCAAATATGATGTAGGTCTGCTGGATTGCACCCCAGTCATGATAAAAATAAAACCAGGATCCCATCTCCCACAGATTAAACAGTACCCACTGAGTATTGCTCAGACTGAGGGGATAAAGGATCAAATCACTCAACTGAAAGCAGCACGGGTTGTTGTACCAATTAAGTCCCAAGTCAATACACCCCTGTTACCAATTGCAAAGAAGCCAGACAAGAAGGGTGGGCAGGTGAAATACTGCATGGTGCATGATTTGAGAGCCATTAACAATATAATTGAGGCAGATACCCTGATCGTGCCCAACCCCCACACTTTACTAAGTGGAATACCTGCCTCCAGCACCTACTTTACAGTGATTGATCTTGCAAATGCTTTCTTTTCGGTGCCCCTGCACCCAGATTGCTGGCACCTTTTTTCATTTACCAATGATGCCCAAAAGTTAGCATGGACAAGATTGTGTGAGGAGCCCCTCTGAATTTAATACTGCGTTAAAGCAAGTATTGGACCAATGGTCCCCCAAACACCCTAAACACAGTTTTGCTTCAGTAAATAGACAATTTGCTTATTTGTTCTGATACAAAGGACATTTGTAGCAAAGAAACAGTAAGCCTTCTCATGTTTCTCTATAACAGTAACAACAAAGTTAGCAAAGATAAGCTACAATACTGCCAAGAGAAAGTGATCTTCCTGGGTCACTGCATTTCACATGGAATCCGTCACCTAACCCCAGATCGAGTTAAAACTCGACAAAAATTTGAAAAGCCAAGAAATGTACGGCAACTACGTGCCTTCCTGGGGTTAGTGGGATATTGTAGGGACTGGATTCCGAATGCATCAGAACTTATGGCTCCTCTATATGAGGCTACCACTGGACACCCTTTCAACCTCACATGGGACAATGAATTGCAGATGAAGGAGCTTATTAAAATTTTGTCTGAAGCTCCCACCATTGGACTTCCTGACTATACTAAAACTTTCTCATTGTTCTGTCATGAAGTCAATGGATTTGCTGCAGGTGTACTCACCCAGCTACCTGAAGAAAAACAGAGGCCTGTGATGTATGTATCGGCCTCATTAGACCCTGTCATCAAAGGGTCCCCAGTTGTATGCGAGCCATAGCAGCCTGCATTTTGCTGCTAGACAAAGTAACTGAGCGTGTACTAGATTCTGCTCTGATCCTGTATGTACCACATGCAGTACAGGAAATCATGAATCAAGTAAATACCAGACATGTGTCTGCCAGTAGATTTGACAAGTACCAGTCTGCTCTTTTTGCTCCATCGAATTTAACAATCAACCGATGTGTAACTTTAAATCCGGCAACTCTTCTTCCTATAATTGATGAGGAAGATGCAACAAATGATACTGATGTAGAACCCGAGAGTTTTTCTCATGATTGTATGGCTCTGATGGAGGTATAAAGGGCCTTTGTCACACCAGCAAAAGATGAGCCATTATCAGATTGTGACACACACTTATTCGTAGATGGTTCCAGATTTTACACTGATGATGGTCAGCCACACACAGGGTTTGCTGTAACCACTACAGACACCATTTTACATCAGGAAGCATTGATACCCCAGATGTCCGCACAGGAAGCAGAGTTGTGTGCTGTAGTACTAGTCAAAGCATGTCATCTCCTAGAGAATCAAAGGGGAAACATTTACACCGACAGCAGATATGCATTTGGAATAGCTCACGATTTTGGGCCTATCTGGAAAGCACGGAACTTTCTGACTAGTGCAGGGAAGCCAGTGAGACATGCAAAACTCAGAGCGGCTTTGAGGCCTTTCAGAAACCAGCAGAAGTTGCCATCTTATAGGTAAAAGGGCATTCAAGGGGAAATGACATGACAGCCAGAGGAAATGCTTTAGCGGACCAAGGGGCAAAGGGTGCTGCCCTTATGGCATTTGGAGTCACACCCACTGTATAGGTTGCCCAGGTAGAGGGGACAGATTCCCCTCATCAAGAGCAGTGGGATGTAGAAACTCTAATTCAGTTGCAGAACCAGGACCCTGATGAAGAGAAGGATAAGTGGATCAAATGTAATGCTACCCAAATTCAGCAGGGCCTGTGGAGCGCTGACAACAGGTGGTGTCTACCCAGGAGTTTGTACCCAGTTTTAGCACAACTGGCTCATGGCGTCAGTCATCTTGCTAAGGGCGCGATGGTGGCACTTACTGACTGCTATTGGATAGCACCTGGATTTAGTGCATTTGCAGCCAGGTTTTGTGCTTCATGTCTCACTTGTGCTCTGTACAATGCAGGGAGGCCTGTCCATGTTCCCCAAAAGCATTCTCCTAAGCCAGATTTCCCTTTCCAAAGAATTCAAATAGACTACATTCAGATGCCCAGAATAGGCACCTATGAGTACGCTTTAGTGTGTGTTGACATGTTCTCAAGTTGGCCTGAGTGCTGGCCGGTAGCTAAAGCAAATGCAAAAACAACAGCAAAGAAAATTTTGAATGAAATAGTTTGTAGATATGGAGTTCTTGAAACTATTGAGAGTGACAGAGGAACCCATTTTACTGGGGAAGTAATGAAAGAAGTAATAGAAGCCCTTCACATACAGCAAGCTTTCCATACACCTTATCCACAAAGTACAGGGGGTCCCCTAGTTACAAACATCCGACTTACAAACAACTCCTACTTACAAATGGAGGGAGACAACAGGAATTGAGAGGAAATCTACCCCTGGGAAGGGAAATTTTCTCCTGTAAGAGTTATTATGGGAAAAAGGTACCTCCACTGATGCTTTTATATCAAGGCTTGTTTCCACAACAACCCAAAATTTTCAAAATCCAATTGTCATTGGGACAGGAAGTGAGGTGAAAATTTCTGAACAGGGGCACAGACAGCAAAACAAACATTACAGGGGTGTTAACCCTTCCCTATGCTATCCAAAAAGCTTAAAAATATTTTTTCTGGCTGGAACTACACTTAAAAAATGTACCTGTTCCGACTTACAAACAGATTCAACTTAAGAACAAACCTACAGACCCTATCATGTTTGTAACCCGGGGACCCCTTGTAGTGGTAAAGTTGAGAGACTTAATGGAATTTTGAAAAACAGATGTGCAAAAATTAAAGCACATACAGGAAAAGGATGGGCGGAAGCTTTGCCATTAGCCCTATATTCTGTACGAACTACCCCTAAACAACCACATGGGCTGTCCCCTATGAGATTTTTTTTGGAGGGCCACCCAAAACAGGGCTAGATTTTCCCCAACAGTTGCAGGCTTCTCACTCTAGTCTGTTAGAATATGTTCAGATTTTGCAAATAACATTGAATAAAATACATGAAGGTGTTTATAAATCTATCCCCGACCCAGATCCTGTTTTTTAGGTATTCACAGAATCCAACCAGGTGACTGGGTAGTGGTCAAGCGACACGTCAGAAAGCCACTAGAACCAAAATTTGACGGACCACATTTGGTGCTTTTGACAACCGGTTCCTCTGTCAAGTTGGAAGGAAAGCCCACCTGGATTCACGCCAGTCACTGCAAGAAAATAAAAGAAAAGAAGTGATGATATCCTTTGAAAAAATTATGATGATGTCTTTCTTTTTGTTGTTTGTGAAAACTGAGACATGGAAAAATAACCCTTTCATCCAAATGTTAAAATTGTATGCAACCCATAGCAACGCTAGTAACTGCTGGGTGTGTTCTCACTTACATCCCCAAACAGGAACAATACCCATGATAGCAGTGCCTCTCAAATTCACTGATCTAAACAGGACCAGAATAAATGGCTCATACATCGTATCCACAGCTAATGAGCACAGATCAGTAACTTTGATGGTTTCAAAACAGATAGACACTCCACAGATTTGTTTAAACATTACATGCCCATTTAAAACTAAATGTACACGGTTGGGCAATTCAGATTGCACCGGAGCAAAAATTACAGTTCATGGAGGAAACTATGGTCAATATTATCATATCCCAGATCCAGGAGCAGGCATACCATCCATACGTAGATGGTTATATTATATATGTGGAAATAAAGCTTACGCCTGGCTTCCTACTAATGTTACAGGTAAATGTTATATTGGGAAGATAGCACCTGCTTTGGCTGTTCGCGAAGATACAGTTCGACCAGATCAAAGTCCAGAATACCCTTTAGTGTTCAAAAGAGAGCTGTTCACTGAAGGTGACATGGTATGGTCATGGTTCCCTTCCTGGACAGGATGGGGAATTGAAGCAATGAAAAGAATAAATAATTAAACTAGAATTGTAGATGAAATTATTAACCTTACTACCACTGATATAGGTTTATTAAGTGAAGAAATGGCTCAGATTAAAAAAGTAGTATTAGAGCACAGATTAACTCTAAATGATCTCACTACAGCTCAAGGTGGGATGTGTAAGTTATTACTCACTGACTGTTGTATATACATTTCTGATAATGAGGACATTACTAAAGAACATCTTTCTAAAGATAAGAGAACTACAGAATAAGGTCAGAGATATTGCTAAAGATGGATGGAACCCCTTTAAGGGTTTAGGAGGTGTTGGTGACTTTTTATATGGCATAGCAACATGGTTACAGAAACTAGGCGCTTACATTGTGATGTTCCTATTTCTCATATTTGTCATTTACTTCCTCATTAGGCTGTGCCTCTGTGTGACTACCCGCTGTATTAACAAATGGTCCACCAGCCCTGATGAACCCATTATTGTGAAAAAGCTAGGAGAGAACTGAACAGGACGCCGTCTCTCTGCGCCAATGTAACAGGAGTTACCAGCAATCGGCTGAATGTAACGCGGAGAATAATGGTGTCAAATAAACAAAAGGGGGGAAATGACATGGACATTCGCTGTACTGTTTATTTAAGCACAAGAGACTCCATTTTGTTCTCACTGTTAAAATATGTTCTGTAACCTTCACCTAACACACGGACACATCTCCTCTAGAAACTCTCTACTCCCCCCTCCCCTATCCATGTTTTACTTTTGCAATTGTTCTATTCGGTAGCTTTTAATAATATATATTTCTATTTGTTAGCTTTTAATAACGGATTTCTATTTGTTAGTTTTTAATAAACATCTCACACCACCCCTTTCTTATCTATGTATAAAATAACATGTACTAATACATATATGACATTATACATTGTCACTGAAAGGACATTTTAAACACAGTGATTGATTCCTGTGAATCTGTTCCTGCAGCTGCAGTATTAACTTTTATTTTAGAGTCCCAATCAGAAATGAGTCATAACAGTACCTGATCCGCCCGCCTGTGATTGACCTGGACTATCCTCTCTACTCTGTATCCTGCTTGTGTGCCTGCTGTAACCTGCCAGCTACCGGCATCCTGCTGCTAGACTACAGGACACCTCCTTGTCACCTGCTGTATCCTGCCTGCTGTCCGCACCCCACTACTGGGCTACAAGACACCTCCCTGTAGTCTGTTGCATCCTGCCTGTGTTGCCTGCTGTACGCTGCCTGCCGCCTGAATCCTGCTGCTGGACTGCAGGACACCCCCCTGCTACCTACAGGTCTCCTGCCCTCTACACCAGCCATCCAGCTAGGCACTTGTGCTCCTTTGTACTCCCGAGCCCCTGTCATCGCTACCAGGGGTTCCTGAGTCAGAGGTTTACGAGGGGCCGCTCCCTGCATTCTGGGCTCGGCCTTAAGGTACGTGACAGTATCGGGCAGCCATGTCCGAGCCCACGCAGGGATGCTGTCATTTAGCTGGACTCACCCAGGCTGTTAAAACCCTGCAAGAGGGGTATTCCCAACTGAAAGAACGTGTCCAGGCCTTATCTAACTCGGCTCCTACAGCACCTGGAACATCTAATGCACCATCAGTGGTTATGTATCCTCCAGAACCTAAGGTTCCCACTCCAGAAAGGTTCTCCGGGGATCGCAGCAAGTATAGGGCATTCCGTAATGCCTGTGAACTTTTCTTTGCACTTCAACCCATAACTTTCTCCCTTGAGTCCACCAAGGTGGGTTTTGTTGTTTCCCTGTTACTGGGTGAACCCCAGGCATGGGCCCACTGCCTCTTTGAGCAGAAAGATGTGTGTCTTAACAGCCTGAGTACCTTCTTCCAAGCCATGGGCCTTCTCTACGAGGACCCGCAACAAGCAGCTACCGCAGAAGCAGCACTGTATTCTCTTCAACAAGGCCGTAGAGCGGCAGGGGACTATGCATCTGAATTCAGACGCTGGAGTTCCGACAAACTGGAACAATGCCGCCTTACATCACCAGTTACGCATGGGTCTCTCTGAATTATTAAAAGACGAGTTAGCCCGGGTTGGCATTCCGGCATCGCTTGAGGACCTTATAAACCTGTCCATCCAAATAGACAGACGTCTGAGAGAACGAAGAGCAGAGTCAACAGCTGGTCCTTCCCGTCCTGTTTGGATGTTACCCTGGGTACCCAACCCTCCTGCTCATCCTTTTTTTTTTTTTTAACATTTACTTTTTATTTATTTTTATAATGAAAACATTTACATCATCAAACAACATTTGACATCGAATCTTGGTGTGCTATAGGGATAACCATCACCCGGCTTTAGTAACTTAAATAATGTAGGAGTTCTAGTGCAGATGTGGTCCCCCTATTCCATCTATCACCCCTTTTTCCCCCTCCCCGTCCTCCCCCCCCCCCGCCCCCACGTCAAGCCCCAGACTACAATGTCCCCTAACCATATTACATAGTCCCGTCCTCCCCTCCCCCCCCCCCGCCGGGACCCCAGGCCACGGAGCCCGAGGGGGCCGGAGAAGGGGGGAAGGGGAGGGGAAGCCGGGCAAAGCGGAGAAAGGGGGTAGAAAAAAAAAAAAAAAAGAGGAGAAAAAAAAAAAAAAAAAAAAAAAAAAAAACAGGAACAAATATTGAGCCTAAAATATGGCCTCGCTAGAAGTAAAATCACTCTTCGTCTGTGGGTGTTGTCGTCCAGGGTCCCCATACCGTTTGAAACTTCCCGTAGTTGCCCTGTTTTGCAATCCTTCAGTTGACACTCCTGAGCCAATGCAACTGGGCTTGCTCCGCCCTTCACTCACCACTGAAGAGCGACAACACCGACGGGCCAACAACCTCTGCTTCTACTGCGGGGAATCTGAACATTATGTGAGGACTTGTCCGCAAAGGTCTGTAAGCACTCTACCTTGTTTTCTGCTGTCTTACCTGCTGTGCTTAACAATGCTTCTCACCTGGCTATCTCCATTTCTCTACAGCTTCCAGGAGGGAATACACAAGTCACTGCAATAATTGACTCCATGGGAGGCACCCACCGTAATGACGGGCCTCTCAGGTGACAGTTCTTTTATAACTGAGGGCGGGGCCACACAATGATATCACCGGGTGACTCCGCCCCCCTCTGACGCATGGAGACATCCCTGTGGCTTTCCTGTAGCGTCAGAGGGGGCGGGGTCACTCGGTTATGTAACCGGGTGGCCCCGTCCCCCTCTGACGCTACGGGGAAGCCATAGGGATGTCTCCGTGCAACACAGGGGGGCGGGGTCACCCGGCGATGTCATTGTGTGGCCCCTCCCTCAGTGGTAAAAGAACTGTCACCTGAGAGCGGCTGGTCATTACGGCAGATCATAGTGCAGTGCGGCTTTTTTTTTTTTTTTTTTCGGTCCATCGGAGCATGAGAAGAACAAGAAGAAGACTCCGTGGGACAGTTTTATTTTTTTATTTTTTAATAAAGGACTTGTCCCAAGGCGTATATTGTGTTTTTTTTTACCATTTTCACCAATTTTTTGTGAAATGGTAGGGGTACATTTGTACCCAGTTACCATTTCACACAGGGGTGGCCAGGATCTGGGGGTCCCCTTGTTAAAAGGGGCTTCCAGATTCCGATAAGCCCCCTGCCTGAAGACCCCCACAACCACCGGGCAAGGGTTGTGGGGATGAGGCCCTTCTCCCCATGTGGCCTGGTATGGTTCAGGGGTGGGTGCTCTCCCATCCCCCAACTTTTCCTGCGGCCTGCCAGGTTGCATGCTCGGATAAGGGTCTGGTATGGATTTTTGGGGGGATCCCACGCCATTTTTTTTTACACATTTTGACGCAGGGTTCCCCTTAAAATCCATTATAGCCGCGAGTACTTTTAAATTACTTTTTTTCCTTTAGAAATGTAATTTTGCTCTTGGACTGTTGTAAACACGGGAAACATGTGCCACTTTACAGGCATACTATAGACACCCCCAGGTACGGAATTTAAAGGAATATTATACTTTTATTGTTTCATTTTAAGCATTATTAAAATCAATGCTCCTGAAAAAACGTCTGTTTTTAAAACTTTTTCTTTGCATTGATACATGTCCACTGGGGCAGGACGCGGGTCCCCAAACACTTTTTAAGACAATACCATGCATATAAGCCTTTAAAATTAGCACTTTTGATATTTTATGTTTGTGTCCCATAGATTTTAACGGCGCTCGCGTGTTTGAACAATTTTTTGCCTATTTGCATGTTCTGGTGCGAACCGAACCGGGGGTGTTCGGCCCATCCCTAGTAACTATGTAGTAATGGTTGGGCTTTTTGTTTTCCATGGTGCTAATCTTTTTCCAATGAACTTTTTCCCCTTCCCTTTTATTGAATTAGATTTTTTTTACCTTTTACAAAATCGTATGGTATAGTACATTTGTGTAATTGAAATTAAGATTGAATGTTCTATTGTCAAATTATACCATGCACTTGATATTTCACATTTCTATGTATATGTTTGTGAGCTTTACAAAACGTCTATAAATAAACAATAAAAAAAAAAGAAATATGCTTAAAAGTTAATTAACTCCGGTTACTGTGTGTTTTTGATCTCCGTTGACAACTAGGACTCAGGCTTCTTAAGCAGTTGTTGGAAATCAGGCACAAGCATCTTAGGTATTCTGGCTGGTTACAAACCTTCTACCTGCTATGGTGTTAATGCATGATGAAGTCCTCTTGTATTAAGCAATGAAGAGAGTCCTCCTGGCTTATGCCTGACAACCTATATATGTGTCAGGTTCCTTACCATAGTTACTGAACAACAGAAAAACATACCTGCTTACTGTAGCTATAGAAACAATAGACTGCTGAAAATGAATACAACAATGTTATGTAAGTTCCCATTGTATCCAAAAGCATTTGTTTGAGAAGTATCCCCTCAAATGCAATTTCTGTTAAAACTAGTCTGATGGAGAAAATCATAAATTGTATTTATATATATATATATATATATATATATATATATATATATATATATATATATTAGGGCTGTTACTGATTAAAATTTTCGTGTTCGATTAATCGATTTTTTTTTAATCGACTAATTTCGATTAATTATAACGCACATACAGATCCAACTACTTTTAGCTGATCTCCTTGCATTGCAACTCTGCATTAGTCAGTGGTAAATATTGTATACACTATATACAATCACCTGACACTAGTTAGTTTCCACAATTCATGACTTAACTTCACAGTTCACACAAATACGTTTTAAATTTAAACTGTAGCACTGACGTAATTTTTTTCCCCACAGTAGTGTGACAATCCCTCCACCTCAAGTCTAACTAATCACTCTCACCTTATGGCATGGACCCCTGTGCAAACAGGTGGTCATGCAAGCGGGTATCAAAAGGGTTAACACGGACCATGAACTTCTCTCACGTCTCCTTAGATCTCAGCAAGGACGCCAGGTCATGGGTAGAAAAAAAGAAAATAAAGAAAGAAAAGTGCTCACCGCTTAAGTATAAGATTTAATTTTTGTGTTCAAACACAAACTACTCACATAAAGATGATAAAAACACAGGATGTAAAGCCGACAATCGTGTTAGTTCCGTAGGGCAGCAGCGGGTGATGTCATGCATAGCTCCTCCCCCGTACGTGTTATGTTCAATCAGAACTTCAACGTCACTGGACTCCTCCCCTTCCCTTCATTAGCAGACGGTGGTACTTGAGGAAGGAGGGAGGAGTCCGGTGACGTCGATGTCCGCGACGTCCCCAGGTCTCCGACGGAACTCCCTGAAGACCCGGAAGCTGGCGGAGAGGTGAGTACCGATCAAAACAATTTTGATCGATCAAAAAAATTTGTGATTAATCGAGGAATTAATCTTTCATTTCCACAGCCCTAATATATATATATATATATATATATATATGTGTGTTTATATCAAACGCAACACATATCTACATATATCTTGTACCTAAAAAAAAACAAAAACATTAAAATGATTATAGTTTACCAGTAAATTATGGAAAATATACACATCAAAGTATCAGGTAATTATTGTAAAAATTCTAAAAATGCTGATTATGAGTAACAGTTTCTAGATACTTGTATAGTGTATTTTTCCCACAGAATTCTTTTGCCACAATAACTTCTGCATTTTCCTGTTTTTATTCTAATGTTGATTTGTTTTCCAACTAATTGTCATGTTTTTTGAATTGCTCACCTTGGCCGCTTACAAAGTGAAAAGTAATGTATTTCCGACAGAAACACAAATTAGTCTTGCATAGATTGTGTTTAATCAGTGCAGGCTTTGTCTTATCTGATCCAGATTGAAGCAGTTGGATGGATCATTTCAGACATAATTGTGTCAAAGAACGAGAAGCAGAAAGAAAAATGAAGGGATAGGATTGTTTTTCTGTTTGTTTTTGTTTGTGAAGATCTGTGTCTTTGAAATCAAAAGATGCAGCATGCATATTGTACAAAATAAATTAGGATAGACATATGTATTGTACCTCAATCAAGGTCTGTTCAAAGATAGACATTTTTCTTATAAACAATGTTTTTCCTCTTCCCTTAAAAACAAAAAAAACTGCGTTCTTCATTTTTCAAAATTCATTTTACTAGATTGATAAGATTAACTCAGATAAACAGAATAGAATAATGCAAATATGTGTGCATTTGAGCATACAATATGTATACAATATTTGTGAAACATAGCGTTAGTTAACTTGTGCTCACTGCAGATGCCCACTAATGCCTGGGTTGAGGAAAATAAAAAAATACCCTTAAATTACTAAGATGTTTAAAGATTGCACCAAGTTTCTTTGCTGCATTCTTTATTAAATGTACAACATATCAAGCAAATGTAGAGATTTATATCCAGATCGAGCATCAGTTCAAGGTGACCAAACCCCTTTGTGGTTTATGGACCCAACAAACTGTTGCACTCTGCTATAACAACCAACTACCAATAATGCACTTCCTGGCCTTTAAACAATGTTTAGATGGCTTAAAACACTCAAAAAGGGGGGCATTTGGATAAATCAGCCCGCTCACTCTGCTCTGTAGACCCTATTCTCTTAAAGTAGATGTAAACCAGTGGCATATCATCTATCATCTTAAATAGGGTATGTGCGCTACCTTACTAAAATAATAAATAAATAAGTGTAATAATTAATGTGCTAAAAAATATATCACATAAAAATTATTAAAACCTGATGTAGAATAAATTAATCCTCATGTGCAAAGTAGAGCGTGCAAAGTGCAATCAAGTGACTCAGCAATAAATAAATCTTCAACAGTAATGACAACATAAACCTTTCAACTTGAAAATAAATCTGCAAATAAATGGTAGAAATGAAAAGTGCACAGTGCAAAGTGCAAAAATAACAGAATTCCAAGAACTCACAAAGTGTGCAAGAAATTCCAGGTATCAGAGCACCTGAATAAATACGTAATGGTAACCGTGCAATGTGAATTGCGTGAAAAAAATTTATATCCCAAACAATAATGAATATAAATGCAAATCGCAAACATTTCATACAAATTGAAAAAATAAATTGCAGAGAAATTTCATGAAAAAAAAACTGATAGGTGAACTACAAGTCCCAGCAGTTGGTGCAAAAGCACAATGTGTGAGAATAAACACACAGTGTGTGCTTGGAAAAATTCTTCTTATATGTGCGTGAACAATTCAAAATAAATCTGTGTTCCAATATTCAGTGCTGATCCATGCAATCAGTGTGCTCCGTGCTTGTTCAGGGATGCACCCCACTGTTTCCCCCAGCCTCTCACCTCAGATTAAGGCCCCTACAGGCCTAGTTATGCTGTATGCGTAAGGTAGTAATCCTGTTAGGAGAGTGGTGTACCTGCTGGAGAACGACCTATGGACTCTCACAGTAAATGCTCCGGTCACCAGATAGGAAAGCTCCGATCAAGGTACAATCATTCCCAGCAGGGTAGTAACATATAAGGGTGAAAGGACAAGGGGACTCCAATGTGCAGTATACTCAACATGAATTTTATTAAATAAAAATAGCCACTCACATTTAAAACAGCAGCAAACAGTGTGTAGACACAGGTACTTTCGGTTTCGGCCGCAACCGGAAGTAAACAAAAACACCTGACTTCCTCCCTGATTTGTATCGTCACTGGACACGTGACTTTTTCAAAGCACATTAATTATTACACTTAATTTAATATTTTAGTAAGGTAGCGCCACATACCCTGTTTAACATATTTCTTTATTGTGGGAGATCACATTTATGTTGGCAGGTTCCTAGTTTAGCATTGTATATATAGTGAGGTTGTGTGCACTAGTTACCCCCCCTTTTTATATCATCTATCATCAGTTGTTCAATGTGTGCAGGGCATATCGGGTGGAGCCCACTGTGCCTTCACAGGCTGCACAGCAAGTGTGAGGACACATCAAGAATTTCCTCCTCTGTGTCTTCACTACAGCTGCACTTGTCACAGGCAGCTGCAGCAATTTTAAGATCTAAGTATTTCGTTATGCCAGGGAGGGATCTGGTGCTAAAGGCCAGTATGGTTTAGCCCCACCTACTGGATCAGGGGAGAGGACAAGGAGTAGGAGAGCCAGAGCTGAAATAGAGTGAAGAGTCCAGGGGGAGGGAGACCCAAGGTAAGCTATGCAGGGGAGGGCTTTTTGACTGTACTGTGATAAAGTGGGTCACTTACTACTTCACTCTGCCTTACTACTGACCCCTGAACTTTGCATCATTTACTTCTGAACCCTGAAATCTGCATCACTTACTTTTGACCCTTGAACTCTGTAAGTAATGCAGAGTGCAGAGGTCAGTAGTAAGTGATGCAAAGTTCAGAGGTCAGTAATGACGTAGAGCTCACAGATCAGTAGTAAGTGATGCTGAGATCAGTCGTAACTAATGCAGAGTTCAGAGGTCAGTAGTGATTCAGAGTTCACAGGTCAGTAGTAAGTGATGTAGAGGCCAGCAGTAAATGATACAGAGTTCAGAGGTCAGTAGTGTCACAGAGGTCAGAAGTAAGTGATGAAAAGTTCAGAGTTCAGTAGTGACACAGAGGTCGATAGTAAGTGATGCCAATTTAAGAGGTCAGTAGTGATGCACAAATCAACAGTGGTGTCGAGGTCTTGCAGTAAGTGATACAGAGTTCAAAGGTCAGTAGTAAGAGACACAGAGTTCAGAAAGCAGTAGGAAATGATGCATAATTCAGGGGTCACAAGTAAGTAATTTTCTGACTACTGATCCCTAAACAGGTGCCCCAACCCTGGCCACCAATGAGCTTCTAACCCCAGCTTGTGCAATTAAGCTTTGGTAATAAAATTATTTGCAGAAGTGAGCCTGATTTTGCACTTTCCAGCTTTAGTAGTAGACCCCATTGTGTACTTAAAAGTGGGGCATGCCTATAGTGTCTGCACGGATCAATATCTGATCAGATCTATACTAGCGTCCCTAGTAGTTTAGTTTTTTTCCAAAAACTCAGTGTTAGCGGGATCAGCCCAGATACCTGCTAGCATCTGCGTTTAGCCCCTCTGCCCAGCCCATCCAAGTGCAGTATCAATCGATCACTGTCACTTACAAAACACTAAACACATAACTGCAGCATTCGCAGAGTCAAGCCTGATCCCTGCAAACGCTAATAGTTTTTTTGGTAGCATTTGAAGCAGTCGCTGAAAGTCAGGTGCCCTTTTTTTCTGCGAGTCTCACTAGTGTACCAGTAAATTAAGAGGCCACAATGTCCAATCAAAGGTACACTAGTGAAGAGGACTACACATTTCTGAGCATGACAGATGAGAGTGAAGTTGGAAATCACCCATCTGTCAGATTCAGGCTCAGAATACGATCATGTAGACAGCAGCGGCACCCTGACAGATAGCACTGATGATGAAGTTGTGGTCTCTGCCAAGGTCAGGCGTACCCGGCCCCATTCTTCTGCTGTTGTTGAGGGGCAAGAACCGCAGGGCTCTCGTATGGAGCAGAGAGCCAGTACTAGTGCCGCTCATCTTTCTGGTGAACTGGCAAGCACCAGCGGCCTAGTAAATCCTGGTTGTAGTCAAACCAGCACTGCAGTATAACGTGGTAATGTGGCGAGTCCCATAAGTGCAGTTTAAGTGGGTGAGGTGGCTAGCACAACTAGTCCTGTGTCCTGCTGCCATCAAGAAGACAAAGACAGGCTCGTCGAGCCCATAGTACCCTTCCTGCTGCATTCGCCAATCCGAATTGGGAGCCCACCACTTCTGCAGCAACCGTACTTCCCCCATTCACTGGCCAACCTGGAATTCAGGTGGATTTATTTGCTGTTTTTCACGGAAGAGCTCTATAGATCTATTGTGGTCAACCAAAGAAATTTGTATACTGGTCAATTCATTGCCGCTAATCCCCAGTTAAGCCTTGCCAGAGATTGGAAACTTATTACGGTTTCTCAATTTAAGACCTTCCTGGGTCTATCCCTCCTTATGGGCATAGTTAAAAAAAAGTGAGTTGCGGTCATATTAGTCCACTGACCCAATTCACCATATGCCCGTGTTCTCTGCCTCCATGACCAGGACACGATATGAGCAGATCTTGTGGTTCATGCATTTCAAAGACAATGAACTAAGTCGTCCTCGGGGTGACCCTGAATACGATCGGCTTTACAAAATTTGGCCCTTCCACCAACAGTTTGCAGCCTTGTTTACTCCCAATCAAGTTGTCTGCATTGATGAGTCCCTGATTAAGTTTTCTGGACGCTTGTCATTCAAACAGTATTTTCCCAGCAAGCGTGCCAGATTTGGGGTCAAGATGTATAAGCTCTGTGACAGGGCAACAGGCTATACATATAGTTTTATGGTTTACGAGGGAAGTGATAGTTACGTCGAGCCGGAGAACTGCATAGGGAGCGCTGGTAAGATTGTGTGGGACTTGGTGACACCCTTATTCGGAAAGGGGTACCACTTGTATTTCACCACCACAGTAAAAAAATAAATGGTGTATGCCCATCATTAGACGTGGGTGGATGCAGGGTGGTATTCTAATGGTGGGCATACCCACCGATCAATCTTTTTTTTGTTCAGCCCACAGGCTGCATGAAAAAAAGAACATTACAATATATGCCCAAGAAGAACCAGCAACGTACTGGTATGTTGCTGGATTTTGAGTGGTTATATCAGAATGATGCCTGCAGGTTTAGGTATCATCTTGGTATCAATATTTTCAGCCAGCAGTCAACTTTCATGTAAAAGCAATCTTAGGGGCTAAATAGTCGCTAGAATTTTATTACAAGCAGTGGGAGGGAACGCCCCATCTTCCATGGTTTTCTTGAGCTCTCCTGTCCCACAGGGAACCTGAGAATGCAGCCAGTGATTCCACCAGCTGACCATAGAGCTGATCGAAGACCAGAATGGCTTCAATCATATCTATGGCCTAAAAAAACAGAAGCTACGAGCATTTCATGACTTTGATTTCGCTGGATATAAACAGCACCATTGGGAAATTGGGAAAGCATCTTATCAGACTGATCTTGGTGTGGTCAGATGCTTTGAGGGCAGAGGCGAGATATAGAGTCTGATAGACCCCAATTAAAAAAAAAGAAGAGTACCTGTCACTACCTATTGCTATCATAGGGGATATTTACATTTCCATATTGTGATAACAATAAAAATTATTTAAAAAAATGAAAGGAACAGCATAAAAATAAAACAAAAAAGCAAAATAAATAATAATAATAAAAAAAAGCACCCCTGTCACCCCCCCCCCCCCCACCCATGCTTGCGCGCAATGGTGAACGCAAGCTTCGGTCTCGTGTCATATGTAAACAGCAATTGCACCATGCATGTGAGGTATCACCACGAACATCAGATCAATGGCAGTCATTTTAACAGTAGACCTCCTCTGTAAAGGTGTAACCTGTAAAGGCTTTTAAAAATGTATGTAGTTTGTCGCCGCTGCACGGTTGTGCACAATTGTAAAGCATGTCATGTTTGGTATCTATCTACTCGGCATAAGATCATCTTTTATATTTCACCAAACACTTGGGTAATATAGTGTGTTTTTTTTTTTGCATTTAAAAAAATAGCTGTGCAAATACTGTGTTAATCTGTAAGACCTTTGCTTTAAAAAAAATATAATGTTTGGGAGTTAAAAGTAATTTTCTAGCAAAAGAAAAGTATTTTTTCATGTAAACAAAAAGTGTCAGATGGTATATGTCTTTAAGTGGTTAAAAGAGTGGGCGATGTGTGGCATAAGCTTCTAATGTTGTGCGTACAATACCAGAACAGATCGAAACCCCCCAAATGACCCCTTTCTGGAAAGTAGACACCCCAAGCTATTTGCTGATAGGCATGTTGAGTCCATGAAATATTTTATATTTTGCCACAAGTTTCCTGAAAATTACAATATTTTCTTTGCTTTCACAAAGTTGTCACTAAATGATATATTGCTCAAACATGCCATATGCATATGTGAAATTACACCCCAAAATACATTCTGCTGCTTCTCCTGAGTACGGGGATCCCACATGTGTGAGACTATTTGGGAGCCTAGCCGCGTTCAGGACCTCGAAAACCAATCACCGCCTTCAGGCTTTCTAAGGGCGTACATTTTTGATTTCACTCTTCACTACCTTACACAGTTTCGGAGGCCATGAAATGCCCAGATAGCACAAATTCCCCCGAATGACCCCATTATGGAAAGTAGACACCCAAAGTTATTTGCTGAGAGGCATGTTGAGTCCATGGAATATTTTCGGGAAAATTACAATACATTATTAAATTTTTTTCACAAAGTTGTCACTAAATGATATATTGCTCAAACATGCCATAAGCATATGTGAAATTACACCACAAAATACATTCTGCTGCTCCAAAAAATCCCCATTATGTCCGGAAGGCCACCAAGGAGAGGCAGATGCTCACAGGACACTAAAAGACGACAAGCAGCCTCTGTGTCTACAGTGGTGGTCATGGACATGGTGCATCCTCTGCAGGTGGCTGTGGGGCACGCTTGTCCTTTTTTTCTGCTGCTGGCCATGTTATAGAGTCACAACATGCAGAAGATTTGGTGGAGTGGATAACAAAGCCATCCTCATCCTCCTCATTCTCTGTCACCCAGGCTCATAGTAGTTTGCCTTCCAACGCAGCTGCCAAAGCAGCCTATTCCACTGGCATCTTGTCCACAGTTACTCCTTCTGTAGCCCCACCATCATGCACGAAGGAGTCCCTAGAATTATTTGACTACAGTGTCGGTTATATGCTGCTGGAGGATGCGCAGCAATTTGAAGGCACCGATGTTGGTTCCCAGGTGGAGGAAGGGAGTAACGTGAGCCTAGATAGAGGGGGTGCCACAGAAGGACAAGAAACTGTCAGTCATGTTCCCCCAGCTGCAGCATACTGCCAAGTTTGCTCCAGTGATGAGGAGGGAGTGGATGATGAGGTCACTGACCGTATTTGGGTCCCTGAGAAAAGAGAGGAGGAAAGTGAGGAGGAGGCACAACTTCAACTAGGCAGGATGTCGTCCAGGGGTCAGCGTAAGGGCAGCCACCCTATTGCATCACACCACAGAGCTCCGCAGGTGCAGGGTGCTGCTGACTCCCTGCTGACTTTTAAAAATTCCTTGGTGTGGGCCTTTTTCGACACATGTGCAGCAGATCGCACCATTGATGTTACTTATTCTCTCTGGAAAAGAGACGCTTGAGAGGGGATATGATTTCAATTTACAAATACTGTACTGGTGACCCCACAATAGGGATAAAACTTTTTTGTGGTAGGGAATTTAACAAGACTCGTGGCCACTCATTAAAATTAACCTTAAACTACGTAGAGGGTTCTTTACTGTAAGAGCGGCAAGGATGTGGAATTCCCTTCCACAGGTGGTGGTCTCAGCGGGGGGCATCAGTAGTTTTAAGAAACTATTAGATAAGCACCTGAACGGCCACAACATACAGGGATATACAAGGTAATACTGACATATAATCACACACATAGGTTGGACTTGTGTCTTTTTTTTTACCTCACCTACTATGTAACTATGTAACCTATGTCTGAAGCGAATCAAGCATGGCCAGAACAGCAGCCGCTTGGGCACCACATGCTTGACCAGACATATGACGACCTGCCATGCAGTGCGTTGGCAGCAGCACCTGAAAGACCCACATTATATAAAAAGGCAGACTTCTCTTTATCTCTTCATCTCTCAAACCCTACTATAGCTCTAGTCCTCTCAAACACTTTCACTGAGAGGAATTAAGGTATAGCAATAGATGTACTTGCAGGCCAATCTGCTAGCAGTATACCACCAGTTGATTTCAGCAGGCAAATTTCCCCTGCCCCAGATGCTGAACCATAAAAAAAAAATTGGTCCCAGCCATCCACATGCTTAGCATCTAAATGCTAGCTTGGCCACATTTCCCAGCCCCCTTTTGTGAATTTGTGGAATGTGCTGTACCACAGTGGCAGGTTCCAAATGCCATTTTGTTGGAAAAGTTTAATGTTTATTGTGTGACTATTTTATCTAAAATGGCTTCTAAGGACATGTTGCTTTAACTTGTTTTTTTTGTCTATTGTTTCAACTAACTGCCTTAGGCTTTTAAACCACAAGCTTTGCTATATAAGGGAATAGATTGTAAAAAGCTCACTGTATTGGAAATAAATCTGTTATGAGTCATGAGCCACCAGTGAGCTTTTAGCCAATAGGATTGTTTTTGTTGATCTTATAAAAGGAAGTTACATCCTGTATTCTGTGTGACTTCTGCATTTTTCCTCAGCATGTAGCTTACCCTTTTGTGTTGACACATTTGAAATAAATTGTCTGCTTTTCAATACATCTGGAGTATAATCACAGGAGAAGAATATTCCTAACATTTTGGTCCTTCGAGCCGGAACCAACCTGGGTCGGATGGTCCTGACCAAGACCTCAGTGAGTATTGGACCTCAAAGTTCACTGAGAACCAAAGACCCCCACTTAATGTTAGTGGAAAAACAGGGGCTGGTCAGTCCCGGGACCTGGACCCACCGTCTAGTTCTGAACCTGCGTGATCCAGTCCTCCAAGATGTTTGAGAGGTAAGACAATTAAAAATATTCTTAATCCTTTCCTCTCTTTCTGTTTGATTTTTTTTTGATCTGATAAATTTATAAATGAGTTGTAATTGCCGACATTGGGATTGATCATATAACATCCCTGTAGTCCCAATGGTCGAAGACAGAGGCATTAGGGGTGTTGCTTATGGTAACATAGACATTACCTTCTGTCCAGGACAGATAACAAAAAGATTTGTTGAAAGGTATACCGAATGTCAGAAGTTGATTGCCTGACGTTCTAGAGCGCTAAAAGTAGCTAATTAAATAATAATAATAAAGATCGCAAAGCTAATTTTCTTCTGGGTGTTTTGTTTCTTCTTTATGTTTAACCTTACTGCTAACTTCATTGAACAACAGTACTGCAGAGATGGGTTTTAACTATTTTTTGATTCTCCCCTTAGTGTGGGGAGTCTTGATATTTTTGCTTTTCTTGTATTCTTATTGTTACCGTGACCCAAGGGTTGCTAGTCCGGTGTCTAACAACTTGATAAAAGGGCCGCTAAGGGCTAATGATGGGGAATTTGTCTGTTAAGGTACTTATATGATCTGTGTGCCTGCAAATTTGTGGTTAAAAAAACTGGACTCACCCTCCCCCCCCCCCCCCTCAACATCTAAGTGCACTTCCTCTTGTGTGTGAGAAATTTCTGATCAGATGACTAATTTTATTGTTTCAACCAACTGTACTTTATGGTGAATAAGTTAAAGGCATAAATTGTTTTATATATATATATATATATATATATATATATATATATATATTGTAAAGGATTAGCATCAATGTAGAGCTTGAAGGACTCCACCACTTACTGGTTCTTCTTTTTAAGGGCTTTGTTTGCCCATTTTTATCAAAACAAAGTCCAACAAACAAAGATAGGTTTCCCTCGCAGGGGTTTCAGCATTCCTTTTCATCAACAAAACTACATTCAGCCTAGTTGGCTCTCACTTGCAGCACTGCGGCTCTGGCCTTACCCTCCAGGCCCTTGTCTGTCTCATACAGACTATTTCACCGACCACCTTGGTGCACACACCTAACAGCCTCTTGCTGCACTGGCTCCCCCGTGGAGCCCTCCTGACTCCTGGTACTCAGACTTCCTGTCTGCTAGGGTGGAGCCCAGAACCATGGTCAAGTTACTACTAAAAGCCCAGCACAGACCTGACCAATCAGTATGCTGGCTGTTCTCAAAATCAGGACCCAGGACTAGGGATTTCATCCCATCCGGATCTCTCAGAAATCCCTGAGCTCCAGGTCCCGAAGTGGAATTTACAAAACTCTGAGGAAACTGAAAGGCCAGTTTCCTCTTCATGTTACATTGTTACATGCGCCCTGTAGCCCCTCAACCCATCTGGTTGAGAATTCTGGGTCACATCCTCCTTCTAGACCCTGGCAGGGCAATGCTCTGCCACTATATATATATATATATATATATATATATATATATATATTTCCTGTTTGGGGAGTTTAGACTTTGTTTGTTATTTTATATAGATTTCGACAGGGTTTGAGAGTAGAATTACCAGTCTTGTATTCTTAACTCAAAACTGAAGAAAAAAAACAGAGACATGGGGATTAGTTTCTGTAAAAGAATGTCTTGTGCCTGTTTATATTGCTGTTGTTTTCCTAATGCACCATTAGAAGGAGATAGGAAATGTATGCATAGCAAAGAACCTAAATCTGTTAAGTATTGTGCTAAGTGGGAAATGAAGTTTGGATTCAATAGTAAACTAACTGTGAAAGGGTGTCAGGATTTGGTGGATAAGCTTAAATTGTTAGGACCCAAAGATAAAAAAAGGTAAGGGTTAGAAATGGCGGAGTACTGGTTTGAGCACGCTAGAATTAGAGCAGAAGGAAGGAGAACAAAAGAAAAATGCCAAGCCCAACTGCCCAAAGAGGATGATCTCATTTGTTACCCCCCAGAGACCACCTCCTTAAAATGGTCCTCCCCTAAGGTGTAGGCTACCACCCAAAGTACCACCCACCCCTGTCAAAGGAACCTCCTCTGAACAACACCCCAACCCCATTTCCGCAATCTCTGCAGATGACAGTCAGCTCTGTGCAATGAGCAGATCTATAATAAAGACGTTGACTGACGCATGGTCCCAGGGATGGGGAGTTCCTAAGGGAACTAAGAGACCCAGTAAACCAGTAGACGATGGCAAGGAGGACACAGAGGATGCTTGTCAGGGAAATAGGCACACACCTATGTACAATACTACAAGGATGGTGAACCGGCATAGGCAGGGACACACAAGGATGCGCATCGTCACAACCAAACGGACATGCAGCGCCGCGATCAGGCGAACGTGCATGCGCAACGGCACGCGCGCAAAGTGATAGGGGCGTCGCTGCCTATTTAAACTCGCTGCTGATAATGGCGCATCGCTGGTTTATCGCCAGCTTCCCCTGCGTTCCTGTGCCTCGTATCTTCTGCTTATCTGATCTCCTGTGTACCAACCTGGATCGTACCTGACTTCCTCCTGCCTGCTTCCTGCATCTGACCCCGGCCTGGTTAACAGACTCCACTTATCCTGTCCCTGTACTAAGGATCCAGCTACTCTTGATCTCGGACTGTCTTGCTGTGTTTGACCCCTGGCCTGGCTCCTGACTCTGCTACCTGAATATCCCACTAGTCCTCTTCTGCTGGACCTCTTAGACACGCCTGCTTCCAGTAACCTTGCCTGTCCTACCAAGCTCCTGGCAACCAGCTTCGCCAACCAGGCAACCCGTGCTTCTGTGGTCACCATCAGGGTGTGTCATCTTCAGGCTTGTGATGCGCTCAGCCGCAAGGGGAGCCCTCCCAGCATCTCGGCCTCCTACCAAGTTTCTGACAATGCTGAAGGGTATTCCCTAATACAAGTCCCAAATCCTAGAGGTGGACAAAATGGGCAGCCCCTTACTATGACTGTTTTTAGACCATGGACTGAGAGTGACGTGCAGAAGGCTACCGAGTATATTAAACATTATAAGTTTGGGGCCCCAGAATTCATTGAAAATATGGAAGGTCTCAGGAACAGTTATAGGCTAAATGGGGTCGAAGTGGAAAGGGCCTTAAGGAGGGTTTTAGGATCAGATTGGGCATCAGAAAAGGGAAATTGGGACCCCTGTGCAGGTCCAGTGCCCCCTCAACAAAGAGGGGAACCACTGGCCCATGATAGCCAAGATTTGACAGACATATTGACTGCCTTCTATCAGAGATGCAATCTCAATTAATATGACTGTACAGGAAGACAAGGAAAGATCAATAAACAAGATCATAACTTAACTATATAGTTAAAAATATGATTACATACCGCCAGTGATGTAAGTAACTGAGTTAAAATAAACTGAGTTACTTAACGCAGTTACTTTAGAGGGTAACGTGTAATCTAACTGATTACTTTTCCCCTCATGGTAACTCAGTTCCCATTACTTTGGCTTAGTTACCCCAATTACATCTACCGCCACTAGATGGCAGTAGTGTAATTCCGTGTCCTGACAAAAAAGTTCCCCCGCCGGATAAGGACCCCCTGTACTGCGCAGGCGCATCGCTTGCGCAGTACGAAGGACTACGAAGCTTCCCGAAAATTGCCGAACCTAAACAGCTCTGAGTGAACTCTACACTGCGCAGGCGCAGTTAACATGTAATTGTACGAGGCGATGCCGCACGCTCCTGATGCTCATGCTACTCTGCAAGGGGCGTCTATCGTGTAACTAAGGGGTGGGTCTAGTATTACTGTAACCAAGGTAGGCATTTATTATTATTGTTATATATCGAGCTCTGCCCATTAATTTAACATTCGCCCTCTTCGGTAGCCATCAGCCCCTTACACGATATAATAATAATAGACCCGCCCCTTGCTTACACGCTATAACAGATCTGCCCCTTAGTTAGAGTAATAATAGAGCAGCCCCTTGGTTACACGATATATAACAATAATAATAAATGCGCCCCTTGCTTACAGTAATACTAGACCCGTACCCTTAGTTACACGTATAGAATATAAAAAAAAAAGTCAGTTACTTTGCTGCGTAACTAATTACTTTTCCAATGTAGTAACTGAGTTACTAACGCAATTACTTTTTGGGAGAAGTAATTTGTAACTTAACTAATTACTTTTTAAAGTAAGATGACCAACACTGCATACCGCACTGCCAGTGTCCTAGACACCCTACAGTGTGCTAAACATTCTGAGAAATATTTGAAAATAATGGCAAAAAAGAATGTGAAGGTTTTTATGCAAGGTGATGAAGGATATGAGGATGCAAAAGAATTTATCCTGCTGAGGCAGAACCAGAGGAGAGGAAGAGGGAGAAGCAAAAGTGGTTTTAGAGGAAGGGGCAGGTTAAGAGGAAGGGGTAGAGGACAATGGAGGAATGAGGAATGGGTAGAAAGAAGGGAATGTTGGGTTTGTGGAAATCAGGGGCATTTGGCCAGGGACTGCCCTGATGAGCCAGGCCCCCACAAATCGGATTGACAAGAAATTGTATGTGTGAGCCACCTGGAAAAGATAGGGTACGTTGAAAACTTACCAAAGGTGGAGTTAATAGTTGAAAGAAAATGTGTACAGTTTTTGGTGGACTCCAAGGCCTCTAGGACCTTAATCCACTCTGCAGATGTGCCTCATATTGACCAATCTACAAAATCTATTCTGGTACAAGGAATCAAAAAATAATAGGTTGGGACGTTTTATGAGACCACGACAACAGTACATTGGTCTCCATCCCCGATAATATGAAAATGGGACGGTAAATAGGGGCAGGCGGGGCAATTGGGACTTTACATGAATCACAACACTAGGGCATGATGAGTCATTAAACGTAAAAAAGAGTAAATAAAATGGATATTTATTAATACCCCATGAGAGCATAGTGCAATAGTTCTGTTTAGGGAAATCACCCCACATCTATCCCTGGCTAAACCCAAAAGCCGAGATTGAAGGGATGTGGGAGGGTTTGTGAGGGAATGCCAAGACCTAAGAGATTGGGCTCCTGTAGGCGTACCTGACCTCAGTGGCGGTGCATCCATAAAGGAGCGCAGGAGCGCCGCCCCCCTTCTCCTGTCACTATCTAATCACCATAGATAGATTCATGCAATGCATGAATCTATCTATGGTCGCTGAGATCCCCTGTTCAGGTGCCCTGGCCCATTTTCAGGTGCCGGTCATCTGAATTACACCAGCGGGGGTGTTTATTGGAAGCAGCTGATTAGAGCCATAGGCTCTAATAGGTGCCGAAAAATGTGAGAAGTGGGCACAATGCTGTGCGTTTGCTTCTCACTCAGCTGTATGTTAGCAAAGTGAAGGAATTTGCTTTGCTAACATTAAACCACCTCTCAGCCAATCAGGTTACCTGTCACCTAATTTGCTGAAATTACAGGCGTTGTGATTGGACACCTATCAGGCGTCCAATCATAGCAGAGGACGAGAGGAGGAGCAGACAGGACAAGAAATTGGGATTGGGGAAGAAATGGAGGACACCGCTCGCCGCTGTCACGTGCTGCCCACCCAAGACAAGGTAAGTGCCGGGCAGACGGCGGGTAGGCGGGGGGCACAGTGGCAGCACTTGGGGCACAGAGGCAGCACTTGGGGCACAGTGGCAACATTTGGGGCACAGTGGCAGCACTTGGGGCACAGTGGCAACATTTATGGCACAGTAGCAGCACTTGGGGCACAGTGGCAGCATTTGGGGCACAGTGGCAGCATTTAATGGGCACAGTGGCAACATTTGGGGGACAGTGGTAGCATTTGGGGCACAGTGGCAGCATTTGATGGGCACAGTGGCAGCATTTGGGGCACGGTGGCAGTGTTTGATGGGCAAAGTGGCTGCGTTTGAGGGGCAAAGTGGCTGCATTTGATGGCACAGTGGCTGCATTTGATGGCACAGTGGCTGCGTTTGATGGGGGGTTTTTTTCAGAATTTTTTAGTTTGTTTGCGCCCCCCCAAAAATTTTAAGCACCAGCTGCCACTGCTTGACCTATACAAAGGTAAGTCCACAGGTTATTTCTGTCACAAACCATTACAAAACCCTCAGCACACATGTGGGCTGCAGGAACTGAATGCTACTTGACACAAGAGGGTCACCCATTAGATGGGCTCCCAGGGACACTGTGGACTAAAGGTCCAGTAGATGTGGGACTCATGAAAGGAGTCCAACCAGTTACCATCACTTCAAAATCACACCACAGACCCCACCAAAGACAATACCCCCTTAAGAAGGAAGCAGAGGAGGGTATAGCCCCTGTAATAGACAAACTTTTACAAACAGGGGTGATTATTCCATGTCCTGACAGCCCCTGCAATACCCCTCTTTTTCCTGTTAAGAAGGCTCCACCTTCCACAGGCTGGAGAATGGTACAGGATTTAAAAGCTGTTAACCAGGCAGTTATACCAAGAGCTACTGTATTACCAAATCCACACACACTATTGAATGATTTAGATCCAGGAAATTAATTATTTTCTGTGATTGAGATCAGTAACGCCTTTTTAGTATTCTGGTGCACCCCAACCATCAATTTTGGTTTGCCTTCACCTACCGGAGAAAAAGGTATACCTTCACCAGGTTGCCCCAGGGCTATTGTGAGTCCCCCACCATCTTTCCACAGGCAATGTCCTCAAACTTGGCTCTATTTGTACACCCAGGGGGAAGCAGGTCCTTCTCTATGTAGACGACATCCTGGTGGTGTCTCCCTCAGGGGAGATTTGCAGGACTGACACAACAGCTCTGTTGTGTTTCCTCCATGATCAAGGTCATAAGGTAAATACAACTAAATTCCAGTTGTGGCAACAGCAGGTCAAATACTTAGGGTATAATATCTCAAAAGAAGGTCGACACCTGCATGAGGAGAGAATTTGAGCCCTCCTCCAGGTGTCAAAGCCAGAAACAAAAAAACAAATGATGTCTTTTTTGGGCATGACAAATTTTTTTAGGGCTTGGATCCCTGGGTATTCAATACTGACCACCCTGTTGGTCCATGCCATACATTGGAACCCTACGCCGATCTGTACCTGGGGGGGTGGGAACGTACCATTTTCTCAAATGAGATTTTGTCAGTATATATGAGTCAGGTACTATGCTGGCTACGTTACATAGACAATATTTTTATGATATGGTCAGGTTCTCTCATTATGCTAAAAACATTTATGGACGCTATTAACCAGAACTCCTTTAACTTAAAATTTACCTACTCTGCAGACGCAGAAAAAATTACATTTCTGGATCTAACAATTTTTAGAGATATAACTGGTTGCCTGGCATCTACACTATACAGAAAAGACACAGCTGGCAACACATTTCTACATGCAAATAGTGCTCATCCAGAAACTCTCATTCGCAGTATTCCCTACGCACAATACCTAAGATTGAGACGCAATTGTACACACACGGAGGAATTCAAGCTTCAAGCCAATCTCCTTCGTGATCGTCTCAAAGCTAGAGGTTATAGCAAATCTATTTTGCGAAGATCCTATAACAGGGCCCTGAGACAGTCACGCAATGCACTTCTCTATAAGAAAAGAACCAATAAACTAAGGATGTAGATAGATACATTACGAGATATTCCAAACAACATATGGAATTACGAGAAATTTTAACCAAGCACTGGCCTCTCCTCCGTGAGGACCCCATCCTGAATAAATACATAGGATTCAATCCTGATATCACATTCAGGAGATCACGTTCATTACGTGACAAACTTACATCTAGTCATTATAGTAACAAAACTCAATCGGAACAACGGTGTCATGGGATCACCCGCTGTGGTAAATGTGCTTATTGTCCGTGGGTCAAGACTGGTACTAGATTTACTCTCCCCAATGGGGAAATTTTTATCCCTAGATTTCACGCTGACTGTGAAACCCAAGGAGTGGTGTATCTGATGTCATGCACTTGTAGTGCGTTTTATGTCGGGAAAACTATTCGTCATCTTCGTTCCCGCATAAAAGACCACATATACTACTCCTCGGGGGGTAAGATGATTACCTCAGTGAGCAGACATTTGGATTTGTATCATAAATTTGATACATCAGTAGCTTCATTCATTGTCCTGGCTGTGATCCCAAAAGAGCCGCGAGAAGGCGAATGGGACAAAGAAATCCTAAAGAGGGAAACAACCTGGATTGAGCGCCTCAACGCTACCCGACGTCCGGGTATCAATGAGGCACAATCATACAGACCCTTCTTATAAAATTACCCATTCATTATCATAATACACTTTATCACCAAGGTAGATTTGTCTACACGAATGTAACTAGAGCTACAAATTCATATCTAATCCCTTTGGTACAAAATAGGTAACATCTAATGCTATATGCAACATTACTCTATCGATCCAAATGTCTTTACAAATATACTTTCAAACAAATCTAGTTCATTCTTGTACCAATTAGGTAACACTCAACGATATATGCAATATTATCCTATTGATCTAAAATATTTAAGTATCTCTAAAAAATTAAAATATCTCAAAGGGTCTTGTGCTATAATTCTGTTTCCATCCCCTCATATTCATTTTTCCCTTCCTTGTTTTTCCCACCCTTCCCTCTTTTTCCTCATTATTTACACTATACCCATGTCTACATAGGCAGCTAGATACACACCACTGGATCAATAACTAGATTCCATCCCATTCTCTGTTTTTTGTGCTGTCCAAATCCTAAAAATAAAAAATAAAAATAACACACATTCAATGTACTATTGTAAAAGGTGAGACTTTCCTTGTTTAAGTCAAACACCTTGTTTATATGTAAACAATGTGAGCTGAATACCTACTATTTATATATGATTGATATATTATTAAAATCAATTTCTAATTTTATGTCAGCCCAGCCATGCCTTTCTGACTGTCAGTCTCATTCATACCCTATGCCACACCTTGGGGTTGTCTCCATCACCTAGTGCAGCCGCCCAGCGTCACCTATTCCTCCTATGTGACGCTTGCAGGGTCCACCAGGGGTAGCTATTCAGCTGCCTGGGTTTCCCTTGCATATCACTATGTGCATAGCTAACCTCGGGTCACCGCGCCCCAATGCGCAGGCGCGGTGTTCCCCATTGGCGCATGCGCAATGTGAATTGCGGCCGGTCCGGATGACGTCACGCCGGCTTACGCCGTGCGTTAGACTACAGACGGGACGTGTATATAAGCACACTTGTATGTGCTTCTGTCAGCGTCCCCCACCATCTCGTCGCTCGCATGCTTGGTGAGTACTCTCTCTCTTATGCGGTTAGCCTTCATCACTATACCTAGGTTGTTTACCTAGCTGTCGGTGCTGATACCAATATTACTTTACATTTTAGGCATCTTGCCTGACTGCATACACCAGGGCTTTCCAGATTTTTCCTGCTAACTGTATGGACTGTCTGCCAGTGCCAGAGTCACTACATTTAAACTACCTCTCCTGCTGAGCAAAGGTTCTACTGCTACACTATGTAGCTGTTTGTCCAGCAATATATACTTACCATAGGTAAGTTTGTACTATTCATGTCATGGCTCATACATACATCTCCTGGCTCATTATTATTACTTCCATTCCTTTTCTATCTTTTACTAGGATTCTATCTGGGACCTGTTACACAAAGACATAGATTATCTACAATATATGTCCATACGACTATGTGTATGGACATATACTCTTTTGTGGCTGGGGCTGGGTGAGCTGTCATGTTTTTAGGCATTCATGGGCTGACATTTTTATTATATCTGTTTGATAACTAGATGTAACCCCCCCCCCCCCCCTGTTTTTGTAATATGTCTAAAAATCGAAATGAATACTGTACATATACTCATTGTGTCTTTTAATCTCATTTTCTTGTTAGTCACCTAATGTCTTGCTCCAGACGAAGCGTCAATCTGCACGCGAAACATGTAGAGCATTTGTTGTGACATCAACGCTTTACCGCATCCCTGCCTCATCGGTGGACATTCCATGACTATCGGATAGTCAACTTTAGTTGTTGGTTTATTTATGTGTCCCTATGGCTATATGTATTAGGATGCAATCGCGGTTACTGATTCTACATATTTGGTGATAAAATGTGCTTTTTAAGTATATATTGATGTATATGTATTTTTCTTCTTTTTAATAATAAATAATTCTTTAAATATACTATTGTACAGTGCCTAAAAAGTCCAAGTCCCCTCCCTGCTTCTTTACTATATTGTTCAGGACGTGGCACTTTATTACCCATCAGGTATCCACAGTACCACACTGTTTGTAGGATACCAATCCTTCTATTTCATACATGGGAACCCCATGGCCCCACAGGACGCTATAAAATGGAGTGAGGAAACAATAGTGGCCCATCAAGTACCAACATTTTATTAAAGGCTGAAATTTTGTCCCAAAGTTCATTTAAACACAAAAAAAATGCAGTTTATTCACTTCATGCCCACGCTATAGCTGAAAGACGGCTACAGTTGTGACTTAATTCGCCGGGGATTACATGGACGTCCTCCCACGATCTGTGATCGATGAGTCCTTTGAGCTCAGTTGACCACAGACCAGGTGAAGTAATTGGTACAATAAATATTATTCAAGGGTGGTTACAGATTCCCTCTATTTATTGCATATATGTATTAACATGTCTATTCCCCTAGTTAGCTAGTCTATTAAAACTCTGATCACATGTTACTGTTGATATCACAATAATACAAAGTTAGCTATGAAACCAAGCACACTGCTTAATAAAACAAACAGTATGCTTGTTTTTTTCCCAAGAAAATAGGAAAACGCTAACATGAAAATACTAAAGAAAGATATTACAGAGTATATGACAAAAGAACATCAAAGATACTTATTACAATTCTTTCCTTGAGATATTGTTTAGTCAGCTGGGCTCGGATGGCAAAAGAGAAATAGCCATGAGGCTCAAAATGGTGGAGAGAGCCATGCGGCTCAGGCACAAGCCAAGAGTGAAAAGGGTAGAGAGAGGAGGCTCTCTGACTCGTTCAGTCCTTGTATACTTCAATCATACACCATCCAGACCCAACCCCATTGCCATCCCATCTAGACTTTTGACGAATCACAGTACTTATGGGGCAGTCCTCCTTATGGGGCAGGACTCGATCGCCGCGGGGATACCCGCAATCGTCTCATGGAGAGGACAAACGGGGAGATGCTAAAGTAAACAAGCATCTCCCCGTTCTGCCTAGTGACAGTGTCACTGATCAGCTCTCCCTGTAATCGGGAGAGCTGATCAATGTAGTGTCACACACAGCCTCCCCCCTACAGTTAGAAAAACTCCCTAGCACACACTTAACCCTTCCCTAGCCCCCTAGTGGTTAACCCCTTCACTGCCAGTGTCATTTTTACAGTAATCAGTGCAATTTAATCGCACTAATCGCTGTAAAAATGACAATGGTCCCAAAAATGTGTCAACATTTTCTGATGTGTCCGCCATAATGTCGCAGTCATGATAAAAATCGCAGATCGCCATTACTAGTAAAAAAAAAAAATTATTAATAAAAATTCCATAAAACTATCCCCTATTTTGTAAACGCTATAACTTTTGCGAAAACCAATCAAAAATCGCTTATTGTGATTTTTTTTACTAAAAATATGTAGAAGAATACGTATCGGCCTAAACTGAGGAAAAAAAAAGTTTTTTTTTACATTTTTGGGGGATATTTCTTATAGCAAAAAGTAAAAAATAATGTGTTTTTTTTTAAATTGTCGCTCTTTTTTTGTTTATAGCACAAAAAATAAAAACCGCAGGGGTGATCAAATACCACCAAAAGAAAGCTCTATTTGTGGGGAAAAAAGGACGTCAATTTTGTTTGGGAGCCACGTCGCAAGACCGGGCAATTGTTAGTTAAAGTGACGCAGTGCCGAATCGCAAAAAGTGGTCTAGTCTTAAGCCAGCAAAATGGTCCGGTCCGAAAGTGGTTAAAAACACGATTTTCTTCTTTCAATTCCTCCCTCCAACAAAAAAACATATTTTACATTTCATGTTAAGAAGGATTGGACAGGTTATATTCCTTCCCCAACCTCCAACACATTGCACATGTATTAATAGCATGCTTGCATTCATCAATGACAGGAGAGACTCCGGCAAACTGTTTCACAAGTCTTGTTGATAGGCACAGTATTTAAGATTCAGCCTTAGCACTAAATTGTCCATAAGAAAAAGAAACCTTATATTGCAAGTATTAATCTGAATCTTTTTGTTTGTCCCTTCTCTCCTGAATGTTTATCAGAACAAATTTGTGGTGTGGTATGGCACCGACAACTGCGAACCAGATGAATATCTTTCATTTCTGTTCCAGAAACCTCTCCAATGTGCTCCACCAGGATTCTAGAAGTGAAAAACAAGAGCAGAATCAAATTCTTATCCACAATATCTACTTGCTTACTATGGTTTACTCATAGTTCCCTTATTGGAACCCAGGAACCTAGTATTCATGGCTTCTGCAACTCTGAACAAATTATCAATACAACCATGATTTTTTTTTTTTTTAGGATGAACTCTCTAAAATGGATCCCCATGGTATGAGCAAAAATGTAAAAAAAATTAACGTGAATGTTGCTTCTCAAAAATTCTCATTTTAAACGCAAAAAAACCCCACTGCATTTACCTATACCTTAAGACCTATGCACTAACGCCCCTTTCAGATGGACCAAGTCTAAGGGCTCTTTCACACGGACGGACCATATGTCCGTTTTTCATCCATCCGTTTTCGGATGAAAAACAGACATACATGTATCCCTATGGGATAGCGGGTGTCAGCGGATGAGCATCCGCTGACACCCGCTCTCGTCCGTGTCCCATTTTTTCATCCGTCTGCAGAGCGGATCGAATGACGACAGACTCTACGGTCCATCGGCACCCGATCTCCCATAGGGGAGAGCGGCGCTCTGACAGGTCCGTCCCTGCACGGAGTGCAGAGACGGACCTGTCATCTTCCTGCTCAGCGAAGATCGCTCCGGCGATCCCCGCTGAGCAAGCGGCTATCCATCTGCACTGATCCGCCCCGTGTGAAAGAGCCCTTAACCTTTTGGAACTCTTTCCACCTGAATGAAAATAAAAAACAACTCCAGTGGCTAGAATCTCTTCCTACCAACTCTTGTCTTAAACAAAATATATTCAGCTGCTAATTGAGGGCATAGCTAATTATCAGCCTTTCAGGTGGACTAAACCTAACAATTTATCCACCTGAACAAGACAAAAATAAAAAATAATGAATAAACAAATAACATTTTTTTTTTTAAGAAATCCAAAAAAAATGTAAAAAACTAAATTAAAAACATAATAATTATAACCAAAAAAAAAATAAAATAATGCAGAGGCTTATCCTTGAAAATACAAAAAAATATATCAAGGTCCTCTATAAGGACCCTTTCACACTAAGGCGGTTTGCAGGCGCTATTGCTCTAAAAATAGAGCCTGCAAACCGACCTGAAACAGCCGTTGCTGTCTCTCCCGTGTGAAAGCCTGAGGGCTTTCACACTGGAGCGGTGCACTTGCAGGACGCTGAAAAATGTCCTGCAAGCCGCATCTTTGGTGCGCTGTAGGAGCGGTATATTTGCAGCTCCTATAGCGCCCCTTCCCATTGAAAACAATGGGGCAGCGCAGCGGCGGTTTGCGGGCGGTATTAACCCTTTTTCGGCTGCTCGTGGGGGTAAAACCGCCCCGATAGCGGCCAAATTGCGCCGCTAAAAAAACGGTAAAGCGGCGCTAAATATAGCGCCGCTTTACCACCAGCGCACCCAACGCCTAGGTGTGGAAGTAGCCTTATAGTCCAAACATGAAGAGCAAATCTTTGAAACTCACATCTAAACCTTATTCATAGCAAATAAACATTGAATGAATGATTTGTACAGTACAATGCGAACTGAATCGCCTCAATCGAATCAGCCTGTGTTGTCTAGCTTCTTAGAAGAGGAAGGTCTTGAGTTTTTTCCTGAATGCCTGATGGTTTTCTTCCTTACGGATGTGAGTCGGTAGAGCGTTCCATAGCCGTGGTCCTTGGACTGTGAATCTTCGTTCTCCCTTTGATTTGTAGCGGGATTTGGGAATGAGGAGGAGGTTTTGGTTAGATGATCGAAGCCTGCAGTTGGGTGTGTAGTGTGTTATCTTCTCGCGTAGGTATTGAGGAGCGTTTCCTTGTATGCATTTGTGGGTGAGGCAGAAGGTCTTGAATGTAATCCAATTCTTTACGGTTAGCCAATGTAGGTTCCTCCGGGCGGTGGAGATGGATTCCCAGGGTTTTTTTCCAGTTATCAGTGTTTTGGATGAGTTGTAAGCGCGCAAGTTGATATTGGGGTAGCCCTATGTAGAGGGAGTTTGCGTAGTCGAGTCGGGAATTTATGATTGTTCCAACTACTGCTGCTTTGTCCTCTGTTGGAATGAAGGGGAAGAGTCTATGTAGCAGGCAGAGGAGATGGTGAGATCCGCTGACTACTGATCCTATTTGTGCATCCATTGACATTTCTGAGTCAAAGATGACTCAGAGAATCTTGGCTTTGGTGCTTGGCGAGATGGTCTGTCCAAAGATGGTGGGAGGTGTCCATGGGGGTCTTAGTTTTGGAATTTTGGTTTGCGTGTAGGAGAAGAAGCCCTGTTTTTGATTCGTTTGAGGGAGCTAGTGGTCATCCAGTCGTCTATCAAAGTGAGGCATTTTTCTAGTTGCTGATGATGGTCTTTTTGTCCTGTGATGCGAAACTAAAGTTGAGTGTCATCAGCGTATGAGTGTAAGCAGAGGTCTGATATTCTGATAATTTTGAGGAGTGGGCGGATGTAGATGTTGAAGAGCACTGGTGACAGGGGTGAACCTTGAGGGACTCCACAAGAGATTGCCTGGGTTTCAGAGGTGAAGGCTCCTAATTTCATGATTTATGAGAGGCGTTATAGTAGGCGCCAAGATGTCCGCACATTCTTTCAGGAGTTTTGTGGGAATGATGTCGATAGGTGATGTGCTGTTTCGGAGGCCTTTGATTATGTTTTTAGTGGTGTCGGTGGTGAATGGGGTCAGAGAAAAATTCTGTGATTTTGTGATGTTCGTGTCGATATCTTCGTTTTGCTTTGGTTGAATGAGGTTGGTTAGTTTTTTCTGGATTGTCGTCCTGATGTTGTCAATTTTGTTGATGAAAAAATCTGATAACTCATTGCAGAATTCCTGAGTTTCGTTTGCTGGGGGCTCTAAGCAGGTAGGTTTCATTGAATGGGCGATTATTTTGAAAAGTTCCCGAGGGCGGTTTAAGGCAGATGAGATGGTGTTCGAGAAATGATCTTTTTTAGCTTTTCAGATTGCTTTGTGGTATTTCTCCATGAGTGCTTTGTAGTTTGTGTGGTTTTCCTTGGTAGGATTTCTGTAGCGGTATGTTGTCGAATATGTTGATGTCCATATTTTGTTTGAAAATTAGGTCCAGAGTGTGTCCTGACTTATGTGTGGGAGCCTTTATCAGCTGCTTGAGACCTAATTCTTCCAGTTGGTTAATGCAGGCAGTAGCGATAGGGTCTTGGGTAGAGTTTGCCTAGAGGTTAAAGTCTCCAAGTACCAGAAAGTTTTTGGTTTCCAGAGTGTGTATTGACATTAATTCAGTGAGGGGTGTAAGGAGATTAGTCTTTGGTCCTGGTGGTCTATAGCATAGTAGTATGTGGATGGTGTCTTGGGGTGTTGTTTGAAGATGTAGAGTAAGTGTCTCCATGAAAGGCACTGAGTTTTGTAAAGTTGGTTTGGTGAGCACCAGGTGAGATTTAAAAATCACTGCTAGGCCTCCTCCTTTTTTTCCTATTCTATGCTCAGTTAGGATACTGTAGTTCTCAGGTACCAATTTGGTTAGGATGGCGTTGCAGTCGGGTGTTAGCCAGCTTTCTGTGATGAAGAGGCAATCTATGTTTTGAGTGATGAAGTCGTGGACTTCCAGTCTGTGTTTAACTGCAGATCTGGTGCTGATCATGGCGCATGCTAATTGCGGTTGTTGAATTGGAGTCTTCCTGTGTTTGTTGGTTGGTTGTGGGTTGGTCTTTAGTAGTTTTTTTCGTAGGATTTTTTGAATGGTGGTGTTTCTTAGCCTGTGGAGAACTTCCGCTGAGTATTTGAAGTTGCACATGGCAAAGTTGATGGTGATAGGATGCCTGCGATGATGATATTGATGTAGCGCTGACGATGTTGCTGAGAAGGAGGTGGTCCCGAAGGATGCCGCTGATGACAGCGGTGATGTGTTGAGGTGCTGATGACAGTGCCAATGTTCTGGTGGTAGTGGTGATGGGGCCCACTGACCTAACCGCCCTCCCGTTGATCCAGAGGAAGGCGAAAACCCCCTAGCTGTGCTAGCCAATTGCCACAGTAGGGGGAAAAATTCCTTCCTGACCCCCCGAGAGGTGGTCGGACCGGAGGACCCTGGATCAACTGCTAAGGGTGAACCTGAAGCTTACCTGTCCGGATGGTCCAGAGAAGAAGAGAGGAGAAGATATGGAGGGAGGGGGACAGAGGGAACTAAAGAAGAGGGCGCTAGGGGCCTAAGCCACTACTAACCAATATTGCAGCCGTGTCTGGTGGATCAAGATGGATGTAGCGGGTAGGCCTGAGCCGTGGTTATCCTGGCTCCCTGTCACCCGCTGCCTCTGCGGTCCAGTGGTGAAGGAGGAGGTGTTCAGGGTGGGAAGGGAATGCGGATTGCCTCGTCTGCGGGCTAGAGAAGAGGCGACCAACAGCGGCTGTGAATGATGGCCAGGTGGAATATGGCTGGTGGGGGTCAAGAGTGGGACCCGGTCACTGGTAGAAACCACATTAACCAGAAAATTCTCACCATCCATGCAGCTTGCTAAGGGCTGCTAACATTGTTTCCCCCAGTGCTATATTTGAATGAACATGCGGCTACCTCCATTTTGAGTTTACGTGTTTGTTCTATACAGTAATGCTTTTCCTGTCTTAATCGACTATTTTCGGTTTGCAGTCTCAGCATTTGGGTCTTAAAAGGGAAATAGGTTTGATTACTATGGCATCTATGCCTTGGATTGTTACCCCATCTCGCAGAATAAACTTCATTGAGGTGTAGTTTTAGGGTATTTCCTTTGCATATCATTATTAGCCACCAAACAATACCTAGCGATGTGACCCCCCTTTTTACAAACAAAGCACTTGAAAGCTGGTCTCCCTGCATAGGCCCTTCTCTGAGCATATGACGATGGAGGCTCACATTGTTGCATAACATTACTATGATTGGAATCAACAGACTTTACACTTTCGTTGTCTGAGTAGTTACTAGCAATGGATTCGTCAGAAGTCCCAACTGTTTCAATTCCTGAATCAATTTCAAACGCTTTTATTTAAATACCCCTCATTCAGATCTCCAACCTTGATTCTCCTCCTAAACTTTGTATCTTCCAGAGCGTCTGAACCTCTAGTATTTCTTCCTCCCATTATGTGCTGCATTTCCCTCATTCTATCTGCCGAGTTTGCCCAATTTGAGTTTAACTCGGGAGATAGACCTCTGTGACTCCCGACTGGTGGTTGCAGTTTTTCACACAGTTGCAATGGAAGCCATGCACGGAGGAGTGTGCATGCATACCTATTTTTTTAAATGTACTGTGTCACCATGGCTTTCAGCCTGTTTGAGAGACTAATGGTTAAAGCGCTAGTGTCCAATTTACCCAAAAGCTGGCACAGATTTGTGCAATCTTGTATGGAGAGTGTTGTGGATTGGGTGCTACCCTCCCTTTTTATAATTCCTATTCGTTGCCCAATCCTTTCTGATGCAGGAGTAAAGAGAGAAGAACTCTGATTTGGGGATTCTTCAGGATTGTCAGCCGAATATACTGGCTGCTGTTCCATCAGCATCCTGTCTACCTGCTCCTGTGTCACAAAGGGATGTGTATACTTGTTAGCTCAACAATGGCTGTTCACTTTCTCCATTGCTTTCAAAGATAGAATGGCATGATCTTTTTGGGCTAGCTGAGTTTTACATTCTTGTAACTCGCTCTTAAGTATTTCTATCAAAGTTTCATTCCCAGCCTCTCTCTGTCCAAAACATGTGATACATTGTTCACTCAACATATACGTTTCCTCCAACTCATCCAATCTCTGTTCCAATGCGAACAAACCCTAAAGTTTGCACGAATATTGGAACACCGTTAAAGCCTATGGGACTCGAACGTGAGAAATCAAAAGTGATAATTTTAAAGGCTAATATGCAAGTTATTGTCCTAAAAGGGTATGGGGACCCGGGTCCTGCCAGGGGACATATATCAATGCAAAAGAAAGTTTTAAAAACTGACATTTTTTCGGGATCAGTGATTTTAATGATGCTTAAAGTGAAAAAATAAAAGTGAAATATTCCTTTAAATATCGTACCTGGGGGGTGTCTATAGTATGCCTGTAAAGTGTCACATGTTTTCTGTGTTTAGAACAGTCCCTGCACAAAATTTAATTTCTAAAGGAATAAAAGTCATTTAAAACTGCTTGTGGCTGTAATGTAATGTCGGGTCCTGGCAATATGGATGAAAATTATTGAGAAAAACGGCATCCATATTGCCAGGACCCCTGGATATTAAGGGTAACCCCGCACCCAAATTAAAAAAAGAAAAGGCGTGGGGCCCCCAGGCCCTATATACTCTGAACAGCAGTGTACAGGCGGTCCAAACAGGACAGGGACTGTAGGTTTGTTCTTAAGTTGAATCTGTTTGTAATTTCGAAAAGGTACATTTTTTAAGTGTAGCTCCAGCCAAAAGATCTATTTTTAAGCTTTTTGGATAACATATAGAGGGGTTATCATCACCCCTGTAACATTTGTTTTGCTGTCTGTGCCCCTGTTCAGAAGATTTCACCTCACTTTCTGTCCCAATGACAATTGGATTTTGAAAATTAGTTTTTTTTAGGGAAACAAGGATTGGTGAAAATAAAGCATCAGTGGAGACACCTTTTTCCCATATTAACTCTTACAGGAGATAATTTACCTTCCTAGGGGTAGATTTCCTCTCACTTCCTGTTGTCTCCCTCCCTTTGTAAGTAGGAGTAGTTTGTAAGTCGGATGTTTGAAAGTAGGAGACCGCCTGTATATGCTATATGGCCTGCCCTATATACTCTGCAGAAATTTGGGCCATAGGTGTTGGTGGTACCAGAACAATGTAAGCCCTCACAGTTACTCTTGGTGGGTGCAGGAACGGGCCCTGCTGTGAAATATTAGATCAAAAATTGTAATTACATGCCCCTGTTAAACAGGGGCAGAAAAATTGGGTCTTAGGCAGTGGTGGTGCCACAACACTGCAACCCCTCACAGATACTCTAGTTGAGCGCAGGAATGAGTGCTGCAAAATATTACAGCAGAAATTTTTATTACGTGCCCCTGTTAAACAGGGGCAGAAAAATTGGGCCTTAGGCACTGGTGCTGGTGCTACAACACTGCAAGCCCTCACAGATACTCTAGTTGAGAGCAGGAACGAGCCCTGCTGCAAAATATTACAGCAAAAATTGTAGTTAAACAGGGGCAGAAAAACTGGGCTTTAGGCACTGGTGGTGGTGCCCAGAACCAAAAATGTTCTTAGAAGCTATCAACATGAACTCTGAGGAGGAATAGGATAATCACTCAGCATAACAGGATAATCACTCAGCTTTAGAATAGGCAGTCTTCAAGGGATCTCACATTCATAAAAAAATGAATCGGTTACATCAGCATCAGGTGCTTGGTAGCTGATGATCCAAGACTGATTCATTTTTATGAAGGTGAGCCGATCAACCGAGTCTGTGGACAGGTGCACTCTGTGATCGGTTACAAAGCCTTCAGCAGCACTGAATGTACGTTCAGATAGAACGCTGGATGCCGGACAGGCCAGTAGCTCAATTGCATACTGTGCAAGCTCTGGCCAGTGATCCATCCTCAAGACTAGGGATGAGCCGAACACCCCCGTGTTCGGTTCACACCAGAACCTTCGAACGGACCGAAAGTTCGCGCGAATTTTCGAACCCTATACGTTATAATGGACGCGAACGTTCGAAATCAAAAGTGCTAATTACAACGGCCAATATGCATGTTAATGTCATAAAACAGGTTTGGGGACCCGGGTCCTGCCCCAGGGGACATATATCAATGCAAAAAGAACTTTTAAAAACTAACGTTTTTTCGGGAGCAGTCATTTTAATGATGCATAAAGTGAAAAAAAAAAGTGAAATTTTCCTTTAAATATGGTCCCTGGGGGGTGTCTAAAGTATGCCTGTGAAGTGGCATGTGTTTCCCGTGTTTAGAACTGTCCTTGCACAAAATGACATTTGTAAAGGAAAAAAAGAAGCCATTTAAAACCACTTGCGGCTTTAGGTTTGTTCTTAAGTAGAATCTGAACAGGTACATTATGAAGTGTAGCTCCATCCCCAAAAAATCTATTTTTAAGCTTTTTGGAGAACATAGGGAGGGGTTATCACCCCTGTAACATTTGCTGTCTTTGCACATCTGTTCAGAACATGTCACCTCACTTTCCGTCCCAATGACAAATGTTTTTGGAAAAAGTGGGGTTTTAATTGAAACAAGGATTGGTGATAAAGTATCAGTAGAGAGGAGATACCTTTTTCCCAAATTAAATCTAACAGGATAGAATTTCCCTTCCTAGGGGTAGATTTCCTCTCACTTCCTGTTTTCTCTTTCCATTTGCAAGTAGGAGTCGTTTGTAAGTTGGATGTTTGAAAGTAGGGGCCTGGCGTATATACTCTGCAGAAATTTGCCCTATTAGATGTTGGTGTAGCCACAAGACTGGTGGGCACAGGAATGGGCCCTGCTGTGAGTTAATAGATCAAGATTTGTAATTGCATGCACCTGTTGAACAGGGCAGAAAAATTGGGGGTGGTGGTGGTGGTGGTGGACGGTGTTGCCACAAGACTGTAAGCTCTCACAGTTACTCTTGGTGGGCGCAGGAATGGGCCCTGCTGTGAGTTATTAGATCAAGATTTGTAATTGCAAGCACCTGATGAACAGGGCAGAAAAATTGGGCCTTTGGCGGTGGTGGTGGACGGTGTTGCCACAAGACTGTAGGCCCTCATAGTTACTCTTGGTGGGCGCAGGAATGGGCCCTGCTGTGAGTTATTAGATCAAGATTTGTAATTGCATGCACCTGTTGAACAGGGCAGAAAAATTGGGGGTGGGGGTGGTGGTGGACGGTGTTGCCACAAGACTGTAAGCTCTCACAGTTACTCTTGGTGGGCGCAGGAATGGGCCCTGCTGTGAGTTATTAGATCAAGATTTGTAATTGCAAGCACCTGATGAACAGGGCAGAAAAATTGGGCCTTTGGCGGTGGTGGTGGACGGTGTTGCCACAAGACTGTAGGCCCTCATAGTTACTCTTGGTGGGCGCAGGAATGGGCCCTGCTGTGAGTTATTAGATCAAGATTTGTAATTGCAAGCACCTGATGAACAGGGCAGAAAAATTGGGCCTTTGGCGGTGGTGGTGGACGGTGTTGCCACAAGACTGTAGGCCCTCATAGTTACTCTTGGTGGGCGCAGGAATGGGCCCTGCTGTGAACTATTAGATCAAGATTTGTAATTACCCGCCCCTGTTAAACAGGGGCTGAAAAATTGTGCCTTAGGCACTGGTGCTGGTGCCACAACACTGCAACCCCTCACAGATACTGTACTTGGAGCACAGCAGTCACACGTGTTGCGAAGCATTTTTTTTTAAAAAAATTGTAAGTACACGCCCCTGTTAAACAGGGGCTGAAAAATTGTGCCTTAGGCACTGGTGCTGGTGCCACAACACTGCAACCCCTCACAGATACTGTACTTGGAGCACAGCAGTCACACGTGTTGCGAAGCATTTTTTAAAAAAATTGTAAGTACACGCCCCTGTTAAACAGGGGCTGAAAAATTGTGCCTTAGGCACTGGTGCTGGTGCCACAACACTGCAACCCCTCACAGATACTGTACTTGGAGCACAGCAGTCACACGTGTTGCGAAGCATTTTTTTAAAAAAATTGTAAGTACACGCCCCTGTTAAACAGGGGCTGAAAAATTGTGCCTTAGGCACTGGTGCTGGTGCCACAACACTGCAACCCCTCACAGATACTGTACTTGGAGCACAGCAGTCACACGTGTTGCGAAGCATTTTTTTTAAAAAATTGTAAGTACACGCCCCTGTTAAACAGGGGCTGAAAAATTGTGCCTTAGGCACTGGTGCTGGTGCCACAACACTGCAACCCCTCACAGATACTGTACTTGGAGCACAGCAGTCACACGTGTTGCGAAGCATTTTTTTATAAAAATTGTATGTACACGCCCCTGTTAAACAGGGGCTGAAAAATTGTGCCTTAGGCACTGGTGTGGTGGCATGGATCATTGAGGAGGAGGAAGAGGATAGTCAGTGAACATAAGAGGACAGTCACTCAGCATCAGCATAGGCAGTCTTGAAGGGATGTGACATTAAAAATTATTCGGTTATATCCGCCTCAGGTGCCTGGTAGCTGGTGGTGATCCAAGACTGATTCATTTTGATGAAGGTCAGTCGATCAACCGAGGCGGTGGACAGGCGCACCCTATGATCGGTGACAAATCCTCCAGCAGCACTGAATGTGCGTTCGGAAAGAACGCTGGAGGCAGGACAGGCCAGTAGCTCAATTGCATACTGTGCAAGCTCTGGCCAGTGATCCATCCTCAGGACCCAGTAAGCCAGAGGATTTTCGGTGGGAAAGGTGTCCAAGTCTGACCTTGCCCCAAGGTATTCCTGCACCATGTATATCAGACGCTGGCCATGGTTGCTGGAACCGATCATACCTTGGGGCTGCGGACTAAAAAATTGTCTGAACGCATCGGTCAGACGTCCACCTTCCCCACCGCTCCTTCTGCTACTGACCGAAGCCTCAGCAACTCGACGCCCAGGACCAGGAGTTTGTAACCTCCCAGTTTCTGAGAACGCGTTGCACAGACCTTTCTGCAAGGCCTCCCTGAGATGTCTCATCCTCTGCTCCCTCTGCGACGGCAAGATAAGGTCCGCAACCTTACCCTTGTACCGCGGATCAAGGAGAGTGGCCAGCCAGTAATGGTCCCTCTCCTTGATCCGAAGAACACGAGGATCCTTCCGCAGGCTTTGCAGGATCAGGGAGGCCATGCAGCGTAGGTTAGCTGAGGCATTCGGTCCGGAGTCTTCTGGGTCACTGAGGATGACATGATCGCCAGCCACCTCCTCCCAGCCACGTACAAGTCCACTGGTTTGTTGGGACTGTACATCATCCCTAAAAGACTGCTGCTGCTGATGCTGAGTGCCAGGCTCCACCTCCATGCTCACACAATCCTCCTCCTGCTCCTCCTCCTCATCCTCTTCCTGTGTGATGGGTGGGACAGAAGGAACACTGTCCGGATAAAGGGGGCCTTGAGAGGCAAGGAAGTCCTCCTCTTCCTGCCTCTGTTCTGCCTCAAGTGCCCTGTCCATTATCCCACGCAGCGTATGCTCCAACAGGTGGACAAGAGGGACAGTGTCACTGATGCATGCACTGTCACTGCTCACCATCCTCGTGGCCTCCTCAAATGGTGAGAGGACAGTGCATGCATCCCTGATCATGCTCCACTGACGTGGGGAAAAAAAACCAAGCTCCCCTGACCCTGTCCTGGTGCCGTAGTCGCAAAGGTACTCATTGATGGCCCTCTGCTGCGTGTGCAGTCGCTGCAGCATGGCCAACGTTGAGTTCCACCTGGTGGGCATGTCACATATTAGGCGGTTCTTGGGCAGGTTCAGCTCCTTTTGCAGCTCAGTCAGCCGAGCACTGGCATTATAAGATCGGCGGAAATGCACACAGACTTTCCTGGCCTGCCTCAGGACATCCTGTAAGCCTGGGAACCTGCCCAAGAACCGCTGCACCACCAGGTTGAGGACGTGAGCCATGCAGGGCACATGGGTGAGCTGCCCCTGTCGCAGGGCGGAGAGGAGGTTGGTGCCATTGTCAGAAACGACCATTCCTGGCTTAAGCTGACGTGGCGTCAACCACCTCTCGGCCTGCCCCTGCAGAGCTGCCAGAACCTCTGGCCCAGTGTGGCTCCTGTCCCCCAAACACACCAGCGCAAGCACGGCATGGCATCTTTTTGCCTGCGTACTCGCGTAGCCCCTTGTACGCCTACGGAGCACCGCTGGTTCCAAGGACAGAGCACTGGAGGAAGAAGAAGAGGAGGGGGTGGAGGAGAGAGGTGTGTCACAACCAGTAGCAGTAGTAGCGTTTTGGAGGCGTGGTGGCGGAACAACCTCCAACACTACTGCACCTTGTCCTGCATCCCTCCCAGCTGCCAATAGAGTGACCCAATGGGCTGTGAAAGAAAGGTACCATCCCTGTCCATGCCTGCTGGACCATGAGTCAGCGGTAATATGCACCTTACCGCTGACCGCCCTGTCCAGCGAGGCATGGACATTGCCTTCCACATGCCGGTAGAGAGACGGAATCGCCTTCCGTGAGAAAAAGTGGCGTTTGGGAACCTGCCACTGAGGAACCGCACATTGAACAAACTCACGGAAGGGGGCCGAGTCTACCAACTGAAAAGGCAGCAGTTGAAGTGCTAGCAATTTAGCCAAGCTAGCATTCAACCGCTGGGCATGTGGATGGCTGGGAGTGTACTTCTTTCTACGGTCCAGCAGCTGGGGCAGGGAAATTTGCCTGCTGCAATCGGACGTCGGTGTACTGCAAGTACTTGGTTGTGACACACCTAATTCTACACCTTCAGTCCTCTCAGAGCAGCTTTCAGAGAGGACTGAAGGTGTAGTGGGGATGGAGATCCCAGCTGATGAGGAGCAAGGAGAGGTCCGCTTAGTTCTTTGGTGTGGGTCTTTTATGTGTGCCTGCCAACGAGCTGCATGGCAGGTCGACATATGTCTGGTCATGCTTGTGGTGCCCAAGCGGCTGATTTTTTGGCCACGCGAGATTCGCTTGAGACAAATATTGCAAATAGCAGTGGTGCGATCTGATGCACTCGTCTCAAAAAAGGCCCACACCAAAGAACTTTTCTGATAACGTGCAGAGGCAGCGCCCTGCACAGGCGGAGCTCTGCGGTGTTGTACAGTTGCTGTGCTGGCCTCTACCTGGCCTCCAGGGGGCATCCTGCCTCGTTGGACATGTGACGCCGCATCCTCCTCCTCCTCGTCCTCCTCCTCATCCTCTCTCCCTTCAGGCACCCACGTGGAGTCAGTGACCTCATCATCCCCTCCCTCTTCACCACTAGAGCAAACCTGGCAGTAAGCTGCAGCTGGTGGAACAGTACTGCCAGATTCCACAAGCTGGGTATCATCATCCGAGCCTTCGAATCGTTGGGCATCCTCCTGGAGCATGTACCCAACACTGTGCTCAAAGAGTTTGGGGGACTCCTCAGGAGGACATGGTGGGTCTAGGGAAGGGGTGGCTGATGATGCCATTGAGTACGCGTTGGCAGCTGCTCTGCCAGTACCCTGAGCCTGGGTGAGAGAGGATGAGGAGGATGAGGAGGGCTTGGTCATCCATTCTACCAAGCCTTCAGCATGATGCGGCTCCACATGTCCAGCTGCCGAAAACAAAGACGCGCGTGTCCCATGGCCACGTGCTGATGACGATGCACGACCACGTCCACGGCCACGGCCACGGCCACGTCCACTAGAAACAGAGCCTGCCTGCCCTGTGTTCTTGGCTCTGCACGCTCTGCCTCCCCTTGGCGGTCTTCCAGCCATTGTAGTCGGTAGTCCTGTGGGTGCTGCTGAGAAGAAAATATAGGAGCTCTGTGTGATGCCACTAACACACTAGAAGTCCTATGGGTGCTTCTGCAAAGAAAATAGAGGAGCTCTGTGTGATGCCACTAACACACTAGAAGTCCTGTGGGTGCTGCTGAGAAGACAATATAGGAGCTCTGTGTGATGCCACTAACACACTAGAAGTCCTATGGGTGCTTCTGCAAAGAAAATAGAGGAGCTCTGTGTGATGCCACTAACACACTAGAAGTCCTGTGGGTGCTGCTGAGAAGACAATATAGGAGCTCTGTGTGATGCCACTAACACACTAGAAGTCCTATGGGTGCTTCTGCAAAGAAAATAGAGGAGCTCTGTGTGATGCCACTAACACACTAGAAGTCCTGTGGGTGCTGCTGAGAAGAAAATATAGGAGCTCTGTGTGATGCCACTAACACACTAGAAGTCCTATGGGTGCTTCTGCAAAGAAAATAGAGGAGCTCTGTGTGATGCCACTAACACACTAGAAGTCCTGTGGGTGCTGCTGAGAAGACAATATAGGAGCTCTGTGTGATGCCATTAACACACTAGAAGTCCTATGGGTGCTTCTGCAAAGAAAATAGAGGAGCTCTGTGTGATGCCACTAACACACTAGAAGTCCTGTGGGTGCTGCTGAGAAGAAAATATAGGAGCTCTGTGTGATGCCACTAACACACTAGAAGTCCTATGGGTGCTTCTGCAAAGAAAATAGAGGAGCTCTGTGTGATGCCACTAACACACTAGAAGTCCTGTGGGTGCTGCTGAGAAGACAATATAGGAGCTCTGTGTGATGCCACTAACACACTAGAAGTCCTATGGGTGCTTCTGCAAAGAAAATAGAGGAGCTCTGTGTGATGCCACTAACACACTAGAAGTCCTGTGGGTGCTGCTGAGAAGAAAATATAGGAGCTCTGTGTGATGCCACAAACACACTAGAAGTCCTATGGGTGCTTCTGCAAAGAAAATAGAGGAGCTCTGTGTGATGCCACTAACACACTAGAAGTCCTGTGGGTGCTGCTGAGAAGACAATATAGGAGCTCTGTGTGATGCCACTAACACACTAGAAGTCCTATGGGTGCTTCTGCAAAGAAAATAGAGGAGCTCTGTGTGATGCCACTAACACACTAGAAGTCCTGTGTGGTGCTGCTGAGAAGAAAATATAGGAGCTCTGTGTGATGCCACTAACACACTAGAAGTCCTATGGGTGCTTCTGCAAAGAAAATAGAGGAGCTCTGTGTGATGCCACTAACACACTAGAAGTCCTGTGGGTGCTGCTGAGAAGACAATATAGGAGCTCTGTGTGATGCCACTAACACACTAGAAGTCCTATGGGTGCTTCTGCAAAGAAAATAGAGGAGCTCTGTGTGATGCCACTAACACACTAGAAGTCCTGTGGGTGCTGCTGAGAAGAAAATATAGGAGCTCTGTGTGATGCCACTAACACACTAGAAGTCCTATGGGTGCTTCTGCAAAGAAAATATAGGAGCTCTGTGTGATGCCACTAACACACTAAAAGTCCTATGGGTGCTGCTGCAAAGACAATATAGGATCTCTGTGTGATGCCACTAACACACCAGAAGTCCTATGGGTGCTTCTGCAAACAAAATAGAGGTCTGTGTGATGGGACTAACACACTTCAAGTCCTGTAGGTGCTTCTGAGAAGAAAATATAGGATCTCTGTGTGATGCCACTAACACACTAGAAGTTCTATGGGTGCTTCTGCAAACAAAATAGAGGTCTGTGTGATGGGACTAACACACTTCAAGTCCTGTAGGTGCTGCTGGGAAGAAAATATAGGATCTCTGTGTGATGCCACTAACACACTAAAAGTCCTATGGGTGCTTCTGCAAAGAAAATAGATCTCTGTGTGATGGACTAACACACTTCAAGTCCTATAGGTGCTTCTGGGAACAAATATATGATCTCTGTGTGATGGGACTAACACACTTCAAGTCCTATAGGTGCTTCTGGGAAGAAAATGTAGGTCTGTGTGATGGGACTAACACACTTCAAGTCCTATAGGTGCTTCTGGGAACAAAATATATGATCTCTGTGTGATGGGACTAACACACTTCAAGTCCTATAGGTGCTTCTGGGAACAAAATATAGGATCTCTGTGTGATGGGACTAACACACTTCAAGTCCTATAGGTGCTTCTGGGAAGAAAATGTAGGTCTGTGTGATGGGACTAACACACTTCAAGTCCTATAGGTGCTTCTGGGAACAAAATATAGGATCTCTGTGTGATGGGACTAACACACTTCAAGTCCTATAGGTGCTTCTGGGAACAAAATATAGGATCTCTGTGTGATGGGACTAACACACTTCAAGTCCTATAGGTGCTTCTGGGAAGAAAATGTAGGTCTGTGTGATGGGACTAACACACTTCAAGTCCTATAGGTGCTTCTGGGAACAAAATATATGATCTCTGTGTGATGGGACTAACACACTTCAAGTCCTATAGGTGCTTCTGGGAAGAAAATATAGGTCTGTGTGATGGGACTAACACACTTCAAGTCCTATAGGTGCCTCTGGGAACAAAATATATGATCTCTGTGTGATGGGACTAACACACTTCAAGTCCTATAGGTGCTTCTGGGAAGAAAATGTAGGTCTGGGTGATGGGACTAACACACTTCAAGTCCTATAGGTGCTTCTGGGAACAAAATATAGGTCTGTGTGATGGGACTAACACACTTCAAGTCCTATAGGTGCTTCTGGGAACAAAATATATGATCTCTGTGTGATGGGACTAACACACTTCAAGTCCTATAGGTGCTTCTGGGAAGAAAATATAGGTCTGTGTGATGGGACTAACACACTTCAAGTCCTATAGGTGCTTCTGGGAACAAAATATATGATCTCTGTGTGATGGGACTAACACACTTCAAGTCCTATAGGTGCTTCTGGGAAGAAAATGTAGGTCTGTGTGATGGGACTAACACACTTCAAGTCCTATAGGTGCTTCTGGGAACAAAATATATGATCTCTGTGTGATGGGACTAACACACTTCAAGTCCTATAGGTGCTTCTGGGAAGAAAATGTAGGTCTGTGTGATGGGACTAACATACTTCAAGTCCTATAGGTGCTTCTGGGAACAAAATATAGGATCTCTGTGTGATGGGACTAACACACTTCAAGTCCTATGGGTGCTTCTGGGAAGAACATATAGGTCTGTGTGATGGGACTAACACACTTCAAGTCCTATAGGTGCTTCTGGGAAGAAAATGTAGGTCTGTGTGATGGGACTAACACACTTCAAGTCCTATGGGTGCTTCTGGGAACAAAATATATGATCTCTGTGTGATGGGACTAACACACTTCAAGTCCTATAGGTGCTTCTGGGAAGAAAATATAGGTCTGTGTGATGGGACTAACACACTTCAAGTCCTATAGGTGCTTCTGGGAACAAAATATATGATCTCTGTGTGATGGGACTAACACACTTCAAGTCCTATAGGTGCTTCTGGGAACAAAATATAGGATCTCTGTGTGATGGGACTAACACACTTCAAGTCCTATAGGTGCTTCTGGGAAGAAAATATAGGTCTCTGTGTGATGGGACTAACACACTTCAAGTCCTATAGGTGCTTCTGGGAACAAAATATAGGTCTGTGTGATGGGACTAACACACTTCAAGTCCTATAGGTGCTTCTGGGAACAAAATATAGGATCTCTGTGTGATGGGACTAACACACTTCAAGTCCTATAGGTGCTTCTGGGAAGAAAATGTAGGTCTGTGTGATGGGACTAACACACTTCAAGTCCTATAGGTGCTTCTGGGAACAAAATATATGATCTCTGTGTGATGGGACTAACACACTTCAAGTCCTATAGGTGCTTCTGGGAAGAAAATATAGGTCTGTGTGATGGGACTAACACACTTCAAGTCCTATAGGTGCTTCTGGGAACAAAATATATGATCTCTGTGTGATGGGACTAACACACTTCAAGTCCTATAGGTGCTTCTGGGAAGAAAATGTAGGTCTGGGTGATGGGACTAACACACTTCAAGTCCTATAGGTGCTTCTGGGAACAAAATATAGGTCTGTGTGATGGGACTAACACACTTCAAGTCCTATAGGTGCTTCTGGGAAGAAAATGTAGGTCTGTGTGATGGGACTAACACACTTCAAGTCCTATAGGTGCTTCTGGGAAGAAAATATAGGTCTGTGTGATGGGACTAACACACTTCAAGTCCTATAGGTGCTTCTGGGAACAAAATATATGATCTCTGTGTGATGGGACTAACACACTTCAAGTCCTATAGGTGCTTCTGGGAAGAAAATGTAGGTCTGTGTGATGGGACTAACACACTTCAAGTCCTATAGGTGCTTCTGGGAACAAAATATATGATCTCTGTGTGATGGGACTAACACACTTCAAGTCCTATAGGTGCTTCTGGGAAGAAAATGTAGGTCTGTGTGATGGGACTAACATACTTCAAGTCCTATAGGTGCTTCTGGAACAAAATATAGGATCTCTGTGTGATGGCACTAACACACTTCAAGTCCTATGGGTGCTTCTGGGAAGAACATATGGGTCTGTGTGATGGGACTAACACACTTCAAGTCCTATAGGTGCTTCTGGGAAGAAAATGTAGGTCTGTGTGATGGGACTAACACACTTCAAGTCCTATGGGTGCTTCTGGGAACAAAATATATGATCTCTGTGTGATGGGACTAACACACTTCAAGTCCTATAGGTGCTTCTGGGAAGAAAATATAGGTCTGTGTGATGGGACTAACACACTTCAAGTCCTATAGGTGCCTCTGGGAACAAAATATATGATCTCTGTGTGATGGGACTAACACACTTCAAGTCCTATAGGTGCTTATGGGAAGAAAATGTAGGTCTGTGTGATGGGACTAACACACTTCAAGTCCTATAGGTGCTTCTGGGAACAAAATATAGGATCTCTGTGTGATGGGACTAACACACTTCAAGTCCTATGGGTGCTTCTGGGAAGAAAATATAGGTCTGTGTGATGGGACTAACACACTTCAAGTCCTATAGGTGCTTCTGGGAACAAAATATATGATCTCTGTGTGATGGGACTAACACACTTCAAGTCCTATGGGTGCTTCTGGGAAGAAAATATAGGTCTGTGTGATGGGACTAACACACTTCAAGTCCTATAGGTGCTTCTGGGAACAAAATATATGATCTCTGTGTGATGGGACTAACACACTTCAAGTCCTATGGGTGCTTCTGGGAAGAAAATATAGGTCTGTGTGATGGGACTAACACACTTCAAGTCCTATAGGTGCTTCTGGGAACAAAATATATGATCTCTGTGTGATGGGACTAACACACTTCAAGTCCTATAGGTGCTTCTGGGAAGAAAATGTAGGTCTGTGTGATGGGACTAACACACTTCAAGTCCTATAGGTGCCTCTGGGAACAAAATATATCATCTCTGTGTGATGGGACTAACACACTTCAAGTCCTATAGGTGCTTCTGGGAAGAAAATGTAGGTCTGTGTGATGGGACTAACACACTTCAAGTCCTATAGGTGCTTCTGGGAACAAAATATATGATCTCTGTGTGATGGGACTAACACACTTCAAGTCCTATAGGTGCTTCTGGGAAGAAAATATAGGTCTGTGTGATGGGACTAACACACTTCAAGTCCTATAGGTGCTTCTGGGAACAAAATATAGGAGCTCTGCCTGCCTGCCTGCCACGAACACACTACAAGTCCTATAGGTGCTTCTGGGAACAAAATATAGGAGCTCTGCCTGCCTGCCACGAACACACTACAAGTCCTATAGGTGCTTCTGGGAACAAAATATAGGAGCTCTGCCTGCCTGCCACGAACACACTACAAGTCCTATAGGTGCTTCTGGGAACAAAATATAGGAGCTCTGCCTGCCTGCCACGAACACACTACAAGTCCTATAGGTGCTTCTGGGAAAAAAATATAGGAGCTCTGCCTGCCTGCCACGAACACACTACAAGTCCTATAGGTGCTTCTGGGAACAAAATACAGGAGCTCTGTTTGCTGCCAGTGCCTGCCTGCCACGAACACACTACAAGCCCCTCTTTCTAAATCAATCTTTCTAAATGAATCTATCTAACTCAATCTCTCTAAGTAAATCTCTCTAACTAACTAAATCCAGCAGAGTGACACAGAACGATCCTGCTCTATCTACGCCGGAACAGCATGTGACCGGCGCAGACGGCGTGGCGGCCTTTTATAAGAGGGGGCGTGTACTAAAGCCCCTGAGCTGTAATTGGCTACAGGCGTCCTGCCTGTAGCCAATTATGGCTCTTCGAGTTTCCGGCGCTGTGATTGGCCAAGCATGCGGGGTCACAGTGCATGCTTGGCCAATCATCAGCCAGCAATGCACTGCGCCGGCCGCGCCGGCCGCAATGCATTGCGGGGCCGCTCGCATCACACGAATGTGATGCGAACGGCCCAAATAGTTCTGGGCTCGCCGATCGAGCGAACGCCCGGTGCTCGATGCGAACATGGGTTCGCATCGAGCACCGGGCCCATCCCTACTCAAGACCCAGTAACCCAGTGGATTTTCGGTTGGAAAGGTCTCCAAGTCTGATCTTGCTCCAAGGCACTAAAAAATTGTCTGAGCGCATCGGTCAGACGGCCACCTTCTCCACCGCTCCTTCTGTGACTGACCGAAGCCTCAGCAACATGTTGTCCAGGAGGACCAGGAAATTGTAACCTCCCAGGCTCTGGAAACGCATTGCACAAACCTTTCTGCAAGGCCTCCCGAAGATGTTTCATCCTCTGCTCCCCCCTGCCAAGGCTGGATAAGTTCTGCAACCTTACCCTTGTAACGTGGATCAAGAAAAGTTGCCAGCCAGTACTGATCCCTCTCCTTGATACCATGATTCCGAGGGTCCTTTTGCAGGCTTTGCAGGATCAGGGAGGCCATGCAGCGTAGGTTTGCTGAGGCATTCGTTCCGGAGTCCTCTGGGTCACTAAGGACGACATGATCCGCAGCCACCTCCTCCCACGCCAAGTCCATGGGTTTCTGGGGGCTGAAAACGATCCCTTGAAGACTGCTGCTGATGCTGAGTGCCAGGCTCCACCTCCATGCTGACACAATCCTCCTCCTCGTCCTCATCCTGTGTGATAGGCGGACCTGCAGAAATATTGTCTGGATAAAGGGGGCCTTGAGAGGTAAGGAAGTCCTCCTCTTCCTCCCTCTTTTCTGCCTCAAGTGCCCTGTCCATTATTCCATGCAACGTGTGCTCCAACAGGAAGACAAGAGGGACAGTATCACTGATGCATGCACTGTCACTGCTCACCATTCTCGTGGCCTCCTCAAATGGTGACAGGAAAGTGCATGCATCCTCGATCATTAGCCACTGGCGTGGCGAAAAAAAGCCAAGCTGTCCTGGTGCCATACTCGGACAGGTACTCATTGATGGCCCTCTGCTGCGTGTGCAGCCACTGCAGCATTGCCTATGTTGAGTTCCACCTGGTGGGCATGTCACAGATGAGGCAGTTCTTGGGCAGGTTGCATTCCTTTTGAAGGTCAGCCAGCTGAGCACTGGTATTATATGAATGCCCACAGACTTTCCTGGCCTGCCTCAGGCGATCCTGTAAGCCCGGGTACCTGCACAAGAACCGCTACACCACCAAATTAAGGATGTGAGCAAAACAGGGAACATGGGTCAAGTGTCCCTGTCAGGGGGCGGAGAGGAAGTTGGTGCCATTGTCGCAAACCACCATTCCAGGCTGAAGCTGACGTGGCATCAACCACCTCTGAACATGCCCCTGCAAAGCTGCCAGAATCTCTGCCCCAGTGTGGCTCCTGTCCCCTAAGCAGACTAACTTTACTGCTTGCATAGCCCATAGAACGCCTACGGAGCACCGCTGGTTCCGAGTACAAATCTGCAAAGGAAGAGGCCATAGAGGAAGAAGAAGCGGAGGGGGTGGAGGAGAGAGGTGTGGCAGAATCTCCACTACCAGCATTTTGGAGGCGTGGTGGCAGAACCAGCTCCAACATTACTGAACCCTGTCCTGCATCCTTCCCAGCTGCCAGCAGGGTTACCCAGTGCACCGCAAAAGAAAAGAAACGTCCCTGTCCATGCCTGCTGGACCATGAGTCAGCAGTAATATGCACCTTACCGCTGACCGCCCTGTCCAATGAGGCCAAGACATTGCCTTCCACATGCCGCTAGAGAGCCGGAATGGCCTTCTGAGAAAAAAAAGGGCGTTTGGGAAGCTGCAACTGAGGTACCACACATTCCACAAATTCTCAAAATTGAGCAGAGTCTACCAGCTTAAAAGGCAGTAGTTGGGGTGCTAGCAATTTAGCCAAACTAGCATTCAGCCGCTGAGCATGTGGACGGCTGGGACCGAATTTCTTTCAACGGTTTAGCAACTGGGGTAGGAAAATTTGCCTGATACAATCGATTTAGGTGTACCGCTAGAAGATTGCCCGCAAGTGCTTGGGACACCTAATTCTACACCATCATTCCTCTCAGTGCAGGTCTTTGAGAGGACTGAAGGTATAGTGGGGTTGTAGGTCCCAGCTGATGAGGAGCAAGGAGAGGTCCACCTTGTTCTTTGGCGTTGGTCTTTTAAGTACTGTTGCCAATGGACTGCATGGGAGCTTGACATATGTCTGGTCAAGCATGCAGTGCCCAAGTGGCTGCTGTTTTGGCCACGCTTGATAAGCTTCAGACATATGTTGCAAACAGCAACGGTGAGATCTGATGCACACGTCTCAAAAAAGGCCCACACCAAAGAACTTTTGAAAAAATGCATGGAGTCAGCAGCACCCTGCCCGAACTCTGCGGTGTGATGCAGTTGGTTGGCTGTCCTTAATCTGGCCCCTGGAGGGCATCCTGCCTCATTGGAGATGTGCCTCCTCCTCCTCTCTTCTATCAGGCACCCATGTAGAGTCAGTGACCTCATCATCCCCTCCCTCCTAGCCACTGGAGCAAACCTGGCAGTATGCTGCAGCTGGGGGAACATGACTTCCAGTTTCTTGTCCTTCTTGGGCACCCCCTCTCTCTGGACTCACGTTACTGCCTTCATCTTCAAACCGGGTACCATCATCAAAGCCTTCAAAACACTGTGCGTCGTCCTGCAGCATGTACCCGACACTGTGGTCGAACAATTCGGGGGACTCCTCAGGACATGATGGTGGAGCTAGGGAAGGAGTGACTGATGCCATTTAGCCAATGGAATAGGCCGCTTTGGCAGCTGCATTGGCAGCCAAAATTGTCTTAGCCTGGGTGACAGAGGATGAGGAGGATAAGGACGGCTTTGTGATCCACTCTACCAACTCTTCTGCATGTTGTGGCTCAACATGGCCAGCTGTCGAAAAAAAGGACAAGCATGCCCCACGGCCACGTGCTGAGGATGCACCGTGTCCATGACCAGCACTATTGGCTGTAGACACAGAGCCTGATTGCCCTCTTTTAGTGGCCTGAGAGCTTCTGCCTTCCAGACATGCTATAAAATTGGATTAGCAAAACACCGCCTGAAGTTTACTAGAAAAATTACACCAGGAATGGCCTGCAGTCAGGTATAGGCTTGGCTAGACTAGAATGTAGTGGATATATATGTAGGAGACTGTATATATATTTAATGCACTGCAGATCACTGAATCACTTGCCTGCCTGCCTGAAAGTATATTTGAAAACGTACACCAGCAATGGCCTGCAGTCAGATATAGGCTTGTTGGAGACTGTATATATTTTATGCACGGCAGATCACTGAATAACCTGCCTGGCCTGCCTGCCTGAAAGTGTATTTGAATACGTACACCAGGAATGGCCTGCAGTCAGATCTAGCTACACAGGATACAGTATATATATATATATATATATATATATATATATATACACACACACACACAAAGCCGCAATGTATATATATATACATACACACACTAAATACACTGCAGTTAACTGAATCAACTGCCTGAAGTATATTAGAAACAGTACACCAGGAACGGTCTGCAGTGAGATCTAGATAAACTGGATACAGTGGAGATATATATATATATATATATATATATATATATATATATATGTATATATATATTAAATACACTGCAGCTAACTGAATCACCTGCCTGCCTGAAGTAGATTATAAACAGTACACCAGGGGGGCGTGGTTTGGAGCCGGACCGTAATGGACGTCTGATACGTGTGCTCCGGTCCTCAGAGGCAAGTTACAGCAGCTAAGTTGAGCCATCTACCCCCACAGACATGGGGAAACCGAAGGGGAACTCATCCCCACCCCGATCCCGATCCTCCAGGGGATCCGACCCGCAAATGAGCCGCAGCATACCGGAGCTGTTCCGGACGCAGCCATCACGCGAGGCCCCGGCTTCTCGGGCCTACTCCTCCACAGCGCGATCCTCCAGCCATAGCCCTGCAGGGAGGCATCAAGTACATTCCTCTCCTCCAGACACAGCTGCTGACCAGCCCCTAAGCATTAGGGACCTAAGATCTGTGGCAGAAGATATTAAAGCCACACTAGCCACAGCCATTACGGACCTCAGGAGGGACATCCAGTCTATGACAGTACGCATGGATGATATAGAGGAAACAGCAGCAAGGAATGAGAATGACATACATCAGCTCCAAGCATCCTCCCAAGCAAACAACGCTCAGCTCAGAGACCTACACAGGTACATGGAAGACCTCGATAATCGCGGCAGACGCCACAACTTACGGGTAAGAGGCATGCCAGAAACGATCGATCATACCCAAATTACCCAGGCCACTATTGCCGTCTTCAACGATCTTTTAGGCAGACCCCCCGAATCTCCCATTGAATTTGAACGCCTGCACAGAGCTCTTAGACCCAGGGGAAGAGACGCTGACCCTCCCAGAGATATAGTGTGCTGCCTGGTCAATTTTAAGCTGAAAGAGGAAATTCTGCGTAGGTCCAGAGATCGCCGCAACCTAATGTACCAAGGCACAGATATAAAAAATTTTCAAGACCTATCGCCCATCACTCTCCAGAATAGAAGGGACCTACGCCCCCTCCTTGACCTACTACGAGCAAATGGGATCCAGTACCGCTGGAAGTTTCCCTTCTGCCTCTCGGCCTCTGCACAAGGCCGCACGGCCAACCTGAGGGTACCAGAAGATCTCACTGCATTCTGCGAGACACTTCATATACCTCTCATTGAATTACCCGATTGGTACAGAACCCTCCGACCTCCTCATCCCAGCAGATCTACTTCAACAGATGCCATACCAGTCCGAGACGACTTCCACATCCGTAGACGCAGATCCAACTCGCCCAGTTCCAACTCATCCGCAGGACCCAGGAACAATGCAAATAGCCCCACAGCCTCCCCTGCGCACAGAAGACCCCGCCACGGAGGTTCAGAATAAAGAACTACCTTCTCTTCTCTCCTTTCTCATCCGAAGCCCTGACACCGGATACCTCATGAATAGCCCACAAGCCTACTCTGCTCTCAGGATTATCCCCAAGAAGTTTTCTACAAGCAAACCTCAGCATATGAGATGACTTGTCATATGTCCCACATGACCAGACCAATATCTCCCCATCACTCTGAACTTGACAACTACTACATACTTCAACCTCAAGAGATGCCCACATCCAGATGCCAATCTTTCCTGTTAGTCAATACACAACGTATGCCCAAGAAAGAAGAACCCGCTAAGACGCCTGATCTCGCAATCTAGAAGCAACAAGAGACAATCTTTGCATCACAAAGTACATATCGCCGACCTCAACTTTGTCACGCAAGTATATCTAGGCCTGCAATGAGATGGACAATCTCTAAGAATACTGAATAGTATTGAACAGTCTCTCCCTTTCCTATCCTTCCCCTATCTCCATAACCCCCATATCCCTCATCCACCTCCTTTCCAATCCCCCTCCTATACCACCGATCGCATTATATGCAGGACTATGGTTACCACACTGGAAATTTTTTTTTTAAGGGGGAGGGGCCTTCTAGTATTAATCTATAGGCTTCCACTGAAAATCTGGTCATTGGAACTATACATTATGTAACTGAACCCTCTTCCAGGGAGGTGATCTCACACGGATTGCAAGATTAAATGTGCACGACACCCTCCCGCACTACCCATTCCCAAGCAATCCTCTCTCTGGCCAAAAGAGATACATCTAAAAACACTTATTACCCCCCAACCCCTCCGGGTTTTTATAATAAAAAAAATAAATAAAAAATCAGCGAAAAGCTTACAATTGACCTTGTAGCAAGGCAAACAACACGCTAAACTAAATTGCCTACCCCACAAGGGCACATTGCCCCCATAGATGTACTTTCCGTGTGAGGTCACCCCCCCCACTTGAACCCGAGGACTCACAAAAGGTAATATTCTCGGTCTCCAGTTGAGACAACATTTCTAGCCAAGCAGGGAACCCTGAGAGGGAGCTTTACCACATACTGTTTACTGTTACCGTTCTCTGTTTGAGATTGACACATCTCTCCATTCTAACAGTTATAAGTGACGACTGAATAATGAGTCTCATTTAAACCTTGTTTCTGTTCTCTGTTATTATTGTCTGTTTTCAGGAACTAAACAAAGAATGCTTGGTGGATCTCTGTCGTGTGGGGCCGACCCGTACACATCACCTGTTTTACGCTGCCTACCCCATCGTTTTGCTAGGCAAGCCTGCGGCCAGGTGAGTAAACTCGTTCTATGCGTAGGACCGGCTCTCCGAAACACACCCTCAATCTAACTGGGACTCGGCCACACATGCCAGAGATCTAGACAAGCTTGGATATGACAGCTAAGTGGACATTTTGATTGCTAATAATGCAAATTACATGACAAAGGTATCATTATAGAGAAGGCACTTCTGTTTCCATGATGGAACTATACCCATGTTAACTTTTAATGACCGACATCCACCATCAAAATGTTGATTTTATCCCACCTTACTCTAATCTAATACATTATAGCCCCCGGTTGACCTCATACTATACTCCGATTTACCAATTTCCACCACATTATAACCAAGCTCCCCCTCTGTTGAACCACAGTCTTTTTACAAAATCTTAAAATCCAAGGGCTCCAACACCTAATTTTCACACTCGCCTCTGAGGACCAGAGGACTCTACTTACCAATTTATTTATTTCATACCGGTACCTTCCGCTTCTCCACACAACGGGAACCTACTCACTCCAGTTGACCCCTACCGGACCACGTGACATCTCATAAGGAGGGTCTCTACACCCTTCCTTATCTCCGGAACACTTCTCTCCCTCCCTCAGTAATACTCCCTCCCCCCCTCCCCTTTTTTTTTTTTTTTTTTTCCTTACCTCTCCACTTCCTTCACTGATCTCCTTCCCCTCCCCCCACCTGTCTCCTCGGTCTCCGCCACCCTAACAACAGGTCCATGACCCTAATCCCCGGGGTCACCAATATTTGCGCAAACCACCCTCAACCACACTTAAGTGAGAAAATAGACGACTACTCCAATCTCTTTCACAAGCACAAAGCTTTACCCCTCACACAAAATGTCACATATCAGACCTGCCACTAAACATACCACGCTGAAAGTTGTATCCCTGAATACGAAAGGGCTCAATATCCCGGAGAAACGCAGACAGGTTCTCTCGCAGATGCACAAACTAAAAGCTAACATAGTCTTCCTACAGGAAACACATTTCCGCACAGATAAGATCCCTAGGCTCACAAACCACCTGTTTCCAACTTCATATCATTCTACTAACTCACAGGCAAAAACTAAAGGAGTTTCAATTCTGATCTCCAAAAACCTGAACTGGGAACATACTGACTCGCTAATAGACAAGGAAGGCAGATACATATTTTTAAAAGGTAAGATTCTAGGCCGACCCGTAACCCTGGCCAACATATATAGCCCTAACTCTGCACAGACCAGCTTCTTTGGACAGATCTCCCAACTATTGACAGGCTTCTCTATTGGACTGACCATACTTGGTGGGGACTTTAATGTTGCCCTGTACCCAATATTAGATACCTCATCAGGTACCACATCATTGCCATATAAAACCCTACGCCGTATTAAAATGCAATTTCAAGAACTACTCCTACATGACACATGGCGCACCCTCCATCCCAACGAAAAGGACTATACCTTCTTCTCTGCCCCTCATAATAAATATTCCAGAATTGACTATCTCTTCCTCTCCCAAACAGATCTACCTTTCCTTTCCCACGCAACTATTGAACCAATGCTACTATCGGATCATCATCCAATTACTATGACGTTAACCTTCCCAGACCAAAATACCTTCTCAAAGATCTGGCGCTTAGACTCATCGCTATTGACCTCAGAAGAAGATATCAAAGACGTTAGAAAATCCATACACGACTTCTTCCTAGACAACGACAATGGAGAAACCGCTCCACTGACACAATGGGAGGCCCACAAATGCGTCCTAAGGGGTAAATTCATAGCTCTAAAAACATCACGGAAGAAAGCCCATCAAGCCAAAATCACAAATTTGTTCCACAAATTTAAAACACTGGAACTAGCTCATAAACAGACCCAAGCCCAACAGACATACCATGACCTTACACAAACACGGGAACTCCTACGGGCGGAACTATCCCACAAAACAAAACGTAAATTTGTTCTACAACAAAAACTTTTTTATGAATTTGGGACCAAAAGCGGAAAGTACCTAGCCAGAGCCATCCAAACGAACAAAGCTCAGACCAATATCCACACGATCAAAGACTCCCAAGGTAGGCCCAAAGTCACAGCCCCAGATATAGCTTCCCAATTTGAGGCGTATTATTCCAATCTTTACAATCTCAATAAGCAACCAGATGGGCCCGCAGCAAGTAACACTAGACGTTCCCTTATAAAGCACTTTTTAAAAGATCACTGCCCGAAACCCATCGACACAGAAGATGCCCGCCATTTGGAAAATCCCATTTCAGAAGACGAATTAAAAACTGCCATCAAACAGCTAAAAGCAGGAAAAAGTCCTGGCCCGGACGGGTTCACAGCCGCATATTTCAAAACCTTCACAGAGGTACTCACTGGCCCTTTCCTCAAGGCCTTTAACTCCCTCTCCTCCTCCACACTCCCCTTCCACAGACTTCTCGAGGCACACATCACAGTAATCCCAAAAGAAGATAAAGACACAACGCTAGTTACTAATTATAGGCCAATTTCTTTACTAAATGTGGACATAAAAATTTTTGCTAGAATCCTTGCCAATCGCTTGCTTCCCCTCCTCCCATCTCTAATAGTAAATGACCAAGTAGGCTTCATTCCGGGACGGGAGGCAAGGGATAACACTATCAAGGCTATAAATCTACATCACTGGATGACCACAAACAATCACAAAGTGTTCTTCCTCTCATTGGACGCGGAGAAGGCGTTTGACAGATTGGCCTGGGACTACATGGGAGCAGTACTGAGACGCCTAGGACTGCAAGACCGAATGTTTAACTCAATATTGTCCCTATATACGACACCAACTGCGAGAGTCTGGATCAATGGCCATCTGTCGGACGCCTTCTCCATAACCAATGGGACTAGGCAAGGGTGCCCACTCTCCCCTATCCTTTTTGTACTAACCCTGGAACCACTCTTGAACTGCCTCAGAAATAATGAAAATGTCAAAGGAATACCCATAGCGAACCACACCTATAAGTTAGCAGCATTTGCTGATGACATTTTACTTTCCCTTAGCGAGCCCCATATCTCAATCCCAAATTTACTGAAAGACTTCAAACTCTTCCAACGCCTTTCTAACTTCAAAATTAACCTCTCCAAATCCCATGCCCTCAATGTTTCCATCCCACAAGAAACGGTTACGCACTGCGAAGCCAACTTCCCCTTCCAATGGCGACATGATGCGATAAAATATCTAGGAATTAATCTAACGACAAACCTCTCAGATCTTTTTGCCAAAAACTATCTGCCCATTCTCAAAACTATAACTGAAGATCTCAGAAAATGGAACAAACCACAATTTTCCTGGTTCAGCCGCGCAGCCATCCTAAAAATGAACATTCTCCCCCGTATCTTATACATTCTACAAACTATCCCCATAAACCCCCCCCCCCCCCCCCCCTCCTTCTTCCTAGCCTACAAAAGGCTTTCTACACAGTTTCTATGGAAGCAAAAACATCCGAGAATAGCATATGACTTCCTCACACGGCCAAAAATAAAAGGGGGCATTGGCCTTCCAGATCTCAAAAGATATTACTGGGCTTGTCATCTTACTAGAATCGTAGACTGGACACTGCACAGCCATTGCAAAGAGTGGGTCAGATTAGAGAACTCAATGTCCCCCATACCACTACGATCAACACCCTGGCTGTCGCCTAACCACATCCCCCCCACACTAAAGGTACATCCTCTCATCGACCCGACACTCCGCTTGTTTAAGGAAACTTGTAAAAAACTACACGTTTCCTCCGACCCGGGACCCTTAACTCCCATAAGACTTAACCCTGCCTTCCCTCCTGGTATGTCTGCGCAGTTTTTAGCACAAAGCTGGCAACATCCAGAAATACTAGCACACCAATTTTTTCATGGCGGCTCTCTCCTAGATCGCCTTGCATTAGTACCCACCCACACCGACAACCCTCTCCCGCTCTGGACCTACTTTCAAATCCGCCATTTCTTACAGGAGACCAATCGCGACTCCTCCATCACAAGACCATTAACCCCATTTGAACAACTATGCTCCCAATCTAGCCCCCAACAACATTTAATCTCCAATATCTACACTATGTTATTTGCAGATATATCCCCTAAGGATTGGAAAGCCCTCAATACATGGGAAAGAGAAACACACTTAAGCCCCATACACACGGTCGGATTTTCCGATGGATTCTGTCCTATCAGACAATGTTGTCGGAAATTCCGACCGTGTGTAGGCACCATCGGACAGTTTCCATCGGATTGTCTGACGGACAAAATCCTATCTCCTGCTGGATAGATTTTTTGACAACAAAGTCCGATCACACCAAATCCGATCGTGTGTAGCGAATTCCGACGGACAAAGTGCTACGCATTACAAGACCAAAGCTATTGGCTACTAGCCTCTACGTAGTCCCGTCGTAGGCAACAAACGTCACCACGTTCAGAATGATCGGATTTTCCGACAACTTTGTCCGACCGTGTGTACGCAAAACCAACATCGGACAAAGTATGACAGACATGATCCGACGGACCTGGTCCTCGGATAATCCGTGCGTGTGTATGGGGCTTTAGACCTATCAGAAGACCAATGGGAACGTATATTCACAATAGCCCATAAAGGCTCCCTAAATGTCTCCATTCAGGAGAACAACTACAAGACAATAACTTGCTGGTATAAAACCCCAGCAATCTTAAACAAATACGACTCCTCCTATCCCAACAAATGCTGGAGATGTGCTGAAGAACCGGGCACGTTGCTACACATTATGTGGTCATGTCCAGCAATCCAATCATTTTGGTTACAAGTCCGAGAGCTCACAGAATCAATATCCACATATACATTAGACCACACACCAGCCCAATGTCTCTTCCATCACTCAGCTATGCCAGCACACCACTATCGTAAGACCCTGATCTTGCCTCTACTCAACGCAGCTAAAATGTGCATTCCTAGGCACTGGGGCTCTCCTCAAGTACCGACCATCTCAGAATGGTTTACACAAATCAACAAAATAGCTGAAATGGAAGAACTAATTTTCGTTGCTCGAGATTCCCCAGCCAAATTCTCTAAGACATGGGCATGCTGGACGCATTTCCGGACAACCGACAGGTATCTAACATTGATGAACTAACCCATGACCATATCATACTCATACATGAAAAGCACCTACTGATTAGGCTACTCCGTAATCCCTACCCCCCCCCCCTTATTTTTTTTTTTTTCTTTGTTTTTTTTTTTTTTTTCTTCTATTTCAGGCAACATGGGCCTCCCACCCCTACCCAAGGGACGAGTATGGGAGACCACATGTTCACATTCCGCTTTGAAGCATCTGACCCCAGATGTCTTGCATACCTGACCCCCACCACCCTAAAGCGATAACATTTCAAAGCCACATACCAATTAGCGGAGACCGAGGAGACAATCACTAACCCCTCAACCCCTCCTGACCCTCCTTCTCCAGCCCCGTCCCCTTCCCTTCCCACACCTCCCCTCGCATATTACCCTTACCCTCCACCCCTCTACCCCCCACCATCCACCAAAACCCAGTATTGGAATCTGTTGCGACTCGGGTGCCCTAATTAGACCACCCGGCCAGCAACCTCATACGCCTTCAGACCGAATTTTCATACAGACACCCGCACCATTATTCGCAATCTCAGATTCTCTCTCGAATAGTCTCTCCACAAGATAGGACAATGTGCTATGGTACTTGAAAATACTCATTCTAAGGTTTATTCAATATGACTCATATTACCATACCTAACACTTAATCCCCATCTAGATCCTATACTAAATGCTTATGAAAACCTAGATGATACCAGGAAGTTGAATATGTACTGTATGTCTTCTCACAACAACCATTGTTCATTTGTTCACTTGTTATCTGATTTCTAAACGAATGTATGATGATTCTGTAACCTTGATTTATTGACTTTTTCTTCAATAAAAATTCATTTTGGAAAAAATAAACAGTACACCAGGAATGGACTGCCTGCTCAATCTAACGCCAGCAACACACTACACAGGGCCGAAGTGCAGGCGGCCTTATATAGTGTGGGGCGTGGACTTAACCCCCGCCTTTGGCCAATTATGCCTCTCTTTGCTGATGGCGCTGTGATTGGCCAAAGCATGCGGGTCATAGTGCATGCTTGGAAAATCATCAGCCAGCAATGCACTGCGATGATGCAGTGCATTATGGGGCGTGACGTGCCGCTCGAATTTGGCGCGAACGCCCCATAATGTCCAATATTCATCGAACGATGGAACAGCCGATGTTCGAGTCAAACTCATGTTCGACTCGAATAGAAAGCTCACCCCTAGTTCCAATACGCATTTCTCAGTCACTAATTGTTCAATGTGATCAGCAACATTTGCATCCGCCTTTGCAACCATTGCTACTATATTCTCAGTTAAACTTTGTACCTGCTCCAAGAATTGCCTTCTCTCAGTACACCATTGGACTTCTTTCGCTATAGCAATGTCTTTCATCTTCAACAACATGCATACAACATTGGCCATTCTCTCTTTCCTGCCTTTTTTTGAAGACTTTATGTTTTACCTCATCATTATGAATATCACAGTGTTTCAAAAGGTAATTGAATTGGTGTGTTAAAGCATTCTCAGGCATAGTCTCGAATTGAACACAGCCACATGTTTTTTTATAAAATCTTCAATAACTTCCATTGATATGCTAATTAGCATAAACTGGAGTTGCTCAACCAGTCTATTCACCAGTTGCTTACACAATGCACCCAGACAAAACTGAAAGAGACACAGACACACAGATAAATTTGTTTAAAGCTAACACTGGCTTGTAGTTCTCCAGCACACAAGGCAGAGCACACTAAGGCCCCTGCACTATATTTAGCGCTGCTTTACCGTCGTTTTGCCTGCGGGATTCGGCCGCTCGCGGTGCGGTTTTACCCCCGCGAGCGGCCGAAAAAGGGTTAAAATCCCCCGCAGAGCGCCGCCGTAGCGGCGGTATTGCCGCGGTGTTACCGCAGTGTCCCATTCAAATCAATGGGAAGGAGCGGGAATACACCGCTCCTATCCTGCTCCAAAGATGCTGCTAGCAGGACTTTTTTGCCGTCCTGCTAGCCCACCGCTCCAGTGTGAAAGCCCGCCGGCTTTCACACTGGAGTGAATGGGGCCAGTTTTTTCAGGCGGTGTACAGGCGCTATTTTTCAGAATTCACAAACCAGTGCAAATATTGTCCACAGTAGAGGGCTTCCAGTTCTAGGTGGAGTTAATTGCTTAGCTTATAGGAACTCAAGACAAAAATACATTGGGGTTTGGATTCTGTGCAGAAATAAAATCCACATGCCTTTTGGGATGCCAAATGAAGTAATCGGTACAATAAATATTATTCAAGGGTGGTTACGGATTCCCTCTATCTATTGCACCTATGTATTACCTTGTCTATTCCTATAGTTAGTTAGTCTATTAAAACTCTGATCACTAGGTATGGGCTTTATGTTCAGGTCGAACATGAGTTTGACTCAAACATTGGCTGTTCACCCGTTCACCAAATAGCGAACAATTTGGGGTGTTCGCAGCAAATTCACCCTTTAAAACACCCTTTAAAAGTGGGAGAAATCAAAAGTGCTAATTTTAAAGGTGTCTATAGTATGCCTGTAAAGTGGCGCATGTTTCCCATGTTTAGAACAGTCTGACAGCAAAAATTACATTTCTAAAGGAAAAAAAATCATTTAAAACTACTCGCGGCTATAATTAATTTTTTCGTCCCCGCCAATACACATAAAAATGGCATGGGATTCCCCCAACAGGGGAACCCCGAACCAAAATTGAAAAAAAAAAAATGGCGTGGGGTTCCCCCTCAAAATCCATACCAGACCCTTCATGTCTGGTATGGATTTTAAGGGGGACCCCACGCCAAAATGTAAAAAAAAAATGGCGTGGGGTCCCCCCAGATACCCATACCAGACCCTTATCTGAGCACGCAACCTGGCAGGCCACAGGAAAAGAGGGGGGGAACGAGAGAGCGCCCCCCCTCCATAAATGTAGCAGGCCACATGCCCTCAACATTGGGAGCGTGCTTTCGGGTAGCCCCACAAAGCACCTTGTCCCCGTGTTGATGGGGAGAAGGGCCTCATCCCCACAACCCTTGCCCAGTGGTTGTGGGGGTCTGCGGGTGGGGGCCTTTTCAGAATCTGGAAGCCACCTTTAACAAGGGGACCCCCAGATCCCACCCCCCTGTGTGAATTGGTAATGGGATATAAATGTACCCTTACCATTTCACAAAAAAGTGTAAAAATTAAAAAAAAACACAATAGACAATTTTTGACAATTCCTTTATTAATGTCTTCTTTCCCCACTTCTTCCGGTCTTCCTTCGGTGTTCTTATTCTTCCTCCATCTTGGTTCTTCCCCCGCTTCTTCCTCTATCTTCCTCCGGTCTTCTCGTCTGGCATCTTCCTCCAGCTTCTTCTGCTCCGCTTTGTCCTTTCGATCCACCTTAATGGGAGTCTCCCGCTGTGTGACGCTTCTGTTCAGGTGACAGATCTTATAACGGGGGGGAGCACCAAGTGACACCGCCCCCCTCTGACGCACAGGGACTTGCATTTGGCTTTCCCCATGGTGTCTCCACCCAGCATATGTATGCCCCTGGGACATATGAACATACCCCAGGTTCGCCACATGTGCCAAGTGCCCCTGAGGGAGTATTGTATGGTGCAACAGACAACTTAATGACTGGGGTGTCTTCCACTCAAGTATAGAAAAAGAAAAAAGTGTGGTCACCATAGGTAATTGGCCTCCATCCCAAATGTATAGACAGAACAAGAGGGAGCATTGGTCAAGGGGACTTTAAATGAGACCAATTACTGAGAAAATCAATAAGAACATAGTAACAAATCTATAAATGTATTGCATGAGAGCAAATAAAATGACAATGTACACACATGTTGAAATCAGGATAAAAACATTGCATTTAGCTGAACCATAGTTGACATAAAATAGGTAAGTATACATATATGTTACAACATATCATGGTGACAACAAGCAGCAGGAAATGCATATGGCGGATGGTCAAACAATCCAAACATTACACAGCATTCTATAACACAACACATTTTGTGGATTGATTGCTGTGTACACAGACCAAAGGATGTGAAAATTATTCTAAAGAGCCTTACATAAACAGATCCTTGGTGTGGATAATATGGAGTGTCCACCAGTTAAGGAGACAGAGGGGCAGTGAATGCTGAGAATGCACCATCTACACCTCGAGCCAGAGGTTAAAGACTGGACCGCCGCCAACGACATGCGCACGCCACTGGTGTGGGAGAATGGAGAGAGAAAAGCCTGAACCATGCCGGTAAAATACCGGAACCCAGGAGGCGTGGCTCCCGCCCAATTCCATGTGGTGGCATCAGATGGATACAGACACCGCCACGGCGCCATGACATGAATGATGTCGGGCGTGAGAACATGGCGTTGATGCACTGCCAGGAAACCCCCGCCCATCGCACCCCTAAGGGGGAAGAAGAGGATGGGAAGGGAGAATCAGACCAACAGTGTATAGCAACTCCCGGGGGGTATGCAGCCTAAGGTAACCCGCCACCTACAGCTACTGCCAGGGAGAAGGACAGGGAAGGAAAGGGTAGCAATGTTAACCTTGAAGTGAACTATATATTGAAACAATAAAGATCATGGAAATTAAAAAGGGGGAATTAATGGGGGGAGTGCCAACCCCACCTGACATATGTACCCCCCTGGAACATATGAACATACCCCAGGTTCCCTGCGTGTGCCAAGTGGCCCTGAGGGAGTATTGTATGGTGCAACCGACAACTTAATGACTGGGGTGTCTTCCACCCAAATATAAATAATTGTGGTCCTCGGCACCATAGGTAATTGGCCTCCATCCAAAATGTATAGGCAGAACAAGAGAGAACATTTGGTTAAGGAGACTTTAAATGAGGCCAACCACTAAGAAAATCAATAAGAACATAGTAATAAATCTATAGATTTATTGCATGATAGCAAATAAAAATGACAATGTACAGGGGGCGTGGCCTGGCCACACACGCGAATGGCTGCCTAAACATGGAGCTCCGCTAGTCCACAGAGCTACCCAACATCATCCAGCAACCCATCCAAGCTCCTCATCCCCCATAGAGGGGCAGCTGACACCCCACAGCCCTAAGAGTATGACCTGCAGAAGATCCAGCTCAAAAGGATCGTGGAAGCTACTCAACTTCTACATGAGGATCTCTCAGCCGTCGTCCCAAGTTGGCACCGGCCAGAGCTCTCTCACCGCTGACAAAGCCGCCTGTGCCTGCACACAACAGAGACTCTGTCTCTGATATGGAGGAGACATGAGCAAAAACCTCACCCAGCTTCCTCCCCTGCAGACAGAGGTAATAGGTCTGCAAACTCCCCAGCTCACTCTTCCACAAAGCCTCCCCCTGTGAAGAGGCAGCACCGTGCTGAGCTCTGTAGTCCCATGGCAGCTGACATACCCACCACATCTTTAGCAGAATATGCAACCACAGATAACCCTGCCTCAGAACATGCATTGAAAGCAATGCTGCTCTCACTACAAGCTGACATGCAAAAAGAATACAGATCCTCCATTAATCATCTACTTGACAGAGTTGATAATCTAAAGGACCGTACTGACCACATTGAGCAGCACCTAGCAGCAGCTACCATAGCCCATAACACCATAGTGGACATACAGGATGAACATTCAGAGGCTATTTATCAACTGTGTTTAAAAATGGCTGACCTAGAGTACCGCTCAAGGTGGAACAACATTAAAATTAGAGAAGTACCAGAAGCAATAACGCCTTCAAACGTTAACATCGCAAGACCTTCTCATAGACAGGGCCAACAGGATTCATAAACCACAGCACCTGGCTGAATCCTTGCCTAGAGATATTCTGGCCAAATTTGTTTGTTTCACTCTAAAGAGCAAATCATGAGAGCTGCAAGATCAATGCGCAATCTCCCTGAGCTGTTCTCCAAAATTGCACTCTATAATTACATCTCTGCAGCTACTTCGTAGGCACGCAAAGCATTTGCACCAGTCACCTCGATTCTTATGGAGCACAAAGTTACATACAAGTGGGGATTCCATACCAAACTCCTTATTTTAACACCTAAAAATGGGATTAAACAGCTGCATAACTGGGGTATTGCCCCTAACCCACCACCAACAACTCTCATGAACAGGAGATCTTCCAAGATCTCCACCACATGGGCCGCAAGGGATAAATCCTAGCTCCTAGACCACACAGGGACAATATTATCATGGTCATCCCTAAGCCCAGCTGGATATCATCTGAATTAAATTCATGGAGGAGCTGTTTCCCCATTGGTTGGCTCTCCTTGCTCTACTGCTATTGTGAGCAAAACACACAGCATTCTCTCAGGTTACCACAATATCCTCTTTTTGTGTTTGTAACAGAACTGTTCACTAAACTTACATAGCCTCTACATCAGTCTTGATTACTGTGTAGAAGTCATTTTTCTCACTCTTTACTTACATAAACAAATTGTAAATACACTTCTGGTCCTCGAATGTTATGTGATACGCTGTTTGTATCTAAATAGGACCAATCCGATCTCTGTGCCACCTTATCATTTACCCAATCACTACACATGTCACTCAAAATAACCTCCCTTAATGTCAAGGATTTGAATAGCTCATTCAAACGATCCATGTTATGGAGGGAAGCGATTTCCCAACACACTGATATACTGTGTATCCAAGAGACACTTCAATTAACCCATCACGCTATACCCACAAATTGGTCCAACATATCTTCCACTCCCAAACTAATAAAAAAGTAAGAGGAGTAATGATAGCGGTGCACTCTTCCGTATCCCTGTATCGCACATAGAACAAGATTCTTCTGGCAGGTTCCTATTACTGTCAGCTTATTTCAATAACAAACCTCTGATAATTGTTAATCTCTATGCCCCAAACACCCATCAAAAATCTTTCTACAAAACTGTCATACAAAAAATTCAACACTACCCCAGAGACCAAATTATTATATGTGCTGACTTTAATGAAGTAATTGACCATTCACTAGGTACTTCCACTCCAAAGAGAAGAAGATCCACTGCCCTTTCTTATTTGGTACTATTGGAAGAGTTCTATGACCCCTGGAGATGTCAACATGACACTGATAAAGATTTCACCTTCTACTCCAACTCCCAGAGAACCTTTTCCAGGATTGACCTGTTCCTGACCTCCAAAGTACTACTACAATCCATCTACACCTCCTCCATTGGGGTGATATCATGGTCTGTCCATGCCCCTGTGTCTATTACACTCACCCTGACACCTTCCACCACATAAACTATGTTGACTAAACCCTTCCCTGATCAGTACCAAGGACAATAGGGAACAGGTTGGATCTGGTATTGGGGACTTTTTTTACCCTCAACGCAGGTTCTTTCTCTAATTCCACCACGCTTTGGAATGCCCACAAGTCTGTCTGTCATACGAGGGACACTACTGAAGCTGGGAGCCCAGGAGAAGAGAAAACTCAATGCAACCCTAAACACTTTCCTAGACAATATAAGGACCATAGAAATGCGTAATGCATGCAGCAATACAGAGGTAAATCAGAACAGTTCAAAATCCCTTTTCTCATAGACTCTAAAGGTCAAAAGCTTATAAACCCCAAAGATATAGCCAATTGTTTTGGTTCTTTCTATTCTAAACTGTACAACCTAAACTGCTCCCCTACTGAGCCACAACCCACCTGTGCAACTATTCAAAGCTTCCTTTCTAAATTAAGTCTCCCCTCCCTAACCCCTGCACAGGTAACAGCATTAGCTCAACCTTTTCCGATACAAGAAGTCCAGAGCGCTATTAAGACACTCCCTTTACACAAAGCCCCAGGACCTCATGGCTTTGGAAATGAATACTGTAAGATGTATTGTGAGCAATTAGTCCCCCATCTCTGTAACTCACTTAATAGATTCCTAACTACTGGCAACATTCCAACTGAATCATTAGAAGCCATCATCACCACCATCCATAAACCAGGAAAGTCCCCTCATGACCCAGCCAACTATCGCCCCAGTTCTCTCCTTAATACAGACCTCAAAGTGTATGCCAAATTACAAGCCACACGCCTTTCACAGCACATGCCCCACCTTATACACCCAGATCAGGTGGGATTTATCCCCCAGCGTCAGGCCTCTGATGGCACCCACTGCTCTGTGGACCTCATCCACTGGGCTGAACATCACCAAAAGCCTTCTCTGCTGATTTCCCTTAATGCAGAGAAGGCGTTTTATAGAGTCCACTGGGGCTATCTTGAAGAGGGAGGGAGTTTGGTATAGAGGGCAAATTTTTTTTGACAGGGATGTCCTTTCTCACCTTTGCCTTGGTAATTGAGCCTCTAGCTCAAACCATTCGATCAAATCCCTTCATCTCTGGGATCCTAGTTGGGGGATACCCCCCACAAAATAGGTCTTTACGCAGATGACATTATTATCGCAATTGCCAACCCATTGCATTCACTTCCCATCCTATGTCAGGTACTTCATGATTTTAGTATTATTTCGATGTACAAACGAAACCATTCTAAGTCATCTATGATCAGAATTTCACTGCCACACTCAACCAAAATGGATGTCTCCAAAATCTCCCCTTTCTCCTGGACCCTTCGGCTCTTTAATGACATACCTGGGCATCCAACTTTTATCTCCCCCTCCATGCTTGTCCGCTTTAACCTATCTTCCCTTCATCAGAAACTACAATCCATAACCTCAGCTATGGCATCCATTAAAGCATCATGGGCCAGATGTATAGCCCTGACAAAAATGTTCCTCCTTCCACATATTCTTTACTTCTTTAGGACATTGCCACTGCCATTGCTGCCAACTGAACTAGCCAAAATCCAACAAACTCTCAACTCCTTCATCTGGGCGGCTCGCAAACCTCGACTGAAAGCTTCAATATTAAGCTCCCCTACAGCCTTCACTGGGCTGGAAGCACCCAATATTAAACGGTACTATAAATCAGTCGTCTTTGACCAAGTAAAGCAGTGGTGGTCCCCACACCCTACTACATTGTGGCACCAAATTGAGTCAACTGCTTTATTGAATACCCCACACTTAGTATTAGCAGCAACCTGGATGAACTTTCACACACCGCGTTTATACCTCCCCACTGCCAATGCCTTCACCGCAGTGCGGAAGGCTGTGAGTCACACCTTTCAAGGAATACACATAGATGCCTTGAAGCTACTCTCAATTCTTTCATTGCAACTCCTATCGCCAGACTAGGGATGAGCTTTGTGTTCGAGTCAAACCCATGTTCGACTCGGACATCGGCTGTTCGACCGTTCGTCAAATTGCGAATGTTATGGGCCATTCGCGACAAATTTGAGTGGCGCATCACGGCCCATAATTCACTGCGGCATTGCAGTGCATTGCTGGCTGCTGATTGGCCAAGCATGCACTATGACCCGCATGCTTTGGCCAATCACAGTGCAGAAAAAACGGAGAGCCATGATTGGCTAAAGCCAGGGTGGCTTTGGCCAATTATGTCTCAGGGGGTTTAGTACACGTCCCACACTATATAAGGCCGCCTGCGTGGCGGCCTTGTGTAGTGTGTTGCGGTGGTTAAAGACAGACAGATAGCGAGAGAGACAGTGTCATTTAATTTGAGTTATATAGAGTAGGCAGGCGAGCCAGTTTGCTTCAGTTACAGTGTAGAGGATATGTATGCATCCCAGGTGTGTTGTATATATATTTATACACTGTATTCAGTTTAGCTAGATCCATTCCTGTTCTTCTTTTCATAATATACTGACAGGCAGGGAGCTGCACTATTTTCACTTGGTGTATTGTGTCCTTTGCACAGTGTGCACCTAAATCTTTACCTGAATACAATTGCCGTCGTTCTCATACAAATACAGGCAGGGAGCTGCAGTGTTCTGTTTTAGTGTCCTTTGCACAGTGAGCACCTAAAGCTTTACCTGAATACAATTGCCAGCATTCTCATACAAATACATGCAGGGAGCTGCAGTATTTTGTTTTAGTGTCCGTTGCACAGTGTGCACCTAAAGTTTACCTGAATACAATTGCCGGTGTTTTCATACTAATAATACTACAGGCAGGGAGTTGATTCTGCTAGCTGCAGTATAATCAGTATATATATGCGTCCCAGCTTTGTGCAGCTACATCTCCCTGCAGGTCATTAGTATGTCTGGAAGGCCAACAAGGAGAGGCAGACAGTCATGAGCCAATAAAAGAGGGCAAGCAGGCTTGGTGTCTAGAGGCAACAGTGCTGGTCATGGACACTGTGCATCCTCATCAGTAAGTGGCCGTGGGACGCGCTTGTCTTTTTTTTCGTCAGCTGGCCGTGTTAAGCTGCAACATGCCGAAGACTTGGTAGAGGGGATGACCAATCCGTCCTCATCCTCCTCATCCTCTCTCACCCAGGCTCAGGGTACTTTGTCTGGCAAAGCAGCTGCCAACGCGGCCTCTTCCCTCGGCTCAATGGCAGCAGTCACTCCTTCCCTAGCCCCACCATGTCCTCCTGAGGAGTCCCCCAAACTGTTTGATCAGTGTTGGGTACATGCTCCAGCTAGAGGAAGGCAGTAACGTGAGTCCAGAGAGAGGGGATGCCCAAGAAGGACAGCAATCTGGAAGTCATGTTCCCCCAGCTGCAGAATACTGCCAGGTTTGCTCCAGTGATGAGGAGGGAGGGGATGATGAGGTCACTGACTCCACGTGGGTGCCTGATGGGAGAGAGGAGGAGGAGGCACATCTCCAACGAGGCAGGATGCCATCCTGAGGCCAGCTTAAGGGCACCTACTGCATCAAACCGCACAGCTCTGCATGTGCAGGGCCCTGCTGTCTCTGCTCATTATTCCAAAAGTTCTTTGGTGTGGGCCTTTTTTGAGACGAGTGCACCGCTGCTATTTGCAACATATGTCTCAAGCATATCTTGCGTGGCCAAAACATCAGCCGCTTGGGCACCACATGCTTGACCAGACATATGTCGACCTGCCATGCAGTTCGTTGGCAAGCGTACCTAAAAGACCCACACCAAAGAACAAAGCGGACCTCTCCTATCTCCTCATCAGCTGGGATCTCCAACCCCACTATACTTTCAGTCCTCTCTGAAACCTGCACTGAGAGGAATGAAGATGTAGAATTAGGGGTGTCACAGCCAAGTACTTGCGGGCAATCTACTATCGGTACACCGACGTCAGATTGTACCAGGCAAATTTTCCTGCCCCAGCTGCTGCACCGCCGACAGAAGTTCACTCCCAGCCATCCACATGCCCAGCGGTTGAATGCTAGCTTGGCTAAATTGCTAGCACTTTAACTGCTGCCTTTTCAGTTGGTAGACTCTGCCCCCTTCCGTGAGTTTGTGGAATGTGCGGTTCCTCAGTGGCAGGTTCCCAAATGCCACTTTTTCTTACGGAAGGTGATTCCAGCTCTCTACCGGCATGTGGGAGGCAATGTCTTGGCCTCGCTGGACAGGGCGGTCAGTGGTAAGGTGCATATTACCGCTGACTCATGGTCCAGCAGGCATGGACAGGGATGTTACCTATATTTCACGGCTCATTGGGTGACTCTGCTGGCAGCTGGGAAGCATGCAGGACAAGGTGCAGTAGTGTTGGAGGTTGTTCCGCCACCACGCCTCCAAAATGCTACTACTGGTGATTCTGACACACCTCTCTCCTCCACCCCTCCTCTTCTTCTTCCTCCATGGCCTCTTCCTGTGCTTTGTCCTCCGAAACAGCGGTGCTCCGTAGGCGTTCAAGGGGCTACGCAAGTACGCAGGCAAAAAGATGCGGTGCTTGCGCTGGTGTGCTTGGGGGACAGGAGCCACACTGGGGCAGAGATTCTGTCAGCTCTGCAGGGGCAGGCTGAGTGGTGGTTGACGCCATGCCAGCTTAAGGCAGGTATGGTGGTTTGTGACAATAGCACCAACCTCCTCTCCGACCCTCCGACAGGGACAACTGACCCATGTGCCCTGTTTGGCTCACATCCTTAACTTGGTGGTGCAGCGGTTCTTGGGCAGGTACCCAGGCTTACAGAATGTCCTGAGGCTGGCCAGGAAAGTCTGTGCATTTCGCCGGTCATATAATGCCAGTGCTCGGCTGGCAGACCTCCAAAAGGAATTTAACCTGCCCAAGAACTGTCTAATCTGTGACATGCCCACTAGGTGGAACTCAACGTTGGCCATGCATGCACTGTCCTGTCACCATTTGAGGAGGCCATGAGGATGGTGAGCAGTGGCAGTGCATGCATCAATGAAACTGTCCCTCTTATCCACCTTAGAGCACACGGAATAATGGACAGGGCACTTGAGGCAGAACAGAGGCAGAACAGAGGCAGGAAGAGGAGGACTTCCTTACCTCTCAAGGCCCCCTTTATCCAGACAGTGTTCCTGCTGGCTCGCCGATCACACAGGAAGAGGATGAGGAGTATTGTGTCAGCATGGAGGTGGAGCCTTGTACTCAGAATCAGCAGCAGTCTTTAAGGGATCATTTACAAGCCGACCTCAATGCTCTGTCTAATTGGGCGACTATGTGGCAGATGAGGTTTAATGTTGATAAATGTAAAGTTATGCACTTGGGGGCTAAGAATATGCATGCATCATACATGCTAGGAGGAGTACAACTGGGGGGATCCGTAGTGGAGAAGGATCTGGGGGTTTTGGTAGATCATAAGCTCAATAATAGCATGCAATGCCAAGCTGCGGTTTCCAAAGCGAGCAAAGTCCTTTCTTGTATTAAGAGAGGTATGGACTCCACAGAGAGAGATATAATTTTGCCCCTGTTCAAATCAGTAGTAAGACCTCATCTGGAATATGCAGTTCAGTTTTGGGCACCAGTTCTCAAAAAGGATATTGGGGAACTGGAGAAAGTGCAGGAAGGGCAACCAAACTGATAAGAGGCATGGAGGAGCTCAGCTATGAGGAAAGATTAGAGGAACTGAATTTATTCACCCTTGATAAGAGGAGATTAAGGGGGGATATGATCAACATGTATAAATATATAAGGGGTCCATATAGTGAACTTGGTGTTGAGTTATTCACTTTACAGTCAACAAAGAGGACAAAGGGGCACTCTTTACGTCTAGAGGAAAAGAGATTTCATCTCCAAATACGGAATGGTTTCTTCACAGTAAGAGCTGTGAAAATGTGGAATAGACTCCCTGCAAAGGTGGTTCTGGCCAGCTCAGTAGATTTCTTTAAGAAAGGCCTGGATACTTTCCTAAATGTACATAATATAACTGGGCACTAACATTTATAGGTAAAGTTGATTCGGGGAAAATCCGATTGCCTCTCGGGGGATCAGGAAGGAATTTTTTTCCCCTGCTTTAGCAAATTGGAGCATGCTCTGCTGTTTTTTTTTGCCTTCCTCTGGATAAACTGGGTATAGAATGGGGTATATGGGATTGTATGATATATTTATTTATTTATTTTATTTGTGGTTGAACTGGATGGACTTGTGTCTTTTTTCAATCTAACTATGTAACTATGTAATTTACAGTCCAAAGAAACACATGGACTTGTACGTGGCTGGGAGGAGGTGGCTGTGGATCATGTCATCATTTGTGTCCCTGATATTGCAAAGCCTGTGGAAGGATCCTCATATTCGTCGGATCAAGGAGGGGGATCATTACTGGCTGGCAACCCTCCTTGATACACATTACAAGGGTAAGGTTGCGGACCTTATCTTGCTGTTGCAGAGGGAGCAGAGGATGAAACATCTTCGGGAGACCTTGCAGAAAGGTCGGTGCAACGCGTTCCCAGAGACTGGGAGGTTACAAATTCGTGTTGCTGAGGCTTCGGTTAGTCAAAGAAGGAGCGGTGGAGAAGGTGGCTGTCTGACCGATGCGTTCAGACAATTTTTTAGTCCGCAGCCCCAAGGTATGATAGTTTCCAGCAACCATCGCCAGCGTCTGTTTTACATGGTGCAGGTATACCTAGGGGCAAGATCAGACTTGGACACCTTTGCCACCGAAAATCCTCTGGGTTACTGGGTCTTGAGAATGGATCACTGGCCAGAGCTTGCACAGTATGCAAGTGAGCTACTGGCCTGTCCTGCATCCAGCGTTCTTTCGGAACGCACATTCAGTGCTGCTGGAGGCTTTGTAACCGATCACAGGGTGCGGCTGTCCACTGACTCGGTTGATCCACTGACCTTCATAAAAAAGAATCAGTCTTGGATCACCACCAGCTACCAAGCACCTGATGCTGATGCATCCGATTAATATTTTTTGAAATGTCAGATCCCTTCAAGGCTGCCTATTCTGATGCTGAGTGACTATCCTGTTAGGCTGAGTGACTATAATTTCTTATAATTACCTCATATTATATTCAGGTTTATACTGGATGACAGTATCTTAAAGTGTATTTCCACTTTTGGAATAACACCTACTTTGTATTTATTACATGTCCTCATTTACATAGCATTATGTAAAAAATAAATGAATAAATAATAACAGCTTACCTTTTAAATTCTTTATTTAGACGAGGGTTAAACATTTAGTCTTACATATCACATGAACTGCAGAGACAGTAGCAAATCTCAATATGTATAAACAATTGTTCCTAGCACCATACAGAATAAACATGCAGTATCCAGAGAATTCCATACAACATGAATAAAGAAAAAAAAAAGAGACATGTTGTATGGATGTGTATGGATGTTTTCTTGGTCTCAGGTTAAAAGAAAATACTCCTTTAGTTAGAGGCAACCATGAGACGATTTATTTATTAGAGGGCCCAGTATAACATTAGGCTTTCCTTCATTTGTGCCATATTATTCTGCTATAAACCCATTCTTAGTAGCAATACTGTAGGGTTTTCATCCACTGTAGCATATAGTTTCAGACTATCTACATTGTAGTTTACTTTTTGTAATATGATATTTATTATAAATATTTATACAGTACTTTGATATAGTATTTTTAGATATACTCATTGCATCTCCTTACAAAATACAAAATAGATGCATAAGTTATAGAAATGGATTATGCAGACCCTGATGTAAGGAGGGGCTTTCTGGGGAGCCTGGTGTAAGGGGAGGCTCTCTGGGGACCCTGGTGTAAGTTATAGAAATGGATTATCAGCCCTACCTCTGCAGTTGGTTCAGCATAATATTTGATTATTAGACCTGTCCTGTCTGCAGTATAGTGGGATTACTTGAGGACATTCTATGTGGTAGTACTAGCATATATTTAAGTTATTATTAACACATTTGAAAATGTTTTACATTTTGGTACAATCCATTGTACTGTGAATCTTAGTTTTTTTCACTTGTCTACAAATAAAATATATGTTCTTATAAGTTTACATGTTTGTAAAAGTGTAACAGTTAGCACCTGAAAGGTTCCTGTACATATTTCTTGGTATTTATTGGTTTCTACAAATACATTTTCATCATACTTGACATTTTTTTTATATTTGTTTTCTTTCATTGGGAAAGACTCAACACATGTTCATAAAGATTAGTCTACATGCTTTACTTAATTCATATTGCTGAATACTCACAGACAAATAACATAATGAGGGAGTACTTCTATACAGAAAAGGCATAATTAGAAAGGCATTTTATTAAAGCCACAAAAAGAAGGGTAGAAAGAAAGCCACAAAGAATAATTAATAACAGGACTGAGTTATGGAATCAACATTCTAATTTAAGTGATTTTCTTTTTTAATCAGTTCAGACAAATACTAAAGATAGTCTTTAGAGCCTCTCAGCAACAGCTAATAAGCTAATTGGAATTATTATGTTGATTACATCCCATCATTACTGAGATAATGTGATCCACAACAAGCAGTTTTCAGTTTATCAAGTTTATTTGTTAAAATTCCATAGGTATTCAAACATATGGGTGCCAGTTAATTTTTAAGTGCCCAAAACTGCATTTTGAAAGCATTTAGTAAATTCCTGCTTTTGCATCACAGTTTGATAACTGTAATGTACTGGTGTCACATTAAAGAAAGACATTGGGAGCTAAACTACTGTTTAAGTGTGCGTGAGGCATGTTGTGCGTAAAGCAGTAGATTTCATTGTTTGTGCACATGTTATTGCTCAGTAATAACTTACAAAGTGTTCCACATGACATTAATTAAAACATGTTGGTTTTCAACAAAGGACTTAATTTGTATGCTGTTTTATAAGTGTTCACCTCTTCCCTTTTGTTCATCCGGCAAAGCTGCCATAATCTACAGTTACTTTGATTCTACAACAGTAACCAGCTGTTTTCACATTCACTGCGATTGATGCCAATATATGCATTTAGTGCATGGAGTATGTAAACTGATATACAGCAAATAATTTACCTGCCATGTTTTTATTTCATAACAATCCTTAAAAAAGCATATCTTCCACATACTGTATATTAGTGCTTCATTGCTTTTTAATTTGTGTTTCAAAATAGAATTACTTACAGGGGGTTATTTATGAAAGGCAAATCCACTTTGCACTGCAAGTGCACTTGGAAGTGCAGTCGCTCTAAATCTAAAGGGTAGATCTGAAATGAGTGGAAGCTCTGCTGATTTTATCATCCAATCATGTGCAAGCTAAAATGCTGTTTTTTATTTTCCTTGCATGTCCCCCTCGGATCTGCAGTGACTTTACTTCCAAGTGCACTTTCAGTGCACTTGCAGTGCAAAGTGGATTTGCCTTTAGTAAATAACCCCCAGAGTGTCATTCTCTGGTGCTACCAGACTGTAATGATGGTACTTGATGTAGAGTAAACGATTATATTTCATAAGGGAGAATATTAAGTAATTATTGTTATTATATGACACCGTTATGTACAGTTCATATAAAGTCAATAGAAAGGTATTTATATTGTTTGCAATGCAGAGATAGTCAATCATGGCATCAAAACCCCCATATACTGCATCATACCTCACTCATGGCTTATTTGTCATACAGAAGCTAAGATAGGAGAAGGTTTCAATTAGAAATGGGCCAACCCCCCCCCCCCAGTTCGTGCCTGAGCTCTCTAACATGGCAAAGGTTTGAACCTGGAACGATGAACCCCATTGAAGTCTATTGGACAGGAAGATCAACAGTTCCCATTTCGGCCATAAAAAGGATATGGGGGCCCGGGTACTGCCCTGGGGGACATGTACCAATGCAAAAAAAAAATAAAAACGTTTAAAAAAAAGATTGTTTTCTTAACCACTTCCCATCCAGGCCAATTCTGACATTTCTCTCCTACATGTAAAATTCATAATTCTTTTGCTAGAAAATTACATAGAACCCCCAAATATTATATAAGTTTTTTTAGCAAAGTCCCTAGAGAATACAATGGCGGTCCTTGCAACTTTTTATCTCGCACGGTATTTGCGCAGCAATTTTTCAAACACGTTTTTTTCTGAAAAAAAAACAGTTTCATGCTTAAAAAAAACAAAACAGTAAAGTTAGTCCAATTTTTTTGCATAATGTGAAAGATGAAGATATACCGAGTAAATAGATACCCAACATGTCACGCTTCAAAATTGCACGCACTCGTGGAATGGCGCCAAACTTTGGTATTTAAAAATCCCCATAGGCGAAACTTTAAATTTTTTTACTGGTCACATGTTTTGAGTTACAGAGGAGGTCTAGGGCTAAAATTATTTCTCTCGCTCTAACGTTCGCAGCGATACCTCACATGTGTGGTTTGAACACCGGTTTCATATGTGGGCGGGGCTTTAAAAATAAGATAAAAAAATTATTGTTAATTTTACTTTTATTTTTTTAGTTTGACACTTTAAAAAAATAATTGATTACTTTTATTCCTATTACAAGGAATGTAAACATCCCTTGTAATAGGAATATGACATGATCAGACCTTTTTACAGTGAGATATGGGGTCAATAAGACCCCACATCTAGGCTGGGAAGCCTAAAATAAAAAAATAAAAAACGATCTCGGCTTCCCAGCCGAGGCGGCGCCGTTATTTGAATGCAGAGGCCGGGCGTGACGTCATAACATCGAGCCCGGCCTCCGAACGATCATATACACTCCGGCGACCATCTGGTCCACTGGAAATCTCTATGATCACCATCCGGGGGCCGGCGGCTCCTGTGTCCGACTCACTGAGGGAATCGGTGAGTCGGAAGAAGCACCGGAGGGCCACCCGTAAGAACGATCAATCAGTGGAACAGCCACTATGATCATTCTTATGGTGCAGGGAATCGCAGGCTGAAAAAGCTTATAGCTGAATGATGTCTGTAGCGGCAGGCATCATTCAGATATACCCCCGGGAAGTCAAGGACATCCCTGGACGCCCTACGGGCGAAAATTGGTTAAAGGAGCAGTGATTTTACTGATGCTTAAAGTGAAACAATAAAAAAAAAAAATCCTTTAAATATAGTGCCTAGGGGGACCTCATAGTCTGCCTGTAAACTGGCGCATCTGTACCATGTATAGAACCTGCTGCAGCAATCACCAAATGTGAGTGATCCGACACACTACGGGGCTTATATTTCACTTCCGAGACGGATGGGAGCATGGCAAGGTTGCCTACAGCAAGATCAATTCTGGATAGTGTCCTGTGCGTTTTGGAGAAGCAGGAGAATTGTTTATCTAAAGGATTTTTGTGTGAGAACGTCCACTCTGCTAGCTCCACATGACGCTGCATTTCTCCGTATTAGACTTCCACAGGCTAGGACTGAACTTCTCATACCAGGCACCATATATACCTCAGCAGGAGCGTGACACCTGGAAATTGGACTGGAAAAACTTTCCAATTCCATGTCAGTGTCCATGGAACAGGAAGCAACCGATCCTCCCAACAGGTGATATAATTAACCACTGCTGCATGAGGGGAGAGGCGATCCCATGTTTCCAATCAAGTCTCCACCTAGAAACAGCATGATTTGTACAAATATTTATATCTTTGTGACATAACATGAAATCATGCACTCACCTACCCCAATATTTAGCAATTACTGTATACTCATGTAACACATAAAAATTAACCTAAAAAGTTATTGTGTGTAACACAAACTCATCAATGAATGTGAATCTGTAGCGACTTATATCCTTATATCAAAAAAGACAGTGCCATCACATTACCGCATATTAGGCGGGTATTGCAACATCTGATTTAAATATAAAAAAGTGCGGCGCTCATAGAGCACGAAAATAACAATCAATGTCTAAAAGTGATGATACTAAATAATGATACAGTATCCAAAAATAAAAATTACAATATGAATGCGTGTCACTAAAAATAGTGAACAAAGGCGTGGCCGAGCGGCACATGTAGACGGTCGCACTTACCTCCTGCTCCGCCGAAAATCCTGGCAATTATCCTGCTTACCGCCCCATCCTGACCCAAATCGACCGGCATCGGAACCGCAACGATCCCGCGACACCAGCGATCCACACACCGGACCGATATACGGCGCCGGAACATGGCAAAACGGACGAAAAACAACCGGGGCCTGCAGGAAGAAATGGCCCAAGATGGCGCCTTGCCACAGCGCAGCTCCAGGGACCAGTACAGGGAGGATGCCCAAAAGCTCCTGTTTGGAGGAAAGGCTCCCAAAGGCACCACATCTCCCCCATTAGATCCAGGGGATGCCTCAGGAGATTATTCGGCTGCAGATGACACGGTCCCACTGGAGGATGCGAGCGGATTGTCCCCTGAATGGCAAACTGTGAGTACACCAAGAAATTCACATGCAGGCCCCAGATCCACTCCCCCTCTTCCTGATAACTCAGAGCCCACACTTAGAGACATCTTCTCTGCTGTAACTGCATGTAATGTGTCCATCTCTACGCTAGCAAATGAAGTGAAAGGAGTGAAGGCAGAAATATCCTTTGTGAGACAGGACATGCAGAAGCTGAGGGAGCGCACAGCAGCCATTGAGGGCAGAGTGAGTGCACTAGAAGATGACATACCTCCCATGCAGAGAGACTTACAATATAACTGCCACCTCACCGACCGCCATGCGGCCCGTCTAGATGACCTTGAAAATCGCATGAGGCGGAACAATATACGCGCCATAGGCATCCCTGAAAGAGCAGAGGGCAAAAACCCAGTCACATTCATTGAAGAATGGCTGATCGCAACGTTTGGCAAAGACGCATTCTCCCCGCTCTTTGCGGTTGAAAGGGCGCACAGGGTCCCATCCAGGCCACTACCACCAGGCAACCACCCACGGGCCTTCCTCTTTAAACTACTCAACTACAAAGACAGGGATGCCATACTCTCCAGGGCCAGAACCATGGGCGGTACAATTAACATTGAAAACTCCAAGGTCTCATTATACCCAGATTTCTCTGCAGAGCTGCAGAAGCAACGCGCACAATTTATTGATGTGAAAAAACGGTTGAGGGACCTCAACCTCCCGTATGCTATGCTATACCCGGCCCGACTTCGGGTAGTTGCATTGGGGGAAACCCACTTTTTTGAACGGCCTACAGCCGCCGCACAGTGGCTAGACAGAGAGGATAGAGCACTCAAAACCAACCGAGCGCAGCGCAATGCACCAGCCTGACAACTCTCCCCTCAAGGACACTGAAGTTCACCGACACCCTGCAGATCTAACCAAGGTTGCCACAGAAATTGATAGAAGGCCAGGGCTACTTTGATCCCTCTCCTTTTCCTTAGCCTACACCGGATTTATGACACTTCCTGATAGCAAGGCGGCGAAGGAGACCTTTTTATCTATACCTATTACGCACAAGGCGGCACATCTCACACGTGCGGCTGAAGTGAGACTCCTTGGAGAACTAACCCTCGGGTTGTAAGGGAGTTTCCGCCGCCTTCCCCCCCCCTTTTGTGCGGATGCAAGGGAACAGTTTTTTGAATAGCCCAAGTGGCTGGGAGCCCTGTTGGCCCCACAAGTTATTTTCCATTCAGCGTGTGACCTTTTGCGGTCACAACATGTACTGTTTGATTTCGTGTCTTCTCCAGGTCCTCCCAGGGACGCAACGAACGGAAACCGTGGAACTGTCCTCAATACAGATGTCTCATTGCACACCGGGTAATGGTACTGTACTAGTGTATGTCTTCTTATTCCCCCACAGGAAAACAGTCTGCTACTCTAACATATCATATGGGATGCAATGCATTATTTTGTCTTTACTCCTAGAATCCCCAGATGGCGGTTGAACTAAACGTATTTTCATGGAATGTGCGAGGTTTAGGTACCCCAGTAAAAAGAATTGCGGTTCTTAGATATGTTAAATCAATGAAGGCCAGTATTGTTTGTTTGCAGGAGACGCATTTTCAGGCTGACCCACCTCCTAATTTAAGCCCCCGCGCATATGAGGTGCAGTTCCACTCCACATACTCGTCCTACTCCAGGGGGGTAAGCATACTCATACGTAAAGGAGTCCGGTTCCAATGTATCCAGAAATTAATTGACCCGGGGGGTAGATTTATATTCATACTGTGTAAACTATATGGTCTGACTTGCATACTTGCAAATATTTATGTACCACCACCGTACTCAGCCGGGGTACTTGGTAGCCTGGCAAAATTCATGGCACAATACCCAGATGTACCCCTGCTCGCAGTAGGGGATTTTAATAATTACTTGAACCATTTCAAGGACAAGCTCCCCGCTCCCCAAAATGTTGCACCAGGGGCAACAGGACAAACACCTTTTGCCAGAGTGCTTGAGGAGCTGGGACTGACGGATGTCTGGCGTTGCAGACATCCAGATGTACGGAGATACTCCTGCCACTCGGCCTCCCATGGAGGCTTATCCAGAATTGATATTGGTCTGGGCAACGATAAAATGTTACCTCGAGTCATAGCCTCAGAATACACCGATAGACATATCTCTGACCATTCCTCGCTACGCATCTCCATCTCATTCCCGGATATAGTTAAAAGCCCAGTCTGGAGGCTCAATCCCTTCTGGCTCTCATTGCTCCCAGAGCCTGACCCAATAAGGGACATGCTCAAACTATTTTTTCAGGAGAATGTTGGCACAGCGACTTTAGATATAGTATGGGACGCAATGAAGGCCTTTGTGAGGGGACAATTCATAAAATCAATAAATCGCATTAAAACTGACACCAAGGCATGGGAGATGATGGTGCGCGGGATGGTCACTGAAACTGAAAACAACTATATTGCGAGTCCCACAGAGGACACAAAAAGGGCATGGCTGGGGGCACAATCAATGTCCAAGCAGCTGGCATTACAGCTAGCCGAAAATAAACGTTTTTTTCTCCAACAGTCGCATTTTGAGGAGGGGGAGGCAACAGGGCACATGCTAGCGGTAATGGCGCGAGCACAACAATCCTTCTCCACTATTTCGGCTATCTGTGATACACGGGGAGTCGAACACTCCATAACCCCAGACATTGTACGGATATTCAAAGATTTCTATGCAGATCTATATACAGCTAAAGTGAATCCCACTGAGGAGGCAATAGAGAACTTCTTAAGAAAGGGTGACCTCCCGGTCCTGCCAGCCAATGATGCAGCCATGCTTAACACGCCAATTACAGAGGAAGAACTAGAGATAGCTCTGTCACAATCCCAGAATAATAAATCACCAGGGCTAGATGGGTTACCGTCTGAAGTCTACAAGAGATATGCCGGTACACTGCTCCCCAATCTTTTGAAAGTTTATATAGAGGCACTCGAGAAGGGGTCCCTCCCAAGCTCTATGAATGAGGCCATCATAGTGGTCCTGCTGAAACCTGGCAAAGAGCCCAAGTCTCCAGGATCGTATAGACCCATATCTCTGCTGACTGCGGATGTCAAACTACTAGCCCGCATCTTAGCGAATAGATTGGCTAAGGTGATACACAAAATAATACATAGAGACCAATCCGGGTTCATCCCCACCAGATGTACAGCGCAAAACATAAGGAGGCTCTTCTTGAACTTACAAATTCCAACAACTAACACTGGCAATAGAGCTGTCTTTTCGCTGGACGCAGCTAAGGCCTTCGACAGTGTCGAGTGGCCTTATCTGTGGAAGGTACTTAAGACTGTAGGCCTAGGAGATACCTTTATTAAATGGGTGCAACTATTATATGCGAAACCTACCGCAAGACTCAGAGTAAATGGCGAGCTGTCAGAACCCTTCCAGTTATTTAGAGGCACCCGGCAGGGATGCCCCTTGTTACCCCTGCTGTTTGCCTTAGCACTGGAACCACTGGCAGCTAGGATAAGAGGAGACGCAGACATTGTAGGATTCCAACGACCCACGGGCACGGATGTTGTGTCTATGTACGCTGATGACACACTACTGTACCTAGGAGACACTCAGGGCTCACTGCAGGCAGTGATGACTCTTATCACGACGTTTGGGGAACTATCAGGCTTCTCCATCAACTGGGATAAATCGGTACTGATGCCACTCGACAAACTAGACACCCCGCTCCCGAGCTGTGCAGAATCAGTTCAGATAGTGACAACATTTAAATATCTAGGAATCCAGGTAACCCCTGACCCATCACAATACCTTGAACATAATCTAACACCCCTGCTTAGTAAATTCCGAGAAAAATGCACATCTTGGTGCAAACTGCCCCTAGCCGTAGCCGGACGCGTAAACCTTATCAAAATGGTCTGGGCACCACAGTTACTCTATATATTCCACAACTCCCCAGTGTGGATCCCTAGGAGGTGGTTCGCAAGAATAGAATCACAATTTAGGGAATTGATATGGCGGAAAAAAACAGCCAGAATTAAGCTGTCTACATTGCAATATAACAAGGATGAGGGGGGAATGGCAGTCCCCCATCCCAGGACATATTTCCTAGCATCACAGCTACAACAGCTGGGAGGCTGGGGTAATCTGGATCTGGATGACCCTATTTGTAAACTACTGGACACAGGGGAGACCTGCGAAACCGCACTTACCAGACTGGAGGCTGGATATCTACACCTAGACTCTAAGGCCCCCACTGTTAAACTACTAAATATGCTATGGACATACATAAAAAAAGCCCTGGGGATAAAAGGGTACCTGGAATGCACTCCTATATGGCGCAATAGACAATATAAAGAGCTACAAAAACTAAAAGGCTTTAGAGACTGGGAGGAGGCGGGTATTAGATACATTTCCCGACTTTATAATGGACCCACCTTCAAATTGTTCTCTGAGATCCAAGCGGAATACGGGATCCCAAACAACAATTTCTATAAATACCTACAATTACGCCATGCCCTGCAGACGCAAGCAAAAACCAATACAATGAGACAGACAGACCACGCAATAATTAGAAATATCCTCATGAGACAGGACAAGAAGGGCATGATCTCCAGTTGCTACGGTACCCTCCTCGCACGAATACAAGATCCCGCTACACTACCATGTAGGCAGAAGTGGGAGGAGGATATCGGTCCCATTAATGGGGAAAGCTGGGAGCTGTGTCTGGCGGCTGCCCCCCTGGTTTCAGTCTCTGCATCCCATAAAATGTCTCACCTGTATCTACTCCACAGAGCCTACAGGACACCCAAGAGACTCCATGACTGGGGAATCAGGGACTCCCCCTTATGCCCAAAGTGTGAAACAGAACATGGAGACCTTCTCCATATGTTCTGGAAATGTCCCAAACTTTTCAGATACTGGGGAGGGGTACTGGACACGATATCCACAGCATATAGAGTGACGCTACAAAGAGAACCCGGTGTCTGTATGCTGGGAATATTTGAAGACGAAACGCTAACTCCACACACACATACAGCAATTCAGAGATTACTGTACGAAGCACGTAAGCTAATTGCCCAACGCTGGATAACACCAAGAGTTCCCACTAAAAGACAATGGGTGGATAGCGTCAACAGACTACTTATTAGGGAGAAGCTAACATATCAGCACAGAAAAGTTCCGCAGAAATTTTACTCATTGTGGCAGGACTGGCTGGAGATCCCGGGGCTAGCTCCATACCAACTGATTAAGGACAGACTATTACTGGGCTGAAAGGGGGAAAAAATACGAACAAAATAGAAAAAAATTTTTTTTGTTTTTTTTTTTTTTATTTTTATTTTTTTTATTTGTGTTTTTTTTCTTCCCTCTTTTTCCTCAAAGGGAGGGAGGGGGAAGAGAAAAGAGTATGAAAAGATACCTGGTTGCCTTTTTACTAAGAACCATGCTCTAAAATGCGTACTGGGGGGCATGGGAAGACACGAAGACTACAAAGGTTATATATAATTGCACTACCATTTCGGTTGCTTATTCACTGTGTTTATTGCATATGCTAAGAAAAAAGGATTAAGGATATTGCACAACAAAATAAAAGTTCGTTAACATTATGTAAGAATACATTATAGATATGCTCTGTTGGAAATGTACCCCACTTACCTGTTATCAAAAATGTGTGTCATGCGTATCTGTAAGTTGAATGACTCATAACATGTACTGTGCAAAGTAATTAATAAAAGTTTTTTTTCTGATTTAAAAAAAAAAAAAATAGTGAACAAACAAATATGATAAATCAAATGGATTGTGAATCAAAAGATCATATATATGGAAAGGGTTGGTAGACCTACTAATCACATAATCACATAGATCACATATACAATAAATATGACAGTAGAAAAATCTTGAATATATATCACCATATAAACAAAATCATATAGCAATGTGTGTTACAAATAGTGATCTAAGCAAAAAACACCACCTAATAGTGACATAAATTCAACATTGGTGCGTCGAGAAATATATAACAGGTGACTTGGTGCAAGTTGTCTGTTGCAGTCCACCCCCTCTTGGGAATGCGCTTACCAGATAGCGTGAACTCAGATAGGCTTACGCCGTATGAGTCACAAAAGGCAGTTGGTGTCACTACACCCGTGGGAGCATCTACTTGGGGATGGTGCCAAACGACAAGATCCTTCACTGGATATATCCAAAGAACTCTCAGGAGGGAGGGATAATGGATGTTATACCACTGGTAGTACTCAAATTAGTGGGACCGATAAAGAGAAAAATGGAGCCACATAGTGTAATACCATAGGGGATTTATTTTGACAAAGCATATAACAATGGGTACATGTAAAAGCATATAGTGGTCTACTGGCAACGCAGTGGTAAAAGCTAACCACTTCCGCCTCATACAGGCATCATCTGGGGGTGCTGGTCCACTGCGTATATATAGGATGGGGGTACCTGAATTAGGGCCAGACTGCCATCACCTGTGTGGTCGTGCTGAAATGACACTTACTGTATCTGCAAAGATGGCGTCTATGGCTTGTGTGTCAAGCCTCCTTTTGGTATACACTCTAAAGGTGTTTGCAAGCATGGCCCCAGAGGCTTGAGTATCAAGCCTCATTTTGATAACAGAGGAAGGTCAATGATAAAGAAAGCACTTCCATGTGTCAGCTGAAATGACACTTCCTGTATCTGCAAAGATGGTGTCTATGGCTTGTGTGTCAAGCCTTCTTTTGGTATACACACTAAAGGTGTTTGCAAGCATGGCCCCAGAGGCTTGAGTATCCCATAGGAGGAGGATGTCGTCTATATACCTGGCCCATAGGACTAGGGAGGAACTTCCCTCTTTATAGACGACATCCTCCTCCCACTTAGCCATAAACAGGTTGGCGAGGCTGGGGGCAAACTTAGCCCCCATCGCCACGCCTCTCTGCTGGATGTAGAACTTATTGGATAAGGGATATGATTCAACCTTAGTACAGTCCCAATACCAGGGAGTTCTCACAGTAGATAGACAGTCCCTGTTTGAACGTACCCCAAAAGAACGTGATAGTTCCCATAAATGGGCAGTTCTTACATCCTATTCAGTACAACATCGTGATATTCAAAATATCCTGAATAGGCATTGGAACATATTGAAGACCGATAAAGTTCTTTGCCCTTTAATACCTGAATGGGCTAAAGTTACCTTTAGGGGCATTCCATCCCTTCAAAGCAAAATAGCTCCCAACATCATCAACCCTCCAGTCCGACCATCTTTCTTTCATGACTTGAAGGGCTATTATCCTTGTAAAAAGTGTAATGTTTGTCGTCATAACTCAATAGGGCGCAATAAGAGTTTACAATTTTGCTCTACAGTCACAAGACGTACATATTCCATCAAAGGATTTCACACCTGTTCCTCTCGTTTTGTTGTTTATTTGATTACATGCCCTTGCGGGAAGCAATACATTGGACGCACCACTCGGACGTTTTCTATTTGTGTTGGTGAACATAGCCAAAATAAAAAGTGGGGACGTTAAACATACAGTCCCCAGACATTATAGAGAATGTCACGATCGAAATCCAGAGGGCACCAGTTTTCTAGTGATAGATAGCTATATTCCTCCATGGAGGTGTGGAGCCATGACTCGCGGTGTGTCCCAGCTTGAAACGTTCTGGATTTTTGAGTTGCAAACCTACCAGCCATGGGGCCTAAACGTCGATTGGGATATTAATTCCTTTTTGAATAAAGCCTGAGTTTCTTATACAGGGGGTCCCCGGGTTACAAACAAGATAGGGACTGTAGGTTTGTTCTTAAGTTGAATCTGTTTGTAAGTCGGAATAGGTACATTTTTAAGTGTAGCTCCAGCCAAAAAATCTATTTTTAAGCTTTTTGGATAACATAGAGAAGGGTTAACACCCCTGTAACATTTGTTTTGCTGTCTGTGCCCCTGTTCAGAAGATTTCACCTCACCTTCTGTTCCAATGACAATTGGATTTTGAAAACTTTGGGTTGTTAGGGAAGCATGGACTGGTAATAAAGCATCAGTGGAGACACCTTTTTCCCATATTAACACTTACAGGAGTGAATTTTCCTTCCTAGGGGTGGATTTCCTCTCACTTCCTGTTGTCTCCCTCCGTTTGTAAGTAGGAGTCGTTTGTAAGTCGGATGTTTGTAAGTCGGGAACCCCCTGTATATATGTTACACTGAATGGTCATTGCCATGTTTTTTGACATGGTAATGGTCGCATTCCGTGTTCCAATATAACCATTTCTATTTTTTATATTTATTACACTATTTTTATTTTATTTTTTGGTCTCCGCATCCCATATTAGTTTAAATATAAATCTAAATATGGAATAGGAAATAGATTATATGTTTTGTTCTCATATCGATATAAATTTATATAATATTTCCTTGTTTGTATATTTAGATGGTTGTCATATGGAGGTACCTGCATGGGTCAGTTTTCCATCACGTTATTGTGATTGAGTCAGTGGGACAACACATTATCAACCTTTTACAATTTTATACATTAATGATAGCGATTATTGGTGAATATATATTCGTTATGTTCACCATTATTTACTATCATTATTTTTAAACATTTTGGGGATTCTCCTATAAATATAAATGTTTAATTTCTTTTTTATATATTTTCTTCTATATATATATTGATTTTTAGAATATTTGGCCTTCATCGCCGATATTCTTGTTTTTAAATTTTAACATTAAAATGTATCACGCCGGTTGTACATTTGCTGTTTTAGTGTATAATAAGCGTCTATTATACACTTACTATGATTTTAATGTAAATATCTGTTTAGCGCCAGACCATCCACTTGGTTCCTTGTAGTTAACATTGCTGATAACCCCCCCTTATCACTTTTCAGATGTTGGACACATAAGTTTTGGGCACCATGTTTTCTGACACACGGAAGTGCTTTCTTTATCATTGACCTTCCTCTGTTATCAAAATGAGGCTTGATACTCTGGGGCCATGCTTGTAAACACCTTTAGTGTGTATACCAAAAGGAGGCTTGACACACAAGCCATAGACGCCATCTTTGCAGATACAGGAAGTGTAATTTCAGCTGACACATGGAAGTGCTTTCTTTATCATTGATCTTCCTCTGTTATCAAAATGAGGCTTGATACTCAAGCCTCTGGGGCCATGCTTGCAAACACCTTTAGTGTGTATACCAAAAGGAGGCTTAACACACAAGCCATAGACGCCATCTTTGCAGATACAGGAAGTGTCATTTCAGCACGACCCCACAGGTGTGGCAGTCTGGCCCTAATTCAGGTACCCCCATCCTATATATACGCAGTGGCAGAAGTGGACCAGCACTCCCAGATGATGCCTGTATGAGGCGAAATGCGTCGCGACTCGGTTAGCTGTTACCACTGCGTTGCCAGTAGACCACTATATGCTTTTACATGTCGTTTTAAATGTGAGTACCCATTTTTATATGCTTTGTCAAAATAAATCCCCTATGGTATTACACTATGTGGCTCCATTTTTCTCTTTATCGGTCCCACTAATTTGAGTACTACCAGTGGTATAACATCCATTATCCCTCCCTCCTGAGAGTTCTTTGGATATATCCAGTGAAGGATCTTGTCGTTTGGCACCATCCACAAGTAGATGCTCCCACAGGTGTAGTGACACCAACTGCCTTTTGTGACTCATACGGCGTAAGCCTATCTGAGTTCACGCTATCTAGTAAGCGCATTCCCAAGAGGTGGTGGACTGCAACAGACAACTTGCACCAAGTCACCTGTTATATATTTCTCAATGCACCAATGTTGAATTTATGTCACTATTAGGTGGTGTTTTTTGCTTAGATCACTATTTGTAACACACATTGCTATATGGTTTTGTTTATATAGTGATATATATTCAAGATTTTTCTACTGTCATATTTATTGTATATGTGATCTATGCGATTATGTGATTAGTAGGTCTACCAACCCTTTCCATATATATATGATCTTTTGATTCACAATCCATTTGATTTATCATATTTGTTTGTTCACTATTTTTAGTGACACACATTCATATTGTAATTTTTATTTTTGGATACTGTATCATTATTTAGTATCATCACTTTTAGACATTGTTATTTTTGTGCTCTATGAGCGCCGCACTTTTATATATTTAAATTGTATTCACTCATTACAGTTACCTGTTGTGCAGGCCGCTAGTATACATACATTTTTCAATATCTTTATAAGACAGCACAGTTTTTCTTTCCTTTTGCACTATTCATTGCAACATCTGATGACAAGCATCACAGCACCTAATGCAAAACATTAAGCCAAAATGCATCTTGTATTAAAACCTGAATAAAATACAAAATTAGTTAATATCTTATCTTAAAAAACGAGCAATAAGAAAAGGTAGGGTACCCACCACCCCCAACTCCCCTGGGGGGCCCCGGGAAGGAAGAGGAAATAGGGGAAGGGGAAGGAAAGAAGAACCAATAACTCAGGGGGGGACACCATCCCTCCATCAACCTAGATGGAGATAAGCACCACACAGGAACAAAGAGGAACCAACCAGAGGAACCTCCTGAGCAACTGACGGGAGTTTATCTTCAATGTCGCTCACCCTGCTTTCCACAGCAGTCATGTGTTCTCTAATCTTTTGCAAGTCTTGCCTCAACAGGGAAACATCCTCTCTCAGCCCACCAAATTGCTCTTTAACCACTTCAGCCCCGGACCAATTGTCAGCTTAAGGACCAGAGGTCTTTTTTCAATTTCGCACTGCACTACTTTAACTGGTAATTGTGCGGTCATGCAATTTTGTAACGAAACGAAATTTGCGTCCTTTTCTTCCCACAAATAGAGCTTTCTTTTGATGGTATTTGATTGCCTCTGTGATTTTTATTTTTTGCGATATAAACGGAAAAAGAGCGAAAATTTTGAAAAAAAAAGAGATTTTCTACTTTTTGTTATAAGAAAAATCTAATAAACTCAATTTTAGTCAAACATTTGGGCCAAAATGTATTCAGCCACATGTCTTTAGTAAAAAAAATGCCAATAAGCGTATATTTATTGGTTTGCGCAAAAGTTATAGCGTCTACAAACTAGAGTACATTTTCTGGAATTTACACCGCTTTTAATTTATGACTGCCTATTTCATTTCTTGAGGTGCTAAAATGGCAGAGAAGTACAAAACCCCCCCAAATGACCCCATTTTGGAAAGTAGACACCCCAAGCTATTTGCTGAGAGGCATGTTGAGCCCATTGAATATTTTTTTTTTTAGTCCCAAGTGATTGAATAAAGACAAAAATAAAAAATAATTTTTTTTTTCTTCAAAAAGTTGTCACTAAATGATATATTGCTCACACATGCCATAGTTATATGTGGAATTGCACCCCAAAATACATTTTGCTGCTTCTCCTGAGTATGGGGATACCACATGTGTGGGACTTTTTGGGAGCCTAGCCGCGTACGGGGCCCCGAAACCCAAGCACCGCCTTCAGGATTTCTAAGGGTGCAAATTTTTGATTTCACTCCTCACTACCTATCACAGTTTCGAAGGCCATAAAATGCCAAAATAGCACAAAACCCCCCCAAATGACCCCATTTTGGAAAGTAGACACCCCAAGCTATTTGTTGAGAGGCATGGTGAGTATTTTACAGCTCTCATTTGTTTTTGAAAATGAAGAAAGTAAAGAAAAAAAATTTTTTTTTTTCTTTTTTCAATTTTCAAAACTTTGTGACAAAAAGCGACATCTGCAAAATACTCACAATACCTCTCAGCAAATAGCTTGGGGTGTCTACTTTCCAAAATGGGGTCATTTTGGGGGGTTTTATGCCATCTGGGCATTCCATGGCCTCCGAAACTGTGATTGGCAGTGAGAAGTGAAATAAAAAAATTACTCCCTTAGAAAGCCTGAAGGCGGTGCTTGGTTTTTGGGGTTCCGTACGCAGCTAGGCTCCCAAAAAGTCCCACACATGTGGTATCCCCGTACTCAGGAGAAGCAACAGAATGTATTTTGGGGTGTATTTCCACATATGCCCATGACATGTTTGAGCAATATATCATTTAGTGACAACTTTTTGTAAAAAAAATATATATTTTTTTTTTTTTTTCATTATTCAATCTCTTGGGACAAAAAAAAAAAATATTTAATGGGCTCAACATTGCTCTCAGCAAATAGCTTGGGGTGTCTACTTTCCAAAATGGGGTCATTTGGGGGGGGTTTGAACTGTCCTGGCATTTTATGCACAACATTTAGAAGCCTATGTCACACGTCACCCACTCTTCTAACCACTTGAAGACAAAGCCCTTTCTGACACTTTTTGTTTACATGAAAACATATTTTTTTTTTGCAAGAAAATTACGTTGAACCCCCAAACACTATATATATTGTTAAAGCAAAGGCCCTACAGATTAAAATGGTGGGTGTTGCATTTTTTTTTTCCACACAGTATTTGCGCAGCGATTTTTCAAACGCATTTTTTGTGGAAAAAATACACTTTTTTTTATTTTAATGCACTAAAACACACTATATTGCTCAAATTTTTGATGAAATAAAAAATATGATCTTAGGCCGAGTACATGGATACCAAACACGACATGCTTTAAAATTGCGCACAAACACGCAGTGGCGACAAACTACATACATTTTTAAAAGCCTTTAAAAGCCTTTACATGATACCACATTAGATTCACGGAGGAGGTCTACTGCTAAAATTACTGCCCTCGATCTGACCTTCGCGGTGATACCTCACATGCATGCTGCAATTGCTGTTTACATATGACGCCAGACCAACGCTTGTGTACGCCTTTGCGCAAGAGAAGGGGGGCAGGGGTGCTTTTTTTTTTTTTTTTTTTTTTAGTTTTTTTTTTATTTATTTAGCTTTTTTATTCTATTTTTAAACTGTTCCTTCCATTTTTTTTCTTTGTTATGATTTTTATTGTTATCTCAGGGAATGTAAATATCCCCTATGATAGCAATAGGCAGTGACAGGTACTCTTTTTTTGAAAAAATTGGGGTCTATTAGACCCTAGATCTTTCCTCTGCCCTCAAAGCATCTGACCACACCAAGATTGGTGTGATAAAATGCTTTCCCAATTTCCCAATGGCGCGGTTTATATCCGGGAGGGGGGACATTCCCTCCTACTGCTTGTAAAAGCAGTCTAGAGGCTAATTACCCGCTAGAATTGCTTTTACATGAAAGCCGATCACTGGCTGAAAAGAATGATACCAAGATGATACCTAAACCTGCAGGCATCATTCTGGTATAACCATTCAAAGTCCAGCAACATACTGGACATATATTGTAATCTTTTTTTTTTTCATGCAGCCTCTTGGCTGAACGAAAAAAAGAGATTGATTGGTGGGTATGCCCACCATTAGAATACCTCCCTTCATCCACCCACTTCTAATGATGGGCATACATGCACCATTTATATATGCCGATGCATGGGGGCATCCTCCCGCAAAAGTTATGCCGTGTACACACGGTCGGAATTTCGACCGTATGTACGTGGCATTAGGAGCCAATCGCTCCTCCCCGCCCCCTGCTGCCCCCATGCTTCGGCACATATGCTCTTTTTTTTAACTGTGGTGGTGAAATCACCTCCTACAGCGTTGGAGTCGCGGCTTTATGTATCGTGGGAGCAAACGCTGTTGCTGTCAAGATAAATAAATCCGCGCTGCAACTGAATGGCGCACCTGAAAAAAAAAAAATGCTTAACACTAAAACACAGTAAACAAAATTACATACCTGAAAAGCAAGCATGATAAAACATGATAAAACATAATAAAACATTGCAGAATAGAATGGAGTAAAAAAAGAGCAACAATAGAGAGAGAGAGAGAACAATAAAACGACAACTATTTTTGTTTTTTTTATTTTTTTGAGATTCACAGGTAAAAAAGCTCCTGACTGTTAGCGACTGAATCAAAACGCTACCACAAAAAAAATGTTAGCGATCGCAGGGATCAGGCCTGACTCTGCGAACGCTGCAGTTATGTGTGCTTAGTGTTTTGTAAGTGACAGTGATCGATCGATACTGCACTTGGGTGGGCTGGGCTGGGCGGAGGGGGAAAACGCAGGTGCTAGCAGGTATCTGGGCTGATCCCGCTAACAATGCGTTTTTTTGGAACCCTAAACTGCTGGGACGCTAGTATAGATCTGATCAGATCAGATATTGATCTGTTCAGATACTGTGCCACTAAGGGAGGTGTATGCTTTGTGCGTGGGTGTTTGCGGTACTGGCACTAACCTGGGGCGACGCAGACCTTATTTGACCCTAAAACCTAATTGATATCACCCGCCGGGCGATCAGGGGGTTTAAACCGTTATTGGGTAATAAATGGCGGGTGCCCTGACAGTATAAAAAACAAGCTAACTAACCAGCGTCACCCGTAACAGTAATACAAAAAAAAAACTGGTTACCTAGCGACACTAATGCAGCGATCAGAAAAACGATCGCTTAGTGACACTGGCAAAAGGGGGTGAAAGGGTTAACTAGGGGCAATCAGGGGGTTAAACCTTTATTAGGTAATATATGGGGGTACCTGACGCTATATAAAAACCTGACGGGGAACCTAAATAACGAAATAACTAACTGGCTAACCAGCGTCACCAGTGACATTTTATACGGTGATCACTGGTGAAAGGGTTAACTCTAGGGGCAATCAGGGGGTTAAAACCTTTATTTAGGTTGTAATATGGGGGTACCTGACCTATAAACCTATTTATGAACCTATATAAACATGGCGGTTAACCTAAAAAAAAACTGGTTACCTAGCGACACTAATGCAGCGATCAGAAAAACGATCGCTTAGTGACACTGGCAAAAGGGGGTGAAAGGGTTAACTAGGGGCAATCAGGGGGTTAAACCTTTATTAGGTAATATATGGGGGTACCTGACGCTATATAAAAACCTGACGGGGAACCTAAATAACGAAATAACTAACTGGCTAACCAGCGTCACCAGTGACAGTTATACGGTGATTACTGGTGAAAGGGTTAACTCTAGGGGCAATCAGGGGGTTAAAACCTTTATTTAGGTTGTAATATGGGGGTACCTGACCTATAAAACTATTTATGAACCTATATAAAACATGGCGGTTAAAATAAAAAAAAAAAAATGGTTACCTAGCGACACAATGCAGCGATCAGAAAAACGATCGCTTAGTGACACTGGCAAAGGGGGTGAAGGGGTTAACTAGGGGCAATCAGGGGGTTAAACCTTTATTAGGGGGGGGGGTGGGGGGCTACCTAGGACCTAAAACTAACTGCCCTGACAGTTATTACAGTCACACTGACACTAAATGCAGTGATCAGTAAATAAATGATCACTGCAATTAGTGACACTGTGACTGGGGGGGGAGGGGGTGATCTGGGGGGTGATCTGGGGGTGACAGGGGGGTGGATTGTGTGCCTATGTGTACTGGTGTCAGTGTACTGTTTGTGCACTAACCTTTACATCTTCTGTGCTCGGCGTTCCGGTCACATAGACCGGCGCACCGAGCGTGACATCACTTCCGCCTTCCTGTCTATACAGGAGCATTTTTTTTCTATTTTTCTGGTCCGGCGGGTGTCTTGATTGACTATGGACATACATCGAGGGACATTATTTTTAAATTTTTTAATAAAAGACTTGTCAAAAACTGTTTCTTGTGTTTTTTATTTTTGACACTTTTTTGGTGAATGGGAAGGGGTACAATGTCCCAATACCCATTCACATAGGAGGGGCCAAGATCTGGGGGCCCCCTTGTTAAAGAGGGGTTTCCAGATTCCGATAAGCCCCCTGCCCACAGACCCTGACAACTGTAGCCCAGGGTTGTTGGAAAGAGGCCCTTGTCCCCATCAACATGGGGACAAGGTGCTTGAGGGCATGCGGCCTGGTATGGTTCAGGAGGGGGGGGGGGGGCGCTTGCTCGTCCCTTCCCCTTTCCTGACCTCCTGGCTGCATATTTAGATAAGGGTCTGGTATGGACCTTTAGGGGGACCCTACCCCGTTTTTCTTTTTATATTCCCAGGCATTGCCAGCATTCTTTTCTTTACATTCACCTGTTAGCGGAGAAGCCCCGCTGGCAGATGATGACTCATGGTTGTTAAGGATGTGGGCACTGCTTCCCAACCAGCTATTTCTTCACACAGAATGAATTGAATCGTTCAAATTTTTTTTTGACCAATCCGAATTCTAATTGTTCTGAAAAGTTGGAATTTGTAGGAAAATGAATAAACAAAACAAATTTTTACGGATTTCAACCGAATTCATTATTATTTCATTCAGAGATTCAGGTACATCTGAATAACCAAAACTGTGTCTGCATTTGTATTTAGACCAAAACTAATTGCACATGTCTATCACCTACTTACTAGGTCTGACCGATATCTGGAGGGAACTAAACCCTCATACTAAAGAGTACACTCATTACTCTGCTCCACACCAAACCTATGGCGGGATAGATCAAATCTTCATACAGTCCTCCTCTCCCAATCCAGGACATAGCCCTCTCAGACCACTCGATAATGTTACTATCACTTCAGTGCCCCCTATGCTCGGAAGGTCCTTTTTAAATGGCATCTCAACTAAGCCCTTTTTCGCAACCCTGTACAATGTACTGTTCTAGAGAAGGCTCTGAAAGATTACTTTATGACAAATGATAATGATATTTCCCTAGAAATACTATGGGCAGCCCACAAATCAGTGATTAGGGGGAGCATCATTTAGATCTCCTCCCAACTAAAATGAGAAAACAGAACTGAAATTAATAGACTGACTAAGGACTTGAACTCTCTGAGCAAACGTCACAAGCGAAACCCCACTACGGACACGGACACTTTAGCACAACTGGACACCGCCCGTCTAGTCCTTAACCTAACCCTGACTACAGAGGCAGAGAAACATCTTAGATGGACAGAAGCTCAATTCTACTCACAAGAAGATAAGATTGACTCCAAATTGGCGACCAAACTTAGCCCTAAACCCCAACCTTTATTTTTCCCCAAAATTCTCTTCAGATCAGGAACTATGACTCAAAATTCTCTTAGAATCATGCAAACCTTAAATTAATTCTATGCAAAATGATATAAAGCAGATACTTCATCCACTCATCCGAAACTGGCTGAATTCCTTCACGATATCCCTATCCCCAAATTGTCACTAAGTCATAGTGCGCTCCTTGACAAACCTTTCATGGCTTTGGAGGTCCTGGAAGTAACTAAATCACTTAAAACAGGTTCTGCCCCCTTACTCCCCTGATTTTCTCTATCGCTATAGAAACCCTGATTATCACTATCAGAAACCATCCTGATATTAAGGGAGTCCAATGTGATCCACAAGAAAATAAATGTGCGTTATTTTCTGATGACCTACTGATTTTTGTAACCTCCCCCCTGATATCTACCCCTAATATCTTACATTTGCTCCAAGATTTTTGGCTCAGTCTCGGGTCTCCAGGTTGAGGTATATAAATCAAAAGCCTTAAATATCGAATCTAAGTAAGTCATTCAGTCAGTAAGTTACGTATTAACAATTGACAGAGTAATCAAAATATTATCAAATTGACAACAGTTTACAAGTAAGAGAGGAGGAGAGATGAGAAGAAAGGGAGAAGAGGGAGGGGAGAGGAGTATGGGGAGAGGAAAAGAAGGTCAGGTAGGTAGACTGGCAGACATGGCAACACAATTAAGTTAAGGGCAATTACAGTTAGTTTTCTGAAATCTCAGAGGGGTATGAGCCCTCCACAGTCAGTAGTAATGCAATAGCTGGCTAGGTAAGAGGATAATCTAGGAAGCCTGAGTATCCTGGGGGCTTGAAGAGATGATATCCTTGTAACAGGGGGTGTTGCGGAACGAAGACCAGGGGGCCCAGGTTAAAGCGCATTGTTTAGTAGTGTCTCTTGCAATATGGGTAAGTTCTTCCATGAGGCTTACTTTGGATACTTTTTGTAGCCAGGATTTCATGGATGGAATTGTAAATTGACTCCAAAAGGCGGGGATGAGAGCCTTGGCTGTATTTAGGAGATGTGGAATAAGGGAGCGTTTATATCTTCCTATGGGCGTTGAGGTAGCGTGGAATAGAACTGTCCATGGATCAGGAGGAATGTTGACTTTGGTAATCTGGTAGATCAAATCAATCACCTTAGACCAGAAAGGACGAATGAAAGGGCAGGACTACCAGATGTGGGCATGGGTAGCATCATTTCAACAGTTCCTCCAACATAGTGGTGAATTGGTAGAGAACATACGATGAAGTTTAACAGGTGTGTGTGGTGCCATCTGGTGAGGAGTTTGAAATTAGTTTCTGTCATAGAAGAAGCAAGTGAAGATAAATGTTCTTGTGATATTGGCACCCAGGTCAAGCTCCCGCTGGGTCAGGTAAGCCGGATATGTAGGATTCTGCAATGCAATGAGAGCCTTGTAAAACTGAGAAGCACAATGGACACCCCTGGATCCGTATGAATAAAATAGCTGTTCAATTCCATTTAGGTCTTGGATGTCCCATAGCGGTTGGGGGAGAGTTTGAAGGAAACAATTCAGTTGGTTGTACCTCCATTTATCCATAAATGTAATTGGTCCCGGTCCCAAAATCTCAGATAAAGGTTTAAGTGTGTTGTAGCAAAGGACATGCTGCAAGAGTAACGGGCCCCCCCGTGACCAGGATTGGAACCCTGGGTCCATGGAGCCAGGCATAAAGTAGGTATGATGCAGAAGGGGTGTCAGTGGGGAGTCATAAGACCATGATAGTTTCTTATGCAGGCCATCCCAAATGGCCAAAGAGGATATAGTGAGGGGTGAGGTATTATGAGAAAGATTTCTAAAAGAGTGTGGTATCCAAGGAGCAATGGAAAGATCCGAGCCCCTCTGACGTCATGGGGAAAGCCATAGGGAAGTCCCCATGACGTCCCCGTGCGTCAGAGGGGGGCAGGGTCACCAGGTGCCCTCCATTATAAAAGACCTGTCACACGCAGCGAAGCCTCACACAGCGGGAGCCTCCCATTGCGAGGAGCGGCCCGACACAGAAGAACAGACGCCGACGCCATGGAAGAAGATGCCGGACGAGAAGGACGCGAAGACCAGAGCAAGAAGAAGCGGATCAGAGGAAGAAGAAGATAGAAGAAGATGGAAGAAGATGCCGGAAGGAGAAGATGAAGAAACCGAAGGATGAAGAAAGGAAGAAGACCAGAAGAAAGAAGATTTTAATAAAATTGTCAAAGACCGTCTCCTGTCATTTTTACCATTTTTGTCACTTTTTTGGTGAAATGCACCCTCCCAAAGTTGAGGGCATGTGGCCTGGTACGGTTCAGGAGGGGGGGGGGGCGCTCTCGTCCCCCCTCTTTTCCTGCGGCCTGCCAGGTTGCGTGCTCGGATAAAGGGTCTGGTATGGATTTTGAGGGGGACCCCACGCCCCTTTTTTTTGGCCGGGGTTCCCCTTAAAATCCATCCTAGACTTGAAGGGTCTGGTATGGATATTAAGGGGGGACCCCACGTCATTTTTTTTTTATTTGAAGTGGGGTTCCCCTTAATATCCATAGCAGACCTGAAGGGCCTGGTTATTGAATTTGGGGGGACCCCCACGCTTTTGAATTTTTTTTTATCAATGACTTTCAATGAATGTGTCAGGAAAATCGCGGTTCCAGACGACTGGCTGACGCGTGCTGGTGTGCGCATCCCTGTGCGCGTTCCCGTGGGTGCGGGCTTGAGTGTGCGCGCGCTGGCGTCCGGGGGCGCGCGCGCGGTGGTTTGCATGCACCTGTGCGTGCTGTTGGCGCCAACCCGCCTATTTAATCAGGCAGCACCTGCTGGCTAGTGCTGCCTGATCTTCAGCTTACCAGAGACCTTGCTCCAGTGATATACCTTGTTTGACCTTGTGACCCCGGCTTACCTTTTGGATTCCTTGGACCTCCGCCTGCCCCAGACCTCTGCCTGCCTGACCATTCTTCTGCCAGCTCCTCTGTACCTTGCCGCCTGAACGTTGCCGAACCCTGCTTGTACCCGGAACTACCTCTCTCTCCTGCTTAAGGGACCTGTGCCTGCTTACCAGTACCGCATCTGATTAACAGTGAGTCTTTACCACCTGTACCCGGAACCCCACCACTATCCCTCTTCTGCTGAGTGACGTGTGTCTGCATACCGGTACCTCACCCTGCCACTAGTGAACTCTGCATACCAGTACTTCACCTTGCCACCAGCGGACCTCCATCACCAACTTCCGGAACCCCTCTACCAGGCTCTCTTACCCTTCCTGACTCTCATGCCTCCTGTAACCACCTCCAGGGGCCGTGAGTCGGACCCGTATGGGAGACCTCCCTCTGCCCAAGTGGACTCATCTGTCAGGTACGTGCCAAGCTTGATAGAATGACTGTTCTCTGTGTTACGGGAGCCGACAATTCATTAGCCGCGAGTGATTTTAAATAGCTTTTTTTCCTGCAAAAATTACACTTTGAATTTGAATGATTCGAATGAATTTGAATGATTCGAATGACATATAACATATCTGCTATAATAATTTCTTTCGTATTAGTTGAAATTCGATATTTGGTAGTTGGATTCGAATAATTCGGAGCCGAAATTCGTAAACAGAATTTCGTATTCCGTACAGAATTCGTATTCTAAAAAATTCGTACTACTGATTCGTACGAATGTACGAATTTCGAAAAAAATTGTACGAATTTCGAATTCGTACGAAACTAATCACACATGTCTAGCTTCCAGATATTGGGGCGATTAGGTAGAATGGGCACGGTCAAGCATATGGAAACAGGCGCGTGATCAGAGAGAGTGGCAGTATCTATGCCAGCTGAAAGTAGGAGAGGGAGATGGAAGTGATCTAGGAAAATGTTATCTATTCTGGAGTATGAGTTATGTGTTTTAGAGAAGTGAGAATAGTCTCTTTCTTTGGGGTGGAGAAGACGCCAAGCATCCATAAGTTGAAGATCAAGGAGTCTTTTTTTTTTTTTTTTGACTTGTGCTAATCTTTTAAATGAGATTATAGAGCGACTTTGGGATGTATCAATAGTGGGTTCTAGAGGCATATTTATATCTCTCGCCAAAACTATCAGGCCCTCAGCAAATTGTGAAAGTTTGGGTAAAAAAAACGGATTGATTGTGATTAGGGCAATAAACATTTGCTAGAGTACATCTGGTGTTGCCTATGTACCCTTTGATAAAAAGAAAACGACCATGATCGTCCGCTAGCATATCAGTAAAACGAAATGATACACTCTTACTGAACCCAATGGCTACTCCTTTGGCCTTGTTGGTATCTGATAGACTGTAGTACCATTGTGGGAAATACTGTGAGTATAATTTAACCGATGTAGAATGAGTCAAGTTTCTTGGAGAAAAGCGAAAGAACAAGAGGAAATCTTCAGTTCTCGCAGAACTTGATGCCTCTTCACTGCCACACTAAGGCCCCTTACATTAAATGAGAGAATCTTTATAGTAGCCATTGTATCAGTGTGAGTGTGCCAATAATCTATATAACCATGTGTGCCAGTAAAAAAGAAAAACAGGAAGGTGAGAAGAGATGAAAAGGGAAGGATAGGCAAAAGCCAGGAAAGAAGAGAAAAAGGAGAAAAGACATATACAGAAAACTCTGTAACAATCTGTAAAGCAGTTGGAAATGGGAGGAAAATCACGCAGAAATCTGCAGTGGTCCCAGTGGGGACAGGGAGCAAGCAGTCAGAGCAGATTCCAGAAGGAGACCGATCAGCATAGTATAAAGGCTGCCAACTCCCACCAACCCCAGGAGGATGGGGGCAGGGGACATACGCCATTGTAAGAGCATGAACAAAGAGCAGTGGGCTCCGCCAGCAAGCAGCCTGTATAAAAAAGCAGTAATAGCTATAAACATTAGCAATGTTCTAAACATGAGTACAACACTTCTTATAAATCAGGTCAGTTAACATCAAACAAGAATGATCATATAAAGCAAAGGTATAACAACAAACTAACCCAATATGATCATAAGTGCAGTTATTTAGAAAATAAGGTGTTCGGTATGGTGAATCAGACCTGTAACATGGAAGAATGAGGAGTTAAGATGTGTACCACAGATGATGCAACAACGCATGGTAACCAGGGAGTTGGGTGTATAGAAGGAGACATCTCACCCATTTTTCTGAGATGAGCCTGGAGACAAGCTTTTGCTTGGATGGTGTTTTCCGCCATTGGGAGCTGAGAAAGTAGGTATGGAGTTCTGTCAACCAGGGAGTTCCATATGCGGAAAGTTCATGTCCTGCAGAAAAGCGGGGAGCTCCTCAGGGAACCGCAGCATGGAGGAGCGATAGTTTTTAGTAGCTATTAAACACGCAGGGAAGCTCCATTTGTAAGTAGCTCCATCTCCTTTCAGTTGATCAAAAAGAGGCTTTAGGGCCCTGCGGCGATCAAGAGTCTCTTTAGAAATGTCAGGAAAAATATTGAGAGTGGCCCCATCTAAGTCAAATTACATCTCTGGGTTGCTCAGAGACGAGATTGCGAGGCCTCAGAGCTCGGTGAACCCGATCGAATCGCAAAGCATGAGTGACTGGGTTGCCTAGGATGGTATTAAGAATGCCTCGAATCGAGGGCTCTTTGGATGGGGAGATAATCGATCTTGAGGCTCTGGCCTTACCACTCCGTGTGCTGGGGCTGTCTATTTCTGTGGCCAAAAATCGTTTATAGACCGCACGGCAGCTTGATGTAAAGCTGAGGACTTCCTGGATTGTTTGCCAAGTGTTGTGCGGGATTTCGAGGCATTGGACAGCATTGCTAATAGTTTTTAGGCCGTGTGCTAGACAGCGCTTGTCTCAAGCACGTCCTCCTATGTTCAAGGAACTAAAGGAGGTCTTATAGTGGATGTAAACCCACTCTCATCCTTTCTAAACTAGTGCCTTAGTGGTTATCTAAAAGGATATACATGCCTCCTGCATATATGCTTACCAGTCACATGTCTCCCCTCTACCATGAGACCCTAAGAACTGCAGATTCTGTGGATGCGTCTGTTGTCTGGAGTTCGGTGGGTGGAGTCGTGATGTCAGTAGACTCCCCACCCACCTCTACACTCCCCTTGTCAACATGCATTTTCTCCTGTGTATTTCTTACACTGAACTTCTGCTATGATCACTAACATCCAGTCAAAACCCAGAAAAGTCACCACATGACTTCAGCATTCCCAATCATGCTGAGGTGTGGAGCAGCCAAACCTGGGAGAGCTGGAGAATAAAGGAGGAGATAGGAAAGTACACAGAATGTCTCTCTCAGGCTCGTGCATGAGATATGTAAATCACCTGTCACTCACAGCAAGAGGGAGAAACAGACTCCTATTTCTCTGTCTGTTCTTTTTTATCTCACTGAAAAAAAGATACCATATATACTCGAGTATAAGCCGAGTTTTTCAGCAAATTTTTTTGTGCTGAAAGTGCCCCCCTCGGCTTATACTCGAGTCAAGCACTTTTCTGCAGCAAAAAATGACATTTTCCGACCCGACTTTGCAGCCCCGTATCTCGGGGCCACTTGGTGCTAGGAACCCCAAATTTGGTGTGCAAACCCAATGGAACCAACATTACAACATATCCCATATCCTAGGGGTTCCTAGCACCAAGTGGGCCCGAGATACAGGGCCCCAAAGTCGGTCAACTGTGTCCATCTGCAGCAATGTAATTTCGGGACCCTTTGGGTCCAGAAACCTCAAATTTTGCCTGCAGCTATTTTGCCTGTGCATGCGCCGCAGACAGCGATGCCTCTTTTTTTCTAAATATCTCCTAAACCATGTAGGTTTAGGAGATATTTATTGGACCTACAGGTAAGCCTTAATCTAGGCTTACCTGTAGGTCAAAGTGGTTTGTAAGGGTTTACAACCACTTTAAAGACCCCTGTATCCTCGATTCCTGGTCTCATAATCGATACGCTCCTAATTAATGTCAGGAATACACAATAAGAAAATCAGGTGAAAATTTCCGTTCTTTCAACGATTGGCCTATTTTCTACGCATTGATGCCCAGCAAGTAATACCCGCTATCAATGTTGTGAACCAAAAAGACCGATTGAAAAAATTGAAAAATTGTGTTGAATCTTTTGCAAACTAATAATCTATTCGTTGGTGTGAAGGTTACCCGTAAAACATCTCTTGAACAGTATCCCGCATGAGCAGAACTAGTAGACAATCTCACTTGTAAGTGAGACGTCAATACTACGTATGAAATCAATTTCTCTTTTAAAGATTTTCTTTGATTGGTTAATGTTGCCGCCAATTTCAACCACTGAATGCTGTTTCGATGGTCGGTGGTCGAGCGAATGGTCTATTTTCTAACTGTGTACTCCTGCCATTAGTTAACTGACTCACCTTGTTCCTCTCTATTAAGCTAATATTATATCACCTGTGCAATGCTAATTAGCAACAAGCTCAGAGCCACTGCACTCTCTCAATGCAGACACATTGGGGGGTTATTTACTAAAGGAAAATCCACTTTGCACTGCAAGTGCACTTGGAAGTAAAGTCGCTGTAGATCCGAGGGGGACATGCAAGGAAAATAAAAAACAGCATTTTAGCTTGCACATGATTGGATGATAAAATCAGCAGAGCCTCCCCTCATTTCAGATCTACCCCTTAGATTTAGAGCGACTGCACTTCCAAGTGCACTTTAAGTGCACTTTCAAGTGCACTTGCAGTGCAAAGTGCCTTTTGTAAATAACCCCCGAGTCCATACACGGATAGTATCGTCTTTCACCTCAGTGGCGGCCAGCGGCAGTTATAATAATTTCAGGCAGATGAACCCTAGGTGCCGGGGAGGCACTCAACAATGTGAGTAGCTTTTTATTATGTGTTGATGTGTTTTATAAAGATGTTTTTGCACAATGATATCCCTCTCTGCTTTATTATTATTATTATTATTATTATTTTATTATGATTATACACGATTTATATAGCACCAACAGTTTACACAGTGCTTTACAATGTATAGGGGGGACAACACAATTACAGTACAGTTCAATACAAAAGGTACAGGAGGGCCCTGCTCATAGAGCTTAGATTCTAAAGGGACGGGGTGGTGGTACAAAAGGTAATAGCTTCAGAGAATGATTTGATGGGGGTGGGACATTTGTTGTTAAGTGGGTGTGGGATAGGCTTCCCTGAATAAATGAGTTTTCAATGATCTCTTAAAGGTGGACAAGGTAGAGGCTGATCAGACAAAATGGGGCAGGGAGTTCCAGAGGATGGGAGAGGCTCTGGAAAGTCCTTAAGGCGAGCATGGGAGGAGGTAACAAGGGAGCTAGAGAGCAGGAGGTCTGCAGATGAGGTTGGTGATGTAGATGGGGCGATGTATGTTGTGGATGGCTTTGTATGTTATGGTTAGCATTTTTAATTTTACATGGTAGGGGAAGCCAGTGAAGGGATTGACAGAGAGAGGCGGCAGTCACGGATTGATTAGTGAGGTGTATTAGTCTAGCAGCAGCATTCATAATAGACTGGAGGGGGGATAGCCTGCTTAAGGGTAGGCCATTAAGGAGAGAGTTACAGTAGTCAAGGCGGGAAATAATTTAAGGAGTGAATGAGTTGCTTTGCGGTGTCATGTTAGGAAGGGTTGAATTCTGGAGATGTTGCGTCTGTGAAGGCGGCAGGAGTTAGCCAGTGATTGGATGTGGGGGCTGAAGGAAAGGTCAGAGTCAAGGATTACACCCAGGACTCTGGCATGTGTGGAGGGACCAATGGTTGTGTAGTTGATATTAATGGTGAAGTCACGGGGGGGGGGGGCGTGAAGTAGGAAATATAACAAGCTCAGTTTTAGAAAGATTGAGTTTGAGGAAGTGGTGTGACATCCATACCGATATGTCATTCAGTAAGTTTGAGATCCGTGAGGAGATCGAGGGGGTGAGTTAGATCTGGGTGTCGTCGGCATAGAGGTGGTATTGGAAGCCATGGGAGGTTATCAACTGGCCCAGGGAAGAGGTATAGAGCGAGAATAGGAGGGGCCCAAGGACGGAACCTTGGGGTACCCCAACAGAAAAGAAGGGGAGCGGAGGAGATGGAGTTTAAGTAGAATGTTGTGGGCGAAAGCCAGACTGTAGAGGGTCGAGAAGCATGTTGTCCATGGGGTAACGACTCATTTGGTCATGGACAAGGCATCCGATGAGATTGGAGGCAAATGGGAGCAGGGAGATGGGTCTTAAGTTATACAAACAGATGTGGTCTAGTGAGGGTTTTTTGAGTATGGGGGTAACCAGTGAATGTTTGAGCAGGAAAGGAAAGGTGCCAGAGGAGAGGTTGAAGATGTGGGTTAGGGAGTTGAGGATAGAGTGGGAAGGTGGTCGCAGTAATTGTGAGGGGACAGGGTCCAGGGAACAGGTAGTGAGGTGGGCCATGGTGAGGAGTTTATCAGCATCATCTGTGGTAACTGGGCAAAAAGAGGAGAGTATTGAGTGTGGTGTTGGACCCGATGTGTTGGGTAGGGGAGGAATTTGAATGCTGGATATCTCCTTGCGAATTGTGTCGCTTTTGCTATTGAAATGGTTGGCAATCTGTTGAGCGGTAAGCAAGTTGGTGGGTGGGGGCAGTGGGGGGTGAAGTAAGGAATCGAGGGTAGAAAAGAGTTGATGAGGTTTGATGAGAGGGTTTTGATGAGAGTGCTGTAATAGGTTTGTTTAGCAGTGTGGAGGCAGGAGTTGTATTTGAGAAGGGCAGATTTGAAGAGGGTAAAGTCTTGCAGGGACTTAGATTTACTCCATGCTCGCTCAAGAGCACGGCTGTGTCTTTTTAGACTTCTGGTGCCCTCTGCCAGGATTGTGGCAGATGGGGCCTGATTCTGTGTGTAGAAGGAGGAGCAAGTACCGTATGTATCGGCGTATAACACGCACCGGCGTATAACACGCATCCCAAGTTTAGGAGGGCATTTTAAGGAAAAAACGTTTTAAGAGGGAAGTTTAGGGAAAAAAAACACTTACATTTAAGCGTCATTTGCAGCTTGTCAGCGTCATTTGCAGCTTGTCAGCGTCATTTGCAGCTTGCCCAGTGTGATCTGCAGTTTGCCCAGTGTGATCTGCAGCTTGCCCAGTGTGATTTGCAGCTAGCCAGCGTCATTTGCAGCTTTCCTACATTTAAAATTGCCGCCTAGAAAGACCGCGTGGCCGGAAAAGACCGAGCGCCGGCGGAAAAGCCTGAGCCGTCTGTTTGGCTCCACTCGCAGTCCCGCCTCTCTGCTGTTTCGGAAGTGAGCTCAGGGAGGCAGGGCTGTGAGCGGAGCCGGAAAAGCCTGAGCCGTCTGTTCGACTCCGCTCACAGTCCCGCCTCCCTGCTGTTTCGGAAGCGAGCGCAGGGAGGCGGGACTGCGAGCGGAGCCGAACAGACAGATCGTTTTTTTTTGGCGGCGGTCGCTGTTTTTCGGCGCCGTTTGATTTTTTTGGGCACTTTTTTTTGGGGTATCGGCGTATAACACGCACCCACGACTTTCCCCCAATTTTAAGGGGGAAAAGGTGCGTGTTATACGCCGATAAATACGGTAAGTCTAGGGAGGATGACAGCGCGTTGTTGTAGATGGAAGTGGTTAGGTCTGGGCAGGACAGGGGTGCGATTTTGTCATAAAGCCCATCAGTAGCAGAGTGAAGAAGGGAAGGGTTAAGGTTGTGAAGGTTTGTGGATTGGCAGCATGGGATGTGGGAGACAAGGAGAGTGTGATAAGGTTGTGATCAGAGAAAGGAAAGGGTGTGTTAGAGAATACGAGGTCGAGATGTTACCTTTGGAGTGAGTGGTGGTTTGTGTCCATTGTGTTAGGTTAAAAGAGGGGGTTAGGTTGAGTAGTTTAGAAGTGGTAGCAGTATTAAAATTGATTGGAATGTTAAAGTCACCTAGGATGATGGCAGGCACTTCAGATGAGAGAAAATAGGGTAGCCATGCAGAGAAGTCATCCAGAAAGCGTGACACTGGTCCAGGAGGCCGATAAATGACTGCGACCCTCAAACTGGAGAGAAAAGATAAATGCAGTGCATTTCGAAAGAGCAGGGGGAAAGAGAGGGAGGTGTGGGAAGTACCTGGAAGGTGCATTGTGGGGAGAGGAGAAGTCCGACACCACCTCCATTTCGTCCACTGGGTCTGGTGGAGTGAGTCCAAAGGAGGCCACTGTGGGACAAGGCAGCTGGAGAGGTAGTGTAGAATTCCTGGAGCCAGGTTTCGGTTATAGCAAATGTATTAAGGTATTTGGAGAGGAAAAGGTCATTGACAGAAGCTAGTTTGTTGAAGACTGAGCGGGCATTCCAGAGGGCACATGAAAGAGGGGGGCCGACTTGTGGAATCAGGGGAATTGGGATGAGAAGGTGGGAGTTACGACTGTTGGAGGAGGTAGACAGCCAATTTTGGGGGTGGGAACTGTGTGTGGGAGGGCCGGGGTTTGGTGCGATGTCCCCAGACATTAGGAGTAGTAGGAGGGTGAGGGTGGTAAGGCAGGAGTGGGATTTAAAGGAGGGCAGATGCTGTGGTAGAATGGACATGGTGATACTGTGTGGGCTTAGAATGAGCAGGAGGTGGTAAAAGGAGTGATATTGAGTGGGCAGAAGAGAGGGAGATATGTAAAGGTTGGGGGCTGGAGAGGGGTGATAAAGAAATGAGAGTTTGAGGAGAGAGGATGTTATAACAAAGATTAGTGTGAGCATGTTGGGGGGTGGGGAGAAGCTAATAAAGGAAAGTTAGAGTATTAAGAGGAACTTCCTGACAAATAGCTGTGGAACAATAATGTCTGCGCATACTTTTTTTTTGTAGCAGTGTCTTAGTCAAAGTGCCTGTGTACAAGTGCCAAACACTTGTTTCCGGCGTGACACTTTGTGCAGGAGTGACCAGCCTAAACCCTCGCCAGCTGTCCCAAGAAATGAACTACATTTATACTGGGAAAGGTGTGGGGGGATGATTCAAAAATATTCAATTAGAAGCTGATAAAACCAGACTAGTGGGGGGGTGGGGTTTTACAACTGGCCTGGACAGAGTGCAGTGCAAGAGGGGGCAACAGAATAAGGTTAAATGTTTGATCTTGTTCAGGGCAGCATAATACAAAATAAGTGACACTTTCAAAAACAAACAAATATAGACAGTAGTTTCAAATTCTTAGTAAGGCAAAATTAAAGTTCAGTTAGGCAATGTAGTCCAGTGTTTAAGAGAAGAGTGGAGTGTTTGCAGTTACCAGAGGGTATGAAGAGGAGTCAGGTGGGAAAAGCGCAGACAGGTAAAGCAACTTTGTGTTGCAGGGAAGATCAGTGCAGTTACCAGAGGGTATGAAGAGGAGTCAGGTGGAAAAATCGCAGACAGGTAGAGCGACATGTTGATTTATACACATGTTTATACACATGTTGAGCTCCAACTGGCCTGTGTAAAAAGCAACAGCATTAAAGACACCTAGCCACGCACAGCAGAGCGTTGGAAAGCTTTCTTTTGATCCCTTTTGATTTGGTATAAGCCATAAGAGGTCAACTACATTTGGTAAGTCTGGGCCCACTGGGGTTGGGGCACAGCGCACATGGAGTGAATTGAAGTGGAATAGCACTGCAATGTCACTTAAAGAGCACTGGCATAGATCATTAGGGGATGTGATTGATCTATACACCAATCAATTTTTCGATAACCTTGCACTTGTTTATCACAATGGACTTTCTTGTTTAAATGTTTAATGACATTTTTTTTTTTTTTTATGGTCTCACAGATTGCACTTTAATTCTGGCACTTTTTGGCATATTTTACTTGAATGGTATTTGTATCAAACATTTTATTTATTTAATATCTTCATTACTATTTTAGGCTCTTTTGTTTTTGGATATATTCAGCACATGTAGATGTAAAAAAGTGTAGCGCACTTTATAACATTTGTTCCTCTCTATGTCTCACTCTTTTCTCTTTCGGGTCAACACGTTCCAGCCCCCCTTTCTCTTTTATATTTTATCCTCGAATCTCATATGTTCTTTCATGGCACCTGGGGCATATTGTCCTGATGCTAAATGTTTCTGTCTATGCTTAATTTGCAGTAGACATGTGCAGTTTGTTTCGTTCTGAATTGAAAGCTGACTCATTTTTTGATGAATTTTCAAATCAATTTCGAATAGTTTTAAAATTTGAATAGTTTTCAAATTTGAATTTGAAAAGATTTTGAATTCGAATAGTTTTTGAATTAAAATAGTTTTCGATTTGTTTTCATATTTCCAAAGAGAATAAAATAGAATAGAAAATAAAGGAATATAATAGAAAAATATTGACCTAGAATAGAAAAGAATATAACAGAAAATAAAAGAGGGGGGCGCATGCGCGGCGCAAAACAGAGCAGCAGCTAGGAGAAGGAGCTCTGGGACCTTCGGAGACTAATAGCACTCCCCGGGACTATTACACCCAAAATACAGCACCGAAAGCAAGCTCTCCCTCCCGAGGGATCAACCGTGCATGCCGACAAGCAAAAAATGTAAACCCAAAACCGCTCAGCGGTCACTTACTAACTATTTACTGCGGGCTAGCGAACAGGCCGGGATGTCACAAAATGGCACCCAGCCCAGGACCCCACCGCGTGATGCAAGCTTCATGGCTCACCATCCGCCACAGCAAGGTGAGCAGAATGCACAATTGACGAAAGCAGACCTTGAGGACAGCCTAGAAGCCATGTATGACAGGCTAGCCAGAAAGTTCCAGACGGAACTACATAAGACGACCAGCACCCTCTCCCAGGAGATAGCCTCGCTGGGCAATCGTACAGACCTCCTCGAGGTAAAACACGAACTTCACCTGGCCTACATGGACCTTAGAAGGGACCACGAGTCGTTAGCAGACGCGGTTGTCCAGCTCCAAAACCACATGGAAGATCTGGACAACCGCAACAGGAGGAACAATGTCAGAGTCCGTGGGGTCCCGGAGTCGGTAACGGACCTGACGGACACGATCAACAGGTTGTTTCACCCCCCCCCCCTCCTGCCAGAGCTCCCTGTTGAGTCGTTCACATGCGATCGTCTGCACAGAGTGCTCAGACCCAAACCGCCACCAGAAAAACCTCCAAGAGATATCATCATGTGCCTCAAAGACTACCTAACAAAGGAGGAAATCCTTAAAGCATCTCGTAACTCCCCTCGTATCAAGCTGGATGGACTACCCCTACAGATATACCGGGACATCTCCCCGGCAACACTAGAGAAGAGCAGGAGGATAAAAGAAATCACAACAGTTCTCCAGTCAGCACAAATACATTACAGATGGGGGTTCCCGTTTAAGCTGATTATCCCACACAATGGCACCACCCATATTGCGACTACCATTAAAGAAGGCAAGTATATCCTGATCAAACTCGGCCTCCTGGAACCACAGCATGTCGCTAGACTCCCTACCACCCCTCGTCCGTCGCCGATCTGGGCCACCCCTTCGCCTCAAAGAGACCACAGATCCCGCAGGCTGCCCCTTCAGCCAGCATTTTTACGAGCTGGGACGCAACGGATGAACCCTTTGTTTCCCTGAAGCAAGATCTATTCGACGTCTGAAGGAACACTCTCCCCAACCATACAGGTTTACTTTTGCTTCTTTTTACCCCCAACCCTGCCTTTGTCGGCATGTCTCAATAACCTCTCCCTGCAAAATACAGTCTCCGACTCCCCGGAGGACCTCTGTTTGCCCGTTAGTCACACTTTCTCAGTACGGCCCCTCTCCATTACCCATTCTGAGCGTGACTCTGAGAGAGGACCTGGACGTGTTCTCTCTCCCCCACACACCTGCCTGTTCCCCCCCTCCATTTTTTTTCTCTCCCCCTTTTTTTTTTATTTTTAAACTTTCCCCTTTTTTTTTTTTCTCTCTCCCTCAGGACAGGGGGTTTCCGTGAGGAGCAAGTGTGCCGTTTCTGTCCATTTCAAAAGTCTCAGGTAGTCTGGATGGTGTTTTCCTCCAGACCCCATAGTGTTATGTGTTATGTAATATATGGTTCATGTTACTTTTTTTGTTATTCTCATGCTGTTTTTTTTCTACCATAACACTACATTTGAAAGCAAAGTGCAAAATATCTTTATTCAGCTGTGTTCGTTGCAAGGGCTATACACATGTCAAACCTAAGCCTGGCTTATTATGTGACACCCTCTGGCTTTTTACTCCACATTGTTCAACCCATCTATCAGTATCACCGAAAAGGTGATCTGATCCCTCTCCTCAATGGGTCTTCACATAATCTCGCATAATGTGAGGGGATTTAATTCCTCTCAAAAGAGAAGAAAAGCCTTCAGATTCTATAAACACATGGGGGCAGACATTATTTTATTACAAGAGACCCATTTCTCTACCACATCCCACCCATGCTTTTTTTGACAAAGCATATAAGCTTAATTTTTTCACCACATTTGAGTCCAAAGCCAGGGGGTAGCAATATTTATTAAGCATAATGCTTCTTTTGAGATATCCCGTACCTATATAGATCCAAACAGTAGATTCCTGATACTCCAAGGGCATATTAGAGGTAAAGCAATCACCATTGCTAATATATATGCTCCAAATTCAGCCCAAAGTAAGTTCTTCACAGAATTTTTACACACTCTTTATAGATACATCTCCCCTCACCTGGTTGTAGGAGGAGATTTTAACTTGGTAGCACACCCACTACTAGATAGAAGTAGGACCACTCATTACGCCAACACATTCCTAAAATCACTTACGAAGGCCTTGTCCACCCTTCACCTCTTAGACACCTGGAGAGCCTTGAATGTAGGGACAAGGGAATATACCCATTACTCCAACCCCCATAGAAGCTATGCAAGGCTTAATTACATTCTCACCTCCCCTATCCTGTTAGCCAACTCAGCCATGGCTGACATAAAGGTTTGCCCACGGTCGGACCACCAAGTGGTCTCCTTCCAAACAACACATGTGGGTTTATCACCTTCAGTGGCCGCATGGAAAATGAATGACTCTCGGTTGTCTGACCCGGCAATTTTCGCACAAATTTCTAAAAATTTAGAGGAATATTTTCGTCTTAACAACACAGAGGGTATATCCCCTCATACTCTGTGGACGGCCCACAAAGCAGTCCTGCGGGGCCTACTGAAATCACTATTAGAAACAAAAGACAAAAGCTAGCCACAATCAAAACACTTACCCAAGACCTCCTGATCTTTATCATATCCATGCCCAGTCTCAATCACCAGTGATCTTGTCCCAAATTAACCAAAAGAGGAACGAATTAGACTCCATTCTCTCTGCTAAAACCGAAAAATCTTTAAGGTGGTCACACAGCAACTCTGCCTCAGGTATGTTTTTTGCGTAAATTGCACCAATCTCTCCAGCCCACTCACATATACAAACTTAGGGACAGCTCCGGTCACTTGGTCACACACCCCAAGGAGGTCTTACAGATATTTGCATCTTTTTACCAGTCTCTTTTATCCCCCCTGACGCCCCCCCGGCTATTGGACTTCCCCAATGGCTTGACTCCCTACAACTCCCCCGACTCTCTGAAGAACAGTTGTCTATACTTAATGCCCCATGCACTGAACAGGAAATCTCCACTGCCCCGGGTCCCGTCCAGATGGATTTACCTCTTTATACTATAAAAAATTGGTACACTTGTTAGCCCCACAATAGGGATGAGCTGAACACCCCCCTGTTCGGTTCGCACCAGAACCTGCGAACAGACCTAAAGCTTGTGTGAACTTTATTTTACCCTATTAAAGTCTATGGGACTCGACCGTTCAAAATCAAAAGTGCTAATTTTAAAGGCTAATATGCAAGTTATTGTCATAAAAAGTGTTTGGGGACCTGGGTACTTCCCCAGGGGACATGTATCAATGCAATTTATTTTTTTTTTTTTAAAACGGCCGTTTTTTCAAGAGCAGTGATTTTAATAATGCTTAATGTGAAACAATAAAAGTGTAATATTCCTTTAAATTTCGTACCTAGGGGGTGTGTGTATAGTATGCCTGTGAAGGGGCGCATGTTTCCCGTGCTTAGAACTGTCCCTGCACAAAGTGTCATTTTTGCAGGAAAAAAAGCTATTTAAAATAACTTGCGGCTAATGAATTGCCGGCTCCCGTAAAGTCATTGATAAAAAAAAAAAAAAGTCATTGATAAAAAAAAAAGTCATTGACGTGCGCATGCGCGGCAACTCTAAGATGGCCGCCGGCTACTAGAGCTCCGCTCCACCACAGCCCACCGCTAGCCACCGGAGCCGACGGAGCCCTCGTTTCCGCCCCACACAGCGCCATCCTGATAGGGGAACACCCGGGGCACCGGGATATGTCAAAATCCCAGGTCCGAAGGGATCTCTCTGGCCAAATGACGGCCGCAAACGGCCCCCTCACATATGCCAAGATGGCGTCGGCTACACAAGGCTTACAGGCCTCAGAACAACAGGAGGACTCTATAGCCGACCAGGACCAGACGGATCCCCCTTATGCAGGTACTGACTTCCCCCCTCTGCAGGCTGTCAGCTCTCCCTCCTCCACAGAATCCCTTTTGGGGAGGATGAGCCCAGGATATCCCTCTTCCCCATTGCTGGACCCACACACAGGCATGTTACTCACAGGGAGTGAGGCCCAAGCAGACATACCTGTCCCCACTGACTTTCAGTCCATGATGACAGCCTTTTCACACATGCTGCATAAAGGATTGGCTCTGAATGCTGCCCAAATTACTGCATCTTTACATGCGGATCTGCAGCAAATAGGGATAAGGATGGACACCATAGAACAAAAAGCTGATCAAGCAGTGGCCCAGATTAACCAAAACTCTGCCAGATTACAGGAAGTACAGGATCAATTGGAATCTGCCTTTTCAAAAATCGATGACCTCGAGAACAGATCCAGAAGATATAACTTTAGACTCCGGGGACTCCCTGAATCTGAGAAGGATGTCCATAAAGCAGTTAAATCTTTAATTAAAAACCTTATCCCTGACATTCCGGATAACCACCTGGAACTTGACAGAGCACACAGGGCACTACAGGCCCCCAGATCCGACGGATTGCCCAGAGATGTCATTGTTAAACCACATCACTATTCTGTCAAAGAAGCAGTCATGAGGAAAGCCAGATATTCAGATAATCTCACTTTACTCTGTCACAAAATTCAAATATTCGCCGACCTGTCACCTTATACAGTCCAGAAGAGGCGCTCTTTCAAACCGTTACTGCAGGTGCTGCTCGATAAGGAAATCACATATCGGTGGTCATTCCCTCTTCGTCTGAACTTTACCTTCAAAAGCAAGAATTTCTGCTTCTCCTCTTTCCAGGAAGGTGAACGACTTCTTACGCATCTCGGCCTGATACAGCTGGAACCTACACCTGCGCAAGCTAACCGAGGGGCCCCTTCTTCCGCCAAAAGACCCCCGCCTGCCAGCCCGCTGCAACAATCCTGGCTGAAGCAGGGACCCAAAAGATCCAAAGAAACCATGCCACCCTGAGCATATTTGCTTTTAATCCTTTTTTTTGATTCTGACCTGGACTTCCCCCCTGCTTCTGGGGTGATGTTCTGGGGGAAGGACAGTTTGGGGCTTTCTCTTTTCCCCCTCTTCCTTGTAGAGGGTGGTAAAGGGGGGGTCCTCCTTTCCCCACTGCACTAACTGATCGAGCATCTATACATGTTGTTATTTTCATGTTAAAGTTGATATTAGTTATTTTTTACCTTTCATGATATTGGGATACTGACTTAATGGTAGAGGGAATACAAACTTCTCTCATTAGGAGGGGAAAATACAGTGTAATACCTTATTTGTCCCTGCTGCCTGGGGGACTTCGGTTTACTAGCCGGTCCCCCCCCCCCTTTTTTTTTTTTTTTTTTTTTAACTCCATACAATTACTTCCCCTGGAAGTTTGGCGATTGTTAGACCCCTCTCCATAATTTTCACATGTTGAAACTTTAATGTCGACTGGGGATTAGTCACTACAGGGGACTCCGGCACTTTTAGATGATGGGGATGTTTTTGCCCCTCAATTGTTACAGATTTGAGGTGGGGGGGGCTGTGGTGGACCCAATGCGCCTCGATTGGATCAGGAACCCACTTGGCGTACCTAGATCCTATTCCGGATTTTCTACATTTGGAAAATCCGGAACCATGGGGGTTATGGTAGGTTTGGTGACTCTAAACCGACCTGGGGGTGGGAAGGGACCAGGGGGCCCCTTTGTTTTCTTGAGCTACTCTTCTCGTTCCGGAATGATTCATCAGCAGGTTATTAATGTTCTTGTTATTCCCTCCCTCCTTCTCCCACTCATCTCTTTTCTCTCTCTCTTCTCGATTGCTCTTAGTGGTGCTAGCAGGTCTCACGGACTTCCCCGGTCGTCTCTCTCAGGCTCTGGGTTCCCCGCTACAGGACCGTCAGGTTTTACTGTGCCGTCTATCTCTTCATGGAAGGGTAAGTCCCATAAGGATTGTATAGATCATCCCCCTCTGATCCATGCCTGATTCTCATACCATGCCCACTACCTTGAAGGTTATATCACACAACACTCAGGGCCTTAACTCCCCAATCAAACGTAGAAAAATCCTCCAATGCTATCACTCAATGCACGCCGACATCCTACTGCTGCAGGAGACACACTTCCCATCTACTTACAAGCCCACTTTTCTCCACCACAGTTATCCACAATTCTTCCTGGCCTCCGCGGAGAATAAAACCAAGGGGGTTGCGATCTGCTTTGCGAAACATATAAACCTCTCCCAACCTGAAACTGTTGTTGATCCCCAGGGCCGATATGTCCTAGTCTCCGGTTTCATTGATGGAGAACTCTACACCTTTGTATCCTACTACGCACCGAATAAAGGGCAAAAATCCTTTATGGAATCTCTGCTCACTACACTACATGAACATCTTAAGGGGACGGTTTTTATGGGCGGGGACACGAACATTGCATTTGACTCTTCCCTGGACAAGCTGGCAAACGGTGCGTCTAAACCCAGGCGTCCTTCTAAACAGAGCGTTAAAATAGCTGAATTACTTAATGAGGCAGGCCTGATAGACGTTTGGAGAGAGACCAACCCGCGTACTAAAGACTACACACATTTTTCAGCTCCACATAACTCCTTTGCCAGGATAGATCACATCTTCACCAGGGCATCCACGCTTCCACTCATTAGGAACTCCGCAATCATTGACTCGTCGCTCTCGGACCACTCATTAGTTGCGCTGATCACATGTAAACCGACGGGCACCGGTAACCGACCACGCTGGCGTCTACGAGAAACCCTGTTGAACGACCCTATTCAATGCACTCTATTAGAATCTGCCATCCAAGAGTACTTTACCTTAAACGCGACAGATGAGGTTTCTCCTTCCATCGTTTGGGCGGCTCATAAACCGGTCATCAGAGGTAAACTGATTCAGTTAGCGGCACAACTCAGGGCGGAACACAGAGCTGATACAGTGAGACTTACGAAGGAGTTTCAGAAACTGGCAAAAGAACATAAACGCAACCCCAATCTAGATTCACTAGCCAAATTAGACACAGCAAGGGCTCTCCTAAATATGCAATTAACCACGTCAGCAGCGCAACATCTTAAATGGACTAGGGCCAAGTTTTACGCACAACAGGATAGGATTGGTTCCAGACTGGCAACTAAACTTTCCCCTAAACCACGCACTCAGGCCTTCCCCAAGCTGAGGGTAACCTCGGGGGAACTATCTCAGAACCCGAGCAAGATAATGGACACCTTTAAACAGTTTTATTCTGATCTTTATAAACAGAACCCCAGCACATCCACAGCCAGGAGAGATAGGTTCCTTAATAACCTTAAGTTACCTGTGATGGATAAGGCACATATAGAACTTTTGGAATCCCCCTTCACACAAGAGGAGGTCCTGGATACTATTAAGAACCTTAAACTGGGCTCCTCACCGGGTCCTGATGGCTTCTCCACGGGTTATTATAAGACATTTGGGCATTGCCTAGCACCTCCTTTAACCAGAATGTTCAACTCTCTCAGGGATGGGGCCTCTTTAAACTCAGATTTAAATGCAGCATACATATCGGTGATACCGAAACCAGATAAAGACACTAGTGAGGTTGGCAATTATCGCCCCATATCTCTTATTAACAATGATGTCAAAATAATGACTAAGATACTTGCCAACCGCCTTTCCAGCTTTATCTCGTCATACATTCACAGGGATCAGGTAGGCTTCATCCCTGGGAGACAAGGTCCGGATCAGATCAGAAGGGCAGTGGATATAATCTCTTTACTTCAATCTCATTGGGATGGGAACCCTGAACAAAAAGGTTTTCTACTGTCAATTGATCTACACAAGGCGTTTGACTCGATTGACTGGGCATATCTGTCTGAGATCCTTAGGAGATGGGGATGTGGTAAATACTTTCTTAATCTTATAGATTCCCTGTATTCCACTCCATCGGCACAAGTGCGCCTTCTGGGCAGGTACTCTGAGTCCTTTCCCATAAACAGGGGTACCAGACAGGGATGCCCTCTTTCGCCGCTTCTCTTTGCAATAGCGATCGAAACTTTAGCCGTTGCCCTTCGATCAAACCCTGATATTAAAGGGGTTTCTTGCGGCCCCCACGAACATAAATGCGCGTTATACGCGGATGACCTCCTTCTCTTCATCACCTCCCCACTGATCTCCATGCCTGTGATACTTCAAACCCTGGAGGAATTTAGTGGGGTGTCAGGACTACGCGTTAATATGACCAAATCTCTGGCTCTGAACGTAACTCTCCCGCCGGATCTCCTCAAACAACTCAAAGATAATTTTACTTTCGCCTGGGCTACAAACCAGATTCCGTATCTGGGTATCAAGCTTACTCCAAATATTGAAGGCCTCTTCCGCTCAAACTATCCCCCCATGGTGCATAAATGTTTGCAGGATGTGGAGAGATGGTCCAGATGTGGTCTATCCTGGCTGGGTAGAATTCATGCGGTAAAAATGACCCTGCTACCAAACCTATTTCGCTCATTGCCAATACCCTTGCCCAAAAGTTTCCTCACTAAAACGCAGTCAGACATACTATGATTTATCTGGGGTAAGAAAGGCTACAGATGTCCTTCGGATACGCTCTACAGACTAAAGACGCAAGGGGGGTTAGGTCTTCCCAACCTTTGGGCTTACTACCAGGCGGCTCGACTGGCACAAATATCCTTAGCTTACTCTAGTTATAATAAACCAGACTGGCTTAGTATGGAAAGGCAGGCTACACCATTGCATACTATTGACTTCCTTTTAGGATGTTCCCCGAAACAGAGACCAGCTGTCATGGCTCCCACCCTATCGCACTCTATAGCACTTTGTACCAAACTTTTCTCCCTTAATACCATAATCTCTCCTCTGACACCCGTAATGCACATCTTTCATAATCCTAACTTTCCACCGGGGATGGATATTGGAGCCTTTAAATGGTGGACTGACAAGGGCCTGTATCGTATCGGACACTTCTTCTCCCACTCAGGACCCATCACATTGCAACACTGTCGGAAGAAATTGGACATGCCCGACTCAGAACTTTATAGGTTCACACAAATTTCCCACTTCTTACACTCCATCTGGACCACCAAACCGCTGCCACCTAACATTACCCCATTTGAACACTGGTGTATCAACACGGCAGATCAGAGGGGAGGCATTTCACTGATCTATACGCCACTTATGACTAAACAGTCTATACCCTCTTATGCAAGGGCCTGGGAGGACGACTTGGACGACTCCTGGGACACTGCGACATGGTATCAGGCTTCTACAAGAGCATACAAAGGTATTCTCAACATCTCCCTTGTTGAAGCCAGCTTGAAGGTTTTACTGAGGTGGTATTATGTCCCTTCCAGGCTGGCTATACTTTTTCCAGGTTCATCATCAGTTTGCTTCCGAGGCTGCGGGCTTGAGGGCTCTATGGTCCATGTGTGGTGGACATGTCCTCGCATACGTTCGTTCTGGAAGAAAGTATTCCGTTCCATTAGCTCGCTTACAGGTACCACTGTTATTCCTCACCCTAGGTGGGCGTTGCTTAATTTCCCTATCCCAAAGTTATCCAAAACCTCCCAGGCTCTAGCACTGTTTCTATGCCTAGGAGCCAAAATGACAATAGCCAAAGCCTGGAAGGCAGATACCATCTCTTTTAGGTTGTTTAAACGTAAGGTAACCTGGGTCATGGTCCAGGAACAAATTGTTGCCAAGCTCAATGACACTACCGAGAAGTTTAGAGCCATCTGGGAACCCTGGGCTACCCTCTGCAATATCTCCCTTATACCGGGAGTACCTCCGGGCAGTTAGATCACGTACGGTTCAAGTTGACAGACAGAGCACCACCTTCCTCTCGTCTTTCCTGTCCCCTCACACGTTGCTTCCCCTCCCATTGTGCTTCTCTATCCTTTTCTGTCGCCTCTCTTGGCTAACCGCTATTTCCTGCGAATTACTTGACCGGTATAGTATGTTACATCCGAATTCTGTATTTCAATATGTGAAGGGCTTTGCCCCGCCACTCCCGACCTGATCCTGGACCTAGCCATATAAATATTGGGGCGTCTCTGTACTCCCGGCTCCTGGGGTGCAGCAGGATCCCATTTGGGGCTCCTGGGAGTTTGGGAGTCGCGGAGTATCCCCAATTCGGATTTCTTTGGAAGATCGGCTGGTGTGCCGGGGCAAGTTGCTCCCTGAGCAAACGGGACGGGTACCGGTTGTCTGGTACGACATCCAAGGCTGCGTGGCCGAGCAAATGTGATTATTGTACTTATCTGTTCAATGACATGCCTGTATACTTCACATTGTTATGAAGTTGTTTGGATATCTTTTTGTTAAGTTTGTAAAACTTTAATAAAAATTTTCAAACATAAAAAAGTCATTGATAAAAAAAAAAAAAAGCGTGGGGGTTCCCCCAAATTCAATTACCTTCATGTCTGCTATAGATATTAAGGGGAACCCCGCTTTAAATTGAAAAAAAAATGACGTACGGGTCCCCCTAAATATCCATACCAGACCCTTCAGGTGCCGCAAACACCCCAAATTGTTCGCTGTTCGCTGAACAGGCGAACAGGAAATGTTCGAGTCGAACATGAGTTCGACTCGAACTCTGAGCTCAACCCTACCCCACAATTAAATAAAGTAGTAAACCACACCCTCCAAGGACACAAGCCCCCAGCAGAGACGCTCTTCTCCAATATGACCTTGATCCCTAAACCGAATAAAGACCACACACTTCCCCAGAACTTTAGGCTAATTTCCGTTCACAATAACGATACCAAAATTTTAGGAAAAATACTTGCAAATAAACTAGCCCCCATAATCACATCCATAATAGGCCCCGAGAAAACAGGTTTCATCCCCAATAGACAGATTACAGATAATATTAGATTAGCGACAAACATTATCCAAGATGCAGACATCTTCTCCCATAAGGTCCTGATTTTAGGCTTAGACATACACAAGGCCTTCGGTAGTGTCTTGTGGTCGTATATGGACCAAAGTATGTGGCACAGCAGGGCACATCAGGGTACGGGCACAGCATGGTGCAGGATATTGGTCACATCAGGGTAGGGGTCACAGCAGGGCACGGGCAAAGGGTATGTGGAACAGCAGAGCACATCAGGGTACTGGGCACAGGGCACATCAGGGTACTGGGCACAGGGTATGGGGCACATAAGGGTACTGGGCACAGGGTATGGGGCACATCAGGGTACTGGGCACAGGGTACAGAGCACATCAGGGTACTGGGTACAGAGCACATCAGGGTACAGGGTACAGGGCACATCAGGGTACTGGGCACAGGGTACAGGGCACATCAGGGTACTGGGCACAGGGTACAGGGCACATCAGGGTACTGGGCACAGGGTATGGGGCACATCAGGGTACTGGGCACAGGGTATGGGGCACATCAGGGTACTGGGCACAGGGTATGGGGCACATTAGGGTACTGAGCACAATGTATGGGGCACATCAGGGTACTGGGCACAGGGTATGGGGCACATCAGGGTACTGGGCGCAAGGCACAAGGCTGCACTCAGTTGTTAGACAGGGAATCTATGTGTGTAGTTAGAGGTCAAACTGACCAGGATTTATTTTCATGTTTTTTGTTTTTTTTGTTTGGCTGTTATATTTTTCACTGCATGTAGCATAAATAAACCGCACCTTTTGTCTTTCCACCTACAACGCTGTCTGCTGTGCCTGATTTTGTGTTGTGAACCCATCCAGGGGGTCACACACACCCGCTGCCGAGCTAACCCCTCACAGATGTTTGAGCAATAGATCATTTAGTGACAACTAAAAAAAAAAAAAATTCCCGCAACTTGTGGCAAAATATAAAATATTCCATGGACTCAACATGCCTCTCATCAAACAGCTTCGGGTGTCTACTTTCCAAAATGGGGTCATTTGGGGTGGTTTTGTGCTATCTTGGCATTTTATGGTCTTCAAAACTGTGATAGGTAGAGTTGAGCGGACACCTGGATGTTCGGGTTCGGCGAGTTCGGCGGGTTCGGCCGAACTTCGGAAAAAAGTTTGGGACCGAACTTGACCCGAACTTGACCCCGAACCCTATTGAAGTTAACGGGGACCCGAACGTTTGAAGACTAAAATGGCTCTAAAAAAGTAATGGGGGGGGGGCGTGGCCTAGCGCATGGAGCTGTAAGACGCACTTTGCGGCTGCTCCCGGTCCTCACGGCTTCCACTGGGAATTATCTCCAGATCCAGCGCCCACACCAGTCCTAAATCGCTCCGATGGGTAAGGGGAAGCCTAGGGACCAATCTAAGCCCGCTGGCGACCGGACTTAAGGGGACATCGGCCGTTTTGTGACATGCTCGTCCGCGGCCTACATGAACCAACAGCCTTCCAAGATGGCGCCGGCGCCTCCATCCCCAGCCCGCTCAGAACCGGAAGACGCTGCACAGGTACACAGTAGGGGCCGCTCAGCCTCCCTGTATCACACTCGGCACGTACCTGACAGATGAGTCCAATTGGGCAGGAGGAGGTCTCCCGTACGGATCCGACTGACGGCCCCTGGAGGTGGGTACAGGAGGCACGGCAGTCAGGAAGGGTAAGGGAGCCTGATGTAGGGGTCCGGAAGTTGGTGATGACGGTCCGCTGTTGATGAGGTGAAGTGCAGGTAAGCAGGGTTCACAAATAGTAAGGTAAGGTTCCGGTATGTAGAGTTCACTGACAGCAAGATGAAATAACGGTAGGTAAACTCACGTCACTCAGGTAAGGGATGGTGATGGGATTCCCAATACAGGTGGTGAAACTCACTGTAAGCCTGATATAATACAGGATAAGCAGATACAGGTCCCTTGAGCAGGAGATATAAGAAGTCCAAATCCAAGCAGAAGTCGGCAACGTTCAAACAGCACAGTACAAAGGAGTTGGCAGGAGAATGGTCGGTCAAGCAGAGGTCTGGGGCAGGCGGAAATCTGGATAGTCCAAAGGGTTAAGCCGAGGTCTTTACAGGTAAGCAGGGTATAACACAGGAACAAACAGATCACTGGGAGATCACAGGAACAAGGTAGTGGCTGGTGCAGAGTATCAGGTATACTGAAGATCAGGCAGCACTAGCCAGCAGGTGCTGCTTGATTAAATAGTCTCATTGGCGCCAACAGTCCACACAGGTGTATGTGAATCACAGGGCGCGCGCCCCTGGACGCCAGCGCGCGCGCGCGCACGCAAGCCCGCGCTCACGGGAACGCGCACACCACCACGCGTCGGCGCGCGTCTGTGCGCGCCAATCAAACGCCTGGAACCACGATTTTCCTGACAGTGCCCCCTCCTTAAGGGCAGCCTCCGGATGCCCAGTTGTGCCAATTTGGAAGCATGAGAGTCTTTGAAAGTTCGTAGTAATTCACTGGCATGTAAATTTTCCTCAGGCTCCCATGAATTGTCCTCGGGCCCATACCCTTTCCATTTGATAAGAAACTGGATCTGATCACGCCTTTTCCTACAATCTAAGATTGCTTCCACCTCAAATTCCTCTTCGTTGTTGATAATGACAGGTTTGGGGGGACCAGTCCTACGGTCAATAAATGAATTCGGAATCACAAGTTTCAAGAGAGTAACATGGAAAACTGGGTGGATCCTTAGGGAAGTGGGTAGATCAAGTTCATAAGCGACATTGTTAATTTTCCTTTTTACAGGAAAGGGCCCCAAAAATTTTGGACCCAGTTTCCTGGAAGGGCACGCCAACTTCAAATTGATGGTGGACAACCAGACCTGGTTACCGGGTTCTAGGATGAGTTCCCCACGTCTCTTTTCATCAAAGGTTTTTTTGTAAGTTTCCTGGGCTTTGATCATGGTCTCCTGCAGTACTTTATTGTTAGTGGAAAAAAAATCCAAGGTTTTGGATACTGCGGGCACTGAACATTCAGGTATTGATTGTGGTAGAAAAGATGGATGGTAGCCGTAGTTGGCAAAAAACGGTGTCTGATTGATGGACGAGTGTAAGGAGTTGTTATATGAGAATTCAGCAATGGGAAGCAGAGGAGCCCAGTCATCTTGAGAGAAGGTAGAAAAACAGCGTAAATATTGTTCTAAGGTTTGATTAGTTCTCTCAGTCTGACCATTTGTCTGTGGATGATATGCCGAGGAGAATGCCAGTTCAATTTCCAAAGATCCACAGAGGGCCTTCCAGAATCTGGAGGTGAACTGGACACCACGATCTGAAACAATATTTCTTGGTATTCCATGTAATCTTACCACTTCTTTGATAAATGTTTTGTCTGTTTCCATGGCTGACGGGGTGCCCTGCATGGGCAGGAAGTGGGCCATCTTTGACAGTCTGTCCACTACGACAAAGATAGAAGAAAACCCTTCCGATGGGGGAAGTTCAACAATAAAGTCTATTGAGACCATACTCCATGGTCTTTCTGGGACTGGTAGAGGTTTTAATAGACCCCAGGCTCTTGTTCGGCTAGTCTTGTTTCGCGCACAAACATTGCATGACTCAACATATCTTTTACAATCCCGGGTCAGATGAGGCCACCAGAAAGTACGTTGCAACAGATTGGTTGTTTTTTGAGTACCAAAGTGTCCTGCTAGTTTGTGGTCGTGGCATAATTCTAGTACACGTACCCTTAATTCTTCTGGTACTACAATTTTATCTTCATGCCAGAACAGACCGTCCTTAGCGGACATCCCATCCAAAGGACGCATCCCCACAGTGGCTTGCTTGATCTGAGAAATGAGATCCCCCTGTAAGAGCAAGAAGTTCCCAGAAGGTAGAATGGTGTCAGGAAGTGGGGCCTGTTCGGTGTCCAAAAACATTCGGGAAAGAGCATCTGGTTTTGTGTTCTTGGAACCCGGTCGAAAGGTTATGTGGAATTGAAACCGTGAGAAGAATAGAGCCCACCTGGCCTGCCGAGGTCTTAATCTTTTGGCTGTCCTCAGGTACTCCAAGTTCTTATGATCGGTGTACACCAGAACAGGATGTGCAGCCCCTTCGAGTAGATAGCGCCATTCCTCCAATGCCACCTTGATGGCAAGAAGCTCCCTGTCGACCACATCGTAGTTTCGTTCTGACGAGGTCAGTTTACGAGAGAAGAAACCCACAGGATAAAGAAGGGCCTTGGCACCCTGTCGCTGGGACAACACGGCACCTACTGCAACCTCAGAGGCGTCAACCTCTAATACGAAAGGCAAAGCTGGGTTTGGGTGTTTGAGAATGGAGGCCGAAGTAAAAAGTCTCTTGAGCTCTTCAAAGGCCAGTTGTGCTTTGGGAGTCCAGTGAAATCGAGTCCCCTGTTTGGTGAGTTCGGTAATAGGGGAAATGATGGAGGAGAAACCTTTAATAAATTTCCTGTAGAAATTGGCAAAGCCAATGAAGCGTTGTACTCCTTTTTTGTCCATGGGTGCTGGCCAATCCAGGATAGCGGATACCTTTTCAGGGTCCATTTTTATTCCATCAGCAGAAATAATTAATCCCAGGAATTGCATAGTGTGAATTTCAAAACTGCACTTTTCTAGTTTGGCGTATAATCCATGCTGTCTCAGGCGGGTAAGAACATTTCGGACATGCCTACGGTGATCATTCAGGGATGAGGAAAAAACTAAAATGTCATCTAAGTAAACAATAACGTACAGATCCAGATAATCGTGGAAAATATTATTGACGAAATGTTGGAACGTTGCAGGAGCGTTACACAGGCCGAAAGGCATGACGAGATACTCATAATGTCCAAATCGAGTGCGAAAAGCCGTTTTCCACTCGTCCCCTTTTCGGATGCGGATTAAGTTGTAAGCCCCGCGAAGGTCCAATTTTGTAAAGATTTTGGCTGTCCCCAATCTTTGGAAGAGTTCTGGCACCAGCGGTAGAGGGTATCTGTTTTTAATGGTAATTTTATTTAATTCCCGGTAGTCAATGCAAGGGCGTAGGGAGTGGTCCTTCTTCTCAACAAAGAAGATGCCCGCGCCGGCCGGGGATGTGGAGGGGCGGATGAAGCCTTTTGCTAGATTCTCATCTATGTAGTCTTTTAGAGTGCCCAATTCTTGTTCCGTTAATGGAAAAATCCTTCCAAAGGGGACTTCTGTTCCAGGTAGTAATTCTATGGGGCAATCATAAGGCCTGTGGGGAGGAAGAGTTTCTGCCCCCTTCTTGCTGAATACATCCACAAAGTCCCGGTAGGGTTCAGGAATGGACTGATGAAGTTCAGCATCAGTCCCCAAACAGAGAAGAGGAGCCAGTTTGACGGAAGTTTGACATTGACAATTCTGCCGGCAATATTCAGAAGAAAACTGGACTTCTCCTGTGGCCCAGTTGATATTGGGGTTGTGGGCCCGCAACCAGGGCATTCCAAGTATGATTGGGAAAAGTGGAGATGATATGACGTCCAGACATAGGAATTCTTGATGTTGAGAGTCTATAGTTGTTAGTAGAGGTGTGGTTTCTTGGGTTACCGGACCGGAACTAAGGGTGGATCCATCGGCCAGATGTACTGAAAGACCTCGGGTCTTGGATTGGAGAGGAATGCCATGGCTGGTTGCGAAAGCTTGATCAATGAAACAGCTGCATGCTCCTGAGTCAATGATGACCGATACTGGAATGCTCCGGTCGGAGAGCTGTAAAGTAATGGAGATCGCCAGGTGAGTACCAGTTGGAAGCAAGACAGGTGCACACAAGGAAGAAGAGGGCAGGCACTTACGTGTCTTGTTGGGGCACATTCTTGCATAATGTCCAGGTTCACCACAGTACAGACACAGGTTGTGGGCCCGTCTGCGCATCTTCTCTTCAGGAGTCAAAGAAGGTCTGAGCAACCCGATCTGCATTGGTTCCGGAGCTCCTGTCGTTAGAGTAGATGAAGCTGAGGGAGCCACACCGGGTGGCCCGGTGACCTTGGGGACCATCCAGAAGGGACGGGAAGGTCCGGCGGATCTTTCGGCCCGTCTTTCCCTGAGACGGCGGTCAATTTGCACCGATAAGTTGATAAGTTCATCTAAAGTTGGGGGAACCCCCACTCGAGCCAGTTCATCTTTCAGAGGATCTGATAATCCTTTGCGAAATTGATGGCGTAACGCCGCATCATTCCATTCTGTATCAGAGCTCCAACGTTTGAACTCGACGGCATAGTCCTCGGCCGTTCTGCGACCTTGCTGTAAGGACTGTAATGCGACTTCGGCCGTAACGGTGGGTTGAGGGTCCTCATATAGTTGTGACATAGCAGTGAAGAGACTACTAAAGGACTCCAAGGATGCGGCTTTCTGCTCCAGCAGGCGGTGGGCCCAGGTCTGGGGTTCCCCTGTCAGGAGGGAGATGATGAAGCCCACCTTAGTAGCTTCCAGAGAGAAAGTCCGTGGCTGAAGGGCAAAATAAAGCTCACATGCGTTGCGGAAGGTACGGAACTTACTTCGTTCCCCAGAAAACTTCTCGGGTAGGGGTACTTTGGGTTCTGGGGGTAACATAATTACAGAAGGTGGCTGGGGGAGTCCCGTAGAAGACGTTCCTTGAGAGTTAGCGGACAAAGTCTGAACCTGTTCCATCAAACGAGTGTAACCTTCCTGTAGGCCTTTTACTGCTTGGGTGAGACCTGCTAGATGTCTGCCTAGTTCCTCCATGGGGGAGACCCCCTGCCCGGACTCGGTCATGGCTGCCTGATACTATCACACTCGGCACGTACCTGACAGATGAGTCCAATTGGGCAGGAGGAGGTCTCCCGTACGGATCCGACTGACGGCCCCTGGAGGTGGGTACAGGAGGCACGGCAGTCAGGAAGGGTAAGGGAGCCTGATGTAGGGGTCCGGAAGTTGGTGATGACGGTCCGCTGTTGATGAGGTGAAGTGCAGGTAAGCAGGGTTCACAAATAGTAAGGTAAGGTTCCGGTATGTAGAGTTCACTGACAGCAAGATGAAATAACGGTAGGTAAACTCACGTCACTCAGCGGGTAAGGGATGGTGATGGGATTCCCAATACAGGTGGTGAAACTCACTGTAAGCCGGATATAATACAGGATAAGCAGATACAGGTCCCTTGAGCAGGAGATATAAGAAGTCCAAATCCAAGCAGAAGTCGGCAACGTTCAAACAGCACAGTACAAAGGAGTTGGCAGGAGAATGGTCGGTCAAGCAGAGGTCTGGGGCAGGCGGAAATCTGGATAGTCCAAAGGGTTAAGCCGAGGTCTTTACAGGTAAGCAGGGTATAACACAGGAACAAACAGATCACTGGGAGATCACAGGAACAAGGTAGTGGCTGGTGCAGAGTATCAGGTATACTGAAGATCAGGCAGCACTAGCCAGCAGGTGCTGCTTGATTAAATAGTCTCATTGGCGCCAACAGTCCACACAGGTGTATGTGAATCACAGGGCGCGCGCCCCTGGACGCCAGCGCGCGCGCGCACGCAAGCCCGCGCTCACGGGAACGCGCACACCACCACGCGTCGGCGCGCGTCTGTGCGCGCCAATCAAACGCCTGGAACCACGATTTTCCTGACACCCTGGCATATTTAGATCCCCCCTTTATAATCCGCACAGCCTCTCCCAAGCATCGCTGTGTTCTGGGGATGGATGGGACATGGAATCCCAGATGCGATCCATGCACACATACCTACGCTCCCTACAAACCAAACATGATTTTGAACACTGTGTCTCCCGCATGGAGAAAAGTTACAAGAGGGAGATTGCAGATCTCAAAAGAGACTTGGGGACACGCATTGAAGACATAGAAAGCACCACAGATGGCATTTGCAATACTCTGCAGTCACATGAAGAGACCCTTAACTCCCACACAGTAATGCTGCAGCAGCTCATGTATCACCAGGACGACATTGAGAACCGTAACAGACGGAACAATGTCAGGATACGTGGCATTCCCGAATCGGTGGAACCCAAGGACTTAGCAGGGGCGGTAACCGCCATCTTTAATCAGCTCCTACAAAAGCCCAAAGATGCCCACATAGAGCTGGACAGAGTCCACAGGACCTCAGGTCCCAGAAACACTGACTCCTCCTTTGTCAGAGATACGCTCTGCAGAGTACACTTCTACAAGGTCAAGGAGGAGATTATGAGGGCTGCCAGTACACAGGACTCCATCCGCCTGAATGATGTCCCAGTCATGCTCCTGCCTGACCTCTCACGCCAGACCCTGGCCATGCGACGGGCACTTAAACCTATCACCTTGGTCCTCCAGGAGAAACAAATAAAATACCAATGGAGATTTCCTTTTTAACTACGGGTTCACCACGAAGGAAAGACTGCACTGTTCCGAACACTGGGTGACCTCCCCCGATTCCTAAGCATGCTGGAACTACCGCAGATAGCACTACCTGACTGGCCACTCCAACCCACTACCCCAGGACTTTCCATTTCAATCACAGTGGCAGAAGGTCGGCAAAAACAAGCGCCAAAGGGGTTCCCCACAGAGACCCCAGATGATTGACACTTACGTGGCGGACGCCATCTTTGCCTGTTAGCTCAGTTACCAGGTCTGTTCCCTATGTCCCGTGCCTGTTGCACACTGCCCATCCGAGAACTGGTGGGAGGGACGACCAGGAATGCCTGAACGCCCTATGTTCCTTTAGCACTTGAAAATATAAAGAAGGACTGGACTCCCGCATTTTAATTTCTACCCATATTTTTTTTTTTTTACTTTTGTTCGGGGGTTTTTTCTTTTCTATTTGTTTTGTTGTTGTTTTGCAATCCAACTTTCTCTCCCTCGAGAGGGCCCCACTCCAGGCTCTGAGTCTGCACCAATCCAGGGTTCCCAACCCACATTGCCCTATTGCCTTGATAACATGACGCAACTATTGCTGCTGTTATATGCCTCCCTACACCATCCCCCACTGGCTATGTGAGCTACCCTATATGGGCAGCCAGGGAATTCACTGGATGACACTGTCATAAGTGGGGATGGCCAGGCCTACGAAAAGCGATGATTTTTGTCCAGCATGGTCCCTCCCACCCCTTATTTTTTTTTTTTTCTATTTTTTCTCTTGCTCATATTTCATGAAACGTTCTTATCCATATGCAGTTGTATGTGTTATTTGTTGCTGGTTACCCACTGTTTAACCTTAGTTACCACACCTCTGTGGACCCCGGGACCGGGAGGCACTCTATGTGCTTACCACAGTTACCCCCTACTAGGACCACTAGTGCCGATTAGGGCACTGACTTTTCATTAGTCTGATACAGTTTCCTGACATTTTACCATATTTCTTGCTTGCTTCTGCCACACAGTGGCCTGATGTTTCCTTTTCTTTCTAGCTCAACCCCTGCTCCCCACTCTTCTCTCCTCCTCCAGCCTGTTCCCTTCCCTCTCCCACTCCCCCCTGTCTGGTCCGGGCAGGCCCCCGTGCTGACACTGGTAAGGATCATTGTCCCCCCCACCTGTCCTTATTATGATGTCACTTGATAACATAACTTTGGCCTCCTTTAACTGCAGGGGCCTCAATACGCCAGAGAAAAGAAGCCAGGTTTTATACCACTTCCATAAGACCAGGACCAAAATCTTACTTTTGCAGGAAACGCATTTTTGGAGCTCGGCGATCCCGACTCTTAAAAATCCCCATTATTACCAGTGGTTTCACAGCACTTACCCAGAGTCTAAGTTCAAAGGTGTATCCATAGCCTTTCACAAATCATTCCACCCAGAAGTTCTGGACTCCCTCATTGACCCGCTAGGACGGTACCTGTTTCTTAAACTAAAATGTAACTCTTCTATCTTTACAGTGGCTAATGTATATGGACCGAACCAGGACCAGGCGTCCTTCCTCTCCAAGGTTGTAGGCAAGTTGCTCTCATTTGGAGGTCCCTGCTTCATCCTAGGTGGCGACCTTAACGTGACTCTTTCACCAGTCCTGGACTCTTCCTCGGGTAAGTCCACTATGTCCCACACTGCACTCACACAGATAAAGACACTCCTGCACTCTGCACAATTGGTGGACGTGAGGCGGGTGCAACACCCGTTTGAAAGAGATTACAGCTGTTTCTTCGTAGCCCATAATTCATACAGTCGCATTGATTACTTTTTAATCTCCCAATCCCTACTCGACACACCACTTAAGGCTTCCCTAGGTAACATATTGTGGTCTGATCATGCCCCAGTACACCTCAGCCTAGCCCCCCCTCAGACGTCCCACACAAGGTCGTCATGGAGATTGAATGACAGCTTACTAAAAGACACTCTGTGTGTTGCAGCAATAGAACAAGCGATTCAGGACTTCATTGAGGTCCATCGCCCTGATGACACTAATCCACTAACTAAGTGGGAGACCCTGAAGTGTGTACTGAGAGGTGTTTTCATCCAGCACGGCTCCCGCCTTAAAAAAGCCAGAACAGCAGACATTTCTCACCTGCTGACGACGATAAAATCACTTGAAATACTGCACAAACGAGACTCCGACCCGGCAACATACATAGATCTTTCTAATGCCCACAGAGAACTACTTAGCCTCTTAGACGCATACACTCCATCATAGCTAGAGATAGAGGCTGCAACCACCATTATGCTTTTTCTAATAAATGTGGACAGTACCTTGCTAGGGTCCTACATCCCCGTCCCCCTCGTAAACCGATCCCACACATATGCACACCGGACCAACAGAAATAAGCAACCCCCGAGGCATATCGGATGCCTTTAAATCTTATTATTCCGACCTCTATAACCTGCACCCACTGACAGCAGCAAACAGCAAGAATAACACACATCTCGCTGACATGAGGGACTATATAACAGAGACTGCCCTGCCACAAATTGGTACCGAACAGGCATCCAGCTTGGCTGACCCCCTAACAATAGCGGAATTTCTTGTCGCCCCGTTACTAGCCTTGGCATTTAACTCAATCGATGACATCCATTTACCCTCGCGCAACCTACTATCTGCTAATATATCGGTTATCCCAAAACCAGGTAAGGACCCCACACTATGTGGTAGCTATAGGCCGATATCGCTCCTCAATACCGACATCAAGCTTTACGCAAAAGTCCTAGCGACTCGCCTTTCCCCCCTCTTGCCCCCATTATACATAGGGACCAAGTGGGTTTTGTCCCTGGCCGAGAGGCCAGGGACAACACCACGAAAACCATCCATCTTATCTCTTATGTATATAAACATAATCTGAAGGCCTGCCTGCTATCGTTCGATGCGGAGAAGGCCTTTGATCGAGTTAACTGGGATTTCTTACGCCTCTCTCTTGAACAGATAGGTCTTGGACCTGCTTTCATGTCCAAAATAATGGCACTGTACTCTAATCCCTCCGCCTCAGTCTTGGTCAATGGCTCTCCCTCTGCACCGTTCCGTATATTGAATGACACTGGACAAGGGTGCCCCTTATCCCCGTTGCTCTTTGTTATAGTGATAGAACATCTAGCCCAGGCAATAAGATGCAATACATCCACCCTCTATAAGCTATCTCTATACGCTGAAAAAAGGGTGAAGCAAATATCTGCGCTAATTATATATGGGTGTGTATTGCAGCCAACACAGTTTGTTGATAGGCAAACCAAAAAGATATGAAAATCGGAAGTGTGGCGCATATAGTAAACAATGTGTTATAAAATAATAATCAAAAGTCCATCAGTCAAAAGGAAACAGAGCAAAAACAAAAACAAATTCTTGTGTATTCATATAGTGAATCTTCTGCCAAAGTTCAGTGCATCAAAAAAATATATATACGAAAAAACATCTTCCAACGCATGTGATCTCAAATCTGCTTACCAGAATGATGTATTTAGTGAGCGGTGTTTATCATATGGTGCCAGAGGTTTGGTGATGAGATGAAATGAACAATGATGGCGAAAGCCCAGATCCAGAAGACTTCAGTGGATGGATAGTGCCAGGATATTTAGAGCCAAAACACTGCAAAGCTGGAAAAATTCTCCCAATGGAATGGAGGAAAAAAAACAGCCACAATAGTGAAGCCCGTAAAAAAATACCAAAATTTTATTGCTTATAGTCTACTTACAGCAGTGTGCAGACAACAGGGCATAAGAAAACAACAGATCCGCGTACTTGCATCAGCCCGCCTGACATGTTTCATCCAATGGTGGATATCATCAGAGGCATATCTCTATACGCTGACGACCTTCTGGTCTATGTACAGCAACCACACACATCCTTGCCCTCGTTATTAAACTTAATATATCAAAAACGGAAGCCCTCAACGTTTCCCTTCCTACCAATACTCTAGCCCGGGCTCAAGCCAACTTTCCTTTCCAATGGAAGACTAGAAGCATATCTTATTTAGGAATAAAGATCCCATCTGACCTATCGGAGCTTTATGCCCTAAATTACCTACCCCTACTAACACGGTTACGTAAAGATTTGGACAAATGGAATACTACCCCTCTGCCATGGTTTGGACGCATAAATACCTTGAAAATGGACACCTTACCCAAACTACTTTATGTATTCCAAACGGTACCCATTGCAGTCCCCAAACGCTTCTTCACCTCATTGCGCTTCGTATGGCACCAAGGCATGTCCCGCATTAAACATACCTTACTCACGTACCCCAAAACCCAAGGTGGCGCGGGCCTTCCCGACTTTGAGCTATACCACAGAGCGGCGCTTCTGTCCAGGATTACTGAATGGTTCCCTATCCCTTTATCAAAGCATCCACCATGGTAGAACAGGACCTATCCCCACATGACCTCCGAGCCCTACTCTGGGGACATGGACAGTACCTACATCTGTTCTCAACTTCCCCGTTAACATCTGCTGCCATGCACTTGTGGTATAAAAAAGGTATGCAGTCACTCCTGTCCTCTGAACCTCACCCCTTACGTCTTTATTCGACCACCCAGCCGTGCCCCAAGGTGAAGGTTCCCACACAATAGGCCCTTACTCCCGCTCTGCATGGCCTGTGGCAGGCTTGTTTGTAGACTCCGCCTCTGGCAGGCCGGTACTACCAGAGGCTCGGGGCAATTAACTCACTGCTCTCCGGATTGCCTCCTTCTGCTCCGCCCTCTTCTCCACCTCCCAAATACATAGGCCCCTCACAGAATTTGAACAGCTGTGCTCTCTTTCTGAACTACCACAACATACACTCTCCACCATGTACACCTTGCAACATACACTGATACATAAACAACCCCCCTCTTACACCAGGAAGTGGTCCATGGATCTGGGAAAGGAACTCACTGCTTCTGACTGGCAGAAATCGTACTATTTCACGCATAAAACCTTAACGTCCTGTTATACACTGGAGAAAAACTTCAAGCTCCTCGCTAGATGGTACAGGGACCCTCAATCTCTGCACAAAATCTTCCCATCCGTGCCCCCTATGTGCTGGAGGTGTGGATCGGCAGATGGCAGTTACTTACATATATGGTGGGAATGTCAATCTGTCCAACATCTTTGGACACATGTCTTCTCAATTTACTGTAGCCTCTATGATAAACCTCTACAGCCGTCCCCTGAAATTGCTCTATTGTCCATGCTCCCAGGCTCTATACCGTCACAGAAAAGCTCGTTGCTACGTTTCTTCTTGTCAGCCGCAAGACAAATTATCCCTATATTTTGGAAATCAACTACTAGCCCCTCCTTAACTTTATGGGTCTCCACAGTCAACGACATAATGCGTATGAAGGAGATGTTGGCCCTAGAGAATGAAACTTTTGAGAAATATAAGCTCCAATGGCTCAAATGGATAGAATACTCCTCGGACTCCTTGAAAAACCTACTGTCACCCTAGGGAGCAGGTTAAGTCACGATCCGCACCTATTGATCAGATGTGTTGCGCTGGGGTTTGCCTGGACCCCCTCCTGCCCTTCCTCCCCTACCTACCCCCCCTCTGCTTTCTTCTTCCCCTCTTTAACTCTTCTATTCTATCAACCCATAATCCGATGTCGTATTTCTCACAGGTACAAACCCTGATGGGTGCCTCAATAGTCACTATTGCGTAACTTGATTGAAACTGAGATATTAACACCCTTTTATAAAGATGATAAATTGTACGTTATGGGATTATACCTTATGCTTGCTCACATCCTTTGTTGACATCTGAATGTTATTTGTACAATTTTTATATTGTTAAAATTTAATAAACATATATTTGACTCTAAAAAAGTAATGGAAAGGATGTTGTTAAGAGCATGGCAAGTGCTCTGCAAACAAATGTGGATAGGGAAATAACTTAAAATAGCATACAAAAAAATATGGTGGAAGCCCCCTTCTCACAGGAAGGGGTACAGGAAGTCATTAAGGACCTCAGAAACTCAACGGCACGATGCCACACATATGGTGGGAATGCCCCAGAATACGCCCTTTCTGGAAAAAAATATTCAATTTAATGGATAAGCTAGTGGGAAAATAAAATACTTGGGAAAAAAAAAAAAAAAAAAAAATTATAATCTTGACCTAGGAGGACGAGGTCCATATGGAGTAGGCGGTTGAGGTGGCGGTGGATGTGGCGGTGTAGGTGAAAGCGATGGTGGAGGAGGACGAGGTATCCAACACTGGTTCAAAAATACAACAATGGCTGGGTAAGGCCGGTGATGTGTCGAATTCTGTCCCCTGTCGGATAGTGTCCGCCCTGTACTGTGCTTGCTCAGTACGTAGGACAAGGGGACTTCAAAACTCTCCGAAGACGATGCACGGTGAGTCCAGGTTCAAGCCACATCATCCGAGGTTGGAGCCAAGCGTGGCGAGCGAATCGAGCCCGTGAGTGGCCCTGTTACTATGTGCTACTGTATGTCCACTTGGATGGTGGGGCTTGAACCTGCACTCACTGCGCAGGCGCCTTTCATCTTCGGAGATTTTGTGAATCTCCTTGTCCTCTGTACTGCGCAAGCGCTGCGCCTGCACAGTAAGTGGCCGGACAGTGTTTGTCAGAACACTGGTATACATGTCTATTCTGCACAAGGTACGGACAAGTCCTGTGGGATCCATGCCTGGTTCATTTTAATGAATGTGAGCTTGTCCACATTGGCTCAGGACAGGCAGCTGCGCTTGTCTATGTTAACGCCCCCTGCCGTGCTAAATACACGTTCAGATAATACACTGGCTGCAGGGCAGGCCAGCACCTCCAAGGCGTAAAGGGCAAGCTCAGGCCATGTGCCCAATTTGGAGACCCAGAAGTTGAAGGGGGCAGACCCGTCATTCAGTACGTGTAGGCGTGTGCACACATACTGCTCCACCATGTTGGTGAAATGCTGCCTCCTGGTAAGACGTTCCATCTCAGCTGGTGGTGCTGGTTGTTGTGACGTGCTGACAAAGCTTTTCCACATTTTGGCCATGCTAACCCTGCCTTCTGAGGTGCTGGCGGTGCCCCGGCTGCATTGGCGACCTCTTCCTCCTCCTCTGCCTTCGCCTTGTGCTTCCACGTACCCCTGCTGTCAGGTGGGAATGCCACCAGCAGCACGTCTACCAGCGTGCGCTTGTACTCGCGCATCTTACGATTACGATCCAGTGAGGTAATTAAGGACGGCACGTTGTCCTTGTAACGGGGATCCAGCAGGGTGGCCACCCAGTAATCAGCACCAGTTAAAATGTGGGCAACTCGGCGGTCGTTGCGGAGACACTGCAGCATGTAATCGCTCATGTGTGCCAGGCTGCCCAGAGGCAACGAAAAGCTGTCCTCTGTGGGAGGTGTATCGTCTGTGTCCTCTGTATCCCCCCAGCCACGACGTACTGTGGGACAGCCAATGCCATCAGCTTTTAAAACTCTGTGTCTCCACCAGACGGAATGACAGCATTTCAAAGGCGAGGAATTTTGAAATGCTGGCATTCAGGGCCAGGGATAGCGGGTGGCTAGGGAGGTACTTCCTCTTCCGCTCCAGTGTTTGGGAGATAGAGAGCTGAACGCTTCCATGGGACATTGTGGAGATGGTTGGTGACCCAGGTGGTAGTGTTGCTGGCAGATCCTCTGTTTGCGGGTTGGCAGGTGCCACTGTCACTACAGAGGTGGATGAAGAGGCCGAGACTGCAGCAGAAGAGGAAGCAGGAGGAGCCAGAGACCTTTCTTGGTTTTTGAGGTGTCTACTCCACTGCATCTCATGCTTTGCACTTAGATGCCTGGTCATGCAGGTTGTGCTCAGGTTGAGAACGTTTATGCCTCGCTTCAGGCTCTGATTGCACAGCGTGCAAACCACTCGTGTCTTGTCATCAGCACATTGTCTGAAAAACTGCCACGCTAGGGAACTCCTTGGACCTGGCTTTGGTGTGCTCGATCCCTTGCTGCGTTGGGCAGTAGCAGACGTACTGTCTAGGAGATGGACGCTCCGCTTTTGCACCCTGATCCTTCTTCTGCTGTGCTGGTGGCTCTGTGCGACCACCGCCTCTTCCTCCAAACTACACTGGTCACCTGTATGACGTTGATTCCATGTGGGGTCAAGGACCTCATCGTCCTCCACATCTTCCACCCAGTCTTCACCCCTCCTCTCCTTGTCGGTCTGCACAATTGTGAAAGCAGCAGCAGTTGGCACCTGTGTTTCGTCATCATCCGAGACGTGCTGCGATGGTCCTTCCTTGTACTCATCATGAAACATAAGTGGTTGGGCATCGGTGCACACAATCTCTTCCACTTTTGGGGCAGGGCTAGGTGCATGGCCCTGGGAAACCCTGCTAACAGAGTCATCAAAAAGCAGAAGAGACTGCTGCATGATTTGGGGCTCAGACTGCTTGGCTGATTTGCAAGGGGGTGAGGTAAAAGACTGATGGACATCGGCTGCAGGTGCCAACTCTGAACTTTCATCAGGAGATCAAAGGGGGGTCCCTGTCTAACTGGGGTTCCTGCCCTACCCCCTGTAAATTGGCCGCAATTTGGCTCTGCAGCCAGTCTGTGCCATGTAGTTCAGCTGCATTCCTAAGCTGCTCCCATAACTGTTCAAACCCACTCATCTTTCTAGGGTGCTGCTCCAACGTTTCTCCTATCCTGCTGACTCTGGACTGGTGACCTTTCCGTGCACCCCACCAAACCAATCAACAATACTCCACCCCCTTTCTACTGGACTCCAATCAGGTAAGCCCCCTTTATCAATATACCATCCCTATTTTCTACCTCCCAGTAATACTTGCACCCTGTCATGTCTGCACTACGCTTCCTTTTCACTACAGCTCCGTACATGTCTTTATTTCAAGCAATATTTAAAATTGTCAAAAGCACACTTTGGTATTAAATAAAGATTGATCTGAGGAGTTTGGATTAAAGACAAGCAATAATGCAGGATATTGAGAAAATTAAATGATGTTGGATGAGTGCTTAATGTTTTCTGTCAATAGTATATAGTATGGGACTGATTTGGTGCTGGTAAGGTGGGAGATTTAAAAAGAATGTCAGGTATAATGGACCAAAAAGTTACACCTCTATTTTACAACATTATGCTATAAATGTTACAACGAAGCAGGACAAGTACGGTATCCAAACTTCTCAGCTGTGCCAAACCTATTTGGTTAAAATCAGGACAGTAGAGTAGTTTTATTGTTTCTGAAGGACTGTCCAGCATAATGTCTAGATCACAATGCTATCAAAATTTTGTAGAAATAATTTAAACTAAAGCCAGGGACAAAAGACAACAAGCCAGTCTCGCCCATGGGAAGAGTTACTGTAGGTCTGGATTAACATCTACAAAAATAATGAACAACTAGAATGCAAAAGGTTTGAAAAGCAGCAATAAATATAATAATACCTTGATAAATAAAATATCAGCCTCTTAATAAAATGTATATAGAGCATGATCCCCTCCGTTCTGAGACTAGGGCCGCAGGGCAGTATTCCAACATGATAATGACCCCAAACACACCTCCAAGGCGACCACTGCCTTGCTAAAGAAGCTGAGGGTAAAGGTGATCCACTGGCCAAGCATGTCTCCAGACCTAAACCCTATTGAGCATCTGTGGGGCAGCCTCAAATGGAAGGTGGAGGAGCGCAAGGTCTCTAATATCCACCAGCTCCATGATGTCTTCATGGAGGAGTGGAAGAGGACTCCAGTGGCAACCTGTGAAGCTCTGGTGAACTCCATGCCCAAGAGGGTTAAGGCAGTGCTGGAAAATGATGGTGGACACATTAAATATTGACACTTTGGGCCCAATTTGGACATTTTCACTTAGGGGTGTACTCACTTTTGTTGCCAATTGTTTAGATATTAATGGCTTTTGAGTTATTTTGAGGGGACAGCAAATTATTTAGTAGTAGATATACAAGCTGTACACTCACTACTTTACATTGTAGCAAAGTGTCATTTCTTCAGTGTTGTCATATGAAAAGATAGAGTAAAATATTCACAAAAATGTGAGGGGTGTACTCACTTTTGTGAGATACTGTATGTATGTACAGTGGTGTGAAAAAGTGTTTGCCCCCTTCCTCATTTCCTGTTCCTTTGCATGTTTGTCACACTTAAGTGTTTCGGAACATCAAACCAATTTAAACAATAGTCAAGGACAACACAAGTAAACACAAAATGCAATTTGTAAATGAAGGTGTTTATTATTAAAGGTGAAAAAAAATCCAAACCATCATGGCCCTGTGTGAAAAAGTGATTGCCCCCCTTGTTAAAACATACTATAACTGTGGTTGTCCACACCTGAGTTCAATTTCTCTAGCCACACCCAGGCCTGATTATTGCCACACCTGTTCACAATCAAGGCATCACTTAAATAGGAGCTGCTTGACACAGTAAGGTCCACCAGAAGATCCTTAAAAGCTACACATCATGCCGAGACCCAAAAAAATTCAGGAACAATTGAGAAAGAAAGTAATTGAGATCTATCAGTCTGGAAAGGGTTATAAAGCCATTTCCAAAGCTTTGGGAATCCAGCGAACCACAGTGAGAGCCATTATCCACAAATGGCGAAGACATGGAACAGTGGTGAACCTTCCCAGGAGTGGCCCGGCCGCCCAAAATTACCCCAAGAGCGCAGCGACGACTCATCCAAGAGGTCACAAAAGACCCCACAACAACGTCCAAGGAACTGCAGGCCTCACTTGCCTCAGTTAAGGTCAGCGTTCATGCCTCCACCATCAGGAAAATACTGGGCAAAAATGGCCTGCATGGCAGAGTTCCAAGGAGAAAACCACTGCTGAGCAAAAAGAACATCAAAGCTCGTCTCAATTTCTCCACAACACATCTTGATGATCCCCAAGACTTTTGGGACAACATTCTGTGGACCGATGAGACAAAAGTGGAACTCTTTGGAAGGTGTGTGTCCAAGTATATCTGGCGTAGAAGGAACACTGCATTTCATAAAAAGAACATTATACCAACAGTAAAATATGGTGGTGGTAGTGTGATGGTCTGGGGCTGTTTTGCTGCTTCAGGACCTGGAAGACTTGCCGTGATAAAAGGAACTATGAATTCTGCTGTCTACCAAGAGATCCTGAAGGAGAATGTCCGACCATCTGTTCGTGTACTCAAGCTGAAACGAACTTGGGTTCTGCAGCAGGACAATGATCCTAAACACACCAGCAAGTCCACCACCGAATGGCTGAAGAAAAACAAAATGAAGACTTTGGAGTGGCCTAGCCAAAGTCCTGACCTGAATCCTATTGAGATGTTGTGGTATGACCTTAAAAAGGCCGTTCATGCTCGAAAACCCTCTAATGTAACTGAATTAGGACAATTCTGCAAAGATGAGTGGGCCAAAATTCCTCCAGGACGCTGTAAAAGCCTCATTGCACGTTATCGCAAACGCTTGGTTGCAGTTGTTGCTGCTAAGGGTGGCCCAACCAGTTATTAGGTTTAGGGGGCAATCACTTTTTCACACAGGGCCATGATGGTTTGGATTTTTTTTCACCTTTAATAATAAACACCTTCATTTACAAATTGCATTTTGTGTTTACTTGTGTTGTCCTTGACTATTGTTTAAATTGGTTTGATGTTTCGAAACACTTAAGTGTGACAAACATGCAAAGGAACAGGAAATGAGGAAGGGGGCAAACACTTTTTCACACCACTGTATATGTGTGTGTGTATGTGTGTGTGTATATATATATATATATATATATATATATATATATATATATATATATATATATATATATATATATATATATATATTTAAATGTGTGTGTATAGAGATATTCTTCTCCTGTGCCAAAATTCGAGCTGTTTTTTTTTTTTTTTTTTCTCGTTCATCTTAAGCCCTGCAAAAAGTCTCTTTGAACTATCATACTCTTAATATTATGCAATTAAAGCTAAATGTGTTTGTGTTTACTCTGCTAACAATGACAGACTACTGTCATCTATCTTTATTATTTACCACTGGGAATTACAACACATTGAAGTAATAAGTTTGTTTGGTTTCACATTACTGTACAATAAATGCCTCTGTGTTGACTCTAAAAGAAAAGAAAAATGGGAGAGATTTAATTAACAGCATAAGCAGCATCCCATATTTTTCGGATTATATGGTAGTTAGTCTGAAGCTACCGCTTTCACAGATTTCCAAAGCTTTGCCTTTTTTTTTTAGTCTTCAATCTGAGCTCCAGCTTTACTGCATGTTATAAATATGTAATATGGGGATTCTGCTGGTTGTCAAAGAATATTCCATTGTTTAATGACATTTCTCAAAATATATGATTTACAGAACTTGGGAAACTCATGTCTTGCAACCAATGGAGGATCATCACACCTTCCCCGTTTTTTATTAGAATAGTTCTCTATTTTAAGAAAAAAAAAATCAGTCTTAATCTGAACAATCTCTACATTTCTAAAATAAGTGCTGCTGCAAATTCCAGACAGGTATGATTTTACTGAGATATTTCAGCAAGTCTCCTAGGCATAAGTAGGCTATAAATAAATAATATAAATAAATTGTACATATATTTCACCCGCAATGAATTTTTCAATAATGTGTCATCATCTCCTACATACTGAAACAAAATCATGGTTAAAGTTTGGAGTTGACTTTTCCATTAATAATATTACAAGACATGCAAAATGTTTCCTTTTTAAGCAAGTTATGTAATTACTGTTAAGTTAAAACTGAAAGTTTGTTGATAACATGCAAAATATTTATCTTTACAATACATTGGGTGAATCAAGTAAATGTATAAAACATTTTTTACCACATTTTACTGCATTCATTGATGACATTGTTTCAACAGTATTTACCCTTGCATATCTGTTTATGGTGCTCTCAAAGGGAGCTTGTAGTAATTCTGAACTACAATTGTTTTTATTAGCTAATTTTGATCTTTACAGGGTTTATAAGACTTTTTATTTTTTACTGTTAGAATAATATTTTTTTTTGTATATTTTCTGTTAGTTGATGCATGCTTACTTTATTCTGAGTATCATTCCAATTATAGTTTATGTCTATATCTGTATATATATTCCAAATAAGTAGTTATTAACTGTTAAAAGCGCTAACATATTTAATTCATAAATCTAGTTATTACACAAATACAGAATTTGATTAGAATCTAACAGTTTATCTCCTGTCCCATATACGATAACCATGCTTCATATACACAAACAGCTTCTTGGAAAATTATCAAAATTATCTTGTTTATTACTATCTTAGGGCTTTTGACATATACTCAGTAAGAAAAAGCATATAAACTGCTATATATATATACTGTATCTATTAAAAGCAGAGGGGACTATGGCCCAGGATGTGAGTCTGCAACCTTTAGAGGCTGAGATCACAAAGGCATCATATTCACAGCTAATCAGTAAGGACGTGCTAGCTTTTGGATAGAAATTACATACAGCTCTAACATTTATGCCTTCTTTCAGGTCAAGTCTTAGTTCATACAATCTATTTTTGAGAAATGCAATATAATAATCGATATGCACCATAGTTATACATAAATGTCTGCAAAATTTCCACAAAATGTTACCACTTTACTGAAATTATGAAAAATGATATTGTCTTCCCCATATAGATTTTTTTTGCCTCTTTCACGGAGCTTATGTGCCCCCTTAAATCCCACCCACTCAGGCTATTGGGTCACATGCAGTAACTGCATTATTTATGACAAAATACAAATGGAGTGATATTATAACCTCTGGGCTTTTCTCATAAAAATCAACTTAAAATCAAGTAATCAATTTATAGGTGATGCACCTTTCTTACTGTCATTCCAAAATAGGCAATATTTGGGTTTGTAGAGCAGGAAAGACTGAACATTTTTGAGTAAAGGTAAAAAATTCACATGTTAGCCCTAATTCACCTTAGCCCCATTAATTTCTAAGCAAACTTCAATTCATTTTTGGAATGGAAATAATTGAACCCTCCCTTAACAAAGACGCTATTACTAAAGTTTTTTTAACCACTTGAGCTCAGGAAGGTTTTACCCCCTTCATGACAAGGCCATTTTTTGCTATTTAGCACTGTGCTAACTGATAATTGCACAACCATTTAACGTTGTGCGCAAATTACATTTGTGTAATTTTTTTCACACAGATACAGTTTCTTTTAGTGGTATTTGATCACCACTGGGCTGACGATCACCAGAAAGAACAGAATAAAGAGTGCATTAACATGTTAATAGATAAGTCTGAAAAGGCATGACAAACACCAACTTTCAACAATATCATAAGGCAATTTGTACATTTATAGCAAAATATATTATCAAAGAGGTAGGTAAGGTTGTAGACCAAATGTTGTGATGTCACCCAAATTGTTTCAATCTGAAAATAGGAAAACACAGACCCAAAAATTCCCTAGTAACAGAGAAAGAGGGATGGAGGGAGGAGGGAGAGGGAAATAGGGTCTCCCATGCAAGCATGGTCTGCAAAACCTGATTTCAACAGAAAACATAATATCCACAAAGAAGAAAGTTGTTTGAATGAGTAAAAGCATGCTGTAGAGCTATGTATTCTGCTTCTCCAGCCTAAGCTAAATATTGACTTCAGGTATTTGATCATGTGTAGATGAAATAAATAATCATAAATTTGCTTTTATGTAAGAATGGAAGAAAAAACATGCTTTTTTAAAATATAATCAAGTTGTATAATGTAATGCTTATAACAATTATATATATTAAAGTCTTTTTTTTTCATAAATCAGCAGATACAATAATGTAACTTACATGCATTTGCTGTTTTGTTTTTTGTTTTTTAAATAAAGGCCTTCTCTGAGCTTCCTTTTGAAACTTTTCTTTGGCCACATTGCCACACTCTTTTTATATTTAATATTTATTCCCCTGGCACCCATGGAGTCCCCATATGAGTCTCCAGTATGTCTGTACTCCTATTTGGAACTAAAACTCAGTCAAATGCAGCATGAGAGGGATACAATTACCGCCGTGGAGGAGGAGAGGTGTGGCTTTTTCTCTGTATCAAAAAAGTGACTTTAATATCACTTTAACCAGTGTAACAAGATTTAGAGTAACATTGAATCTAAATTGAATTTTTAACCCTCTTTTGGGAAGTAGATGATATAATTTCCCAATTCATGGAATAATTTGTATTAGGGATTAAAATCATCATGTAGAGGCAAAATATAATCCTAAATGTTTTCAAAATTACAGCTGCATTAAAACATATTTCTTACAGCATAGCAAAAGTGTAAATATTTTAATAGTGCTTGCCATGAGTAGGTAATACTATCATTCAATTTCAAGGGAATTATAGTGTGGCACTTAGTCAAGTTCAGGAATTTTGTTTTGGTGAAAAACCTTAGGAAACATAATAAAGTAAAATGAGGTAAGTAGTGGCAAGGAATATCATATTTATTTTTTCATTAAGTAGTCACATTGTTATGTTTAATAGACTAGGTCTCAAAAGTAAGTAAGAAGGAGCTGTATAAACTTTTTCTATACAAATGTTCTGCTTTAAAAACTAACAAATTAAATGTATAATTGCCCTTGAGTAGAACCCTACTTCATTAAGGCTACTCTTTCCTGATTACCACAACGGCATTCATAATTCCTGTTTAATTATGGTCCAGCACTGTCGGTGCTCAGACCATACCTTGCACACTACCTCAAATTGGTCTGCATGGCTGTTGTCCCAGAAGGAAGCTAAAGATGATGCACAAGAAAGCCCGCAAACAGTTTGCTGAAGACAAGCAGACTAAGGACATGGATTACTGAAACTATGTCCTGTGGTCTGATGAGACAAAGATAAACTTATTTGGTTCAGATAGTGTCAAGTGTGTCAAGTGTGTGTGGCGGCAACCAGGTGAGGAGTACAAAGACAAGTGTGTCTTGCCTACAGTCAAGAATGGTGGTGGGAGTGTCATGGTCTGGGGCTGCATGAGTGCTGCTGACACTGGGGAGCTACAGTTCATTGAGGGAATCATGAATGCCAACATGTAGTGTGACATACTGAAACAGAGCATGATCCCTCCCCTTCGGAGACTGGGCCACAGGGCAGTATTCCATAGACATGGGATCCGTCAAAAAAATTGTTTTGTTCCGTTTTATTTCGTATTCGAAAAAAATTCGTAATTCGTGATTCGTATACGGAATTTAATTTGGATTCGTACGAAATACGTATTTCATACGAATCGTAAGAATTGTTAATTTGGTTAACGAATAGCGACACTCTACGAATAATAATGAATTATCCAAAAACGTATTAAGGTTACATAACAAAAGTCTATTGTGTGTGTGTACTGTGTAGACATGGCGCTGCCTATGCCTAAGGTGCTTCGAATGGATTCGTAAATTCGTTACTTTTTTTTGTTTGTTGAGTCGTCATTTTACGTGTCTCTTACAATGGCGCTGCCTAATGTGCTTTGAATGGATTCTTAAATTCGTTACTTTTTTTTGTTTGTTGATTTGTCATTTTACGTGTCTCTCTCACAATGGCGCTGTCTAACGTGCTTCGAATGGATTCGTACATTCGTAACTTTTTTTTTTTTGTTTGTTGATTTGTCATTTTATGTGTCTCTCTGACTCTCTCACAATGGCGCTGTCTAACGTGCTTCGAATGGATTCGTACATTCGTAACTTTTTTTCTTTTTGGTCGTTGATTCATAAATTTACATGTCTTACACAGTGGCGCTGCGGCGCTGCGTGCTTCGAATGGATTCGTACTTTTCTAATACATCGCTGTTATTCGTAACTATTCGAAATCTCGTTTATTTTTTACTTTCATTTTTGACATGCGCCTATAGTCTCCGCCCCTGTATGTAGTTTTGAGAGGCCGGCCCCTGTATGTAATTTAGAGAGGCCGTGTGACTGTGGTGTAGTGAGGGAGGAACAGAGAGCAGAGCAGAGAGCAGAGCAGAGCAGAGAGAGTGGTATTGTTGGAGTTGTGGTTGTTTTTGTGTGGATTTGTGATTTTTGTGGAATTAGAATGTCTGGGAGTGAGAATGGATGTGTGAGTGAGAATGTGGGTTTGAAAGTTGTTGTTGTGAGTGAGAGTGGAGAGGACTCAGGGGAGCGGATGAGTGGAGGGGAGTGCCGGATGAGTGGAGAGGAGTGGAGGGGAGCACAGGAGTGGAGGGGAGCACAGAAGTGGAGGGGAGAGGAGTGGGGGTGAGAGGAGGATCAGTGGGGGGTTGAGGAGAGAGGAGGGAAGAGTAGAGAAGAGGAAGCGTAGAGAGGACAGGGAGAGGAAGCACAGAGGGGACAGGGAGAGGAAGCGCGGAGGGGAGAGGGAGAGGGAGAGGAAGCGCGGAGAGGAGAGGAGGCGTGAAGAGGAGAGGAAGAGTGGAAGGGAGCATGGCCATGGAAGTGGAGTGGAGCGGGAGTGGGAGCATGCCCAAAAAAAGAGGCCTTTGCCCCACCCCACATCAGAGGAGATGTCTGACACCGGCGACCACCACCAGCGAACCAAGCAGCAGCAGAAGACATCAAGGGGGCCAGTGTTTACCCCATAGGAAAATGCTGCTCTGGTGGCTTCTGTGAAGAGGGACAAGGCCACACTATTTAGCCTGAACGTCCCTACCAGCATCAAGACAGCAGCCTGGGAGCGAGTGCGGGATGCAGTTAATGCGGTGTCGAAGGTTCGCAGGACCACCGCTGGTGTCAGGCACAGGTAATAATTATTCAAATTTTATATCACTCTAAAGCCCCATACACACGGTCGGATTTTCCGATGGATTCTGTTCTATCGGACAATGTTGTCGGAAATTCCGACCGTGTGTAGGCACCATCGGACAGTTTCCATCGGATTGTCCGACGGACAAAGTTCTATCTCCTGCTGGATAGATTTTCCGACAACAAAGTCCGATCACACCAAATCCGATCGTGTGTAGCGTAGTCCGACGGACAAAGTGCTACGCATGCTCAGAAGAAATTCTGTGACGGAAGCGCTCGGTCAGGTAAAACTACCTTTCCTAATCGACACAGCACATTCGTCACGCTGCAATGTTAAAATGTCTTTAATGCAGCGCATTCTCTTTTTCTTTACAATGCAAGAAGAATGACATGTTTTAGCTGCTCCTATTCACCCGCACTTCTCCCAAACTTAGTTTTTTATTTGTTTTTAGGATTTCTAGACTACATGTTTATTTTTACTCAGATCGTAAAAGAATCTTTGTTATATTTTTTGGATGATTTGTCATTTTTGTATTTTTTTTTGGAAGACATATTTTAAGAAGATTTTTTTTTTTTTTTTTTTTGAGGGGGGTTGTGTGTCTCAACTTAGCAAAACAACATTATTAACATTTCTATTTGTTGCTTAAATTTACTAGGAGTTTGTTTGTTGTTGGTGCCCCTTGTTAATTATACTTTATGATTAGTGAAATGTACCTGCCTACTCACAAATAAACTGTCATTGTAGAAAAGTAAAACACATAGGCAATGATTCTTTCAAATCAAAAATACCTTTATTTAGGTCTCAGCAACAAAGCAAAGAGGAACGCAGCGATGGAGAAACTTGGGGAATTTGCAAAGCCTTGGACCCCCACGGCAACCATCATTTTTGAAGCGTCTAAAATTGGGGGCCTGAGGAGTACGTATCTAAATAATAAGGGAGTGCTATCTGGTCCTGAAGTCCAAAACATCCGGAACTGCAGCAGATGCCATCTATGTCCCCAGGCTCTGGTCCTACGAGAGGCTCCATCTTCTCTCAGACCAGACTGAATCCAGGTCGTCACTCTCAGGTCTTCCTTCCACGCTTCCTTGCACGCTGTGGCTGTGGTGCTGGTGGGGTGGCAGAAGGAGGAGGAGGAGGCGGAGCAAGGTCACTATTGCAAACATGTGTGAGTGGGGTCATCCCCCCAGCCATCCCCTTATTTAGGACTTTGAGGATGACATCCTCACACATGCTGCGTTGCCCCACCTCCATACCCATCATTTTCGTGACAACCACGGAGCCAAAGGTCTCCTCGTCTGATCATCCGGAGCGCTGACTCTCCCGCCTCACCCCCCCCCCCTTCTCGCCCTTTTGTAGGGAAGGCGGAGGGTAGGGACTTGGGAGTCAGTCAGGCTCCTAGGCCTACCCCCCTCTTGGCTGCCACTACCCACCTCTTGGCTGCCACTAACCCCTTCCTCCTCCTGACTGCCACATTCCACAGCCTCCTCCTGGCTGAGGTCTTCCTGTGTATGAAAAAGGGACATAGTTTTAGTTATTTGTTCATCAAACACACACAATTTTCATCTAGTGACTGTTGCAAAATGGTTACAAATAGAAAACCATACAATTCTCAGCCCTGCAGTTTCGATTCTTGCCCCAAATGTCTCCAACACTACTGTCAGTTGATATGTCAAACACGTTAGGAACTAAGCAATTGGGGATCCTGAATTAACTGAACATTTATTTTTCCCAAAATTGGTTCCCAAACTACTATACCTGGCTCAAGCTGGGCTCCTCCACATCTTCCAGACTGGAAGGCACAGGTTGCTCCTCGGAAGCCTCATCAGGGGTGGCCTGCGCGCAAGGAAGCATGGAAGGAGGAGGCGAGAGTGACTCCGTGACATCAGTCTGGTCTTTGAGAAAATGGAGGCTGTCATAGTACCAGAGCTTGGGGACATAGACCTCATCTGCTGCAGCTCCAGATTCTTGGGACTTCAGGACCTTCTTGCGCTCCCTGATATACGCACTCCTCAGGCTGCCAATTTTCTGTCTTAACTTACCAACAGTTGCCGTGGGGAACCTTGGCTTTACAAATTCCAAAAGTTGCAGCAGGGCTGCGTACCTCTTTGCTTTGTGGCCGTAATGGGGGTGTTTGCCCTGCCATAAAAGGGGAATTTCCCTGTATTTATCAATGAACAGGGGGAGAAAACTCACGTCGTTGAATCCCTGCATAATCTCTGCAAGACACAACACCACACAAAACACTATAAATAATGTCAGGCAAAACTCTCCTAATCTTCTCCATAAAGAAGCCTCAAGGTCTAATCTGTCTAGGCTAGTTATGTACCAACGTCAAATTGTACCTTCGTTATAGCGATCGTCTCGTGCGTGAGCTTTCTCTCCCCTCGTCTCCCAGATCGTGGCTACGACACAGGCGTGTGACGTTTTATATACAGTGCGCATGCGTCAAACTCCGCCCGCCCCTGACGATCTTTCTCATCTATTCCCCACCCCTTCTTTTTATGGCACAGTGGGGAGAGCACATGGCGGGGACACAGCAGGTGCGCCCGAAATATTGCAGCAACGAGGAGGAGGAGGACGAGGAAAGGCCGGAGGCAGAAACGTCCCGATCCCGGAGCCTGAAATTCAAGGCCTCCAATATGTCATTTGGAGAAATGTTGGAGATGGTGGACATATTAAAGAGGAGCGACTATGATGGGAAGTATGGGCCTTACCTCAACCCCAATTTCCGCAAGGCCAAGATCATGTCTAAAGTTGTGAGGAGGCTGTACAATCATTTTGGGGTACAACGATCCAAGGAGCAACTGAGGAAACGCTGGTCAGATCTGAAACTGAGGGAGCCCGATCAGTACAGAAAGATCAAGCGAGTTCTTCAAAAAAGTAAGTAGTTGTGTTTTGTGTTTGATTTTTGGCTTGCATACTGCTCCATGTGTTTTTATTTTTACAAAGTTGTACATTAGAAAATGGCCACTTTCATGTTCGTCTGTGCATTCGATCGTACTCAACCTCGATCTTTCTGCCAGTGTCATGTTCGTGTGTGTCCATTCGATCGTACTCAACCTCGATCGTTCGGCCACTTATAATACAATGTTTGGTGTTTTTTTGGGGGAAAGGAAGTTTGTTCTCAATAGAAATGTCATCAAGAATGTAAAGCCAATTTATTCAATGTAAAGGAGAGGTCACCCAGTAGCTGTTTACCCATCTGGACTCTAGAGCACTAGTGCTGGGACACCCAAACCCACTTTTTATTATGCTTTTCCACACATGTGCTCCAGTGGATACTAGAGGGGGGTCTCCATCAGACAAACTTCTACCAAAAAGCTAGTACGTTTAGCACCTTTACAAAGTGACTACATTCATGTTGTTGTCATTTGTAACTGGCCTAACAAAAATATTGTCCCTCACTTTCAAGCAATGTTTGTCATTTCCTATTTCTGCCCTCAATAGATTGTGTTGCTAAATCTTCCTTTTGTACATTCTCATAGGGGAGCGAAAACTCGGTACGTCTGAGGAAACCACAAAACCCACACCTCCCAAAGAAGGGGAAAGACCAGAAGCAGAGGAGGAGGAGGAGGAAGGAGAGATCATAGAAATTGGAGAACTTGTCACCACAACAGGTGAGTGTGGGAGAACACAGCTACTGGTAAGCTAATCAATGTATGCCTGCCTCATTTCCACAACACATTTTTGTTTTTTTGGTTGTTTTTAGGTGACGTGGATGTTGTGGAAGAAGAATCGCACTTTACCACAGAGAGTGCCCAGGTACTCATCGGGGAGATAATGGTCTGCAATCGAGATCTAGATGACATAAAGCAAAACATCAATGATGTTCAACAAAAATTGAAGAACATCATTGATGTTTTAGGAAAAATCTGAAAACGCACCAAGTAATTAACACACATTTGTGGCTGTTTCTGAACACATTTGCAACTTAAGAACTGTGTGAAATTTGGAACATGCACACATTGTGTCCACATGTGCTAGCTCCCATCATGGTGGATGAATGACAACGTTTTTTTGGGGGTGCAACCACTTTACGAACTACTAAAGTGGTTGTGGTGAAGGGGTTGCACCCCCAAAAAACGTCCATTCATCCCCATGATGGAAAATGGCACTTTTGAAGATTCTAGGCATGTGTTTTACCAACTAATGTCCATTTTCCGACCCAAATTGTGTGCATGTTCTAAATTTCCAGTTTCCAGGGGTGACCCCCATGTGATGAAGGCAAGATCAAACACACTTTGAACATATAGTCCTGTCTGATCTTGTCTTCACTTTAGAAAGTTGAACTTTCCTAGTTCCTATGTTCTGTTTTGCTCCATGCCTGGTTTTACCAAATGCAGAATGTTTGTAAACAATGTTGTCAAGAACCAAGATCTTGTCAGTTTTGGCAAGAAGTTTGTAAACGCACTTGTGAATGTGTTGCAAGTAAACTTTTTTAATTTTCTAAATGTGTGGCTTACTTATTTAAAAACACAAAAGCATTATGTATGTCAAATGTAAAGGATTTGGGGGGCAATGGGTGTTATTTACTAAAGGCAAGTCCAGTTTGCACTGCAAGTTTCTTTTCCAGGGCACTTTTGCACTGCACTTGTAGAGCATAGTAGATTTGACTTATGTAAATGACACCCACAGTGATTTGTTTGAAAACACGTAGCACACCATTTTTGGGAATACACACATTTCTGTCATGGTGATGAAAAGGAGAATTTTGGGTGTCAGTTATGCACTACAAACCTTCTCTAGACAAAAGATTAGGTATCAAACACACAACATGAGAAGAATATTTTGGGGAAGAAGAGCCTGTTACCTCCTTTTGCCCAGAAAGTGCATTCCCACTGTTGAAGCTAAAGGGCAAAAATGTATATCTCAAATAAGCTAGAATATGGAAATGACAAGAAAACATAGGTTTGGTAAAAAAATATATTTATTTAAAAATGCCTCTCACACATCGTCAGGCAGAGCAATGGCCCCCCTACCCACAAAGTACTCCATATATTGCTCGCGGACCGCGCGGGCATTTAGAGGGGGTAAGCCTGGACGTGCCGCTTGAAGGGCTGTGAGGTCGGCATTGGAAGGGCCCTCAACATCTGGGCCAACGGTCACCACATAGTTGTGTCTTTTCAAAAAGTTGTGCAATATGCAACAGGCAAGAACTATGTGGTTGAGTTTGTATTCCGCCAAGTTAATAGCCGTCAAAAACAGGCGGAAGCGGCTGGCCAGGATCCCAAAGGTGTTCTCCACCACTCTGCGGGCTCTCGACAGCCTGTAATTGAAGACCCTCTGGTCTGGGGTGAGGGTCCTCATCGGGAAGGGCCTCATCAGATGGGGAGTCAACGCAAACGCTTCATCTGCGACAAAGACGAAGGGGAGTCCTTCAGCATTCTCCTCTGGAGGTGGCAAGCACAGACTGCCACTTTGGAGACGCCAGTAGAACTCCGTGTGCGCAATGGCACCACCATCCGAGATCCGGCCGTTCATCCCCACGTCCACATACAAAAACTCGTATGTCACCGACACCACCGCCAACATCACTACACTATTAAACCCCTTGTAATTATAATAGTAGGACCCCGAGTTGGGGGGTGGGACGATGCGGACGTGTTTCCCATCAATTGCACCTCCGCAGTTAGGAAAGTCCCAATGGCTGGCAAAGTGGGAGGCCACAGTCTGCCATTCCTGTGGCGTGGAAGGGAACTGTGAAGTGAAACAAGAAAAAAAAAATAGTCACTTTGCACATAAACATTGCAAGCAGATTAGACACTAAACATCTTGGAACAAGATCAGACTTTTACATTTTAAGCTGGAAAGTATTTGCAACGCAAAGTAGAGGGTCCCCCTAGCAGATTACTCACCCCCCATCAATCCCCCCACTTCACTTCTGATGGGCCATTGACAATAACTAGGGGTTTGGGGGGGGGGGGGGGTTTGGACAGGTAACCCTCTGCACTTCATTGATTGCCAAATGGCTCAATAATGTGTGCTAGTTTGGCCAGACCCTCCTTACTTAACACTATTGGCAGCCCACAGGAAAGATAAAATAACATTCCAAATCCCCCCCCCCCCCCCCCCAAAAAAAAGGAACGCACATTTGGACATTCTGAAATTACCTAGCAAGCTAATAGGAGGGGAAGAACACAAAAAAAGAGGAAATGGAAAGTATGGAGCCAGCCCCTTGCACTACATGCTTTGCTGAATTCATCCCTAAATATGACCACTATAAAGAGGTAGGTATATAGTGTGTATTGACCTAGGGAAAGCCAGCAGATAGAGGATTGGTACCATCTGACAGAGCAGTTGGGGGAGGGGGTTCAGAATGAGTTTGGCACCCCCCCCCCCCCCACCAACAAAAAGGGAAAAAAAAGGGGCTCTACATGAAGTAAAACACACAGCAAACATTTGTGCATATTTTAGGGGGTGTTTGGGGGAAAACAATACTATGCAGCAGACAAAATACATTGCTTAAGAGACTAGGCCATAGGTGTCTATTGGGGCAGAAGAGCATGCTGGTGAGGTAAGTGAAGGGAAAAATGCATGAAGGAGAAAAGGGGCACAGCATATTAGAGCATATTGCAATCATGGTAATTAGGGAAGGAGGTCAAAAATAGAAGACATTAGCAAACAGAGCATACATAGAAGGGAATAGTAAAGTAGAAATGTTACCTTAATATAGTCCTCCTGCAGGACCTGGATGATGGTAGAGCAGGTCTCTGGAATAATGATTCCCAGGGCCTGGGGAGAGATACCTGAAGAGAACTTCAAATCCTGAAGGCTTCTCCCTGTCGCCAAGTACCTCAACGTAGCAACAAGCCTCTGCTCCGGAGTGATGGCTTGTCTCATGCAGGTATCTTGCCGGCTGATAAAAGGGGTCAGCAAAGCCAAAAGACGGTGAAAAACGGGGTCCGTCATCCGGAGAAAGTTCCTGAAATCATCAGGATTATTCTCCCGGATCTCACGAAGCAAAGGCATGTGCGAGAACTGATCACGCTGAAGCAACCAATTCTTGGTCCACATACTCCTCGTCACTCTGTTCATGGACGGGTCTTGGGTCAAAGCTAAAAGCCCGACACCAATTCCGCGTACAGCACGAACTCGGCGACGAGTACGTACGGGAAACATTGCTCACAAACGGTCGGCTGGTCAGAACGGACAAACAGAAAGCACCGATAAACAGCAAGGCCTGAAAGAACTAAATGAATACCAGAAACGAGCAGACAATAAGCAGTGAAAATCAAAGCGTCCTATATCAAGATATAGGCCGCAATGACCAACAAATGCGAACTGACTACACGCACTAATAAACAGATACGCACGACAAGCACAAACTGAAGAGCAGTAACGATCTGAGTCAGAAAACTGAGAAGCGCGAATCGTAAGTCCCCAAACTTCGACTAACTTGTGATAAACACGGGATCAGCAGAAGGAGCCCAACGGGTGCCTGACGTGGTGCTGAACTTCCCTTTTCTAGTCTCGTGGAAGACGACTTATGTCACAACGTTCTTGCAGACCGGAAATTCCGACAACGTTGTCCGACCGTGTGTACGCAAAACCAACATCGGACAAAGTACGACGGACATGATCCGACGGACCTGGTCCTTGGATAATCCGCGCGTGTGTATGGGGCTTTAGTACACATCCCATAAATGTGAAAAAACACACACAGTATAGTAGTCTACTTAATAAACTGATTTGAACGTAACACAAATATATTTATTTGGCACAGACAAAAGTAACATGTAAAATAAAAATAATATTAACGTGTGTATTAACTATACTCTATCTTTTTTTCATTTGCAGGTTTTATGATTGTCGGGCGGCTGTCCACCGAAAAATAGAGAAGCAGGCCACAGGAGGAAAGTCTGTGTTGTTCAGGCAGTGGGAGGCAGAGCTGAGGGATGGCCTCCTGCTTCATGAGGATGCCCCGCCCCCTAGAGTGAGCACTGCCAGTGCCAGTAAGGATCCAGCCAAGCACCAGAGAGCTGGTGAGTAAAATGAAATATGTCATTATATATTGCAGTTATATGGTTGTTTCCAGCTCACTATATTTTTTATGACTACGGCATGTGAGACTTGCGTTTTGCTTTACATTCATGTTTTCCAGATCGATCAACCTCATCTGTGGAGGGTGCTGCTTCTGCTTCCTGCCCTCAATATTCTGGCAGTGGTGAGTACCTACCTAACAAACACAAAGCAAACATAATAACAAACATCTATTTAATCCCTTCAGCCCCCGACGATTTTACCCCCTTCCTTACCAGAGCACTTTTTGCGATTCGGCACTGCGTCGCTTTAACTGACAATTGCGCTGTCGTGCGACGTGGCTACCAAACAAAATTGGCGTCCTTTTTTTCCCACAAATAGAGCTTTATTTTGGTGGTATTTGATCACCTTTGCGGTTTTTATTTTTTGTGCTATAAACAAAAATAGAGCACCAATTTTTTAAAAAATTCTATATTTTTTACTTTGTTATAAAAATTATCCCCAACAAAATATAAAAAAATATTTTTTCCCTCAGTTTAGGCCGATACGTATTCTTCTACATATTTTTTGTAAAAAAAAATGTACTTAGCGATTATTATTGATTGGTTTGCGCAAAAGTTATAGCGTTTACAAAGTAAGGGATGGTTTTATAGCATTTTTAATAAATTTTTTTTTTTTTTACTAGTAATGGTGGCGATCAGCGATTTTTATTGTGACTGCAAAATTTTTGACACATTTTTGGGACCATTGTCATTTATACAGCAATCAGTGCTATTTAAATGCACTGATTCCTCTGTAAATGACACTGGAAGTGAAGGAGTTAACCACTAGGAACGGGGGAGGGGTTAAGTGAGCCCTGTGTGTGTTTTATAACTGTCTGGGGACGTGGCTTGGCATGTGATGTCACTGATCGTCTTTCCCTATGACAGTGTCACTAGGAAGCACGGGGAGAGGTTTGTTTACACATACCTCTCCCCGTTCTTCAGCTCTGTGACCCGATCACGGGACACCAGCGGCGATCGGGTCCGCTGGTCCCATGGCCGCAGTCACGGAGCTCAGGACCGGGTCACGAGCGTGCCGCCAGCGGCGTGCGCGTGACCCACGGCCGGGCTGTTAAAGGACAACGTACCTGTACAGTAATGTGCCCAGCCCTGCCAGTCTGCCGACGTATATGTGCAGGAGGCGGTCCTTAAGCGGTTAAAATACCATTGTGAATGGAGGTTCAGAACACTACTGTAAACTGTGATGTGAAGGGGGATTGTGATATGCCAGGGGACTGAGGAAACTGATGTAAGAATGGGATTGAGAAATAAAAGAGTAGGGGCTGTCAAAGCACAAATCATATAGCATTAGCAATGATTTGTCCTCTTACCTGGGACTTGCTAGGATCCTTTTTTGTTATGAAGTCAGATTTACGACATCTGGCTTCTGCTGTGCTGCCAAAGCCGGGTGACAATCCTCTGCCGTCCATTCTCTGGCTGAGAGATTAGCTGATTGTTTTCAGCCAATACCTGGCACACAGTGCAAGGAAATAAAAAAAATAAAAATAAAGCTGAAATAAGTCCTGTAGCATACCACTTCCTGCAAAACAATGTATCTGTACAGCGCTTTGAGGAAGTGGTTGGTTGTACCGGGGTGATGAGCAGCTGCAGCCGTCACCCCGGTACTGCTTTTTAGATCTGGTGGTCGGCATTGTTATGATAACAACCGAAGCGGCTCAGAAGCTGCTCAGCTGTCATCATAAGGAGTGGGTGAGGACACGACAAGCCCCCCGCCCGCCGCCTTCCACCGCTTCGCACGGGTCTCCAGTCCGGAGCGTCCAGCCGGCACGTCCGCCGTCATGGCAGAGTCGCAAACAAAGCTGGAATCGGCTTCAATCGAGTCTCCAACACAGTAACTCAGAAGTTACGTACTCATTTACTTGGCTGCCAATTGGCGCCGATATGAAAAAATCCACAGTATTCAAATATGCAGATTTTTGCTTTTTGAAATACTTGTACATGCAAAGGAGGGATTTGGGGATTGGTATTTTTCTTAAAGTAAAGCTGGAAAAAATAAACAAATAAGAAAGAACAAAAAAAATTATTTGCAAGTGGCCTGCATGCTCGCTGACCAAAGAAAACACATACGTGGCGCTCGCAAATGTAAATGTTGTTCAAATCACACTTGTGAGGTATTGCCGCAATCCTCACATCGAGAGAAATAATTATAGCAAAAGATCTACTCTGTAACTCTAAACTGGTAATCGTAAAAAAAAATTCCATGCTCATCTATAGTGATTCTTAAGTACCGTAGTTTCTCGCCATTCCAAAAGCGTTTGCAATTTTAAACCATAACATGTTCGATATCTATTTACTTGGAGTAACATCGTCTATCGCAATATCCCCAAAAATTGGGCTAAATTTACTATAAATTTATTTTTTTAATTCAGTAAAATTTTCACCTAAAATTGCTTTTGAAAGGCAGCTGTGCAAATACATATATATATATATATATATATATATATATATATATATATATATATATATATGTATATATATATATATATATATATATATATATATAATGTATATATATATAATATGTAAATATATATATATATATATAATAAATAATAGAAATAAATCCACACGTGTGAGTGAATAAATGAATAAAATAAGTGCACATGTGCAAAGGACACTTATAAATATAAATCAAATAGTAGGTGAAATAAGCTCCAATAAATAGTGACAAGTGTGATTCAGTGTAGATAAATTATCTTACATGAATAAATTACTAGCAGCCAAACCTAAATGTGTTCACAATACACAACAACAAATTGATAGTAAAAGTGATTCAGCGCTAAAAATAAAATAAAAACACACAGTAAGAATATCACATCTAATAAAACCCAGTAAAGGATCAATAATTGGTAAAAATAAATATAAGCACGTAATAAACACCACAAATAAACTGGTTAATAAAGATGGTGGTCTGTGAGTCTAATATAACTAAAAAAGTCAGATGAATAAAGGAGTTAAAAAAGTTTAAATCGGGGGATAGCTCTTGTTGACATCACTGGGAGATAAGTCTTGATAGCATCAGTAGTATAAGTGGTTAAAAGACAACTATTTAGAATTCATCCACACATATATATGCTGAATGCTTTTCCAAAAAGCGAGGTGTTTCACAACTGTCAGCAGGGTAGGTTGGTACAATCCTTAAACGGTTCCCCTAACCTCCCACCTGGTATCCAAAGAGTAAAGCCCCATACACACGGTCGGACTTTTTCATCAATTTGGTCCGATCGGACAAGGTTGTTGAAAAATCAGACCGTGTGTATGCACCATCGGACAGTGTTCGTCGGTTTGTCCGTCGGACAAAGTCTTATCTCCTGCTGGAAAGATTTGCCGTCAACCCGGTCCGATCACACCAAATGCGAGCGTGTGTACGCTTGTCCGACGGACAAAGTGCTACGCATGCTCAGAAGAAATTCTGTGACGGAAGCGCTCGGTCAGGTAAAACTACCTTTCCTAATCGACACAGCACATTCGTCACGCTGCAATGTTAAAATGTCTTTAATGCAGCGCATTCTCTTTTTCTTTACAATGCAACAAGAATGACATCTTTTAGCTGCTCCTATTCACCCGCACTTCTCACAAACTTACTTCTTTATTACTTTGCACCATTTATACACTACATGTTTATTTTTACTCAGAACGGAAAAGAATCTTTGTTATTTTTTTACCATGATTTGTCTTTTTTTTTTTTTTGGGGGAATACATATTTGAATGTTTTTTTTTTTTTTTTTTTTGGAGGGGGGTTGTGTGTCTCAAATTACCAAAAACACATTATTTACATTTGTATTTCTTGCTTACATTTACTAGGAGTTTGTTTGTTGTTGGTGCCCCTTGTTAATTCTACTTTAGGATTAGTGAAATGTACCTGCTTACTCAAAGAAAAACTGTCATTGTAGCAAAGTAAAACACAATAGTCAATGATTATTTCAAATCAAAAAAACCTTTATTTAGGTCACACCAACAAACCAAAGAGGAACGCAGCCATGGTGAAACTTGGGGAATTTGCAAAGCCTTGGCCCCCCACGGCAACCATCATTGTTCAAGCGTAGAAAATTGGGGGCCTGAGGAGTACGTATATTAAGGGGAGTGCAATCTGGTCGTGAAGTCCAAAGTATCCGGAACTGCAGCAGATGCCATCTAGGTCCCCAGGCTCTGGTACTACGAGAGGCTCCATCTTCTCTCAGACCAGACTGATTCCAGGTCGTCACTCTCAGGTCTTCCTTCCACGCTTCCTTCCACGCTGTGGCTGTCGTGCTGGTGGGGTGGCAGAAGGAGGAGGAGGAGGAGGAGGAGGTGGAGCATGGTAGCTATGGCAAACATGTGTGACTGGGGTCATCTCCCCAGCCCTACCCTTATTTAGGACATGGAGGATGAGCCCCTCACACATGTTGCGTTGCCTCACCTCCATACCCATCATTTTTGTGACAACCACCGAGCCAAAGGTCTCCTCGTCGGCGGGTGTGGCATGTAGGGAGTCTGAAGCCTCTCTTATCATCCGGAGCGCTGACTGTGCCGCATAACCCCCCCTTCTCGCCCTTTTGTACGGAGGGCGGAGGGGAGGGGTTTGGGTGTCAGTCAGGCTCCGAGGCCTAGCCCCCTCTTGGCTGCCACTACCCAGCTGGTGGCTGCCACTAACCCCTGCCTCCTCCTGACTGCCACCTTCCACAGCCACCTCCTGACTGCCACCTTCCACAGCCACCTCCTGGCTGAGGTCTTCCTGTGTAGGAAAAAGGGACATAGTTTCAGTTATTTGTTCATCAAACACACACAATTCTCATCTAGTGACTGGTGCAAAATGTTTACAAATAGAAAACCATACAATTCTCAGCCCAGCAGTTTAGATTCTGGCCCCAAATGTCTCCCACACCACTGTCTGTTGATATGTCAAACACGTTAGGAACTAAGCAATTGGCGATCCTGAATTAAGTGAACATCATTCATTATTCCCCTAAATGGTAGCAAAACTACTATACCTGGAACAAGCTGGGCTCCTCCACCTCTTCCAGACTGGAAGGCCCAGGTTGCTCCTCGGAAGCCTCATCAGGGGTGGGCTGTGCGCAAGGAAGCGTGGAAGGAGGAGTTGAGGTTGGCTCCGTGACATCAGCCTGGTCCTTCAGAAAATGGAGACTCTGATAGTACCAGAGCTTGGGGACATAGACCTCATCTGCTGAAGTTGCAGTTTCCTCAGACTTCACGACCTTCTTCCTCTCCCTGATATACGCACTCCTCAGGCTGCCAATTTTCTTTCTAATATCATCAACAGTTGCCGTGGGGAACCTTGGCTTGACAAATTCCACAAGTTCCTCCAGGGCTGCGTGCCTCTTTGGTTTGTTGGTGTAATGTGGGTGTATACCCTGCCACAATATGGGAAAATCCCTGTATTTGGCAATGAAGAGGGGGAGAAAACTCATGTCGTTGAATCCCTTCATATCAATCTCTGCAAGACACAACAACACACAAAACCCTCAAAATTATGTCAGGCTAAACTCTCCTAATCTTCTCCATAAAGAAGCCTCAAGTTCAAATCAGTCTAGGCTAGTTATGTACCAACGTTAAATTGTACCTTCGTTTGTAGCGATCGTCTCGTGTGAGTTTTCTCTCCCCTCGTCTCCCAGATCGTGGCTACGACACAGGCGTGTGACGTTTTATATACACTGCGCATGCTTCAAACTCCGCCCGCCCCTGACGATCTTTCTCGTCTATTCCCCACCCCCTCTCTTTACGGCGTAGTGGGGAGAGCACATGGCGGGGACACAGCAGGTGCGCCACAAATATCCCACCAACGAGGAGGAGGACGAGGAAAGTCCGGAGGCAGAAACGTCCCGATCCCGGAACCTGAAATTCAAGGCCTCCAATATGTCATTTGGAGAAATGTTGGAGATGGTGGACATATTAAAGAGGAGCGACTATGATGGGAAGTATGGGCCTTACCTCAACCCCAATGTCCGCAAGGCCAAGATCATGTCTAAAGTTGTGAGAAGGCTGTACAATAATTTTGGGGTACAACGATCCAAGGAGCAACTCAGGAAACGCTGGTCAGACCTGAAACTGAGGGAGGCCGATCAGTACAGAAAGATCAAGAGAATTCTTCAAAAAAGTAAGTAGTTGTGTTTTGTGTTTGATTTCTTGCTTGCATACTGCTCCATTGTGTTTTGATTTTTACCAAGTTGTACATTCCAAAATGGCCACTTTCAGGTTCGTCTGTGCATTCGATCGTACTCAGCCTCGATCTTTCTGCCACTGTCATGGTCGTGTGTGCATTCGATCGTACGCAACCTCGATCGTTCGGCCACTTATAATACGATGTTTGGTGTTTTTTTGGGGAAAGGAAGTTTGTTCTCACTAGAAATGTCATCAAGAATGTAAAGCCAATTTATTCAATGTAAAGGAGAGGTCACTCAGTAGCTGTTTACCCATCTGGACTCTAGAGCACTAGTGCTGGGACACCCAAACCCCCTTTTTATTATGCTTTTCCACACATGTGCTCCAGTGGATACTAGAGGGGGGTCTCCATCACACAAACTTCTACCAAAAAGCTAGTCAGTTTAGCACCTTTACAAAGTGACTTCATTCATGTAGTTGACATTTGTAACTGGCCAAACTAAAATAGTGTCCGTCACTTTCAAGCAATGTTTGTCATTTCCTATTTCTGCCCTCAATAGCTTGTGTTGCTAAATCTTCCTTTTGGACATTCTCATAGGGGAGCGAAAACTTGGGCCGTCTGAGGAAACCCCCAAACCAACACCTACCAAAAAAGGGGAAAGAGCAGAAGCAGAGGAGGAGGAGGAAGGAGAGATCATCGAACTTGGAGAAATTGTCACCACAACAGGTGAGTGTGGGAGAACACAGCTACTGGTAAGCTAATCCATGTATGGCTGCCTCATTTCCAACACCCCATTTTTTTTGTTTGTGGTTTTTAGGTGACGTGGATGTTGTGGAAGAAAAATCGCACTTTACCACAGAGAGTGCCCACGTACTCATCGGAGAGATAATGGTCTGCAATCGAGATCTAGATTACATAAAGCAAAACATCAATGATGTTCAACAAAAATTGAAGAACATCATTGATGTTTTAGGAAAAATATGAAAAAGCACCAAGTAATTTACACACATTTGTGCCAGCTTCTGAACACATTTGCAACTTAAAAACTGTGTGAAATTTGGAACATGCACACATTGTGTCCACATGTGCTAGCTCCCATCATGGTGGATGAATGGCAACGTTTTTTTTGGGGGTGAAAACACTTTACTAACTACGAAAGTGGTTGTGGTGAAGGGGTTGCACCCCCAAAAAACGTCCATTCATCCCCATGATGGAAAATGGCACTTTTGAAGCTTCTAGGCATGTGTTTTACCATCTAATGACCATTTTCAGAACCAAATTGTGTGCATGTTCCAAATTTCCACTTTTCGGGGGTGCCCCCCCCATGTGATGAAGGCAAGATCAAACACACTTTGAACATATAGTCATGTCTGATCTTGTCTTCACTTTACAAAGTTGAACTTTCCTACTTCATAGGTTCTGCTTAGCTCCATGCCTGGTTTTACAAATTGCGTAATCTTTGTAAATAATGTTGTAAATAACCAAGATGTTGTCAGTTTTGGCGTGAAGATTGTAAACGCACTTGTGAATGTTTTCCAAGTAAACTTTTTTATTTTTCAAAATGTGTGGCTTCCTTATTTAAATAAAACAATGCATTATGTATGTAAAATGTAAAGGATATGGGGGGCAATGGGTGTTATTTACTAAAGGCAAATCCACTTTGCACTGCAATTTCCTTTCCCAGGGAACTTTTTCAATGCACTTGTAGAGCATAGCGGATTTGACTTATGTAAATGACACCCACAGTGCTTTGTACGAAAACACGGAGCACAGCATTTTGGAGAATACACACATGTCACACCTGGTGCTGAAAAGGAGTATTTTGGGTGTCAGTTATGCAGGACAAACCTTCTCTAGACCAAAGATTAGGTAGCAAACACACATGAGAATAATCTTTTTGGGAAGAAGAGACTGTTACCTCCTTTTGCCCAGAAAGTGCATTACCACTGTCGAAGGCAAAGGGAAAAAATGTCAAAGTAAAATAAGCTAAAAAGAAGACTGAAATGACAAGAAATCAGAGGTTGGTTAAAATATCAGATTTATTAAAAAATGCCTCTCACACATCGTCAGGCAGAGCAATGGCCCCCCTACCCACAAAGTATTCCATATATTGGTCCCGGACCACGCGGGCATTGAGAGGGGGCAAGCCTGGACGTGCCACTCGAAGGGCTGTGAGGTCCGCATTTGGAGGGCCCTCCACATCTGGGCCAACGGGCACCACATAGTTCCTGTTATGTCTTTTGAGGAAGTTGTGCAATATGCAACAGGCAAGAACTATGTGGTTCAGTTTGTATTCCGCCAAGTTAAATGCCGTCAGGAACAGGCGGAAGCGGCTGGCCAGGATGCCAAAAGCGTTCTCCACCACTCTTCTGGCTCTGGACAGCCTGTAGTTGAAGACCCTCTGGTCCGGGGTGAGGGTCCTCATCGGGAACGGCCTCATCACATGGGGAGTCAGCGCAAACGCTTCATCTGCGACAAAGACGAAGGGGAGTCCTTCGGCATTCTCCTCTGGAGGTGGCAAGCACAGACTGCCACTTTGGAGACGCCAGTAGAACTCCGTGTGCGTAATGGCCCCACCATCCGATATCCGGCCGTTCATCCCCACGTCCACATACATAAACTCGTATGTTGCCGACACCACCGCCAACATCACTACACTATTAAACCCTTTATAATTATAATAGTAGGACCCCGAGTTGGGCGGTGGGACGATGCGGACGTGTTTCCCATCAATTGCCCCTCCGCAGTTAGGAAAGTCCCAACGGCTGGCAAAGTGGGAGGCCACAGTCTGCCATTCCTGTGGCGTGGAAGGGAACTGTGGAGTGAAACAAGAAAAAAAAATTAGTCACTTTGCACCTAAACATTGCAAGCAGATTAGACAATCAACATCTTGGAACAAGAGCATTGTATAAAATTGGAGGCTGGAAAGTATTTACACAGAAAAGTAGAGGCTCCCCTTCACAGATTACTCACCCCCCCATCAATCCCCCCACTTCTGATGGGACATTGGCAATAACTATGGTTTTGGGGGGGGGGGTGGTGGACAGGTAACCCTCTGCACTTCATTGATTGGCAAATGGCTCAATAATGTGGCCTAGTTTGGCCAGACCCTCTGTACTTAACACTATTGGCAGGCCACAGGAAAGATCAAATAACATTTCCCCCCCCCCCCCAAAAAAGGCAGGCACAGTGTGACATTATTAAATTACCAAGCAAGCTAATAGGAGGGAAAGAAGACAAAAAAATAGGAAATGGAATGTATGGAGGCAGTCCCTTGCACTACATGCTTTGCTGAATTCATCCCTAAAGATGCGCACTATAAAGAGGTAGGTATATAGTGTGTATGGACCTTGGGAAAGCCAGCAGATAAAGGATTGGTACCATCTGACAGAGCAGTTGGGGGAGGGGGTTCCTAATGAGTTTGCCCCCCCCCCCCCCACCAAAACAACAAAAAAAGGGGGCGCTACATGAAGTAAACCACACACCAAACATTTGTGCAAATTTTAGGGGTGTTTTGGGGCAAACAATACTATGCAGCAGACAAAAGACATTGCTTAAGTGACTAGGCCATAGGTGTCTATTGGGGCAGAAGAGCATGCTGGTGAGGTAAGTGAAGGGAAAAATGCATGAAGGAGAAAAGGGGCACAGCATATTAGAACATATTGCAATCATGGTAATTAGGGAAGGAGGTCAAAAATACAAGTCATTAGCAAACAGAGCATACATAGAAGGGAATAGTAAAGTAGAAATGTTACCTTAATATAGTCCTCCTGCAGGACCTGAATGATGGCAGAACAGGTCTCTGGAATAATGATTCCCAGGGCCTGGGGAGAGATACCTGAAGAGAACTTCAAATCCTGAAGACTTCTCCCTGTCGCCAAGTACCTCAACGTGGCAACAAGCCTCTGCTCCGGAGTAATGGCTTGTCTCATGCAGGTATCCTGCCGGCTGATAAAGGGGTCAGCAAAGCCAAAAGACGGTGAAAATCGGGGTCCGTCATCCTGAGAAAGTTCCTGAAATCATCAGGATTATTCTCCCGGATCTCACGAAGCAAAGGCATGTGCGAGAACTGGTCACGCTGAAGCAACCAATTCTTGGTCCACATACTCCTCATCACTCTGTTCATGGACGGGTCTTGGGTCAAAGCTAAAAGCCCGACACCAATTCCGCGTACAGCACGAACTCGGCGACGAGTACGCACGGGAAACATCGCTCAGAAGGTCACAAAAGGTCGGCTGGTCAGAACGGACAAACAGAAAGCACCGATAAACAGCAAGGCCTGAAAGAACGAAGTGAATACCAGCAACGAGCAGACAATAAGCAGTGCAAATCAAAGCGTCCTATATCAAGATATAGGCCGCAATGACCAACAAATGCGAACTGACTACACGCACTAATAAACAGATACGCACGACAAGCACAAACTGAAGAGCAGTAACGATCTGAGTCAGAAAACTGAGAAGCGCGAATCTTAAGTCACCAAACTTCCACTAACTCTCGATAAACACGGGATCAGCAGAAGGAGCCCAACGGGTGCCTGACGTGGTGCTGAACTTCCCTTTTGTAATCTCGTGGACGACGACTTACGTCACGACGTTCTTCCGGACCGGATATTCCGACAACGTAGTCCGACCGTGTGTACGCAACGACAACATCGGACAAAGTACGTCGGACAAAGTCCGACCGACCTTGTCCGCGGATTGTCCGAGCGTGTGTATGGGGCTTTAGGTGTTTCACAACTGTCAGCAGGGTAGGTTGGTGCAATCCTTAAACAGTTTCCCTAACCTCTCACCTCATATACTCTTTGGTAGCGCGTGTGATATATATATATATAATGTTTGTGGTTCTCAGTAATTTTCTAGAAAAAAATGTTGATTTTAAATTGTAAACAATAACTGTCAGAAATAGGCTTGGTCCAGAAGTGGTTACCATAACTCTTTTATTCTATCTTTAACAGAAAGCCTGAGCCGCCATCTTCCACACCCGCCTCCAGCACCAGCTCGTTCTGACAGGAAGCAGAGGCCCATTACTCCTCAACGTAAGTACTAGAATACGCAAGCTGCCAATATAAAGAAACAGGACACAAGGCACCATCATCCACACTTTACAAACAGGCATTATAAAACACATAAAAAGCTATTTAACAACCATCCATTTTTAAGTTCATACACACACACACACCTCAAACTAGGGGTCGACCGATTATTAATGGCCACTTTTTTGTAATAATCGTTATCGTTGACAAACTTACCAATATAGTGCTTCAAGGTGTTGTACTCGGGTGATGCTTGCAGCGGCAGACATCCCCCGTCCGGTACCGTTTTTTAACAACCGATGTTGCTAAGCAGCCGCTTGTCTGTTATTACAAACAGCTGGAGGGGAAGTCCTCCCCAGAATTGCAGTCGCTGTAAATCTGAGGAGAAACTCTGAATTGAGGGGAAGCTCTGCTGATTTTATCATCCAATCGTGTACAAGCAAACATTCTTTTTTTTTTTTTTTCCTTGCATGTCCCCCTCAGATCTACAGCGACTGCACTTCCAAGTGCACTTGTAGTGGAATGTGTATTTTCCTTTAGTAAATAGACCCCACTGTTAGTATTGTAACCTATAATTGTTTATTCTATTACTACAATATTTGGAAATGCATCTGATCTTAGTATCTGACCGCCACTACAATCGGCCACCAGTAACTACGGTGGAACTTAGAAAAGAGTAGCGAAAATAAAATATTTGCTATATAATGAAGAGAAAAACAAACCTATTTTTATTTAAAGCGTTTGTTAACCTAAAAAAAACAAACCTGTTCCCTTAACAACTTAAGGAAGGACCACCCGCCGCAGTTATATGTCGGCTGTTTTAAGAGGACTACCATTGTTATGGCAGCAGATAGCTGCCATAACCCCGGTATCTTCTTCAGCGGGCGGTCCTCTTTCAGATAAAAGTGGTTACTGCGGCGGACTTGCCGCAAGTTCACTTTTATCAGGGGCAGAAGAGGCGGTGGAGACGATCAGGTCCACTTCTGCCCTCCAGTCTTAAAGGGGCTTTTTTTTGGGTGGGGGTGGAGAATATGACATTTCTTTTTATATAAATTTTTCTTTTTCTTTTTGACCCCAGATTTCACATTAAAGAGGACCTGTCATTCTTTTTTTCTATTACAAGGGATGTTTACATTCCTTGTAATAGGAATATATGTGACACAAAATGTATTTATTTTTTAAAGGACTATGTTAAAATAAAAAGTAAAAAAAAAAAATATTTTTATTCTAATCTCTAGAAATCAATTTATTTGAATGCTATCATCAACATTGGCTATCTCGTCTATTTCAGATCAACAAGACCTGTCAGATGGGATTTCGCTGCGGGATGAGCCAGAGCTGACCCCTTTAACCACTTTGATGGCCCAGAAGCAGACTCTTGGCCACAGGAAGCTGCCCACCCTATTGTACCTCCACTGCCTCGCCCTCTAGAGGAGCAGCCAGTGCCACAGCAGTTGCCACCGAGTCCGACAACAAGTGTCCTCCTGCTGTCAGAGATCCGGAGGCTGGCCAAGGACAACAAAAAGATGGCTCGGGAGAATCGGAGGTTGAACCGGACCCTCCACCGTACCATCAGAAACCATACTGATGATATGGAGAGGATGTTGGTCCGGTTCAACCAACAGCAGAACCAGGCAATGGAGCATTGCAGATTATCTTTGCTGGAAGCAATTTCCAGACACAATGCTCCATTGCCTGGTACTAGTACTAGCTCTACCACCCTGAGCAGCCGAGAAGCCTCTCCATCATAAGAAACCATCCACTGCTCCAGGACCCAAGGCCACTAGCTAATGTGATTGTTTGTTATGTTCATGTTCTGTTAAATTAATATATTTTCTACTTTTGTTTTGTTTGTAAAAATAAAGTTTTTTTTTGACTAATAAAATCAGTCTTTAGTGCTTGATTTTGTTGAGGGAGACACACTGTAGACACACTGTGATAAGCCGTTGACACAGAAATAAAAAGTTTGTGATCCACAGATCCCTCCGCCTGCTCCGCAACTCAAAAGGAGTGTTGCAAAGCGAGCTGTAGATTCTGTCCCCCATCCCCATCCAAGGAAGCCAGACATAGGACAGAATAAGGTGACAGACACTACTGTACATAGAAATGTTTATTAGGTCTCTCAAAAGCATAAAGCAACTCCAACAATAATAACAGTATTAGTTCCCTTCTGCAACGGCAGAAAACACCCGCTCACTCTGGACACTTGTCGGAGGGCAGGATAGTAGCTCCTTGGCAATATCTGCGAGGGCAGGCCACTCCTCGCTCTTCTCTTGCCAAAAAGACATAGGATCTGTGGTGGTGTGCACTGGTGGGGCTGACAAATAGGAGATGACAACATCCTTTGCTGAAATGCGTTTCTTGGGGCGCACTATGCTGCTGGAGGTTCCCATTAGGGTGTCAAGTGCCTCAGCCAAGACAGAAGATGCTCCGCGACCGCTGGCAGGAGTTCTGCTCACTTCAGTAGATGTCATCAATGTTGCATGGGAGAGGGGGTGTTCAATATCTTCTTCCTCCTCTCCCAGCTCTAGAGGCCTTACTATCTGCCTTTCCCTCTGACGCACCCTGTCAATAAGTCTGTCTGGCCATGTTGTCAGAGCACTGCACTGCACAGCCATTTTGCCCTTGACGCGAGGGTCACACATGGCAGCCAGCATCAGTTCTGGGCAAGAGGCGGTCAAATCCTGCGTGCGCCTGCCCAATTCCATGAGAAATGTGTTGAGCAGAGCCAACACATCAGGTTGAGGGCCACCACCAGGCAAAGGTTCCTCAGCTGACTTGAACCGCTCCAATTTGCTCTGAAGGTGGTTAAAGAGTGGGAGCACATGAGCAATGCTGGCATCCTCGTGGCTCAGATGTTCTGTGACAGAGAGGAAAGGTTTGAGGACTGCCACAATCTGCCCAATTATGGCCCAGTCCTCCCTGCCTAAAGGTCTCTCTATGCCAACATTATGATCACAGGCCATGGCATGGAGAGCCTTCTGCTGTTCAAGGATGCGTTCCAGCATTGCTAGGGTTGAATTCCACCTAGTCCCCACATCCTGTTTTAAGCAGTGTTCTGGAAGGCCTGCCTTCCTCTGTTCCACCCTGAGGAGGTGGCTGTCCCTCACACTTCGATGGAAGTGGCCAGCCATCTTCCGACAAGAGTCCACCACTTTGGACAGCCTTCCATCCCCGCCAGAATTAGCCTCCACCAACCGAAAGCTGTCAGTTACCACCTGGTGGAGAAGGTGGGCTGAGCAGCGCACACCCACAAAACTGCCATCCCTTACAGCCTTGACCATGTTGCTGCCTCCATCAGTGACAACATAGCCAATGCGGTAGTTGTTGCTGTCTGCCTGTCCAAACCACTGCAACAACATTTTCTGCAGGGCTTGCAGGATGTTTTGTGCTGTGTGTTTTTCATCAAGCACCTCAGCGTGCAGGAGAAAGGAACGGTGCCCCTGTTTGTCAACTGCTGACGAGGATCCAGATCTTTGAACTAGTACATCATGGAACACCTTGCCCTGCCACCAATGTGCCGTCAGGGACAGGAAGGCGTGTCGGGCACTAGATGCACTCCACAGGTCAGTGGTCAGGTGCACTGCCTGTCCACCTGCCTTTCTTTTTTTTTTTTTTTTTTTTTCTTACCACTTCAGAAAGAGTATTCGTGGGTGAGTGTCAGCTATGCCCGCATCTCCAACCCTCTAGTTGTCTTAGCATCATTAGTGGCTTGTTTCATTCTCCCCCTTTTTTTTTTTTTTTTTTCCCCCCCCCTGGGGTTGGAGGGGGATAGGGGTCCTGAGTCGGGCATCCATGAGATTTTCAAAGCCCAAAAATACATATATACATCCGACATCCCACCCAGCCTCCATTCCCCCTCCGCTTCCTTTGTCCTAAATCCCGTTCCATCATTCTTCCAGTTAGCCCCCCTGGGGGTTTTTATTTTTATTTCCCCCCCCCCCCCCCCCCCCCTCCCCCTATCCCCCCCGCACCCCCGCCCTCCCCGTCCGCTGTTTTGCTGTTGTAAAGTGGCCCTTTCTCCTCAGTGTCTTCTCCTACCCTTAGTGTCTGCCTTTCCGTGGCTAGATCTCTTTTCGGCTCCGCCCCCCAGGGATCATCGGTTGTCACGACGTCAAAGCCTCCCTGTAGCTCCAAGACCTCTTGAATTTTCTCCAACTCTCCCATCTAGCCCTCGTGGCCTCTCTGTCCTCCTCTCCTGTGTACAGCACACATTCCATCATATACGTGGACTCCACTGCATCAACCCATTCCCATAAGGGTGGGCTTTCCTTGTCCTTCCACCTCCTTGGAATTACCCTTTTAGCCGCGTTAAGCAGATGGGGAATCAATGAGCCTTTATATTGTTTAATTTCCTTGGATGTGGCATGCATAAGTGCCACCCAAGGGTCGTTTTTTACCTTGATCGTTGTTATTTCTTTTATGTATTTTAGGATAGTCTCCCAGAATTTTTTGATTTTAGGACACCCCCACCATATATGACCCATTGTGCCCCTTTGATCACACCCCCTCCAACAGTTCGCAGATGTATCCGCCTGAAAATTGCTGACCCTGTCTGGGGTTCTGTACCACCTAGCCATACACTTAAAGTTTGTTTCTGCAGTTCTCGCATCTACCGCTGACCCGTGTGCTAATTTTAAAATTTTCTTACTTGTGCCTATTTCTAATTGTGTTCCTAGTTCGCTTTCCCATTTGGTAAGGTATGGCGGCATCTCCGGTCTATCTCTTTCTAATAACAGTTTATATATTCTGGAAATTCTTTTTTTTGAGCATTCTGCCGTAAAGATTTTCTCTAATTTTGTTAGATCCTTAGCCTCCCTTAATGGGCTAGGAAGAGAGCCCACAAAGTGGGTTAGCTGGCGATGCCGCCATCCATCTATGGAAAAAGCCTCATTATTCTGTAACTCGTGCAGTGTCATAACCTTCCCCTTGCTAATAACTTCCCCTAATCTCGTGCAATCCTTTCTAATCCAATCACCTCCTATTTCCTTTAACCCTGGCGGGAAAAAAGGATTTTCTTTAAGTGCTATAAGTGGCGAATTATAATTTTTGTTGAAAATTTTGTATATTTTATCCCAGATTTTCAAAGTCGTGATGGTGATTATATGTGTTTTTTCTCCCAGTGTCCGGCTTTTCGGGGGGTTCCACACAATCTTCCCCAGCCTAGCTTCACTCAGTGCTTCCTCCAATCTAACCCATCTTTTAGTGTTATCTATTTTGCCCCATTCTGCAATTCTTAATAGTGCTATAGCATGGTAGTAGCTTTCTATGTCTGGGACCGCGAGACCACCCAGACTTTTGTCTTGTTTTAGAACTTGGAGGGAGATTCTATGTTTTTTGTAATTCCATATGAAATTCATTATAATGGCTCTTAATTTACCGAGGTACTGTTTTGGGAGAGGGAGGGGGAGCATCTGGAATTTATATGTGATGACTGGTAAGATCATCATTTTTACTGAATTAATCCTGCCTATCCAGGATAGAATTTTTCCCTTCAGCTCTTGGCATTTTTTTTTATGTCTTCTAGGAGTGGGATGTAATTAATTTTGTATAATTTCCTCGGGTTGTTGGCCAGTTCTATTCCTAAATATTTTATCCTTTTTTTCCAGACGAAACTAACTGTTTTCTGTAGGTTCTGTTTCTCTATTTTATTTAGATTAATATTAAGGATAAATGTTTTTGAAGCATTGATTCTAAAGTTTGTTAGTTCACCATATTCCTTCAAGATTTTGAGCAATATGGGGACTGACTTCTGGGGTGAACTTATGTAAAAGAGGACGTCGTCCGCGAAGGCCGCAAGTTTGTGCTCTTCGCTGCCGACTTTACAGCCTTCCACCTCTGGGTTTCCGCGAATTGTAGCTAACATCGGTTCCAAAGATAGAATAAAAAGGAGAGGGGAAAGTGGACAGCCCTGCCTGGTGCCATTAAACAGTTCGAACTCCGCGGAGGTCGTTCCATTGACCTTGATGTTAGTTTTCGGATGATTGTATAGGGTTTTAATTTTTTGAATAATTCTGGGTCCAAAACCCATCTTCTGTAGAGTGTTGAACATGAACCCCCAGTCTACTCTGTCGAACGCTTTTTCAGCGTCTATCGAGAGAAGTAGACTGGGGGCTCTCGAGTCTCCCATCCTCTGTATGGCTAGCAATGTCCGAATCCCATTGTCCCTCCCCTCTCTGCCCGGGACAAACCCGACCTGGTCCGGATGGATCAGTGTGCCCAGGTGACCCTTTATTCGATCCGCCAGTATCTTTGCGTATAGTTTTGTGTCAAAATTTAATAAGGAGATGGGTCTGTAATTCGAGCACACCGATCCATCCTTCCCATCCTTCCTCAAAAGAGTAATCGTAGCTTTTAGGGCCTCTTCGCTCATTTCATAGTCTATCCCTAGTCCATTCATATATCGCAGCAATCTCGGTATAAGAATCTCTTTGTACGTTTTATAATATGAGGCCGTGAAGCCGTCCGGGCCCGGGCTCTTCCCTATTGGGGAGTTGTTAATGGCTGCTAGGATCTCCTCCTCAGTTATTGGCCTCTCAAGCTCATCTCTCTCCTCCTCCCCTAGAGCCATTAGCCCTGCCCTCTCTAGGGACTCTGATGTTTTCTGGCTATTTCCTATGCTGTCGTTGTTTCCCTTAGTTTTCACCTCGTAAAGTTCTTTGTAATAGTCTCTGAATGTAGAGGCTATTTCACTAGAGGTGAACTTCATCTCCCCGTTTCTTGTTTGGATTTTTTCAATAAAATTTCTGGTTTTCTTTTTTTGTAATTTCCTTGCTAAATATTTCCCTGGCTTATTGCCCCATATGTATTGTTCCCTGGCCAATTTATTGAACTTCTGTCTAACTTCCTGTTCAGCTAAGTCTTTCAATTCCTCTCTCTTATCTGTAAGCTCTATATATATGCTCTGGCTAAATGCCCCCCCAGATTTGTGCTTTTGCTCCAGAGTTTTAATCTCGGCTATCAGAGCCTGCGTCTTTCCCATCCTCTCCTTTTTCTTCCAGGAGGCTTTAGCTATCAGGAGCCCCCTAATGAACGCTTTATGAGCGTCCCACAGTTGTGCCTCTGAAACCTCTCCGTTGTCGTTGATTTGAAAGAACCATTCTAGCTCCTTTTTGATATAATCCCTAATTTCTTTGTCATATAACAATTCAGGATTAAGTTTCCATCCGCTAGAGGGTTGTTTGTGTTCGGGGAACCTTAGCCTCATGGATACCGGCGCGTGGTCCGAGAGGGAAGCTATTCCGATTTCGGTTTCTTTGACCCTTTCCAGTATACCATGGTCTATTAAAATATAGTCCAGGCGAGAGTACATCTGGTGGACAGGGGAGAAGAACGAGTAATCCCTCGACTGCGGGTGCTGGATCCTCCACACATCCAACAGTTGGTCCTCCGATAGTTTTTTTTTGATCCGCTTCAGTTGTATGTTGCCCCTCCCCGTGCCACCAGACGTACTGTCCTTCACGGGGTCCATCACGAAATTGAGGTCGCCCATCAGGATCAAATATCCTTTCCTGAAGGCCCTTAGCTTACGCAGAATTGCTTCAAGAAATAAGATAGGTTTGGCGTTGGGGGCATAAACATTGGCCAGTGTAAGTTCTACCCCTAGGAGGGAGCCCCTGAGAAACAGGTACCTCCCCTCGGGGTCCGTCATTCTCTCCTCCACCTTGAAGTCGATGTCCCTCGCGATCCCAATAGCCACTCCTCTTGCCCTACTCAAGATAGTATCTCCATAAAACCAATTTGGGAGAGCTGGAGAAAAAAGTCTAATATTTGAGGAATGTGCCAGGTGAGTCTCTTGCAGAAACACTATACCTGCGCCATATCTCTCTGCTTCCTCCAAAATTTTAGATCGCTTGCCGGGAGAATTTAAGCCTTTCACATTATATGATAAAAATTTAATTTCTATGTCCTTCATTTATTTTTTGGGATTTTGTTTTTTTTTTTTTTTTTTTCCCCTCTGAGATATTGGTGGTGATGACTGCCCCACAGCGGACGTGGTTTCCCTCCCTCTTCCCTCCCTTCCTCCCCTCCCTCCCTCCCCCTTCCCCCTCCCCCCCCCTTCCTCCCCTCCTACCCCTCCCCCCCCCCCCCCCCCCCCCCCCCCTCCCCTCCTCCCCTCTCTTACCCCAACTAGGGTCCCCGGGTCCTTGGGGGCCATCCTTTGTGGCTTCCCTTAGACTCCGGATTCCTGGTGAGGTGGAGCCTGTTTAGCCCTCCCCTCCCCCTCCGCAGCCCGGACTCAGGGCGCAGAGGGGGGGGGGGGCGGGGCCGGTTAGAGCTAAATTCTTTTGTAGCTATGTGTGGGCACTCGCCCCACCCCCCTCGCCACCACCCCCCCCAGGGTCTCCCAGGCCTTCCATCTCCATCCAGCCCTGCAGATTCGGAACTGGAATCCCGAGTTTTGTACAAAATCCCTGCACTTCTTCCGGGAACCTCAACCTGGCTGAACACCCCTCCTTTGACCCTATTAAACATGAGGGAAAACCCCAGTTGTACCTTATGTTTTCCCTTTTCAGTATTTCCAATAGGGGTTTCTGGTGTCTCCGTCTTTCGAGGGTTCGGGCCGATAGGTCTGCGTACACTTGAATTTCAACTTCTTTATGCAGTATAGGAGATTTATTTTTTATTTTAGCCCACAGGTCCTCCTTTTCTTTAAAGTGGCTGAATCTGACAATTATGTCCCGGGGCCGCTCAGCGCCCCCCCTTTCGGGTCTTCCTACTCGGTGTATCCTTTCTGTGTGGGGAAAATGATCAAAGTCCTTGCCGCTTATGGGGCCCAGGATTTCCCATAGTTTTCTTTCTAGGTCTTCCCCTCTTTGTTCCGGGACGGCACGCAGCCTCAGGTTTTGCCTCCTATCCCTATTTTCTTGGTCCTCTATCTTATAGAGGGTGTCCCTCTGCGTGAGGTAGGCGCCTTTTAACTGAGTTTTCAGCTTCGCGATTTCCAAATCTATGGAGTCCGCTCTCCCCTCCACCGCCTCAACCCTGGACAGCAGATGGCCCATATCCTCCCGTAGGGTGTTAATTTCGAGTTTGATTACGTTTTCCAGGCGTAAAAGCATCGCCTCCATTTCATGTTTATTGGGGATGTGGGTTCCTGCTTGTTGATCCTCCCCCCTACTGGGCTCAATCTCAGACTCCATTGTGAGGTCCGCTCTGGAGTCATTAATTTCTCCTTCCACTCCGCCCCTACTCTCCGGGGAGACTCCGACCCGCATTTCTTTTCCCGATGTTTTTGGGCTTGCACCCTGTCTTAAATAATGTTTAATTGTGCTTGTCTCCCCTTTACTGCCTTTGGTGGTGGCTTTCTTGGGCTGTTTGGGTGGGTCTTTACTCATGTTGATCTTTTTAATGGGCCTGATTCTCTTCCCCAGTCTTGTTATGGTCCTGGGCCTCCTGGACCCTTTTCCACCTCCTGCCTTTGAATGCGATCCTTACTTTAAGGCTGTCCTTTGTCCCTCTGGGTGTCCCTCTAGTGTATACAGTCGGGTTTGCAGAATACTGGGGGGGACTTTTTCCGTCTGTAGGGTCTTTGAGTGGTGTACTAGACGCTTACGCAATGGCTGGGGCTATTTTATTTGAATGGGGGGATTTGTTCGTCCTTCCTGCTAAATAATTTCCACCCTGCGCGATTTGCACCTTCTCGGTGTCCTATCAAAAAAGCTCTACTGGTAGAATCAGGAGATATTAACGATATGTTACATGTTGCATGTTGATATGTTACATGAGGTCGCTGATCTTGGTGACATGGGCAGCATACAAAAATGAGGTTTTATATTTTACACCTCGTTTTATGCTTAAGGAGAATCTGAGATTTAAGTAGTACCAACATAATCTGAGGAACCAGTCCTATTTCAAAACATCTGTCATCAGGCTGAGCCGCTATGGCCAGTGCGTTTAAATACCAGTCGGGATCATACCTTTATTCCATAGTACAGTATTTGAGAAATGGCAGTATATCTCCATGCGCACTGATCAGAATCTCGCTTTCATTCCATAAGGCGGTTTTTAGTATGAGAAAATCAATCTTCCCAGGCCCCAATCAAAATCACACTTTCATTCGATCGTGCATCCATTTAGCATAGAGAAATAGCGCTTCATAGGCGCTAATCCGAGTTGCACATACAGTCCCTAGAGCAGCTTTTGGTGTGTGAGGTGTCTGTAAGGCGGATTACATAGTTTTTATTTCAGACAATTACGGACAATTTTGCGCCCTTGGGGGCTATAATGTCCGTCCCCTTCCTTTAATCTTGGGATTTACAGCCCGCATATGCCCATGTGTGGCTATGATACTTCAGACAATACCTTTCGTACTCCCGTTATAACCATGCTGCAATAGAGGGGGAAGGAATCAAACCGCTTTGTTGCCAAAGTTAGCCTCTCTGGGCCTCCGTACACCCCCAGGTCTGCCTGAAGCAATTTGAAAACGCATACGGACAAATTTTTACACAGCTGTGATTTAGTTTCTCCAAGTTTTCATCCTCTGCATATAGATTACTGGGCGCCCATTAGCCAGTGCTTAGAGTGAGGGATTTGTGGCTATGAGACAGGCGTCCTGGCAGTCCCAGGTAGAAATGCTCTTACCTTCTGGCATGGAGTAATTGTACATCAAATCCCATACTCACGGATCCTCTCTCCCTGGGCTCTATGGTTCCTCCGGGTGTCCCTGCCTTGGAATATGGTGGGTTGGAGAGGGGGGGGGGGGTACGGAGCGACGCCGGCACTTTCGGGGCCGGACCGGGTCTACTGCGGTCCTACCCGCTTTGTCCTCCCCTCGCTGGAGGACCGTGGCGTCCAAGTCTCCCGATCCTGTGGAGCGGCGAGGGCATCCTCGGCGTCTCACTTCCTGGAGCGGTCCGGCGCCTTCCTCCTTGACGCGTCCGCTCCCCACGGCCCCAGGGCTCAGGCTCCTCCCTCCGTGCGGACGCTACGTCCGTACGTCCATCTGTGAGGCCTCTCCACCTGCCTTTCTAATCTCCTCCTTGAGCACCCCAACACAAGACCTGTATAAGGCTGGCACCACAGTTTGGCTGAAGGTCTTACGTGATGGCACACGGTACTGTGGTGCAACAGCCTGCATCAACTGCTTGAAGGGCTCACCTTCTACCATATTGAAAGGTGCTCCTCCAACAGCAATGAGCTGGCCGATCAGGCGTGTTATTTTTCATACCTGTGCCTGAGACATACCCTTAGTACTCTGAAAGCCACCAAAATCTTCCAGGGTGGCCTGGTGGCTGGTATGGGTTGGATGTGGGGTGGTAACAGTAACAGCATTTTTTTTCTGTATACTTGCTGGTGGTGCTGGTACTTATGGTGGCTGTGGTGGTGCCACTATTGGTTCCCCTTTTGGTGTTTGGAGGGGCCATACTTTTCTCCCCTAACAGCACTGCTTGGTGGTGCACACGCATGTGCTGGTTCATGCCACTGTTGCTGAGATGCCCTATGTCTCGGCCCGGCTGATCTCCCTGCCACAATGGTTGCATTTGGCCTTCTGACCAACGCCAATTCTTTTAAAATGCAGCCAAATGCTGGAACGGCAGCCAGCACCAATGACACTGCCTGCAGTGCCTGATGGAATCGCATCCACTGTAGTGGTTAGACTCTCTTCCCGAGGTTCAGCAGGAGCAGGATGAAGAGATCTGAACATCACAGGTATTTTGGGTGCTGTGGTGGATTGAGGCATAATGGTTGCATTGGCCGATGATGCTGGAGGCTTTGAAAGAACTTGGGCAGGGGACTTATCAGGAGAGAAAAGTAGTGGGGACTGAGGGGAGATATATTCTCCTGGGCTGTCGCTGGGGCCAACATGGGTAGATGGTTGGTAATCCAATTTGTCTATGTCAATTTGTTCCATCTCTTCCACATTGCCAGGGGAAGAGTGATCCTTACAATCTGTAAACTGACTCTCTTGCTTGCTTATCACTAAGCTCCCTGTAGTGCTGATAGTGACATCATCATGAGCCTGGGCCTCCTCACATGTTTCATGCTGCATGACCAGGATCTCCATCTTTGGCTGCACAAAGGTGTGTGCGCTGGGAACCCCTTTGGCCTGCCCTCTTCCTCTTAAAATAAAATGTACCAATGGGCACCATGCTACCAGCAGCAGTGGCAGAGGTGGTAGCGCCACTTTTGCTATCAACTGTCACTGTGCTGCTGGTTCTAGAAGGTAAGTCCTGGAACAGCTGGCAACGTGCAAATGTCTGCTGTTTGCCAGGCTCTTTCACTCCTGGTCGTCTCAACTTTATGGGAGGTGAGCTGAGCTAAGGGGGCGCAGAGACAGAACGTCCCACCTGCTGCTGTTGTACACGACGGCTCAAAGCTCTCCCTCTCCCAGCAGTACTCTTACTGCCTTTTTGTCCTTGTTGTTTGCTGCTCATTTTGCCTTTACAAGTCAAAAAAATACAAAAAAATATATGAGCAGACTAACACCAAAATCCAGAGTAAAAGTATAAATCCAGAAACGAAATAAGCAATAAAAGATGATAAACTTGCAGACTCCAAGAGATATCAAGTCAAATGAAAAGCAAAAATCAAAGGATCACGAAGATATTTGATCAAATGCACTGACAAATAGTTGTATGATCTGCTCCACAAAGAGAAGTCATATGATCGGGCATGCCCTGTAAGCCTCAGCATCAGAAGAAAACCTCTAATTGGTCAACCAACAGTCACATGTTTCTGTAGTAAAGAAATTTGGACCGACAACAAATTTTTATTATTCGTAGAGTGTTGATATTTGTTATACTGAATATCGAATTCATTCGAATCATTCGTTATATTCGCTATAATAATTTATTTTGTATTAGTTGAAATTCGATATTATTTGGTAGTTGGAGCCGAAATTTGAATCATTCGTTATATCCGCTATAATAATTTCTTCGTTCGTATTAGTTGAAAATTTGAAATTCAATATATCTGGTAGTTGGATTTGAATAATTTGGAGCCGAATTTTAAATCATTTGTTATATCCGCTATAATAATTTCTTTTGTATTAGTTAAAATTGAAATTCGATATTTGGCGAAATTCCGTTTACGAATTTCGGCTCCAAATTATTTGAATCCAATTACCAATGGTAATTGGATTTGAATAATTTCGAATAATTTGGAGCCGAAATTCGTAAACGGAATTTCGTATTCCGTAAAGAATTCGTATCCCAAAAAATTTGTGATTCGTACGAATTTTTCGAAATTTCCGATTCGTACGAAACTAATCGCACATGTCTAGTATTCCAACATGATAACAACCCCAAACACACCTCCAAGATGACCACTGCCTTGCTAAAGAAGCTGATGGTAAAGGTGATGGTCTGGCCAAGCATGTCTCCAGACCTAGACCCTATTGAGCATCAGTGGGGTAGCCTCAAACAGAAGGTGGAGGAACGCAAGGTCTCTAACATCCACCAGCTATGCAATGTCATTATGGAGGAGTGGAAGAAGACTCCAGTGGCAACCTGTGAAGCGCTGATGAATTCCATGCCCAGGAGAGTTAAGGCACTGCTGGAAAATAATGGTGGCCACACAAAATATTGACACTTTAGGCCCAATTGGGACATTTTCAATTATGGATGTACTCACTTTTGTTGCCAGTGATTTAGACATTAATGGCTGTGTATTGAGTTATTTTTAGGGGACAGCAAATTTACACTGTTATACAAGCTGTACACTACTTTACATTGATGATTTAGTTGCTGACCAAATTTCGGACCAGTCCGCAATGTCAAGGGTACGACCAAGGTCTGCCTCCCATTTCTGAGTGTAGGAAGGGTTGCCTAAGTCAGGTTTGACCAGAAGCTGAGAATAGAGGGATGAGATCAGTCCTCTAGCGTGTGGGTCACTCTTACATGTAGATTTAAAGCTAGTGAATTGGTTTAGGGGAGTGGCTGTGCTTATATTGGGCATGTCAAAGTTTTTAATTTGGCAGTATCTGAACAGTTCTGATTGAGGTAAACCGAAGGTCTCGCACGGATTCATGAAGGGGATAAAATTTGAAATCTTGACTAATTTATGTAGTCTTAATAAGCCCAAAAATGCCCATGCATTAAATGCCTTAGGGGAGTCCCAGGCAGGGTAAAAGGGCAGGTTTTTGAGGAAGGAGAGGAGGGGTTGTGAGGGTATTGCAGGTGATAGTTAAATTTGAGTCTATCCCAAAGAGATATAAAGTGTTTGGTGACGGGGTTGTGTAGTCTCAGGCGGTCTTTGGGACACAGCCATAGTAAGTTAGAGACCAATAGGGGGTCACATTCTGCTGATTCTATCGCCACCCATTAGGGAATTTTATGCATTGAACGGTATTTGGGTAAGCTGGCAATGTATGCTGCTCTGTAGTAGGCTGCGAAGTTGACAAAGTGTATTGTCTTTTAGTCAAGTTGCTTTCCCGCCAAGAGTCAACTAAATTGTGTCGAAGTTGGGAGAAAGACAGCTTAGTAGGGCTGGGGGCCGGGTTGTAGGGGAATTTGTCTAGGAATGGGAGGAGGACCTGATTTGAGTCGCCACACATAAGTGTTCCCATCTTATGCACGGACACAACTTGCATAAGGTGTGAGATAAAGGGTGTTGGCTGTTTGTTGGGAGCATAATACGAGATAATGGTAACTGCTGAATACATTATATGTCCTGTGAGGATTAAGTGTCGTCCTTACGGTTCTTTAATTTTGGATTGAGGAGTGAATGGGACTGAGCGGTGGAAGGCTATAAGGGTTCTGCGTTGTTTGGTGGTAGCTGAGGCAGTGAATGTATGCGGGTAGAAGGAGCTCAGATATTTAGGGGTGGAGCGAACTGTGAAGTGAGTTTCCTGGAGGCATACTATGTGTACTTTTAGAGTGTGGAAGGAACGGAATGCCTTGGTGCATTTCTGCGGTACATTAATACCCTGAACATTCAGGGAAAGTATGTTAAGAGGTGCCATGGCAGCTGATTGGGGAAGTAGAACTTACCAGTTGTCGTGATGTGCTGGCTGAGTAGGTCAACCTGTGTGGATAGGGAAAAGGAGGAGGAGGACCAAAGTAAACAGAAATCATGAGAGGCAAGATAACATATTATCTGGATGTACTTATAGATGAATCCAATTGAAGCCTGTGATGAGGGATTCAATTCCCTATCAGGGGGGAGGAGCCATCATCGATCGCCCACATATTAAGGATGGGTAACTGAGGGGGCAAGATGGGACACACGTATCTGTAAGATGTGTTGGTATTTAGCCCGCAAGGCGCTGAACCAAAGTAGGGTTTATAGCCCCGAATGCTCGTTAGGGGTAAATATTGGATGTATATAACACCTTCATGAACAGGACCTGGTTTGTCCAAAATGGGGGGTAGGAAGAGGGGGCGTAGGGAGGGGGATGGAAAGGAGGGTGGGAATAAGTGGGGGACGAGCTTTCAGATCTATAATGGGTGGGCAGTTAGGTTAGCAATTTAAGTAATATTATTACTTTTATCTCTAGTGCTGCTGTGCAGTTGCCCAGTTCCCTTATTTCTTTTTCCCTTATATGTTCTGATGTCTGCTTCAGTGCTTTGTGAAGCATACGCTCTATTTGCTTTAGAAGAGCTGGGGGAGCAGAGGAGTCATGTGAAGAGCCTTGGGAGAGGGAGACTGGCTGGTAGGGAAGAGCCGAACACCCCCCCCCCCCGGTTCGGTTTGCCGCAGAACATGCGAACAGGCAACAAATTTTGTTCGAACACGTGAACACTGTTAAAGTGTATGGAAGACGGACATGATTAATAAAAAGTGCTAATTTTAAAGGCTTATATGCAAGTTATTGTCACAAAAAGTGTTTGGGGACCTGGGTCCTGTCCCAGGGGACATGTATCAATGCAAAACAAAGTTTTAAAAATGGAAATTTTTCGGTAGCAGTGATTTTATCAATGCTTAAAGTGAAACAATAAAAGTGAAATATTCCTTTAAATTTCATACCTGGGGGTGTCTATAGTATGCCTGTAAACTTGCACATGTTTCCTATGTTTACAACAGTCCCTGCACAAAATGAAATTTCTAAGGGAAAAAAAGTAATTTAAAAGTACTTAAGGCTATAATGAATTGTTATTTTTAACCACTTGCCTATTGACTACATACAAAATGTAAGTGCGATATGGTTTTTATGTACAAATAAAATTTTAAAGCAACAGTATTGCGCTATGGATACTCGTTTGTTTTGCATGTAAACGTTTGTGGAAGGAAGCAAGGATCATCCCGATAGGATCTTTGAGTGTATCCATACACAGTGAGAGAGACTTGGAAGACCCTGGATAGAGACCCGGGCAGGGGGATATGCCGCAGGCCTTTTTTGATCTCTCTAACACAGGGATCAAAGCAGCTGGTAAGCGGCAGTCTTTTTGTTTGGTGGAGGATCCTTCTTTCCTTTTCAATCACTCCTTTCTGAGGGTGTCAAACATAGGAACACCACGAGAACTTTAGCAACAGGATTACAATACCCTGTGTGGACTTTCTTGAATAATATCTCATTGTCATTTAATCACGAATTTTCTTTATTATTATATCTATTAATTCTTGTTTTCACTACAATTGAAAGAAAATTTCCTAGATATTATTGTATACGTTCTTGTTCACAATCACATGTTCATAAGCACTGTAATTGTGTAGCATTGGGGTGGTGCAATTTGTGTGGTAATGTTTTGGGCCAATCATATTGCATCCACACACTAGTTCATTGGTTCAAGGGAGAACCAGTTTTCACTAAAAATTTTTTCACTATTGTTATTCAATGCATGTAAATTTCCAGCGCAGCTACTTTTTTGCATTTGTACTTTGTGTGTGTATCTCACCTCAAGTTGCGGCAGGAAATTTAGTTTGTTTTATCCATTTATTTTTGATCACATCCTTTTTATATGGGATTAGTCTTTTACGTGTATACACACATCAATTGAGTAGCACATTTAGATTATTTATTTTTCATGAACCAGACAGCGCTGTTACTCCAACACATAGATATAATGAATTGTTGGTCTCGGCAATACACATAAAAGTCATTGAAAAAACGGCATGGGATTCCCCCACAGTCCATTATCAGGCCCTTTGGGTCTGGTATAAATATTAAGGGGAACCCCGAACCAAAATTTTTTAAAAAATTGCGTGGGGGCCCCCCTAAATTCCATACCAGGCCCTTCAGGTCTGGTATGGATTTTAAGGGGAACCCCATGCCAAAATAAAAAAAATGGGATGGCGGCCCCCCAAAAATCCATACCAGACCCTTATCCAAGCACGCAACCTGGCAGACTGCAGGAAAAGAGGGGGGATGAGAGAGCGCCCCCCCCTCCTGAACCATACCAGGCCAAATGCCCTCAACATGGGGAGGGTGCTTTGGGGTAGAAGCAAGGGGACCCCCAGATCCCGGCCTCCCCCCATGTGAAATGGTAACGGGGTACAAATGTACCCCTACAATTTCACAAAAAAAGTGTGAAAACGATAAAAATGGCATGACATGGCTTGGTGCTTTATTAAAAAATAAAAAAATAAAAATGTCCCACAAAGTCTTCTTCTTCTTCTCTTGCTCCGCCGACGGACCGGAAAAAAAATATCGGGGCCACATGGTCCACATCCCTTTGGTTTCCTTGTAGCGTCAGAGGGGGGGAGGTCACCCGATTTTTTTGGGGGGGACCCCATGCAATTTTTTTTTCTTTAATAATTTCAATTATTTTTATGTTTATTGCCAGGACCGACAATTCATTATAGCCGCGAGTACTTTTAAATTACTTTTTTTCCTTTTAGAAATGTAATTTTGTGCAGGGACTGTTGTAAACACGGGAAATGTGCGCCACTTTACAGGCATACAATAGACACACCCCAGGTACGAAATTTAACTTTTATTGTTTCACTTTAAGCATTATTAAAATCACCGCTCCCAAAAAAAATTCAGTATTTAAAACTTTTTTTTGCATTGATACATGTCCCCTCGGGCAGGACCCAGGTCCCCAACCACTTTTTATGACAATACAATGCTTATAAGCCTTTAAAATTAGCACTTTGATTTCTCCCATAGACTTTTAAAGGGTGTTCCGCGGCTTTCGAATTTGCAGCAAACACCCCAAATTGTTCACTATTCGGCGAACAGGCAAACAGGCTAACAGACTCAAACATCAGGCTCATCCCTACTTGCTGGCACAGCTTCTGCTTGTGAGAATGCACTGTGTTGCAGGAGGAGGAAGGCCATCTTGGCCGGAGCATGGGCCAGCGCTTCCTTAATGGAGGAATTTTTCAACTTGGTCCAGGTGCCTCCTAGCACCATGCTGTGTGGCCTGGGATAGCAGGAGCTAGCAGGAGAGGCTGTGTTAGTCAGATGCCGGTGGGCTTGCTGTTTTTATAACATAACAAATACAAGATAACATGCCATAAGTCACAGAAAATATGACAATTTAACTTCGGGTAATACAGAAATAGTTAACATAATGAACGAATAGATCTTGGCAATGGTACATGTATGGTATATCGTCAGCAGCTTCCATAAGTGGATCATCTGGATAGGATTTCCATATGGCGACCATTATTAATTCAGGTGAAGATAAACAAACGATAGGTGTCTAACAACAGTGTATCTAAAGGAAAAAAAAAGGTTGTTCAAAGGGTGTTACTAACGGGAGTTAAGGAGTAGTGTAGGTATCGGATTCAAGGGGGTATATTGAGTCATCCCAATTTTTCAAAATTTTATCAAACTGGAGTAAATTACCATCAATCTTTGCGGTCATATGTTCCAGTCTGTGTATTTCTGCAATTATAGTGAGGAAATGATGGAAAGTGTGGGGGGGGGGGGGTGGAGACAGCCATTGCCTAGGAATGGCTCGTTTTGCTGCTAATAATATAAAAGACCCAAGTTTCTGCAGTGATTTGGGAATGCCTGGAAGGGGGAGGCCTAGAAGGAAGTGTATGGGAGTCTTTTGTATGGTATTGGAGAGCAACGATTGTAGTAGCTTGTGGACTTCAGACCAGTAGGGATCAAGAACAGAACATTCCCAAAAGATATGGAGATGAGTGGCTACAGATTCTCTGCATCTCCAGCAAAGATTGGAGAGAGATGGGTTTTGAGCATGGAGTATATCAGGAGTTCTGTACCAAAAAAATAATATCTTGATGGCAGTTTCTTTTTGAGTTACACAGCGTGAAATTTTAGAAGTTGATTCCCATATTTTACCCCAGTTTACGTGATATCGGATGTACTAGATGTCACAGCTGAAAGATGCCAGCTTGAATCCATGGAAGTGTGCGTATATATGACAACCCATCCGGAATGTCGAGATTAAAGAGGACATTCCGGAGTGGGGAGCATGTGAAGGAAAGGGCAAAACAATCCGCACACTTCCGCCAAATAGATAGGGAGAAAAGCATCGGAGCTAGGCAGAGGGATCTCAATTGGGGCATGAATTTGTTTGAGGATGGCCATAACATATAGCATAGGTGCACCGGAGCATTAATACCCATTTCAATTTCAGCCCATCTGCTTGGGGTCTTCCTAGAAGTCCAAGTGGCCATTGCCCTAAGGTGAGATGCATAATAATATTTAATGAGGTCTGGGGCAGCCAGACCACCTTTAGACCTGAGGGCAAATACCACTGATTGAGCGATCCTATGAGAAGAGTTGTTCCAGATAAACTTAAGGCACCTCCTCTGGAGATTCTTCAGCTGTGACATCGGGACTGAAATTGGAAGTGTTTCGAATAAGTACAATAGTTTAGGCAATATTGCCATTTTGAGAACATTAATTCTGCCAAGAAGGGAAATAGGTATGGAGGACCAAAGATTTAGGAGTCTCGTTATTTCCGCAAACATAGGGGGAAAGTTGGCTTGGTAATGAGATGTATGAGGGGGTAAGGTGGATGCCTAAATATTTTAACGAGGATGTACACCATCTATATTTAAATCTATTTTGTAAAGAGGTGAGTGATTCTGAAGTGACGTTAATGGGGAGGGCTTCTGTTTTGGACTGATTAATCTTAAAGCCTGATATGGTTCCAAAGGAGGATAGGATAGTATGAAGGAAAGGTAGGGAGGTGTCAGGGTGGGTTATAGTCAATAAAATATCGTCAGCAAAAAGTGACAATTTGTATTCCTGTCCCCGTAGCGGGACTCCCCATATTTCAGAGTGGGTTCTGATGGCTATTGCAAGTGGTTCGAGGCTTAGTATAAACAATAGGGGGGATAGGGGGCAGCCTTGTCTGGTACCATTACTGAAGGTGAATCTCTGTGATGTGTAGGAGGACATCTGTACTTGGGAAGTAGGGGAGGAGCATAGGGCTTGTAAAGCTTGTACGAAGACCAGAGAATCCAAATTTGTCTAAGACCGCAACCATAAATGGCCAACTTAAACGGTCAAATGCTTTTTGTGCATCTAGGCTTAAAACTATGGTGGGTTGTCAGGTGAAAATAGCCGGTTCTCAGGCGGAAGACCGCGCAGTGTTGGTCTGCTGCCTGTCACCCGATCACGGTTCCCTTGTCCTTGGAGATTGAGAAGCTGCGCATTGCAAGTAGGATTGGCACCAGCCCCCTCTGACACAGTGTGATCCCCATGGGGGTGTCGGAGAGCGCAGGGGCCGAAGCTAAACAGCTCAATCTTCTTTCCCAGCCTACTGGCAACCAGTCAAGATTGGAACCTAGACCATGGTACCTAATATGCGAACACAGAGTGATCACTCTTCACATGGGCTAGTATTTGTGTCACCTTTATTATCACCTTACGATTGTCATTTTGTTTGGGATACTGTAACTCTATATTTTTGTTTGTACTTCTGTTTATTCTAAAATAAAAAATTCTTGAAAGTAAAACTATGGTGGGTTGTTTGGTTTTGGTTACTAAGTCAATTAGGTCAATGGTTCTTCTCGTATTATCTCCAGCGTGTCTCGTCGGGACAAAACCTACTTGGTCTTTGTGGATTAAAGTCGTCAGCATGGGTGATCATCTATTAGCTAATATTTTGGAAAAAATTTTATAGTCTGAGTTTAATAAAGCTATGGGGCGGTAGTTATCGGGTATTGCAGAGTCTTTACCTGGTTTGGGAATTGCTGTTATATTGGCGTGCAAAAATAAATAAGTTTTACTCTCCATGTATCGAAGAGGTTATGTGATCTTGTTAATTTGCAAAAGGAGGTGGAGAGTTTCTGGGCAGCGGATCGTGGAGGATCCCAAAATAAAGCTTGTCTATCCCTGGTCGGGGACATGCACACATTAAAATTGCCTCCTAGTATCATAAAAGGTTGGGAAAAAGGTTGTAATTTCTCAAAAACTGAAGTAAGGAAGCCAATTTGTCCCACATTGGGAGCATATATGTTTGCTAAAGAAAAGTGTGTATTCAGGTGACTACAATTCAGGAGTATGAAACGTCCGTGAGGGTCTAAATAAGATGAGAGGATCCGGATCAGGCATGAACGCTTAATCAAGATTGCTACTCCTGCCTTTCCGGAGGGGTCAGAGGCTGTATAAGCCACAGGGAAGTGTTTGGAGGCAAATTTAAAAGACCCTCCAGATTTAAAGTGGGTCTCCTGAATCATAATCACCTCCACTTTGGAGGCTCTAAACTCCTTCAGAGCTTGCCATCACTTCTTGATGGAGTTCAGACCCACACATTACATGAATACACCTTAAGAGCCATGGTTTATGAGGTATAGGCAACGCTATGTAAAACATTCTATACAATATCATTAAATGTATGAATAACCATAAAAAGTAACACTTCTGATAAAAAGTATACCGAAGTTGATGAAAAAAAGTAAGTTTAACAGTAGTAACCTTACATTGGTCAAAAAAAAGAAGACCTGTAGATTTTTTAAGTAAAAAATTTCCAGGCTACCCAGGCAAAAGCCATGGGTTGTAGTGAGATGCATGGCGGCCTGCAGGCGTCAACAAGTGGGGGGGGGGGGGGGTGTCCCCATCTCTGCTTGGAAAGCAGGCAAAACTGCACGGAATTATGTAATTAGGTACCAGCGAAATGCAAATAGAAATAAAAATTAAGAAAAAAGAACAAGGGAGATAATTCTTCCAGCAGGTGCTAGGTGATGGAGTTCATCTCGCTGAGGAGAGGCCTGTTCCTTAATTTTTCAAGGGAAGACGGCCAGTTCTCAGGAAGGCCACAGACAAGGCCAGCGGGTGTATTCTCGGGTCATGGTGTGGGAAATAAAAATACCGATCATTGAGAAGAGGGCCCTTCCCTCAAGTCGGGAATCTGTGGGAGTTAGCTCGTTGCGGTGTAGAAAAATTCTTCTGTGATCGTCGTTGGACTGGGGTCCAGATCTTGGCTGGAGTGGTAAGTGGTTTAGGATTTGGAGCTTGAGCTTGAAGATATTCTTCAGGTATTGGTGGGAGACCCAAGTTGCGGACGAAAGTTTCACCTTCATAAAGGTCTCTCAAGGAGTATTGGACGCCATCTTTGGTTGCAGATAAACGAAAGGGGAATCCCCAGCGGTATGGGATCTGGTGGTTTTGCAAATGTGTGGTGATAGGACGAAAGTTGCATCTTTTAGCTAAGGTAATTGCTGATAAGTCACTAAAAATCTGGATCCTGGATTGTTTAAATTCAATGCGTGACTTGTTGCGAGTGGCATTTGTTAGTTCTTCTTTGCTTTCATAAAAGTGGAAACGGACTATGACGTCTCTGGGATTAGCGTTGGGGGGTGGTTTTGGAGCCAGGGATCTGTGTGCCCTATCCAGGCGCCAATCTATGTCCAGGATGTGGGGGGGCTAGAGTGATGAATAGGGCTAGGAGGTAGGGACGAAGTTCTTTGTCACTGACCGTTTCAGGGATCCCTCTGATCCGTAGGTTTTTAACAGATTGTTTTTATTGTTTTTTCTTTGACAGAACAGAACACAAACAATACAAAAAACTAACATTTGCTTCATACATTATTCTCATGCATGTAGTTAACAATATGACAATCAAATATACTCATATGGAAAGAGGTAAGCCGCGCTTGGGAGAAAAAAAGGAGTGTAGGGGAAAAGGATTGAGGGAAATTGCAACCAATGAGTGAAAACAAGTAAAATCAAAAGTGAAATATAAGAAGTAAAAAATGTAAAGGCTGCTGCTAGAAAGTGAGATACTACACACTAGGCAAATATACAGTTGGATAAAGCTGCGCCAATGTAAAAAGAAAATGAACATATAAAGAATGTGTAAAACATAATAAACATATTAAACATATAAAGAATCTCATGCAGAACAGTCCAGATAGAAATGAATCAGTCCAGAGCAATTCCTCTAAGCGTCAGACAAGGGGTAAATTGAATCCACCAATCCAGTATGTTCAAATATAACACCTCCGTGCTCGTGCTAAAGGCATCCACTGTGACATGAAAAAAACAGTGCTTTATCCCGACCACCTAATGAGTGGGAGGCTTACCAGAAGGTATAGATAATCAAGCGTTGGATATGGGCTTGTAGTATATCCAGTAGACCAGCGTTGGTGGGGTTAACGGCCACTCCAGGGAGGGAACAATCCAAGTGCAAACAGGGAAGGGAGGGAGGGATCCGTCCTAAGAACCGTTCACAGACTAGATAGCCAAATCCTAATATAATCCTTCAGCTTGAGAATATCTACAGTTTCCGCCATGTTTCTTACACGCCTCTGTAGCCACACTCCCGGCGATTGGCCCGTCGCACGCGTGACGTCACTTCCACAACAAAGCGCGGGAGTTTCCACCGCTTTTCTGTTCCCCGAAGCCGCCGGAAAATCCGCCGTTGGAACTCCCCCCGGTATAACTCCACGAGCCGTTTGACTGAGTCAAACGGCTCGTGGAGTTATACCGGGGGGAGTTCCAACGGCGGATTTTCCGGCGGCTTCGGGGAACAGAAAAGCGGTGGAAACTCCCGCGCTTTGTTGTGGAAGTGACGTCACGCGTGCGACGGGCCAATCGCCGGGAGTGTGGCTACAGAGGCGTGTAAGAAACATGGCGGAAACTGTAGATATTCTCAAGCTGAAGGATTATATTAGGATTTGGCTATCTAGTCTGTGAACGGTTCTTAGGACGGATCCCTCCCTCCCTTCCCTGTTTGCACTTGGATTGTTCCCTCCCTGGAGTGGCCGTTAACCCCACCAACGCTGGTCTACTGGATATACTACAAGCCCATATCCAACGCTTGATTATCTATACCTTCTGGTAAGCCTCCCACTCATTAGGTGGTCGGGATAAAGCACTGTTTTTTTCATGTCACAGTGGATGCCTTTATCACGAGCACGGAGGTGTTATATTTGAACATACTGGATTGGTGGATTCAATTTACCCCTTGTCTGACGCTTAGAGGAATTGCTCTGGACTGATTCATTTCTATCTGGACTGTTCTGCATGAGATTTTTTATATGTTTTTTTTATATGTTTATGTTCATTTTCTTTTTACATTGGCGCAGCTTTATCCAACTGTAAATATACTCATATATATCCGGCACAGGGAAAAAACACAATGAAATTGATACAACAATCAGGATATCTCATCACTACATTTTCCAGCCTATGCCTTCATAGAATACAGTTTCTACCAAGTGGGGTGGGGGGGTGTCCCCATAAGGACTATGTAGATATGGAGTGGCTAGTGTCATGGACTTACCAGGCGTTTCCGGGCTCTTCGTGCGCACACAGGTGCGCGGCGGGCACGCGCGCATGCTCGTTAGCATGCGCGTGCACGTTAGCGCGTGCGGCGGGGCGCGCGTGCATGTGCGCATGCGCGAGAGCGCAATTGGCGCCAAAACAGGCTTTAAAAGCCCAGCAGTGACACTCAGCCAGTCTTGTCTTCATCTGCTTCTGGTTACCGACTCCTGCCTGCCTACCGACTCTGCCATTGCCTGCTCCTATCATCGGATTGATCTGCTGTTGCCAACCGGACTGTTTGACCTTGCCTTGCTGATTCCCGTCTGTCTATCCACCTGCTGCCTGGTTCTGCCGTATCCAGCTTCACCACCTACAGCTGCAGACTTTCACCCTGCCATCTGTATACGGATACTTCCGGAGGACTTCCTAGTTGATCTCAACACCATTCCTCTACAAACCAGGCACTCCTACCCCACTGTGCTCACGTGACCACTGTTCCCACTCCAGTGGACCGTGAACCAGCGCTGTATGAGAGGTCTTCTCCTACAAGTCAGGCTCTACGTCCAGGTACGTAACAGTACAACACAGCCATGACTGAGCCTGCAGGAGAGACCTCCCCCATGACAGATATCTGCTCACACCTGTCAGCCCTCACCCAGGCCATAAAATCCTTACAAGACGGTTACACCAGATTGGGGGGGCAAGTTCAGAACCTCATCAACCCTGTAAACGTGGCTCCTGGTTCCGTTGCCGCCCCTGCTCAGGCTGCCTCCTCTCCTTCTGTTGTTATGCTTCCACCTGAACCAAGGGTCCCCATACCTGAGAGGTTTTCAGGGGACTGAACTAAATTCCGGGCCTTCCGCAGCGCTTGTCAACTTTATTTTGCCCTACAGCCCCGGACTTTTTCACTCGAAGCCACTAAAGTGGGGTTTGTGGTCTCCCTGCTGTTAGGAGAACCACAGATCTGGGCACACCGACTTCTCGAGGAGTACTCTATTCTGATTCAGTCACTAAGGGCCTTCTTTGAAGCTATGTCTCAGCTTTATGAAGACCCTGAACGGGTAGCCACAGCAGAAGCTACCTTAACTACGCTCCAGCAGGGTCGCCGGGCGGCCGAGGATTACATCTCAGACTTTAGACGCTGGAGTGCAGACACTCAATGGAATGATGCAGCTCTTCGGCATCAGTTCCACATGGGCCTATCAGAAGGACTAAAAGATGAACTGGCCCGGGTAGGCATACCTGATACTCTTGAGGCTTTAATCACCCTAACAATCCAGATTGATCGCCGCCTTCGGGAACGTCGCACTGAACGGTCTTTTCAACATAACGGTCCTACTTGGGTGACTGCTAAGGTTCCAATTCCTGCTGCCCGCTACCTACCTCCACCCAACCTCCAACCAACCAGCTCTGTGCCTGACACCTCCGAGCCGATGCAGTTGGGACTGATCCGACCCACCTTAACCCCAGAAGAGCGCACGCGTCGCCATCAACTGAACCTCTGCCTGTACTGTGGGGCTACAGGACATTACGTGCGCAACTGCCCGGTCAAGATGCGTAAGTGCTCCTCCTCTGTTCCTGCCAGTCTTTCAGCACTATCTGCTAACACAACCCACATTGCTCTCCCTCTTTCATTACAGCTTTAAGGAAGGACAATTCCAGTCAAGGCAATTATTGATTCCGGAGCATGCAGCTGCTTCATCGACTCCGCCTTCGTCAGCCAACACAACATTCCCTTGCGGAACAAGACCCACCGACTTTCAGTCTTTTTGGCCGATGGCTCCCGCATCAGCTCTGGGCAGGTGACCAAAGAGACTTTTCCCTTACCTGTCACCACTTCCTCCCAGCATAAGGAGCTCCTGATCCTTGACGTCATCTCTTCCCCGTTATTCCCAATCATTCTGGGCATTCCCTGGCTTCAGGCCCATAATCCCTCCGTCAATTGGACTACCAGAGAGATCAGGTTCTTGTCCCCCTACTGCCAAGAACACTGTCAACACGAATCTACTCAATCACCTGTCACCTTGTTTTGCATGGACATTGATCAGAACTTACGCCAATCAGTACCTGAACCGTATCATGGGTTCCTCGACGTATTCAGCAAGAAGGGAGCAGACTCTCTTCCACCTCATCGATCATACGATTGCCCGATTGAACTTCTACCCGGGGCCGAGATTCCCTTTGGGCGCATTTTCCCCTTATCAGAAAAAGAACAGGAAGCATTAAAGATCTACATCAACGAAAACCTGGAAAAGGGGTTCATCCGCCCGTCCACCTCCCCAGCGGGTGCTGGAATATTTTTTGTGACCAAGAAGGATCAGACTCTCCGCCCGTGTGTGGATTATCGGGAATTGAATAAAATCACGGTCAAGAACCATTACCCGCTGCCCCTAATACCCGAATTATTCCAGAAACTAAGGTCTGCTACTATTTTTACAAAACTCGACCTAAGAGGGGCCTACAATCTGGTCCGCATCCGGGCCGGGCATGAGTGGAAGACGGCGTTCCGAACACGGTTCGGGCATTATGAATACCTGGTCATGCCCTTCGGTCTATGTAATGCACCTGCCACTTTTCAACATCTTATTAACAATGTATTCAGGGACTTCTTAGATGTTTTTGTAATTGTTTATTTGGACGATATTTTGTTTTTTTCTGAATCACTCAGCCAGCACCGGGAACACGTTTGCAGAATTCTTGACCGTCTTCGCCTACATGGACTGTATGCAAAGGCAGAGAAGTGTGAGTTTGAGCAACGAGAGATTCAATTTTTGGGCTTAATAATCTCCTCAACCGGTATTAAGATGGATCCCCAAAAAGTGTCTGCCGTTTTAGACTGGCCTGCACCAGTAGATAAGAAAGGCATACAACGTTTCATTGGCTTCGCAAACTTTTATAGAAAATTTATCAAAGAATTCTCTGCCATCATCGCACCCATTACACGATTGACCCAACAACACGTCAGGTTTCATTGGAGTTCAGAGGCCCAGGATGCATTTGAGAGACTTAAGAGACTTTTTACATCAGCTCCAATTCTCAGCCATCCTAATCCATCCTTGCCCTTCTTATTAGAAGTAGACGCATCCGAAGTAGCGGTGGGAGCGGTCATTTCTCAAAAACAGGGTAAGGAGGACTTGATACACCCTGTAGGATTCTTCTCTCGAAAGTTATCTCCAGCTGAGAAAAATTATGACGTGGGGGATCGGGAACTTATTGCCATCAAGACTGCATTGGAAGAGTGGAGGTATCTGTTAGAGGGCGCGGTCCATCCGGTATTAATATATACCGACCATAAAAACTTAGAATACCTGAGATCTGCCAAACGCTTGAGACCCCGACAGGCTCGTTGGGCCTTGTTTTTCACCCGCTTCTGTTTCCACATCACTTATCGGCCTGGATCAAAAAACGTCAAACCTGACGCATTGTCACGCATGCATGACAATCCAAAGAATTCACCTGCTCCTGACACGATTTTGCCCACAAGTAACTTGCTTTTACAAACAGACCTCTTATCTCTAATCAAAGAAGCTTCTACCCACTCTCCAAGACCCCCAGGAATCACCTTGACATCACGAGACGGCTTGCTATGGAAAGGAAGTCAAATCTTTGTTCCAGAGAATATCCGAGTTAAGGTACTAACACTGCTTCATGACCATCCTTTAGCAGGGAATTTTGGGGTCCGGAAGACTCTTGAACTTGTACAACGTACATTTTGGTGGCCCAACTTAACCGCTTCAGCACCGGGACATTTTTCACCCTTCCTTACCAGAGCACTTTTTGCGATTCGGCACTGTGTCGCTTTAACTGACAATTGCGCGGTCGTGCGACTTTACACCCAAACAAAATTTGACGTCCTTTTTTTCCCACAAATAGAGCTTTCTTTTGGTGGTATTTGATCGCCCCTGCGGTTTTTATTTTTTGCGCTATAAACAAAAGAAGAGCGACAATTTTGAAAAAAAGCACAATATTTTTTACTTTTTGCTATAATAAATATCCCATTTTTTTTTTTAAAAACGATTTTTTTCCTCAGTTTAGGCCGATACGTATTCTTCTACATATTTTTGGTAAAAAAAAATCGCAATAAGCGTATATTGATCGGTTTGCGCAAAAGTTATAGCGTCTACAAAATAGGGGATAGATTTATTGCATTTTTTTTTTTTTTTTTTTTAATAGTAATGGCGGCGATCTGCGATTTTTTTTTCGTGACTGCGACATTGCGGCGGACACTTCGGACACTTTTGACACATTTTTGGGACCATTCACATTTACACAGCGATCGTTGCTATAAAATTGCATTGATTACTGTGTAAATGTGACTAGCAAGGAAGGGGTTAACACTAGGGGGCAGGGAGGGGTTAATGTTTTCCCTAAATGTGTGATTCTAACTGTGGGGGGAGGGGACTCAAGGGGAGGAGACCGATCATGTGTTCCTCCGTGCTGGGATCACATGATCGGTCTCCTGCTCACTGACAGGACGTGGAGCTGTGTGTTTACACACACAGCTCCACGGTCCCGCACGGTCCCGTTGTTTTAACGGGCAATCGCGGGTGCCCGGCGGACATCGAGGCACGTCATATGACGCCCACCCAGGATGGTAGATCCACCTTGTGGGCGTCATATGACTATGGGCGGGTATTGAAGGGGTTAAAGGAATTTTGTGGGAGATACGTCAGTTCCTGTCCTGTCTGCATACGGAACAAGACTTCAAGGAACCGAGCCTGGGGCTTGCTAAAACCTTTACCTGTACCGGACAGACCTTGGAAAATGATTTCTATGGACTTTATAGTCGAATTACCTCGCTCTGAGGGGTGCACAGCCATTTTCGTGGTTGTGGACCGCCTATCTAAAATGGCCCATTTCGTGCCTTTGAAGGGAACCCCATCTGCTGCGGAAACGGCCCGTGTATTCATCAAGGAGATCATCAGACTACACGGAGTACCTGCAAATATAGTCTCTGACAGAGGGGTGCAGTTTACCTCACGCTTCTGGAAAGCACTTTGTGAAATCTTGAAGATCGAGCTGGCCCTCTCCTCGGCTTATCACCCTCAAACCAACGGGCAGACAGAGAGGACCAACCAAACCCTCGAGCAGTACATCAGATGCTTTACTTCTTTTTCACAGGACAATTGGGTTTCCCTACTGCCTTTAGCGGAATTCGCCTATAATAATACCAGTCACTCAGCCACGAACCAATCCCCCTTCTTTTCCAACTATGGTTTCCACCTAACCTTTTTACCAGATTTTGTTTCAGAATCTCCAGTTCCGTCAGTCCAGGAAACGGTAGAATTCCTCAACCGCAACAACCGGGTACTACAAGAAGCTGTGTCCAAGGCCCAGGCGGACAGTAAGAGAAACTTCGACCAAAAAAGGAGGGGAGAATTGGTTCTGATTGGTTCTGCAAACTGGAGATCAGGTATGGTTATCTACGGACAACATTAAACTGATTTGTCCCTCTAAGAATCTTGCACCTAAATTTATGGGACCTTTTCCTATCAAGAGGAAAATTAATGAAGTTGCTTATGAACTGTCTTTGCCTGACTCTCTTAAAGTTCACCCAGTATTCCACGTGTCATTGTTGAAACCTGCTGTGCCTAATTCCTTCCCTGACAGAGGAGCCGGCCCGCCTGAACCTGTTCTAGTAGATGGTAACCAGGAATATGAGGTGGAGGCGATCCTCAATTGTAGGAAAAGACACGGGCAAGTACAATTTTTGGTCAAATGGAAAGGGTACGGCCCAGAAAGTAATTCCTGGGAACCGGACAGTAACATACATGCTAAACGTTTAATTCGTACCTACTTGACTTCCCACCCTGAAAAAGCAAGTCGTCTGGGCATCCGGAGGCTGCCCCTTGTGGGGGGGCAATGTCATGGACTTACCAGGCGTTTCCGGGCTCTTCGTGCGCACACAGGTGCGCGGCGGGCGCGCGTGCACGTTAGCGCGCGCGTCAGCGCGCGTGCATGTGCGCATGCGCAAGAGCGCAATTGGCGCCAAAACGGGCTTTAAAAGACCAGCAGTGACACTCAGCCAGTGCTGTGTTGTCTCAGCTATCCTGCTTGTCAGCCATCTGAAACCTGATCTGAACCTGTGATTCCTGTTATCGACCCGGCTCTGTTTGGACTACCCTGCCTTCTCCTGTTCGACCCGGCCTGCCTGACCTTGTCTTCATCTGCTTCTGGTTACCGACTCCTGCCTGCCTACCGACTCTGCCATTGCCTGCTCCTATCATCGGATTGATCTGCTGTTGCCAACCGGACTGTTTGACCTTGCCTTGCTGATTCCCGTCTGTCTATCCACCTGCTGCCTGGTTCTGCCGTATCCAGCTTCACCACCTACAGCTGCAGACTTTCACCCTGCCATCTGTATACGGATACTTCCGGAGGACTTCCTAGTTGATCTCAACACCATTCCTCTACAAACCAGGCACTCCTACCCCCACTGTGCTCACGTGACCACTGTTCCCACTCCAGTGGACCGTGAACCAGCGCTGTATGAGAGGTCTTCTCCTACAAGTCAGGCTCTACGTCCAGGTACGTAACAGCTAGTCTGGATGTTTCCCCATGGGTAATAATCACAGTCTTTGCTCTCGACCAGGGGAGGGGGTAAGAAGGAGGGAAGGGGGGGAGATAAGGGGAGGGGGGGGTTCTACTTCCACCTCCGGACCCTACAGACAAAGCAAGCCTTAAGGACTCTTCTTGAAGAGCATCCACTGTACCTCCAACCAGCCAGGGGAATCAGATTGGGACAAGCTATCGCATGAAGCCCATTTCCTCAACTTGGGCCTGGCCACACGCATTAATCCAGTTCGACCAGATCTTGTCGAACTTCTGCGGACAGTTCCTGCTTTCGTATGTGATGCGATATATTGGCAATACATTATTCACAGACTTCTGCCAGGATGATCGAGACGGGGGTTCCTTCAGTTTCCATTTAAGGAGTATTTCCCTCCTGGCATAAAACAGTAGAAATGTGATGCATAGTTTCAGGTAACGATCTCCCTCAACCTCCTCCAGATGACTTAGGAGGATGGTCAAGGGATCCCGTGATATCTGCACCCCACTAACTAACCCCAATGTCTTTACCACGAGTTCCAGAAGGTTTGTAGCCCTGGACAGGACCAAACCATATGGAAGAAGGTCCCTTCCTCTTGGCCACATCTGGTGCAGTTAGGACTCAAGCCAGGGTAAATCCCTGCCAGTCTTTTCGGTGTATAGTAGGCCCTATGTATGAATTTTAACTGTATAAATCTATCTTTAGCCACTATCATGGATGGAATAAAGGATGTCAAACATTCTTTCCACTCCTCCTGTCCGAGTGTCGGAATGTCTTCCTGCCACTTGACCATTGTCCGGTTGTTTTTCGCGTCATGGGCCACTGTCAGATACAGATATAAGGACGAGAGGGGTTTGTCCAGTCCTCCCGAGGTTAGTAGTCTCTCGATCGAGTCTGGCTCAAGGGTGGGTCGGGAGGGGAATTGGGCTCTAAGGGCGTGATGGAGCTGATAGTACCTGAATTGGAAGCCTCCCGGTAAATTGTGTGTTTGCTGGAGTTCCCGAAAAGGGGTTATAACTCCTCGGGGCATAACTTGTTTCAGAGTGACAATACCTCTTGCTGCCCAGCCTGCCGGATCCGGGACGGTAGCCAGATGAGGTAGCATTGGGTTAGCCCAAAGCGGGGTATGTGGTGAGATACAGTCCGGTTTTATTAGGGCAGCTCTAGACGCCCTCCAGACCTGGAGTGTAGTTTTCATTGGGCCCGTCACTGCAGGATTGGCCTTAGCCCCCCTATATGGGAGATTGGATAACGCTGCATAGGAACCCAGGAGTGCTGCCTCAAGGTTGACCGACGGATTCTGCCGAGGTTGCGAAAACCACCACCGCACAGTGACCAAAACTGCCGCCCAATAGTATAGCAAGAAGTTGGGGAATGCCAAACCACCGCCAGAGAGAGGGATATTGAGGGTTGTCCTTGCCACCCTTGGAGGTTTCCCCGCCCAAATGAAGGAGATCAAGAGACTATCAAGTTTTCAAAAGAAGGATTTAGGGATTGGAACCGGGGTTTGTCTAAAGTAGTAAAGGATCTTAGGGAGGTATATCATTTTTATCAAGTTTCCTCTTCCCACTGGGGACAGAGGGAGGTTCCTCCAGGCATGGCATTTCTGCTCGAGTTGGATGAGGAGTGGATATACGTTTCTATCAGGGTAGGTCTCCCCCCACCCTCACCCCTAGGTAGGTGAATTCCTCCACCCACTGCAACGGCCTTCCCGTATCTGTCAGGGGGAGTGGTTGGTTCAGGGGGAAGAGGACTGACTTGCTCCAATTAATTCGGATGCCCAAGAATCTCCCAAACTTGTTGAATGCGGCCAGAGCAGCCCGCAGAGACCCTTCTGAGTCTGCTAAGTAGAGAAGCGAGTCGTCTGCGTAGAGGGAGATCTTTTCCTCAACCACACCGACCCTCACCCCTCGGATTGCCTCATCTGCCCTAAAAACTGTAGCCAGGGGCTCCAATGCCAGTGCGAAGAGAGCCGGGGAGAGTGGGCATCCCTGCCGTGTACCCCTCCCCAGAGCAAATGGCCCTGACAGGGTTCCATTAGTTCTAATGCGGGCCCTAGGTTGGGCATAGAGCATCCGTAGCCAAGTGAGGAATCTAGGCCCAAAGCCGAATCTGGCGAGTACTGCCCAGAGGTAACCCCACTCGACCGAGTCGAAGGCCTTCTCTGCGTCGAGTGAGGCCACCACCCCCGGCTCCTCCGACAAGGCCATTGCAATGTGAGTGTGCAGCCTCCTAATGTTTATATCCGTCCCCCTGCCTGGCATGAATCCTGTCTGGTCAGGGTGGATCAGTGCTGTTATAACCACGCTCAATCTGTTAGCCAGGATTTTTGAGAGGATCTTCGTGTCGACTTTAAGGAGGGATATGGGGCGGTAGGAGGAGCAGAGATTCGGGTCCTTCCCCGGCTTGTGTATGACTACAATTATTGCCTCATTCATGGAGTCCGGGAGAGTCCCCTCCTCCATGCATGTGGCCAACAAGGCATGAAATCTAGGGGCGAGCTGGTCTAAGTATTCCTTATAGAATTCTACTGGGAAACCGTCCGGTCCTGGCGTTTTACCTGTCTGCATCATCTTGAGGGCCTTTTGGATTTCCTCAATAGATATAGGGGCATCCAACATTCTAGAATACGTGGGGGTGAGGGACGGAATGGGAATCCCCTCCAAATAGTCAGCTAACTCTGACAACTCATAATCAACCTGGGAACTATACAGTCCCTGATAGTAGGAGGCGAACTCACGGTTAATTTCGTCTGGGGTATGGAAAGTCGTACCTTCAGGAGATTGAATCTGTCCTATAGTCATGCCCACAGACTGTTCCTTGGACAGCCATGCCAGTAGATGGCCAGTCTTTTCCCCCTGCTCGAATATCCTTTGGGTCTGGTGGAGGAGTCTTTTCTGTGTCAAGGACGTCCTAAGGAGGAGAACCTCTCTCAACAGGGACTGCAGGTGACTATAAGTCTGCGGGTCCTGCGACCTAATGTATAGTGCCTCTTGTCTACTGGCCTCGGATTCTAGGTTCATCAGTTCCTTCCTACGTTCCCTTCTGACTTCCGCTATAATATTCTGGAAGCGTCCCCTGGAAAACGCCTTAAAGGCGTCCCAAACCGAGGAGGCTGAAGCCGAGCTGGAGTTAACTGCCCAGTATGTCTCCAAGTCAGTCCTATAGCTAGGTTCCACTCCCTCGTCCGTGACCCAAAATCTAGATAACCGCCAGAGTCTGTCCGAGGGGGCAATGCACAGGTCCAGCTCCACCAGGAGCGGGGCGTGATCCGACACCCCTCTAGGGAGAATCGAGACATCCCGCACTCTAGGAAGAACAGATGCTCCCGCATAGATTAGATCAATGCGGGAGAATGTTCTATAAGAGGCTGAGTGGCAAGTGTATGCTTTGGTCTGTGGATTCCTCCATCTCCAAACATCGGTCAAGTTATATGTGTCTGCCCACTCTGACAAACCCCGACGGGTCGTGCCCGTGGCCAGTAGTCTGTCAAGGCTTGTATCTGGTACTAAGTTAAAGTCCCCCATGATTAAAACATTCTCGGTGGAGAACTCTGCTATCTTTGCCGTTATCTGGTTTAGGACTTGTAGGGAGGCCGGAGGTGTAAGATATAGTCCCACAAGTATCCATGGTACGTTATGAATTAAAGCATGAATCACTACATATCTGCCCCCCCGGGTCCAGAGCTAGATCAAGGAGCCTGAAAGGGAGCGACTTTAGAACCAAGAGGCTAACCCCTCTGGAAAAAGTTGAGTAGGTGGAATGAGAGTGGTAACCAATCCACGTTTTTTTGAGACTGAAGGTTTTCTTCCCCACTAGGTGAGTATCCTGGACCACGCAAATATGGGGTGGTAGGATTTGACAAACTGTAAGACCAGCGAGTGTTTAATCAGGGAGTTTAACCCCCTTGTGTTCCAGGAGAGAACCCTAAGGCACGTCATTGATAGGGGCAAAGAATGTCATAGGATAACAACCACTATTCAATCCTTCCCTAACCGAGCATCTGGACCCAGAAGAGCACCCTGAGAATATAGCATTATATGAGAAATAAATCAAGTCATTCCATATCAAAATTGTCATATATACATAATGTAGAAGCATAAACCGAGGGTCTGCAACGGCAGCCCAACACAACCATGAACCCCGACCCCCGCCCTTGGGCTTCCCTCCCCAAAAGAAATCTGGCCTCCAGGCCTAACGTGAGGGCAATGTAGAAGAGGCTCTTTACCTCTCGGTGCAGTCCTTGTAGAAGAGTCCGACAGAGGATTCTGGATGTGGATCTCCCGGGTCCCCGGGGGTACTTTCCTTGTGAAAATAAAGCCAAAAACAGCAGGACAAAAGGAAAACAAAGTTAACAGGGGAAGGGGGAGAGTAACAAACCCCTATCCAGGAGAGGTTCAGAACATGCCACGCTCCATCCTAAATCTCGGGGGTCCTCAGAGCTGCCGTGACTGTCCAGCGTCACTTGTATCAGAAGATGCATGTGCCTTAACCTGTACAGGGAGGAACTGGGGGATATCCGTGTCTTGTGCCTGAGGGGGAGGGGGGGAGGAAGAGGGGGGTAAATGATCCCAACATGTGAAGCAGAAAAATGGGTCAGCGTATCCCTCCCATATGCTGTCGCCAGAGGCCAGTAGGTGAGGCTGAGGATGTCATAAGGCAGGGAACCATATTTTTCAGGGACTGAGGTGCCATGCGATACCCGGTCCCGGAACTTATCCATGTCCCTCCGGATGAGGGCCGCCTCCGCCTGGACATGGTCTATCTTGGCTGTAAGGGTAGCCTGACAGGTGGTTATAGCCAGCATTAAAGCATCAAAGGCCGCTGATCCAGCTTGTATCGCTCCGTCCGGAGGAGGATCCGTCTGGGATTCCATGTGGCGTGCCACGTGTGTAGTAGGCCCCAGCGCGGCCCGAGTCTTCAGCGGGGTCCCAGTACTTTTCCTCTGGCCAAATTTCTTCCCCCCGGGCATCCCCCAGCACTCCTGCTGGCGTTAGGACAAGGGGTGATGGTTTGGAAAGATCCTACACCAGGATAAGTTAAGGGTTAGCAGCCAGATTCGGGAGCTCTGTTCTCAGACATCTGCTCCCAGCGCCATCTTGGACACGCCCCCCTGATCCGTAGGTTTTGGTGCCTTTCATGGTTTTCCAAATCTTCTTGTTGCAGCTGGAGCTGAGAGACGGTGTGCTTCATGTTAGCATTATCTTCCTCAAGCACGTGCATGTATTGGGTTAATTCGTTGAATTTGTTCTCGAGAGTATCAGTACGTTCCCCCAATTGATCTATTTCTCCTCACAGCTCATGTGCTATCTTACCCACTTCTTTAGCAATGCTGTGGGTCAGGTCACATAGTAGTGAATTCAATCTTATGTCCAGTACTGCTACTGTCACTACATCTGTGGGTATTTCAGATGTATGTGGTTGTTGGAGCTGTTGGGGTTGTCGGGATTGCTGGGAGCTGTTGTCCTCCGTGGTCGAATCATTCGACGCCACGTGTGGTCCGGAGGCATTCGACAGGCCGAGCGGATCACTCGAAGCCGGGGATTGTGGTTTGTATAGAAAACGCTCCATACCTTGAGTAGGCCGCGATGGCGCCGGTGGAATAAAGCCTCTGTAGATACTTTTATGGAAGCCAATCTTCCCCATACGTTGCTTAGGGGCTTCTGGCAGTCAGCGGTGTTGCTCCTGTGTTTAGGAAGGCTAATTTAGCTGTGCAGGAGCCGCGGATAGGGAGACGGGCATCGGAGCTCTTTCTTTACGCGTCCGCCATCCCGCACGCCGCGCATGCGCCTCAGTCTGAATTTATTTAATATAAAGTTTTTTTAGTAATACCATTTGAAGCATTTTATATTCACCTATTCACCAGTTGTTGGTGAGTAAAAAAATCAAATTTTTTTTTAATGACAGCTATTAGTAATATGGGAGGGGCAGCTTGAGCTTTAATCATCAGCTCATCAGCTTATGACTAAAATTATTTGAGCATGAAGCTTCATATCACTTCTTGAATATCGTGATATCAAAAGGCCAAATACAATGTCTAGAAATGTTAGATCTTCATTATATTCATTCTAATAACACTGATCATTCTTTGACAGAATCGTTAAACATTTAATATTTTGACTTTAAACTGTTTATTTGAAAGTGATCCTTTCAATCACAGCTAAGAATCTTAATGGCAGTCTACAGCTTCCCCAAGAATCTGGAAAGCCTGTGTTCCTCACCACACACTGTGGTTACAGTCTCTGAATACTACATCAATACTGTGCCCTGTAGTGACATAGTTGCTGGAGAATGGATCCATAGGGAATGGCAGGAGACACAGGCACCTGACACTCCCAGAACTATAGAATGCTACAGAGTCTCTCAAAAGCTGAAGCACTAGATTGGAATGAAGGTAAGAGAAGTGGGTATAACTTATTTTTTATTGCCAGAGATTGCCATTAAAATTAGGCAACTGACAGGAATACTTCAGTAAAAAAAAACACATTTAACTGATTGCAAACTCCAAAACAGTGCTGACAATAGGAACAAAACACTGCCCAAAAGTAGACAGCTGTAGAAAGATATATTGTGAAAGTGTTCCACAGCATAGCCAGTGAGTCAAATAAAAAAAAAAAAAGTTTGCTAGTAATTTTTACACTTTATTTTTTATTGTGCAGCAGGAAGGCTTTTTAAAAAAAAAGGCTAAGGTAACAACTTAGAGTGGTTGTAAACTCGAAAATTAAAAAAACAAACCCTGTAAGACAAAGACATAATGAGCTAGTATGCATTGCATACTAGCTCATTATGAAATACTTTCCTTAGATCGAAGCTGTTGCAGCGGCCCTGCACACCGATGTGACCGGCAACATGTCTCCCGGAGTTATTTCCGGGTTTGCTGGCTCAAGCGATTTGATTGGCCGAAACCGCGATGATGTCATTTCCACGCAAGCGCATGGGAGCCGTCTGTCATGGCATGTTTCTGAAGAAAGTATAGAAAGAGATTTTAAAACTTTATGTGACAATAACTCAGATTGGTGAATCAATCTGCCAAGTTTAACCACTTACTGACCACCCCATAGCACACTTATGGCTACAGGGCGGCCACGATGTGCAGGATCACGTATATATACGTGATCCTGCACTTCCAGGTATCGGGCACAAGTGCGTGCCACCGGTGGCTCGCACCCACTGTGATCCTACACAGTGGTAGAGCATTAGTGGGTCCCACACACCCAATGTCTGCCGGCACCCGCTGATTGCTCTGTACACAGGAAAAACTGCAGCCTGTCTATGTAAACAAGACAGATTGCCATTCTATCAGTACAAAAGATATGGATACTGTGTTCCTGTAAAGCAGGGGCACTGATTCATGCACCTCCCCCACAATTAGAAAACACATTTCAGGCACGCAGTTAACCTGAAACCTTTGATTGCCCCTGATGTTACCCCTTCCCAACAAATATGTATCAGAATACATATTGGCCTAAATTGATGAAGAAATTTGATTATTTACATTTTTTTATTGGATATGTTTTAGAGTAGAAAGTAAAAAATATATATATATATTTTTCAAAATTGTGGGCCTCTTTTTGTTTATAGCGCAAAAATAATAACACAGAGGTGATAAAATAGACTTGTTTTTTGCCCCCTATGCTACCAGGTGGTGAAATAGATATTGATCTTCAAACTAATATGACAAATAATAGTGAAGGGAATAAAGCAAAAGTATTCCTATGGAAATGCTGCAATACCTAATGTGTTCACAATTACACATGTACTTAATTAAAAGCTATAAGTGGTGTTGTGCAATTCTTCTATTGCTTCAATGTGAAATCAACATAAATCTTCATAACATACAGTATATTAAAACATTGAAAAGTGATAAATAATCTATTCAAATATAGTGTTTGGTCCTTCTTTGTTGAAAGCCAAAAACCGCTGTGCTTTCACCAATCACCTCAGTGCTCATAAAACTCTCACCTCAGAGCCACATATCAACAAAGACAGACCAAACACTATGTTTGAATAGATCACTTGGACACTCACTAGTTTATTGGACTTATTTGCTTAGGTTCGTTATTTGATTTATGGTTTATGTTGATTTATATTATTTATCACTTTTCAATGATTGAATACTGTATATGTTATGAAGATGTATGCTGTTTTCACATTGAAGCAACAGAGGTGATAAAATACCACCAAAAGAAAGTTCTATTTGTTGGAAAAAAAGGACACAGATTTTGTTTGGTTACAGTGTTGCATAACTGCGTAATTCTCAGTTAAAATAGGATTTTTAAAACGGATTAACTGTAAAATCCTTTTCTTTGAGATACATCATGGGACACAGAGCCATAGTACTTACTATGTGGGTTTAATAGGCCACCTTCAGGTGCTGGACACTGGCATGCCCTAAAAAGTGCCCTCCTTATATAACCTCTCCCATTGGTGGAAGTACCTCAGTTGTGTAGCAAAGCAATACACATGTATACCATGAAGGGAGGGACATCTGTGTCCCGTGATGTACCTCAAAGAAAAGGATTTTACAGGTAAGCAGTTTTGAAAATCCTATTTTCTTATCGTACATCACGGGACATCACGGGACAGAGAGCCATAGTACTTACTATGTGGGATGTCCCGTATCAATGCCAACTGAAGGGAGGGAGACACAACAAAAGTAGGGCACCAAGAGACCAGAGAACTCATACTGCAGCCTGCAGTACGCTGCGCCCAAAGGCGCTATCCTCATGACCTCTCACATCTACTTGATAGAATTTGGTAAATGTGTGGACTGAAGACCAAGTTGCGGGCCTTGCAGATGTGTGGAGGCTTGGTGATGCACTGCCCAAGAAGCACTAACAGCCCTGGTGGAGTGTGCTTTAATATGAAAATGAGGAATTTTCCACTTTAAACCATAAGCTTGAACAATCACTTGACAAATCCATTTAGAAATAGTAGATTTTGATGCTACCTGTCCTCTTTTAGGACCGTCTGGCAACACAAACAAAACATCTGTCTTAAAGCCCATACACACGATCAGACTTTTTGACAACAAACATGCAAATTAGCTGTTTTAAGGCTACATCTGACCGTGTGTACGCTCCATCGGACAAACTTTTTCGGTTTTCATCTGACTTATGTTGGCTGTGCGAACTTTCCGGCAACAAAAGTCCCATGGAGCAAAGTCCGATTGTGTGTACAGAAAACCATAGGACTTTTGTACAATGTACAAACACGCATGCTCAGAACCAATGCAAAAGATCAGACAACAATACAGAAGTTGACCAAAGGTGGCAGTAAAGAGCAGAAAAAACACGTGATTTGGTGAAAGTTGGTTGAAAAAGTCCTGCCGTGTGTATATACAAGTTCACGGCTGACCGCCCTTTGTACAAAAATCCACGGGAAAGTTTGTACAAAGTCCGATCGTATGTATGGGCCTTTACGAATCTGAGCGGTCACTTTCATAGACCTTGACCGCTCTCACCACATCAAGAGAATTTACTGATTTTTCCTTCACAGAACGAGGCTCTGGAAAAAAAGAAGGCAGAACAATATCTTGGTTTAAATGAAACACTGATACTACTTTCGGTAGGAATTTAGGATGAGGTCGTAGTACAGCCGTATCTTTATGCAGAATCAAATATGGCTCTTTACAAGAAAGAACAGCCAACTCTGATACTCTTCTATCAGATGGCAACCAAAAAAATAATTTTCTTGTCAAGAGGACCAAGAGAATATCCTGAATAGGCTCAAAAGGCTGCATTTGTAAAGCCGATAGGACTAGATTTAAGTCCCAAGGGTTCAAGGGGGATCTAACTGGGGAATTAATCCGTGTTACCCCCTGAAAGTTACGAACCAGAGAATGTGAAGCAAGTGGTCTTTGAAAAAACACTGATAAGGCCGACACCTGGCATTTGATAGTACTCAAGGCCAGCTTCATCTCTAATCCCATTTGTAAGAATTCAACAATCCTACCTATGTCATATTTTCTGGGGTGACAACCCCTGGATTCACACCAGGAGACATATGCCTTCCAGACTCTATAGTATATGATTCTGTAGGCCGGCTTCCTAGCATTAACCATAGTAGAAACTACTGAAGTTGACAGCCCACGGTCCTTTAGAATGTGGGTCTCAATAGCCAAACCATTAAATTTAGCGTTTGTAAGGTAGGATGGAATACCAGACCTTGCGAGAGAAGGTCTGGCCACAGTGACAATTGTCTACCTCGGTGCGCAGAAATTTCTGATGAGCGGGGAAAATCGGCAAATGGAGATAAGCATCATTGATGTAGATTGACGCCAGAAGTTCTCCCCCTTGTAGGAAGGAGACTACCGTTCGGATAGACTCCATTCAAAAGGAACGGATGTTTAAAAACCGGTTTAGATGTTTAAGATCTAAAATGGGTCTGACATCCCCATTTAGTTTTGGAACTATGAACAGGTTTGAATAAAAACCCAAACCTCGCTCTTCCAAATGGACCTCTGGTATCACCCCTTGAGATAAGAGATGATCCAGATCTTTGGGAACGTTTGATCTGAGACAACGAGGATAAGGGAACTCTCGGAACTCTAGTTTGTAACCTAGAGAAATTGAGAAGGCCATCCATCTGTCTTGACAATGTTCTTGCCAGACTCTTGAAAACTGCAGAAGCTTTCCCCCACCCGAGGGGGGGCCTCACTTCATAAGGAGGCTTTTTTTTAAATCATTTAGTTTTTATTGAATATTTTCAAGAAAACATACAGAAAAATAAGATAAAAGAAATAAACAGTAAGATATGCACTGTGGACAGCAAATATCGAGATCTGGAATATGCAATGTACACAAAAATAAATATAATCAGTAAGCATATACATAGCAACTAGAGCAATCAGGAAACGGATCTAAGAACATCCCTGAGAAAGATCCATAGGCCAGATAGACCAATACTTATCAAACTGTGGACATTGAAAGGCATTATTGGCTATCAAGCATTCAAAAGTATAATTTCTACATACAGCGGAAGTGACATCAGATACATTAATAGCATTAGTGGACTTCCAATTACATAGGATCAATAACCTAGTTTCAAGCAAGATATGGGATATAACCGGTCTAAATGTTTTAGGAAATTTATCAATATTTAAGTGAAGAATCCCTAAGGCAGGATCTGGGGGCGGTGAGTATACCCGTGATGGAAGATATAAGTTGGAAAACACCATTCCATAAGCTTTTGATCGTAGGGCAGTGCCAAAGCATATGCAATAGGTTAACTAACTGGCCGCATTCCCTCCAACAATTCGGTGAGGAGCCCGGGAAGAAAGTCGCTAAGCGACAAGGAGTATAGTGCCATCTATTGGATAGTTTAATGGTAAGTTCCCAATGTTTAGCACAATGGGATGCAGAATGCATTTCAGAGAAGGCGTGACGCCACTGGCCTTCCGAGAAAGCAGAACCGAGTTCTGCTTCCCATTTGAGCATAGCAGACGTCTTGATAAATGTCAATTTATCTTGTAGAAGATTGTAAAAATAAGAAATACCTTTCATATCTTTTTTACCTGGGGAGCAAAACTGCCAAAGCCTATATGGAATGGTAAGTGTTGGGGGGGGGGTTGGGTCTCGAGAACCCTACTATCTGGAGAATACGAAGTGACATGTCAGCAGTGAGACCATACTGCAAAGATAATTGTGCTGCGGATTTAATTTGGGTGCCATCATAGAATTCCGACACATGCTTAAACCCTTTAGTGATTAAGTCAGCGACCAATAATGATGGAATTTTCATCTCAAGGACAGAAAGTGGTATATCGTAGGTCAAGTCTTTGATGTTACCCTAGGCAGCAGGTAGGATGTGTCGCCACGCCTTCAACGATATTTGTATCGTGGGGGATAGCTTACGTAAGTCCCATTCAGACCAACCATCAGTCAGTAAAAGAGTATGAACATTGGCCATAGGCGCTAACGCGTTTTTCGACATCCACCCATACTGGTGGGTCGTCGGTCTGAAACCAATGTTTGATTTGGTCTAATATAACTGCCCAGTAGTCATGTATGTCAGGGAAGCCTGCACCGCCAAATCTTTTATGCGAAGTAAGATTGTTCCTGGAGCATCTAGCTTTTTTACCATTCCATACGTACTTCCAGCACATAGTAGCTAGTTTATTAAGAAAGTGTTGAGGAATATGAATCGGAAGACAACGAAACATATACAGTATTTGAGGTAAGATCAGCATTATATATGCTGAAATTCTACCGAACCAAGAAACTTCTTTCATTGAGAAATCTTTGAGTTGGACTTCCAGTTTGGTAATAAGCGGGTTCAAATTAGATTTAGCGAGCTCGGAAACTTTTGCTTTTAATATAATTCCCAAATACGGTATACCCTCAGTACTCCACGTATAGGGAAATCGTGTTTGGAGAGCAAGTTTAAGCTTGGGCGGATATTTGAGAGCAAGGATCAAGGATTTAGAAAAGTTTACCTTATAATATGAAATCCTACCGAATGCTTGGAGGATGTCGTGAGCATGAGACAGGGAAAGTTGTGGATTAGTCAATAGTAAGATAACGTCATCAGCGAAAAGGTTAATGGTGTGTTTAGTGTTACCAAACTGGAAGCCTGAGATTAAAGGATGTGTCCTTATGGTTTCTGCTAGAGGTTCCATCATAAGGTTAAAAATAGAAGGAGACAGGGGGTAACCCTGCCTAGTTCCATTTCTGATATTGAAGGGTGATGACAAATTATTTGTCGAATATACCTGGGCTGTGGGGCAAGAATATAATGCCAAAATAGCTTGACGTATAGGACCCTGGAATCCAAATTTTACAAGCGCCATCCTCATATATGTCCAATGGACTCTATCGAACGCCTTCTCTGCGTCAATAGATAACAGCAGAGAAGGCATTCGGTGCAATTTAGCATGATACAATATATTAACAATTCTTCTAGTTGCATCAGAAGTTTGTCTCCCCTTCACAAATCCCATCTGATCGTTTTTTACCAATGAAGGAAGAATGTGCGATAAACGAATGGCTAACAATTTGGCATACACTTTGGTATCAGAGTTTAGAAGTGATATTGGCCTGAAGTTAGCCAGTGTGTCAGGTTCTTTACCAGGTTTAGGCAAGGTGATTGTGTAGGCCTTTAGCATATCTGGAGGCATACTGGCAGTCTCAGCGGCTTCATTGAAAGAATTTGTTAGATGAGGTGATATAATATGTTTAAACGCTTTAAGGTATTCATTAGAGAAACCATCAGGGCCTTACCATTAGGAAGCAAAGCAATGTTTTTTTCAACTTCCTGAGTGATAAAGGGAGCATTGAGAGATTCCAACTGTAGTGTAGAGAGAGAAGGTAAATGAACGTGTTGTAAGAAATTATGTATATTCTCCCTAGTAGGTTGAGTTGTATCAGGATCATTATGCAAATTATAAAGTGAACCATAATATTCGGCGAATTGGTCAGCTATTTCCTGAGGATATTATTTTGTGGTTCAAGGTGGGATGTCTAAGGTGTGCTATTCTTGTTTTAGTGCATACCGCTTTCAATCTATTAGCTAGGAATTTGCCTGCCTTGTTAGCATTATGATAGAAATTCAATTTCAGGTGCCTGATATGTCTGTCATATTGTTGAGATAAAATTTCCCTAAGTCTCTCTCTTAGGGAAGATAATTTATTTGATACGAGTAAAGTAGGTGATTGCTTATTCAGTGTTTCAAGATCCCTAATATCATTGAGGACAGTTTGAAGCTGCTGAGATCGTTGCCGGTTAACCCTAGCACCCATTTGTATGAGAATACCCCTCATGTAGGCCTTGTGAGAATTCCACAAGATAATTCCACAAGATATGTGGATCAGTAACTGAGCCATAATTATCTAAGAACTTTGCCATATTGCATGGACTTGAGCTTACGAAGGACTTTATTGAAAAAACTGATTTGATGGGTATTTGGAGCGTATAGAGTAACCAAAGTGAAGGGTTGTGAATTGATGTCACCTGAGACAATGATAAACCTGCCAGCAGCATCAAGAAACAAGTCCCTGTGTTGAAAGGAGAGTGAATTTCTAAGGGCTAAAAGGACTCTGAAATATGAGGATAGTCCTTATGTGAACATGGTGGAGCATTATCAAGTTGAAAGTGCATTTCCTGCACACATAAAATATCCGCCTTACGTTTATAGGCTTCCTTCCAGAGGAAAAATCGTTTGGTCGGGTGATTCAACCCATGATCGTTAATGGATAGTGTTAGAAAAGTTTTAAATGTTTATTGTGTGACTATTTGGAAAACAATCCTGAGACTGGTTTTTAATTCCACCTATGAGCACTTTCTGTATTAATTGTTATGTATGTTTTTACTAACTTTACAGTAAGACTTCAGGATGATTTCAGTATAACCATGTATGGTAACAAGATTGTAAGGGAATTCGCAGTCCTCACATAATAAAGGTATATCGAATTTCACCCTAGATAAAGTGAAAACTGTGATTTCCTCAGCCAATAGGGAAATAGGGGCTGGGTTATGAAGGTTTAAGATAACAAAAGATATTGCCTTTGTTCATTCCTTTGCCTGAACCTTTTTGTGTAAGGAAGGGGATCCTAATGTGTTAACATATTAGAATACATTTTTTACTTCTTAATACATCTCGAGTTGACTGATCACAAGCTGAGGATATTCCTAACATTTGTGGACCTTTGAGCCGGAAGCAACTTTTTATTTGGGATTTATGAGCCCTCTTCATCTTCGGTGAGTAGTTAGTGAAAGAAAATCACTGAAATTTAAAAGTCCCCCCACTCAACGTTAGTGGTTAAAGAGGGGCAGGGGGCCTTATCACCCGAATACATTGTCTGCTTGCGAACTTGCTGATCTAGTCCTTCTGGTGTGTTGGAAGGTAAGAGATTTTAATTATTCTTAATTCTTTCTAAAAGTCTTTTTCTTCTCTTTCTGTTTGATTCTGGTTTAAATGTGTTGTAATTGCCGACATTGGTATTGATCGTATAATAGCTTGATAATCCAGTGTTCGTAGACAGAGACATTTGGGGACGTTGTCTAAGGTAAAAAATTACGTTGCCTGCTGTCCGGACAGATAAAAAAAAGATTTGAGGTATACCAGTGTTAGAGATTCACATTAAGCGCTATTTAGTTAAGTGATCTAAAAAGATCAGAAAGCTAACTTTTTTTCTTTTCTCTGTGTGTTTTATTTTCTCCTGTTTCATGTTTAACCATTCTGTTGATGTTACGAGCTCATTTTATAATAATACTGCAGAGGTACGTTTTAATTATTTTTTAATTTTCCCGATAGTGTGGGGGGTGTTGATGTTTATACTTTTCTGGTATTCCTTTTATTACCGTGAGCGGAGGGTCACGATCCCAGTGTTTTATAGGTTAATGAGAGACTCCACAAACGCCGAAAATGGGGAATAGTCTCTGTAAAGGAATTTCTTGTGCTTGTTTATGTTGTTGTGTCCCTAATGTGCCGTTAGAAGGTGATAAGAAATTTATGCATAGCAATGACCCCAAGTCCGTTCAGTATTGTGCTAAGTGGGAGAGGAAGTTTGGATTTAATGGTAAATTAACTGTGAAAGGGTGCCAGGAGTTGGTAGATAAGCTTAAGTTGTTAGGACCCAAAGAAAAAAAAAGATATGGATTAGAAATGGCAGAGTTCTGGCTTCAGCAAGCTAGAATTAGGGTAGAAGGAAAGAGAACAAAGGAGAAATGCCAAGCCCAACTGCCCCTAGTGGACAAAGAGGATGATCTCATCTGTTATACCCAGAGACCACCTCCTTACAATGGTCCTACCCCTCAGGTACAAACAACTGCCCAGAGTACCACCTTCCCTGTGACATCCACCCCTGTCAGGGGAACCGCCTCTGAACAGAACCCCAATTCCACTTCCTCAACCTCTCCAGACAGCAGTACAGCCTTGGAGATGAACAGATCGATCCTTGAAACTTTAACTGACGCCATAACCCAGGCACTAGGTGCCACAGCAGGAGCCAAGAGACTAAGTAAACCTCCTATTAGGTATGGGGTAGATGATGGTGAGGAATACCCCTTGATAGAATTCCCGAATCCTAGAGGAGGACAGAATGATGCACTGGGCCAGCCATATCCCTTGACTATGACTGTTTTTCGACCATGGACCGACAGTGACATACAAAAGGCTACAGAACACATAAAACATCCAAAATTAGGTCCAGTTGAATTCACTGAAAACATAGAGGGATTACGGAACAGTTATAAGTTGAATGGGGTGGAGGTGGAGAGGGCCCTCAGAAGAGTATTAGGATCAGATTGGGCTTCGGTAAAGGGGGACTGGGACCCCTGCACCCTAGCAGATGCACAGGGGCGAGGGGATCCATTGCCTCCAGATAGCCTAGACTTAGGAAACAGGTTGACTGCCTTACTGAACAGATGCCAGCTTAGATGGGTACAACGGACTGATTGGCAAACAATAAATATGACAGTACAGGAGGACAAGGAGAGTGTCAGTGACTACCTAAATAAACTACGAGAGGTTTTTAAAGTGTTCTCCAGGCTCCCCGAAGCTGAGGATGTGAATAGTGCATATCAGCAACAGCTAAAGATAGCTTTTGTAAATGGATTGAAACAGGATCATAAGGATTACATTGTTAAAAATATGGTTACTTATCGAACTGCATCAGTTATAGATGTTTTACAATATGCTAAGCATTCTGAGAAATATTTGAAAATAAAGGCAAAAAAGAATGTGAAAGTAAAGGTTTTTGTGCAAGGTGATGAAGGGGATGAGGATGCAGAAGAGTACACTGCGGAGGCAGAACCAGAGGAATCGCATAGAGGGAGAGGCACAGGTGGTTTTAGAGGAAGGAACAGGTTTAGAGGAAAAGGAAGGGGTAGAGGACAATGGAGGAATAAAGAATGGGTGGAAAGAAGGGAATGTTGGGATTGTGGGAAGCAGGGGCATTTGGCCAGGGATTGCCCTGAGGGACCAGGTCCTCACAAATCAAGTTGACTAGAAACAGTATGTGTGAGCCATTTGGAAACGATAGGGTACGCTGAAAACTTACCACAGGTGGAGTTAATGGTTGAGAGACAATGTGTACAGTTTTTGGTAGACTCTGGGGCCTCTAGGACTGTAATTCACCCTGCAGATGTGCCTCATATTGATAAATCCACCAAATCTATTTTGGTACATGGAGTAAGTGGAAAACTGGTGAGAGAATCACTGTCTGAGTATGTCACTATTGAGGAGCCAGAGACGGGGGTCAAGATCACCACCAGAGTGATCTTGTCTACTGTCCGCCCTGTGAATCTCTTGGGTAGAGATCTAATGTCAGCCATGCGCATGTCAGTCAGTGCACAAAATAATGGGTTTGCAGTCCGGGTAGGACAGCGACCCATTAACCCAATAGAAGAAACACACTATTATTACTCCTTAGATGTGTATATGAAAGACAAGGAGACAGTTGAGATTGTTGACAAAATGATTAATTATGCTGAAACCGTGATGGAAGGTAGGACAGTGGATTTACAGGCACCAAATAGGGCTCACTGCACAATGTATTTTAAGAGAACACCAGGGCCTGATAGGTATTATGCCTCCAGACTTTTCTCAAAGAAGGAAGTTACCCTGCAATTAACCAATGTTTACTGGAGTGTTGAGGGATTTTGTGCATCGGCATGTTGTATACCTCCTGAGGAGCAGGTTCTGTTTAGGGAAATCAACCCACATCTATCCTTGGCTAAACCAAAAAACCGAGATTGGAAGGATGTGGGAGAGTTTGTGAAGGAATGCCAAGACTTGAGAGATTGGACACCTGTGAGCCTACCTGAACTATACAAAAGTAAATCGACAGGTTATTTCTGTCACAAACCCTTGGGACACGAAGTCATTACAACACCCTCGGCACACATGTGGGCTGCAGGAACTGAATGATATTTGAGACAAAAAGGTCACCTGTTAGATGGGCTCCCAGAGACACTGTGGACTAGAGGTCCAGCGGATGAAGGACTCATGAAAGGAGTCCAACCAGTAACCATCACTCCAAAATCACACCATAGACCCCATCTAAGACAATACCCCCTTAAGAAGGAAGCAGAGGAGGGCATAGCGCCTGTAGTAGATGAACTTTTAAAAACTGGTGTGATCATTCTATGTCCTGACAGCCCTTGCAATACCCCCCTTTTCCCTGTTAAGAAGTCCCCGCCCTCTACAGGTTGGAGATTGGTACAAGATCTCCAAGCTGTCAATCAGGCAGTTATACCTAGAGCTCCTGTGGTACCTGATCCACACTCATTACTGAATGATCTAGATCCAGGGAATGAATTATTTTCTGTGATTGACATCAGTAATGCCTTCTTTAGTATACCGGTGCATCGCGACCATCAATTTTGGTTTGCCTTCACATACCGGGGAAAAAGGTACACCTTCACCAGATTGCCCCAGGGCTATTGTGAGTCCCCTACCATATTTTCACAAGCAATGTCCTCAAACTTGGCTCAGTTTGTACCCCCAGGGGGAAGCCAGCTCCTCCTCTATGTAGACGACATTTTAGTGGCGTCTCCTTCAGAGGAGGTTTGTAGGGCTGACACAATGGCTCTGTTGTATTTCCTCCATGACCAAGGGCACAAGGTAAATAGAAATAAACTCCAGTTGTGGCAACAGCAGGTCAAATATTTGGGGTATAATATCTCAAAAGAAGGTCGGCACCTGGATGAGGAGAGAATTCGAACACTCCTCCAGCTGCCGAAACCAAAGACAAAGAAACAAATGATGTCCTTTCTGTCAGATCACAGATTGTGGGGATACAACTGGGGCTAGAGGACTTCTATGGGCAGATAAATATATTTGCTGGCTCTGGGATAAGGTAGGATGTCAAGCATGGAATCAGGCCCTGTGGACCACAGCACATCAAGATTGGGGGTATAATCAACCAGGGGCTGAAAAGAGTGGAATAAAGGGAAGACTCATAATTACAAAAGCGGCTAACTCCCCCTGCACAAATAGTAAAAACTGTAATCAACTATTAATAACATTAAAGGAGCCAAGGAAGGAAGATCAGCGGTTGTATTCTATAGGAGCATGGGTGTCAGGAACTGATCCTTCAGGCACATTTTTCCTCGAGGTATTATCACCCAATAAAACCAAACAACAGGAAAAGGTAGACCTAGAAGGGAAAGAAGAAGGCCATACTAAAATAGAAGTTCTGAGTGAAACCATAAGATTTACTAACCTAACAATAGAAGATGCCATAGCTTTAGAGACGGGTTATCAAGAAAGCAATGAGTGGTTAGAATGGTTGAGGTACACGGTTAAAACTCTAAAAAAAGAAAACTGTTTAGTTTGTGCCAGTGCAAGACCACATTTAGCAACAGTTCCTTTTCCTCTAAATCACAAAACAGATCCAAAAGGTTTAAAATGTATGTTGCAATTATATAATAAGAGCTATAAACCTGAAACCAATTCTACCTGTCACACATTGAGTTTGTTGTTTCCCCCAGTGGAGAGACCTCAGATACCTTCAGCGGTCACTGCATATCCGGGCAATTTTACTTGTTTTGCACTCCCAGGGAACCGTAGCGGGGTAGATCTTGGGTCATTACCTGATGACTACTGTGTGGAGAGGATTAACATAGACAACAGTGACTGGGTTAAACATGACATTCAGAGAGCTGACATCTGGTGGATGTGTGGGGATAAGAAACTGCGAGCTAGACTACCTGCCAATGCCCAAGGGGATTGTGCTATGGTCCAGCTGGCTATGCCCCTGAGGATCTTGTCAGAACACCCGTGGACTAAGAGTCACCAACGGTATCGGAAGGACACCTCTCCCATGGGGTCATTTGACTCTCAGGTCTACATAGATGAGATTGGGGTTCCTCGCGGGGTGCCGGATGGGTTTAAGGCCAGGAATCAGGTGACAGCTGGGTTTGAGTCTCTTTTCTGGTGGGTAACTATAAATAAAAATGTTGACTGGATTAACTATATATATTATAACCAACAACGATTTGTAAATTACACTAGGGATGCTGTGAAGGGCCTAGCTGAACAGTTGGCCCCCACATCTCTAATGGCATGGCAGAACCGAATGGCTTTAGATATGGTCTTAGCTGAAAGAGGAGGGGTATGCAAAATGTTTGGCAGCATGTGTTGCACCTTTATCCCCAATAATACAGCTCCTGGAGGGACCGTGACCAGAGCCTTGGAAGGACTGACTGCTCTATCGAATGAATTAGCGGAAAACTCAGGTATTACTGATCAATTCACAACCTGGCTTGAAGGATGGTTTGGTAAATGGACTGGACTTATTACATCATGTTTGATTTCAATCGCTGTGGCTTTGGCTGTTTTGGTCACTTGTGGATGCTGTTGTATTCCCTGTATTCGAGGACTTTCACAAAAAAACTGATTGAAACTGCCGTCTCAAGAATGATGTATCAAATTCTTCCTACCTCTGAGGAGACCTATGTGGACATTGAAGCTCAACTTAATGACATACAGTCTGAAAGTGTATAACACAGGGACTATTATCGAAATGTGTTGAGATAAAATAGTCACACAAAGAGGAGGGAATGTTAGAAAAGTTTTAAATGTTTATTGTGTGACTATTTGGAAAACAATCCTGAGACTGGTTTTTAATTCCACCTATGAGCACTTTCTGTATTAATTGTTATGTATGTTTTTACTAACTTCACAGTAAGACTTCAGGATGATTTCAGTATAACCATGTATGGTAACAAGATTGTAAGGGAATTCGCAGTCCTCACATAATAAAGGTATATCGAATTTCACCCTAGATAAAGTGAAAACTGTGATTTCCTCAGCCAATAGGGAAATAGGGGCTGGGTTATGAAGGTTTAAGATAACAAAAGATATTGCCTTTGTTCATTCCTTTGCCTGAACCTTTTTGTGTAAGGAAGGGGATCCTAATGTGTTAACATATTAGAATAAATTTTTTACTTCTTAATACATCTCGAGTTGACTGATCACAAGCTGAGGATATTCCTAACAGATAGGCAAGAAATCGTCATTGGACAATTGTGTAGAAAACATGGAAAGCTGACAATAGTGTACTCACTGTGACCAAAGAGTAAGTTCTCAGCTGCCGGTGGACATCTTGCGGGTGTACGAAGGAAACTGAAGATGCTATGTCGCTTGTAGAAGAACTGTGCATATCAAGTAAAAAATACAAAAAACAAAAATAACAAAAAAAAATTAATACAATCAAAAATACCATAAGAAATGGATCAAAGAAGCGATCCAAGAGCAGATCGAACTGCTATTGGTAACTGGGGGTGATTAGGACAAAGAGTATAAGACACTCTTCCTAAGAGACAATCATGTGGTAGGCTGACTCGTAGAATAGCTTCCATCGGCTGATTTTTTGTGCGATTTTTTTGTATGTGACAACTTGCCATTCATTGTGGACAAATGATGGCCCATTTGCTGAGGGACATTGGACATTGAAATCAGGCAGTATATTCAATTTGCGCAAAAGTTTTATGCCATCATCTAGTGAGGAAATCATGGAGGTAGCACCATTGTGAGTGACAGATAATGTAGCTGGGTACTTCCACTTATGGAGTATATTATGGTTCCGTAGTGCTTTGGTAATGGTGAGGAGATTGCGACGACGCTGTAAAGTGTGCCTGGATAGGTCAGGAAGCAATCTTATTATGGCATATTGTGGAGGAATATTTTCTTGTTTCCTGGACGCTTGTAAAATCTGATCCTTAACGTGGAAATAATGTACTCTTAAGAGAACATCCCTAGGATTTTCAGCCGGTAGAAAGGAGGGTTTGGGGATTCTATGAATCCTGTCCATAATAAGGTCTTGTGCTGTCGCTTGAGGTAAAAAAGTGGAAAAAAGGGCCTGGGCAAATGGCAATAACTGATTTGGGGGTACATCTTCATAAGGAGGCTTTAGTATTTTGTTTTGTGGGCTTCCTCCCCCAGGTCCTATTTTGACCCTGGGACTGACTGAGAGGTTTACCTCTAGAATCTGACGGTGGTTGCCCCTGGCACTGAAGAAGTACGTTTAAAAGTAAAATGTTTAAGCCCGGGTTCACACCTATACGAATTCGCAGCGGCCTAAAACACTGCAAATTTGCAGGACATTTCAAAATACATTGATTTCAATGAGGCATGTTCACATATCTCCGGTGCATGCGCACTGCGCATTGCACAAAAACCGTGTGCGTCTTTTGGCCAGTGCGGTGCGGCTCAGGTGCGAACTCAGGCCCATTATCTTCTATGGGCACGCATCTGATTCGCAGCTGGCTTGCTTTGTGAACAGAAATTCGCGCCACTCCAACACCTCCCCCTCTTCCTGTTCCTCCCCTGTGTGTTTTTAAATCCGGACTGGAACCAGCATGGCGAAAAGAGGACGAAAAGCGGCATCAAAGGCGAAAGAATCCGTCGATTGTGAGGAGTTGATTAGACTTGTGAGGGAGAAACCTATGATTTATGACACCCGGCATCCAAAATATAAGGACAATGTTATAAAAAAACGTGCATGGCAGGAAATTGCCAGAGACCTCTTGCCAGAGTGGAGCAGGTGCTCTTCACAAGTTCAGGCTGACAAATGTAAGTTTTTTTTATTACCTTTTACTACCTGTAGATGCTGTCCTGTATTTTTGATATGTTGTACATTTATTTAATTTATTATATTTTAACCAACAGCATATGGTCACCCCCAAATCTGTACCAGCCACATGCTGTAAACATTGTGCACATAACAGCTTTATATAGCGACGGAGGAGTCCCTAAATAAATGCATAGTCTTAGAATTTGTAAGGTTAGCAATATGATATACACCACAAATGTGAGATAAAAAAGTTTTATTTGTCATTGGCAAAATTACAGCAAACATTTTTCATACAGCACACTTAGCATTATATTCTCATGCTTTTACAAAAATAAAACAAATACATATATGTTTTTAGTCAATAGAATTCATCTGCCAAGGCACCTCCCCAGCCGGTGACAAAAAAAAATTCATAAATTCATCACGAATAAGTGTACCAGTAGTGGTGCCCCTAGTTATATTCAAATGTGCTGCCTCCATGTTATGGCTCAGGGAATCCTCAAAAAGATAGCCATCTCGTTCATGCGCATAGTTGTGCAGTGCACAGGCAGCTTTAATCGCACTGATCGCATGATCAATATTGAGGTTAATAGAAGTATGCCTGAATCTCCACTTATTGCAAAGAATTCCAAATGCACATTCTACTACTCGTCCTGCCCTAGTCAGCCTATAATTGAACACTCTTTTTTCAGTTGTCAGAGTGCGACTTGAAAAAGGCCTGAGCATGTTCTGGGAAAGTGCGAACGCTTCATCTCCGACAAATACATGTGGGAGGAGAGGCTCTGTAGTCCCGGGCAGGGGACAATCATTGGGCAAGTCTAGTGTATTCTCACTCAGCATGCGGCCAAATGAGGAATGTGAAAATACACTTGAATCTGAGCTGCTGCCACAAGAACCTACATCAATATAAATAAATTAATAATTTGTGTCTGCCACTGCCATTAATACCAACGAAAAATATTTTTTATAATTAAAATATTGGCTCCCACTAGATGGAGGCTGGAGGATGCGTACATGTTTGCCATCAATGGCTCCAAGACAGTTGGGGAAGTTGCATCGCTCCCAGAATAGGTCCGCTACCATCAACCATTCTTGTTTTTTGGGCTTCTTCATAACCATATCCTTCAGTTCTTCCCATATGACTAGGCAGGTATCCTGAACAATGCCACAAATCATTGATTTTCCAACCTTGAATTCATAGTGCAAACTTCCAAACAAATTTCCTGTTGCTAAGTACCTAGAAAAAAAAAAATGTTGTTATATATTTTTCAGTGCACTACTTACAGACAAGATGGCGTAGCATGCGTGATGTTTACAGAAAATATTTGCGGCACCTCAAAGAAACAAGGAGTGGCTCGGGGGCAGCGCCTAGGGTACCCTATATGTTTGCCAGGGACTTGGATTTTCTGCAACCCATTGTGGAGATGAGGGAGTAAGTTTTCATCTAGATCATCTATGTATCGCACAATCTGTTAACAATGAATATGCCTAGTTAATTGATTACATTTTTACAATATAAAACAGGACCGAATCTAGTTGGGAGGAGCAAGATGTTTTTGATGAAGAACCAGAACAACAAACAGAGGAGGAAGCACCCATTGATATTCCAGAAGACACAGAGGATTTATCACTAATCCAAACATCTTCCAATCTCTGGGAAACTAATCCAGATGAACAATGTGCAGTGGCAGAGGAGGCTGTCCCTGGGACATCCTCTGCTCCTGCACACATTGTTCAGCCTGGCAAAGTGCCACTGAGGCGCCCAGCACTATCCCAACCTGACCTAAGTGAGCGCTTATTAGAAATGTTAAAAAACATGACAGAAAAGGTGGATGCATTTTTATGTCCCGATACAATCCTGGCGTTCAGTTTTGTCCCACTAATTAAAAAGGTACCCCCAGAGCGTTACTATGAAATGCGTAGAAATATAGTAAAAATGCTGCACTCCTTCTCCCAGCCACAGGAGGAAGCTGCATTTAAATACCAAAATGTGCCCCAACCAAGACCTCCCATTAACTACCCAAGATACATGCACTACCCTGAGCAGCAACACCATCCTTACCCCTATAATCCACCATCATAGCCCTCAAGTTATGACAAGCCAATCTCCAGATATGAAGTGCCACACAGTAACCTTCCCTATCCCATCCCATCCCCACTTCCTTCAATTAGGGCCCCCCCACCAAACTCAGGGTATGTATGTGCCAAGTCAACATGGGAAGGCTAGGCCTGCTCCCCACACTGCCAGTGATGACCCAGCTTCCGCAACTCAATACTCCTATGAGGCCCCTTTCCCAAAAACATATCAGAATCTGTGATGAGGTCTGTTCAAGGTTAAGGACCAACATGACACATTTTAATAAAACAACATGGAAGAGGCCTACTTGACAGGCAAGTTTTTTTTTTTTTAAAGTTATTTCAGAGTTAATTTATGTTTTATACATGGGTAAATTTAATATTTTTTTAATATTTTATGATACGTGAATAAATAATTATTCCACCATTTCTTGTGCCGTCATATTTTTACAAATACCCAGGTAAAAAAACATAAAAAAACATTAGATTACATGGTCAATAAATCACATGACAAAGGACATCAGTGCTGAAAATTACCTTAATGTGATCAATAATCTTTCAGCAGGCTGGATACTTGTTCTGAAGCACGTGTTCTGACGCTCCAAGCGAGGGGAGATTAAGCCAAGCAATTCGTCAAAACTAAGTAAAAAAAAATTAAATGAATACATACAGGTGTGAAAAACATTTGGGCCTACTGTAGAAAAAAGAGTAAGGTAAGTGGTTAAGGACATTATTTCTGGTAACAAGGCATGCATCCTTAGTTACAATATAATTATGGTTAAATAAGTGTCACAAAAAAAAAAGTGCATATGGGTCCTCATTTCAACAGAGAATAAGCCACTGGCCTTTGAATTTAACAATAACAATTCTCTGATTCAAAAATGCTAAACAAAGCTGCGTGGCAAAACCACCACCCACAAAGCATCTTGTCACCAGCAAATTGGGGCCAAGGTGTTTGGGGGGTAAAATATCCAAAAACACATGTTAAGGGCATATGACCTGGTTTGCACCAGGAGGGGGGTGGTAGACCCCGCCCCCCTATGATGTCACAGTCCCGGAGGATGCTGGGACTGTGACATCATAGGGGGCGGGGTCACCATGTGACATGAGCATGTGACCCCGCCTCCTTGTCCCTTTATAAGTCACAACACAGCGCGGCTCTGCCATTCCGGCCAGAGAGAGCGACGAGTCAACATCGGAAGCAGAAGAAGAAGAAGAAGAGGAAGAAGATGGCGCAGAAAGCGACGACAGCGGCAAGAACAGAAGAGACCCTGGAAGACCCCCGAAGACCACCGAAGGCGGATTGAGACCCCCAGACGACGGCGACGATGACGAAGAAGGAAGCCGGGCTCCTCCGCTCGGTAAAAGAGCTAGGTAAAATAGCGGAGGAGTCCGGCGAGAAGACCCCCCAAGACGGAAGAAGACCCCCGGAGCAGTGCAATAAAATATTTTTAAAAAATTGTGTGTTTTTTTTTAATTTAGACTTTACACCTTAGGTGAATGCTCATCCTCACACTCATTCACAAAGAGGGCTCCCGGATTCCGATAAGCCCCCCACCCACAGACCCCGACAACCAACGGCCAGGGTTGTCGGGAAGAGGCCCTTGTCCTCATCAACATGGGGACAAGGTGCTTTGGGGTGGGGGGGGCCGCAGGGCGCCCCCCTTCCCCAAAGCACCCACCCCCCCATGTTGAGAGCATGCGGCCTGGTACGGTTCAGGAGGGGGGGGCGCTCGCTTGTTCCCACCCCCTTTCCTGACCGGCCAGGCTGCGTGCTCGGATAAGGGTTTGGTATGGATTTTGGGGGGACCCCCACGCCGTTTTTTCGGCGTAGGGGGTTGCCCTTAAAATCCATACCAGACCTTAGGGCCTGGTATGCTCCTGGAGGGGGAACCCATGCCGTTTTTTAATTTAAAATTTGGCGAGGAGTTCTCCCTCCAGAGCTGATTTTTCTCTGATTGGCCACGGCCAAAGTCGCCTGGCCTGGGGCACCTTAAATTCGTGTTGTAAGTCGCCCCAAGTAGTGTTGAAGTAGCTCCTCAAGTCGTGTCCAAGTTGCCTCCAAAAGTTGCGCTGGAAGTCGTGTCGCCCCTGTGTGAACCGGCTCTAAGGAGCAACTTAAAGGTTATTTTATCTGTAAAAAACACCAATGGGGAGCATGGCATGCAATGTTTGCTTCTCTTTACCACCACTAGCCTCCACACAACGTGGACTCTCCCTGGATCCTATTTGGCTACCATTTGAGGCCATGATGACCTGGAACACCAGAGAAGAAGCTGTACTGCTGGACTCTCAAAATGGCACCTCCAATACAATTTGGGCAGTCTGGATTGATTTTACCACCTCTGACCTCTATTAATAACCGATGCAGAGATATTCTTCTGTTTGCTTGAACAAATTAGATACTTTTTCGCTTTTGACCATATTTCTAAACTAGGGATGGTTTGGAATGCTTACTGCTGAGTGTTTTCTAAACTTCTCCCTCCTCCAGGATTGGGGGTTGTTTGTTGTTTCATTTTCTGGCCCTGCTTTTCTTTCTTTCTCCCACCTTCTAGCTCTCTCCCTGATTCCTGCTTCTATTTCTTAACTCTTCTGTTTTTTCAGACTCTGATAGACCCAGTACTGGGTCCTAGTCTAGGCCGTTAGTGAACATAGTTACTAGATGTTTCTATATTTGTACATGTTATGGTGATATTGGTATTGTACCCTTAAGTGCTTCTAGGACTTTCTCCCTGGAGGAGACAATCAGTTATTCATAATTTCCCTGTGTTTGGATACCAGCAGTCTTTTTGAGTTGTCTGTACCTATTGATTCACTGTTATCTTTTTCTCATATGCTTAAATAACTTTAATTTTTTTTAAAAGGCACCTCAACTGTCATACCTCAGCACGCCACCAAAACTGGTAAGACCTCGAGCCCAGTGGGGAAGGAGGGCTTATACAACATACTATATTACACGCAGAAGCTGACAGGCACACAGGTGTCAGCAGCACATGATACCATTACCCTGGATAAGCAGACCGATACACTACCATCATTGCCGCCCCTGTCTGCCTAATAAGATATGCATTTAGAAAACACTATTCATTGCAATTGGGTAGCTCCTGAGGCTGGGGAGGATTATAAATCTACACTAAGAGACATATTACATGCAATAAAAAAAATATTCTGCACACCCCACCAGCTGGGAGGGTTAAAGAACTTAGACACTATAGCCAGAAAAATATGTGAAAGAGCCACTGGAGTGATTTGGAGGACAGGCTCCCACTGCTGCTCTCAGAGGCCTGATCCACCTCACAGCTAGTCAAATCTACCTGTCTGAAAGCAGAGAACCATGAAAACAGGCTGAGGCATAACAACATCTTGATTGTAGGTCTTCTGTAGGTCTTCTGGAATGAACAGAGGACCCTTACCCCACATAATTTGTTGAATGATGGCTGCTTGTACTTTTTGGTAAGGAGACTTTCATTTTTCTATTTATGGTGGCGATTGTACCTGTCCTACACTATGCATTATCCAGCTCATTTGAGAGTGATGGCCAAAGGTCAGTCTCACTTCTTCGATACTGCAGCGGAGGCTTCGGTGTGGTTAGATACAAATGAGACCCATCTCTGGCTACCACAACCTGACCCAGACTCCTAGGTGCTACCCTGCTTAGATAAAAAGTCTAATAACAATATTTCTGTATCCTTTCTCACTGGATGTCTTTACAGATCCACTTTTGTGAGAGCACTTAACAATCCAACTAAATTGAGGGCTACCATTTTTTGTCCTTTACCCTGCATTTGGATACAGAGATTGCAAAATGTACCCACCCACGGGTTTGGCTGGTTGCTAACCCTGGGAAAGGATTTTCAAATCTCTGATCCTGCCAGATGCACGTTTTTGTGGCACCATTCTCCCTTGTTTTGACTGTTTTGTTGCTTTTCGGTTTCAGAGTGGAACTAAGGAACAGATACTCTTCCTTCTATAGCTGCAGCAATAGCAATGTATGAGCTTTACAATCTGCATGAACAAGATTTACCATAGCGAGTCTTAAGTGGAACTTTCGGGGGGGGGGGGGGGGGGCGGTAGCACTCCAACACACCTTTTTTTTTACTATCATACAAAGCCTAGTTTTCTCTCTTCCATCATATAATGCCAGATCTACATACAATTTCCAGTTTGCATGTGCAATTTACAGTTATATGTATTTTGGCTTTTGTATATATACACCAGATAAGCCAGAAGTACCCATGCTCCTGTTAAGTGACTTTAATGCTATCTAAATCCTACTGAGGATAAACACCCTTCCACACCTGTAGGCCCTTATTATAAATCTACAGTACTCAGTCACTTTCTTGCTGAGTTCGGCTGGATAGACTTTTGGCCAGGGACATGCAGTCAGGGGAGGCAGGTGAACATTAAAAAAAAAAATTAATCGAGCTTCGAGGGTCATAGTTCAGTGACCTGAGATCACAGAGACCCCACATGTGGGGGGTGGGTAGCCTAAGTCCTACCCCACCACTGGTATTTGGGCCCCCTTTGACCTATTGCCCTGGAGATACAGGGCTCCTTGCGCAGCCTGTCAGAAGCTACATACAGAGGGGCAAGTTTAAATACAAGCTGGCACACTCTGTTTGCAGCAGACTGAGAGGTGGAGCTCACAGTGCCTCTCCTCACTTCTTGTTAGAAGCACTGAGCTCAATGGACAGGTTAGAGTCTTGGACCAATGGTAAAGTACCATTATCCCCAGATCTCCAATAAAAATGCTGCAGTGGAGGCACGCCTCCCACTGCAGTGTCATAGAAGGGGCATGTGTCTAAAAGACAAATGCTCCCTTCCAGCCCAGCCCTCTTAACTACAAGGATAAAACATGAGTTTATGGGTATAAGATTTACCCACAATCCCATGTTTTTCTCACTCAGTTAAGAGGGAGAATGAGAATCTGCTGCTGTTGAAAAGGTACTGTTATAATCAAGCTAAATCATATATAATTATGCTATAAGATAATCATGTATTATTTATCTATTTACTGTGAAATTACTGGTTGGAAGTTATAACTTCAAACTTCAGTAATTTGTCCATTAAGCCACCTGCTTGAGTACAGTTTTAAAAAATATAGTAAATTACCTTAAAAACAATATATAATAATTATCTGTATATCACTTATGGTAATTAATCCTTTGCCACCCAGGCCAATTCTGACACTTCTGTCCTAAGTGTAAAAATCATAATTTCGTTGCTAGAAAATTACTCAGAACCCCCAAACATTATATATATTGTTTTAGCAGACCCTAGGGAATAAAATGGTGGTCACTGCAACTTTTTATGTTACACAGTGATGTTACGCCAAGTAAATAGATACCTAACATGTCACGCTTTAAAATTGCACACACTCGTGGAATAGCGCCAAACTTCCGTACTTAAATCTCCATAGGCAACGCTTCAACATTTTTTTACAGATTAAATGTTTAGAGTTACAGAGGAGGTCTAGTGCTAGAATTATTGCTCTAGCTCTAACGATCGTGGCGTATGTAACCTGTGTGTATCTGGCTCTGATACTAGCCAGTGCCTCACCAGCCACTGACCTCACCGCACATCCCTGCTTTTGGGAAATATGAAATCCAGGCATCCTTCAGTTTTGCTTCTTCTCTAAGACCCATGCTTCATTTTTTTCTAATAGTTTTATACCTAGGGCCTCCCTCCTTCAATCCATTAATAACCTTAGAAATGTAGAATAAATGAAGACGTTTTTTACAAACACAATTTTAAGATGCCGTTGTGAAATTTTTTGAGATGCCTGCTTATTTCCAATTACTTACGAATATTAAAAACAAATCTAGGTTACATGAATTACTGGTAGCCCAGGAGGTACAGCAGCTGGGACATGCCTATATAGTCACCCCAATGGTACCATTAAAGAGACCTGGTTATCTGCATAGGAGATACTTGTTCAGCTTACAAAATTTTCTGCGGAAAAGAAACATATTTTTATCAAACTTGCATTTTATTGGGAGGATAAACAGACTGGTCTCCTGTTGGCTAAGATAGTCCAGACACAACACCCAGCTCAAATTATAGATTCATTAAAGACTCCATCTGGTGGCCTGGTTAATTCACCCTCTTAGGTAAGGGCGGATTTGGTTAGCTTTTACTCTGACCTATGTACCTCAAAAATCTCAATACAATCTGAGGCTTTGACCCAGTATAAACAGTCTACATGATTAAGCTCTGGGGGCAGAGTGAAATGCATTGAGGACATGGCCTAGGCTGTTACACTTTCTTACCTGGGATTTGCAAAAATGTGTGGCTCATATAGACATTTTCTGTCTTGTACACTACTAAACTGCCTTGTTAACCTGAGTCTCAATATACTCAACTGGGCTCTCCACTATCACTGAAAGAAGTACAGATGGCAACCAGTCTGTTTCCTATTTGTAATGCCTCTGTATGGAGATGTATACGAGATATGCAGACTCTGTGTTGCCACACTTGCTGCAGATATTTGAAGTAGCATTTGAGAAGCAAGTACTTTCAATCGTCTTGACTAGAGCCAATATAGTCACTTTTTGAAGCCAGGTAAACCCACTACAGATCTCAACTTCTACAGACCTATCTCGTTCTTACAATCTGATGTAAAAATGTTGGCTAAAATACTAGTATCAGTATCAGTGCAACCCATAGGTGTGTGCAGTCTATTGCATTAGGGTGTGCACCCCAAAGCTCAAACACGCGTGCATGTGTGTATTATATACACACACACACTCTTATAAATAAATGGGAAAAGCATTTTAAAATGTATTAAAACATGGATGATGTTAGTAGAGCAGTGGACATACCAGTAGGGCAGAGGTTGGTGTCAGTAGTTTATTTTTATTATTTTATTTTTGTATTATCTTTTCCAATTTTTTTTGGACCCATTGGGTGGCTTTGGTGAAATATCAGCAGGGGGAATCTGCGCCACAGGGGGTGATTAGAGTATGCCCGGGCACACCCGGCACACCCCCTGCGCACACCTATGGTGCAACCCTAGTTTAAGATAAGGTCAGTTGTAAGAAAAGCTAATGATCTATGCAGATGATGTGCTCTTGCTTCTTGGTGACATGGGAACTATAGATCATTTTTCTTTTTCCACTGGATAGTAAACAATCTCCATATATTAATGCAAATCACATATATCACGAGGTTGAGGTATACCTATTTCCCTGCCAGAAAATATCTTCAATTTATAATATTTGATAATAGACCCTTCTCATAGCAATGAGAACTATCAGAAATGTAATTACAGTAGTGAATTATGTATGTATAAAAACATTATAAAAAAGGACTTCTTATAAATATTTAAAAGGCATCTTTTAATCCTAGTGGATGGTCAAAGTTCCAGGTTGTAAAACCCCAAGACTGCAAAATTCCTAGATGATTCTCTGTTCCAAGCACACAATTTTTCAGAAAAACTTGTGCAAAAACCAAGTAGTTGACATGCTTGTTACTGTAAACAACAAAGGTCCACAAGAGCTTGGAAAACAAAAGAGCAGAAAGTGAGGAGAAAGTGAATCGTGATCCTGGGGATTCATGGTCCCAGAGATAAGAACTTTTCAAAAGCTCTCAAAATAAAAGGATTTGACATCAGGAGGTCAATCCTGCATTGTTTTTTAAAATATGTCACTTTTAGTGTTCACCTTCTTCCATGAACACCAAGAAGCCTTGATCCCAGGAGCATCCCAAATGGGAATTGCCACATGTATCACAAACCTTCTTCTGTAGTGGGGCAATCATATGCTTCAAATATTAGTCAGTTATCAAGGTGGATTTATCTCACAATATCATCTTTGAAATAGCAAATCCCAATTTAGTGTACAGGGATCTATAATGACATTAACTACAGCCAGAGTCCACTTTAGCAGCTAAACATTGTCAAGGTATCTTTACAGGAATGTACTGGCCATCGGGACTACGAGGAGTTTCCCGGTGGGCCGATGTCTCAGTGGGCCGGTTTCAGTGACAGCCAGTGGCATCGCTAGGGGGTGGCTTTTGGGGCTATAGTCCTGAATCTGGGGTCAAAGCCCAGAGTCCCAGGGGTCCCCAACCACAGGGCCACAGCCCACTACTGGGCCGTGGCCTCTCTACAGCCATGCACGGGAGAGCCAGAGAGCGGTCAGAGGTCAGGCAGCACAGGAAAGCCAGGCGGGTCACATCATCTCTCACTGCCTGCCATTTCTCTGGTGACCCTGATGTAAGAAGCTGCTCTCTGGGGACTCTGAGGTAAGGAGGGGCTCTCTGGGGACCCTGATGTAAGTAGGGGGCTCTCTGGGGACCCTGATGTAAGTTACATAGTTACATTGTAGGTGAGGTTGAAAAAAGACACAAGCCCATCAAGTCCAACCTATGTGTGTGATTATGTGTTAATATTACATTGTATATCCCTATATGTTGCAGTTGTTTAGGTGCTTATCTAATATTTTTTTCAAACTATCAATGCTCCCTGCTGAGACCACCGCTTGTGGTAGGGAATTCCACATCCTTGCCGCTCTTACAGTAAAGAACCCTCTACGTAGTTTAAGGTTAAACCTCTTTTCTTCTAATTTTAATGAGTGGCCACGTGTCTTGTTAATCTCCCTTCCGCAAAAAAGTTTTATGCCTATTGTGGGTCACCAGTACGGTATTTATAAATTTAAATCATATCCCCACTCAAGTGTCTCTTCTTCAGAGAGAATAAGTTCAGTGCTTGCAACCTTTCCTCATAACTAATATCCTCCAGACCCTTTATTAGCTTTGTTGCCCTTCTCTGTACTCGCTCCATTTCCAGTACATCCTTTTTGAGTACTGGTGCCCAGAACTGGACAGCATACTCTAGGTCCGGCCGGACCAGAGTGTTGTAAAGCGGGAGAATTATCGTTTTATCTCTGGAGTTGATCCCCTTTTTAATGCATGCCAATATTCTGTTTGCTTTGTTAGCAGCAGCTTGCCATTGCATGCCATTTCTGATCCTATCTACTAGGACCCCAGGTCCTTTTCCACCCTAGATTCCCCCAGATGTTCTCCCCCAGTGTATAGATTTATATGCTGCGCTTTCAAATTTACTCTTCACATTATATATATAAGTGATACCAAAGTGCAAATATGCATGTGAATCACACACCGTGATACATCAGTAACTAGTGACTGTAAAAAGTGACAATAGTGCAACAAATAGTTATGAATACTTAAAAATGAACATATAAATGAAAATAAATAATCACACTCGTACGAAGTGCTATAACGTGCATCCATATGGTGATTGGTTGTATCAAAATTATTGTTCATAAAATCATATAGTGTTCATAAAATCATATAGTGTTCATAAAAACATATAGTGTACTCAATCCACTAAAACATATAGATGAATAAAAAGTGCTTCTATGTGCATATGTGTCATCCAATTATTTCAATTTGAAAGTGCTTCTAAAGTACATATTTTCGCCCTGAAGTAGATACGGAAGTTCCCTGTATCGATACGCGTTGGAGACAGGACAGGACAGACATTCAGCAGGTGACCTGTCAGGAAAGAACCCCATACCATCCCAATATCGATTCCGGTATCTTTACATGCTGTTTTGCTGTTTGCCTGATGCAGAGTGGCGCACTGACACGCCTAAATTATGTGAGTACCCCATAGGGGGGTTCTATGTGATTAATAAATTGTTAAAACATTATTACACCATCCAGTCCTTTTTTACTCAACTGAGGTATAGTGGTGACGGGTCCAGGAGTCTGGTTAAAACTGCAGAGTCCCACAGACGTGTATTGACTAAGCTTAAGTGCAAAGTCACACACTCTGAGGTGAGCATTTAATACCTAGAGGGGAGCACTTGAGTGTGATCACTGTGGCTTGCTTTGGATTATCTACACAGTAGTTTCCAAATCGCATGGACTTTAGAATCACTTTCAAATTGAAATAATTGGATGACACATATGCACATAGAAGCACTTTTTATTAATATATATGTTTTAGTGGATTGAGTCCACTATATGATTTTATGAACAATAATTTTGATACAACCAATCACCATATGGATGCACGTTATAGCACTTTGTACTAGTGTGATTATTTATTTTCATTTATATGTTCATTTTTAAGTATTCATAACAATTTGTTGCAAATGAGGTTGAATGTAGAAAAATTTTAAATAATGCATTTGAGTGGTAAAAATATGAATGCAATCTATACACTGGTATATATAAAAGATCCCGTGAGCCTCCTCTGATTATAAATTGCCTAAATGGCACGTGAAACAGCTGCAAGCATTAAACACTCATAAAAACATGCAGATAAAAGCAGAAATAAATATATACTCTGTGCTTTCAAATATACTCTTCACATTATATATATGTGATAACCAAAGTGTAAATATGCATGCGAATTACACACCGTGATACATCCAGTAACTAGTGACTCTAAAAAGTCACTTTTTAGAGTCACTAGTTACTGGATGTATCACGGTGTGTAATTCGCATGCATATTTACACTTTGGTTATCACATATATATAATGTGAAGAGTATATTTGAAAGCACAGAGTATATATTTATTTCTGCTTTTATCTGCATGTTTTTATGAGTGTTTAATGCTTGCAGCTGTTTCACGTGCCATTTAGGCAATTTATAATCAGAGGAGGCTCACAGGATCTTTTATATATACCAGTGTATAGATTGCATTCATATTTTTACCACTCAAATGCATTATTTAAAATTTTTCTACATTCAACCTCATTTGCCCTGTAGTTGCCCACCCCATTAATTTGTTAAGATCTTTTTGCAAGGTTTCCACATCCTGCGGAGAAGTTATCACCTTGCTTAGCTTAGTATCGTCTGCAAATACAGAGATTGAACTGTTTACCCCATCCTCCAGGTAATTTATGAACAAAATAAATAGGATTGGTCCCAGCACAGAATCCTGGGGGACCCCACTACCCACCTCTAACCATTCTGAGTTCTCCCCATTTATCACCACCCTCTGAACTTGCCCTTGTAGCCAGTTTTCAATCCATCTACTCACCCTATGGCCCATGGACCTTATTTTGTACAGTAAACGTTTATGGGGAACTGTGTCAAATGCTTTTGCAAAATCCAGATACACCACATCTACGCGCTTTCCTTTATCTAGATGGCAACTCACCTCCTCATAGAAGGTTAATAGATTGGTTTGGCAAGAACATTTCTTCATTAATCCATGCTGATTACTTCTAATTATACCGTTCTCGTTACAAAAATCTTGTATATAGTCCCTTATCATCCCCTCCAAGATCTTGTATATTATTGATGTTAGGCTAACTGGTCTGTAATGCACAGGTATGTATTTTGGTCACTTTTTAAATATTGGTGCTACATTGGCTTTTCTCCAATCAGCTGGTACCATTCCAGTCAGTAGACTGTCAGTAAAAATTAAGAACAATGGTCTGGCAATTACTTGACTGAGTTCCCTGGAGTACCCTCGGATGCAAGCCATCTGGATCCGGTGATTTATTAATGTTAAGTTTTCCACGTCTAATTTTAATTCTGTCCTCTGTTAACCATGGAGGTGCTTCCTGTGATGTGTCAAAAGGATAAACACTGCAGTTTTGGTTACTGAAGCCCCCCGATTCCCTCGTGAAGACTGAGGAGAAGAATAAATTCAATACCTTCGCCATCTCCCCATCCTTTGTAACCAGATGTTAAAACATCTTTATGGGGCCAATATGGGGCCAATATGGTTTGTCCTGCCTTTTTTACTGTTTACATACTTAAAGAATTTCTTGGGATTTTTTTTGCTCTCCTCCGCTATGTGTCTTTTGTGTTCTATCTTAGCCACCCTAATTGCACCCTTACATTTCTTGTTGCATTCTTTATAAAATCTGAATGCTGATGATGATCCCTCGACCTTGTATTTTTTTTGAAGGCCTTCTCCTTTGCTTTTATATGCATTTTTACATTGGAGTTAAGCCATCCAGGACTTTTGTCTGCTCTTTAAAATGTATTACCCAATGGGATGCATTGGCTAATGCCCTTATTTAATATGCTCTTAAACCAAAACTCTCTCCTCTGTGTTCTTTGTTCCTAAGATTTTATCCCAATTTATGCCTTCTAACAAGGTTCGTAGTTTAGGGAAATTGGCTCTTTTGAAATTCAGTGTCTTTGTATTCCCCTGATGTTTCCCATTTGTGTGATTTATACAGAATCCAATTGACCTGTGATTGCTGTTTCCTAAATTGCCACGTATTTCCACATCCGTGATCAGGTCTTTATTGTTGGTAATCAGTAGATCCAGTAACGCTTTAGTTCTAGTTGGTGCATCTACCATCTGAAACATGAAATTGTCCTACAAGACATTTAGGAACTGGTGAGCCTTATGCCGCGTACACACGAAGGGACTTTTGCCGGCGGACCTAAGTCCAGCGGACAATCCGCTGGACTTTGCAGCTGAGTCCGCTGGACTAAAAAGCGAACGGACTTGACCACACACGATCACGCAAAAAGTCTGGCGGTTCACGCGATGACGTACAGCACGTACGACGGGACTAGAAAAAGGAAGCTCGAGATCCCAAACGACACCCTACATGTGTATCGCGTGTTAGTTGACGTTTGGTTAGAGACGATTCACGCTTCTCAGACTTCTGCTTAATTCGCTCGCTTCTGCCGTTCAGTTTGTGCTCGTGAGGTTTGTATCTGGCTTTCAGTGCGTGTGGATCAGTTCCTACCTGTTCTCAGGCCGTTCTGGTCCGCTCGTTCCTGTTTTTCAGGTCGTTCTTCATAGGCCTTGCTGTTCTTCAGTGCGTTCGGTTAAGTTGTTTGTTTGATCAGCCGACCGTTTTGAAGCCATGGAGTGTGGACGTACTCGGGAACGAGTTCGTGCTGTGCAGGGGCTCGGTGTTGCGGTTAACACCTTGGCCCGAGCCCAGTCCATGAACAGGGTGAGGAGGAGTTCATGGACCAAGAATTGGTTGCGCCAGCGTGACCAATTCTCGCATATGCCTTTGCTCCGTGAGATCCGTGAGAATAATCCTGATGATTTCAGGAATTATCTCCGGATGACGGACCCCATTTTTCACCGTCTGTTGGCTTCGCTGTCCCCTTATATTACCAGGCAGAATACCTGCATGCGGCAAGCCATCAGTGCGGAGCAGAGGCTAGTCGCCACGTTGCGTTACTTGGCGACGGGGAGAAGCTTGCAGGACCTCAAGTTCACGACAGGCATCTCCCCCCAGGCTCTGGGGCTCATTATTCCAGAGACCTGTTCTGCCATTATCCACGTCCTGCAGCAGGAATACATTAAGGTAAGTCTTCTCTTTTAAAATTACCTATGTCTTGTATGTTTGCTAATGTAGTGCATCAATGTCATCATTAGCTAATTACCATGATAGGACTATTCTATGAATGTCCCCTATTCCTGTATTTTTTTAAATTTTTGTTTTTTGTCTAGTATTTTATGGTTGACTTATCGAAATAGCTTGAAGAATGTATTATTTAGTGGGTTACATGCATATTTCCTTGCACCAACCTCCCCAGCATGGAATCTTGGCCCCCTAAACACCCCTAGCCTAGTCACTTTCTTTGGTTAAAAATGTATATTACCAGCTCCATTGTACTGCTTTACTCACCCCCCCTTTCACCCCCCTTGCCCCTCACCCCTTTCACCCCCTTGACCCTCATTTTTAAATTGATTGCATGTGGTTTGGGTCAGCTTGTAATTAACCCCCCCCCCACACACACACACCCTCTTTAATTAATTGCATGTGGTTTGGGTCAGCTTGTAATTAACCCCCCCCCCCCACACACACACCCCTTTAATTAATTGCATGTGGTTTGGGTCAGCTTGTAATTAACCCCCCCCCCCCCCACACACACACACCCTCTTTAATTAATTGCATGTGGTTTGGGTCAGCTTGTAATTAACCCCCCCCCACACACACACACCCCTTTAATTAATTGCATGTGGTTTGGGTCAGCTTGTAATTAACCCCCCCCACACACACACACCCTCTTTAATTAATTGCATGTGGTTTGGGTCAGCTTGTAATTAACCCCCCCCCCCACACACACACCCCTTTAATTAATTGCATGTGGTTTGGGTCAGCTTGTAATTAACCCCCCCCCCCCCCCCCCCCCCCACACACACACCCTCTTTAATTAATTGCATGTGGTTTGGGTCAGCTTGTAATTACCCCCCCACCCACACACACACACACCCTCTTTAATTAATTGCATGTGGTTTGGGTCAGCTTGTAATTAACCCCCCCCCCACACACACACACCCTCTTTAATTAATTGCATGTGGTTTGGGTCAGCTTGTAATTAACCCCCCCCCCCCCACACACACACACCCCTTTAATTAATTGCATGTGGTTTGGGTCAGCTTGTAATTAACCCCCCCCCCCACACACACACCCCTTTAATTAATTGCATGTGTATTGTGTGACCTTACAATTAATTACTCCCCACCCACATCCCCATTATTATCTTCTCTGGGCCATCAGAGGGGTCATCAATCAGAGATTTGTCCCTTATCCTTAATCTTTTGGATTTATTTCAAGGACTTACAAAATAAATACATATGTTGTTCCAAATTGTTTGTTAATTTGTTGGATTTAGTTTGGTGTTTTGCCTGGTTTTTAATTCAAATTGTATCTTTCTGTTTGACTTCACAGTGTCCTTCCACGCCACAGGAATGGCAGACTGTGGCTTCCCAGTTTGCTGCCCGTTGGGACTTTCCCAACTGCGGAGGGGCGATTGACGGCAAACATGTGCGAATTGTGCCCCCACCCCATTCGGGGTCTTACTATTGGAATTATAAGGGGTTCCATAGTATAGTGTTGATGGCGGTGGTGTCGGCACAATATGACTTTCTTTATGTGGATGTGGGGAAAAACGGCCGGATGTCGGATGGAGGAGTCTTCAACCACACGGAGTTCGGCCATCGTCTCCAGACTGGTGGCCTGGAGCTGCCACCAGATGAAGATAATGTGGAGGGACTCCCGTTCGTTTTCATTGCCGACGAGGCGTTCGGTCTGGGTGACCACCTGATGAGGCCATTTCCACAAAGATCCCTCACCCCTGAGAGGAGGATTTTTAATTTTCGGTTGGCCAGAGCAAGAAGGGTTGTGGAAAATGCCTTTGGTATTATGGCCAACCGTTTCAGATTGCTGCTTACATCCATACATCTGGCAGAGTACAAACTGAATACTATTATTCTTGCATGCTGTGTAATGCACAATTATTTACGCAAACATTCTGGAAGCTACACATTACCAATGGGGCCTGAGGCCAGAGTGGAAGGCGACATGACAGGGCTGGATAATCGCCGTCTTGGTTTGGCCCCACAATCAGCCCAGCAAGTGCGGGACCGTTATTTAAATTATTTTAATGGTAGGGGGGCCATTGCAATGGCAGCAGACCCTTAAAACCTCTATTTTTTTGAAAGAATAAACACAGTTATTTATGTTTGAAAGATTGTTTTTTTCGTATTGTTTTGCTTTTAATTTTGCCTGTTTTATATGTTGTCCTAGTGCACTTCTTAATAGTGGCAAACTTGGTTTGCGTTTAGTAAATAAGCCCCTTTGTCAATGAACCACAACATGTTTTGGTCAAACTGGTAGTATTTAAAAAGAAGAAGCCACACATTGTTTAATTTGTGCAAACATTTTTTTTTTTATTCTAGTGCACATCCAAACCTTTTTATTTATTGATTTTTTTTGGTTGTTTTTTTTTTTTTTTTGGTGTTTTTTTTTAATATTTTTTTTTTTATTTTTTTATTTTTTTTTTAACAACATATTTTTTTTTATTTTTGTTATATTTTAAAAAAAAATTTGGTCTTTTTCTCACAACATATTTTTTTTTTTTTTTGTGATTTATTTTTTTAAACAAACATAAAAACATGTTTTAAAATTGTAAAAAATTTTGGGTTAGCATTTGAAAATATTTACACAATGTAAAAGTCGAGAACTTACAAAGTTCAACAGGTAACCCATGAACAGTAGAAGCCAAATTTAGAATATGCACAATAATACAACAATAATTTAACAGGAAAATGGGTAATGTCAACATGTGCTATGTTCCATCATGGGGAATCAATGGACGTGTTTTATGTGTGAAACCCCTTCCCTCTCACCTACTAGCATTAGGGGTTGCAAACACCAAATGCGTCCATTGAGATCCCCTGATGGCACATAGCACATGTTGACACACCATGTGCATATTAAAAATTTGGCCTCTAAAATTTTAAAAAAATAGCGCATCAAAAGGGGAATGAAGGACATGATTGATGTTAGGAAATGGAAAAGGGGTCTTTAGATTCTCCCCAAAACATCAATCATGTCCTTCATTCCCTGCTGCATGGTGGCCATCTCCTTCTGCATATTTTCCAGCTGCAGATTCCAGGCCATGATCTGGCCAATAAGCCTGTGGGCACTGTCTGTGGAAAATGGCTCCGCAGCTTGTCCTTCCACAAACAGATCAGCATCACCTAAAAGTTGGGTAGATAAAACACAAGAAAAAAAGTGTCAAAAACATGCAGACCTTAATTTATTAGCTCAATCTGTGTTCTGAGACACTCACTTGGTGGGGTGCAGATTTGATCCACTTCAACCACCTCTTCCTCCACATCCACGCGTGGGCTTGGGCTAACTGCCCAATTAGTCTGGTGAGGCCGGGAGGTCCTCGTAGGTTCTGATTGACGTCTGAGTCTTTTGCCCCCTATGGTAATGGAACACAAAAAGGTACACTTTTAATCACACTGATATTTGAGTGCCAAAATATGATTATTAAACATTGTTTAAAAGTGTTGTCCAATTATTAGCAGTTTGTTAGAAGATCCTACTTGAAGACAGAATTGAAATGTCTATCTAATGAAACTCCAATACTTAAACCGCCCTTCAACCCTAAAGTTGAACTTCCGCTCATTGTATCCCTGCACCCCTGTGGTGTCTTATTTGGAACCTTTTAGGGGGGAGGGGTTGCAGATACCTGTGTAAGGCAGGTATTTGCACACACATCCGGCCCTAGACTCCCACAGAAGTATACGCCACATCCCGTCCCACCGTGCTGTCTGCTGGGACACACAGGGGTCCCCGAGCTCGCGCGGACCAGTCCTATTGCATTGCGCAACTGGCACATGCCCAATAGTGACCCGGGAAGTGAAGCCGCAAAGATTAATTTCATGATTGCAAGATCAGAGATTGTAGCTGCACCATCCAAGGGACAGGTGAGTGTACTTCTTTAGAAAAGTCACCACCTACAGTATTTGTAGATGATGAGCATTTTTCGGGAATTTGGAGCTTGACACCCTGCTTAACATATTTATCCCCCCCCCCCCAAAACAGCTTCTGGAGTCCCTGTGTAAGTTACCCCTAAAACCCTTACTACAGCAGTAATTGTATAGATAGTGACAATAATAAACAACCTTACAACTCCAACAACCCAAAGCCAGGTAAACAGAATAAACGTTATGAAGACAAACGGAACTTTCATCAAGTCTGCGCAAGTTTCACGTACGAATGCTAATAACATGTGCGCAAGTTTCACGTACGAATGGTAATAACATGTGCGCAAGTTTCACGTACGAATGCTAAGAACATCTGCGCAAGTTTCACGTAGGAATGCTAATAACATGTGCGCAAGTTTCACGTACGAATGGTAATAACATGTGCGCAAGTTTCACGTACGAATGCTAAGAACATCTGCGCAAGTTTCTTGTACGAATGGTAATAACATGTGCGCAAGTTTCACGTACGAATGCTAAGAACATCTGCGCAAGTTTCACGTACGAATGCTAATAACATGTGCGCAAGTTTCACGTACGAATGCTAAGAACATCTGCGCAAGTTTCACGTACGAATGCTAAGAACATGTGCGCAAGTTTCACGTACGAATGCTAAGAACATCTGCGCAAGTTTCACGTACGAATGCTAAGAACATCTGCGCAAGTTTCACGTACGAATGGTAATAACATGTGCGCACGTTTCACGTACGAATGGTAAGAACATGTGCGCAAGTTTCACGTACAAATGCTAAGAACATCTGCGCAAGATTTGACATATCAAGTATAACCATAGTAGCGCACGTGCTTGACTTACTTTTTTTGATGGCTTTTCGAATTCTCCTGTACTGATCGTGCTCCCTGGATTTGATGTCGGACCATCGCTTGCGCAGTTGATCCTTGCCCCTTCGTACACCGAATTTATGCTCCAGGGTGCTGACGACTGTAGTAAGAATCTTGTCCTTGCGCAAGTTGGGTCGAGGGTACGGGCCATTGCCCCGTCGTAATCTTCCCTTTGGAGGATGTCCACCATCTCCACCATCTCTTCAAAGGCCATATTGGTGGCCTGATATCTGCTGCTGGATGCAGATGTGTTCGCTTCTGGGTAGGGATGAGCCGAACACCCCCGGGTTCGGTTCGCACCAGAACCTTCGAACGGACCGAAAGTTCGCACGAATTTTCGAACCCTATACGTTATAATGGACGCGAATGTTCGAAATCAAAAGTGCTAATTACAACGGCCAATATGCATGTTAATGTCATAAAACAGGTTTGGGGACCCGGGTCCTGCCCCAGGGGACATATATCAATGCAAAAAGAACTTTTAAAAACTAACGTTTTTTCGGGAGCAGTCATTTTAATGATGCATAAAGTGAAAAAAAAAAAGTGAAATTTTCCTTTAAATATGGTACCTGGGGGGTGTCTAAAGTATGCCTGTGAAGTGGCATGTGTTTCCCGTGTTTAGAACTGTCCTTGCACAAAATGTCATTTGTAAAGGAAAAAAAGAAGCCATTTAAAACCACTTGCGGCTTTAGGTTTGTTCTTAAGTAGAATCTGAACAGGTACATTATGAAGTGTAGCTCCATCCCAAAAAAAATCTATTTTTAAGCTTTTTGGAGAACATAGGGAGGGGTTATCACCCCTGTAACATTTGCTGTCTTTGCACATCTGTTCAGAACATGTCACCTCACTTTCCGTCCCAATGACAAATGTTTTTGGAAAAAGTGGGGTTTTAATTGAAACAAGGATTGGTGATAAAGTATCAGTAGAGAGGAGATACCTTTTTCCCAAATTAAATCTAACAGGATAGAATTTCCCTTCCTAGGGGTAGATTTCCTCTCACTTCCTGTTTTCTCTTTCCATTTGCAAGTAGGAGTCGTTTGTAAGTTGGATGTATGAAAGTAGGGGCCTGGCGTATATACTCTGCAGAAATTTGCCCTATTAGATGTTGGTGTAGCCACAAGACTGGTGGGCACAGGAATGGGCCCTGCTGTGAGTTATTAGATCAAGATTTGTAATTGCAAGCACCTGATGAACAGGGCAGAAAAATTGGGCCTTTGGCGGTGGTGGTGGACGGTGTTGCCACAAGACTGTAGGCCCTCATAGTTACTCTTGGTGGGCGCAGGAATGGGCCCTGCTGTGAACTATTAGATCAAGATTTGTAATTACCCGCCCCTGTTAAACAGGGGCTGAAAAATTGTGCCTTAGGCACTGGTGCTGGTGCCACAACACTGCAACCCCTCACAGATACTGTACTTGGAGCACAGCAGTCACACGTGTTGCGAAGCATTTTTTTAAAAAATTGTAAGTACACGCCCCTGTTAAACAGGGGCTGAAAAATTGTGCCTTAGGCACTGGTGCTGGTGCCACAACACTGCAACACCCTCACAGATACTGTACTTGGAGCACAGTGTTGCGAAGCATTTTTTTATAAAAATTGTATGTACACGCCCCTGTTAAACAGGGGCTGAAAAATTGTGCCTTAGGCACTGGTGTGGTGCCACAACACTGCAACCCCTCACAGATACTGTACTTGGAGCACAGCAGTCACACGTGTTGCGAAGCATTTTTTTTTAAAAAATTGTAAGTACACGCCCCTGTTAAACAGGGGCTGAAAAATTGTGCCTTAGGCACTGGTGCTGGTGCCACAACACTGCAACCCCTCACAGATACTGTACTTGGAGCACAGTGTTGCGAAGCATTTTTTTATAAAAATTGTATGTACACGCCCCTGTTAAACAGGGGCTGAAAAATTGTGCCTTAGGCACTGGTGTGGTGGCATGGATCATTGAGGAGGAGGAAGAGGATAGTCAGTGAACATAAGAGGACAGTCACTCAGCATCAGCATAGGCAGTCTTGAAGGGATGTGATGTGACATTAAAAATTATTCGGTTATATCCGCCTCAGGTGCCTGGTAGCTGGTGGTGATCCAAGACTGATTCATTTTGATGAAGGTCAGTCGATCAACCGAGGCGGTGGACAGGCGCACCCTATGATCAGTCACAAATCCTCCAGCAGCACTGAATGTGCGTTCGGACAGAACGCTGGAGGCAGGACAGGCCAGTAGCTCAATTGCATACTGTGCAAGCTCTGGCCAGTGATCCATCCTCAGGACCCAGTAAGCCAGAGGATTTTCGGTGGGAAAGGTGTCCAAGTCTGACCTTGCCCCAAGGTATTCCTGCACCATGTATATCAGACGCTGGCGATGGTTGCTGGAACCGATCATACCTTGGGGCTGCGGACTAAAAAATTGTCTGAACACATCGGTCAGACGTCCACCTTCCCCACCGCTCCTTCTGCCACTGACCGAAGCCTCAGCAACTCGTCGCCCAGGACCAGGAGTTTGTAGCCTCCCAGTTTCTGGGAACGCGTTGCACAGACCTTTCTGCAAGGCCTCCCTGAGATGTCTCATCCTCTGCTCCCTCTGCGACGGCAAGATAAGGTCCGCAACCTTACCCTTGTACCGCGGATCAAGGAGAGTGGCCAGCCAGTAATGGTCCCTCTCCTTGATCCGAAGAACACGAGGATCCTTCCGCAGGCTTTGCAGGATCAGGGAGGCCAAGCAGCGTAGGTTAGCTGAGGCATTCGGTCCGGAGTCTTCTGGGTCACTGAGGATGACATGATCGCCAGCCACCTCCTCCCAGCCACGTACAAGTCCACTGGTTTGTTGGGACTGTACATCATCCCTAAAAGACTGCTGCTGCTGATGCTGAGTGCCAGGCTCCACCTCCATGCTCACACAATCCTCCTCCTCCTCCTCCTCCTCCTCCTCATCCTCTTCCTGTGTGATGGGTGGGACAGGAGGAACACTGTCCGGATAAAGGGGGCCTTGAGAGGCAAGGAAGTCCTCCTCTTCCTGCCTCTGTTCTGCCTCAAGTGCCCAGTCCATTATCCCACGCAGCGTATGCTCCAACAGGTGGACAAGAGGGACAGTGTCACTGATGCATGCACTGTCACTGCTCACCATCCTCGTGGCCTCCTCAAATGGTGAGAGGACAGTGCATGCATCCCTGATCATGCTCCACTGACGTGGGGGAAAAAAACCAAGCTCCCCTGACCCTGTCCTGGTGCCGTAGTCGCAAAGGTACTCATTGATGGCCCTCTGCTGCGTGTGCAGTCGCTGCAGCATGGCCAACGTTGAGTTCCACCTGGTGGGCATGTCACATATTAGGCGGTTCTTGGGCAGGTTCAGCTCCTTTTGCAGCTCAGTCAGCCGAGCACTGGCATTATAAGATCGGCGGAAATGCACACAGACTTTCCTGGCCTGCCTCAGGACATCCTGTAAGCCTGGGAACCTGCCCAAGAACCGCTGCACCACCAGGTTGAGGACGTGAGCCATGCAGGGCACATGGGTGAGCTGCCCCTGTCGCAGGGCGGAGAGGAGGTTGGTGCCATTGTCAGAAACGACCATTCCTGGCTTAAGCTGACGTGGCGTCAACCACCTCTCGGCCTGCCCCTGCAGAGCTGCCAGAACCTCTGGCCCAGTGTGGCTCCTGTCCCCCAAACACACCAGCGCAAGCACGGCATGGCATCTTTTTGCCTGCGTACTTGCGTAGCCCCTTGTACGCCTACGGAGCACCGCTGGTTCCAAGGACAGAGCACTGGAGGAAGAAGAAGAGGAGGGGGTGGAGGAGAGAGGTGTGTCACAACCAGTAGCAGTAGTAGCGTTTTGGAGGCGTGGTGGCGGAACAACCTCCAACACTACTGCACCTTGTCCTGCATCCCTCCCAGCTGCCAATAGAGTGACCCAATGGGCCGTGAAAGAAAGGTACCGTCCCTGTCCATGCCTGCTGGACCATGAGTCAGCGGTAATATGCACCTTACCGCTGACCGCCCTGTCCAGCGAGGCATGGACATTGCCCTCCACATGCCGGTAGAGAGACGGAATCGCCTTCCGTGAGAAAAAAGTGGCGTTTGGGAACCTGCCACTGAGGAACCGCACATTGAACAAACTCACGGAAGGGGGCCGAGTCTACCAACTGAAAAGGCAGCAGTTGAAGTGCTAGCAATTTAGCCAGGCTAGCATTCAACCGCTGGGCATGTGGATGGCTGGGAGTGTACTTCTTTCTACGGTCCAGCAGCTGGGGCAGGGAAATTTGCCTGCTGCAATCGGACGTCGGTGTACTGCAAGTACTTGGTTGTGACACACCTAATTCTACACCTTCAGTCCTCTCAGAGCAGCTTTCAGAGAGGACTGAAGGTGTAGTGGGGATGGAGATCCCAGCTGAGGAGGAGCAAGGAGAGGTCCGCTTAGTTCTTTGGTGTGGGTCTTTTATGTGTGCCTGCCAACGAGCTGCATGGCAGGTCGCCATATGTCTGGTCATGCTTGTGGTGCCCAAGCGGCTGATGTTTTGGCCACGCGAGATACGCTTGAGACAAATATTGCAAATAGCAGTGGTGCAATCTGCTGCACTCGTCTCAAAAAAGGCCCACACCAAAGAACTTTTCTGATAACGTGCAGAGGCAGCGCCCTGCACAGGCGGAGCTCTGCGGTGTTGTACAGTTGCTGTGCTGGCCTCTACCTGGCCTCCAGGGGGCACCCTGCCTCGTTGGACATGTGACGCCGCATCCTCCTCCTCCTCCTCGTCCTCCTCCTCATCCTCTCTCCCTTCAGGCACCCACGTGGAGTCAGTGACCTCATCATCCCCTCCCTCTTCACCACTAGAGCAAACCTGGCAGTAAGCTGCAGCTGGTGGAACAGTACTGCCAGATTCCTCAAGCTGGGTATCATCATCCGAGCCTTCGAATCGTTGGGCATCCTCCTGGAGCATGTACCCAACACTGTGCTCAAAGAGTTCGGGGGACTCCTCAGGAGGACATGGTGGGTCTAGGGAAGGGGTGGCTGATGATGCTCTGCCAGTACCCTGAGCCTGGGTGAGAGAGGATGAGGAGGATGAGGAGGGCTTGGTCATCCATTCTACCAAGCCTTCAGCATGATGCGGCTCCACATGTCCAGCTGCCGAAAACAAAGACGCGCGTGTCCCATGGCCACGTGCTGATGACGATGCACGACCACGTCCACGTCCACGGCCACGTCCACTAGAAACAGAGCCTGCCTGCCCTGTGTTCTTGGCTATGCACGCTCTGCCTCCCCTTGGCGGTCTTCCAGCCATTGTAGTCGGTAGTCCTGTGGGTGCTGCTGAGAAGAATATATAGGAGCTCTGTGTGATGCCACTAACACACTAGAAGTCCTGTGGGTGCTGCTGAGAAGAAAATATAGGAGCTCTGTGTGATGCCACTAACACACTAGAAGTCCTATGGGTGCTTCTGCAAAGAAAATAGAGGAGCTCTGTGTGATGCCACTAACACACTAGAAGTCCTATGGGTGCTTCTGCAAAGAAAATAGAGGAGCTCTGTGTGATGCCACTAACACACTAGAAGTCCTGTGGGTGCTGCTGAGAAGAAAATATAGGAGCTCTGTGTGATGCCACTAACACACTAGAAGTCCTATGGGTGCTTCTGCAAAGAAAATAGAGGAGCTCTGTGTGATGCCACTAACACACTAGAAGTCCTATGGGTGCTTCTGCAAAGAAAATAGAGGAGCTCTGTGTGATGCCACTAACACACTAGAAGTCCTGTGGGTGCTGCTGAGAAGAAAATATAGGAGCTCTGTGTGATGCCACTAACACACTAGAAGTCCTATGGGTGCTTCTGCAAAGAAAATAGAGGAGCTCTGTGTGATGCCACTAACACACTAGAAGTCCTATGGGTGATTCTGCAAAGAAAATAGAGGAGCTCTGTGTGATGCCACTAACACACTAGAAGTCCTGTGGGTGCTGCTGAGAAGAAAATAGAGGAGCTCTGTGTGATGCCACTAACACACTAGAAGTCCTATGGGTGCTTCTGCAAAGAAAATAGAGGAGCTCTGTGTGATGCCACTAACACACTAGAAGTCCTATGGGTGCTTCTGCAAAGAAAATAGAGGAGCTCTGTGTGATGCCACTAACACACTAGAAGTCCTGTGGGTGCTGCTGAGAAGAAAATATAGGAGCTCTGTGTGATGCCACTAACACACTAGAAGTCCTATGGGTGCTTCTGCAAAGAAAATAGAGGAGCTCTGTGTGATGCCACTAACACACTAGAAGTCCTATGGGTGCTTCTGCAAAGAAAATAGAGGAGCTCTGTGTGATGCCACTAAACACACTAGAAGTCCTGTGGGTGCTGCTGAGAAGAAAATAGAGGAGCTCTGTGTGATGCCACTAACACACTAGAAGTCCTATGGGTGCTTCTGCAAAGAAAATAGAGGAGCTCTGTGTGATGCCACTAACACACTAGAAGTCCTATGGGTGCTTCTGCAAAGAAAATAGAGGAGCTCTGTGTGATGCCACTAACACACTAGAAGTCCTATGGGTGCTTCTGCAAAGAAAATAGAGGAGCTCTGTGTGATGCCACTAACACACTAGAAGTCCTATGGGTGCTTCTGCAAAGAAAATAGAGGAGCTCTGTGTGATGCCACTAACACACTAGAAGTCCTATGGGTGCTTCTGCAAAGAAAATAGAGGAGCTCTGTGTGATGCCACTAACACACTAGAAGTCCTATGGGTGCTTCTGCAAAGAAAATAGAGGAGCTCTGTGTGATGCCACTAACACACTAGAAGTCCTGTGGGTGCTGCTGAGAAGAAAATATAGGAGCTCTGTGTGATGCCACTAACACACTTAGAAGTCCTATGGGTGCTTCTGCAAAGAAAATAGAGGAGCTCTGTGTGATGCCACTAACACACTAGAAGTCCTGTGGGTGCTTCTGAAAAGAAAATAGAGGAGCTCTGTGTGATGGGACTAACACACTTTCAAGTCCTATAGGTGCTTCTGGGAACAAAATATATGATCTCTGTGTGATGGGACTAACACACTTCAAGTCCTATAGGTGCTTCTGGGAAAAAAAATATAGGTCTGTGTGTGATGGGACTAACACACTTCAAGTCCTATAGGTGCTTCTGGGAACAAAATATATGATCTCTGTGTGATGGACTAACACACTTCAAGTCCTATAGGTGCTTCTGGGATCAAAATATATGATCTCTGTGTGATGGGACTAACACACTTCAAGTCCTATAGGTGCTTCTGGGAAAAAAATATATGATCTCTGTGTGATGGGACTAACACACTTCAAGTCCTATAGGTGCTTCTGGGAACAAAATATATGATCTCTGTGTGATGGGACTAACACACTTCAAGTCCTATAGGTGCTTCTGGGAACAAAATATATGATCTGTGTGTGATGGGACTAACACACTTCAAGTCCTATAGGTGCTTCTGGGAACAAAATATATGATCTCTGTGTGATGGGACTAACACACTTCAAGTCCTATAGGTGCTTCTGGGAAGAAAATATATGATCTCTGTGTGATGGGACTAACACACTTCAAGTCCTATAGGTGCTTCTGGGAAGAAAATATATGATCTCTGTGTGATGGGACTAACACACTTCAAGTCCTATAGGTGCTTCTGGGAACAAAATATATGATCTCTGTGTGATGGGACTAACACACTTCAAGTCCTATAGGTGCTTCTGGGAAGAAAATATATGATCTCTGTGTGATGGGACTAACACACTTCAAGTCCTATAGGTGCTTCTGGGAACAAAATATATGATCTCTGTGTGATGGGACTAACACACTTCAAGTCCTATAGGTGCTTCTGGGAACAAAATATATATGATCTCTGTGTGATGGGACTAACACACTTCAAGTCCTATAGGTGCTTCTGGGAAGAAAATATAAGATCTCTGTGTGATGGGACTAACACACTTCAAGTCCTATAGGTGCTTCTGGGAACAAAATATATGATCTCTGTGTGATGGGACTAACACACTTCAAGTCCTATAGGTGCTTCTGGGAACAAAATATATGATCTCTGTGTGATGGGACTAACACACTTCAAGTCCTATAGGTGCTTCTGGGAACAAAATATATGATCTCTGTGTGATGGGACTAACACACTTCAAGTCCTATAGGTGCTTCTGGGAAGAAAAATATATGATCTCTGTGTGATGGGACTAACACACTTCAAGTCCTATAGGTGCTTCTGGGAAGAAAAATATATGATCTCTGTGTGATGGGACTAACACACTTCAAGTCCTATAGGTGCTTCTGGGAACAAAATATATGATCTCTGTGTGATGGGACTAACACACTTCAAGTCCTATAGGTGCTTCTGGGAACAAAATATATGATCTCTGTGTGATGGACTAACACACTTCAAGTCCTATAGGTGCTTCTGGGAAAAAAATATAGGTCTCTGTGTGATGGGACTAACACACTTCAAGTCCTATAGGTGCTTCTGGGAACAAAATATATGATCTCTGTGTGATGGGGACTAACACACTTCAAGTCCTATAGGTGCTTCTGGGAACAAAATATATGATCTCTGTGTGATTGGACTAACACACTTCAAGTCCTATAGGTGCTTCTGGGAACAAAATATATGATCTCTGTGTGATGGGGACTAACACACTTCAAGTCCTATAGGTGCTTCTGGGAACAAAATATATGATCTCTGTGTGATGGGACTAACACACTTCAAGTCCTATAGGTGCTTCTGGGAACAAAATATATGATCTCTGTGTGATGGGGACTAACACACTTCAAGTCCTATAGGTGCTTCTGGGAAGAAAATATATGATCTCTGTGTGATTGGGACTAACACACTTCAAGTCCTATAGGTGCTTCTGGGAAGAAAATATATGATCTCTGTGTGATGGGACTAACACACTTCAAGTCCTATAGGTGCTTCTGGGAACAAAATATATGATCTCTGTGTGATTGGGACTAACACACTTCAAGTCCTATAGGTGCTTCTGGGAACAAAATATATGATCTCTGTGTGATTGGACTAACACACTTCAAGTCCTATAGGTGCTTCTGGGAACAAAATATATGATCTCTGTGTGATGGGACTAACACACTTCAAGTCCTATAGGTGCTTCTGGGAACAAAATATATGATCTCTGTGTGATGGGACTAACACACTTCAAGTCCTATAGGTGCTTCTGGGAAGAAAATATATGATCTCTGTGTGATGGGACTAACACACTTCAAGTCCTATAGGTGCTTCTGGGAACAAAATATATGATCTCTGTGTGATGGGACTAACACACTTCAAGTCCTATAGGTGCTTCTGGGAAGAAAAATATATGATCTCTGTGTGATGGGACTAACACACTTCAAGTCCTATAGGTGCTTCTGGGAACAAAATATAGATCTCTGTGTGATTGGACTAACACACTTCAAGTCCTATAGGTGCTTCTGGGAAGAAAATATAGGATCTCTGTGTGATGGGACTAACACACTTCAAGTCCTATAGGTGCTTCTGGGAACAAAATATATGATCTCTGTGTGATGGGACTAACACACTTCAAGTCCTATAGGTGCTTCTGGGAACAAAATATAAGATCTCTGTGTGATTGGACTAACACACTTCAAGTCCTATAGGTGCTTCTGGGAAGAAAATATAGGATCTCTGTGTGATGGGACTAACACACTTCAAGTCCTATAGGTGCTTCTGGGAACAAAATATATGATCTCTGTGTGATTGGACTAACACACTTCAAGTCCTATAGGTGCTTCTGGGAACAAAATATATGATCTCTGTGTGATGGGACTAACACACTTCAAGTCCTATAGGTGCTTCTGGGAACAAAATATATGATCTCTGTGTGATTGGACTAACACACTTCAAGTCCTATAGGTGCTTCTGGGAAGAAAATATAGGTCTGTGTGATGGACTAACACACTTCAAGTCCTATAGGTGCTTCTGGGAAGAAAATATATGATCTCTGTGTGATTGGGACTAACACACTTCAAGTCCTATAGGTGCTTCTGGGAACAAAATATATGATCTCTGTGTGATTGGACTAACACACTTCAAGTCCTATAGGTGCTTCTGGGAACAAAATATATGATCTCTGTGTGATTGGACTAACACACTTCAAGTCCTATAGGTGCTTCTGGGAAGAAAATATATGATCTCTGTGTGATGGGACTAACACACTTCAAGTCCTATAGGTGCTTCTGGGAAGAAAATATATGATCTCTGTGTGATTGGACTAACACACTTCAAGTCCTATAGGTGCTTCTGGGAAGAAAATATATGATCTCTGTGTGATGGGACTAACACACTTCAAGTCCTATAGGTGCTTCTGGGAACAAAATATATGATCTCTGTGTGATGGGACTAACACACTTCAAGTCCTATAGGTGCTTCTGGGAACAAAATATAGATCTCTGTGTGATTGGACTAACACACTTCAAGTCCTATAGGTGCTTCTGGGAACAAAAAATATGATCTCTGTGTGATGGGACTAACACACTTCAAGTCCTATAGGTGCTTCTGGGAACAAAATATATGATCTCTGTGTGATGGGACTAACACACTTCAAGTCCTATAGGTGCTTCTGGGAACAAAATATAGATCTCTGTGTGATTGGACTAACACACTTCAAGTCCTATAGGTGCTTCTGGGAACAAAATATAGGTCTGTGTGATGGGAGGAACACACTTCAAGTCCTATAGGTGCTTCTGGGAACAAAATATATGAGCTCTGCCTGCCTGCCAGGAACACACTACAAGTCCTATAGGTGCTTCTGGGAACAAAATATATGAGCTCTGTGTGATTGGACTAACACACTTCAAGTCCTATAGGTGCTTCTGGGAACAAAATATAGGAGCTCTGCCTGCCTGCCAGGAACACACTACAAGTCCTATAGGTGCTTCTGGGAACAAAATATAGGAGCTCTGCCTGCCTGCCAGGAACACACTACAAGTCCTATAGGTGCTTCTGGGAACAAAATATAGGAGCTCTGCCTGCCAGGAACACACTACAAGTCCTATAGGTGCTTCTGGGAACAAAATATAGGAGCTCTGCATGCCTGCCAGGAACACACTACAAGTCCTATAGGTGCTTCTGGGAACAAAATATAGGAGCTCTGCCTGCCTGCCAGGAACACACTACAAGTCCTATAGGTGCTTCTGGGAACAAAATATAGGAGCTCTGCCTGCCTGCCACGAACACACTACAAGTCCTATAGGTGCTTCTGGGAACAAAATATAGGAGCTCTGCCTGCCTGCCAGGAACACACTACAAGTCCTATAGGTGCTTCTGGGAACAAAATATAGGAGCTCTGCCTGCCTGCCACGAACACACTACAAGTCCTATAGGTGCTTCTGGGAACAAAATATAGGAGCTCTGCCTGCCTGCCAGGAACACACTACAAGTCCTATAGGTGCTTCTGGGAACAAAATATAGGAGCTCTGCCTGCCTGCCACGAACACACTACAAGTCTATAGGTGCTTCTGGGAACAAAATATAGGAGCTCTGCCTGCCTGCCACGAACACACTACAAGCCCCTCTTTCTAAATCAATCTAAATGAATGAATCTATCTAACTCAATCTCTCTAAGTAAATCTCTCTAACTAACTAAATCCAGCAGAGTGTCACAGATCTAGCCTGCTCTATCTGCGCCGGAACAGCATGTGACCGGCGCAGACGGCGTGGCAGCCTTTTATAGGGGGGGGCATGTACTACAGCCCCTGAGCTGTAATTGGCTACAGGCGTCCTGCTGTAGCCAATTATGGCTCTTCGAGTTTCGGGGCTGTGATTGGCCAAGCATGCGGGGTCACAGTGCATGCTTGGCCAATCATCAGCCAGCAATGCACTGCGCCGGCCGCGCCGGCCGCAATGCATTGCGGGGCCGCTCGCATCACACGAACGTGATGCGAGCGGCCAAAATAGTTCTGGGCTCGCCGAGCGAGCGAACGCCCGGTGCTCGATGCGAACGTGGGTTCGCATCGAGCACCGGGCCCATCCCTACTTCTGGGCTTTCCTCCGCGCTACTGGCTGAGAATGTGTCCGCCATCTTCATGAATTTATTCACCCACAATGCAACGAGGGGAAGCGGGGCGGGGAATACTCGTCAGGAGGAACGTCATGGGCGGGCGACACGGAGGACGCAGGCAGACTTCGACGCGTGCGCAGTGTATATAAGGCTGTTTGAGGGCCCCACGTGTTCCCGAACGGAAGTAGCGAGCGCTCTGTACGAAGGTAAGTGTTTTCTAGGATGCATTACTGTGGTTTATTGGGTTTTGGGCCTGCATTTTTTAAGGATATGTGTGTGTTGCTGCCTGTGTGTAGGGGTTGCTGCCTGTGTGGGTGTGTTGCTGCCTGTGTGTAGGGGTTGCTGCCTGTGTGGGGGGGTTGCTGCCTGTGTGGGGGGGTTGCTGCCTGTGTGGGTGTGTTGCTGCCTGTGTGTAGGGGTTGCTGCCTGTGTGTAGGGGTTGCTGCCTGTGTGGGTGTGTTGCTGCCTGTGTGTAGGGGTTGCTGCCTGTGTGTAGGGGTTGCTGCCTGTGTGGGGGGGTTGCTGCCTGTGTGGGTGTGTTGCTGCCTGTGTGTAGGGGTTGCTGCCTGTGTGTAGGGGTTGCTGCCTGTGTGGGTGTGTTGCTGCCTGTGTGTAGGGGTTGCTGCCTGTGTGTAGGGGTTGCTGCCTGTGTGGGGGGGTTGCTGCCTGTGTGGGTGTGTTGCTGCCTGTGTGTGGGTGTGTTGTGTAATGTTTTGTTTGAAAAACTGGATGTGCGTTTTTAGTAACATTTGTGTTTTTGGTCTTTTGTATTGCCATTACTAACAAAACAGAAACAAACATGTCAGCAGCCCAGTTTAATCCATTTAAGGACCAGGAGTTCATGTCGGAATTCATTGCGCTGTACCGTAAAAATGCCAACCTGTGGCAGCTCAAGAACCCTTTATATGGAAATAGGGATGTCCGGAAGGTAACACTGGGGCCACTTTTGGATTTTGTGAAGACTCAAGTCCCCAACGCAGACATCAAGTTTGTTGAAGCCAGAATTTCAAGTTTAAGGCACATGTACAAGCGGGAGCGCAAGAAGATTGAGGAATCAGTCAGATCAGGAGCAGCAGCAGAGAATGTTTATGTACCCAAGCTGTGGTACTACAACCAACTGGCTTTTCTAGGTGACCAGATGGAACCCAGGCAATCACTGTCCACTCTTCCCTCCACCCTTCCCTCCACTCTTCCCTCCACTCTTCCCTCCACCCCAGCTGAGGCTTCCACGGAAGGAGAAGACCCCTCCACCTTGGAGCAGGCTGATGCGCCCAGCTGGAGCCAGGTATATATTTTGTAGCCTAAATAGTGATTGGGTGAATATTAATGATGTCAACGTAAAAATGTGAAACAATTAACACCCTGAACTCAGAATTGGGAAAAAAACAGCCAAAAATTGCGCACACTTCGAAAAAGTGTTGGTGCTACATATCGATACATATATAGTGTATACATACATCCAGTAGTGGCAAAAAATGCCTTATACAACATTGGTGATCTGCTTGGAAAATGCAGGGGTCCAAATGATAGCCTTTTGTATCTTTTTTTAAATTTATCTGCTCGTTCCTAAGTTTACAATTGGATGATTGAGGAGGCCATAAACCAAAAAACAGGTGTTTGATTTTTGTTTTCATTTCCACACAGGATGAGCTGACCCAGGATGATGCCGGGACAAGTGGTATGGAGGAGGAGGACATGACCAGCGAGAGCCAGGAGGTGGCTTGGCCCAGCACGAGCCAGACTGTCAGCCAGACTGTAAGAAGTCTACCTCCACCCCTGCCCTTACCCCCAAGAAGGCCCAGGAGGATGACCATAGTTGAGGAGGAATCACTCAACCTTATTCGGCAGGCGAGTGAGATTCTCCAAAGACCCCCCATTCCAGAAGAGGCCTATGCCACCTACTTGGCCAGCAGGTTGCTGGAAATGGAGAAGGGCCAACGTCACCTGTGCGAGGGCCTCATTTTTGAAGCTATTAAGGGGGGTTTGAGGGGTCAATTAAGAGAATCCACCCGCCTGACACATGAAGGCCCGACAGCAACTTCTCCTCCTCCTCCTCCTCGTCTTCCTTCTTCTCCTCCTCCTCCTCCTCCTCCTCCTCCTCCTACCACAAGTCAGCCTCCAAGGAAGCGTGCAGGGAAGACTGCAGGGAAGAGTGCAGGGCAGCGTGGTGGGAAGAGTCGGAAGTGATTGCCTGGCTTCAGTCTGGTCTCACAGAAGACACAGGCTGTTGTAGTGCCACAGCTTGGGGACATAGATGTCATCTGCTGCTGTTCCTGGTCTGTGTGATTCCTGGTCAATCTTCTTGTGCTCCCTATATTGGATCAAATATGCCCAAGCTTAATTTTTGGCTTCACAAACTTGATGTCTGCCGTTGGGGCAAAAAGCCTTCTCAAAATCTCAAAGTGGCTCCAGTGTTGCCTTCCTATTTTGTTTTGCCTTGTTTGTTTTAAACCACAATAAATGGTAATTTGATTTCAAGAAAATAATGATATACGTGCTTGTTATTCAAAAACATAGTTTATTTAGGAGTAGGCAGGTACATGTCTAAATTATATGGAGGGCATTTCCTAAACGCACATTCATTTGACAATACAAGTGTAAAGTGCAACTTCAATGGAACTGCAAGTGCAGTCGCTGGAAAGGTGAGGGTTAAGATCTGAATTAAGGGCAAGCTCTGCTGACTCCACAAATAATAAAATATATCTAAATAGAGATATATGTACATATATATATATATATGGTTGAAGCCCTATGGCCGACACGTATCTGAAGTGAAATAACTTAACCAATAAGATCTATAACATGAAAAGGGAGACCTGAAGTGTGCCTTGGTCTAATAACAAATCCTTTTGATAACCAACAAATAGTGGGATGTTTAAATATAAATTATGGTTGAAGCCCTATGGCCGACACGTATCTGAAGGGAAATAACTTAACCAATAAGATCTATATGGTTGAAGCCCTATGGCCGACACGGATCTGAAGGGAAATAACTTAACCAATAAGATATAACATGAAAAGGGAGACCTGTAGTGTGCCTTGGTCTATGGCCGGTACGCCAGAAATAAGGGGGCAAAAACTGAGGTAGGGTTTGAAGATATTTATTGCCTTTTAGTATTGACTACTGCGTGAGCTGGGCGAAGGCCCGTGACATTTCCGCCTGTGGGTCATGTATATACCGGGTGAAGCAGGCTGACTTCCATCTGCCGAGTCTCTGGATGATGTGGCCTGGGACCCCCTGCTGTGAGGCGGCTGAGGCGGCCCCGATCCGAAAAGAGTGACCGGAGTACTCGCTGGGGTTGAGGCGTAGGTTGCGGAGGAGAATTCTTACGTGTGTCATGAACTGACAAGTGCTCAAGGGTTTGACTGGAAAAGGCAGAAGGGGATCGGTGTCCCTTTGTTCTGGCAGGAGTGAGAGCAGGCGGTTGAGAACCGTTACTGGGCACCAGGCATTGCCGGTTCTGTATAGATGGATGTCCACCCCGTGGCCAGCTTGCTGAGTCTTGGAGACGTTGAGGTGGAGCACGAAGTGGTCTTGATGGCGAACTAGGTGGTGTCTGCACAGGGTTTGGCTGGTCGAGCTGTTACGGGTGAATTCGCTGGGACGTAAGAACCCATAGTAGGCCAGGTAGATGGCGGCTTGTATGACCTGGCTGAGGAGGACACCAAAGGGGGAACCAGCGAGTATGGCGGACATCTCGCGGAAGATGGCGCCAGTGATGGGGCGACGTCTGGTTCTGTTTGCTGGTTGCTGCTTCTGGACGCCGCGTAGGACGGCTCGGACGGCGTGGGACGAGAAGACAGACGGTCTAGTAGGATCTTGAAGGGCCAAAAAGTGCTGTATGCCGGCCAGGTATAGGCGGATGGTGTTGTAGGATAGGTTTAGCTGTGTGTGACAATGTGAGACGAAGGCCAAAATATGCCTGGTGTCTGTGGGTGTTGGCACGGCGTTGGTGGTTAGGAACTTGTTAAAGGTGTCCCAGGCTGCGTGGTAGGCTTTGAGTGTGTTGTGAGACAGGGACTGGTTGATGAGCTGGGTGGCCCCACGTAGGTATCGGTCTAGTCTAGGGTCAGCTGAGACCAAGCGGGGATAGGGGCGGACACCCGATCGGCCTCTGGTATCTGTCGAAAGAAGGAGATGAAGTTAAAGCGTGACAGCGCGTCTGCTGCCACGTTGTATTTACCTGGGATGTGAGAGCAATGGACGTTGAATTGGAGCCGTAGCGACAGTTGGACCAGCCTGCGTAAGAAGGACATCACCTGGAGTGACTTGGACCTGCCTTTGTTGATGATGTCTGCCGTGGCCTGGTTGTCCGTTGTGAAGTTTACCGTCTGCCCGGTCCAACTGTGACCCCAAAGTTTGGCAGCTGCCACGATTGGGTAGAGCTCGAAAAGGGGGGAAGTCCGGCTGAAACCTGGAATTGAAAGTATCTGCGGGGGCCAAGGGCCCGCGAACCAATGGAGGCCAAATATGGCTGCGAAGCCCGTTGAGGCCGCGGCATCTGTCACCACCTGTGGTGAGAAGGGTGAGACGGCCGGGATAAACATGGATATCCCGTTCCACGAGGAAAGGAACTCTTCCCACATCGCTAGGTCTGCTATGGCCGCGGCGTCCAGTTTGAGGATCTGATCGGGGTCTTGTGCCTGTGACAGGTGGACTAAGAGTCGTGAAATGAAGGAACGACCTTGAGGGACGATCCGCATGGCAAAATTGAGCATGCCAAGTAGTGACTGGAGCTGTCGTCTTGTGCACCCTCTCGTGCGGGTGAAGTCCTGAAGAACTGCCCTGATGCGGGTCAGCTTGTCGAGGGTAGGCTGGCCTGCATGGAGCATGTGTCCAAGACAACTCCGAGGAAGGTGATGGAGTGTGCGGGTCCGTCGACCTTGTGCTCGGCTATGGGGACATTGATATTCTGGAAGACGACTCTTAATTTGTCGAGGTCTACTGGTGAAACGTTAGGCTGCTCTATCGGTAGGAAGTCATCTAGGTAGTGGATGACTTCTGTGCATTGGGCCTTGTGTAGGAGAATCCAGGTGAGGGATTGAGCGAACGTGTCGAAGAGCCAGGGGCTACTTTTGGAGCCGAACGTGAGCTTGGTGGCGAAGTAGTACCTGTCTCTCCACTTGATACCGTGCCAACACCAAAGAGACGGGTGAATCGGCAGAAGTTTGAAGGCGTCCGATATGTCGGCTTTGGACAGCCAGGCCCCTGTGCCTGCTTTGAGGATGGCCTGGATCGCCAAGTCGACGGAGGCGTATTTTAAGGAGAACTCCTCGGAGGGAATTAGGGAGTTGAGGCTGGGGACGTGGCAAGAATGAGGCGCAGACAGGTCGTACACCAAGCGAACTTTATTTGAGAATTTGCCCTTGACAAGCCCAATAGGGCTGACTCTCCAGGTGTTGAAGGGGGGGTTGTGTGAAGGGACCAATGACGAAACCTCGCTCCAGCTCGGCTAGGAGTAGTTGGTCTATGGCCTGCTCGTCGGTGGCCGCTGATCTGAGATTCCCACACTCGTAAGTAGTGTGGGGCAGGGAGACAAGGCCGGTATGGAAGCCCGCCGTGAATCCTTGTATGAGGAACGTGGCTAGTGAGGGGATGGGGTGTGAGTCCAGATAGACTCCTAACCATAGGATGTTTATGCGGCTCAGTCACAGATTTTTCGGTTTGAGCTCGCATAGATTTTTCGGGTGCGCCCTGTGGCATACGACGCACACGTGGAGCAACCTGCATTGGCTGAAGTTACACGAGCCGTAGTTGTAATTATTGCAGATGGCCGCTCCTCCCATGGTCCGGACGGGGCGTCCGAGTTTGTCGAGCTGGGGTTTCTGTGTCGGTGCTGGCGGGTTTTGTGCTGGAGCCGAGGTCGAGGGAAACTCGACCGAGTGGCGGAGTGTTGCACTGGAGCACCAGGCGGCGGTGTGCGTGGAGGATTGGCAGACTGCGCACAATGGTGAGCGCAGACCGGCGAAATGGCGACAGAATAATTCTGTGTCCATTAGGCTCCAATCTGTGGGTGACTGGAATTGCGCCATCCTGGCGGCTGCTTTTGCGGAAAAGGAGCGGTGGTAGTCATAAAATGAGAACCCGCCGTATTTGTAGCCCAGATCTACCACGGTGTGGAGATATAAATCCAGCTCTTCCCTTCTGCCGGGGGAAGCTGAGCATATGATGTCTCTAAGCATCCCAAATGACAACGCGAATTCTGGGACGGACAATTTGCGGTTGAGTCTGGGGTCTTTAGCTTTGAGGACCACCGAGACATCTCCCCAGGTATAGGCCTTGTTTTCGGCTAGGTCGTGGACTGAAATGAGAAGGGAGGCGAGGTTGACGTCCTTGCCATCCAGTATGTCCTTCTTAATGCTGGCTGGAACCAGGTGTGCTGGGCAGACCAGGGGACATGTCCCTGCGGTACCTGTGGCGACTGTTGTAGGTGGCTGTATCGCGGCGGGGCCGGGGACGGCCGGGGCCGGGTGAGATTCGAGGAGAGTCACTCTGGCTTGGACGTCCGTGACTGTGTTCGCCAAGGACGACACCATGGTGTGGAGTTGTGAGGTGTGCCTCGTGGGGTGTGTCCCCCGTCTGTGCATATACACTACTTATTATTATATTTTTTTTTTTTTTTTTTTTTTTTGAGTGAAATGAGAAACGTTTGTGCCATGTCGTGGGCGCAAGGTGTCGTTTTATGAGTGTGACTGCTGATTGCCGAGAATTTTGGAATGAAATGAGGCCAACTCGACTGGGGTACGTTGAGGCGAACTGATGCATGGTAGATGCCATCGGATTCGGATCAGGACGTTTTGTTGTGACAGCGAACTGATCGGCATGACAGAAGTATGAAACGGTCGAGCCGCGATGGCGACTGTAGACGAACCAGACTTCTGGAGCATGTACTGAAATGAGGCCAACGGATGTTCAGGGCGCATCGGTCCGAACCGGTGCGCAGCGCGACTGGGTTCGAAGCGAGGTGCGGCCTGGCGGTGAGAGAAATGAGGGGAACCATTCCCTGAGGTGCTGAACGGTCGGTCGGGTCTCACGACCGACGACGAGCAGACTCAGGGGTGGTTACTGAAATGGGGCCGACAAACCTGGGGTACGTTGGAGGCGAAGACCGATCCGCAAAGGTGCGACCGGTTTCGAATCAAAAACGTGACTCGTGAGGTGAAATGTTTTCCTCGTGACAGAGGCGCCGAGCGGTGAGCCTAAAAACTTTTCGACTGACAGCGACCGTACTTCTGGAGCACGGAATGAAATGGGGCCTGGGAGCATCTTGGGGCGTGCCGGTACGAATCGAGGCACCGGGGTGCGCCTAGACTTGAATCGGAACGTGATACGTGACAGTGAAATGATGCCATGACAGAGGTGTTTTTTCGACCGGTGAGTCGAGAAATTGCGGCTAACGGCCGCTCCCTGGGTCATGTATTGAAATGGGGTTCCACTGCTGGGACATGCCGGGACGAATCGGATGTGGCTAGATTCGAACGGCGTGTCGGTGCAGGACCGTGAAATGGTGAAATGACTGAAATGTTTTTGAAATGGCTGAAATGTGACCGTATGGCATGATACTGCGACTGATTCCGAATCAGGTGACGCGTAAGCGACCGGCTACTGTATGCAGATAGCGGTACGGATGCAACGTACGGGTACTAATGGAATGACTTGTGCGTATGTGAACAGCGAGATTCGTGACAAGGTAAGTAACGTTCATAAGTGAAATGGTGGTCAAACGAGACCCCTACCTGCGGCAGCCGAGCCAGATACAGTGTACAAAACCTTCGAACGAGAGCAATCCACGAGACGTCTGGCACTCACGAACGCTAGCGAAATCGAGTAGTCGGCTTAGTGACGTAGTATATCGCGCACCGGAACCGACGAAGACCACAGGTGAGTGGGCCGGTTAAATACCCTCCGGGCTCCTCCCATAAATTCAGGCCACCATGTTGGCCTTCCACATATATATATATATATATATATATATATACATATACATATATTTCTATATATCTATATCTATATATATATGTATATATAGATATATATATTTTGTTTACTATTGAGATATATAGATATATTTTTAATTTGGTGATTTGGATATATATCTATATCTATATCTATATCTATATATATATATATATATATATATATATATAGAGATATAGATATATATATACAAATATATAACTTCACTAAACAATGCTGAAGAAAAAACGTTCGGGAGTACTCTGCGTGAATATACAAGTAGCAAGGCAAAATCATTCTTCAAGTACGATAACATACAAATTCCGCTGTCAGAAAATACCAAAAAAAGATCAGCAGCGTGACGATTGTGCTAGCTTCAAAACGAAGGCTAGTTTTACCAGACCGAGCGAGTCCGTGACATACTTGCTACTGAGCATGCGTCCTTTTTGGTACGCCGGACCATACTACACACGGCGGGATTGTCCGCCGGACTGCCAAGTCCAGCGGATAATTTTAAAACAAAACTTAAAACTTTGGCCAACTTTGGCCAAAAAAAGTCCGCCGGCGCCCACACACGAGGGGATTATCCGCTGGACTTCGGTCCAGCGGATAATCCCGTGGGATAGTCCCTTCGCGTGTACGCGGCATTAGACGAATGTGTGGTTCCCTCTGCCCAGTCTTTGTCTGGATAATTAAAATCCCCCATTATGATATCATAAGTTTGTTGCTAATCAAACTTGTGATAGGAGATCCATCTCCCCCTCCTCCCTCAGGTTAGGGGGCCTATAGCATACTCCCAGTAATATTTTCCCCTTAGCTTCATCACTTTGGAGCTCTACCCATAAGGATTCCACCTCCTCCCTAGCTTCCTTAGTGATGTAATCTCTCACATTCACTTGTACCTTATTCTTGATATATAGGCATACTCCTCCCCCTTTTTTACCCTCTCTTTTCATGCGATAAAGGATATACCCTTGAATGGTTGCCAGCCAATCATGAGAGCTGTTGAACCTGGTCTCTGAAATTCCCATAAAATCCAATTCCTCCTTGTACAACAGTATCTCTAGTTCACCCATTTTGTCCACCAGGCTCCTGGCATTGGTGAAAATGCCATGTAGTTTAAACCGGCTGCATACTATTCTCTTATTGGGTGTTCCGAGATTGTAATTAGGACTTGTTACTATACTTACCTTGGGTTTATGTGCTTTAGTCAATCTACCACTAATGCCCCCATTACTACCCTCTGGAATATGTTCCACGCTGACTATCTCTACCTCTAGGCCCTCCCCCCATCGCCTAGTTTAAAAACCCCTCTAACTTTTTGGCCATCTTTACTCCCAGCTGATCTGCACCCTCCTCATTTGGGTGCAGTCCGTCCCATCTATAGTACTGGTGATCGACTAAGAAGTCGGCCCAGTCCTCCGAGAACCCAAACCCCTCCTTACTACACCAGCTCTTCAGCCACTTTTTTCCCCTAATCTCCCTCTGCCTTTCTGGTGTCGCTCGATGTACCGGTAGTATTGAAGGTCCTTTTCCTCAATTTAGCTTCCAAGTCTCTAAAATACTTTTTTAGGACACTCCACCCCCCTCTGACTTTGTCATTGAGGCCAACATGCACCATGACGACCGGGTCTCCCCCAGCCCCTCCCAGTAATCTGTCCACCAGATCCATGATGTGCCGAACCTGAGCGCTCAGTGGACAACATACAGTTCAGCACTTCAGGTCTTTGTTACAGATTGCACTCTCTGTCCTTATAAGAATTGAGTCCCCTACCACCAAAATCTATCTTTACTTTCCCTTCGCTTCCCCCCCACTCTCACTGGAGGAGTTCTTCCCCCGGCAGCTAGGTTTCACCAATGTCACTCAATGGAGCATACTTATTAGGATGCTCCAGCTCTGTATCGGCCTCCCTGGCACTTCCTCCTCTACCCTTCCGGACTGTCACCCATCTATTCTTTCCTAGAGCCTGCACTTCTTTGTCACAACCCACCTCTGTGCTGGCCCCTGCCGACACCTGCTATGTACGTTCCTGGCTCTCCTTTAGTATGGAGGGAATTCTGAGTGCAGACAGTTGCTTCCCCAGATTCAGGACCTGGACTTCCAGGAAAACAATGTGCTTACATTTTTCATAGCAGTATTCGCCCTCGATCGGATGATCAAAGAACGCATACATGCACAATGAGTCGCATCTCCACACCCACCAGGCATCGTAACTACTAGTTTAATGAGGTTTGGGGATTATACCCTGTCCAAATTACCTAACAACTAGCTTCCTGACACTAATACTCAACCAGACAATACACAGGTGCTCAACCAGACAATACACAGGTAATCAACCAGACAATGCACTGCTACTTGCACACCAACATGCACTCGCTGACCAACGTGCACTCACTGACCAACGTGCACTCGCTGACCAACGTGCACTCACTGACCCATGTGCACACACACAATACACAAGTACTAATGACAATACTACTTAGACAACACTCAGGTACTCACAATACACAGGTACTACCTGACACCAATACTCAATACAGCCCACGTGCACTCGTAGCACCCATGTACTTACAATACACAGGTACACACTCACCCTACACAGGTACTTGACCCCTGTTACAACCCTTTTGTTTCCATCTCTGTTTTTTTAACTCACCACTTAGTCCAGTTCCACTAAATCTGTTTTTTTAACTCACCTCTTAGTCCAGTTCCACTTGGTCTAAGTTCCAGCAAGCTCAAAGTTGAGCAGGCTCACAATGAGTTCTACAGAAGGTTATATAGGCCTCAAGCACCTGTGACTATTAACCACTTCCCTTAACCACTTGCCGACCGCCCCATGTAGATATACGTGAGCAGAATGGCACGTACAGGCAAAATCCTGTACCTGTACGTGACATTCTTCCGGCGTTTGGGGGGTCCGATCGGACCCCTCTCCGCCGGCGGGGACGGTCGGCATCACTTCAGGAGTGATCCGGGATGAGGGGACGGCCAGTGGTTCTGGCCACCCCCTTGCGATCGCTCCTGGCGAATGAAAAGCTTCCCCTGCCTGTCTATTGTATAGACAGGCAGGCGGAAGTGATGTCACGCTTGGCGTGTCGGTCTTTCTGACCGGAACGCCAAGGAGAGAAGAAACACAGGTTAGTGCACCAACAGTACACTGACACCAGTATACATAGGCACACAATTAACCCTCCCTGTCACCCCCAGATCACCCCCCAGATCACCCCCTGCCCCCCCAGTCACAGTGTCACTAATTGCAGTGATCATTTATTTACTGATCACTGCATTTAGTGTCAGTGTGACTGTAATAACTGTCAGGGCAGTTAGTTTTAGGTCCAAGGTAGCCCCCTACCCCCCCTAATAAAGGTTTAACCCCTTGATTGCCCCTAGTTAACCCTTTCACCCCCTTTTGCCAGTGTCACTAAGCAATCGTTTTTCTGATCGCTGCATTAGTGTCACTGGTGCCGCTAGGTAGCCAGTTTTTTTTAGGTTAACCGCCAGGTTTATATAGGTTCATAAATAGGTTTATAGGTCAGGTACCCCCAACCTAAATAAAGGTTTTAACCCCCTGATTGCCCCTAGAGTTAACTCTTTCACCAGTGATCACCGTATAAGTGTCACTGGTGACGCTGGTTAGCCAGTTAGTTATTTAGTTATTTAGGTTCCCCATCAGGTTTTTATATACCGTCAGGTACCCCCATATATTACCTAATAAAGGTTTTAACCCCCTGATTGCCCCTAGTTAACCCTTTCACCCCCTTTTGCCAGTGTCACTAAGCGATCGTTTTTCTGATCGCTGCATTAGTGTCACTGGTGCCCCTAGGTAGCCAGTTTTTTTTAGGTTAACCACCAGGTTTATATAGGTTCATAAATAGGTTTATAGGTCAGGTACCCCCATATTACAACCTAAATAAAGGTTTTAACCCCCTGATTGCCCCTAGAGTTAACTCTTTCACCAGTGATCACCGTATAAGTGTCACTGGTGACGCTGGTTAGCCAGTTAGTTATTTAGTTATTTAGGTTCCCCGTCAGGTTTTTATATACCGTCAGGTACCCCCATATATTACCTAATAAAGGTTTTAACCCCCTGATTGCCCCTAGTTAACCCTTTCACCAGTGATCACCGTATAACTGTTACGGGTGACGCTGGTTAGTTTGTTTTTTATACTGTTAGGGCACCCGCCATTTATTACCCAATAACGGTTTAACCCCCTGATCGCCCGGCGGGTGATATCAATTAGGTTTTAGGGTCAAATAAGGTCTGCGTCGCCCCAGGTTAGTGCCAGTACCGCAAACACCCACGTGCAAAGCATACACCTCCCTTAGTGGTACAGTATCTGAACAGATCAATGACTGATCTGATCAGATCTATACTAGCGTCCCAGCAGTTTAGGGTTCCAAAAAACGCATTGTTAGCGGCATCAGCCCAGATACCTGCTAGCACCTGTGTTTTCCCCCTCCGCCCAGCCCAGCCCACCCAAGTGCAGTATCGATCGATCACTGTCACTTACAAAACACTAAGCACACATAACTGCAGCGTTCGCAGAGTCAGGCCTGATCCCTGCGATCGCTAACATTTTTTTTGTGGTAGCGTTTTGATTCAGTCGCTAACAGTCAGGAGCTTTTTTACCTGTGAATCTCAAAAAAATATATAAAATAAAAAAAAACAAAAATAGTTGTTGTTTTATTGTTCTCTCTCTCTCTCTCTATTCTCTCTCTATTGTTGCTCTTTTTTTTACTCCATTCTATTCTGCAATGTTTTATTATGTTTTATCATGCTTGCTTTTCAGGTATGTAATTTTGTTTACTGTGTTTTATTGTTAACCATTTTTTTGTTTTCAGGTGCGCCATTCAGTTGCAGCGCGGATTTATTTATCTTGACAGCAACAGCGTTTGCTCCCACGATACACATAGCCGCGACTCCAACGCTGTAGGAGGTGATTTCACCACCACAGTTAAAAAAAAAGAGCATATATACCGAAGCATGGGGGCAGCAGGGGCAGAGGAGCGATTGGCTCCTAATGCCGTGTACATACGGTCGAAATTCCGACGGAGGCTTGCCCCGTGGAAAAGTCAGACTGTGTGTACATGGCATAACTTTTGCGGGAGGATGCCCCCATGCTTCGGCATATATAAATGGTGCATGTATGCCCATCATTAGAAGTGGGTGGATGAAGGGAGGTATTCTAATGGTGGGCATACCCACCAATCAATCTCTTTTTTTCGTTCAGCCAAGAGGCTGCATGAAAAAAAAAGATTACAATATATGTCCAGTATGTTGCTGGACTTTGAATGGTTATACCAGAATGATGCCTGCAGGTTTAGGTATCATCTTGGTATCATTCTTTCCTGGTGCCTCCATGGCAGCATACCTGTGATAGAGCTCCGCCTCAACTCCTCCCTCAGGACTAGTGAATAGCATAAATTAAAGGCATAGTCCCTCCCCCAACATTCTCCTTTTTTTCCTCATACCTCTTGTGCTGGTGAAGAGTAGCAGTACGTCCATACCTCTGCCTTTGGCAGCGTCCGCCGGGTTTAGCCTTTCCCGTGCGCAGTCCCATTTCTTGGGCCGCTCAATGCGCTGATAAGACTGGAAACCCCTCTGTGGATCTGTTGGGGTCTTCTTGCAGAGTTTCCTCACAGGAACGCAGTCTGCCATTTTTTATGATGAATCGCAGCGGAGTAGCAGAAGGATCAGCTCACAGCTTCAGGCCGGTTATTTTAATCTTTTTTTTCTTCCCTTTCTTTTCCCTCTCTCTCTCTTTCCCCTTTTTCTTTCTCTCCTTTCCTCCCATATATGTTTGCCATGAATGCTGTTTTTTCTTGTTTACATTGCCCTCCCTTTATACAAGGGGAAAAGAAAGTCATCACATTCGTTTTTGCATGGGGGACCGCGGGAGCGCTCTTTTATCACTTCCCTGACAGGTGCCTCCGTGGGTCGGCGTCTTCGCCGCCATATTGACGCATGCGCGTTCCAGGGCGGTGATGTGATGCCGACTGGCGAGGGCTCTGTATAGAGCCCTCGGCACTGATAGCTACTGCGCGTGCGCATGCGCAGTTGCCTGACCGCCCGGCGGCCATCTTGGGTACTGGAAAAAATTCCAGTTTTGCCCTTTCTCTGTTTTTTTCTAGGTAGGAGGTGGATTGGGATTAGCCCATCCACCTCTTTTGTATTTAAAGGTCAGCAAGCAGGGTCATTGTGTTGCGTTAGTTAAAATATGATTTTTTTAAACATCAGACCTAACATTACATGGGAGAAATTACAAGTTTAGTTGATCAGATTCTCTGGTTTGAGTAGAATTCTCAAACAAATGCTGTTTACATACAATGGTGTTAGATAGCATTAAGCGGCTATTGTCTCGTCAGCTACAGCAAACAGGTTGAGAGTGTCTGTCAGACTGAAAAGAATGACTGTTATATTGATGACAGGATTTGGTTTGAGTAAAGAATGGGTAGCTAGCAACAGTCCATTGTCTCGTCAGCTACAGTAAACAGGTTTGGAGGGTCTCTCAACCTGAAAAACAATGACTGTTATATTGATGACAGGATTTCGTTTGAGGAGACAATGGTTAGTTAGCCCATTGTCTCGTCAGCTACAGTAAACAGGTTTGGAGAGTCTCTCAACCTGAAAAGAATGATTGTTAGTGGGTTGTTAGCTTTGGTCAACAAACAGGGGTATAAAATGGATGGGTAGAGACACAGAAAAAATGGAACACATCATGCTGTAACATCCGGACACACATCATCATGCTTTGAAGATCAGAAGAAGCCGCTCATGATACAAGAACAGAACCTGGTCTCCAAGAAGAAATATTGCCAATTGGAGATCATGAACATTCAGTAACAGAAGTTAAGTAACTGTACTGTTAGACTTTAGGCTGTTCTATTTTCTAGGCATTTTGCTTGTTATAGATATCTGTCAGTCTTGTATTGTATTCCTAAGATTGTAATAGTTTTGTACAGCAGCTTTGTATAGTAAAAAGCACATTTATACACTGCAGAAGTCTCAGCTTCCTTGTTATACCACAGAGTAACCTTGCTAGATAGACGCAAGCGCTACATTTGGGGGCTCGGCCGTGACTGTGCTATAGTTCAATTGAAGTAGAGCTGTTTTTTCTGTAGTGTGTAGCTTGTGCTAGGTAAAATGCTGCGTAAGCTGTTTAGGAAAAGCAAGGCTGTAGAGGGTTCTGGTGACCAGAAGGAAGTGTGCAGCTTACCTATCTGGGCCAGAGACAATGAGTGGGAGCCTCTTGCTAAAGAATTTGTGAAGTATGCTTCTCCCTTGAAGCTGACTTGGGGTGATAAAGTCTCAGATCATTTTGTAGATTTTAGCCTTAAGGGGTTGGATTTAAGTAAAAAAGAGAAGAGAACGGTGTCCAAAGTCGGATGGTATTTTCTTCACGCGTTTAAAACAGAATCACATAGAAGGGAGAAGGCAGAGGCAGAAGTTAAGGTATTAAAAGGCCAGCTAGCAGTTGCTTCAGAGTGTGTACGTTCAACTGCTAGTCGGGCTGATGATTTGCAAGAGCGGTGTGCAGCCCTCATGACCAAATCAATTAATGCCTTAAGGGAAAGGAAGGGCCGTAAACCTGTTAGTAAAGCCAGGGTACGTGCCATTGTCACATCCCAAAATTGGGACTGTGAGGATGTGCTCTCCTCAAATGATAGTGAGGATGAGGAGATAGAGTTTGATATTTTGCATGATGATCTGCTAGTGCGAAAGAAAAAGTATGCCAGACCTCTCATTACTAAGCATAGGAAACGGCAACATGATAGAGAGGATATGGCAGATGGGGAGGTGCATTATCGCAACCCCAGAGATGTTGAATTTGAAGAAGTATGGGAGTTTACACAAACTGAACTCCATGAGCTGGCAAAACAATACAAACAAAGGTCTGGGGAGCCTCTAGTGAGTTGGCTCCTACGCTTATGGGATGAAGGGGCAGACAGTGTTGTTTTGTCAGGTAAGGAAGCAGTGACTATGGGAGTGTTAACCCATGATCCACAATTGCGTCAGGCAATGCGAAAAGCCCGAGAGTTTAGCGTGAATTTTTCACTGTTAGACCTCGTGAGAGATGGAATAGTCCGAGTATACTCTAGTCCTACTGACCTGGAAAATACCTACTCCTGGAGATCAATAGCAGAAGGTATTTCCAGGTTACGTGAGATGGGTTGTATAACCGGATTAAATACGTTTCCAGAATGTATGGGTCCAGATATGGAACCCTTCACGTCTGCTCTGCGCTCTAAGCTGATAAAGTCTGCGCCATTTAATCTCAGGGCTCCCTTATTGTCCTTGTTGGGAGGCCTGGGATTAAACAGCAAGATTCATGAAGCTACAACCCTTTTAAGCCAGTTGGGGGAGCTAGAGGAGACTAAAACAAAACCTGTCAGGGCAGTAGATAAGGTCAAGGCCAGACAGGAAGAATACAAGCAGAAAAGAACAGAGAAGAAAGGGAATGGGGTAGAGAAGACAGGAGGTGAAGAGAAAACCAGGCTAGTTATTTCTAGGAAAGAAATGTGGGTGGACCTATTAAAGGCAGGAGTACCTAAAGATGAGATAGATGGCATTTCTACTGCAGAAATGCTGAAGAGGTGGAAAGATTTAGTAGGTAAAACTGTCAGGGTTAGAAACACTACTCCTAGTGAAGATAACATCAGCCTAGACTTAGAGGAAACAGAACAGACCCCTCCTGTTAGCCCCAAACCAATTTCCAAAACTGAACGTGAACACAAACCCAAATCCCTTTATCCTGGGGAGGAGTTAGAGATAATCAGAAAAGGGGATTGGGAGGTTCCTTATCCTTTATGAAGGGAAGGTGAGTCTCCTGTAATAGCCGTGAGGGCAGTGACAGCAGGAGACCGACGCCCATATGCACCTGTCACTGTATGGTGGGGAAAGTCATCTTCTCCCACACATGTAATGGCTTTAGTTGATAGCGGAGCCGAAGTTACACTTTTGCAAGGAAATCCTTCCCATCACAAAGGAGAATTGATTTATGTAGAAGGTTTGGGAGGGCAAACTACACCAGCAGTTAGGATACGAGTGAAATTGGCTATTGGCAAGGGATCAGGATTTATGACGAATGTTTTAGTTTCAGAGTTACCCGAAAATATTCTTGGGATGGATGTACTTCAAGGTCAGTCAATTCAGACTGAAAGAGGTACATTCACATTCGGGTATCCTGATAAAGCGTATCTGGTAAGGGCGGTGAAGGCTGTGGTCAGAGGTCATGCGAAATGGACCCCTGTCTACATTCCTCCACCAGAGAAGCCAGTCTGTCTCAAGCAGTACAGACTTCCTGGAGGCCACAAAGAAATTGGGGAGACTATTCAAGAACTGTTGAGAGTAGGGATCCTTAGACCTGCTGTAAGTCCTTTCTCGTCTCCGGTGTTCCCAGTAAAAAAGCCTGATGGGACATATAGAATGACTGTGGATTACAGAGGTCTAAACAAAGTGGCACCTCCACTGAAGTCAGCTGTACCAGATATGATCTCAATTGTTGAAAAAATTGCTAAAGATGCAGGAGAATATCATGCTGTGATAGACCTGGCTAATGCTTTCTTTTCGATTTCAATAGACCCAGAGTGTCAAGACCAGTTTGCTATGGTGTGGGACGGCCGCCAGTACACTTTCACTGTCCTTCCGCAAGGCTATCTTCATTCTCCAACGATTTGTCATGGACTGATTGCCCGAGATTTAAGCACCCTGAATTTGAAAGTCGCTGTGTTTCACTACATTGATGACATCATGATCTCTGGAACAAAAGAAGATGTAACTGAAGCACTGCACCTGTGCTGATACATCACATGGAGAACAGAGGGTGGGCTATCAACAGAGACAAAGTCCAAGGACCTACCACAGAGGTGAAATTCCTAGGAATGATGTGGACTGGGCAACAGAGGAAAATTCCAGAGACAGTTGTGCAAACTATCCAGGCGCTGTTGCCCCCTACTACCAAAAAGGAGGCACAGAAGTTCATTGGAGTTGTGGGGTTCTGGAGATCGTTCATCCCACATCTTGGACTGATTCTGAGGCCTATTTATAATGTCACCCGGAAAAAGACTGAGTTCTCATGGGGTTCAGAGCAGCGGACTGCATTCCTGGCTGCTAAAGAAGCTATTTTGCAGCATCAGGGATTAGGACCCGTGAGACAAGGAGTACCATTTCAGCTGGATGTAGTGGAGCAGAATGGTACCATATCTTGGAGTCTGTGGCAGCCAAATGAAAAGAAAGGACTAAGAGCAATACCCATTGGATTTTGGTCCAAACAACTGACAGGGGCACAGAAGAGATACACGCCCCTAGAGAAGTACCTGTTTGGGGCCTACACAGCACTTCAACATGTAGAGCCCATTACAGGAAAGGACACAGTCACCATCCATACTGCATTGCCAATAGCAGGATGGGTGAGAGATAATGGACTGATCACTAGAGCAGCTGTAGCTCAGAACCAGACACTGATGAAATGGAAGTGGTACCTTCAAGAAAGAGGGGGTATTGCAGCTGGGGATGTTAGAGACATTTCAAAACAGTTGGCAGGGCTTGTTACTTTTACCAGCACCCAGCCAGAAGAAGAAATTCCTGTGCTGCAGTCATCCCCCATTCAAGAGGCTCCACCCTTTGAGTCTCTGTCAGAAGACATGAAGCAGTCAGCATGGTTTACTGATGGTTCAGCCATAGTCGCCTCGTCTGGGCGTAAATGGACAGCAGCAGCCTACAACCCAAGTACAGACACAGTCCTGCAGGAGACCGGAATTGGAGGGTCCAGCCAGTATGCAGAGTTGAAAGCTGTAGTGATGACGCTTCAGGAGGATCCTTCTTCCCATCTCACTATCTACACTGACAGCTGGGCGGTTTTTAAAGGTCTGACAACTTGGATGCCCACGTGGAAGTCCAATGAATGGATGATTCATGGAAAGGTGGTGTGGGGTGGCAAGGAAGTCTGGGACTACATCTGGAAGGAAGCTCACTCGCGCACCATAAAAGTGGGGCATGTTGATGCACATGTGCCCCTAGTCCCAGACTTTGAGAACTATAACAGAGTTGCAGATGAAATCGCCAAAGTGAAGGCAGTTGTGCCAATTGATCCTGTCTTGATGAACTTGGCCAACTGGGCCCACAAGCAATCTGGACATTTGGGTCAGAAAGCAACATATGAATGGGCACAGCAGAGAGGCTTGCCTATATCCATGGACATGATAAAGACTGTAATAGGGAACTGTACAGTGTGTGGAGAAGTGCGACAATGGCCATTACAAAAGTACTCCACCGGGTCGATTAAGAGGGGTGAGAGGCCTGCAGAGATATGGCAGATTGACTTCATCGGTCCCCTGCCCCGGGGAAACAATGGACTGAGATATTGTTGCACTGCAGTGGACACCTATTCAGGACTTATGCTTGTTCATCCTTGCAAACGTGCAGATCAAGCTGCAACGCTTCAACTGCTACAGAAACTTGTCGTTGTTTATGGTTGTCCCAAGCAAGTCCAAAGTGATAACGGCTCACACTTCACCGGATCAACAGTACAGCAGTGGGCCAAAGATTCTGGAGTGTACTGGTTGTGCCACATCCCATACCATCCACAGGCAGCTGGTTTGATTGAAAGATACAACGGGCTATTGAAGGACCAGATACGCAAACTTACACCCACACATACACTAAGGGGGTGGGATCGGGTCCTCACACACGCAGTCATGTTGTTAAATTCTAGGCCAATAGCCAAAAGCACACCATATGAGAGGATGGTAGGGGCTGGGGCACAGCTTCCACAGCTGGAGTGCAGAGTTCAGTATTTATGTAAGGTTCCTGAAAAAACAGGGCTTAACAGATACCATGTTACTGCTTCCCATGACATAGAAACCAAGAGTGACGTATCTGAAGCTGAAGCCTATCTAGGAATGAGAGGGAATCTGGCAGGAAGGTTTGAAGTTATATTTGCATTGGCAGATGAGCTTCAAGACAGTGGCTGGGACTCTGACTGGTTAGTGGATACTTCTCAGCAAGAGTGGAAAGTGAGGCTACATAACATAAAACCTTCCAAAATAAACAGCAGTGATCTTCTGGGAAATATCAGTATATTTCCTCTCCTCCCTATTGATGTTCTGTGGGAGGGTCAGAAGTGGGTACAGGCAGGGGGCAAAATGTTAGTCAGATATCCAGGCAAGAAGCCATTTAGAGGAGAGATCGTAGCTGAAGGGCCTGGATCTACTGTTTATGTATTATTAGAGGGAACAGATAATCCGCTTTGTTTTCCACTCCACAGGCTGTCTCCGATTTGATCCAAAGGAAGACCAGAGAAAAGTGATTACAAGATGGAAAGAATGAGGGAAGATCGCAAGAGCTGTGGAGAGCAAGGCCTTTGATGTATTACATGCCTGGACTTGTTTCTACAGAACTTTAGAATGGACTTTCTAATGAACTTTTTAAGTTAAAAGACTGAAACATATTCTCAATGACAGAAATTGGAGGTGTTGCATTCAAGGAAAATTAATGTTTAGAATGAGTTTTATCAAATGATATGGAGTCTGAAAGAAAAGAAAAAATCTAGGGCGGAATGTGTTGCGTTAGTTAAAATATGATTTTTTTAAACATCAGACCTAACATTACATGGGAGAAATTACAAGTTTAGTTGATCAGATTCTCTGGTTTGAGTAGAATTCTCAAACAAATGCTGTTTACATACAATGGTGTTAGATAGCATTAAGCGGCTATTGTCTCGTCAGCTACAGCAAACAGGTTGAGAGTGTCTGTCAGACTGAAAAGAATGACTGTTATATTGATGACAGGATTTGGTTTGAGTAAAGAATGGGTAGCTAGCAACAGTCCATTGTCTCGTCAGCTACAGTAAACAGGTTTGGAGGGTCTCTCAACCTGAAAAACAATGACTGTTATATTGATGACAGGATTTCGTTTGAGGAGACAATGGTTAGTTAGCCCATTGTCTCGTCAGCTACAGTAAACAGGTTTGGAGAGTCTCTCAACCTGAAAAGAATGATTGTTAGTGGGTTGTTAGCTTTGGTCAACAAACAGGGGTATAAAATGGATGGGTAGAGACACAGAAAAAATGGAACACATCATGCTGTAACATCCGGACACACATCATCATGCTTTGAAGATCAGAAGAAGCCGCTCATGATACAAGAACAGAACCTGGTCTCCAAGAAGAAATATTGCCAATTGGAGATCATGAACATTCAGTAACAGAAGTTAAGTAACCCTTTTAAATGTATTTGTACTGTTAGACTTTAGGCTGTTCTATTTTCTAGGCATTTTGCTTGTTATAGATATCTGTCAGTCTTGTATTGTATTCCTAAGATTGTAATAGTTTTGTACAGCAGCTTTGTATAGTAAAAAGCACATTTATACACTGCAGAAGTCTCAGCTTCCTTGTTATACCACAGAGTAACCTTGCTAGATAGACGCAAGCGCTACAGTCATGGCTGTCAGTATCGCCTTAGCCGTGCCCTGCGAGCCTCTTGCTGTCCTGCTCTGTAAAAGGGGTCCTCTTTAATTTAAATAATAAATAAATAAATGTATATATATTGTAAGGAGAATGACAAAAAAAATAAAAATAATAAATATATATATTTTTTTGTGGGTATGCATGGGAAATCTGTGTGTGTATATATACAGTGCCTTGCGAAAGTATTCGGCCCCCTTGAACTTTTCAACCTTTTGCCACATTTCAGGCTTCAAACATAAAGATATAAAATTTTTATTTTTTGTGAAGAATCACCAACAAGTGGGACACAATTGTGAAGTGGAACGAAATCTATTGGATTTTTGAAACTTTTTTAACTAATAAAAAAATAAAGTGGGACGTGCAAAATTATTCGGCCCCCTTGCGTTAATACTTTGTAGAGCCACCTTTTGCTGCGATTACAGCTGCAAGTCGCTTGGGGTATGTCTCTATCAGTTTTGCACATCGAGAGACTAAAATTCTTGCCCATTCTTCCTTGCAAAACAGCTTGAGCTCAGTGAGGTTGGATGGAGAGCGTTTGTGAACAGCAGTTTTCAGCTCTTTCCACAGATTCTCGATTGGATTCAGGTCTGGACTTTGACTTGGCCATTCTAACACCTGGATACGTTTATTTGTGAACCATTCCTTTGTAGATTTTGCTGTATGTTTGGGATCATTTTCTTGTTGGAAGATAAATCTCCGTCCCAGTCTCAGGTCTTTTGCAGATTCCAACAGGTTTTCATCCAGAATGGTCCTGTATTTGGCTGCATCCATCTTCCCCTCAATTTTAACCATCTTCCCTGTCCCTGCTGAAGAAAAGCAGGCCCAATCCATGATGCTGCCACCACCATGTTTGACAGTGGGGATGGTGTGTTGAGGGTGATGAGCTGTGTTGCTTTTACGCCAAACATATCGTTTTGCATTGTGGCCAAAAATTTTGATTTTGGTTTCATCGGACCAGAGCACCTTCTTCCACATGTTTGGTGTGTCTCCCAGGTGGCTTGTGGCAAACTTTAGATGAGACTTTTGGATATGGATATCTTTGAGAAATGGCTTTCTTCTTGCCACTCTTCCATAAAGGCCAGATTTGTGCAGTGTACGACTGATTGTTGTCCTATGGACAGACTCTCCCACCTCAGCTGTAGTTCTCTGCAGTTCATCCAGAGTGATCATGGGCCTCTTGGCTGCATCTCTGATCAGTCTTCTCCTTGTCTGAGCTGAAAGTTTAGAGGGACAACCAGGTCTTGGTAGATTTGCAGTGGTCTGATACTCCTTCCATTTCAAAATGATCGCTTGCACAGTGCTCCTTGGGATGTTTAAAGCTTGGGAAATCTTTTTGTATCCAAATCCGGCTTTAAACTTCTCCACAACAGTATTACGGACCTGCCTGATGTGTTCCTTGGTCTTCATGATGCTCTCTGCGCTTTCAACAGAACCCTGAGACTATCACAGAGCAGGTGCATTTATACAGAGACTTGATTACACACAGGTGGATTCTATTTATTACCATCAGTCATTTAGGACAACATTGGATCATTCAGAGATCCTTGCTGAACTTCTGGAGTGAGTTTGCTGCACTGAAAGTAAAGGGGCCGAATAATTTTGCACGCACCACTTTTCAGTTTTTTATTTGCTAAAAAAGTTTAAAATATCAAATAGATTTTGTTCCACTTCCCAATTGTGTCCCACTTGTTGGTGATTCTTCACAAAAAATTAAAATTTTGTATCTTTATGTTTGAAGCCCGAAATGTGGCAAAAGGTTGAAAAGTTCAAGGGGGCCGAATACTTTCGCAAGGCACTGTATATGTGTGTATATATATAAAAAAAAAGAAGGGGGCGGGATGGGCGGTTAGCCCATATGTGTGTGCAGGTATATAAGCTTATGTATGCAGGTATATGTTGCGTGTAGGTATACATGTATACGGTTAGTCTACATAGTCTTTTTTTTTTTTTTTCTCCTATCTTACTATATTTCCACAGCTGATCCTTCTGCCCAACTGCGCAATGAGTTATTCATCCCGTAACAAAGATCCTCCTACTTCCATTAGGTATGAGACCAACTGTACGTAAGTATAAAAAAAAAAAAATTGCACTGCATGAATCTAACATAGATTCCTTGCATCGTAGCCCTGCCCACTCCAAGAGCACCAGAAAATCTTCAAGACACCGCGACAATGATGACAGCCCAGACCGCAGGTCCCGTTCTTCTCATCATGGGTCCCATTCGTCACGCCATGAATCAGAGAGGTCAAGATCCAGAAGACGAGACGGGTCTCCTTCTCCTAGAGGTTGCGCAAAGAAGAAGTGCTGGACGTGTGGGGCTACGCCACTACCGGACAAGCTGGTCTGTAAAGACTGCTTCAGGGACTATGTGGCCAACCGCGAGCTCGAAAGTCAGCAGGTCGTGGATCTGCTAAAGCGGACAATGAAGGACTCATTCTCTGAGCTAGCAGCCTTAGTTCCAGCTCAGCCAGTCCCTCGGACATCCCAGGCAAGGGAGACGGATCCTGATGCCCCCGGTCCTTCGGCAGTCAGTACCCCCCTGCCGCCGTCAGGCCGACTGGCTGAGAAGTTACCACCTGAAGACCCCTCAGGGGACTCTTCAGAGGAATCAGAGCCTTCTGGGTTCAGCTATGCCCTGGTCCCAACATTCATCCAAGCAGTCAAGACTGCGATCGCCTGGGAGGATGCAGAGGAACCACCTCAAAGATCCAGGAGTTACTTCCCATTCCTCAAAAGGAGGCAGATTCTCTTCCCTCTGATGGGCGAGATCACTGAAGTTATTCAGAATGAGTGGTTAAAGACCGATAAAAAACTTTCCTTGGGCCGGCTCAATAAGCTTTAGCCTTTATCGGAGGCCGAAACGCAGTCGCTGAACTCCATGCCGGTAGTAGACGCGGCTGTGGTACGATTAGCAAAGAATGTCACCCTCCCAATGGAGGATTCCACTTCCTTTAAAGACCCTCTAGATAGACGGATCGATCTGGATCTTAAGAGGAGCTACTTGGCTGCAGGAGCAGCCTGTAAACCAGCCATTGCCCTCACTTCCGTGTCAAATGCCATCAGGACCTGGACAGACAACATCGAGACGGCCTTACGACAAGATGTCCCCAAGGAAGACATAATAAAGGCCTTGGAGGAGCTTAGATTATCGGCAGATTTCGTCAGAGAAGCGGCCATTGACACCATCAGGTGCTCAGCCCGATCTATGCTACATTCTGTAATGGCGAAGAGAGCCTTGTGGCTGAAGCCCTGGACGGCTGATCTGGCTTCCAAGCAAAACTGGTGTAAGATCCCATTTGATGGGAAAGCACTATTCGGAGACAAGTTGGATAAGGCTATCTCCAGGGTGACAGGGGGGAAATCCGGTATGCTCCCCCAGGACAGAAGGATGCGAGGACCCAGAGGAGGTTCATCTAGGTTCCGCCAGTCGAACACCAGGGACTTCAGACAGTCAAGGCACTTTAGAGACAACAGAAGGCCTTGGAAAGGCACCCAGGCATCCTTTCTGAATAGGAAGAATAAAACCCTTAGGACTCCACAGGAGCAGAAGCAGTCCTTTTGACGCCAGATTAGTCCAGAAACCACCGGTAGGAGCCAGACTAAGGTCCTTTGTCCCAGTCTGGGCTACCCATTGCCAGGACCCCTGGGTTTTGTCAACAATCCAGTGAGGACACTTTTGGCATTTTTCTCATCCTCCACCTCCCATATCTTTCAAGAGAACCAAGATTCCATCCTCTCCATTAAAGGCTCAAGCCCTAATGCAGTTCATAACATCCCTCCAGCTTCAGGGGGCAGCTGTGCCGGTTCCCTTGTCAGAGCGCTTCACAGGCTTCTACTCTACCCTGTTCCTGGTGCCCAAGAAGACCGGCGGGTGGAGGCCAGTGATAGACCTTAAGAAGCTCAATCTGTACATCCACACCGAAAGCTTCAAAATGGAGTCCCTGCAAACGATTATCCAAGCAGTCCAGCCGATGGATTGGATGATCTCGGTCGACCTACAGGATGCATACCTACATGTTCCAATTCTTCCTGCATTCCAAAAATACCTAAGGTTTTCAGTGGGACAAACCCTCCTACAGTTTCAAGCCCTGCCCTTCGGGCTGTGAACCTCTCCCAGGGTATTCACCAAAATACTGATATCCGCTCTGGCCCCCTTACGGCAGAAGGGCCTGAGGATATACCACTATTTAGACGACATCCTCCTGCTAGCCAGCAGTCCGGATCAGTTGGTATATCACCGGGAGATCCTTCTACAGTCCCTAAGAAGACTAGGATGGCTGATAAATTCAGACAAAAGTCAACTAACACAGACTCAGCAGATGATCTATCTGGGTGCGATGTTCGACACTCAGGAGGGGACAGTGTCATTGCCTCCTTCGAAGGCAAAGATCATCATCCGCAGAATGCTCAAGACCATCTAGAGCCAGTATCTGACGGCATCACAATGCCTGAGCCTCATTGGCACAATGTCCTCCTGCATCCCCCTGACTCCTTGGACCCATTGGCACCTGAGATATTTTCAGACAGGTTTCTTGGCTCAGTGGAAGAGACAGCGACTCTCTCAGACAATCCTGCTGACGGGAGTAATGCGCAGGAGTCTGCGCTGGTGGACAATTCCAGAAAACCTCTCCAAGCCTCGTCACCTGGGCTCCCTCTCCTGGATCAGGGTTACATCCGACGCAAGCGGGCAAGGCTGGGGGGCCCATTGCGGGGAAACCAGGATTCAGGGAAGATGGTCATGTCCTACCCGGGGAGTGGTATCCAACATCTTGGAAATGAGGGCAGCATTCTTGGCACTGACTACCTTGACATCTCAAGTCAGAGGTCAGAGAATACTCCTACGCCTGGACAACAGGGCGGCTGTCGCATATCTGCAGAAGCAGGGAGGCACGCGCAGCAGATCACTCCTCAGAGAGGTAGAGCCGATCATGCTCTGGGCGGAGAAGAACCTCCTGGACCTCAGAGCAATGTATCTTCCGGGCAAGCTAAACACGAAAGCTGGCTATCAAGGAACTTCCAAGACAACAACGAGTGGGCCCTCCATCCCCAGGTCTTCCATCAGATCTTCAACCTGTGGGATCCCCCTCAGGTAGATCTATTTGCCACTCCAGAGAATGCAAAATTGGACAGATTTTTCTCTCGCCTACCACACACACAAGCCGAGGCAGTGGATGCCCTGACGTGCCCCTGGAGGTTCACAACAGCATATGCCTTTCCTCCCCGGCCATTAATATTCAAGTTCCTCCTGAGGCTCCTCAGAGAGTCAGTTCAAGTGCTGGCGGTACTCCCGTATTGGCCAAAGAGACCCTGGTTTCCTCTAGCCATGCGTCTCAGCGTGAGCCCTCCTATCAGGATCCCTCCTTTCCCTCAACTTCTGTCGCAGGGCAACCTAGTTCATCCAAATCCACAGAAATTGGATCTTCAAATTTGGAAGTTGAGAGGCGAAGGTTTGAAGCCTTAAGATGTTCCCCAGAAGTCATATCAACACTGCTGAGAGCCAGAAAGCCGGCAACTAATGCTATCTATTCAAGAATCTGGGACAAGTTCTTGTCTTTTGCTACGGATAATGGCTTTGACCCAATCCTTCCCTCCACGTCCAATATTTTGGGCTTCCTTCAGACAGGTCTTGACCTGGGACTTGGTCTGAGTTCTCTCAAAGTGCAGGTAGCAGCAATTTCTGCAGCAACAAATAGAAGATGGGCAGAGGATCCTTTGGTGGTCACCTTCCTCAGGGGGGTATTAAAAATTCGCCCTCCTGTCGGACGATCATTTCCTAAGTGGGATTTGTCCCTAGTCCTTGAGGTCCTATCTGACCATCCATTTGCTCCAGTAGAACAAGTGGCAATCTGGAACCTATCACTGAAAACTGCCTTCCTTCTAGCCATTACATCTGGCCGAAGCGTTTCAGAACTACACTCTTTAGGGATAGGTAACGACCATGTCTCCTTTTTCCCAGACAGTGGAACTTCGTCCCCTTAGGGGCTTCATGCCTAAAGTCACTACTACAAGCCACATGTCAGAACCCTGGGCACTACCAGTGTTCACAAATGCAGATTCAGAGTCTTGTCACAAAATGGACATCTCCAGAGTGCTCAGAGCTTACCTAGAAGCCACCGGACCCTTCAGAGACTCCGAGAGACTTTTTGTTGTACCATTCGGTAAATACAGAGGGAAAGAAGCTTCCATCAGAACTCTGGCATCTTGGGTTGTGAAGCTGATTCAGAAGGCCTACAGAGTGAAGAATATGGAACCTCCTTCCCGAGTGAATGCTCATTCCACAAGGGCAGTCTCAGCTTCTTGGGCATCAAGGGCTAATGTTTCGTTGGAGACGGTTTGCAGGGCCGCCACCTGGTCTTCTCGCCATACTTTTCTCAGGCACTACCATATCGATCCAGGAGCTCTCACAACTGTTGAGTTCGGAAGGAGGGCAGTCCAGGCTGCAATGTCCTTTTCTGATTAAACACTTATCAAGCATTATCCCACCCTTGTCAGCTAGTTATTTATCACAGGTATGCTGCCATGGAGGCACCAGGAAAACGGAAAATTGTATCATACTTACCGTAATTTTTCCTTTCCTGGTGCCTATCCATGGCAGCATACGCTCCCACCCTCGGTATTCTATATTACAGGGAATGTTGGGGGAGGGACTATGCCTTTAATTTATGCTATTCACTAGTCCTGAGGGAGGATTCGAGGCGGAGCTCTATCACAGGTATGCTGCCATGGATAGGCACCAGGAAAGGAAAATTACGGTAAGTATGATACGATTTTCAGTTTTTCAGCCAGTGATCGGCTTTCATGTAAAAGCAATTCTAGCGGGTAATTAGCCTCTAGACTGCTTTTACAAGCAGTGGGAGGGAATGTCTCCCCTCCCGGATATAAACCGCGCCATTGGGAAATATGGAAAGCGTTTTATCACACCGATCTTGGTGTGGTCAGATGCTTTGAGGGCAGAGGAAAGATCTAGGGTCTAATAGACCCCAATTTTTTCAAAAAAGAGTACCTGTCACTGCTTATTGCTATCATAGGGGATATTTACATTCCCTGAGATAACAATAAAAATGATAACAAAGAAAAAAAATGGAAGTAACAGTTTAAAAATAAAATAAAAAAGCTAAATAAATAAAATAAAAAACTAAAAAAAAAAAAGAAGCACCCCTGCCCCCCCTTCTCTTGCGCAAAGGCGAACACAAGCGTTGGTCTTGCGTCATATGTAAACAGCAATTTCACCATGCATGTGAGGTATCACCCCGAAGGTCAGATCGAGGGCAGTAATTTTAGCAGTAGACCTCCTCTGTGAATCTAATGTGGTAACCTGTAAAGGCTTTTAAAGGCTTTTAAAAATGTATTTAGTTTGTCGCCACTGCGTGTTTGTGCGCATTTTTAAAGCATGTCGTGTTTGTATCCATGTACTCGGCCTAAGATCATATTTTTTATTTCTACAAAAATTTGAGCAATATAGTGTGTTTTAGTGCATTAAAATAAAAAAAAAGTGTATTTTTTCCACAAAAAATGCGTTTGAAAAATCGCTGCGCAAATACTGTGTGGAAAAAAAAATGCAACACCCACCATTTTAATCTGTAGGGCCTTTGCTTTAACAATATATATAGTGCCCCCACTACTCAGCAACCCGGCGTCACCTCCTGAACAGGCCGACAGGCTCAGGTCCCAGGAACACAGTGAGTACAGGCCAGCGGCCTCCATTTACCTGCATAGGCCTCCCGGATATCACTAGCCCAGAAACCATCATCAGCCCCCCACCTGCCTAGCTAGACAAGGGGGATAACAAGCCCACATAGGGAAGTGTACAAACCGGCAGACGTCAGCACTAAGAGAGCCCCTGGCTCCGGCCTACCTCCCGGCAGCCATCTTGCTACCCCCAACACACCTTACCCTTTCATCCACTGCCCCGCACAGGACATACCTGCCAGTACCCCTGACCCACTGTGTCCCTGACACTATAGCGCCCTCCAGGCAGTTGACAGTGGGGGCAGAAGGCTGGTACACGTGGGTGGCTACCTGATAACTCCTGGAGCACAGCGGCCATCTTTGTACTCACATACACCCAATTCGGCCAGTATACTGCAGCACCTTGAAAAATATCAGAGACTGCCTAATTACTGTGTGGAACTACCCCTTATTATCCCTCACCCCTGCATGCTTTTTGGAAGAAGCAAGTCTACATGGGGCATGGGCTCACAGTCCTGCGTTTCTTCTACTGCAACGCACATGTGCAGCTAACTTAATGTGACTGTGGGGCGCTCCGCCTGACATCCAGCGTCAAGCTCCAATTATGCCAGCAAAGACACCTAAAACCCGTTCTGTAATTGCAAAGAAATCCAGCAAGTGCCCATCAATAAATCAGGCTGTTACCGGCTCCATCCAGAAATACCTAGCTACTAGCAGAGCAGGCCCCGGTGCAGGCAGCTCCCAATCCAGAACCTCGAGGCGCAGCGCGTCCCCGGCTTCATTAGCTGCCTCCGCGAGGGAAAGCTCACCCGCATCATCCTACTGCTCGGACCTCATGGAAGACCCAGGTTCCCCTACGGGTTCCGAAATGTCATCCCTAATTAGCGGTATTAAAAAAGAGCTTGCCGGCATATTCCATGGTTTAGAAAAATCAATTAAAAAGGAAATTACGGGGGTGAGAGCGGACATGGCACACATCCTAGATAGAGTTGAAGAAACGGAACAGAGGCAGGATTCACATGCAATGGCCATAAGAGAGCTGCAGGATACAGTTACGCAACTAGCCTTTGCCCACCGTGCCTCGTTATACAAACTTGAAGACCTCGAGAACAGAAATCGCAGAAACAATCTGCGCATTCAAGGTCTCCCTGAGGCTACCAGTTATGATGACCTCGAACCGTCAATTCGAGGGGTCTTCAACACAATATTGGGAAAACCCCCCACTGACCCGCTACAATTCGACCGAGTACACCGTGCGCTTAGGCCTCGCAGCACCAACACCGAACAACCCAGAGATGTCATTTGCCGCCTTCACTATTTCTCAGACAAAAATGCCATTACAGCCAAGTTGAGAAACACCCCTAATATTGACTTTCACGGAGCGATCCTAAGCATCTTTTCCGATTTATCCAAAGAAACCCTGGACCGCCGCAGAGCACTTAAGCCTCTTCTGGAACACCTACGTTCTAACAGGATCATTTATAGATGGGGTTTCCCGGCGTGCCTTATTGCCACCAAAAATGGTCGCTCACATACCCTCAGATTCCCAGAGGAACTGCCACAATTCTTGAAGGACCTTAATCAAAGTTTTCACACATCCAGGACTCCCAGTGGCAAAAGAATGGGCGTTCATCTGCGCAGGGCTCTGCTCAGATGCATGGTTAAGAAAAGGGGCCGGCTAGCCTAAAGGCTACGCTTGCAGATTTCGTTTCTTATTTCAATTTTGTTTTTGCTATTTCTCTTTTTGTTTAGCTTGTTGCAGGTACTCAAATTCCATGAAGCACTTACAAGAAGGATGTACACTGGCAAAGACTTTGTGTAACTACTTCTGCCTTTACATACGGAGGCGGCTCACCCTTTGGTGATTTGTCAGGACTCCAGTGGTCAACCCCACATAAGAACTTCCTACAGCTGGATGAGTACCCCTGCCTTTTATAATGTTGTATATTTGCTGTTTATTCAGTTAAAGTTTAATGGTCAATTGGGTTTTATTGATATTTATCACTGGAGCAAAATGTTTCCTCCCTTGTTATTTGCACTATAGCTGGATTCGGGCGGAGCGCGCTGCTCCCATGTACCTTTTACACGGGGCGCCACTTCAGTTGCATTCCTTCAGGAAACGCATCTGACCCACACCACGCAGGTCAAACTGGCCTTGCCATATTTCCCCCAGTGGTATTATAGTCTTTCCGATACAAATAAAGCAAAAGGTGTGGCCATAGGCTTTGGTAGAGACGCACCCTTTCGGCTAACAACAATGCAGGCGGATCACCATGGTCGCTTTCTTTTCTTGAAGGGCTTTCTGGGTAACACCCAGTGCACATTGGCGAATATTTATTCTCCAAACCACAATCAACCCGCCTTTTTCTCCCAAATTCTTACGAAACTAGCTGAGTTTGCAGAAGGCCTAGTGGTACTAGCGGGGGATATAAATATGCCCTTAGATCCAGTACTGGACACTTCCCAGGGGCGCTCTCACATACCCTTTAAGCGTCTTGCCTACATTAAAAAAAGACTCCTAGAACGACAATTGGTAGATGCTTGGCGCGTAACCCACCCCAAGGACAAAGACTTCTCTCATTTTTCGAAAACGCACAAATCTTATTCCCGCATAGATAACATTTTTATGGACCATTATCATCTCCCGCAACTACAATCCGCGAATATAGGCACTGCGACACTATCGGACCACGCACCTGTCTCGATTGTCTTGAACATGCCCTCTTTGGCTCGCCGCTCCTATAACTGGAAACTGAATGATTCCCTTCTGTCCAATGAAGCGGAAGTCGCAATGATATCTACACAGATATCGCAATATTTTAATGAAAATAAGCCCGCAGAGACCTCGCCAGCGATAGTATGGGAAGCCCACAAGGCTACTATGAGAGGTCGGTTTATCGAACTAGGGGCGCGGAAAAAAAGAGAGCATGGTCAACAACTCGAGCAGGTCCTGCAGGAAATAGCAGTCCTTGATAAACAACACAAACTTTCCTTACACACAGCACATCTAGAAGCTCTCACGCTGAAACGGGAAGAACTGAAAAAACTCCTGAACCTAGACACCACTAGAAAATTTCAGCACTACTCCCAAAAACTATACGAATGGGGGAACAAACCGGGTAGACAGTTAGCGAGATCCCTTAAAGAAAAGCAGACTAGGTCATTTATACCGAAAATAAAACTACCTAATGGGAATTTAGTGCATGCGACCCCCCATATAGCGAAGGCCTTCAGGGAATATTATGCGGAATTATACAATGTGCAATGCGATTTGCCGTCCCTGACTGTAAAAGAAAGAAGGCGGCGAATGCTCTCATACCTAAAAGAGGCTAATTTGCCAAAACTGGCACCAAAGGGCCTTAAGGGAACTGGAGTCTGAACTCTCTGTTGAAGAATTTCAGACGGCTCTGAAATCATCCCCGACAGGTAAAGCCCCAGGGCCTGATGGATACACTATCCTCTACTATAAAACATTTAGCAAAGTTCTCTTACCACGTCTTACGGATTACGCCAACTCTATCTCACAGTCCGCGGGACTTCGCCCAGAATCCCTTACAGCTCACATCTCGGTCATCCCCAAACCGGGTAAGGATCCCACCCAATGCAGCAGCTACAAGCCGATTTCCCTATTGAATGTCGATATCAAATTATACTCCATCACTTATAAGTGATGGCCAATAGGCTACTCCCTCTTATTCCAAGCTGGGTCTCCACAGATCAGACGGGCTTCATGCCACATAGAGAAGCCAAAGATAATTCCCTTCGGCAATATCGCTAATTCAATATGCCCAAAGGTCGGCCCAGTCCACCCTACTTATATCCACAGATGCTGAAAAAGCCTTCGATAGGGTGGACTGGGACTACCTGAAAGTGACCTTACGTCATTTTGGGCTGGGTCCCAAGATGTTCTATCGCATCACCTCTCTATACTCTTGTCCTACAGCCCAGATTCGAATAAATGGTAACCTTAGCGACTCATTTCAATTGTTTAATGGGACTAGACAGGGATGCCCCCTCTCACCCCTCCTATTCGCCCTCACCCTAGAACCTTTTCTAGCAACCGTGAGGCGTGATGTGAACATTCACGGGATTCAGGTAGGCAATAAAACCCACAAGTACGCGGCCTACGCCGACGACATTTTATTTTTCACGCAACAGCCCCACAGCTCACTCCCCAACCTAATGAAGGCCTTCTCTACCTTCCAGACAATATCCAACTTTAAAATCAACTTATCAAAGTCCGAGATTTTAAATATTAACTTACCTAGCAGGGAGGCAGATCGAATAAAACCCCTCTTTCCCTTTAGATGGGTTCACCGTAGCATGAAGTAATTAGGAGTATTTCTTACGCCCAATACCCAATCCCTCTTTAAACTTAACTATATTCCCCTACTGAATAGCATCAAAAACGACCTCGCAAAATGGAAAACACTTGCACATTCATGGCTTGGTAAAGTGAACATAGTCAAGATGAATATCCTGCCTAGAGTGTTATTCTACTTCCAGATGCTCCCACTGGGTGTGCCCATAGGGTTCTTCTCTCTTCTGCAGACCATGGTCTCCCGCTTTATCTGGAGGAACAGTCACCCCAGAGTATCCAGAGACGTGCTTTTTCATTCCAAGGGCTCGGGGGGACTGGCCCTCCCAAATTTTAAGGCGTATTATATCGATGTGGTCCTGTCTAGGATATCAGAGTGGAGATATGCTGCCAATTCTAAATTATGGGTGAGCCTTGAAAACGCTCTAAGTAATGCAGACCTTGCAGTCATTCCATGGCTCCCGCGCCCCTATAGGCGCCTTGCTACAACTACCTCATCATTAACCACTTCCACCTTGGACATATGGGACTCTCTCCATAGGAAGTTTTCATGGTCATACACATCACCCCTGCTGCCGCTCACAGGCAATGCCTTCTTTCCCCCTAGCCAACTGGATCCTGGCTTCCAGGCTTGGTCCCCAAATAGACCCCTCCTACTTCACCATGTTCTTCAAGCCAACACTCCCAAACCCCTGAGGGTGATTCTTGGCCCTAAACCGCTAGTGTTCCTGGACAAATGGAGGTACAATCAACTGTGTCACTTCCTCGGGTCTCTTCAACAGCCACTGAGGGGGTTACAGGACTTGAACGGTATTGAGGAAATACTATACCCAGCAGACCCACCTGAACACTGTATTTTGCTCTTTTATAAAGCGCTTATCAAACTACAGGACGATAAACATCCTTCCTTCCTCGCTAAGTGGGAGGCAGACCTGGATTCCTGCCTCTCGGACAACCAAAAGGATAAAGTCCTGCAGTTGGCCCACATCTCCTCAATAGCATCAAAAATGACAGAGGTAAATTATAAACTACTAGCTAGATGGCACTATACCCCTTCAAAGCTCCATCAGATGTTCTCCGCCAATTCCCCGTTGTGTTGGAGGAATTGTGGGAACACAGCAACCCATGCCCACATTTGGTGGTCGTGCCCGCTTATTCGACCCTTCTGGGCCAAGGTCATCCAAATTATACACCAGATCTCTAACGTCAATCTCCCCTCCGACCCCTGGATCATCCTCTTCCATGCAACCAAGGAACCAATTGGAAAGTATAAACGCTCTTTAGTCCCTCATCTACTCAACACAGCCAAGGCATTAATACCTGCACTATGGGGCCAGCCTGAGACTCCATCAATGAAAATGTGGTTTCAAAAAATATCGGAAGTTGCCCTTATGGAGGACATCACACACCGCGACAAGAGCACCTCGGTGCGCCATACCATAACTTGGTCCCAATGGACTGACTTTAAAACTTCCATGACTTATAAAGAGATAATTGTTCATTGAGCATTATGTCAGAAATCCTATAAAGGGCCCCCTCACACACCCTAAGTGGACTTTCTGAGTACACTCCGCGAATGAATGCATATCCCTTTCTCTTGGAATAACACATTGCGAGAATCCTTGTATGAAGGTAACATGCATGCCAGCCACCCCCCCCCCGTCTCCCCCCCTCTTCTTCCTTCCTTTCCTCCTTACATTTCCTTTCCTTCTCCTCCTGTTCTTTTTATCACTCTAAAATACATATGCCTAGACTATGCACTGTTTTTGCTTTCGCCTTACATGATTACTTTATACCATTATTGAAGGAAAGACCGAGTGTTTGTGTCTTTGTTGGTAGGACCGGAAGCATATGGAGATATAATCTTCCCAACAGTTTACAGTGGGGCTAGCAATAGCCGCTATAAGCTTCAAACGAGGTCTGAAATTACTTACGAATTTAGAACAATGTTGCATGGTCTGTTTAGAAGGTTTATACTGTTTTTGTGTCTTGTGTTTCTTCAATAAACATTTATTAAACAAAAAAACAATATATAGAGTGTTTGGGGGTTCAACGTAATTTTCTTGCAAAAAAAAAAAATGTTTTCATGTAAACAAAAAGTGTCAGAAAGGGCTTTGTCTTCAAGTGGTTAGAAGAGTGGGTTATGTGTGACATAAGCGTCTAAATGTTGTGCATAAAATGCCAGGACAGTTCAACCCCCCCCCCCCCCCCCAAATGACCCCATTTTGGAAAGTAGACACCCCAAGCTATTTGCTGAGAGCAATGTTGAGCCCATTAACCCCTTTCAGACCGGACCAATTTGCAGCCGAAGGACCAGGCCCCTTTTTGCGATTCGGCACTGCGTCGCTTTAACTGACAATTGCACGGTCGTGCGACGTGGCTCCCAAACAAAATTGACGTCCTTTTTTTCTCACAAATAGAGCTTTCTTTTGGTGGTATTTGATCACCCCTGCGGTTTTTATTTTTTGCGCTATAAACAAAAAAGAGCGACAATTTTGAAAAAAAACGCATTATTTTTCATTTTTTGCTATAATAAATATCCCCCAAAAATATATAAAAAAACATATTTTTTCCTCAGTTTAGGCCGATACGTATTCTTCTACATATTTTTGGTAAAAAAAATCGCAATAAGCGATTATTGATCGGTTTGCGCAGAAGTTATAGCATTTACAAGATAGGGGATAGTTTTATAGCATTTTTATTAATAATTTTTTTTTTTATTAGTAATGGCGGCGATCTGCGATTTTTTTTTTTGTGACTGCGACATTATGGCGGACACATCGGACATTTTTGACACATTTTTGGGACCATTGTCATTTATACAGCAATCAATGCTATTTAAATGCATGGATTCCTGTATAAATGACACTGGCAGTGAAGGGGTTAACCACAAGGGGGCAGTGTAAGGGTTAAGTGTGCCTAGGGGTGTGTTTCTTACTGTGGGGGGGGGGCGTGGCTGTCAGCTAGTGAATGCTGATCTCTGCTCCAATCACAGGGAGCAGAGATCGGCATCACTAGTTGCTAGGCAGAACGGGGAGATGCTGTTTATCTCGGCATCTCCCCGTTCAGCCTTCCCGTGAGACGATCGCGGGTGTCCCCGCGGCGATCGAGTCCGCGGGGACCGCGGCCGGACTCACGGGGCGCTCCAGATGGCACGGACAGGCAGAAAGGAGGGACTTATATATATGCCCTCCTGCCTGTCCGTGCCATTCTGCCGATGTATATCGTCGTGCGCTGGTCGGCAAGTGGTTAAATATTTTTTTTTTTTTGTCCCAAGAGATTGAATAATGAAAAAAAAAATATATATATATTTTTTTTTTACAAAAAGTTGTCACTAAATGATATATTGCTCAAACATGTCATGGGCATATGTGGAAATACACCCCAAAATACATTCTGTTGCTTCTCCTGAGTACGGGGATACCACATGTGTGGGACTTTTTGGGAGCCTAGCTGCGTACGGGACCCCAAAAACCAAGCACCGCCTTCAGGCTTTCTAAGGGTGTAATTTTTTTATTTCACTCCTCACTGCCAATCACAGTTTCGGAGGCCATGGAATGCCCAGATGGCATAAACCCCCCCCCCCCCCAAAAAGACCCCATTTTGGAAAGTAGAAACCCCAAGCTATTTGCTGAGAGGTATGGTGAGTATTTTGCAGATCTCACTTTTTGTCACAAAGTTTTGAAAATTGAAAAAAGAAAAAAAATATATTTTTTTTCTTTACTTTATTCATTTTTAAAAACAAATGAGAGCTGTAAAATACTCACCATGCCTCTCAACAAATAGCTTGGGGTGTCTACTTTCCAAAATGGGGTCATTTGGGGGGGTTTTGTGCTATTTTGGCATTTTATGGCCTTCAAAACTGTGATAGGTAGTGAGGAGTGAAATCAAAAATTTGCACCCTTATGCGCGTATACACGGTCGGAATTTCCGATGGAAACGGCCCGATGGGAGCTTTTCATCGGATTTTCCGACCGTGTGTATGCCCAACGGTCTTTTTTCTGTCGGAATTTCCGACGGACTTTGAATTGAGAACCTGTTCTCAATTTTTCTGACGGAAAACCTTTCTATCGGATTTTCCGATCATGTGTATGCAATTCCGACACGCAAAATTCCGACGCATGCTCGGAAACAATTCGACGCATGCTCGAAAGCATTAAACTTCCCTTTTATAGTGCTGTCGAATGTGTTTTATGCCGCTGTGTTATTGACCGTCGGAATTTGGTGTGATCGTGTGTAGGCAACACAGCTTGAGCGGAATTCCGTCGGAAAAACCGTCAGAGTTTTTTCCGACGAGAATTCCGATCGTGTGTACGCGGCATTAGAAATCCTGAAGGCGGTGCTTGGTTTTCGGGGCCCCGTACGTGGCTAGGCTCCCAAAAAGTCCCACACATGTGGTATCCCCATACTAGACATGTGCACAACAAAAAAATGTGTTTCTTTTCGTTTTGTATTTTTCGTTTCCGAAAAAAATTGTTTTTTTCGTTTCGTTTTTTTAGTTTCCGTTGATTCGTAACGATTCGTACATTCGTAAGTCGTCGGTGTTCGGATTCGTAATGATTCGTACATTTGTAAGTCGTCGGTGTTCGTATTCGTAACGATTCGTACATTCGTAAGTCGTTGGTGTTCGTATTCGTAACGATTCGTACATTCGTAAGAGTTATTTTTTCGTTAATTCGTTTTTTCGTTAGTTTAATTTTCGGACGCATTCATATTTATTCGTACATTCGTAACATTCGTAGATTTGTAATCGGAGCATAATTCATAATTTTATGTAATGTGTATGCTATTATTACATTTTAATAATTTACGAATCGAAAAAAAAAGTTACGAATCGAAAAAAAAGTTCAGAATGTACGAATTTTTTTGTTCAATCCATTCGAAGCACGTTAAGCAACGCCATTGTAAGAGACACGGAAAATTCCGAATCGAAAAAAAAGTTAAGAATCGAAAAAAAAAGTTACGAATCGGAAAAAAAAGTTACGAATGTACGAATTTTTTTGTTCAATCCATTCGAAGCACGTTAAGCAGCACCATTGTAAAGGGACACGGAAAATTACCAATTCAACAAAAAAAAAAAGTTACGAATGTATGAATTTTTTCGTTCGTTTTCGTTTTTCGGATTTTCTACATTAGTACATTCGTTGTTTCTAATTAGTTTTTTCGGATTTTCGTTGTTTTTCGGATTCGTTCGATTCGAATGATTCGTTAATCGGATTCGTACGATTCGAACGATTCGTTATTCGGATTCGTACGATTCGAACGGTTCGTTCATTCGTACCATTCGAACGGTTCGTTCATTCGTACGAAAACGAACGAACGAAAATAGCGAAAAATAACAAAAAACGAAAAAAAACGAAACGAATTGCACATGTCTACTCCATACTCAGGAGAAGCAGCAAAATGTATTTTGGAGTGCAATTCCACATATAACCATGGCATGTGTGAGCAATATATCATTTAGTGACAACTATTTGAAATTTTTTATTTTTTTTTGTCTTTATTCAATCACTTGGGACTAAAAAAAAAAATATTCGATGGGCTCAACATGCCTCTCAGCAAATAGCTTGGGGTGTCTACTTTCCAAAATGGGGTCATTTGGGGGGGGGGGGGGGGGGGGGGGTTTACTTCCCTGCCATTTTAGCACCTCAAGAAATGAGATAGGCAGTCATAAATTAAAAGCGGTGTAAATTCCAGAAAATGTACTCTAGTTTGTAGACGCAATAACTAAATTGGATTCAGGACTGCTCTGCATATCAGGTGTATGCCCTGCAGTCAGATTACTTCAGCATTACAGGTATGTGTGGAGCTGGCCATTCACCATGCAATTTTCTTGTTCGATTTCCATTAGGTTTGCCTTCAACTGTGTGGTACAGGGGCCTGCCTGATTGCATGCAAATTGGGGGTGATTAGATTTGACCACATATTGTATGTTTTTTTTATAGATCTGAGGGAGATCTATAGACGGGGGTTGGGTAGTGTATGGCCAGCCTTATACTTTTATCTCACTCCTATTGCGTTGACTTCGTTTAAAAATTTGGTGTGCAAATAGACTCTATTTCTTTTTGCTTCTTACTTCGCCTTACTACAGCTGATCCTCCTGCCCATTATTTACCATGAGCCATTCGTCACAAAGCCAAGATCCTCTCATATCCAATAGGTATGTGGACCACCTGTACGTGAGTATTTAAAAAAAAAAAAAAAAAAAAGAGTGCGCCACTGACAAACTTTATTTGTTTCAGCCCTGTTCCTTCAAAGCGGTCCAGAAAGTCCTCAAGGCGCTATGACAATGACGATAGTTCTGAGCGAAGACCGCCCTCTTCTCATCATAAATCTTCCAGAAGACCAGGATCTTATAGACGTCGTCATTCGCCTTCGCCTCCACCGCGGGCGTCAAGGAAAGAATGTTGGGCCTGTGGCGCGGTTCCACTCCCTGATAAGCTCGTCTGCAGAGACTGTCTCAGGGACTACGCAGCTAACCGGGAATTAGAAGGCCAGCAGGTGGTTGACCTGCTTAAGCAAACCATGAGAGACTCTCTTTCTGAACTGACGGCCATGATTCCAGCTCACCCGGTTTCACAAGCTGCCCAGGTGTTGGATTTGGACCCCGACATTTCGGGCCCATCAGCTGTTAGTACTCCTTTGCCTCCATCAGGAAAAACAGCTAAACAAATCCCACCGGTAGATTCATCCGAGGAGTCCTCAGATGATACAGAACTGTCTGGTTTCAATTTCTCCCTGGTTCAACCCTTTGTACAAGCGGTGAGGAGCGACATTGCCTGGGAAGACCCGGAAGGGCCTCCTCAAAATCAAAAACCTATTTCTCATTCCTCAAGAGAAACCAAATCTTCTTCCCATTAATGGGGGAGATCATAGAGGATGAGTGGAACAAAACTGATAGAGTTTTCTGTAGCACGTTTATGCAAAATGTATCCACTGGCAGATTCGGATACTCAGTTCAATGACTGTGGTTGATGCGGCTGTAGTGCGTCTGGCAAAAAATGTAACAATGCCAATGGAGGATTCAACGTCTTTCAAGGATCCCCTAGATAGCTCCATTTGAGGTCTAGATCAATACATCTATCTAGAAGCAGGGGTGGCTTGCAGACCAGCCATTGCGCTGACATCTGTTTCCAATGCCATCAGGGCTTGGACGGAAAATATTGAGACATCCCTGCACCAAGACGTTCCCAAAGATGACATAATCAAAGCTCTGGAGGAGCTTAAGTTGGCGGATTTCGTGGGAGAAGCTGCAATTGACACAATCCGGTGTTCAGCCAATTCAAGCTAAAGCCTTGGACAGCCGATCTAGCATCAAAGCAGAATTGGTGCAAGATTTCCCTTGATGGAAAATCTTTGTTTGGTGAGAAACTCGACAAAGTAATCTCCAGAGTAACAGGGGGCAAATCTGGCTTACTTCCTCAGGACAGGAAGGTCCGGAGAACAAAGGCCTATTTATCACGATTCCGGCAATCAAATTCTAGAGACTTCAGGCAGTCTCGCCCCTTTAGGGACAACAAGAAATCGTGGAGAGGCACCCAGACTTCTTTTCTGGGAGCCAGAAAGTACAAGTCCCTCACTGCTCCCCAGGAGGGGACAAAATCCTTTTGACGTCAGCGGGGAGGAAACGCCCCCAGTGGGAGCCCGGTTAAAAAAACGTTTTCCCCATCTGTGCCTCCAAATGTCAAGACCCATGGGTCCTAGCAACGATCCGGTACGGTCACTTCTGGACTTTCTCTCAGCAGCCTCCTCACACGTCCTTCAAAGAGACAGTTACCAGCCTCCCCACAGAAGGCACTGGCCTTAAACCAATTTTTTTTTTGGAGTCCCTGCAGCGTCAAAGGGCAGCAACACCTGTCCCCCCATCAGATCGATTTTACAGGTTTTTCTTCCACCCTTTTCCTGGTGCAGAAAAAAAACAGGTGACTGGAGACCTGTAATAGATCTGAAAAAGCTAAATCAATACATCCATCTCGAAAGCTTCAAGATGGAGTCACTCCAAACGATCATACAAACCATACAACCAGGAGATTGATTAATCTCGATAGACCTGCAGGATGCGTACCTCCACATCTCTATTCTACCATCCTTCCAAAAATACTTAAGGTTCGCAGTGGGTCATGTCCACCTGCAATTTCAAGCTCTGCCCTTAGAGCTATGCACCTACCCTCTGGTGTTCACAAAAGTGTTGATATCTGTCTTGGCCCCTATGAGAGAGAGAGGGGGTTAAGAATTTATCACTACCTGGATGATATCCTCTTGCTGTCAAAAAAAAAAAAAAAAAACTCGAGCCACCTTTTAGTCCACAGGGAGATTCTTCTCCAGTCGTGGTCGGAGTTCGGGTGGCTGGTGAACCATCGGAAGAGCCAATTAGTTTCAACACAGCAGATGGTTTACTTAGGAGCAATGTTCGATACGCTCCTAGGCACAGTCTCTTTACCCCAGATGAAGATGGAGGGCATCATTCAGAAGGTATCCAAGGTCATAGAGATCCCATCTATCAGCCTTGCAGTGTCTGAGCCTTATTGGCACGATGTCCTTGTGCATACCTCTAGTTCCATGGTCTCACTAGCATCTGAGACACTTCCAGACGGGATTCTTAATGCAATGGAGATGACAACATCTGTCTCAGACAATCCGTTTAACAACGCTAATAAGCAGTGGTCATTACACTGGTGGATGAATCCAGAGAATCTCTCCCGGCTCTATCATTTGGGTTCCCACTCATGGTCCACAATTACGTCAGATGCGAGTGGCCAGGGGTGGGGTGCCCATTGCAGAGAATTCAGGGAAGATGGTCCTTGCCCACCAGAGGGACAGTGTCCAACGTCCTAGAAATGAGGGCAGCATTTCTAGCCTTAACCTCTTTTTCATCTCAGGTCAAGGGACAGAGAGTACTTCTATGTTTTGACACCAAGGTGGCGGTCTCGTACCTTCAGAAACAAGGGGGCACCCACAGCAAGACACTTCTGAGGGAAGTGGAACCTGTAATGCTCTGGGCAGAGAGGAACCTGGTAGACCTCAGGGCAATGTATCTCCCAGGCAAGATGAACACAGAGGCAGATGTCTTATCGAGGAGGTTTGGGGACAACGAGTGGTCTCTACATCCCCATGTGTTCATCCAAATCTCCAATCTAGGGCAGACCCCACTGGTGGATCTTTTGCTACGCATGAGAATTGCAAAATCAGGAGATTCTTCTCTCACCTTCCACATCCACAGGCGGAAGGAGTAGATGCGCTATCTTGTCCTTGGACCTTCAAGACAGCTTACGCCTCTCCTCCTCGCCCACTCATTTTGAGGTTTCTCCTCAGACTCCTGAACGAACCAGTTAAAGTGCTAGCAGTGCTACCCTATTGGTCGAAGAGACCGTGGTTTCCACTAGCCATGCACCTCAGTGTGGATCATCCGATCAGAATTCCTCCCTTTCTGCAGTTGTTGGCCCAGGGCAGGCTGGACCATCCAGACCCACAGAAGCTGGATCTTTGTGTATGGAAGTGGAAAGGAGGAGGTTTGAATCGTTAGGCTGTTCCCAAGAGGTCATATCCACCCTGTTAAAAGCTAGAAAGGCTACAACCAACACAATCTATGCAAGAATTTGGGACAAGTTCTTATCCTATGCCCCAGGAAAAGGATTTGATCCTATCTCTCTCTTTCCACTGCTGATGTTCTGAGTTTTCTGCAAACTGGTCTCGATTTGGGGCTCAGCCAGAGTTCCCTCAAGGTACAAGTTTCCGCAACTTCTGCAGCAACTAACACCAGGGGGTCAGAAGACCCTCTAGTGGTTACGTTCCTCAGGGGAGTATTGAAGATGTGTCCCCCATCCAGACGTTCCTTTCCAAAGTGGGATCCTCCTCTAATATTGGAAGTCCTATCCACTCATCCGTTTGTACCGGTTGAAGAGGTCTCAATTTGTAACTTGACTTTAAAAACAACTTTTCTGTTGGCTATTACATCCGACAGGAGGATTTCGGAAATCCACTCCCTGGGCATTGGGGATGATCACATATCCCTTTTTTTTTTCCAGATAGGGTAGAACTTCGCCCTCTCAGAGGTTTCACACCCAAGGTCACCTCAATGGCAAACCTATCAACCATGGGCGTTACCAGTTTTTTCATGGACTCAGAATCAATCTCCTCTTATGAGTTAGACATATTCAAAGTTCTCAGGGCCTACTTGGAAGCCACAGCAAGTTTCGGCTCAGGTGAATGCTCTTTTTTTGCGCAAACCAATAAATAAACTCCCACCCTCGGTATTCTATATTACGAAGAATGTTGGGGGAGGGGCTATGCCCTTTAATTTATGCTATTCACTAGTCCTAGGCGGAGTAGAGGCGGAGCTCTATCACATGTATGCTGCCATATTGGCACCAGGAAAGGAAAATTACGGTAAGTATGATACAATTTTCCGTTTTGCGCAAACCAATAAATATATGTTTGACTAAAATTGAGTTTATTAGATTTTTTCTTATAACAAAAATTTGAAAATATCTTTTTTTTTTCAAAATTTTCGGTCTTTTTCCTTTTATATCGCAAAAAATAAAAATCGCAAAGGCAATCAAATACCATCAAAAGAAAGCTCTATTTGTGGGAAGAAAAGGACACAAATTTAGTTTGGTTACAACATTGCATGACCGCGCAATTACCAGTTAAAGCAGTGCAGTGCGAAATTGAAAAAAGACCTCTGGTCCTTAAGCTGACAATTGGTCCAGGGCTGAAGTGGTTAATTAGTAGACTGAGGGAAGCAAAGAAAAAAAAAAGCTGTTTAAAAAGTGACAGAAAAGGGTGTTAATAAGGAAAAGCCCCAAAAAGAACCTAGCAATCACCAGCAGTCAAAAAGCAAAACTTGTTCACACTCTCCGCTCAAGGTCCCCACTGTTTAGCTTCCAACCAGCAGTCTGGTTAGTGGGAGGAGGGGCTGTCTGGAGACCCTGATGTAAGAATGAGGCTCTCTGGGGACCCTGATGCAAGGCCGTGGCTCTCTGGGGACTCTGATGTAAGTGGGGGCTCTCTGGGGACTCTGATATAGAGGGGGCCTTTCTGGGGACTCTGATGTAAGGGGGGCTCTCTGGGGACCCTAATGTAAGGAGGGCTCTCTGGGGACCCTGGTGTAAAGGGGTGGCTCTCTGGGGACCCTAATGTAAGGGGGTGGGGGCTCTCTGGGGACCTTGATGTAAGTGGGAGGCTCTCTGGGGACCCTGAAAAAAATCCATTTATACTTACAGTGGAATGTTTTTACTTATGTTTTTTTGTGCAAATGCATATAGTTTATACAGGGGTGTCCGGAGGGGGGCTGGAGCCCCAAATGGGTCCCCAAAAAGTCTCAGGAAGGCACCGTCGCTGATGGGGACCGCTCTGATCTGCTGAGTGTGGCCGAGTGTGGCCGAGTGACAGGTCCCGCCTTCTGGAGCTATGATGGACGTCCCACTGGTCCCATGCCAGGACCGCGGGACATGTGACGTCCATCATAGGCGCTGCAGGCTCCAGAAGGTGGGAACTACAATGCCGCCGCGCCACATCACTGAGATCCTCGCTTCCCACTCCCCGCTCGGAAAGATCAGGGCAGTGGAGGAGTGATCGGGCGAGATCTGCCAGTGACTGCACCTATGATTGTAGAGGAGGGGATGAAGATAACTGGAAGAGGAGCCCGCTGGGGTGTGTTGATGACCTGAGCTGTGTTGGGGGGGATGGCAGAGTGAAGAGCTCCGGATCTCGGTGTGTTTGATCATGGGCACCGGAGTGTGCAGCAGGAGGCAGAAGAGTCTTCTCCATGACACCTTGTGCCTGCTGGCCATGCTGGGACTGTGCGGCGGGCTCTACTTTGTATAACTACCTGCAGGACAAAGCCCGGAGCTCCAAGGTCCAGGCGATGAAATTCAAGCAGTCTCCTCTCCTCCTCTGGCTGCCTGCTGCGACACATAATGGTCGTGCTGCACACCGCACACTACGGCTGAGGCTGAATTGAACTGCAGGACACATGAAGTCTGTCTCCTGGTCAGGTAGGTGAGGTCAGTGTATATAGGTCAGGTAGGTGAGGTCAGTGTATATAGGTCAGATAGGTGAGGTCAGTTTATGTATGTCAGGTAGGTCAGTGTAATGGTCAGTGTGTCAGGTAGCTGAGATTAGTGGTCAAAATTGATGGGCACTGGTAAGCCCCAGGCAGCAACCAGCAAGTGAGGTTACCCCCGCCACACAACCCCACCGCTCAGCCAAAAAACCCCATGCCACGACTACCCTGGACCCCCCCTCCCCGGTGCCAGCATCAGACTTCAGGCTGAAGCCCCTGGTATTTTTGCCACCTTGCAATGCCCCTGAGTTTATATACTGTTTTTGTGCAAGTTTGCAAAATTAAAGTGGGCCAGTCTTAATGAAGTCCAGGGCCAAATTGTTGTCCCAGTCCAGCCCTGTATGTTTAGTAGTTGCTATATGTATCACAAAGAATGATGGTCCAAATTCAGAAGTGTGAATTTTGCTGAAAAATTGGATACTTGGTCTGATATTAAAACCCTATTTTCAGACTAATGTTATACTGTATATAATTTGTATGGTCTTTAAAATTGACTGTTTTCTGTATATGGTTTTGCATATAAAATACATAAGTTCTGTTTTTGTATACATTTATGTTTTGACATTGTATAATTTTATTACACCTACCTTCCGATATATTTTTTACTAGCCATTTTACGTTGATCAAAGCATATCTGTGTTACCAGATTATATCTGTAAATGTATGTAAACATATTCAGAATTGTGAATATCCATCCTGTGCTGTGCCATAAAGATAGAAATATAATAATTATAATTGGATATTTTTAGTAGCTAAATTGAGCTTTTTAAATTGCAAGCAAATGATTGCAAAAGAGATGAAATGTGTTGAAGCAAGCTACAAACCCCTATGAAGTAAGTTATAGTTGCAACTATGTATTGATAACTAGATCATTGTGTGATCAGGTTTGATCACACACCACTACATATTAATTAACTTACTACATGGGGAGCTCTTTGTTCCATCTGTTTTGATCATACACTACTCTAAACAGGTATTAATGAAAAAAAAAATAACAGAGCTTTTCATTCTGTGAAAACTTCATGTACAATTGTTCTGTGCGATGTGGGAAAAATTGAATGTTATTAGGTAACATTTTCTCATCAATGAATGTTGTTTTTTATAGTTATTTTTGCTATTCATAAAGTATAGAGTGAATCAGCAAAATACTCCATCATGGTTACCTATGATGCTGCTGGTGATCATAGAAAATAAATAATTATTTAACAATTGGCAGCCCCATTTAGTGGCCATAATGTGGCATTTTCCTTGTTTACTCTCTTCTATTTGAAAAACATTCAGTCTGGAGAAATAGTAGTTGATTTTGTCTGAATTCATATAAGATGAATGTACATGCAGTTTTCCAGGAGGAATTGCTCTCCAAGTGTTTTATAATCTTATCCTTATTGATTCAGTGGAGTTTATTTACTAAAGAAATAGAGCATGTTCACTTTGCAAAGTGAATTTTCACTCAGCTTAGTAAATAAGATTAGAATAGGTGAAAACTCTCTTTGCAAAGAATATCCTATCATGGGCAAGAAAATAAAGCTTCTCTTTGTTCAATAAGTGGGAAAATTCACTATGCTCCTTTAATAGTTCAGTGAGGCCTCATAGCAGGATAGTGCGTTCCCACTCCTGTTTTATTTTTATTTTTGCATGTTTTTAACAGGTTAATGCACATCACGCCTAGGGCAGCTCAATCGCTTGAATGGGCTGCCATACTCACAACATATGCCCAAAAGTAGCTGCAGAAAATGTTTGGTTGTGGAGCATCGGGCGTTTTTTCAGTGTGTGTTTTGGGGCATTTGTATTGCATTTTGTTATGTGGCAAAATACATCTGCTACCCACGCTTGGGGTGCCATTAACATTTAATGGCACCACCAGAGCGACCAACTATTGCAGTGCATTTCTGAAATGCATGGCAAATGCACACTTTTGAGTGATTTGTTACTCATTTAGAAATTGTGCCGGCGTGAATGCAGCCTAAGTGATTAGTGCTTTGTTAGCATGATTAAAATACTTAAAAATAACCTTTGTTGTTTGGACCTTATTTTGCATAGCAGAGAGCTTATAACCTTTAAAGATCTGCCCTGATCCATTATTATTAATTCCTCTTCATGTTACTCAGCCACGTATATAACACAAAGCTTTCTAGACCCTAGCTTCTTTATTGTCAGCGTTAAGCTGGATAGACACACTTTTTTATCTTAACCAGAAGGTTGGACGGAAAAAAAAGCTGACAGATCCCACTGTGACGAAAGTGGATATCAGATCCCTGCCCTTCTCCAAAACTTGTGACGAAGGACTGGCCAATCTCACACTGCGCTGTCACTTACGTAACAATGCCACTGTTAGCTGCACTCTGCAAAGAGATTTTCCAGCTTGCGGGACCCAATCTAGGTGCCAGCCGCCTGAGAGTTATTGTCACTGGGCTAAGTTAATTAAGCAATTAACCCTTTAGCTACCACCACTGACTTTTACCAAAGAGTCAGAACTTCCACAAGATTAGCAATACCAACGATTATAAATGTCTGTAACACACACTGTCACCACAGACAGAGGAGTTATACTATACAATAGCACTCTTCAAGAGACAGGGATTATTTTTTAGTATGCATAAAAAGCTTTTAGAGACAAGGTTAACACTTTTAATAATGAAAAGGTCAGAATGGTGCAAATAAAATATTTACAGAAGAAGGGTGTTATAAAGAAATAAAGAGACAATAAAACAACAGAGAAATATAAAAAAAAGTTGAAAAGGAAAAATACTTGCAATGTCCTCATTTCAGCAGAGTTCAGTCAATAAGCAAGGTGTTATTGGCTCTCATAAACTGGACAGATGAAGCATAGTTACATAGTTACATAGTAGGTTAGGTTGAAACAAGTCCAACCTATGTGTGTGATTATATGTCAGTATTACATTGTATATCCCTGTATGTTGCGGTCGTTCAGGTGCTTATCTAATAGTTTCTTGAAACTATCAATGCCCCCCGCTGAGACCACCGCCTGTGGAAGGGAATTCCACATCCTTGCCGCTCTTACAGTAAAGAACCCTCTATGTAGTTTAAGGTTAAACCTCTTTTCTTCTCATTTTAATGAGTGGCCACGAGTCTTGTTAAACTACCTTCTGCAAAAAAGTTTTATCCCTATTGTGGGTCACCAGTACGGTATTTGTATATTGAAATCATATCCCCTCTCAAGCGTCTCTTCTCCAGAGTGAATAAGTTCAGTGCTTGCAACCTTGCCTCATAACTAATATCCTACAGACCCTTTATTAGCTTTGTTTCCCTTCTTTGTACTCGCTCCATTTCCAGTACACCCTTCCTGAGGACTGGTGCCCAGAACTGGACAGCATACTCTAGGTGCTGCTGGACCAGAGTGTTGTAAAGCGGGAGAATTATTGTTTTATCTCTGGAGTTGATCCCCTTTTTAATGCATGCCAATATTCTGTTTGCTTTGTTAGCCGCAGCTTGGCATTGCATGCCATTGCTGAGCCTACTAGGACCCCCAGGTCTTTTCCATCCTAGATTCCCCCAGAGGTTCTCCCCCCAGTGTTTAGATTGCATTCATATTTTTGCCACCCAAATGCATTATTTTACATTTTTCTACATTGAACCTCATTTGCCATGTAGTTGCCCACCCCATTAATTTATTCAGATCTATTTGCAAGGTTTCCACATCCTGCGGAGAAGTTATTGCCCTGCTTAGCTTAGTATCGTCCGCAAATATATAGATTGAACTGTTTACCCCATCCTCCAGGCCGTATATGAACAAATTAAATAGGATTGGTCCCAGCACAGAACCCTGGGGGACCCCACTACCCACCCCTGACCATTCCGAGTACTCCCCATTTATCACGACCCTCTGAACTCGCCCTTGTAGCCAGTTTTCAATCCATGTACTCACCTTATGTTCCATGCCAATGGACCTTATTTTGTACAGTAAACGTTTATAGGGAACTGTGTCAAATGCTTTTGCAAAATCCAGAAACACCACGTCTACAGGCCTTCCTCTATCTAGATGGCAACTCACCTCCTCATAGAAGGTTAATAGATTGGTTTGGCAAGAACGATTCTTCATGAATCCATGCTGATTACTTCTAATGATACCGTTCTCATTACTAAAATCTTGTATATAGTCCCTTATCATTCCCTCCAGGTGTTTACATACTATTGATGTTAGGCTTACTGGTCTGTAATTCTCAGGGATGTATTTTGGGCCCTTTTTAAATATCGGTGCTACATTGGCTTTTCTCCAATCATCTGGTACCATTCCAGTCAGTAGACTGTCAGTAAAAATTAAGAACAATGGTCTGGCAATTACTTGACTGAGTTCCCTAAGTATCCTCGGGTGCAAGCCATCTGGTCGCAGTGATTTATTAATGTTAAGTTTCCCAAGTCTAATTTTAATTCTGTCCTCTGTTAACCATGGAGGTGCTTCCTGTGATGTGTCATGAGGATAAACACTGCAGTTTTGGTTACTGAAGCCCCTCGATTCTCTTGTGAAGACTGAGGAGAAGTCAATCCTTTGTAACCAGATGTCCTTCCTCATTTTTTATGGAGCCAATATGGTCTGTCCTCCCTTTATTACTGTTTACATACTTAAAGAATTTCTTGGGAATTGTTTTGCTCTCCTCCGCTATGTGTCTTAAATGTTATATCTTAGCCGTCCTTATTGCACCCTTATATTTCTTGTTGCATTCTTTATAAAGTCTGAATGCTGATGATGATCCTTCAACCCAGTATTTTTTGAAGGCCTTCTCCTTTGCTTTTATATGCATTTTTACATTGGAGTTAAGCCATCCAGGACTTTTGCTCGCTCTTTTAAATTTATTACCCAATGGGATGCATTGGCTAATGCCCTTATTTAATATGCTCTTAAAGCAAACCCATCTCTCCTCCGTGTTCTTTGTTCCTAAGGTTTTATCCCAATTTATGCCTTCTAACAAGGTTTGTCATCTAAGGAAGTTGGCTCTTTTTAAGTTCAGTGTCTTTGTATTCCCCTTATGTTTCCTATTTGTGTGATTTATACTGAAGCTAATGTACCTGTGATCGCTGTTACCTAAATTTCCACGTATTTCCACATCCGTGATCAGGTCTGTATTGTTGGTACTCAGTAGATCCAGTAACGCTTTATTCCTAATTTGTGTGTCTACCATCTGACCCATAAAATTGTCCTGCAAGACATTTAGGAACTGGCGAGCCTTAGATGAATGTGCGGTTCCCTCCGCCCAGTCTATGTCTGGATAGTTAAAATCCCACATTATAACACTTCCCATCCTTGCTGCTAATCCAAAATGTGATAGGAGATCTGTCTCCCCTTGCTCCCTCAGGTTAGGGGGCCTACAGCATACTCCCAGTATTATTTTCCCCGTAGCTTCATCCCTTTGGAGCTCTACCCATAAGGAGTCCACCTCCTCCCTAGCTCCCTTATGATGTCATCTCTCACATTCACTTGTACATTATTCTTGATATATAGGCATACCCCTCCCCCCTTTTTTACCCTCTCTATCCTTGTAATAACGGGTATACCCTTGAATGTTTGCCAGCCAATCATGAGAGCTGTTGAACCAGGCCTAGTTTAAAAACCCCTCTAACTTTTTGGCCATCTTCATTCCCAGCTGATCTGTACCCTCCTCATTTAGGTGCAGTCCGTCCCTACCATAATATTGGTTATCGACTGAGAAGTTGGCCCAGTCCTTCAGGACCCCAAACCCCTCCTTACTACACCAGCTCTTCAGCCTCTTGTTTACTTCCCTAATCTCCCTCTGCCTTTCTGGTGTGGCTCGATGGAACAGTAGTATTTCTGAGAATACTACCTTGGAGGTCCTTTTCCACAAGTCCCTAAAATTGTCCTTTAGGACACTCCATCTGCCTCTGACTTTGTCATTGGTGCCAACGTGCACCATGACAGCTGGGTCTTCCCCAGTCCCTCCCAGTAATATGTCCACCAGATCCGTGATGTGCCGAACCCGAGCGTCCGGTAGACAAAATACAACATATTGTTCAGCGCTTCAGGTCTTTGTTACAGATTGGCCTCCCTGTCCTTCTAAAAATGGAGTCCCCTACCATCAGAATCTGTCTTTCTTTTTCCTACGCTTCCCCCCCACTCTCACTGGAGGAGTTCTTCCCCCGGAAGCTAGGAGAGTCTCTCAGCTCCAGCAGTGCTGGTCCCTGACTGGTTTCACCATGTTGCTTGGTTGATGGTAGTTTAGAACTGTCATGCTGTCCTGGCATCCCCCTTTTCTCTGGGATCAAAGGGATGTTGACAGAGGTCATCTGACCAATTAGGCATCTGAGGAGTGGCAATCATGTTTATTACTGTATCATGGCCCCATGGTCCTCCCTTACACAGTTTTACACTAATATTAATATCTTCCAATATTTGCAGGTTGCATTCTAGAAACCAGTAGATTGTTCAGCAATCAGTTATGTCCAGTAATACCAAACACAGAGCATATCAGATGGGCCGGTCACCCAGGAGTTAGGAGACTTCTATCACCCCTTCTGTATGCTCTAGCTTAGTCATGTATGACCTAGATGTGTTCAGTATGATATTCCCCATTCAAATATATACTCAATATTAATGTGTCTTGGTCCTGTTTGATTTTATGATTTGTGTGTGGATTTTGTAAGTGGTGAACTGGGCAGAGGTCTCAGAGAGATCCCTCCCGCCTGACTGCTTTCTGGGTAGACATTTTATGGCACACTATGCGTTCCAAGTGCTTTAATTGCCTTACAAACCATGGGTGACAAAACTGAAGGGTTTTGTTATAGTTTTACGATAGGTCAGAGGGAGATTGTAATCTGTAGATGTTTTATGGTCAGCATAAAATAACAGACATCCTGCCAGAACTCAATTAGCTGTGTACAGCTCTGCAAAGGCCTGTTTGCTGGTGTCTGCTGTCCCTAAGTTAAGATAACCAGGCTCTTTTGAAGTGTGTTAAATGTTAGGACTATGAATCCCATGAATTGAAGGAGGAGGGAGGGAATAAGACCACTGGCTATGCCTCTTCTCATGACAAACGAGGCCCAGACCTGAACTAAATGGATGTCGCATATAGCTTTCATGTGCCAAATGCGCACAACCATTACACCCAGCATCAACACAAGCAAAGGATCTCTCCCACGGTGCTCTTGTATTCTGACAGACTCTGTCTGTGCCAGAATACACTGATCAGCACTGATCAAATGCTGGTTTTCCAGCATGACCAGCCTTTGTTGAAAAAACAAAAGTACATACATACTGAAAGCCATCTGGTTCCTGCTGAACTGACTGACTTGTGGTATGTGTGAAATATGTGCTATAACACTGGTGGCAAAAGAGGTAGAAACAAAATTGCTGCCCAGCAGAGCCATATGCATTGCTTTTGGAGATGCATATCTGTGCATAGAATATGTATATTAGAGATTTTTTGGGACTGTTTATTTATATTTGGCTTTTTTAAGCACAAAGACATACAATTAAACAGCAGGACTAATATATTAGGAACACAACATAATCTTAGCCATAGATCCAAGGTGGCATGTTTATAAACTCAAACCAGTACAGCCAGCCATTCACATATTTATTTAAAATGTAAAAAAGAAATAATTAAATAACAAAATAAATAAAAATCCACTTCATTAACCTTCATGCACTGCAGCATGTTGTGAAGGACTGTGGTATGGTGACATGTGGTGACATGCATTGCATGGCAAAAAATGCAGACATGCTAAATTTTTACACAATGTGCACCAAAGCACAAGTCTCATGTGAACATGGTACACATAGGACAATTGTTTTATGTGTCCTTGCATTAAACCTGTGTTGATAATTCAGATGAAGCTCTTTTTTGTTGTTGCTTGTTTTTTATTTTTTTCTATCTATGTATGTTTGTCCCAAATATGTTTGAAGCCATTTACTGTTGACTGGCTCACTACCTCTTCTGGAAGTTTATTCAAAGCATCATCTACCCTTTCAGTAAAGTAATACTTTCTAAAACTACTTTTGAATTTCCTCCAGTTGGTTTGAGGCCATGTCCCCATGTTCTTGATTTTGGTTTCATATTAAAAAAAACTGCACTCCTAAACCTCATTCACCCCCTTGATGTATTTAACCTCCCTGGCGGTAATCCCGAGCGTGACTCGGGTCTGACTTTTTCTGTCAGGAGCGGTAACCCAGAGTCACGCTCGGGGTAACATTGCAGAGCATCCAGCGGAGCCCTTACCTTCTCCTGGGTTCCAGCGATGCCCTCCACTGTCCTCGGCTGTGCTCCGCTGTGATCGCCAGTGTGATCACCGCATCTCACTTCCTGGTTCCGTTCCCTGCGAGCAGCAGCAGCCCACGGGAGCGGAACTGGGCGGGAAATTCAAAAAGTTCAAAAGTTCAAACACAAAACACACATATAAAAAGAGGTGATACAGTGTAATCTGAGAGGATTACATTGTATCATCTCAGATCTCACTGATACAGTGCCCCTTGCCCCAGTGCCCCTTGCCTCCAATAAAATATTGAGAAGATGGAATCAAAAAAGCACCATTTCGCTACAAAATCGCCTTTGGAGCAGTTGAATGACAGCGACAGAGAGCTCCCAGAACTGAGCGATAGTGAGTCGTGGGGAGATTTGTCGTCTGACACTGATCTGACAAGTGACAGCGGTGACAGCGGTGATGATCCTGCACCTGACATCAGCGATGTGCGCACTTGGTGCCCTATTGAGTGCGATACGGACCAGGTAGCGCCCCCAAGATTTCCCTTCACTGGATCACCTGGGATGAAGGTTGAAGTTGAGCGTGGCAACCCTCTGGCATACCTGCAATTATTTCTCACAGAGGAGGTAATTGAAAAAATTGTCACAGAGACAAATCGCTACCAAGAGCAGCAATCCGCTACGCTGCATGCCAGGTTTTCCCGAAGCAGAAGTTGGGAACCGGTGACTAAAGAGGACATCTGGCTGTTTCTCTGACTCATTATTCTTCAGGGGGTGGTGGGGAAACCGCGCCAGAAATGGTACTGGACCACCAACAAGTTACTAGCCACTCCGTTTTTTGGTACTGTGATGTCCGAATACCGTTTTTCCCTCATCATGAAATATTTTCACTTCACTAACAATGAAGAGTTTGATGAGGCCACGCATCCTGCGCCCAAGCTAAAAAAAATCTGGGAGGTATGCCAAATTATTGGGAACAATTTCCAGTGGGCCTACGTGTCAGAAAGGGACTTCAGCGTGGATGAGAGTTTGGTGGCCTACAAGGGACGCCTAAGCTGGATACAGTATATTGCATCCAAAAGAGCGCGGTTTGGCATCAAATCATACATGCTATGCGAGTCATCCACTGGGTACATATGGAACTCGGTCATTTACACCGGTAAAGGCACGAAATTCAACCCCAGGTACAGCGGCTATGGGATGGCCACATCATCTGTCCTAACACTGCTGGAGCCATTACTGAACCAGGGATATTGTGTGACCATGGACAATTTCTATACGTCGCCGGAACTGTTTGAGGTTTTGATCCAAAACAAGACTGATGCCTATGATACGGTTAGGCCTAACCGACGTGACATGCCATCTATGTTTGGCAAGAAAAAACTAAAAAACTGTGAAATTGTTGCCTGGCAGAAGGGTAAGATGATGGCAATACGTTGGCGAGACAAGAAGGACGTGTGTCTCATGTGCACTGTGCACAATACCTCCACTGCCACAGTCCACACAAAAGGTGGGAAAGATGTGCTGAAGCCGCAAGTCGTGATAGACTATAATTGCACTATGGGAGGTGTCGACCGAGCCGATCAGGCAATGACCTTTTATCCGACTATGCGGAAAGAGCAGAAAAAATATTACAAAAAGATTTTCAGGCATCTTCTGGAACAATGCCTTTGGAATGCCTACATCTTGTACCGAGCAGGGAGTGACAGGCCTCTTGTTCATTCAGATTTTATCTGGAAGGTGGCTGAGCAGATTTTCGTCAAACGCCAGATGCCATCAGTAGATGCGAACAGACCTGGACGACGTGCTGTTGGTGTTGCCAACCCAGAACGCCTAACAGGTCGTCACTTTATGGACTATATACCGCCAACCGCAAAAAAGGCAGCACCTACCAGGATGTGCGTGGTTTGCTGTTCCAACAGATGACAAGGGGAAAAAAAATCCGAAAAGAAAGCCGGTTCTATTGTCCGGATTGTGATGTCGGACTGTGTGCTGTACCTTGTTTTTTAAATTTATCACACTACCACAAACATGTTTATTGAATTTTCTTTGTCTGACAAATTTCTTTAGTTTGTATTACATTATTGAATAAAATTATATTATTAAAAAATTAAAAATCATGATTTTGTGTTTCAAACTTTATCACATCTGGGATGTCTACTAGAGTCCTGTTTGGTCAGGTTTAAGTAAGTAATTACTAAGAATTGCAGGCCTATAATACATCAAATTTCCATGCAAAATAATTGTACCGCTTTCAGCACAAAATTCCAGACAGAATCATACCGCCAGGGAGGTTAAAGGTTTCAATTATGTATCCTCTTTCCCTTCTTTCATCCAGACTGTACATATTAAGTTCCTGAAGTCTCTCTTGATCTGTATTTCCCCTCAGACCTTTCACCATTTTTGCTACCCGTCTCTGGACTCATTCTATCTTAAATATATATTTTTGTAAGTGAGGTCTCCAGAACTGGACAAAGTATTCTAAACCTCCTTCCTCCTGCTGGTGATCCCTCTAGTGATGCATCCTAGAATTCCAGTCACTTTTCTCACTGCTGGTCACACTGTTTGGTCTTTTTGCAATCATCAATAACCTTGCATTCACTTACTCTTTGGGATAAACTCAAAGGCCCCTTCAAGTTGGTGCCCCCATTATCCTCTAGTATCCTTTTATAAACACCCTTCTTTTAATCCTGGCTACTCCGCTCCAACCTTATTTCAACAACAAAAAACACTAGGTCTGACACATCTATGCAACATAGTAACCACCACGGCCATATGTCCTGCCCTCCAGGAGCAAGCACATCTCCCAGGGAGAGAGCTCTTTCATTATTTACTAATATCTATTTTTTTTGCCACCTACATTTAGGCTCAATCAGATCTCATGAGCATGTCCCTCCTCGAGGGCATATGCAACTCAGACTCACACAGCATTATATCTAATGATATTCCCATCTTACTTCGGTGGCTTTGAATTTACCCTCTCTGACCTTGGAGTTCAGCTGGAGCAAGAGGATTGAGATGGAATTTTGGCAACGACAAAATCTTCCTTACAGTATATTTTTTCTATAAACCAATTACAAGGTTTTAATGCAACGGTACCTGGTCCCAGCAAGAAGTTTTAAAAATGTTTACCCACTTATTCTCCTGAGTGTGTCCGAGGTTGTGGAGAGTAAGGCACACGTGTTCATATATGGTGTCTATGCCGGGTTGTTCAGGGATTCTGGGTTGAAATATTTAGAATAATATTTATTTTAATTAAAATTACTGTACCACCTGATCCTGTATTTGCTTAGTTAAATCAATTTGCACTTGACCTAACAAAAGCTCAGCTGAAACTCTCAATACAGGCCCTGACAGCCTCCAAGCAAACAATTGTGAAAGCATAGAAGACCCTGACACTTTGCACCCTGGAGACAAAACATAGAGTCACGCAGGCTATTATACATAGTATGATTGGGGAGACTTTATCTGATACAATCCCCAAACACCTCAAGGTCTGGCAACCTTAGGTGGATAACTTTTTACCACCATGTTTTGACTCCTCCCTTTTTGAACCCTGACCTCCTAATTCCTATATGTAACAACCACAGCACTGACTGTTCGGGGACAGCTGACCTCCTCGTATCCTTTTTATCCTTCCTCCTTTTGTTCTCTTTCTTTTCCCCTCCTTATCCTTGGGAGTTTTGCACTAAGGCTTTAAAACATGTTTTGCGCCACAAATTCCCTGTATTGACTATTTGATCTAGATATTTACATTTCTCAGTACAAGCTAGTTGCACTTTATGGGGCTTCATGCTCCTGGCATATGACCTTGTGAAATGCTACTAGTCAATATAGACATAATTGGGCCATTTCTTTGTGCGGTTTACTTTTCTGTTGATTGTATCTGAAGTGGGTGCAAATCCCACCCCTTATTGCAAACTTCATGTTACTGATGTTATGCTTTATCTTTTTTTCAATAAAAAGACTGAACACGATAATTCAGATGAAAGCAGCACACTGCACCTGGTGTAAAATAGCACGATATTGCTATGTTGTTTATTTTATAACCATTGACCTATGTAACTATTTATTGAAGTTAAAACTGTAAACTGTGAGCTGTAAGATACAAGAGTTGGTGTATATGTAAATGAGGATTTTTGGCTAAAATCTTAATTGGTGTTTTGATGAATGTGGTGGACACTGACACTAAGGTAGAATGAAGCTTGTCTGTTTTCTACAGCAGTGTTTCTTAACTCCAGTCCTAAAGGTGACCCGACAGGTCATGCTTTCAGGATTTCCCTCAGATGAAACAGCTGTGGTATTTACTAAGGCAGTGACACTGATCACATCACATGTGCAAAATAATAGAAAGCCTGAAAACATGACCTGTTGGGGTTCCTTGAGGACTGGAGTTGGGAAACACTGTTCTAGAGAAATCAATGGAAACTTGATATGAAAATTATTATTATTATTATACACGATTTATATAGCGCCAACAGTTTGCGCAGCGCTTTACAAAGTATAGGGGGGAGGGACAACACAATTACAGTACAGTACAATACAAAAGGTACAAGAGGGCCCTGCTCGTAGAGCTTACATTCTTACAAGGGACGGGGTGGTGGTACAAAAGGTAATAGCTGCAGAGAATGATTTGATGGGGGTGGCTCGGGACAGTTGTTGTTAGGTAGGTGTTGGATAGGCTTCCCTGAATAACGTTTTCAGGGATCTCTTAAAGATGGACAGGGTAGGGGCTCATTGGACATAATGGGGCAGGGAGTTCCAGAGGATGGGAGAGGCTCTGGAGAAGTCCTGAAGGCGAGCATGGGAGGAGGTAACAATGGAGCTAGAGAGCAGGAGGTCCTGACAGGAGCGGGGGGGACAATTTGGGCGATATCTGCAGATGAGGTTGGTGATGTAGATGGGGGTGATGTTGTGGATGGCTTTGTATGTTATGGTTAGCATTTTGAATTTTACACGGTGGGGTAGGGGAAGCCAGTGAAGGGATTGGCAGAGAGTGGCGGCAGTCACGGATCGATTAGTGAGGTGTATTAGTCTAGCAGCAGCATTCATAATAGACTGAAGGGGGATAGCCTGCTTAAGGGTAGGCCATTAAGGAGAGAGTTGCAGTAGTCAAGGCGGGAAATAATCAAGGAGTGAATGAGTTGCTTTGTGGTGTCATTAGTTATGAAGGGATGAATTCTGGAGATGTTGTGGAGGTGAAGGCGGCAGGATTTAGCCAGTGATTTGATATGGTGGCTGAAGGAGAGGTCAGAGTCAAGGATTACACCCAGGACCCTGGCAGGTGTGGAGGGACCAATGGTTGTGTTGTTGATATTAATGGGGAAGTCACAGGGGGAGGGGCCGTGAAGGAGGAAATATAACAAGCTCAGTTTTACAAAGATTGAGTTTGAGGAAGTGGTGTGACATCCATACTGATATGTCATTCAGTAAGTTTAAGATCCGTGAGGAGATCGGAGGAGATGGAGTTGTAAGTGACACTAATGGCGCGTACACACGTGCGGACTTTTGCCGGCGGACCTAAGTCCAGCGGACAATCCGCTGGACTTTGCAGCTGAGTCCGCTGGACTAAAAAGCGAACGGACTTGACCACACACGATCACGCAAAAAGTCCGGCGGTTCACGCGATGACGTACAGCACGTACGACGGGACTAGAAAAAGGAAGCTCGAGATCCCAAACGACACCCTTTGGGCACCGTCAGCTAATCTCGTGTGTATCGCGTGTTAGTTGACGTTTGGTTAGAGACGATTCGCGCTTCTCAGACTTCTGCTTAATTCGCTCGCTTCTGCCGTTCAGTTTGTGCTTGTGAGGTTTGTATCTGTCTTTCAGTGCGTGTGGATCAGTTCCTACCTGTTCTCAGGCCGTTCTGGTCCGCTCGTTCCTGTTTTTCAGGTCGTTCTTCATAGGCCTTGCTGTTCTTCAGTGCGTTCGGTTAAGTTGTTTGTTTGATCAGCCGACCGTTTTGAAGCCATGGAGTGTGGACGTACTCGGGAACGAGTTCGTGCTGTGCAGGGGCTCGGTGTTGCGGTTAACACCTTGGCCCGAGCCCAGTCCATGAACAGGGTGAGGAGGAGTTCATGGACCAAGAATTGGTTGCGCCAGCGTGACCAATTCTCGCATATGCCTTTGCTCCGTGAGATCCGTGAGAATAATCCTGATGATTTCAGGAATTATCTCAGGATGACGGACCCCATTTTTCACCGTCTGTTGGCTTCGCTGTCCCCTTATATTACCAGGCAGAATACCTGCATGCGGCAAGCCATCAGTGCGGAGCAGAGGCTAGTCGCCACGTTGCGTTACTTGGCGACGGGGAGAAGCTTGCAGGACCTCAAGTTCACGACAGGCATCTCCCCCCAGGCTCTGGGGCTCATTATTCCAGAGACCTGTTCTGCCATTATCCACGTCCTGCAGGAGGAATACATTAAGGTAAGTCTTCTCTTTTCAAATTACCTATGTCTTGTATGTTTGCTAATGTAGTGCATCAATGTCATCATTAGCTAATTACCATGATAGGACTATTCTATGAATGTCCCCTATTCCTGTATTTTTTTTTATTTTTGTTTTTTGTATAGTATTTTATGGTTGACTTATCGAAATTGCTTTAAGAATGTATTATTTAGTGGGTCACATGCATATTTCCTTGCACCAACCTCCCCAGCATGGAATCTTGGCCCCCTAAACACCCCTAGCCTAGTCACTTTCTTTGGTTAAAAATGTATCTTACCAGCTCCATTGTACTGCTTTACTCACCCCCCCTTTCACCCCCCTTGCCCCTCACCCCTTTCACCCCCCTTGCCCCTCATTTTTAAATTGATTGCATGTGGTTTTGGTCAGCTTGTAATTAACCCCCCCCCCCCCCCACACACACCCTCCCCCCCCCCCACTCACACCCTCTTTAATTAATTGCATGTGGTTTTGGTCATCTTGTAATTAACCCCCCCCCCCCCCCACCCACACCCTCTTTAATTAATTGCATGTGGTTTTGGTCATCTTGTAATTAACCCCCCCCCACACACACACCCTCTTTAATTAATTGCATGTGGTTTTTGGTCAGCTTGTAATTAACCCCCCCCCCCCCCCCCCACACACACCCCCCCCCTCTTTAATTAATTGCATGTGGTTTTGGTCATCTTGTAATTAACCCCCCCCCCCCCCCCACACACACCCTCTTTAATTAATTGCATGTGGTTTTGGTCAGCTTGTAATTAACCCCCCCCCCACACACACACCCTCTTTAATTAATTGCATGTGTATTGTGTGACCTTACAATTAATTACTCCCCACCCACATCCCCATTATTATCTTCTCTGGGCCATCAGAGGGGTCATCAATCAGAGATTTGTCCCTTATCCTTAATCTTTTGGCTTTATTTCAAGGACTAACAAAATAAATACATATGTTGTTCCAAATTGTTTGTTAATTTGTTGGATTTAGTTTGGTGTTTTGCCTGGTTTATAATTAGAATTGTATCTTTCTGTTTGACTTCACAGTGTCCTTCCACGCCACAGGAATGGCAGACTGTGGCTTCCCAGTTTGCTGCCCGTTGGGACTTTCCCAACTGTGGAGGGGCGATTGACGGCAAACATGTCCGAATTGTGCCCCCACCCCATTCGGGGTCTTACTATTGGAATTATAAGGGGTTCCATAGTATAGTGTTGATGGCGGTGGTGTCGGCACAATATGACTTTCTTTATGTGGATGTGGGGAAAAACGGCCGGATGTCGGATGGAGGAGTCTTCAACCAGACGGAGTTCGGCCATCGTCTCCAGACTGGTGGCCTGGAGCTGCCACCAGATGAAGAGAATGTGGAGGGACTCCCGTTCGTTTTCATAGCCGACGAGGCGTTCGGTCTGGGTGACCACCTGATGAGGCCATTTCCCCAAAGATCCCTCACCCCTGAGAGGAGGATTTTTAATTTTAGGTTGGCCAGAGCAAGAAGGGTTGTGGAAAATGCCTTTGGAATTATGGCCAACCGTTTCAGATTGCTGTTAACATCCATACATCTGGCAGAGTACAAACTGAATACTATTATTCTTGCATGCTGTGTAATGCACAATTATCTACGGAAACATTCTGGAAGCTACACATTACCTATAGGGCCTGAGGCCGGAGTGGAAGGCGAGATGACAGGGCTGGATAATCGCCGTCTTGGTTTGGCCCCACAATCAGCACAGCAAGTGCGGGACCGTTATTTAAATTATTTTAATGGTAGGGGGGCCATTGCAATGGCAGCAGACCCTTAAAACATCATTTTTTTGGAAAGAATAAATACAGTTATTTATGTTTGAAAGATTGGTTTTTTCGTATTGTTTTGCTTTTAATTTTGCCTGTTTTATATGTTGTCCTAGTGCACTTATTAATAGTGGCAAACTTGGTTTGCGTTTAGTAAATAAGCCCCTTTGTCAATGAACCACAACATGTTTTGGTCAAACTGGTAGTATTTAAAAAGAAGAAGCCACACATTGTTTAATTTGTGCAAAAATTTTTTTTTTTATTATAGTGCACATCCAAACTTTTCTTTTTTTTTTTTTTTTTTTTTGTTGATTTCCTCTTTTTTTTTTTTTTTTCATTTTTGGTAATTATTTTTTTTTTTTTTTTTAACAAGTTTTTGTTTTTTTTTTTTAACAACAGTTTTTTTTTTTTTTTTTTTTCGTTTTTTAATATTTTTTTGGTATTTTTCTCACAAAATTTTTTTTTTTTTTTGGATATTTTTTTTTTTAACAAACATAAAAACATGGTTTAAAAAGGTAAAAAATTTTTGGTTAGCATTCTAAAATATTTACACAATGTAAAAGTAGGGAACTTACAAAGTTCAACAGGTAACCCATGTACAGTAGAAGCCAAATTTAGAATATGCACACTAATTTAACATGAAAATGGGTAATGTCAACATGTGCTATGTTCCATCATGGGGAATCAATGGACGTGTTTTGTGTGTGAAACCCCTTCCCTCTCACCTACTAGCATTAGGGGTTGCAAACACAAAATGCGTCCATTGAGATCCCCTGATGGCACATAGCACATGTTGACACACCATGTGCATATAAAAAATTTGGCCTCTAAAATTTGGAAACAATAGCGGATCAAAAGGGGAATGAAGGACATGATTGATGTTAGGAAATGGAAAAGGGGTCTTTAGATTCTCCCCAAAACATCAATCATGTCCTTCATTCCCTGCTGCATGGTGGCCATCTCCTTCTGCATGTTTTCCAGCTGCAGATTCCAGGCCATGATCTGGCCAATAAGCCTGTGGGCACTGTCTGTGGAAAATGGCTCCGCAGCTTGTCCTTCCACAACCAGATCAGCATCACCTAAAAGTTGGGTAGATAAAACACAAGAAAAAAAGTGTCAAAAACATGCAGACCTTAATTTATTAGCTCAATCTGTGTTCTGAGACACTCACTTGGTGGGGTGCAGATTTGATCCACTTCAAGCACCTCTTCCTCCACATCTACGCGTGGGCTTGGGCTAACTGCCCAATTAGTCTGGTGAGGCCGGGAGGTCCTGGTAGGTTCTGATTGACGTCTGAGTCTTTTGCCCCCTATGGTAATGGAACACAAAGGTACACTTTTAATCACACTGATATTTGAGTGCCGAAATATGATTATTAAACATTGTTTAAAAGTGTTGTCCAATTATTAGCAGTTTGTTAGAAGATCCTACTTGAATACAGAATTGAAATGTCTATCTAATGAAACTCCAATACTTAAACCGCCCTTCAACCCTAAAGTTGAACTTCCGCTCATTGGATCCCTGCACCCCTGTGGTGTCTTATTTGGAACCTTTTAGGGGGGAGGGGTTGCAGATACCTGTGTAAGGCAGGTATTTGCACACACATCCGGCCATAGACTCCCACAGAAGTATACGCCACATCCCGTCCCACCGTGCTGTCTGCTGGGACACACAGGGGTCCCAGAGCTAGCGCGGACCAGTCCTATTGCATTGCGCAACTGGCGCATGCCCAATAGTGACCCGGGAAGTGAAGCCGCAAAGATTAATTTCATGATTCCAATATCAAAGATTGTAGCTGCAGCATCCAAGGGACAGGTGAGTGTACTTCTTAGCAAAGTCACCACCTACAGTATTTGTAGATGATGAGCATTTTTTTTGGAATTTGGAGCATGACACCCTGCTTAACAGTTTTATCCCCCCCCCCCCCCCCAAAACAGCTTCTGGAGTCCCTGTGTAAGTTACCCATAAAACCCTTACTACAGCAGTAATAGTATAGATAGTGACAATAATAAACAACCTTACAACTCCAACAACCCAAAGCCAGGTAAACTGAATAAACGTTATCAAGACAAACGAACTTTCATCAAGTCTTCGCAAGTTTCACGTACGAATGCTAATAACATCTGCGCAAGTTTCACGTACGAATGCTAATAACATCTGCGCAAGTTTCACGTACGAATGCTAATAACATCTGCGCAAGTTTCACGTACGAATGCTAATAACATCTGCGCAAGTTTCACGTACGAATGCTAATAACATCTGCGCAAGTTTCACGTACGAGTGCTAATAACGTCTGCGCAAGTTTCACGTACGAATGCTAATAACATCTGCGCAAGTTTCACGTACGAATGCTAATAACATCTGCGCAAGTTTCACGTACGAATGCTAATAACATCTGCGCAAGTTTCACGTACGAATGCTAATAACATCTGCGCAAGTTTCACGTACGAGTGCTAATAACGTCTGCGCAAGTTTCACGTACGAGTGCTAATAACATCTGCGCAAGTTTCACGTACGAATGCTAATAACATCTGCTCAAGTTTCACGTACGAGTGCTAATAACGTCTGCGCAAGTTTCACGTACGAATGCTAATAACATCTGCGCAAGTTTCACGTACGAATGCTAATAACATCTGCGCAAGTTTCACGTACGAATGCTAATAACATCTGCGCAAGTTTCACGTACGAATGCTAATAACATCTGCGCAAGTTTCACGTACGAATGCTAATAACATCTGCGCAAGATTAGACATATCAAGTATAACCATAGTAGCGCACGTGCTTGACTTACTTTTTTTGATGGCTTTTCGAATTCTCCTGTACTGATCGTGCTCCCTGGATTTGATGTCGGACCATCGCTTGCGCAGTTGATCCTTGCCCCTTCGTACGCCGAATTTATGCTCCAGGGTGCTGACGACTGTAGTGAGAATCTTGTCCTTGCGCAAGTTGGGTCGAGGGTACGGGCCATTTTCCCCGTCGTAATCTTCCCTTTGGAGGATGTCCACCATCTCCACCATCTCTTCAAAGGCCATATTGGTGGCCTTATATCTGCTGCTGGATGCAGATGTGTTCGCTTCTGGGCTTTCCTCCGCGCTACTGGCTGAGAATGTGTCCGCCATCTTCATGAATTTATTCACCCACAATGCAACGAGGGGAAGCGGGGCGGGGAATACTCGTCAGGAGGAACGTCATGGGCGGGCGACGCGGAGGACGCAGGCGGACTTCGACGCGTGCGCAGTGTATATAAGGCTGTTTGAGGGCCCCACATGTTCCCGAACGGAAGTAGCGAGCGCTCTGTACGAAGGTAAGTGTTTTCTAGGATGCATTACTGTGGTTTATTGTGTTTTGGGCCTGCATTTTTTAAGGATATGTGTGTGTTGCTGCCTGTGTGTGGGTGTGTTGCTGCCTGTGTGTAGGGGTTGCTGCCTGTGTGTAGGGGTTGCTGCCTGTGTGTAGGGGTTGCTGCCTGTGTGGGTGTGTTGCTGCCTGTGTGTAGGGGTTGCTGCCTGTGTGGGTGTGTTGCTGCCTGTGTGTAGGGGTTGCTGCGTGTGTGGGTGTGTTGCTGCCTGTGTGTAGGGGTTGCTGCCTGTGTGTAGGGGTTGCTGCCTGTGTGTAGGGGTTGCTGCCTGTGTGGGTGTGTTGCTGCCTGTGTGTGGGTGTGTTGTGTAATGTTTTGTTTGAAAAACTGGATGTGCGTTTTTAGTAACATTTGTGTTTTTGGTCTTTTGTATTGCCATTACTAACAAAACAGAAACAAACATGTCAGCAGCCCAGTTAAATCCATTTAAGGACCAGCAGTTCATGTCGGAATTCATTGCGCTGTACCGTAAAAATGCCAACCTGTGGCAGCTCAAGAACCCTTTATATGGAAATAGGGATGTCCGGAAGGTAACACTGGGGCCACTTTTGGATTTTGTGAAGACTCAAGTCCCCAACGCAGACATCAAGTTTGTTGAAGCCAGAATTTCAAGTTTAAGGCACATGTACAAGCGGGAGCGCAGGAAGATTGAGGAATCAGTCAGATCAGGAGCAGCAGCAGAGAATGTTTATGTACCCAAGCTGTGGTACTACAACCAACTGGCTTTTCTAGGTGACCAGATGGAACCCAGGCAATCACTGTCCACTCTTCCCTCCACCCTTCCCTCCACTCTTCCCTCCACTCTTCCCTCCACCCCAGCTGAGGCTTCCACGGAAGGAGAAGACCCCTCCACCTTGGAGCAGGCTGATGCGCCCAGCTGGAGCCAGGTATATATTTTGTAGCCTAAATAGTGATTGGGTGAATATTAATGATGTCAACGTAAAAATGTGAAACAATTAACACCCTGAACTCCGAATTGGGAAAAAAACAGCCAAAAATTGCGCACACTTCTAAAAAGTGTTGGTGCTACATATCGATACATATATAGTGTATACATACATCCAGTAGTGGCCAAAAATGCCTTATACAACATTGGTGATCTGCTTGGAAAATGCAGGGGTCCAAATGATAGCCTTTTGGATCTTTTTTAAAATTTATCTGCACGTTCATAAGTTTACAATTGGATGATTGAGGAGGCCATAAACCAAAAAACATGTGTTTGATTTTTGATTTTATTTGCACACAGGATGAGCTGACCCAGGATGATGCCGGGACAAGTGGTATGGAGGAGGAGGACATGACCAGCGAGAGCCAGGAGGTGGCTGGGCCCAGCACGAGCCAGACTGTCAGCCAGACTGTAAGAAGTCTACCTCCACCCCTGCCCTTACCCCCAAGAAGGCCCAGGAGGATGACCATGGTTGAGGAGGAATCACTCAACCTTATTCGGCAGGCGAGTGAGATTCTCCAAAGACCCCCCATTCCAGAAGAGGCCTATGCCACCTACTTGGCCAGCAGGTTGCTGGAAATGGAGAAGGGCCAACGGCACCTGTGCGAGGGCCTAATTTTTGAAGCTATTAAGGGGGGTTTGAGGGGTCAATTAAGAGAATCCACCCGCCTGACACATGAAGGCCCGACAGCAACTTCTCCTCCTCCTCCTCCTCCTCTTCCTTCTTCTCCTCCTCCTCCTCCTCCTCCTCCTACCACAAGTCAGCCTCCAAGGAAGCGTGCAGGGAAGACTGCAGGGAAGAGTGCAGGGCAGCGTGGTGGGAAGAGTCGGAAGTGATTGCCTGGCTTCAGTCTGGTCTCACAGAAGACACAGGCTGTTGTAGTGCCACAGCTTGGGGACATAGATGTCATCTGCTGCTGTTCCTGGTCTGTGTGATTCCTGGTCAATCTTCTTGTGCTCCCTATATTGGATCAAATATGCCCAAGCTTAATTTTTGGCTTCACAAACTTGATGTCTGCCGTTGGGGCAAAAAGTCTTCACAAAATCTCAAAGTGGCTCCAGTGTTGCCTTCCTATTTTGTTTTGCCTTGTTTGTTTAAACCACAATAAATGGTAATTTAATTTCAAGAAAATAATGATATACGTGCTTGTTATTCAAAAACATAGTTTATTTAGGAGTAGGCAGGTACATGTCTAAATTATATGGAGGGCATTTCCAAAACGCACATTCATTTGACAATACAAGTGTAAAGTGCAACTTCAATGGAACTGCAAGTGCAGTCGCTGGAAAGGTGAGGGTTAAGATCTGAATTAAGGGCAAGCTCTGCTGACTCCACAATTGTATCATGTGTAATAACAAATCCTTTTGATAACCAACAAATAATAAAATATATCTAAATAGAGATATATATATATATATATATATATATATATATATATATATATATATATATATATATATATATATATATATATATATATATATATATATATATATATATATATATATATATATATATATATATATATATATATATATATATATATATATATATATATATATAAATGTATATATAGATATATATATATAGATATATAGATATTTTTTATTTGGTGATTTGGATATATATATAGATATATATTTATATATTTGGTATATATATATATATATATATATATATATATATATATATATATATATATATATATATATATATATATATATATATATATATATAGAGATATAGATATATATACAAATATATAACTTCACTAAAGAATGCTGAAGAAAAAACGTTCGGGAGTACTCTGCGTGAATATACAAGCAGCAAGGCAAAATCATTCTTCAAGTACGATAACATACAAATTCCGCTGTCAGAAAATATCAAAAAAAGATCAGCAGCGTGACGATTGTGCTAGCTTCAAAACGAAGGCTAGTTTTACCAGACCGAGCGAGTCCGTGACATACTTGCTACTGAGCATGCGTCCTTTTTGGTACGCCGGACCATACTACACACGGCGGGATTGTCCGCCGGACTGCCAAGTCCAGCGGATAATTTTAAAACCAAACTTAAAACTTTAGTCCGCCGTACTTTGGCCAAAAAAAGTCCGCCGGCGCCCACACACGAGGGGATTATCCGTTGGACTTCGGTCCAGCGGATAATCCCGCGGGATAGTCCCTTCGTGTGTACGCGGCATAATTCACTATTGACCATTTTAAAAAAGGTTAGGGTTTATGTGGGGATGAAATATAACACTGCCCATATTATAAACAATGAAGTATAGGAAATCCAGCTTTTGGGTGACAGAGACAATGTGACTTAATAAGGTAAACACCTATGACATCTGAGCTACATACATGCCTTACTATTACAGTATAAATCTGCAAATCAGTCATCTGCCACTTTGTAAATACTAAATGATTGTAAACTTTATGGCCACAAAGAATGTATACAGTTCCTTTAAAGGAGAAGTGTAACCAAAGCTTTTTTGGCTATACTTGTCCTGTGGATCACAGGAGTGCAGTTCGTTCTGCACTCCTGTTATCCATTTTCAACCAAAAGCAAGTCCACTGTTGGTTGACATCATCAATCTAGTCCAGGCTCTGGAAAGACCCTGACCATATTCGGCACCTGGCTCTGCCTCTCAGTGATCTGCCGACAGCCTGACTCCCCCCCACAGCCCAGCGTTCCAGTGAGTGCTGGAGGGGGGAACAGCTGACTGTCAGTGAGAAAAGTGAGCGATCAGCTGTGTTTGATCACTCAGTTCTCACTACAGATCTGGGGACAGATGAAACATCTGGTCGTTTCTGCATCCACCTAGGTGAGTATATATTTTTTTTTTTTTCTCTCCTCTTTTGAAAAAAAAAAATTCATCCACTTGCAAGTAGTCATGTTTTACCATCATAGATTTTTCAAAGACGCGTGATTAATTGAAGGGAGATCAAAAAAGTCACTGAATAATCATTGGCGTACAAATGTAAATCTATCAAGAACAGGCCTTTAGAAGTGAGTAATCATGCAAGAAGGAACATTTTGAGGAAGACAGAAAAAGTGACCTATGAACACGCTAAAGGAGTTACATGCCTTTGTAAAAAAACTATGCATACAAAAAATTGTTGCCTAGGTGCTTCACAAGCTGAAGACAAATTCTCATGACTTCTTATCCTAGAGATGAAACAGGGTTTTTTTTTTGCCTTCCTCTGGATCAAATGTGGGTATAGAATTGGGTATATTGGATTGTACGATATTTTTTATTTTTATTTATTTCTTTTTTTTTTTTTAGGGTTGAACTGGATGGACTTATGTCTTTTTTCAGCCTAGCTAACTATGTAACTATGTAACTATGAAGCCAGAGTAAGTCTCCCACAGTGAGAGGAATCTTCCCAACCTGAGACAGTTGTCACTAGGGAATAGATGTCACCATTGGATGGTTTCATGCCACTACCTTGGTCTGGTGACAATTTTAAAATGTTGGATTTCCCCTCCGTTTCTGTCTCTACTAGTGAAGGTGAATTTCTTGGATGACGACACAAACTTCTTTGGCTACATATACAGATACTGTTTTAAGTGAAGTTGGCAACCTTTGGACTCTAAACTCGTAGGAATTGATTTACTAAAGGCAAATAGACTGTGCACTTTGCAAAGTGCAGTTGCACTCTGCAAGTGCAGTTACTCCAAAGCTTAGAAAATGAGGTAAAGCTTCACTTCGCAAAGAACATCCAATCACGTGCAAGGAAAATTAAAAAAAAACTAAATTTTTACTTGCACATGATTGGATGATGGAGGTCAGCAGAGCTTCTGCTCATTTACTAAACTCTGGAGCATTTGCTCTTGCAGAGTGAAACTGCACTATGCAAAGTGCACAGTCTATTTGCCTTTAGTAAATCAATCCCTATGGCACTTTTGCTCTTTTTTCTTCCCTCAACTCCACCCTAAAGTGACTCTGAACACCCTCCTGTATTGGGAAGCTGCCTGCTCGAAATTAAAATACTGAACATCACCTACTTTGCACATCTCACTTGGAATTTCCTTGAAATACCATTTGTCTATCTCGCTGAAAAAATAAAAACTTGAGTTGCTAACCCTTTCACACTCTATCCAAAAGTGGAAAAAATGTTTTACCATTACATACCCTTTAACCAAAATGCACATGACATCTCTATTTCAGTTTGCTAGAAGGAATATGAGAGACTCTAATATCAGGTGAGTGAAGGCTCTATGGTATGAGAACAAAATTGTGTTCTGTGTTCATTAGACTAAAGGCCATATTTGACATTAGTCAAATATTGCACATCATCATAAACAAAACTTCCCCACTGTGACAGCAGGCGGTCACATGATGTGATTGCAGGTCCTTTGACGATTTTAAAGGTAGAATGCAGCAAAATATAGGAAACCATTGGAGGAAAAACTTATTTCATTTGCGAGAAACCTGCCGTTGGAGAAAGTTTGTCTTCCAGCAAGACAATTACCCCAATCATAAAGCCAAACTTCACAAATATGGCTTAAAAAATGTTTGGTAATGTCCTGAAATGACAGACTCCAGATCTCCATCCAATAGAGAGTTTGAAACTAGACCTGAAAAGACTGTGCTCTCATAATCCCCAGGAAACCTGACAGAGCATTAAATGGAGAAATATTACAGTGTCCAGATGTGCAAAGCTGTCAGAGACCTACCCACACAGGCTCAAGGTCATAATTACTACCGAAGGTGCATCTACTACATAGTGACTGGACAGGCGTATATACATACAGTACATTTATATAATTTATTATGTTGTTTTTTCCCATTGTATTTCATTTTAGATCCCTTTGCCGATATCTGTTTTCACTTTAACATGAAACAATATTTTTCTGTTGATCTCTGCAAAAAAAGAACAATGCACAGTGTTTCAATGTTCTATGACAATATATAAAAACTTGCGAAAGGGTATATACTTTTAAAGGAACAGTGTATACAGTTATGACATAAATATGTAAGTGATTAGCTAACTCTCTGTATGTTTCAAATTATGAAGATATCATTCCATGTTTAAGGCTCTGTGAAGGGTGTTGCCTTTTGCCTTCTAATTTCTGGCTTGTTTCATCTTCAGATATGCAGATACTTTAGCCAGATCTACATCTGTTATTATATTATTATGAAAAATAATTTTGATGCGCCTTGCCAGAATCTTTAACAGAGCACATTAAACTCATCTGGATTTTGTAGAAACTGCATAATTGGTTTTAGCCAAAATGCTATACGTCTGCAGCTTTTGAGAAAACCTTTGCCTCCTTTGCTATCTGTCATAGGGCTTTTTGCTGCCACTGCCAATTTTATTTGACTTTTTTACATCTTGTGTGTTAAGAGTGTATTGATACACAGATAATGCATTTAATCTTTATTTGTCTTGAACCAATCTTTCAGCACTGATACTTATTCATAAATAATTCCAAGTTGTAATGATAGCAGCACTGATATTTTCGAATTAAATTTATGGCAAAAATTCTATTACTGCACAATGGTAACATTGAAAAAAACTGAGCTAAAATAACAAATGCTGTCTCCAACTTTATAATACATCCAGATACTAACATTTGATAAGAGAAAATACATAAGATATAAATACTTGCTTAGCAAGGTCACTTGTTAGATGTAGAGAAATAATTAAACCCCTAAACCTGGATTTTCTGTCATTCTTTGCACATTCTCTGGCAAATGTGGCTACATTTAGAGTACTGCTGTTAAGGTAGGGATGAAAAATAACCCAGTTGAATGTTGGCAAATATTTAAAATGATTGTAAACTCCTGACATGAAAAATGAGCAAAGCATATACTGTACTTCTATAGTGTGCATCAATCCAAAACACCTAGTATGATTTCTGTCTTTTGTCTTGTTCCTCTGCTATTTGCAGAGTCATTTCTGTCAGGTTGTGACAACTGCGAGTAATCAAGAGGGTCAGGGGAATGAGCTTTCAGCACACAGCCTGTGATTTGTCAGCTCCCTCCATAGTACTGAAACTGTATTTTTATACTGAATGGATGCTTGGTTATTTGATTTTTGTTAGATTACTTGTTTTTTTTTGTTTTTTTATAAAGGTAAGTAAAATGGCTTGCTAGCTTCCTGGTTCAAGGGTTTTTTCACTTTCATTGAAAAAAATATAGCAAAAAAATAATAATAATATAGCATATACAATTGCTACACAAGGCATGTAGTGTATATTAAAAATTACCTTAGGAGCGTTCTGTACGCTGTTGGTGTACAGAATGCCCCCAGATATGTCTTTCTATGCATGTGTGATTGGCTCTGTGATTTTCTTGGAAGTCTGAACTGTGATACAAGTCAAATTTTAGGAACCCTTTGTAATATGAAATTAAGGTGAGATACTCCCTAAAATGTATTTACTTCTAAGGAGATGCAGAAACTGCAGCTTTCCCATTTGAATACAGACAGTGCACAAGCTAATTATTATTAAATCCCTATGCTACGTACATAAATTAGCCAATGGGAATGTTTTCTTCTTAAATAGTTCAGCCTTTTGAAACTATTCCTTGACCAGGATCCCCTTCACTTTTTAATTGAAGACTTATGCCACGTACACACGATCGGACTTTCCGACAACAAAACCGTGGATTTTTGTTTGAAGGGTGTTGGCTCCAATTTGTCTTGCATACACATGGTCACACAAATGTTGGCCAACAATTACGAACATAGTGACGTACAAGATATACGAGGAGTTAATAAAAAGGAAGTTCAATAGTCGTGCACCACCCTTTGGGCTCCTTCTGCTAATTTCATGTTTATCTCGAGTAGAAGTTTGGTGAATGATGAAGCCTTGTGCTTTTCAGTTAGTTTCTGCTTTTCAAGTTGTGCTTGTCGGTTCGTATCTGTTCTTCAGTGCATGCTTGTCAGTTTGTTTCTGTCTTTTCAGGTTGTTCTTCTCAGGTCCTTTCTGATTTTCAGTGCGTTCTGTAAGTTCGTTCTGAGCAGCCGTTCGTTTTCTAGCCATGTTGCGGTTGCGTTCTCGTCGTAGAGATTGTGCTGTTGTTCAGCTTGGTGTTATTGCTTTGATCCAAGTCCAGTCCATGAACAGGGGGAGGAGAAGTTCTTGGACCAATAATTGGTTGCTTAATCATGACTAATTCTGTCATATGCCTTTGCTACGGGAGCTCCAGGAGAATAATCCTGATGATTTCAGGAATTATCTCCGGATGACGGACCCCGTTTCTCACGATCTTTTGGCTTTGCTGTCCCCTTCTATTACCAAGCATGACACCTGCATGCGGCAAGCCATCTCTCCTGAGCAAAGGCTCATCGCCACCTTGCGGTACTTGGCGACGGGGAGAAGTTTCCAGGACCTGAAGTTCACGACTGTGATCTCCCCCCAGGCCCTGGGAATCATTATTCCAAAGACCTGTTCTGGCATAATTCAAGTTCTGCAGAACGACTATATTAGGGTAAGTTGTATCCTTTAACATCACATTCTATGTATTTAATGTTTGCTAATGTATTGTATTAATTTCATCATTCCATAATTACCATGATTGTAATATGCTGTGAATGTCCTCATGCATGCTGTAAGCTTTTAATGCTCCTTTTTTTGTCCTTCATGCATATTTTCTTCACTAACCTCCCCAGCATGCTACCCTGGGCCCATACACACCTAGCCTAGTCACTTAACAATGTATTTTGTCAGCTCCGTTGTAGTGCTTACCCTAAACACCCCCTAAAATGTGTCCAAATGTTATTGTTGTCCTTAAATTCAGGCAGAGTGCAAGAGGCTTTTTTTTGGGGGGGGGCGAAACTCATTTGGAATCCTCCCTCCCCCCAGCCGCTAAGTCAACCGATACCAATACACTATGTGCTGACTTTGCCAAACCCATATACACTATACCTACCTCTTTTGTGTTCATATTTATGGATGAATTCACCAAAGCATGTAGTGCAAATGCCTGCCTGAATACTTTCAAATGGTACTGTTTAAAGTTGTGTTCTCCTATTATCTTGAGAGATCAAACAAGCTAAGGAAGCTCCAACACAGGATGGATCTGTGGGAGCCTAAAGTAGTGCAGTGCCACGTCCTCAATAATAGTAATTTGAATAAAGCACATGAAAAAATGGACTTTAGAGGCACCAAAAATAAAGTAAATTTTATTACATATATATTACATATACATATATTACCTCTCCAATGTGGATCAAACACATCAAAAACATGTCATATGAGACATGTAAATATATACTGAATAATGACATAAATTAGTAGCTCTACATGTTTCACAAAAGAATGCTTCTTCAGGTGCTGGGTCATTTCTACAAGAGGAAAAAGAGGCAGTCAATAATACATTTACATTGAAGAGGTTTAGTCATCACTGCATTGGGCAGTATTTTAAACATGTTTTATGTAATATATATGTAATAAAATTTACTTTATTTCTTCTTATAATTGGTGCCTCTAAAGTCATTTTTTTCATGTGCTTTATTCATATAATCTTGATAGGTAATTGCATAATGTAAAAATGTGCTTCAATTTGGACAGTGTGTATTCATATTTTTCGATTATGACACTTCTTACCTATCCAGTGGGCTGGCCAAAGTAACACACATTATTTATGCATTCAGCTCTCAATGAAGTGGAGAGGGTTACTTGTCCAAAACATCTACCCCCCCCCCACCATAACATTTTTTTACAATGGGCCACCGGAGGGGATGAGGAATCTGATAAGTTGACCTTATACTTTTGTCTTTAAATACTCATTTCAAAAATGTTTATACTTATGTAGGCCAAGAATGTTTGTGTCTAATCTCCTTGCAATGTTATGTGCAAAAGTAGTATTTTTTTTTCTTGTTTGACTCCACAGTTTCCTTCCAACACACAGGAATGGCAGACTGTGGCTTCCCAATTCCACCACCAGTGGGACTTTCCCAATTGCGATGGTGCTATCGATGGGAAGCATGTCAAGATCATCCCACCACATAACTCGGGGTCATACTACTTTAATTATAAGGGGTTCTGTAGTATAGTGATGCTGGCGGTGGCGATGGATGAATTCATCAGGTAGATGAATTCATCTACCTGGATGTAGGGAAGAATGACCGTATCTCTGATGGAGGAGTGATTGCCCAGACTGAGTTTAACTGGCGTGTACAAAATGGCACCTTGGGGTTACCACATCTGGAGGATAATGTTGCGGGCCTCAAGTTTGTGTTTGTGACGGATGAGGCCCTTGCTCTGGGGGAAAACCTGATGAGGCCGTTCCCCAGAGCAAAGGGTTTGAGAATGCCTTTGGCATAATGGCCAGCTGGTTCCTTAAGTCAATCAACCTGGCCGAATGCAAACTTAATCACGTTGTCTTGAGCTGCTGCATTCTGCACAATTACCTTTGCAAGAATGCAGCCAGCTATCTGGCCTGAGTTGCGACTGAGGCCGACTTTTCAGCATTACCTACATAGATGACGGCACTCGAAAGTAGCCGTCCTGGCTTGCCCCCCCCAAAGCGCCCGCAAAGTATGGCAAAACTATGTAGATTACTTTGTGGGTAGGGGGGCAATTGATTTACAAGAAAATCTTGCAGATGGTGAATAAAATTTGTTTGAAAAACTAGACTCATATTTCATTTGAATTACTGTTTGTGTTTCGTATCTGTCTCCTAGTTTCTCAAATGGCCTTTTGGTAATTTTCTTCAATAGTGCAAAGGTAACTTATTTGATACATGAGGTGACAATCTCTTCTTCAGCTAACTATAATGTTGTGCTGTGGGTCTGCTACACACACACAATGTTCTTGTTATTAAAGTGGTGTTTCCCCCAAAAAATAAAAAATAGCTTAAAATTCCTAAAAATATTAAAAAAAAAAATAATTGGAAAAAAAATAAGTTTAACTTACCTCTAAATGCCTGTTGCTAGGGGGTCCCTCATAATCTGCCTCCTTCAGTGCCCAGGCTGGTGACATCACTTCCCCTCGGTGTAGTCAGTCATCTGGGACACGTGACAGGTCCCAGATGACTGTGCGGCTTATCACGGCGAGCGGCACCGCTCACGCATGCGTAGTGGGTGCCCGGCTGTGAAGCCACAGCCGGGTGCCCACAGTAAGAATGCCGGCCCTGCGAGCGGAGCAGGGAACGAGGGGGGGCTTCGTTCCCCCGCAACGCTGGACCCTGGGACAGGTAAGTGTCCTGCAGTATTTGTAGCTGCTGACTTAATTTTTTTTTTTTAAGGGGCACCCCACTTTAATGTATGTAATGCATTAATGATAAAAATAATCATCCTTTTTAACTCCATGAATTAATTGCTTGTAGTCCCTAAAATTGCCTGATTTTGGCAAATTTTACAGCACAGTTTGGGTTATTTACTAAAGGCAAATCCACTTTGCACTACAAGTGCACTGCCAGTGCACTTGAAAGTGCACTGAAAGTGCACTTGTAATGCAAAGTGGATTTGCCTTTAGTAAATAACCCCCATTGTCACTGTAACTACACCAACTTCAAAACGAAACTGGTATTGAGCATTGAAATAAGAAGCCACACATTGTTGAGTATAAAACATTTTACTCCAAGCACATTCACATGTGCGTTTAAACGGTTTTGGAACAAACCAACATCTTGGTGTATAACATGTATGTTTGAAATAAATTTGCCTTTTTTGGGCTAAACAGGCATGTTTAAAAACATAACATACACATCCCCAACTCAGGAACTTACAAAGTTCGACTTTGCTAAAGTGAAGGCCATATGAGACATTAGTATGTCAAAACTGTGTTGATTTTGCCTTCATCAGATGGGGTGATCTCACCCCTCTAAAAGCCAAATTTTGAAGATGCACGCAAATTGGGACTCAAAATTTGGATTTCCTTCATGATCCAATTCCTAAAATGTGTGTATTTTCCCTAAATCTATTTTGCTAAAGCCACAAAACGCACAGTGTTTCAACACGTGCTATCTCCCATCATGGGATATCAATGTACGTGTTTTGTGGGTGCAACCCCTTCCTTCAAACTAAAGTAAGTGAGAAGAAGGGGTTGCACCCCCAAAAGACGTACATTGATCCCCCATGATGGGAGCTAGCACATGTTGACACACTGGGGCTTATTTCAGAAAGGACAATCCACTTTGCCCTACAAGTGCACTTGCATTGCACTTGTAGTGCAAAGTGGTTTTGCCTTTTTGAAATAACCACTTCACCCAGCACTTCCTGAACCTCTGCATCCACATCTTCATGGCGTGTGGTGAGTTCCATTTGTTCATTCGGTGTGGGGTTACTGGTGTCCTCAGATGTCCCTATTCTTTTCTCCCTTATATGAATACAAAAAAGGTATACTTAGCAGACAGATATATTAGGCTAGAAATAGTAATATGAAACATTTCTTGGAAGTGTCCTCCATTTGTCTGTTTTGCTCCATTTGTTTGTTTTGAGTTCCAAGCTGAAGACATGATTTTTTCACTTTCAAAAGCTGGAATACTCACCTGTTTTGTGCAAGTTTCACACATGGACAGACCCCCTAGTATTCACTGGAGCACCTGTGTGGGACACCATAACAAGGTTGTTGGTATAGAAGAGGCAAGAAATACACTAGAAAGAAGGACAGGGGCGGAGTTTCACGCATGTGCAGTGTATATAAAGCATTACATGTGGGTGATGTAATGGACGTACGTACGATCTGTGAGTGGAGGACGGAGGATCGTTATCGCCGATCATTCAAACAAAGGTACAATTGTAACTTGGGGCATCGATGGTTAGCCTATACTGTAAAAAGAGTGTATCTAAAAGGCCTACTGTACACAGCTCAGCGCCTGATGTGATTTATACAGTTTCTGATACAACTAGACAGAAAATAGCGTCAATAAAATAAGTATATATAAATAAATAAATAAATATACATACAAAAGCAGCCATTTTAAAGGGTAAAAAATCTAAAAAGGAGGATAGCATAAAAATTCCAGACTGGAGTGTTAGAAATAATGTGCTAAAAACAGCGCTAAAAAGTTATCAAATTAAGACCGTTAAAATATCACACAAAAAATGTATAGATATAAAATTAGTCCTCAATCATAGCAGTGAATAGATAAAAGTTCATTGGGTGTAGAAGTAGTAGTGGGTGAACAGTTCGTTATAATTAATCAAAGTGACTTCATCTGTGATATATTCTGGCACCGTATCATCCCATGTGATTTTTCACCAAGTGAGGCAGACTCCCCATAGGGGTTCAAACTCACCAGAAATCATGATAAAACACGCCTGTCATATATGTGTCACCAGGGTATATTAGTCAGCTTCCACTACTCCTCTGCTAACACAGGGTTAAAACCAGCCAGATATCAGCATCACCAAGGGGTCTGCAGCATCAGGGGTCCAGGGGAAAATTTATCTCCAAACAAAACTCGCCATAAAAACAAAGTAGAATATTGCACATAGCGTAATTCCGTTTATTATTTAAAAGCATAAATCAAATTCCCATAAATAGCCCCAACAGATAAGCAGCGTACATAAATTTAATCTTTCAACTTAGCATGTAATGGTGACTTGCGTTTAGATGGTAATTCCACAGTATTCCAGCGTTAGCCCCTGCACTTCCTTTCAGTATGGTGTGTGCCTGTGGAGACACACACTGGACTTCCGGGTTTGATTTATGCTTTTAAATAATAAACGGAATTACGCTATGTGCAATATTCTACTTTGTTTTTATGGCGAGTTTTGTTTGGAGATAAATTTTCCCCTGGACCCCTGATGCTGCAGACCCCTTGGTGATGCTGATATCTGGCTGGTTTTAACCCCGTGTTAGCAGAGGAGTAGTGGAAGCTGACTAATATACCCTGGTGACACATATATGACAGGCGTGTTTTATCTTGATTTCTGGTGAGTTTGAACCCCTATGGGGAGTGTGCCTCACTTGGTGAAAAATCACATGGGATGATACGGTGCCAGAATATATCACAGATGAAGTCACTTTGATTAATTATAACGAACTGTTCACCCACTACTACTTCTACACCCAATGAACTTTTATCTATTCACTGCTATGATTGAGGACTAATTTTATATCTATACATTTTTTGTGTGATATTTTAACGGTCTTAATTTGATAACTTTTTAGCGCTGTTTTTAGCACATTATTTCTAACACTCCAGTCTGGAATTTTTATGCTATCCTCCTTTTTAGGTTAGCCTATACTGCTTATAGATTGAGGCCTATATTGGAACAAGATTAGGAGATTTTAGCCTGACATTAGGGTTTGTCTTGTGATGTTTCTTGCAGATAAAATGTTTGATAAATTTACAGCGCCAGATTTTCTGCCAGACTTTATTGAAAAATACAGGGAACTGCCATGTCTCTGGCAAGTACAATGCAGGGACTATTCTAACAAGCTAAAGAGGAAGGCAGTGCTGGACAAACTGTTGGATTTAGTGAAGCCTGTGTATCCCATGGCAGACATCACCTATTTGAAGACCAAAGATGGTAGCCTGAGGAGCACATATAATAGGGAGCGCAGGAAAGTCCAGGAATCCCTGAGATCAAGAGCAGCAGCATATGACGTATATGTCCCCAGGCTGTGGTACTACCACAGCCTGCGTTTTTTGCCCCGACCAGACGGAACCCAGGCCATCACTCTCAACTAGGGATGAGCCCAGTGTTCAAACACATCGTGTGTTCGCCTGTTCGCCGAATAGCGAACAATTTGGGGTGTTCGCAGCAAATTCGAAAGCAGCGGAACACCATTTAAGAGTCTATGGGAGAAATCAAAATTGCTAATTTTAAAGACTTATATGCATGGTATTGTCATAAAAAGTGTTTGGGTCCTGGGTCCTGCCCCAGGGGACATGTATCAATGCTGTTTTTTCAGGAGCAGTGATTTTAATAATGCTTAAAGTGAAACAATAAAAGTGTAATATTCCTTTAAATTTCATATCTGGGGGGTGACTATAGTATGCCTGTAAAGTGGCGCATGTTTCCAGTGTTTAGAACAGTCTGAGAGCAAAATTACATTTCTAAAGGAAAAAAGTAATTTAAAAGTACTTGCGGCTATAATGAATTGTCGGTCCCGTGAATACACATAAAAGTTCATTGATAAAAACGGCAAGGGATTCCCCCACAGGGGAACCCCAAACCCAATTTTTTTTTTTAAATGTGTGGGGGTCCCCCCAAATTCCATACCAGGCCCTTCATGCCTGGTATAGATTTTAAGGGGAACCCTGCGCCAAAATAAAAAAAAATGACACGGGGTCCCCCCAAAAATCCACACCATACCCTTATCCGAGCACGCTACCTGGCAGGCCGCAGTAAAAGAACCTGACCTGTACCAGGCCACATGCCCTCAACATTGGAAGGGTGCTTTGGGGTGGCCCCCAAAGCACCTTGTCCCCATGTTGTTGGGGAGAAGGGCCTCATCCCCACAACCCTTGCCTGGTGGTTGTGGGGGTCGGCGGGGTGGCTCATCAGAATCTGGAAACCCCCTTTAACAAGGGGACCCCCTTGTCCCCATGTTGATGGGGAGAAGGGCCTCATCCTCGTAACCCTTGCACGGTGGTTGTGCGGGTTGGGGGCTTATCGGATTTCGGAAGCCCCCTTTAACAAGGGGACCCCCAGATCCCAGCCCCTCCTGTGTAAAATGGTAACGGGGTACAAATGTACTCCTACCATTTCACCAAAAATGTGTGAAATTGGTAAAAAAAAGACGATACACGCCTTGAGACAAGTCCTTTATTAAAAAAATTGAAAATAAAATACCCAACTTGTTCTACTTCTCTCGCTCCGATGGACCGAAAAGGAAAAACCTTCAAGCCGCCTACGATCTGCCTCCATGGGAGGCAACCGCCGTAATGACGGGCCTGTCAGGTGACAGTTCTTTTATAACTGAGGGTAGGGCCACACAATGACGTTGCCAGGTGACACTGCCCCTTCTGACGCACGGGACATCCCTATGGCTTTCCCGTAGCGTCAGAGGGGGCGGGGTCACCCGGCAACATCATTGTGTGGCGCTGCACTCAGTTATAAAAGAACTGTCACCTGAGAGGCCTGTCATTATGGCGGGTGCCTCCCATGGAGGCAGATCGTAGACAACTTGCAGCTTTTTTTCTTTTTTTTTCGGTCTGTAGGAGCGAGAGAAGAAGAACAAGACTTCATGGGACAGTTTTATTTTATTTATTTTTTCAATAAAGGTCTTGTCCCAAGGCATGTATTGTCTTTTTTTTTTACCATTTTCACACATTTTTTGTGAAATGGTAGGAGTACATTTGTACCCCATTACCATTTCACACAAGGGGGGCCGGGATCTGGGGGTTCCCTTGTTAAAGGGGGCTTCCGGATTCCAATAAGCCCCCCACCCGCACAACCACCGTGCAAGGGTTGAGGCCCTTTTCCCCATCAACATGGGGACAAGGTGCTTTGGGGAGCTACCCCAAAGCACCCTCCCAATGTTGAGGGCATGTGGCCTGGTACGGTTCAGGAGGGGGGAGCTCTCTCGTCCCCCCTCTTTTCCTGTGGCCTGCCAGGTTGCGTGCTCGGATAAGAATCTGTATGTATTTTTGTTGGGAACCCCACTCCATTTTTTTTTTTAATTTTGGCGTGGGGTTCCCCTTAAAATCCATACCAGACCTGAAGGGTTCATACCAGACCTGAAGAATGAAAAAAGCTGGGGTCAGAATGATAGTCTTTTCCATTTATTAACATTCAATTTGCAACAGTCATGAGCTCAAAATTGTGTGTGATTGATGACCAAATACCTAAAACTATGTACCATTTTCATACACAGGAAAGTCTCAGCCAGGAAAGTCCGACAACACACGATCGGAAAGTCCGACAACAAACATTGTTTGGCGGAAAATTTGAGAACCTGCTAGCCAACATTTGTTGATGGAAAGCTGGACAAGAAATGTCTGATGGAGCATACACTCGCTTACTTACCGCCAACAAGCACACATCCTACATTTCCCGTCGGAAAATCCGATCTTGTGTATGTGGCATTAGAAGTATGAAAGGTTGAAACTTTGCTCTTCAAGTGGGAGGGGCACAGACGGTGAGACTCATCATGGGGTGCATTTGATCTTTTATTTGAGCATTAAAGATTTGACAGTTACATTTAAAAAATGTGTTATTTTGAAATAGTTTCTGCTTCTGTAACCATTTATATCCCTACATCCAGAACCCATTTGCCCCCTATAGGTACATTGCATATTAAACATTTTGGATAGCGTACCCCCTTCTTCAGGCATCCTAAATTTTGGAGGGTCTGATTCCCCTTAGCCATGGGGATACCAACCCATGTGTTGCTTTTCTGAGATTGTAGCTTTGGATAACAGGGCCTATAATGTTTTTTATTAGATATATAAATAAAAAGGTGCTGCACTGCTGTGATATACCAGTGTGTGCAATGAAGAATACTATTAGGTATAGCTTTCACCTGTGATATTCTACTTCCAATATTCTACTGGTGTTTAAACCCCAAATCACAGTGCTGTCAAGTACTTGCTGTTACTACTCCAGTGCTCCACCAGCTAGTAAAAATATAAGTGTGGCACGCTACCTGTGGCCTAGATGTATGTTATGGATCTAGAAACGCCTATTCCCCAATGTCAGGGGTAATCAGATATGTATACTCCTTTAAGGATGGTCGCCGCTCAGACACCATTTGGAATCTCCTCTCTCCTTATTCAGTTAACCTCATGGATATCCCTGTGGTAATCTCTAGACAGAGGTCATAATCACAGAGAAACTACCATAGTGTAGTATGTAAAAAGATTTTTATTAAAACTATGTATTGCACTCACATTAAAAACACTTGTAACATAGCATTCCAATATATGATCCGGCACAAACTTATTAAAGGCTTGCTGTTACTCTTTGTAGCTCATCTCTGGCATCACCTCACTCCTCCCACGAGTATCATCACTAACCACATGACTTCATCAGGGTACACGTGGTTAGTGATGATACGCCTGGGCTGTGGTTGTTGAGATCTATGGGCGTGGGACTTATTGGAATCTGGAAGCCCCCCTTTAAAAAGAGGGCCCCCAGATCCTGCCTCCCTATGTGAATAGGTATCGGGTACATCGTACCTCTACCCATTAACCAAAAAAGTGTACTCTGTTAGAATATAATTGACTTGCTTAAGTACATCATCATATATTCTAGATATGGATAAAGTGAAATGAATATATATATATAGATTTTTACATATATTTATGTAAAGATTTGTTTGAAGCTTCAAATACATTTCTTGGGCAGTTCTATGAACATCTCACATATAGTTGTAATTTAGAATGAGTTGACCATTCACCTCCCCCCATCATAAGAGATAAGGTTATATCCTTGTCCAAAGACACAGAGTTTCAGTATGTTATTTAAAATATAAGTTATTTCTTTATATTACAATATTTCCTGATTAGGATTATTATTAAGTACATTACATTTCAAAACGTATATAATCTATCTACTGATATATGTAGTATTTGGTTTAGAAGATAGGAAACAGTATTGTATAAGTTAAAAGGTTACATGGCAGTTTTGCCATCTCAATGGAATGTTTTGATTAGAGACGGTTTTGTATTTCAACATCCTGTTGGATGAGGTGGGAGGGAATGCTCATTCAAAATTTGTGGGCATTCTGATGAACAATATAGCTCAGCGGAACCTTAAACCATCCTTAATTGGGAAAAGGGTGGGGGTTGGTTGTAGGGGTAGTAAGTTAGTAAAAATACAGACAGGCTGTAGCTTATTGATGCTATTTTATATTCTACATTTTGACACTGTTTTTGTAATATTTTTCTATTTATATTATTAAATCAATTTTGGAGTTTTTACACGAGAACTGAACAGATTGTCTTGGAACTTTCCTCATCAATATGAATTATTGAAATATAGTTATTAATACAGTTATAACTAGATTCCCTCAGTATGCCCGCTCCACACTTTGACATTTCTTATATAGGCACCCGGCTACATTACCCACGTGATGTCAGAAGGGGCGGTTCCACTGGGGGGACCACATGCCGTTTTTTTTTTTCTTTATTTTTTGAACAGCTGGGTGATGGCAATTAAATGGGATTTGACTCGTTTTTTTTTCTTTAGAATTGTAATTTCTGCTGCAGCATGTTTTATGCATGCTACAGATGTGCCACTTTACAGGGAAATTAAGGGGACCCCAGGCACTATATTTAAAGTAATTTTAATTTTTATTGTTGCACTTTAAGTATCATAAAAATCACTGCTCCTGAAAAAAATATTGATACATATGCCCTAGGCCAGGGGTAGGCAACCCCCGGCACACAAAGCCTCTTTTTCCGGCACTCAATTCCCTCCCCATCAGCAGTGCAGGGAAGTGTCAGTGAGACACTAATGCATTTCAATTTCAGAGTTCCCCATGCCACACCTGCACTGAGGGGGAACATTTTTTTGTTAGAAAATCCTCAATCTCAATTTCTTTGAAAACATTTTTGATACACTGTTGCTCAAAAGGTTGCCTACACCTGCCATAGGCAGTACCCAGACCCCCGTAAATAGTTCAGATCCACGCTATAGCCGAATGATGGCTACAGCCGCGGATCTACATTGCCTATTGACGTCCTCCTCTTTCCTCGCTCCCCGGGCACTATAGTGAGCGCGCATCGAGGAAAATCTGTGTTAGTCGTGTCCCTTGGACACAGCCAATCACAGATAAATGTAAATGGCCAATCACAGCGGCCGTTTACAGCGCGATTGGTGTGGCAAATGAGAGATGATCTCAAATGTAAACATATGAGATCATCTCTCATTGCTGGTGTCCTGTCGGATAGTTTCCCCTGTCGGATACTGTCTGCTGTGTACTGTGCATGCACAGTACAGATGACAAGCAGATTCCGAAAATATCCGAAGATGAACGGCGCCTGCGCCGTGAGTCCAGGTTCAAGCCCCACCATCCAAGTGGACATAGATTTAGAATAAAAAAGAGCCGAGCGAAGCGAGGCCGTGCCCAAAGTGTGGCGAGTGAAGCGAGCCCGCGAGGGCCCCTTTAACTTTGTGCAGCCCTATGTCCACTTTGATGGTGGGGCTTGCACCTGGACTCACGCTGCCGTTCATCTTTGGAGATTTTCCGAATCTCCTTGTCCTCCGTACTGCGCAAGCAATGTGCCTGCGCAGTACGGGGCAGACACTATTCCATAGGCGGACCTTTTTTGACTGTTAACTCACTGTTAATATATTTAAAAAATGTATTAGGATTTTTTTTTACTCTACTCCGCTATGTGCCTTAGGTAGTCTATTTTAGCAGACTGATTGTTCTCTTACATTTATTATTGCATTCTTTGTATTGTTGGAATGTTGACAATGACCCCCTCAGCCTTATATTTTTTGAAGGCCCTTTCTTTTGTTTTTATATGCATTTTTATCTTAGAGTTTAGCCACCCAGGATTAGTTTTAGCTCTTTTATACTTATTTCCCATTGGAATGCACTGGCCAATACCTTTATTTAGTATGCCCTTAACACACTCCCATTTTCCCTCAGTGTTTCTTGTTCCTAGGATTTTATCCCATTCAATATCATGTAGCAAAGAGCTCAGTTTGTAATTGACCTAAAGCGTAAAAAAGGGTATGCCTATATATCAAGAATAATGTACAAGTGAATGTGAGAGATGACATCACTAAGGAAGCTAGGGAGGAGGTGGAATTCTTATGGGTAGAGCTCCAGAGTGATGAAGCTAAGGGGAAAATAATACTGGGAGTATGCTATAGGCCCCTAACCTGAGGGAGGAGGGGGTGATGGATCTCCTATCACAAGTTGGATTAGCAGCAAGGATGGGAAGTGTTATCATAATGGGAGATTTTAATTATCCAGACATAGACTGGGTTAAGGGAACCACGCATTTGTCTAAGGCTCGCCAGTTCCTTAATGTCTTGCAGGACAATTTCATGGTTCAGATGGTAAACGCACCAACTAGAAATAAAGCATTACTGAATCTACTGATTACCAACAATGCAGACCTGATCACGGATCTGGAAATACGGGGCAATTTAGGAAACAGCAATCACAGGTCAATTGGCTTCAGTATAAATCACACAAATAGGAAACATAAGGGGAATAAAAGACATTGAATTTCAAAAGAGCCAACTTCCCTAAACTACAAGCCTTGCTAGAAGATACAAAGTGGATTAAAATCTTAGGAACAAAGAACATGGAGGAGAAATGGGAATGCTTTAAGAGCACATTAAATAAGGGCATTAGCCAGTGCATCCCAATGGGAAATAAATTTAAAATAGTTAAAGTGGTTGTAAACCCTTTACAGCCACTTTAACCTAAGATCCACGAAATATCTCCCAAACCTAAAAGGAGATATTTGTAGAAATAGCCGCAGTGATGTCTACAGCGCATGCAGGCAGGCGCACTGAGGATGCTGTTTCTAGCAGCGATCATGCCGTTAGTGGCGGCACCACAGTGCCGGAGCCGCGATACCCTGGAGATAGATGGCGGCATCGGGAAGGCGAACGAGGGTCACTTCGGGGGCTTTGATCTCAGGTAAGTTATTCATAATGAGCTAGTATGCTATGCATACTAGCTCATTGTGCCTTTGCCTTGCAGGTTGTATTTTTTTTGCCAAGGCTTTACTTCCTCTTTAATAAAAGTCCTGGGTTGCTTAACTCCAATGTAAAAATGCATAAAAAAGCAAAGGAGAAGGCCTTCAAAAAATACAAGGCTAAGGGATCATCATCAGCATTCCAACTTTACAATGAATGCAACAAGAAATGTAAGGGTGCAATTAGGGCGGCTAAGATAGAACACAAAATAATCATAGCGGAGGAGAGCAAAAAACAAGTACAGTTAAAAAGGGAGGACAGACCTTATTGGCCCCATAAAGAATGAGGAAGGACATCTGGTTATAAAGGATGGGGAGATGGCGAATGTATTGAATTTATTCTTCTGCTCAGCCTTCACAAGGGAATCGATGGGCTTCAGTAACCAAAAATGCAGTGTTTATCCTTATGACAAATCACAGGAAGTACCTCCATGGTTAACTGAGGACAGAATTAAAATTAGACCTGGGAAACTTAACATTAATAAATCACTGGGACCAGATGGCTTGCATCTGAGTGTTCTTAGGGAACTCATTCAAGTAATTGCCAGACCATTGTTCCTAATTTTTACTGACAGTCTACTGACTGGAATGGTACCAACTGATTGGAGAAAAGCCAATGTAGCACCAATATTTAAAAAGGACCCAAAAGACATCCCTGGGAATTACAGACCAGTTAGCCTAACATCAATAGTATGCAAGCTCTTGGAGGGGATGATAAGGGACTATATACAAGATTTTAGTAATGAGAACGATATCATTAACAGTAATCACATGGATTCATGAAGAATCTTTCTTGCCAAACCAATCTATTAACCTTCTATGAGGAGGTGAGTTGCCATCTAGATAAAGGAAGGCCTGTAGACGTGGTGTATCCAGATTTTGCAAAAGCATTTTACACAGTTCCCCATAAACGTTTACTGTACAAAATAAGGAGTACATGGATTGAAAACTGACTACAAGGGTGAGTTCAGAGGCTGGTGATAAATGGGGAGTACTCAGAGTGGTCAGGGGTGGGTAGTGGGGTCCCCCAGGGTTCTGTGCTGGGACCAATTCTATTTATTTAGTTCATAAACGACCTAGAGGATGGGGTAAACAGTTCAATCTCTGTATTTGTGGACAATACTAAGCTAAGCAGGGCAATAACTCTTTTTTCTGTGGAAACCTTGCAAAAAGATCTGAACAAATTAATGGGGTGGGCAACTACATGGCAAATGAGGTTTAATGTAGATAAATGTAAAATAATCCATTTGGGTGGGAAAAATATGAATGCAATCTATACACTGGGGGGGAGAACCTCTGGGGGAATCTAGGATGGAAAAGGACCTGGGGGTTCTAGTAGATGATAGGCTCAACAATGGCATGCAATGCCAAGCTGCTGCTAATAAAGCAAACAGAATATTGGCATGCGTTAAAAAGGGATCAACTCCAGAGATAAAACGATAATTCTCCCACTCTATAAGACTCTGGTCTGGCCGCACCTAGAGAATGCTGTCCAGTTCTGGGTACCAGCCCTCAGGAAGGATGTACTGGAAATGGAGCGAGTACAAAGAAGGGTAACAAAGCTAATAAAGGGTCTGGAGCATATTAGTTATGAGAGGTTGTGAGCACTGAACTTATTCTCTCTAGAGAAGAGACGCTTGAAAAAACAGGGGCATAAAAATTGGGCCTTAGGCGGTGGTGGTGGTGGTGGCACAACACTGTAAAGCCTCACAGATACTCTTGTTGAGCGCAGGAACGAGCTCTGCTGTTAAATATTCGATCAAAATTGTAATTACACGCCCCTGTTAAACAGGGCAGAAAAATTGGGCCTTAGGCAGCGGTATTGGTGCCACAACACTGCAGCCCCTCACAGATACTCTTGTTGAGCGCAGGAATGAGGCCTTAGGCAGTGGTGATGGTGCCCTGAACCAAAAATATTCTTAGAAGCTATCATCATGAAGATTGAGGAGGAATAGGATAGTCACTCAGCATAAAAGGGTAGTCTCTCAGCATATGCAGTCTTCAAGGGATCCCACATCCATAGAAAAATCAATCAGTTACATCAGCATCAGATGCTTGGTAGCTGGTGATCCAAGACTGATTAATTTTTATAAATGTGAGCCGATCAACAAAGTCTGTGGACAGGCACACTCTGTGATCGGTTACAAAGCCTCCAGCAGCACTGAATGTGCATTCAGAAAGAATGCTGGATGCAGGACAGGCCAATAGCTCAATAGCATATTGAGCAAGCTCTGGCCAGTGGTCCATCCTCAAGACCCAGTAACCCAGTGAATGTTCCGGTGGAAAGGTCCCCAAGTCTGATCTTGCCCCTAGATATTCCTGCACCATATAATTCAGATGCTGGCGATGGTTGCTGGAACTGATCAGACCTTGGCGCTGAGGAAGGAAGAATTGTCTGAAGGCATCGGTCAGCTGGACACTTACTCCACCGCTCTTTCTGTGACTGAACGAAGCCTCAGCAACACGTTGTGCAGCACCAGGAAATTGTAACCTCCCAGGCTCTGGAAACACATTGGACAAACCTTTCTGCAAGGCTTCCCGAAGATGTTTCATCCTCTGCTCCCTCTGCGAAGGCTGGATAAGTTCTGCAACCTTACCCTTGTAACGTGGATCAAGAAGGCTGGCAAAGCCAGTAATCATACCTCTCCTTGATACCACGAATCCTAGGGTCCTTTCGCAGGCTTTGCAGGATCAGAGAGGCCATGCAGCGTAAGTTTGCAGAGGCATACGATCCTTAGTCCTCTGGCCCACTAAGGATCACATGATCCTCAACCACCTCCTCCCAGCCACGTACAACTCCATGGGTTTCTGCTGACTGAAAACGATCCCTTGAAGACTGCTGCTGATGCTGAGTGTTATCCTCCACCTCCATGCTGACACAATCCTCCTCATCTTCTTCTTCCTGTGTGATCGGCGGGCCCGCAGGAATAATATCTGGATAAAGGGGGCCTTGAGAGGTAAGAAAGTCATCCTCTTCCTCCCGCTGTTCTGCCTCAAGTGCCCTGTCCATTATTCTATGAAGTGTGTGCTCCAACAGGAAGACAAGAGGGACAGTATCACTGATGCATGCACTGTCACTGCTCACCATCCTCGTGGCCTCCTCAAATGGTGACAGGACAGTGCATGCATCCTTTAGCCACTGGTGTGGTGAAAAAAAGCCAAGCTCCTCTGACCCTGTCCTGGTGCCATACTCACACAGGTACTCATTGATGGCCCTCTGCTGCATGTGCAGCCGCTGCAGCATTGCCAACGTTGAGATCCACCTGGTGGGCATGTCACAAATGATGTGGTTCTTGGGCAGGTTGCCTTCTCTTTGAATGTCAGCCAGTCGAGCACTGGCATTAAATGACCGGCAGAAATGACCACAGACTTTCCTGGCCTGCCTCAGGAGATCATGTAAGCCTGGGTACCCTCTCAAGATCGCTGCACCACCAAACTCAGGACGTGAGCCAAACAGGGAACATGGGTCAAGTGTCCCTGTCGGAGGGCGGAGAGGAGGTTGGTGCCATTGTCGCAAACCACTATTCCTGCCTGAAGCTGGCGTGGCATCAACCACCTCTGAACCTGCCCCTGCAGAGCTGCCTGAATCTCAGCCCCTGTGTGGCTCTGTCCCCTAAGCAAACCAATTCAAGCACCGCATGGCATCTTTTTGCCTGAGTGCTTGCGTAGCCCCTTGCACGCCTACGGAGCACCGCTGGTTCAGAGGACAAATCTGCAGAGGAAGAGGCCATAGAGGAAGAAGAAGAGGAGGGGTTGGAGGAGAGAGCTGTCGCAGAATCCCCACTACTAGCATTTTGGAGGCGGGTGGCAGAACAAGCTCCAACAACACTGAACCCTGTCCTGCATCCTTCCCAGCTGCCAGCAGAGTTACCCAGTGCACCGTGAAAGAAAGGTAACGTCCCTGTCCATGCCTGCTGGATCATGAGTCAGCAGTAATATGCACCTTACTGCTGACTGCCCTGTCCAACGAGGCCAAGACATTGCCTTCCACATGCTGGTAGAGAGACGGAATGGCCTTCCGAGAAAAGAAATGGCGTTTGGCAACCCGCCACTGAGGTACTGCACCTTCCACAAATTCACAAAAGGTGGCAGAGTCTACCAGCTGAAAAGGCAGAAGTTGCAGTGCTAGCAATTTGCCCAAGCTAGCATTCAGACGCTGAGCATGTGGATGGCTGGGACCGAATTTCTTTTGATGGTTTAGCAACTGTGGTAGGGAAATTTGCCTGCTAAAATCGGATGTTGGTGTACCGTTAGCAGATTGGCCGCAAGTACTTGGGACACCTATTTCTACACCTTCATTCCTCTCAGTGCAGGATACGCTTCAGACATATGTTGCAAACAGCAACGGTGCGATCTGCTGCACATGTGTCAAAAAAGGCCCACACCAAAGAACTTTTTCAAAATATGCGGAGTCAGCAGCTCCCTGCACCTGCTTAGCTCTGCGGTGTGATAGGGTGGCTGCCCTTAAGCTGGTTCCTGGAGGGCATCCAGGCAGAGTCAGTGACCTCATCATACCCTCCTCATCACTGGAGCAAACTTGGCAGTGTGCTGCAGCTGGGGGGACATGACTGCCAGTTTCTTGACCTTCTTGGGCACCCCCTCTCACTAGGCTCAAGTTACTCCCTTCCTCAACCTGGGTACCATCATCAGAGCCTTTAAATCGCTGCGCATCCTCCTACAGCATGTACCCAACACTGTGGTCGAATAGTTCGGGGGACTCCTCCGTGCATGATGGTGGGGCTAGGGAAGGAGTGACTGTTGACATGGAGCCGATAGAATAGGCCACTTTGGCAGCTGCATTGTCAGGCAAACTACTCTGGGCCTGGGTGACAGAGGATGAGGAGGACGAGGACGGCTTTGTTATCCATTCCACCAACTCTTCTGCATGTTGTGGCTCAATAACACTGTCAGCTGCAGAAAAAAAGGACAAGCGTGCCCCATAGCCACGTGCTGAGATGCACTGTGTCTATGACCAGCACTTTCGACTGTAGACACAGAGCTTGCTTGCCCTTTTTTAGTGGCCTGTGAGCGTCTGCCTCTCCTTGGTGGCCTTACAGACATGCTGTAATTTTTTTTTAGCAAAACCACACTACACTGTATTGTGTACTGTGTACACCACTAGAAAAGTAGTAGCAACTGCACTAGGGGTGCACAGTATTGTGTACACCACCAAAAGTCTAATAGCAACTATGGGTGCACTGTATGTATTGTGTACTGTGTACACCACCAGAAAATCAGTAGTAACTGCACTAGGGGTGCACGGTATTGTGTACACCACCAGAAGCTTAATAACAACTATGGGTGCACTATATTTTTTCGTTTGAGGGGTGTGGTGGGTCTGAAAAATAGAAAACGGGTAAGTGGTGCTCCAGAAAGGGGGAGAGGAAAGAGAGAGAGAAATAGAAAAAACAAAGATAAAGGAGTTTACTCCCGCCCAGGCGAGAGAAGGCCCAGGGGAGAGCAAAGTCCTCAAATGTCATCTCACCATAAACCGTGAGATGCGAGGTAAGAACCAAACACCAACCACAATGGTTGGATGTCCTACTCCCCGACAACCGAAGCAGTCAAAGGAATAGGAGGAGGCGCATGTGAACCACACAGCGCCCAAGCGCCCTACAACCTACTATACTATTAGCTGAACAGTCAATAAACACACACGAAAAAGCAGGTTGTGATAACTGGTAAATAAATGTACCACCCGTAGGGCTCGCCGAGCCCCAAAAACATTAAAGCTCAAAGTCCCCCCCCCTCTCAGGGGAGGGAAGGGAGAGATTAAAAAAAAAAAATGTAAAAAAAAAAAGGAGGGGGAGGAGATAGGACCTACGTCCTCAGGGGAGACAAGGTAGACCACAGGGGAGCCCTGAATCTCCCTCAATTAGAGGGAGACACAGGTTTAACCTTTCCCTAATTGTAGGGCAACAACCTGGCCTGCAGACCAGAAATGACCAAAGAACCTGGTCCAGTGTCTGGGGTGAAAAACAGTCTTAGGCATTAGATGAAAATCCAGTTCAGGTGGGGCCGTTGTGAGATGATCTTCTGGACTTGGTCTTGTTCCATAGGGGATTCTGGGGACTCGTCGGGAGAGGGCATTTGTTGGCACCTGAGAGACGAAGAGGCTTCCGTTTCCATTTCCTGTGAGATCATTTTCAGATTGAGGAGTAGCTTTTCACCCGAGACGAAAGTGGAAAAGGAGTGTTGCTGGCCTTTGTGGGCAAACTTAACCGCAAATGGGAAGGCCCATTTGTACTTAATGTCCTTCTGGACCATAGCCGTCAAAAGTGGTTTTAGAGCTCTTCTCCGTTGAATGGTAGAGGGGGAGAGGTCTGCAAACATCTGGACGGGGTGACCTTGGCAGGTGACCTGGGGGAGAGCCCGGGCTTGTTTCATCACGGACTCCTTCACAGCGTAGTAAAGCACCTTGGCAATGATGTCTCTGGGAGAGCCGTCCTTCCTGGGGGGGCCTAAGGCTCTGTGTACCCTGTCCAACTCAAGGCGGGCCGGTGGAATGTTCGGCACAAGCGTCTTAATCAAGTCTTGTGTGGCAGTTGCAACGTCAGTGATCGTTTCAGGCAGACCTCTGATTCTAAAGTTTAGTCTCCTATACCTATTTTCCAAGTCGTCAATACGTGAAAACGCAGTGTCCAGCTGGTCTTGCAGTGTCTGAATTCTGATGGGATATTGCAGTTGTCTGTTCTAGTTTGTCTTCAATGGAGTCCATCCTGGAGCCAATCTTCTGTAGGTCCGCTTTGATACCTCCCGTAATGGCAGCAGCGTTAGCAGTTAGAAGTGTAGAGAACTTGAGGAACAGATCATCCACTGTGATCTGAGGAAGTTGTGAGATGGGGCCATGAGGGCCAGAAGCTGTCATGCCTTGTGGGACTGCCGGGCATAAGGCCTGATCCCCAAAAGAGTGGCTGAGCAGGGACTCTGTGGAAGCTGGGGAGGGAGTCTGGGCATTAGTTCTGAAGCCATATGTCCCTGGGGTGAAATGTAGGAAAGCAGGGGCATTTACAGATTTGTGATCTGGTGTAGATTCCAGGTTGAGGTGTGAGGGCTGCAGCAGCCGTGGCGGCCATCTTGGGATACCCGAGTTGTGAGGCGGCAGAGAATTCCTGCTGTAGGCTCCTTCTGACCCGAATTTTCTGCATGCAGGGTGACTCCTACAGAAGTGGGGGTATGGGGTAAATTGGAGTGTGCCCTCCTGCTGTCGGCTGAGTAAGAGAAGAGCCCCCTTGTGGCCTAGAGAAGTCCGGTGGCCATCTTGGTACACCCTGTGTGTACAGCGCCGTCTTTGTGGGGCTCTACGGCCGGTTCGGGAGGCCAGAAAAGCGGTTGGGGGAGGTCACCGGGTGGCGGAGGACATGGTTAGTGGTCTTGAGTCCTGTATGCAGCGCTGGGTGGCAATCTGCGGGCACTAATGGCTCGGTGTGGCACGGAGCTCCTGGCTTAAGTGGCCATCTTGGGGCTCTCACGCATGCGCACTCCCCACTTGATCTATTTCTAATACTAACAGTCATGGCAAACTTACCTGTTGTCCAACCATAACCATGTGACCCTGGTTATGACACAAAGGCCCTCTTCATGGGCCACAGCATCAGAAAGCTAAACTTACAAGCAATTCTGCTTCACCCTAGACCCTATCCCTACTCTCACATACCTTATAGTCTTTAGTTACACTGACATGTTCCTTCCATAACCAACAGAGAAGACTCCTGGGGGGGGGTCGTCACAGTTTGCTCCCACAGGGGTGACGGGAGGGATGCGGTTGCCAATCCCCACCTAGCATCCACGAATTGGAAGTGTTATACCCTAATATAAGTCCAAACAATAGGCCCACTACAGTAGAGCACATTCCATCTCACCCTCCCCTCTGTTAAGGTGTTAATGTCTGGTTATTGTTTATTAATGTTACTTCTAATCTCATGAAGCAATTACTTATACTATTGTTCATTTTATTGCACACCCAGACTACCTAACTGAACATTGTATACTACTGTGTACAACTACTTGATATCCTATACTATCTCTTTGAAAATTTTAAATAAAAATATGGTTTAAAGTACTCACCAGTCGCTCACAGTACTCACCGGTTACCCACAGTAATCCCCAGTACTCATCAGTACCCACAGTATTCACCAGTACCCACAGTACTCACCAGTATTTACCAGTACCCACATTACTCTCCAGTACCCACAGTACTCACCAGTACTCATCAGTACCCACAGTACTCATCAGTGCCCACAGTATTCACCAGTACTCACTGGACTCACCAGTACCAGCAGGACTCACCAGTACCCGCAGGACTCACCAGTACCCACAGTACTCACCAGTACTCACAGTATTCACCAGTACCCTCAGTACTCACCAGTACCCACAGTACTCACCAATACCCACAGTACTCAACAGTACTCCCCAGTACTCATCAGTACCCACAGTACTCATCAGTACCCACAGTATTCACCAGTACTCACTGGACTCACCAGTACCAGCAGGACTCACCAGTACCCGCAGGACTCACCAGTACCCGCTGTACTCACCAGTACTCACAGTATTCACCAGTACCCTCAGTACTCACCAGTACCCACAGTACTCACCAATACCCACAGTACTCAACAGTACTCCCCAGTTCTCACCAGTACCCACCAGTACTCACACTACACCCTTTTTCTGACAGCATCCTCTCTACACACAGTCAGCCTACCTTTTCAATTTGTTATGTGTCCGCTCTGCTCCTTCTGCTCAGCCTCACCAGGAAGCTGTCTCCTACAGGGCTTGTCGACACTTGCAGCCTCTACTGGTCAATATGCCTCTCTCTTCACCCGCCACCTTTCCCAGTCAGGGATACAGTTCTCCGCCGCGTCTCCTGGTCTGGGACACACTCACCCCTGCCTCTCCCAGTCAGGGACACACTCACCCCGCCTCTCCCAGTCTTGGACACACTCACCCCCGCCTCTCCCGGTCTGGGACACACTCAGCCCGCCTCTCCCAAGCTGCCTGTTGCTCTCTCGGTCCTGCAACTGCCGCCTCTTCCGGTCCACCTGTCACACTTCTGCCTGCCAAAATCCTGGTCCCACCGGCTCCATGCCTGCAACCTCCCCCGGTCTCAATGGGGTGTCACAGACCCAGTCTCACACACTCTCTTGGCGTGTCTCAGCGCTTCCGCTCTCTTGGTTCTCTCAGCTAGTCTCAGCACTTCCGCTTGGCTTAGCATGTGCAAAATGAATGTGTCTGGCAAATATGTAGTGAACAGTACAGCAATCACTATGTTGGTGTGTGTTACTTGCTCCAAAAAAATATGTAACTGAATTTGGCTAGTGAATGTTCTCTAGAAACATAGTGAATGTGTTTTTAAATAAATCATCATTTTTATGTAACAAAAAACAACTAAAGAAACCATTTTATAAACATGTTAGATAATAAGATAAAAAAATAAGTAGCGAGAGTGAATGCATGCAACTGATCAAAATTGTTGTGACTTGAGTTTGCTTCATTCTGACTGTGACTACATTTCACTCTCACAATTGATTTTAAAGTGACACAAAAGGTATTTTTTATTTATTTTTAAATAACAAACATGTCATACCTACCTCCACTGTGCAGGTCGTTTTGCACACAGTGGCCCCGATCCTGGTTTTCTGGGGTCCCTCGGCGGCTGTCTCGGCTCCTTTCTGCATTAGATAACCCCCTGGGAGAAGAGCTCTCCTGGGGGGGTAAATTGCGGGCGCGCTCCTGTGTCCAGCATTCGGCGTCCAGGACTCGGCCCCTGCTTCATTGGATGTGATTGACAGCAGTGGGAGCCAATGGCTGTGCTGCTATCAATTTATCCAATCAACAGCCGAAAAACCCCTAGCAGAGAGAAGGCTCGTCCCCGTGGGACAATTTTGAGGGTTCAGGTAAGTAAACGGGGGGGGGGGGGGGGCAGAAAAAACACACTGACAGGTGTTTTTTCACCTTAATGCATAGGATAATGCACTTACCTTTACAACCCTATTAAAAATCTGGGACCACTTGCAACCCACTAGAAAGATGGGCTTGATCACAAAAATTTAACTAAAAGAACTTAATGACCGTGGCCTGTACAACAGAGGCACAGCCAAGACGGTGCCTGACTTGGATGATGAACACTTGATCTGTAAGAAGAGCCGGCAGAACTGTAATCCTTGAAGTGTCGTTTATTGGTACATCAGAGTGACAATAAACTTGCTCAAGAAAGCAGTGAGGAGATGTTTTAGGTTTTCTGGTGAAAAGGGATTGGAGCCAGCTGAAGACATGCAGATCAAGTGTGGAAAGGAAGAAAGGTAACAGCGCTCTCTGCAGGGACAACTCAATCCATACACCAGGTCCACTCACAGGTGCCGAGGCTCGATGTGTCCCAACACACTCCAATGTAACAGTAGTAAGAAGAGGGGGCAGAACTGTAATCCTTGAAGTGTTGTTTATTGGTACATCAGAGTGACAATAAAACAACAACCTGACGCGTTTTGGCAATAGCCTTAGTCGTAGCTAGTTTGAAACAGATATGGCAAAATATATATACTCACATACACATATGAAAACTCCATCTCTACATAATTGGCCTATCAGGTTAGCCATAAATTGAATCCCTCTTTTTTATTCCCGCCATAAATGTAATTCCCCCTTTTTTCTGATCCTGCCATAAATTGAATCCCTTTTTTTTGGATCCTGACATAAATTGAATCCCTATTTTTTGATCCTGGCATAAATTTAATCCCTCCTTTTTTGATCCTGCCTTCAATTGAATCCCCTTTTTTTTATCCTGCCATTAAGTTTGACTTTACATTGTGTTGCTACCACAAAGTATTTTACTTGAACATAAGTCTGCATTTTCACCTTCTTCTAAGGAATACATTTCTCCCTTGGAGTAATAAGGTCCTAATATATTATGTAGCATTTTTTCTACACATTTCTTTTTGACTCAACAAAATAACCTTTTATATTGCCTTTGTTTCCTCTCCCCCTTGTCATACTGGCTAAAAACAGGTGTAGTCATTAACCACTTGGATAATCTGTGGTATCAATTAAATATGTTAATTTCCTGTGACACTAACCTGATAGGCCAATTATGTAGAGATGGAGTTTGCATATGTGTATGTGAGTATATATATATTTTGCCATATCTGTTTCAAACTAGCTACGACTAAGGCTATTGCCAAACTGCGTCAGATTTATTGTTTTATTGTCACTCTGATGTACCAATAAACAACACTTCAAGGATTACAGTTCTGCCAGCCCTTCTTACTACTGTTACATTGGAGTGTGTTGGGACACATTGAGCCTCGGCACCTGTGAGTGGACCTGGTGTATGGATTGAGTTGTCCCTGCAGAGAGCGCCGTTACCTTTCTTCCTTTCCACACTTGACCTGCATGTCTTCAGCTGGCTCCAATCCCTTTTCACCAGAAAACCTAAAACATCTCCTCACTGCTTTCTGGAGCAGGGAAGAACTTGTCCACTCCATACTTTAGAGGCTTCATGCAATTGTCCAAGAGCTCTCAGAATCAGGGAGATTGGTCAATTAACTGCATAACTTGAATTCAAAATGGATTATGTTTCAAAACTTCTAGGGGCAGAATGAGAAAGATATTGAAGAACTGCACAAAGGTGAGACATAATAGTTAAGCACCTCCACTTCAGAGCTAAGTACAAACGATTACAAGTAGCCCTGACAACATGTTCCAAAGACGCATTTACCAGATATTTGCAGACATGGCTCAAAATCCTCAGAATCCTCTTCTCATACCTTCAGTTTCTCCACAAGCAGGCCATAAAATATTGCTGGGGGGGTCCCCTTTAAATTTATATTCACCTACCAAGGCAAGCAGGTCCAGATAACCTTACCAGCCTCTACCAGTCAATGCTTTCAAAGTGTTAGCCTATGTTTCCCTGCTGAGAACCCAGAGAGATTGCAGAATTCCACATGATCACTTCAATGGCCCCAAGCCTATAAATCTCTGGAACAAGAAATATCAACCCATACCTACACTACCTGCAGAGCCAAAATTCCCAGTCCACCTTAGAAGGGTGAGTGTAATTCTTTCCCTTAACATTTTTGAAAAACAGTATAGAGGGTAGCGTGTGGTATTGATCATTCAACCAAAATCCTTCAGTAAATGTTACTACGACAAAAAGATCTGTGCACATTGTGCATCATAACCTCTCGTGGACTATGGAGGCAGAACCGCATGACAAACCATCTTTAAAAGGTCATCATTTTATTATGGAAACAATAAAAAGGACACGTGTCCTAATAAAATGGCATTTACAATAAGATAGCAGTACATGCATTAATCTATTATCCTAATGTTGTTCTTAATATGCCCTGTAATCAACAGATGTATCCAGAGGGCTGACGTTGCAATGGCTTTTAGCTGGTATAAGAGCAGTGTGAACAGCAAGCTTTTATGAAACTTTAGCAAAGCTTTCTGCAAGCTTCGAGCAGCTTTCCCTGAGCCTTTAAAGCTCCCCTCAGCTCCTGTTTGGAAAATGTTATATATAGATCTTAATGGGTTGCTGATTGCCACTTTAAGTAAGCAGGCTGTGGCAGGTGTTTGACAAACTTTAAGTAGTGCTAAAGCTTGTTTAATGTGAAACCCAGAGCTTCCAATAAGACCTATGTTTATTAATAAACTGGAACTGTATGGTACTTTAAAAGTTTTCTGAAAGCACTGCAAATGCTTTGTAAAATCTTGCTCTTCACAGTGCTCTTATACAAGTTGAAGCCTGTGTGGAACAGGTCTTAAAATTTTCAATTGAAGGCCTGTTTCACATACATTATATGAGCAGTGCGAACAGCACTGTAAAGCTATTGGCAAGTATCAAGCAGCTTTCCCTAAGCTTTTATTTCAATAGATTTTTATTGAGCATTCAAAGAAGTAAAGCGAAACATAAACATTGTGTATTAGTACAGACAGATACATGGCAGCAAATAAACATTTAGTTGAGAGAAAGACCTTGAATGAAATATAGAAATTGCCGTTCTAGTATAGTGGGTCTTATTAGATGATAAACACGAGAATGTAACTAAAAGGAACGTAAAACATTTTCTCCTCCTCTACAAACTCATCAGCTCTCGGGTAAAGGGCAGGCTCCCCAGTCCCAGCACCCCTAAAGGGAGCTAACTGTGCCAGGCACCGGTAAACACTACCCCCCCGCTACCAAAAATACAGTGAACCTTTAATAACTAATAAACGCAACAGAGGTCATTGCTAATGAGAGAGCCTGTGTTTGGTATAAAGAAACAAGTAGGGGAGGAGAGTAAACGATATTAAATCGCTTGGCAGAAAAGTTTGCTAAACTTAACCTCTATCGTTTTGTCTAGTACTAGGTTTAACCTGAAGAGAACAATTTTGAGGGAAATGAGGGAGAACAGAAATGGACAGAGAATAGAGTATAAGAAGAGAAAGTGAAAGAGAAGGAAGGAGAAGAGGAAGAGAGCCAAGAAATAGCTACACATGAAGTGATACCCACTCACCCGCAATTAGGCTGGTGGCACAGAGTCGTGTAAGGACCCATAGATATACCAATTCCATGGTTCCCACACTGCTGTGTGTCTATCCACCGTGTCCAGGAAGATGCTTACCGTTCTTTCCTGGGCCATAATCCATGATATTTTTCTTTTGACTAGCCTCAGGGAGACTGTGGGCTGCTTCCAAGCTCGGGCAATCGTTAGTTTGGTTCCAATTAGTATGAACCTAATAAGATTTTGAGTTAATTTTGGAACCCCTTGTTGTGGGAAATTAAGTAAAGCGCACTGGGGAGTTTTGGGGATGGGCATCGCTGTAATCTTCCTAATAATATGGAAAACATTATTCCACAAGTTCCTAATTTTCAGGCACTCCCACCAAATATGTAGAATAGAACCTACATGACCACTGTTGCGAAAACATAAGGGGGACGCGTTTGGGTACATTTTGTCCAGTCGCCAAGGTACCATATACCACCGCATTAGGACTTTTAGGTTAGCCTCAACCAATGCTGTGTTAAGTAGACCATTTGAGGCAGCAACCGATGCTTTATGCAATTCAGCTAGTGTCCATCGTTGTTGTAGATCAGTTTCCCATTCACGCATGAAAAGCGTTTTGGAGTCAGCCTGAGCAAGTGCACGGTTAATCACCGATATGCCCCCCCTCTGCTCCATGGCTTGGTCGCACCAAAGCTCGTAATCAGTTATTGATGGGGGTTTAGAAGTAGAGAGCCCTAAGGATCTGAGAAAGTGGGAAAGTTGTTGTAATCTAAATTTCTCCATTCCTGGCATGTCAAGTTTACTGATGCAGTGGGCTAAAGTGATAGGGCCCGATGGGGTTACAAAGTGACCAATCCTGTATATCCCCTTATCTAACCACCAGCGAAAGGCCTGAATGTCTTGTCCAGGAGGAAAGAGGGGATTCCTGAAAACGTGGGAGAGAGGCTGCCAGCAGGAGATCAAGTGTGGGTTAGTTTTAAGGGAATCCCAAAGGGTTAGAGAGTGGGAAAGTGTGGGTGCTATTATGGCCGGTCTGTCCCTGGTTGGGCACCATAAAATATAGTCAATGGTGTAGCTAGGGATGGCCTGCCTCTCCATGTGCACCCAATCTGGGTAAGCAATTTTAGAATAGATAATGGATAATTGGGACAGTTGAGCTGTCTGATAATACCATAGAACGTTCGGTACTCCTAGTCCTCCCTGGTGTCTGTTGCGGTAGAGAGTTCCTTTGGAAATTCTATGTCCCTTGGATCCCCAGATAAACTTCATAATCTTGGACTGAAAGTTACGGAGGTGGTCCTTAGGGACGGGGATAGGTAGGGATCTAAAGAGATAAAGGATACGTTGGAGTAGGGTCATTTTCACAGAATTTACCCTGCCCAACCAGGAAAGGCCCAGCTTGTCCCAAAATGCGAGATCTTCCTCCAGTTTGCGGAATGTGGCAGGAAAATTGGCCGAGTAAAGTCTATCTATAGATGCCGTCAAATTGATTCCTAAATAAGGGAGTGCAGATTCCGTCCAGCCGAACCTGAAATTGTTTTTGAGTTGAGATACCAGCTGAGGTGGTAAGTTAATGTTGAGCGCTAGGGACTTGGAGTAATTGACCGTGAGTCCTGATACTTTGCCAAAATCATCCAGTAACTTGCATATAATTGGAAGAGAGGTGTTTGGAGACGATATGAAAAGTAAAACGTCATCAGCGAACAAAGCACACTTATGAGATTTTGGGCCACATTGGATCCCTTTTATATCCGGATGAGCTCTGATGGCTATGGCCAGAGTTTCAATGATCATGGCAAAGATCAGCGGCGACAAGGGGCACCCCTGTCTCGTGCCACAAAAGATTGGGAAGGGGTTTGAATAATACCCCTGCATCTTTTTTTGGGCTTCTGGGGTTGAGTATAAAGCATTTATAATGTTCAAAAAGTACTGACCAAATCCCCATTTTTCTAGGGTAGGGACCAGAAAAGACCAGGAGACTGAATCGAAAGCCTTCATAAGATCTAGGGAGAGCAGGAATCCCTGTTGGTGGGGGCCCCCGTCCCATCTCGATCCCAAGAGCGAAATTATGTCCACTGCCCTCCTGATCTGACCCCTGTCGCCCGGTGATGAAACCGACCTGATCACCATGAATGTAAAGGCTAATGAAGTTGGAGATTCTATCGGCCAAAATTTTGGTCAAGAATTTAAGATCGTTATTGATCAAAGATATGGGCCTATAATTGGAGGTACAACTGGGGTCCTTTCCTGGCTTAGGGATTACGGTTACAAATGCTGAATTCATGGCTTTATCCAGGGGTGAACCTGACCTGAGATGATTAAAGAAGCGTGCTAGGTACGCCCCAGTATTTGAGAAAAGTGTTTGTAATACGGGACGGAGAAGCCATCCGGGCCCGGAGCAGTATTAGTTTTAAGATTTTTAATGACGTGCTCCACTTCCTCTGCAGAGATTGGGGATTCAAGTTCCTCTCTGTGCTGTTCCTTCAGCTTGGGGATTTGCACCGACGCTAAGAACGAGTTTATAGCATCAGGGGAGGGTCCCGTTCCCGTTGTGCTATAAAGAGTATGGTAGAAGTTATGCAAAGCTTCCAAGATTTTTTTAGGGTTCTGAGAGAGGGTACCGTCACCCAATTTTATTTTGGGGAGAGTATAAGATCTGGTTTTAGGGGTTAACCGTTTGGCTAACAATGTTCTGAGTTTGTCATTTTGGTGGTAGAAGCATCCTCCCTCCCATCTGAGGTCCTTTTCCGCTATTGCAGTTAGAGCCAAGTTCAAAGCTGTGCGAGCAGCAACTAATCTAGCAGCGGAGCTCGGTGAGGGTATGGATTTATGCAGTTTGCTTAGGGAAGCAAATTCCCATTCCAGCCTTTCGATATCAGCCCTACGAGCCTTGCACAGTCTAGTTGAAACTTGGATTAGGTGACCTCTAATCGTAGCCTTATGGGCAGCCCACAGAGAGGAGGGGGAGACATTGTCCACATCATTTAATAGGAAATACTCCCGAATGTGTTTTTCTATTTCCCGGACCTGGGTGGGGTTGCTGAGAATAGAGGCATTCAGTCTCCAGTGAAACCCTGTGCGTGGCGGTGGGCCGCCACATAGAGACATTAGGACGAGAGAATGGTCTGACCAAGCAGAGTCCCTAATAACCGACCCATGAACCAGCGGGACATGTTGTTAGAGAATAAAAAAGAGATCAATTCTCGCAAAGGTTTGATGTGAGCTAGAGTAGTGCGTGTAATCTCGAGCCCTGGGATTAAGGTCCCTCCAGATATCCACCAAACCGTAGTGAAATAATTGCCTGGCTACTTTTAGACTCTGTCTGGTTGGGCGTATTCGGTTTTTGCCTGGGGGGTGCGTTTTATTGATACCCGCATCAAAAGCTATGTTCTAGTCACCACCGTAAATGACAATACCTTCTGTAAGTGGAGTCAAAGTTTGAAAGAGGGATTGAAAGAATTTCGCTTGTCCCTTGTTTGGTGCATAATAAGAAATGAGGGAATAAAGTTGCTCATCTATGAGGATTTTAATCAGCAGGAATCTGCCCTCCGGGTCCCTGAATTCAGAAACCAGGGAGAACTGAGTCCTATGTGAGAAGAACAGGACAACACCTTTAGTTTTGTTATCAGAGTTAGCCAAATAAAATTTGGGGAATTTGGTGTGAATGAAAGAGGGTTGATAAGATTTAGGGAAATGTGTTTCCTGTAAGAACAAGATATCTATTTTTTGAGTATGATAGTGTTGTAATATTTTTTTCCGTTTCATCTGAGAATTAAGGCCCTGCATGTTGTGGGAGGCTATGCGTAGGGATGGTCTTTGAGAGGTTGGGTTAGCCATGGAGCAGAGTGAGGGTGAAAGCTTGCGACCCTTGACCACTTACCTTAATGCTAGAAGCCAACTGACGCTCAAGGGTTTTATGCGGGGACAGCCAAGTATCCTTTCGGTCACTGCGGGTGAGAGAGACCACTTCTGAGACTGCAAAAAATAAAGTAGAGAATAAGGAAAGTATAAAGAAAGAAAAAAGTGATAGAGCAACAGAGAGAGGGTAGTCCTGAGGTAGAGGTGAAGATAAAGTCACCCCACCTGAAGAAACAATCATGGTGTTCCCCACTAAGGAGGAAGTACCCATACAAGGAAAGACAAGACCACAACGGTCAGCCAGTCCAAGTGTGGGGGGAATGCGCAAGAGGCCCACTCCAACCTCCGCACCCCTAATTAATAAACATGCAATATCAAAAAAGAATGAACACCTAGGCCAACTGGTATGGATTCCCTGTTAAATAACAATATGATAGACCAGGACTAGTGGTGCAGTAAGATACTATTTAGAGGGCAGGTATATGTAAACATGGAAACAAGAGTCCCTTGCCCATGAGTCCAACATAAGTCCAACTCAAGAGACATGAAAAAAAAAAAAAAATGGAAAGTAGAGAACCCGTAGGAGGCAGGGTCAATCATAGGTGATAAATGGTCCTGGGGTGTTGCAGCTTAAGCCAGTGGTTTAGAAAAAAGGCCTGGTCGAGGTCACTTCTAGTAAATTAGGCACAACTGAGTCAGTAATGCAGAAAAAAAAAGCGTGGAATGGCAAAAATGCCTGGGGTCTAGGGGGGTCCCGTCCCAACAAAGAGAGTCAAAAATTGTAGTGAAGACGAGAGAGTCCCCTCAGAGTCATGGAGGAGGTCCATCTTTAGCTTTCTTGCTTCTGGGTGTTATCCAGAGGGAGGTGAGAGGGCTAGATGGTGGCGGGCGTTTGGACAATTCAGAGGAAAAAGCCTGCATAGGGGATGGAGGATCCGCAGGAATGAGGAAAAGCTTTCGTAACAGAAGTTCCCCTTCTTGGAGTGATGAAAATCGAAATGATTTGCCATTGAAATCAAATTTCAGACCGAAAGGGAAGAGCCACCAATATTTGATGTTTTTTTGCGTCAAAACCGTCAGAAGTGGTTTAAGAGACCTCCTCTTCTGGATGGTGAAGGGCGAGATGTCTGCGTAGATTTGTATCTGGTGTCCCAGTAGTTGTATCTGCGGGGTCGTTCGGGCCCTCAGCATGACCTCCTCCTTTACGCTAAAGTAGTGTGGCTTTACTACTATATCACGCAGAAGACCATCCTGGTGGGGGGGGGGGTCCCAGAGCCCTATGTGCACGATCCAGCTCTAGCCTGTGAGCCCTGATGTCAGGGATGAGTGTTCTGATGAGAGAATGAACTGCGTTGGGGATGTCCGTTATGGACTCAGGCAGACCCCTGATCCGGATGGTGAAGGGCGAGATGTCTGCGTAGATTTGTATCTGGTGTCCCAGTAGTTGTATCTGCAGGGTCGTTCGGGCCCTCAGCATGACCTCCTCCTTTACGCTAAAGTAGTGTGGCTTTACTACTATATCACGCAGAAGACCATCCTGGGGGGGGGGGGGTCCCAGAGCCCTATGTGCACGATCCAGCTCTAGCCTGTGAGCCCTGATGTCAGGGATGAGTGTTCTGATGAGAGAATGAACTGCGTTGGGGATGTCCGTTATGGACTCAGGCAGACCCCTGATCCGGAAATTCAGTCTTCTGGACCTGTTTTCAAAATCGTCAATTTTAACAAGAGCCCCTTCCAATTGATCGTGCAATTCCTGAAAGCGATCGGAATTCTGGTTTACTCGATCGATCGTGGCATCGACTCTTTTTTCAATACTGTCAATTTGGGAGCCCAGTATTTGGAGATCAGCCTTTATATCAGAGGTGATTCTGGATGCAGTTTGAGCCAAGCCCTTGTCTAGCATTTCAGCAAATTTGGAGAACATGAGGTAAATGTCCTGAGGCTGAGAGACATGCTGGGGCTGTGAGGTGTGCTGGGCTGCATCCTGGTAAGAAACATTAGGCCTGGGGATGTGAGCTTCTGAGGGGGAAAGTCCCTGAATCTCCTCCAGGGTCTGGTTAAGAAGGGATACTGTGGTGGCTGGGGACAGTGGGCCTCCGCTGATTGTGGGTGAGGGGACCCCTCCACATACCTCCCACCTGGCCCGTCTGGGCGGGCCCGATCTCAAAAGGACTTGGTCGGTTCCTTCTCACCCGTCAAACTTCTTTTTGTAGCCTTTTTGAACGATGATTGTCTGGACCTCCAAGATCTGGAAAATTCCTGCCGAGGCCTATAACTGCGCGCCTCCCTGGCACGATCTTGATTTGATTCCTTGGAAACAGTCTTCTTTGGTTTTGCAGGCGCCTGTCTTGGGGAAGAAACCCTGACTTACCCCCAGTGGCCCGAGTTATAGCACTATCCAACTTATTCCCAAAAAGTGACGAACCGTCAAAGGGAATCCGGCACAAAACCTGTTTTGATGCAGGATCGGCTAGCCAAGGACGGAGCCACAGGGCAAGCTTGGCAGTCACGGAAGATAGCATAACTTGAGCCACCAGCCGAATAATGTCAATTGAGGCCTCCCCCAAGAAAGCCGAAGCCAGCCTCAGTTCCTGGATGGGTGAACTTTTGGCTAGATCTTCTGATACACCTCTTAGTGTCTCGTCGACATTGTCAGACCAGACCTCCATCGCTCTAGACAAGGCAGCCAGAGCCAGGGCTGGCTTACAAGCCATGCCTGCCGCTTCAGGTCAGAGTCTATCCTTCTATCCAGAGCGTCTTTGAAGGAGACTGTGTCCTCTAAAGGAATGGTCACATGTCTGAACAACCTCATTACTGCCGCTTCCACCAGAGGGGATGATTCTAACTGCTTTACTTTGTCTTCTTTGAATGGGTAAAGTCTCTGAATTTTGGAAAGGAGAGAGTTCTTCTTCTCTACTTTTCCCCACTCTACCGTGATAATTTCCCCCAATTCTGACATAAAAGGAAAGCTGATACGCTCCTTCTTCAATTGTTTGAAAAATTTTCTCTGCTTCGCCGGAGCCGCCACTGGCTCTTCCCAATTCAAAGTTTCCTTGATAGCTTTGACCAAAGGAGGGAGCAGAGAAAAGTCAAAACCGGAACCAGCCTCATCTTCCTCAGATTCACTATCTGAGAGGACAGCGGATGGATGGCTAGGTAAAGATGATTCCTAAGTGTTCTGAGCCTGAGCATCCCTCCCTGAAGATCTTGGAGACTCTACAGGAGAAATATGGGGGGCCTCCAACTTCTTTAGACTGTCCTTGACCATCTTCTCAACCAGAGATTTCAATTGTTGGTCGGAGTCACTCCTTTCGCCAGTTGCTTTCACATAGCAGGCATCATAAAGGGACATGTCTACAGGGACATGAGCCCTACACCCCCAACATAATCCTTCTGAATGGCTGGAGCGAGCCGTGGAAAGTCGGGATGGTTCCTGGCTACGGTGACTAGATCTCGCAGGAGAACCGTGATGTCTGGATCTGAAAGAGGAGTGGGACTTTGACGAATCACTTCCTCTGTGAGAACTCCAGTGTTTTGGTAGACCTAGAATGGCTGACAAAGAGAAAGACAGATCCAACCGTGTCAGTGGAACAAAACATATAATGATGTTCCACCATCCCCCCTCCCCCAGCAGGCATCCCAAGGGAATACCCCCTATGAAATACCTGCTGCTCGAGGGCTGGCCACTAGCAGGCGGTGACGGATCCAGGGATCTGGAAGGGTCCATTATAGCTGCAAACAGACAAACCAATTTAAAAACCAAACAGCCATTAAAAAAAAGGTAGCACACCTGTCCCCTAAAGATTCCCTACCTTTTCCAGAACAAAACGGGGTCTCAGGAGTGCTGCTACAAGCTTACAGGCATTCCAAAAGCCTATAAGCTATTTTTGCCTTTTAAATTTGCCACCTATCGTGACATCATCGACGCGACGGCCACGACGCTAGTGTGCATGCGCGAGTACCGCTACGCGCAATGCGCAAACCAAGCCTCGTTCTCGCGCCGGCCCCGCGCATGCGCAGACGAACGAGAAAGGAGCTCGGCGGTTGGAACGCAGAAGGAACCAGCTGCCATGTTAGCCAGACACACCGCACCAACGGCGTGTGGGGACACAGGGACAAAAAGGGGAAAAACGGACACCATACATATACAAAAACTGGCTGCCATGACAAAGCAAAGATACAACTCACCCCTCCTGCGATCGATCACCTGGCCGAAGGTAAGCCAAAAACATACTTGCCGGACTTGTGGGGAAACAGTCACCTGCTAGTAGCTAGGATAATGACCAAAACACAGTTTTGCCTTGTCAGTGACCAGGAATACACCTCTTCAGCGCCTCTTCCATATGCCCCTTTCCATACTCCGCTAGTAGCTAGAGCTTATTGGAAATGCGCGACTCCGAGTCGCTCGGCCAGTCCTTATCGCAGGAGGAACCGATAATCTTCGGGTAGAAAGACATAAGCTAGGTCCTTCGGAGGAGGACAAAAAAAAAACACGGCCTCTGGCAGGGAGCAAAGATTTATGGGAGTAGCGTCCTATAGGGTAGTGGAGGCGGGACTAAACCCACACGTTGGCTGCCATGGAGTCTGTCAGGAAAGTAGTTTTATTAATACAGAAATAATATTCAATTACAAATAAAAACAAGACAATAATTCATGTATGTCACCAAAACAGTTAACCACGGATTGGGGGGGATCACAGTGGGACAATTCATCTCAGAAAACAACTCGACTAGTTTCGTGGACAATAGCTGCTTCATCAGGAGCGTATCTGTGGATTAATTAACAGATGATCAAGGAACAGTATAAATGCCCTGAGGCATAAACAATAAACAGTTTGACATGACATTTAAACGAAGTAATTGGTGCATAAGGGGGAGAAGGAGCCAAACTGCTTACCCTTGTCCCGACATGCCCTGATCGCAGGGCATAATCACCAAAGTTGATCACTACAAAACATGATGGACCTGAATCTGGAAGGATAAGTTGAGACAGAAGGTAGGTGTAGTATGAGCCTTCAGAGCCACACAATAGCGGACCAGTGAAAGGTGATGAATTTGTGAATGGTCTAGTGGTCTGTTGTAGAACACCATTATAATATACTCAGCTGTTCAGTAAAATTGTTAGATACAGCCAATGCACTTACTCTACATTTTATATCTATGTAGGACTAAAAATCTGAAAACTGCAGAACTAATTGTCCCCTTTGTTACCGCCAGACAATGTACATGACTAATCTTGGAACATTTTCCTAGTCCCTGAACCTCACCACTAATCTGCTGTCTGCTGTATACTTCACAAGACACTTTTCTGTCATTGGTAGGTGCCCTCCAATATACCATCGCACAGATTTATTGTGAAGACGGTATTATATTGGGCTTAAGAAACCAATGTTTCAAGGCCTTGCAGGGTCCCTTTCTCAAGGCAACATAGTGACGATTGTGTTATCTTGAATAAGGGACCCTGTGAGTTTACACAGCATTGGTTTCTTATGCTTTATGTGATGCTGTCTTTACAATAAACACATGCAATGCATCTATTGCATTTAGTTCTGGCACTACACCATTTGTGGCATTCATTTTGAGTACCCATAATTACAAGACCAAGAATGAGTGCAGCTTCTTTTTTGACTTTATAGAGTTTCTTTGATGAGGACGGAGCTGACACCACAGTTGATGTCTCCCCCATCTTTGCGAATAGCTCTAGTGTCACCAGGCTATGGACACTTTTGCACCTCTGTGGACAACATACAGAGAAGGAGGCAACAACTTATTGGCTGGATGGCAGAATATACAATCAACACTGCTGTGGAAAACAATATAAAATGCCGATACAGCAGGCAAAAAAATTAAGTGATTCTCTTTTTCTCAGACACAGCAGCTGCCTTTGGCTTTGGTTCAGACACAAACTTGTCTCAAGTTTTGAAAAGACTCTAGAAAAAATAGCTGATCTGGAATTATATGGACTTACTCTATCTCAATACTAGCGATTGTGAAAAATTCTGAAAGGGTTCTGTATTCACAATCAACCCACAAGTGTACTGAACTACATGCTAATGGTTATTGAAGAGGTGAAAAACTCAAACAAAACTATTCTTTTCATTGGTGTACGGACTCTCTCAAATATTTGCGTGTAAACATAACCTCCTCATATTCAACCTTGTATCAAGCTAACTACCCCCCCACTCTTTTGGGACATTGATAGACTCCTGCGGCAATGGGATGCTTACCCCATCTCTCTTTTAGGCCGCATCAATGTCCTAAAGATGTCTATAATGCCAAGACTCTTTTACTTGTTCGACACACTCCCGATTCCTATTCCCATGTCACAACTAAAGGCCATGCAGAGAATATTTCTTATCTTTATCTGGCACTACAAGACACATAGGATGGCAAGTTTGGTAATGTTGGCCCCCAAGTCGCGAGGCGGATTGGGAGCACCAGACCTTATCAAATATTATTTAATTTTAATTATTATTTTTATTTTATTTAATATTACAATTATAACTTGGTCATCCAGAATGGCACCTACTATCTGGGCAGAGATTGAGATGAGCATCACTAGACCGGTACATATATGTGCCATGATATGGACAGATTTAATCTCTTCCTTATGTCAACTCAGAAGCATATGCCTAGGCCCAATGCTATTCTCCCTTGACATATGGAAGAAATGCTCACGTCAGTTTTCCCTTGCTTCCCCATGTCCCCCGCCTGTTAAATGTACTGTTCAACCCTGATATTCCTGACAGTTTATCATACGAAAGAATGCTTCCATGGACGCAGGCAGGTATATTCCAGCTTCAAAACATTATACACCCCTTTACCAGAATGATTATATCATTTGAAGAATTGCAAAAGAAATACCAGTACAGGGACCTCGGCTATGGAATGCTCTACCGAACAACATCCACTTGGAAGAAAACCATCAGGCCTTCAGGAAAAAACTCAAGACCCACCTCTTCTAATATCGCAGGACAACAAGAGCAGACAAGCGACTTGAGGCGATTCAGTTCGCATTTGCAGCGCTATACAAATAATTCATTCATTCAGATCCCTAAACAACTATTCTACTCCTATCTTCAAATTAGACACTACTTTGCCTCTAAATCCCTCACTTTAAGCCTTGATAAACCTACCTGTTCGAACTCTTTTGTGCTCAAGGACCATACCAGACCCATCTCATTACTGACATCTATAGGTTCCTACATAACGCTACTCCTATTACTGACACATCCCATTCCTATATGCGAAAAAGGTCTCAGGTGATAAACCGCTCTATCTCCCTTCTTCAATGGCAGAAGATTTGGGAAGCTATTTCCAAGTCATCACAATGTGTAGAACAAAAATAGATGGCCTACAAGATATTACTCTTCTGGTATAAAACCCCTGAAATTATACACAAATACGATCCTAAGACTCCTCGGGTGTGTTGGAGATGCCGGGAGGACATAGGCTCCCATTTTCACATCTTTTGGGACTGCCCCCATTCTGGATGGCTATTCAGACCTTTATACAACATCTGTTCAATATTTCCCTTCCATTAAACCCTATACACTTTCTATTAAGTCTACTGTTCCCTGGACTCTCCAAACATACCCAAAAATTGGCTACCTTTATTCTACTTGCTGCAAAAAGGGCTACGGTGGCTCTCCCCCTTCCAACCATCTCTTTCACAAGTCCTACAAACGCCGGAACAGATATGTCGAATGGAGCGTCTTACTGCAATAATACATGATACCCTCCCGCAATTTTCTAAAACCTGGGATCTATGGGATCATTCAAACTTAATCCTGGTATCAGTTCCATTCCATCCACTGAAATATTACATGCCTGAAGCTATCTATTTATCTGCCTGATACCCCTTTATTTGTTATTATTGATCTGATTCCCTACCCTCTTTTTAACTGTTCCCCTTCCTCTGCCTATATCTTTATTGTAATATACAGCTAATAGTCTAGATCTCTGCTGTTTTGGTAGCGATGTGACTGTTTTGAACAATTTTTTTATTTATTTTTTATTTTTTTCTTCTTATATTCTTTCCCCAAATACGTTATATAATGTATACAAAATCTAAATGTTTATACGCATATTTCTGTTCTGTTAATTTTTTTCTTTTCAATAAAAATTACAATTTAAAAAGAAGAGGTGAAAAAACAAAAATAGTTTTTAACTTACATTAAATACTCTTAAGCCACCTTGTCATTCTACTTCCTATCTTTCATACACTATACCCTATATCATACACCATAAAGCTGCCTCACAATCATCCCATATTAAACATTTGGGATTAGCTAAATATATATCACTTCGACACAGGTTCAGCGAATGTTACCGAAGTTCAGATCCCAAAATCCAAACCCATTGGAATTTGAATCTAGGAAATTAGTCAAGGTATTGTGAACAATGGGAATAGAGAGCTGGAAAGTAGCCTAGGGATATGTGCCAATGCACAATGCAATGCAAAATGCAATGCAAAATGCAATGCAAAATGCAAGCATTATTGTTAAGTGGGGAGAGAGTCTTTTCAAGTGGCTTGAAAGGCAACAATGAAAACCCTTCAAATTAAATGCTTAAAGGATACCTTAGAGCTGTTTGCAGTTTCACGGAATATTACAATACTCAGGGTCAGCATCAGCAACACTGTATCATGGCATCACATAAATTGCATATGTAATAGTTTAGTTTACTTTAACATTAATAATTGCCTTACATACAGTAGCAGCAACCTAATATGGTTGATTATCACAAAAAAATCTATTACAAACATATACTTAACCACTTAAGGACCAAGCCTCTTTCTGAGATTTGGTGTTTACAAGTTAAAAACATTTTTTTTGCTAGAAAATTACTTAGAACCCCCAAACATTATATATTTTTTTTCTAACACTCTATAGAACAAAATGGCGGTCGTTGCAATACTTTCTGTCACAGCAAATTTGCACAGCAGTCTTACAAGCACACTTTTTTTGGAAAAAATACACTTTTTTGCATTAAAAAATAAGACAACAGTAAAGTTAGCCCAATTTTTTTTTACATTGTGAAACATAATGTTACGCCGAGTAAATTAATATCCAACATGTCACGCTTCAAATTTGCGCCCGCTCGTGGAATGACGACAAACTTTTACACTTAAAAATCTCCATAGGCGATGTTTAAAAAATTCTACAGGTTGCATGCTTTGAGTTACAGAGGTCTAGGGCTAGAATTATTGCTCTCGCTCTAATGATGACTAGGGATGAGCCGAACACCCCCAGGTTTGGTTCGCAGCAGAACATGAGAAAAAATTGTGTATTTTTCTCATGTTTAGAACAATACCACAGCAAAACATTTCTAAAGGTAAAGATGTAATTTAAAAATACTTGCGGCTGTAATGTATTGTCAGGTCCTGGCAATATAGATGAAAATCATTGAAAAAAATGGCATGGGTCCCCCCCCAGTCCATTACCAGGCCCTTTGGGTCTGGTATGGATCTTAGGGACTCAAATAAAAAAAACACTGTGGGGGTCCCCCAGGCCCCCACGCACTATATACTCTGAACAGAAGTATATATACTATACAGCCTGCCCTATATACTCTGCAGAAAATTGGGGCTTAGGTGTTGGTGGTACCAGAACACTGTAACCCCTCACAGTAACTCTTTGTGAGCACAGGAACGGGCCCTGTTGTGAAATACTATATAAAAAAATTTAATTACATGCCCCTGTTAAACAAGGGCAGAAAAATTGGGCCTTTAATGGTGGTGGTGGTGGTACCAGAACACTGTAAGCCCTCACAGTAACTCTTGGTGGGCGCAGGAAAGGGCCCTGCTGTGAAATATTATATCAAGAATTGTAATTACATGCCCCTGTTGAACAGGGGCAGAAGAATTGGGCCTTTTAACATAACCTCCTCATACTCAACTTTGTATCAAGCTAACTATCCCCCACTTTTTCGGGACATTGACCGGCTCTTGCGACAATGGGATATTTACCCCATTTCTCTATTGGGGCCGCATCAATGTCCTGAAGATGTCTATAATGCCAAGACTCCTTTACCTATTTGGCACACTCCTGATCCCTATTCCCATGGCACAACTTAAGGCCATGCAGAGAACATTTCTTAATCTTCATCTGCCACTATAAAACACACAGGATCTCGAGCTCAGTAATGTTTGCCCTCAAGTCACGGGGCAGGTTGGGAGCCCCAGATCTTATTAAATATTATTTTGCCACAAACAATTATCACTTGGTCCTCCAGAATGGCACCCAACATATGGGCAGAGATTGAAATGAGCATCACTAGACTGGTACATCTCTGTGGCATGATCTGGGCAGATCTAAACTCTTCAATATGCCAACTTAGAAACATATGCCTAGACCCAAAGTTATTCTCCCTTGCCATATGGAAGAAATGCTCCCGTCAGTTCTCTCTCGCATCCCTGTGTCCCCCGCTGTTAAATGTGCTGTTCAATCCCGATATCCCTGACAGCCTATCATACAAATGAATGCTTCCATGGACACAGGCAGGCATTTTCCAGCTTTGAAACATTGTACATCCCCTCACCCATACAATTCTACCCTTTGAAGAATTTCAAAAGAAATACCAGATCCCTAAACAATTATTCTACTCCTACCTTCAGATTAGACACTACTTTGCCTCTAAATCCTCTACTTTGAGCCTTGATAGACCTACCCCGTTTGAACTCCTGTGTGCTCAAGGACCGTATCAGACTCATCTCATTACTGACATCTACAGGTTCTTACATAATGCAACCCCTATTACTGACACCCCCCATTCTTATATGCAAAAATGGTCCCAGTTAGTGAATCGCTCTATCTCTCTTCCTCAGTGGCAGAAGATTTGGGAAGCTATTTCCAAATCATCACAATGTGTGGAGCAAAAAGAGACGGCTTATAAAATATAATTTTTCTAGTATTAAAACCCCTGAAATTATACATAGATACAATCCTAAGACTCCTCAGGTATGTTGGAGATGCCGGGTAGGCATTGGCTCGCACTTCCACATTTTTTGGGACTTCCCCCTGATACGCCCATTTTGGATAACCATTCAGACCTTTATACAGGATTTGTTTAGTAACTCCCTCCCACTGGATCCTGACCACTTTCTGTTAAGTCTGACGATCCCTGGACTTTCCAAACATGCCCAAAAATTGGCCACCTTTATTTTGCTTGCTGCAAAAAGGTCTATACCCTTGCGGTGGCTTTCCCCCTCCCAGCCTTCTCTCTCACAGGTCCTACAAACGTTGGAGCAGATATGGAACGCCTTACTGCAATAATACATGATACCCTCCCGCAATTTTCCAAAATCTGGGATTTGTGGAATCATTCGGACCTTAATCCTGGTATTAGTTCCCTATCACCTGCTAATGTGCCACTCCCCTGAAACGCCCACTCACTGGGCACCCATTTATCTGCCTGATGTTCTTTTGGTATATATTTATTGTTTTTTTTTCTTTCTCTTCTTTTATCTGATCCTCTTCATTTACTTTTATTTCCCTTGAATTATATAGCTAAGTCTAGATTTTTGTTGCATTGGTAGTGATTTGACTGTGACTGTCTGACTGACTGTTTTGAAAAAATCTTTTTTCAGATATGATATATGTTGTATAAAGCTGAATGTTTCTACACATGTTTTTGTTTGTATGGAAATTTTTCAATAAAAATCACAATTTAAAAAAAATAAATTGGGCCTTTGGTGGTGGGGGTGCCACAACACTGTAAGCCCTCACAGTTACACTTGTTGGGCGTAGGAACGGGCCCTGCTATGAAATATTATATCAATAATTGTAATTACATGCCCCTGTTAAACAGGGGCAGAAAAATTGGGCCTTGAGTGGGGGTGGTGGTGCCCTAAACCAAAAATATTGTTGGAAGCTAGCATCATCAAGATTGAGGAGGAATAGGATAGTCAGCATAGGCAGTCTTCAATGGATCCTACATCCATAGAAAATGTAATCAGTTACATCAGCATCAGGTACTTGATAGCTGCTGATGCAAGACTGATTATTTTTTATGAATGTGAGCCTATCAACGGAGTCTATGTACAAGCACACTCTTTGATCCATTACAAACCCTCCAGCAGCATTGAATGTGCGTTCAGAAAGAACACTGGATGCAGGACAGGCCAGTAGCTCAATTGCATTTTGAGAAAGTTCTGTCCAGTGGCCATCCTCATGACCCAGTAACCCATGTTCTGTTGGAAAGTTCTCCAAGTCTGCTCTTGCCCCTAGATATTCCTGCACCATGTAATGCAGAAGCTGGTGATGGTTGCTTGAACCGATCATACCTTGGTGCTGAGGACTGAAAAATAGTTTATAGGCATCAGCCAGCCACCTTCTCCACCGCTCTTCCTCAAACTGAACAAAGCCTCAGCAACACGTTGTCCAGCACCAGGAAATTGTAACCTCCCAGGGTCTGGAAATGCATTGCACAAACCTTTCTTCAAGGCCTCCTGAAGATGTTTCATCCTCTGCTCCCTCTGCGAAGGCAGGGTGAGTTCTGCAACCTTACCTGCCAGCCAGTAATGATCCCTCTCCTTGATGCCATGAATCCTAGGGTCCTTTCGCAGGCTTTGCAGAATCAGGGAGGCCATGCAGCCTAAGTTTGAAAAAGGCATTCGATTCTGAGTCCTCTGGGTCACTAAGGATCACATGACCTGTAACTACCTCCTCCCAGCCATGTACAACTTCTTGGGTTTCTGGGGACTGAAAACCATCCCTTGAAGACTGCTGCTGAGTGTTATCTTCTATATCCATGCTGACACAATCCTCCTCCTCCTCCTCTACTTCCTGTGTGTTTGGTGGGCCTGCAGGAATGCTATCTGGATAAAGGGGGCCTTGAGAGGTAAGGAAGTCCTCCTCTTCCTCCCACTGTTCTGCCTCAAATGCCCTGCCCATTATTCCACGAATCATGTGCTCCAACAGAAAGACTAGAGGGACAGTGTCACTGATGCATGCATTGTCGCTGCTCACCATCCTTGTGGCCTCCTCAAATGGTGACAGGACAGTGCATGCATCCTTGATCAGTAGCCACTGGCGTGAAAAAAAGAAGCCAAGCTCCCCTGACCCTGTCCTCCTGCCATACTGGCACAGGTACTCATTTATGGCCCTCTTCTGCGTGTGCAGTCACTGCAGCATTGCCAACGTTGAGTTCAACCTGGTGGGCATGTCACAAATGGGGCGGTTGGTGGGCAGGTTGCATTCCCTTTGAATGTCAGCCAGCCAAGCACTGGCATTGTATGACCACAGACTTTTTTTGGCCTGCCTCAGGAGATCCTGTAAGCCTGGGTACCTGCTCAAGAACTGCTGCCCCACCAAATTCAGGATGTGTACCAAACAGGGAAATTGGGTCAAGTGTCCCTGTCGAAGGGCCTGGTGTCATTGTCGCATACAACTATTCCTGGCGGAAGCTGGCAGGGCGTCAACCACCTCTGAGCCTGCCCCTGCATAACTGACAGAATATCTGCCTCAGTGTGGCTCCTGTTCCCTAAGCAGACCAACTCAAGCACCACATGGCATCTTTTTGCCTGACTGCTTGCGTAGCCCCTTTAACGCTTATGGAGCCCAGCTGGATCAGAGGACATACAGGAAGAAGAAGAGGAGGGGGTGGAGGAGAGAGCTGTGGCAGAATCACCACTAGCATTTTGGAGGCGTAGTGGCAGAACAAGCTCCAACAATACTGAACCCTGTCCTGCATCCTTCCCAGTTGCCAGCAGAGTTACCCAGTGCACCATGAAGGAAAGGAAACGTCCCTTCCTATGCCTGCTGGACCATGAGTCAGCAGTAATATGAACCTTACTGCTGACCACCCTGTCCGATGAGGCCAAAACATTGCCTTCCACATGTCTGTAGAGAGCCGGAATGGCCTTCCATGAAAAGAAATGGCATTTTGGAACCTGCCACTGAGGTACAACACATTCCGCAAGCTGAAAAGGCAGCAGTTGCAGTTCTAGCAATTTGGCAAAGCTAGCATTCAGACGCTGAGCATGTGGATGGCTGGGACAAATTTCTTTTTATGGTTCAGCAACTGGGGTAGGGAGATGTGCCTGCTAAAATCAGATGGTGGTGTACTGCTTACAGTTTGGTTGCAAGTACTTGGGACACCTATTACTATACCTTCATTCCTCTCAGTGCAGGTTTTTGAGAGGACTGGAGGTATAGTGGGGTTGGAGATCCCAGATGAGGAGCAAGGAGAAGTCTGCCTTTTTCTTTGATGTGGGTCTTTCAAGTGCTGTTGCCAATGGACTGCATGGCAGGTCGTCATATGTCTGGTCAAGCATGTGATGCCCAAGCAGCTGCTGTTCTGGCCACACTTGATCTGCTTCAGACATAGGTTGCAAACAGCAACGGTGCAATCTGCTGCACACGTGTTGAAAAAGGCCCACACCATGGACATTTTTAAAGTCAGTGGGGCGTTGATCTGCTTCAGACATAGGTTGCAAACAGCAACGGTGCGATCTGCTGCACACGTGTTGAAAAAGGCCCACACCATGGACATTTTTAAAGTCAGTGGGGCGTTGATCTGCTTCAGACATAGGTTGCAAACAGCAATGGTGCAATCTGCTGCACGCGTGTTGAAAAAGGCCCACAACAAGGACATTTTTAAAGTCATTTGGAGTCAGCAGCGCCTTGCACCTGCGGAGCTCTGCGGTGTGATACAATTGGGTGGCTGCCCATAAGTTGTCCCCTAGAGGACATCCTGCCTCGCTGGAGTTGTGCCTCCTCCTCTCTTCTCACAGGCACCCAAGTACAGTCACTGACTTCATCATCCCCTCCCTCCTTGTCACTGGAGCAAACTTGGGGGAACATGACTGCCAGTTTCTTGTCCTTCTTGGGCACCCCCTCTCTCCAGGCTCACGTTACTCCCTTCAACATCGGATCCTTCAAATCGCTGTGCATCCTCCAGCAGCATGTTACTCAACACTGTGGTTGAATAATTCTGGGGACTCCTCCATGCATGATAGTGGGGCTACAGAAGGAGTGACTGAGGACAAGGAGCCAGTGGAATAGGCCACTTTTGCAGCTGCATTGGAAGGCAAACTACTCTGAGCCTGGATGACAGAGGATGAGGAGGATGAGGATGGCTTTGTTATACACTCCACCAACTCTTCTGCATGTCCTGGCTCAATAACATGGCCAGCAGCAGAAAAAAAGGACAAGCGTGCCCCACGGCCACCTCTGTCCATGACCAGCACTGTTGACTGTAGACACAGAGGCTGCTTGCCCTCTTTTAGTGGCCTGTGAGTGTCTGCCTCTCCTTGGTGGCCTACCGGACTTGATGTATATTTTGTTTTGCAACACCACACTACACTGTATTTGATATTGTGTACACCGCCTGCACTGTATTAGCAACTGTACTACGGCTGCACTGTATTGTGTACTGTGTACACCACCAGAAGTGTAGTAGACACTGTACACACTGTATTAGATACTGTATACACCACCAGAAAAGTAGAAGAAAATGTACTATGGCTGCACTGTATTGTGTACACCACCAGAAGTATAGTAGAAACTGTACACACTGTATTAGATACTGTGTACACCACCTGCACTGTATTAGCAACTGTACTACGGCTGCACTGTATTGTGTACTGTGTACACCACCAGAAGTGTAGTAGAAACTGTACACACTGTATTAGATACTGTGTACACCACCTGAAGTGTATTAGAAACAGTACACCACGGAATGCACTGTAGATATATTCTACATTGGATGCAGAGTATATATATATATATATATATATATATATATATATATATATATTGTAACGAAAAATATAAATTACTGCGCTATCTATGTAGAAATTAGTTAACTAAATACATGTGAATCCAAAAAAATCGCTGCAACCTCTTGTGAGACACACACAATAATATACAATTCAAAAAGTTTAGGTTGCGCTGATTAATAGTGAGAATGCCAATTGAGTGAAACAAAAACAAAAGAATGAACCATTCTACAAACAAAAAGTGGTACAAAATAATACATTTAGTTAAAAAAAATCACTATTGAGTCCTTGATGAAAGAAAGAGCCAAGAAAGTCCATATGCTGAAAATGGTGCATTAATATATTCCTCCACGGTGGTACACAAGCATAACACCACAAGAAAAGTGCACAATAGGAAATGGGATACACTGTTTTTGATAAACTAATGCATCAATATCTGATTTATTGAATTTAATGCCCAAGCAGCTGCTGTTCTGGCCACACTTGATCTGCTTCAGACATAGGTTGCAAACAGCAATGGTGTGATCTGCTGCACACGTGTTGAAAAAGGCCCACACCATGGACATTTTTAAAGTCAGTGGGGCGTTGATCTGCTTCAGACATAGGTTGCAAACAGCAACGGTGCGATCTGCTGCACACGTGTTGAAAAAGGCCCACACCATGGACATTTTTAAAGTCAGTGGGGCGTTGATCTGCTTCAGACATAGGTTGCAAACAGCAATGGTGCAATCTGCTGCACGCGTGTTGAAAAAGGCCCACACCAAGGACATTTTTAAAGTCATTGGGGAGTCAGCAGCGCCTTGCACCTGCGGAGCTCTGCGGTGTGATACAATTGGGTGGCTGCCCATAAGTTGTCCCCTAGAGGACATTCTGCCTCGCTGGAGTTGTGCCTCCTCCTCTCTTCTCTCAGGCACCCAAGTACAGTCAGTGACCTCATCATCCCCTCCCTCCTCATCACTGGAGCAAACTTGGCAGTATGATGCAGCTGGGGAACATGACTGCCAGTTTCTTGCCCTTCTTGGGCACCCCCTCTCTCCCCTCTCTCACGTTACTCCCTTCCTCAACCTGGGAACCAACATCGGAGCCTTCAAATCGCTGCGCATCCTCCAGCAGCATGTTACTCAACACTGTGGTTGAATAATTCTGGGGACTCCTCCATGCATGATGTTGGGCCTACGGAAGGAGTGACTGTGGACAAGTACTCTGATGAGCCTGAATGACAGAGGATGAGGAGGATAAGGTCGGCCTTGTTATCCACTCCACCAACTCTTCTCTTCTGCATGTTCTGGCTCAATAACACGGCCAGCAGCAGAAAAGACAAGAGTGCCCCACAGCCACCTGCAGAGTATGCACCATGTCCACGACCAGCACTATTGACTGTAGACACAGAGGCTGCTTGCCCTCTTTTAGTGGGCTGTGAGCATCTGCCTGTCCTTGGTGGCCTTCCGGACATGATGTATAGCTTGTTTTGCAACAACACAGTACACTGTATTAGATACTGGTGTACACCACCAAAAGTGTAGTGGAAACTGTACACACTGTATTAGATACTGTACTACGGCTGCACTGTATTGTGTACTGTGTTCACCACCAGAAGTATAGTAGATGCAGAGTATATATATATATATATATATATATATATATATATACATACACACACACACATGCACATATTGGTCTAGTATGTATATAAATAATGTATGGCAGTAGGCATAAAAAAGGTGAAATAGAAATGCATATTGCACGTTGAGTCGCATCAAGCGCTCCCATGCAATATGTATGTGGGATCCGGTAATACTTATTATGGGCCTATTGTATCTATCTTTTAATCAATGGGAATCGATGACTATAGATGGGGGAAGGGAAAGAAAAATGGGAAAAAGACGGGGAATGGACAAGTGGGCAGGGAACTAGCATGTGAATGTGAAAAAAGGGTGTATGTGAAGGGATGAGTGTGTGAGAAGAGGGAGAGGAAAAAGTGTGTATGGGCTGATCAGTGAAATTGGGATTGAAAAAAGGGGGGAAATAGCCTAGTGTGTGGATGAAAGGTTGAAGGAGCTAAAAAATAAGGAGTGTATGTGAAAAAGTGAGTGGACTAACAAACAGTGAATGTGGAAACAGTTCATTGAGGAAACCATGAATGCCAACATGTACTGTGACATACTGAAGCAGAGTATGATCCCCTCCGTTTGGAGACTGGGCCGCAGGGCAGGATTTCAACATAATAATGACCACAACACACTACTGCTTGCTAAAGAACCTGGCCAAGCATGTCTTCAGACCTAAAACCTATTGAGCATGTGTGGGGCATCCTCAAAAGGAAGGTGGAGGAGCGCAAGGTCTCTAACATTCAACAGCTCCATAATGTCATCATGGAGGAGTGGAAGAGGACTCCAGAGGCCACCTGTGAAGCTCTGGTGAACTCCATGTCCAAGAGGGTTAAGGCAGTGCTGGAAAATAATAGTGGCCACACAAAATATTGACACTTTGGACCCAATCTGGACATTTTCACTTAGGGGTGTACTCACTTTTGTTGCCAATGGTTTAGACATTAAAAAATGAAAAATGAAACAGTTATACAAGCTGTTCACTCTTTCTTCAGTGTTGTCAAGATATATTAAAATAATTTCAAAAATGTGGCACCCTGCCTTTGGCCAATTATGGCTCTCTTAGCAGAGGGCACTGTGATTGGTCAAAGCATGCAGGTCAGGTGCATGCTTTGGCCAATCATCATACAGCAATGCACTGCAATCTGCATTATGAGGCATTCCGCGGCGCCCCATGATGTTCGCTGTTCTGCGAACGGACGTACACCCGATGTTCGGGTCGAACTTATGTTCGATCCGAACATCAAGCTCATCCCTAGTGATGACCTTAAAGTGAATAACTCAACACCTAGCTCACTATATGGATCACTTATGTATTTATACATGTTTATCATATCCCCCTTTAATCTCTTCTTCTTAAGAGAGAATAAATTCAGTTCCTCTAATCTGTCCTCATAGCTGAGCTCCTCCATGCATATTAACAGTTTGGATGCCCTTCTCTGCACTTTCTACAGTTCCCCAAAAACTGGTGCCTGAAGCTGAACTGGATATTAAAGATGAGGTCTTACTAATGATTTGTACAGAGACAAAATTATATCTTTCTCTCTGGAATCTATACGTCTCTTAAAACAAGAAAGGACTTTGATCGCTTTGGAAACCGCAGCTTGTCATTGCATGCTATTATTAAGCTTATGATCTACCAAAACACCCAGATCCTTCTCCACCATTGATTCCCCCAATTGTACTCCCCCCATACACCACATGCTGATCTACTCAGCAGTAATGCCAAGAACCAGATATTTAATGATAATGAGGTTCCTACATTAGAACGACAATACCCAGTGCCCTCCCCCGAAATTACCCAGCATATGACAAGCTTTATAAAATCCGGCCACTTCTAAATTATTTTGGGGAAAAAGTCCAGTTATTTACCCCAGACCAACATATATGTGTGGATGAGTCGCTTGTCAAATTTACCAGCCGGCTGAGCTTCAAGCAATTTATCCCTAGCAAAGGGGACCGCTATGGGGTGAAAGTTTATAATATATGCAACTGAGCCACAGAGTACACTTATGCCTTCCTGGTGTACTTCCCCCTGAATGCCCAGACTAAATAGGATTAAGCAGGAAAGTCGTTTGGGACTTCATATACCCACTCCTGGAAAAGGGTTATCACCTGTTTGTAGATAACGTCTACACCAGTTTGCCCCTTTTCCGCAACCTTCACTGAAAGAAGACTCCAGCATGTGGCACAGTAAGAAAGAACAAGAAGGGCTTCCCTCAAAGGCTCGGAAATATGAAGCTAAGAAGAGGGGAGTCGGCAAGTCTGCGTAACAAAGAAATTCTGGCTGTAACGTGGAGGGACAGAAGGGAGGTTTACATGCTGTTCACAATAACACCTGTGTGGAAATCCCCAGAAGGAATGGCCCAATCCAAAAACCAGCATGTGTCCACGAATACAATTTGTTCATGGGGAAGTCGACTTCAGTGATTAAATGCTCGAACCTTACTTTGTCACAAGATAAGCAGACTCTCCGAACGCCAATCCCCGACAAAATCCCTCCAAGAAAACAGGTAAAAAACGTAACAAAAAAAGGTAGGGTGTATTCCAGGGGAGGAGTTAGAAGGGACACCTCTTATTATTCTCCCCGGTGTCCTTCCCAACCAGGCCTCTACATAGGTGACTGTTTCCGCCGTTACCATACTCCTCTACATTATTAATGAAGTATGGAAAACGGAATCCTCAATTCCTGTCAGTTACCTTCACACCCCTTATGCCTGCTCTGGAACTGACCCTGGACTGTTGGGCCACATTTTTTGCCTGCCTCTTGGACTGATCTTTTACCCTGCTACTGGAGTAGTGGGATTCATAACACAGGGGTCCCACATATGTGAGGGGCTCCAGAATTGCTTTTCTGGATGAAGACATTTTTTTGGGGGTTTTATCAATCTCGGATTAGGGTCTGGAGACCGGAGGTTTCATAGAGATTTGGGTGGGAGCAGCCTCTACCCCTGTCCCCATTCTGTTCTGACCAAGGCTATACTTCTGCCTGCTGCCTGTAAGACTTACTGCCATCAAGCCTCTGCCTGCTGTATGAACTGGTCACACCTTTGCCTGCTACCTGTTCTATGACACTGCTGACAATATCTCTGCCTTCACTGACCCTGGACTGTATATGGAAAGTATCCCTGCCTGCTGCCTGTACTGACTATGGACAATATTTCTGCCTGCTGCCTGGACAATTCCCTTCGCTGTGGCTGACCAAATTCTTGCCTGCTGCCTGAACCAGTGCTCTCCTCTTGTTAAAACTGCACTACTAATACCACAGGTGATCTTTTGTTTGCTCAGCAGAATGTATTTTGGGGTGTAATTTTTGGTATATACTTACTTTGTGTTAGAAATATATATATGTCCCTAGAACACCTGGCGGTGCTCCTTGCATGTACAGAGGTATGTGGCCAGGCTTTGTCTTGCACATGTGGTATTGCCAGAATGTATTTAGGGGTGCAATTTTTGCTTTGTACATCTTATAAATGAACAACTTTGTGTAAAAAAAAAGATGTGTTTTCATTTTCTTCCACATTTTACAAAAACTTATGGAAAAAATTACATGTTCAAATGACTCATTATGCCTCATAGAATATACCTTGGGGTGTTTTCTTTCCAAAATGGGGTCATTTTGTGGGCGTTTCCATTGCCCTGGTGCTCCAGGGCCTTCAAAATTGCAATAGGTAGTCAACAAGTTAGATGTGTAATTTATGCTCCTAGAACACCTGAAGGTGCTCCCTGCATGTTGGGCCTCTCTATCTGGCTAGGCTGTGAAAGAGTCTCACATATGTGGTATTGCCATACTCAGGAGGAGTAGCAGAATGTGTTTTGAGGTGTAGTTGCAAGTATGAATATGTCGTGTGAGAGAAATAACCTGTTAATATGACAACTTTGTGAAAAAAAAAGTAAAAATCTTAATTTTGCAAAGAATTGTGGGAAAAAAATACAACTTCTAAACACTCACCATGCCTTTTACTAAATTGCTTGGAATGTCTAATTTCCAAAAAGGGGTAATTTCCTGGCTTGTTAGGCTACTTTCACACTGGGGTGGGCGTCAGCGGTAAAGTGACAATATTTTTAGTACTATTTTTGGTGCTATTTGGCCGCTAGCGGCCGAAAAAGGGTTAAAACGCCTGCAAAGTGCTGCTGCAGGGCGGGGGACTTTAGGAGTTGTGTGTAGTTAATGGATTGAACTCCTATCATATGACATATGGAGTTGCCATCCTCCTTACGAATAATAGAATTCAAAAACCTCTAGGAATAGGATTTTTCAGGCAACACATAAATTTATAAAGAAATATACAAATTTATTAATAATTACATGAAAAACTGTTTTTCAATAGATACAAATTACATCATATAAGAAAGTGGTATAAAAACAAGACAGACGTTGTGGACGATACATGTGAAACTGGTGATAATTCCGACGCGTTTCAAACGGTCATTTTGCCACTCTTCCTCAGGGAATTTACATCACTGTCTACAAAGTATATCAAAAAACAACATACTTGTTACAACATAGTTTAAACACATTCCCATATAGTGACCCGAAACATATAAAGTCACTACACAGGAGTCAATGAAAGCCAACCCAGAAATTAGCCTTTACATAGACTTACATCAAAAAACATCATATATGGTACTTGCTTCCCCATGGACACCAGACCTTCAACCCCATCAGATGTCATTAATTCAGGGAGGAGATGACCCATATTTTTCTACAAGACGGCCTGGGAAAAGTTCCCCGCAAATTCTATTGCTGTTTGAAAAAAAAGCAGCACAAGGCTATAAGGGAATAAAATATAAATATATAAAAAAATATAAATATATAATATAAAAAATATATAATAGTTATCCACAGTGCGGCAGGCCTAAGATCTAGCAATAGAGCCCTCTAATAAATAACTTACCCACTGTCTTGATAGAAAACCTCCAAAGGTCCCGTAATGAGTGTCCAAAATTGAAAATCCTCCTTCAGCACACTGCTGAGGAGGGGGAAAGACGCCAAATGACCGTCTCAGGTGTCCTTATGTAGGTGAATCAGTTTCAGTCCTGCCCCCGTGGGTGTTACTCAGGCTTTCACACTGGAGTGAGAGGAGAGGCTATTTACAGGTGCTATTTTTAGCGCTATAGAGCCTATTAAGTGCCTCAGTGCGAAAGCAGCCTTATGCCGTGTACACACGAGCGTTTTTTTCCATCGGAATAAACTCTGAAGGTTTCTTTGACGGAATTCCGCTCAAGCTGTCTTGCATACACACGGTAACACCAAAGTCTGACCGTCAAGGATGCGGTGACGTACAACATGTACGACGGGACTAGAAAAAAGAAGTTCAATAGCCAGTAACCTATAGCTTCCGTCTCGTACTTGCTTCAGAGCATGCGTTGTTTTGATGTGTCGGAACAGCATACAGACAAGTAGTTTTCACGATAGGAATTGGTTCCGTCGGAAAAATTTAGAACATGTTCTCTTTCTAGGTCCGTCAGAATTTTTGAAATTTTTTTGTCCGATGGGGCATAAACACGATTGGAATATACGATGAAATGCTCCCGTGTACACAGCATTAGTGTTTCAAGAAATGAGAGGCTGTCAGTACATCAGATGTATTCAGGTGTGATACATTTTCAATGATTAGTACCATAGCTTGTAGACTCTTTAACTTTCACACAGACCAAATAATATACACTAATGCTGGCCATACACTATATGAAAAATCGGCAGAAATTTAGACAGTTTGTTTGTTTTTCGTCCAGTTAATAGGCACAAAATCAATAATAGTTTTTTAAGCCAAAAAAACGAAGGACGAGTGTGGAAATTTTCTGCCGAACGAACGATAAGTTGAAAGGTTAACGTGTTTCGCGTCCTAACTGTCTGCACTAGGTATATGTAAAGAAAACAAACAAAAAATGCATTAATTTATGTCCACTGAATAATTTATCGGTCATTACATGATGGCACTAGTGTTTGCACTCATGACCGAATGTTGTTTTTCGAAAATGGGTTTGGGTGATTTTTCATATAGTGTATGGCCAGCATTATTTGGGTTATTTTTACAAAAGCAATTTAGCAGTATACATTTTGGCCAAAATGTACTACTAATTGGCTAAATTTTATAACAGGAAACAAAGAAAAAAATATATTTTTTCAAAATTTTCGGTCTTTTTTCATTTATAGCACAAACAATTAAAAACCCAGTGGTGATTAATACCACCAAAATAAAGATATATTTGTATGAAAAAAAAAGCACACAAATTGCATATGGGCACAGTGTTGCACGGCTGAGTAATTGTCAGAAATGTGAGAGCACTGAAAGCTGAAAATTGGTCTAGGCAGGAAGGGGGTATAAGTGCTCAGTGGACAAGTTAAAGGCATACAAATTTATATCAAAGAAGGAAATTTAGTTATATCTGACCACTACAAGGTACATTTTTCCATGACATGCCAAACTAAAAAATAACATTGCCATGTTTCAGAGACAACAGCCAAACATATAAGCACAGTGACTGGAGAATATGGAAACAGATTGATTTGGGCCTTGGGCAGCAATATAAAAAGGGGAGATTATTTCATTTGTATTCCTAAAATAACAACTAGAGTGTTATATAAAATACAGCAGCCATACATATTGCATAAACTCACACCAATTATGCAAGATTTTGTATTTGAACATTGTGTTAGAGGAAGGGAGAAGTACTGTATATGTTATTGTGGAAAAAAAAAACAGTTTATTGTCACATTCAAGAACCAGAAATATTTCATGGATATGCAGCATGCCATGTAAATGTTTTTACTCGGCTACAATGGAAGACAGAAAAACTTACCAGATGTTCTACTATATGTTATTCAATTAGAGTGTATTTTTCCAGAGTCACCAAGAAACACAGAACTGGTTTGTTGGGCAGTATGTACTCCTTTAAAGCAACAATGTTATGCAAGGGTGAGAGAGAGAGTGCACACATTTTATCTTGATTAACTACTCTCTGTCCAGGGTAATTTTTTATTTATATACATGTTAAAATCTGCATTTTCTTACTAGAAACTTATTTAGAATCCTCAAAACATTATATATTTTCTGAAAGCAGAGGGCCTGGAGATGTAGGTTGTTGCAATGTTTTTTAATGTTACAAGGTATTGATGTGGCCATTTATCAATGCAAAGTTTCAGGAAAACATACACCAACATGATTTCTAGAGCACACAAACATAATTTGATCCCCACTTGTTCCACTTGTTGGTAAAATATAAAAGATGATGTTGTGTCAAGTAATTATCAAACATATCAAGACTCAAAATTGCACCTAGCCATGAAATGCTGGCAAACTACAGTGCCTAAAATTTTTCATATTTGATGCTTTAACCCTTTCACTGCCAGGCCCTTGTGTTCCCCTTTTAAACTCATGTGGCCAGACCATTTTTGCATTTTTCCATTGTTTTTTTTTTCCCCTTATAGCTTTCAGAGTTTGTAAAACCACATATTTTCTGAAAGCACATGACTAGTAGAATAAAAAGAAGGTGTTACAGATTTTTTAAGGTCCTGTGATGTTTGCACAAATGTTTGTAAGTTTTAAATTGCCTCTTTTTGCAAAATGGTGAAAATTAAATGTACAGAAAACTGTAAATAACCAAATATCAAAAAATCTGAAGGTTTTAATTTTTCACTTACAGCTTTCAGAGTTTATAAAAGCCCCACCAAACAATATGTTTTCTGAAAGCGTATGACCAGTAGAGAAAAAAAAGGTGCTACTGATTTTTAAGGCCCCATGATATTTGCGCAAATGTTTATCAAAACAATATTTTCGCTAAAAAATACACTAAAATATACTAAAATTATTATTAGCAAATACAAACAGCAAATTCTACAAAATTCCTGCAAAATACATACTAAATATAAAAGCTTAACCTGTAATGAGTTAACCACTTACAGACCACCCACCACACATATACTGCGGCAGGACGGCCGCTCTGCACCAGATCACTGACACTTCCGGGTCTGTGTCACAGTGGGAGCCCAGTGGCGGGTACCGCAGACTCGATGTCCACCCGCACCCACCAATTACACAGGACATAGGCAGAACAGCAATCTGCCTTTGTACACAAGGGAGATTGTTGTTCCGTCAGAAGGAAAGGCATTGATTGTGTGTTTCTGCTAAGCAGGAACACAGATCTTTGCCTTCCCCTAGTCAAAGCACCTCCTCCACAGTGAATAAGCACAACTTAAGAATACAGTTAACCCTTTGTTAACCCCTTCCCAGAAAGTGTCTTTAGTACAGTGATATACAGTGCATATTTTTTTAGCACTGATCGCTATATTAGTGTCACTGGTTCCCAAAAAGTGTCAAAAGTGTCAGTTAGGTGTCCAATTTGTTCCCTAAAAATTGCAGTATCACCGCCATTACTTGTAAAAAAAAAAAATCCCATAGTTTGTAGACGCTATAACTTTTCCGTAAACCAATCAATATACACTTTTTTTGGATTTTTAAAAAAAAATTTTATTGGGTATGTTTTATAGCAGAAAGTCAAAAATATTGTTTTTTTTTCAAAATTGTCAGTCTTCTTTAGTTTATAGTGCAAAAAATAAAAAACACAGAGGTGATCAAATACCACCAAAAGAAAGCTCTATTTGTGGGAAAAAAGGCCAAAATTTTTATTTAGGTACAGTGTTGCATGACTGCGCAATTGTCATTTAAAGTAATGCAGTGCCGTATTGCAAATAATGGCCTGGTCAGGAAGGGGTAAAACCTTCCGGAGCTCAAGTGGTTAATAAATAACAAATATTTTTTTTTTTTTTTTTCAAAACTCTTTATTCCAAATTTTTCATTACATAATAATTTACATTATACATTTTTATATACTTTTACATTTCTTTATATAATACAAATTATAGTTACATTTGCTCCTCTCTTTCATTCCTTCCTCTCTCACCCTCTGTGGTCACTTAATACTATATTTTCAGATATTCCTCTATCCACTGTTAGCCATGTTCTATTCCATTTTGCCCATATTTTTTCATACCCTTGCCCGTTTCCCCTTTGTTCGTACATTATTTTTTCATAGGGTAGGACCTGGTTTACTGCTCTCACCCATTGGGTTACTGTCGGGGGATATGGCTGAATCCATTTTTCTATTATTTGTTTTCTTGCCAGAAACAGTACCTCCCTTAAGAAGGTATTATTATCTCTATTGTCTCTCTCTTCCCTCAATATCCCCAACAAACATAATTCCATCGTAGCTATAAAAGGTTTATTCAGGACTTTTCCTATTTTCCTAGCTACTTGTTGCCAATATTTTCCTATTTTACCACAGTACCACATTACATGAAGGAAGTCTGCTCCCCCCTGCCCACATCTAGTACATCTTGGTTCAGTCATCCTCCCCATTTTGTGCAATCTATTTGGAGCCAAGTACGTCTGATGTATTATATTCATCTGTATTATCCTGTTATTAATTGCAGGGGATACCTTCCAGTGGGAATTGCAGGCTTCATCCCATTCATGATCGCTCATGTCTGGGATAGCCTCCTGCCACTTATCCCTTATTTTCAATGGTTCGCCTTCTATTTTCTTCTGTAACAGGTGTGTGTAAATCTTTGCTATCAATCCCTTAGGTCCCTGTGATCTCAGGATGCCTATAAGGGGATATTTAGATATTTTTAATTCCTCTCTTCTAAACTGTGTCTGTAGCACCTGCCTCAGCTGAAGGTATCTATAGAACTGTTTACTCAATAAATTATATTGTTTACATAGGCTTTCATAGGTTAGTATCACATTTTTGTCATATAGCTGACCAAAAGTTATTATCTTATTCTGCTTCCAAAATTTACTATCCTCAAAGGCTTCCAGTTGTTCAAATTTTGGATTGTTCCAAAGTGCAGTTTCTGTTGGGATTCCAACCAATCCCGTCAGTTTCTTAGCCTCTCTCCATACTGTCCTTGCCACTTTCAAAAGGGGAATTTTTACTCCCACTCTCCTCAGATCTTTTAATTCTAATCCCGTCATTAAATCATCTATTTGCATTTTACTAAGGAGATATTCCTCTATCCTTGTTATTTTTTCCTGTCCTACCCATGATCTTAGATGTTTCAATTGCCCTGCCAAATAATATAAATATAAATCCGGGAGGGCCAGTCCAGCTTCTGTCTTTGGTCTTTGTAGTTTATTAAATTTTAATTTACATCTTCCATATGCCCAAATGAACCGAGTCATCTGCGAGTTTAATTTTTTAAATATCTGTTTTGGTATTTTTACTGGGGAGTGTGCAAATACATATAAACACTTGGGTAATATAATAGATTTTATCAGGTGAATTCTGCCTGCCATTGATATTGGTAGCTTTATCCATATTTCCAATTTTCTCTTCATCCCATTCATGATCGCTCATGTCTGGGATAGCCTCCTACCACTTATCCCTTATTTTCAATGGTTCGCCTTCTATTTTCTTCTGTAACAGGTGTGTGTAAATCTTTGCTATCAATCCCTTAGGTCCCTGTGATCTCAGGATGCCTATAAGGGGATATTTAGATATTTTTAATTCCTCTCTTCTAAACTGTGTCTGTAGCACCTGCCTCAGCTGAAGGTATCTATAGAACTGTTTACTCAATAAATTATATTGTTTACATAGGCTTTCATAGGTTAGTATCACATTTTTGTCATATAGCTGACCAAAAGTTATTATCTTATTCTGCTTCCAAAATTTACTATCCTCAAAGGCTTCCAGTTGTTCAAATTTTGGATTGCTCCAAAGTGCAGTTTCTGTTGGGATTCCAACAAATCCCGTCAGTTTCTTAGCCTCTCTCCATACTGTCCTTGCCACTTTCAAAAGGGGAATTTTTACTCCCACTCTCCTCAGATCTTTTAATTCTAATCCCGTCATTAAATCATCTATTTGCATTTTACTAAGGAGATATTCCTCTATCCTTGTTATTTTTTCCTGTCCTACCCATGATCTTAGATGTTTCAATTGCCCTGCCAAATAATATAAATATAAATCCGGGAGGGCCAGTCCAGCTTCTGTCTTTGGTCTTTGTAGTTTATTAAATTTTAATTTACATCTTCCATATGCCCAAATGAACCGAGTCATCTGCGAGTTTAATTTTTTAAATATCTGTTTTGGTATTTTTACTGGGGAGTGTGCAAATACATATAAACACTTGGGTAATATAATAGATTTTATCAGGTGAATTCTGCCTGCCATTGATATTGGTAGCTTTATCCATATTTCCAATTTTCTCTTCACATGTTCTACTAGTGGGAGTATATTAGCTTCCATCTCGTCTTCATGTTTCAACGTAATATTTACTCCTAAGTATTTAAAAACTTCAACTATTTTTAATGGGGTCTGAGCTCTCCTTTCATTACCTGTTCCCAAAGGCATCAGTGCGGATTTTTGCCAATTTATTTTTAACCCTGAGAACCTCCCGTATGTTTCTATTATTCTCATTGCTTCCGTCAGAGATGCTTGCGCATCTCCCATATATAATATAATATCGTCCGCATATAAGCCTATGTGTTCGGGTTTTTTTTCCTACTTTAATCCCTTTATATGTATCTGATTGTCTGAATCTATTTGCCAGTGCCTCAATTGCCAGAGCAAATAATTGCGGTGACATTGGGCAGCCCTGTCTTGTTCCTCTATATAGTTTTATTGTAGGGGATAATATACCGTTTATTAGCAAATTGGAGCATGGTTGTTTATAGATTATTCTCACCCATTTTCTAAATTTTTCCCCAAATCCATTCCTTTCCAGGACTGTCTGCAGAAATTCCCATTCTATAGAATCAAATGCCTTGGCTGTATCCAGCGATGCCAAGGCACTTGTTTCCGGGATAAACTCTCTCATTTGTGTCATATATTGCATCCTTCTAATATTAATTGATGTGGATTTCCCTGGCATAAATCCAGTTTGATCCTCCGCTATTATAGACAAGATTACCTGATTGAGCCTTTTGGCAAGCACTTTTGCCAGTACTTTATAATCTATATTTAATAATGATATTGGCCTATACGACCCACACTCAGTTCTGTCTTTGTCTGGTTTTGGTATCAATATGACTGTAGCATCATACATGGAAACAGGCATTTCTCCCCTTTGGAACGCCTCTCCGTACATTTTGGTCATAACTGGTACCATAATCTCTGCATATCGCTGGTACATTTCCAGTGGTATGCCATCTGGTCCTGGGGACTTACCCTTTCCCAGAGAGAATATAGCTTCTCGTACTTCCTCTTCCTCTATGTCCCTCTCTAACTCCTCTTTTTGTTCCTCTGTTAATTTAAGGAAGTCCAAATCCTTCAGGTATTCCTCTATCTCTTCTCGTGTACAGGTCAGTGTTGATGTATACATGTTAATATAGTATTTTTGGAATGTCTCAAGTATCTCATCTAATGTGTTTACCATCTCTCTTTTTTCATTTTTTACCTCTGCTATTGCTAGTGATGGGGTTTGTCGTTTTATCATAAAGTTCAGCATCTTATTAGATTGTTGTCCTTGTTCAAAGTTTTTTTGTGCATATTGGAGTTTCTTACGCTTAGCGTTAATTATTAGTTGGTTCTTATATTGCCGTGATGAGGCTGCCCATCTTATTTGGTTTATATTTGAGGGGTCCCCTATAAACCTATTTTCTGCCTGTGCACATAATTGTTCCATTTCCTCCTTATCCTGTCTGTTAGTACGTTTAATGTATGATATTGTTGATCTTGTTATCCCCCTCAAGTATGCCTTAAATGTGTCCCAGAGTACTCCATCTATTTTCCCATTGCCATGTGCTTCCAGGAACATTCCCATTTGCTCTGGAATTCTATCATTTAATCCTATCTGGGTTAACCATTGAGCCTGTATCCTATAACCCGGTCTTATTCTTTTTGGGCCTATTTTTAGCTCAAAGGTTAATCCAGAATGGTCAGACACCCCTCTTGTCATGTACGCCACAGACCGAACCATTGGCAGGATCTTTTCGTTCCCCATTACCATATCTATTCTAGACATGCGCCCTCTCCCTGGTGCATGCCATGAATAAGCCCGGCTCCCAGGGTTTCTGATCCTCCACAAGTCGGCCCATCCTACTTCATTCATAAATTTCTCCAACACCTTCGGCCCTTCCCCTCCTTTATGCTTACTTCTTCCGAACCTGTCTAATTTTGGGTCTAAACACATATTGAAATCTCCCATACATACGACATGTGCCTCTGGGTATTCTGACATAAATATCACTGCCTCTTTCAGTACTCGCATTGTAGCTGGGGGGGGGTTATAAATCCCCATGATTACAACAGGCATTGCATGCACCAACGCAAAGACAAAAACATATCTTCCATCGGGATCTCTTTTTTCTCTAATACACTCCCATGTTACCCCTCGGTGGTCCAAAAGAGAAACCCCTCTTGAGTATGTAGTATGACATGAGTGGCTTGACCATTGTATCCAAGGTTTTTCTAGATACTTCAATCTCTCTTTAGTCATATGTGTTTCTTGGATACAAATGATCTTTGCCTGCACCTTGTTAATTTCTGAAAAAAACCTGTGTTCGTTTTAGTTGCGTTCCCATACCTCTCACATTCCATGACAGAAATGTGTGCTGATTACTCATATTTATTGTATTTTATTTTAGCCATTATTCCCCCGAAAAATAAAAGAAGAGGAAAAATAGATCCTAAGGAAAGAAGAGAAGGAAAAAAAAAAAAAAGGGGGAAATAAAAGCAAATATAAAGTAGGGAGAGTGTCCTTCTCATCCCCCCTCCTCCGCCCCCCCCCCCAAGTCCCGATCTTCTTGGTGTCTCTTATCCTTTCAGGGCTTCTCTGTTTCTCCTATCGAGGCATAGGCTTAATTATTCCCAGACAGTCTTTAGCTTGTTCAGGTGTACTGAAAAACAAAGTCTTTCCCCCTTCCTCCACTCTCAATCGTGCTGGGTATGCCATAGAATATTCAATTCCTGCCTCTCTCATTTTTCGTTTTATTTCATAAAATGTTGCCCATTGTTTTTGCAGCTCCAGAGAGAAGTCTGGAAATATTGATATTTTGCTATTTTCATAGCGAATCTCTCCTTTTTGTCTTGCTTTCCGCAGAATTGTGTCTCTGTCTCTGCAGTTTAGTAGTCGTGCCAACAGGGGTCTAGGGGGAAACCCTGGTTTAGGTGTTACTGCCGGGACCCTATGCGCTCTCTCCACTGCGTATGCTGCTGATACCTCCATATCTGGGAATACATTTTTCAGCCATTTTTCTATAAAGTCACCAGGATTAAACCCTTCTGCCTTTTCTGGTAAACCGACTAGTCTTAGGTTATTGCGGCGCATACGATTCTCAAAATCATCAGATTTTTGATGCCACAGGGTAATCTGTTTTTCTATCGTAGCTATCTTTTTAGGCATAGGGGTAACAGTATCTTCCAATAAAGCAGTCCTATTTTCCACTTCCATCATTCTCTCTCTTATACTCTGCATATCATGCCTGATCAGTCCTATGTCATTTATAATCTCATCCATTTTACCTGTTAAGGCTGTATTACTCGAGTGGATGGCCTTCATTATCTGGGAGTTCATCTGTTCCAGGGTCAGTTTGGGATGTTTCTCCTGTTTTTCTGCTGCTTTCCCGGACTGCGGCTGGGGCGTGTTAAGCTTCTGGGTTTCCAGCGCTGATGGTCCACCACTCCGTGTCTGTGGGGGGCTACGCCCGCCGTCTTGCTTATCCGTTCGAGCAAATTCTTTGAGACGCACCAAGCGATCGTTTTCACGGGTTTCACGAGTTTAAAGTCTCGGTAGCAAAAGCCGATCAGGGTTCCATAGGAGACTCGAGCACCACCAGGCGTTCGTTTTCACGGGCTTAGGGTCTCGGTAGCAGGGACTATTCAGGATACTGTCGGAGATCTCAAACCTCCCGCTGTTCACATCCGAACGCCGCGTCCGACCGTCACATCCGGTCGCGTCGGCGGAAGCGGAAGTCAGGCCCCCCCCTTCATAACATAACAAATATTTTTTACATTTAAAATTGTCCCTTTTTTTCAAAATGGTGAAAATCAAATCCACGCAAAAAAATGTAAATAACCAAATTTCTCTAAAATCTGAAGACCCCTCTAAACTATACATATTCTAAAAGCACATGACCTCTAGAATTAAAAGAAGTTGCTACTGATTCTTTAGACCCCACAGTAGATGGGCAATGCAAATGTTTATTAAATCGCTATTTTCACCAAAAAAACACTAAATTCTTTATTAGCACACATAAACACAATCTTACAAAATTCCTGCTAAATTCCTACTCACTGGGATGCACAGGTGTTCTGTGACAAGGCAGTCCCATTCATGTCAATTGTGATGCAGCAGCTGCAAGGACAGATCTGACATCTGTGCAGGTGTAGGTGTATGGCCCCAAATGCAGACAGTGCGAGTTCAGGGACATACACCCACATGGATGAGAGCAGTAACTGTGTCCATGCAGTTGCTTCATCCCAACTTACATGATTAGGACTTCTTGCACAGGAATGCACTGAACACCTGTGCATTCCTGTGCAGCTGCTGTGTCCCAATTGACATGAATAGGACTGCCAGCATGGGGATGCATTTCACCCCTGTGCATACCTGTGTAGCTAAACATGGCCTTGCTGTAGTATACCCTGCATGAATGAGGCCTTAGGCCTTGTTTAATTTGCAGATGGGGGCTGCAAAAATGTACAATTAAGCTTAGTTTCACTGCCAAACGTCTCCCCTTAAGGTGCAATAGGCAGTGGACAAGGGTGCTTAGATGCTGCGGCCGCAATGCTTCACTTTGTGCCCAAGGCAAAGTTGACCAGACTTGTAGTGATGCCGTCCACCGAACGGTACACATTCAAGTCAATGGGGAAGCACTGCAAATGCCCATCAACCACATGTGATGTGACACATTTGTTGGCAAAAATAGGACTAAACCAGGCGGTGAGGCAATTTTGTTTATATTTTAACAGATACAATAGTTTCTTGTTTTTTTTTTTGGGGGGGGGGGGCTTTGGAGAGACATCAAGAGTCTAAACAGACCCCTAATGTCTCTTTTTTGAGACAGAGGAAGGGACTGAAGACAGTAAATTTCTCTGCAGCTTCATCTGAGACGTCTATTTTTTTCACAAACTGAAGCATAGTATACACAGTGAAAGAGTTAAAAGCCTTTACAGGTTATCAATGTAAAGTTATTTAGAATGATGGCCCTAGTACAGAACACTGAAGGGGGGAGTCCCAGCAGGGGGGGATTATTTGAACATTTTTACACTGCAATTGCTGGTGGGAGAGGCAGCAGGGGAAAGCTGGAAATTACATTGGACCCACAGAAAATCCATGCTGCCGTAAATGGTGGCAGAGAAAGGGGACAATAAGGGGGTAGGAATTTTAGCATCCAGTGCAGGAGGGATGTAAAGGGACAGGAAGTGGAGGGTGAGAGTCAGAGCAGGAGTGGCAAGGGGGGATTGGACCTGGCCAGCTGGAAACAATGCTGTAGGCCTGTACTCAGTATGGACCTGGCAGCAAAAGGGTTAAAAGCCTTTACAGGTTATCAGTGTAAAGCTATTAAGCATAATGGCCTTAGCATTATTGCTCTCACTCTGACTTTCATAGCGATACCTAAAATGTGTGGTGCAATAACTGTTTACATACGTGTGTGGAACCTACTTGAGCATTTGTATATGTGTATAATTGTGCAAGGGGGTGTTTTTAAATGTTTTAATTATTTTTAGTTATTTTATTCCTTTTTTTTTTTTTTATTACACTTTTCTTTTTTTTTTATTTATCTTTATTGATATATCAAAAGTAGGCTAAAAGGCCTCCTATTCTGATAGCTTTGTGCAGGTGACAAGCACTCAGTCTAATAGACCCCCCAATGTCTCCCTTGCCCTCCAGTGAAGATAGTCAAGCATGGATTGTGTGCTTCAGTAAACTTGGCTGTAGAGTTGACCAGAATACTTTTACTAAACAGGCAATACCAGTTGCAAAAATTAGCTGCTTATAACCACGTGCTGACAGGACATATATACATGTACAGTGGTCATCAAGTGGTTAAACATATTTTTTCTGAGACTGAAGACCAAAAATAACACATATTTGCAGAACATTATTTAAGCCTTTTTAAAGTCTGCAATTTCAGAGGGAAAGAGTAGGCTGATTTCTTGAAAAATCATTATCTATTCCCTAGGATTAAGGACTGAAAAAGTGTACAGATTTTTAGCAAATCTTTTAAGCTTTTCATTAATAGGCCACAATTTCTGAAAGAGGGAGCAAGCTCGTTGTCTCAGGAAATAAAAATAATAATATATTTTTAGGACTGAAGATGGAAAATGTTACAAATTTACACTGCAGATATTAAGCATGTATGGATAGTGTCAGAGAACTCACGTTTCCCATGCCCGTCTTCGTTCAGCAGGAGTGAATCTTCACTCTGCGGGTGCCAGTACCCATGCGCAGTCTCCTCAACGGAACCGAACGAGCTCTGGAACGTGCGGGCGTACCCGCGTACCAACGCGAACGTGTGCGCGTCCTCGCCTTCCAATACGAACGGGTGCACGCACTCGCACGTCAGTGCGAACGTGTGTGCGCAATCGCGCACGGACGCTCACCTCCACCAATCCCAGCACAAGGCGCCCTATATAAACAGGGCCTTCACATGGTGTCAGTGCTGGATCGTCTTCAGTCTATGTCCTGAATACCTGCCTGAATTACCTGCTACCTTGTTCCTGATTTACCCGGCTTACCTGATTACCTTCCTGGATCAACCCTGCTTATTGACTGCCTCTACTGAATTGACCTCGGCTTGGATTCCTTGACTACGGCTCTGCTCTTCGATCTTGTACCTCATCACCTGCCCGTTGCCAACCTTTGCCTACTTTTGACCACGAACTTGCCTTCCGCTTTTGTACCTCGTTTGCCAGCCAGTTGCCGACCCTTTCCTGTCTTGACGTTGCAGTGCCTACACCCACCTGTTCGGCCTTCACTGGATACAGCCTTGGTTACCAACCTATACACCTGCCTTCCAGAAGAACCGGTACCTCCAAGCACCAGTCTCCCAGCCGCAGGCACTTGCATCCTTTCGTGCCCCAGCACTCCCTGTTCCCACCACCAGGGGTGTTGGGACCGGAACCGTGCACGAGGCCACCCCCAGCATCCAGACTCCACTGTAAGGTACGTGACAGATAGGCTTGAACTTCAGAATGATTAAGTGGGCATGTTACATCTGGAAAATATACTATTACATGTGAAATAGAAAATATACAACTTACATCTAAAAAAAATAGTATCTTTATTCAGAGGTTGATAGGATGAATATTTTACAGTTGAACCCAACAGATATTAGGCCTGTATGAACAGACAACAGTTTACAAGCAACTGAAGGGGCATATTGGAAAAAAGATTCTTAATTTAAAGACTGGAAATGGACATCACACCTTGAATCCTTTGTTAAATAGGCCACATATTCTTAGGGAGAGAGCAAGCACTTGGGGAATCATTCTGAGGCATTAGGCCTATTTTAGCCAGAAATGGTAGTGCAAAAAAGTCCAAGTGTGTAAAAAAAATTCCAAAATGTGTAAAAAAAAAAAAAATCCTAGGTGTGAAACTATTCATTCTACAATAAGAAAACATTGAGTACAAACACCATATGTTTGAAGCAAAGGATTGAATCCACCCTGCAATAGCCTATGGAAGACATCCTCCTCAATGCTCACTTGATCTATTCACACATACCCTCAATTAGTGATCCACTCAGCTTTTGAATTTGAACTCTTAATTAAATAAGATGGTCAGACAGCACATGTTATGTTGTAATCAATAGGTATGCCTTGACTCAGAGCAGTCACTAGGGATGAGCCGAACACCCCCGGGTTCGGTTCGAACCAGAACCCGCAAACGGACCTAAAGTCCGTGCGAGCATAAGAACCCTATTAGTTACAATGGATGCGAACGTTCGAAATCAAAAGTGCTAATTTTAAAGGCTAATATGCATGTTAGTGCCAACTGGTGACCCGCCCCCCTCTGACCTCATGGGGAAAGCCATAGGGAATTCCCCATGACGTCCCCGTGCGTCAGAGGGGGCGGGGTTACCAGGTGGCCCTGCACTCTGTTATAAAAGACCTGTCAGACGCAGCGAAGCCTCACACAGCGGTAGCCTCCCATTGCGCGGAACGGCCCAGAAGAGACGCCGACGCCATGGAAGAAGATGCCGGACGAGAAGACCAGAGCAAGAAGAAGCGGATCGGAGGAAGAAGATGATGGAAGAAGAAGATGGAAGAAGATGCCGGAAGGAGAAGATGAGGAAACCGAAGGATGAAGAAAGGAAGAAGGAAGAAGACCAGAAGAAAGAAGATTTTAATAAATGAATTGTCAAAGACCGTCTCCTGTCATTTTTACCATTTTTGACACTTTTTCGGTGAAATGGTAGGGGTACTTTTGTACCCCTTACCATTTCACACAGGGGGGGGGGGGGGGATCTGGGGGTCCCCTTGTTAAAGGGGGCTTCCAGATTCCGATAAGCCCCCCGCCCGCAGACCCCCACAAGCAATGGCCAGGGTTGTGGGGATGAGGCCCTTGTCCTCATCAACATGGGGAAAAGGTGCTTTGGGGGTCTCAGACCCCCAAAGCACCCTCCCAATGTTGAGGGCATGTGGCCTGGTATGGTTCAGGAGGGAGGGGGGGCCCCTCTCATCCCCCTCTCTTTTCCTGCGGCCTGCCAGGTTGCGTGCTCGGATAAGGGTCTGGTATGGATTTTGAGGGGGACCCCACAACATTTTTTGGGGTTCTTTTTGGCCGGGGTTCCCCTTAAAATCCATCCCAGACCTCAAGGGTCTGGTATGGATTTTGAGGGGGACACCACGCCATTTTTTTTTTGGCTGGGGTCCCCCTTAATATCCATAGCAGACCTGAAGGGCCTGGTTATTGAATTTGGGGGGGCCCCCATGCTTTTTTTTAAATTTTTAATTTTTTTTTTTATCAATGACTTTTTTTTTTATCAATGGCTTTCAATGAATGACTGTTCTCTGTGTTACGGGAGCCGTCAATTCATTAACCGCAACTGATTTTTAAATAGCTTTTTTTCCTGCAAAAATGACACTTTGTGCAGGGACAGTTCTAAGCACAGGAAACATGCGCCCCTTCACAGGCATACTATAGACACCCCCCAGATGTGATACTGCAATGCTGTACTAACAGCACGCACACTAATCCCCAGAATCATAGCACATAATGTCAGCAGTCAGCAGCACATAACACTGACACTGACACTGGAACACAACACAATATTATTGCTCTCCTCGCCGCTGGCTCTTTGATTGGCCAAGCATGCGGGTCACAGTGCATGCTTGGCCAATCATCAGCCAGCAATGCACTGCAACTGGCGCAATGCATTGCGGGCCGCTCGCATCACACGAATTTGATGCGAGCGGCCCAAATAGTTCTGGGCTCGCCGAACGGGCGAACGCCCAATGTTCCTAGCAGTCACAGACTCCACCTATCACTCTCCATAAACCATTATCAGAAAGAGACAGATGCAAGATGTTCATGATGCAACATGTTTATTAAAATCATTAAAAGCATATAAAAGAATACACTCACATAGCATAGTGGTAAATCCTAGCACTGGAAAAAAAATCCTCACCCAAACTAGAGAGGAATGTTTAATTTCCTATTCAGATAACATGGGTGGCATCTAGGGAACAGGGTTGCCAACTTTCAGAAAATGTACAAACAGTTTGTAAATTTCATAATTTTTGCATCTGTCCATGAATGTCCATTTATGTAACAGACATTCATGGACACATGCAAAAATTACAGATTTTAAAAACTGTTCATAAATTTACTGAAAGTTGGCCACCCTGCTAGGGAATGACGTCACATGGTCTAGACTCTGTCTAACATGCATATATAGAATGGTGCAGCGCTAAACGCACAAAAATAAAAAACAATCAAATAATGTCCATATGCACATAAAAGGAAAAGCAATCCAATGGTGTCTTCAATTGTGATGACAGAAGTATACGCATGCAGGTGACAACGTAAAAAAAAACCTCCACCGCAGAAACAATGGCCGCTCACCTCACTGAGTGGACCCTTTGATCATGAAGGGTCGCAAAAGCCTTCCCACCAGGGGTTAAGTGATAGCGATCCACAGGAGATATAAGTCACACTTAGCCAATATACAGGATGGATATCAGTCAGTCCTCACGAAAAGTTCAATCCCATACCGCCATCAATCATGTAAATATAAAATTGAACAACCATAGTGCTCTCTGCTTATGAAGCAATTTATTGAATAAAAAAGGTAATAAAACTCACAAAAAAAGCACCTATATCCCGGTGCTTGGTGGATACAGCATGTAAAGAAATGCACAGAAAGGGCTGCGGGTGGTGTCACTTTCGTCCGTATGCATTACGTCCTTAAGCAGGACTTCATCAGCGGTACCTGTCTAACATGTCTATCTGTCTAACATGCCCCATCGCTAAATGTGATCAGGATCGTGTAATAAGTGTTTCACAGAAGGAAATGTGTATTTACTTCTCTTTGGGGATTGCACTTTTTTTTTTTGCACTTTCACTTTTTTAGCTAATTTTAGTTATATTTATTATATAGGGTTTGTTTACATATATTTATAATTTTTTAACAGGGATGTATATACAGTATCTCACAAAAGTGAGTACACCCCTCACATTTTTGTAGATATTTAATTCTATCTTTTCATGTGACAACACTGAAGAAATTACACTTTGCTACAATGTAGTTTGCTACAAGTAGTGAGTGTACAGCTTGTATAGCAGTGTAAATTTGCTGTCCCCTCAAAATAACTCAAGACGCTAAGCCATAAAATGAGTACATCCCTAAATGAAAATGTCCAAATTGGGCCCAATTAGATACTTTCCCTCCTCGGTGCCATGTGATTCATTAGTGTTATAAGGTCTCAGCTGAATGGGGAGCAGGTGTGTTAAATTTGGTGTTATCGTTCTCAATCTAACATACTGGTCACTGGAAGTTCAACATGGCACCTCATGGCAAAGAACTCTGAGGATCGGAAAAAAAAAAAAGAATTGTTGCTCTACACAAAGATGGCCTAGGCTATAAGAGGATTGCCAAGACCCTGGAACTGAGCTGCAGCACGGTGGCCAAGACCATACAGCGGTTTAACAGGACAGGTTCTGCTGAGAACAGGCCTCGACATGGTCGACCAAATAAGTTGAGTGCACATGCTCAGCGTTATATCCAGAGGTTGTCTTTGGGAAATAGACATATAAGTGCTGCTAGCATTGCTTCAGAGGTTGAAGGGGTGGGGGGTCAGCCTGTCAGTGCTCATTTCATTTGCTGCATACTGCATCAAATTGGACTGCATGGCTGTTGCCCCAGAAAGAAGGGTCTTTTAAAGATGATGCACAAGAAAGACAGTTTGCTGAAGACAAGCAGACTAAGGACATGGATTACTGGAACCATGTCCTGTGGTCTGATGAGACCAATATAAACTTATTTGGTTCAGATGGTGTAAGCGTGTGTGGCGGCAACCAGGAGAGGAGTAGGCTGTCTGTTCGATTTGGGGTGTTCGCGGCAGATTCGAAAGCCGCGGAACACCCTTTTAAAGTCTATGGGAGAAATCAAAAGTGCTAATTTTAAAGGCTTATATGCAAGTTATTGACATAAAAAGTGTTTGGGGACCTGGGTACTGGGGGGGCGAGGTCACCCGTCCACGCGTCACTGGTGGCCCCGTCCTCGGTTATTTAAGAACTATCATCGGAGTCGCGTGTCATTCTGCTGGGAGGCTCCTATGGAGGAGGCTGTATCGTTCATGGATCGTAGAAGGATTACATCGCTGGAATTTTTTGTTTTGTTTTGTTTTTATTAAAGGACTTGTGCCAAGCTGTGTGTGTGTTTTTTTTTACCTTTTTTGTCCTTTTTTAAAACTTTCTTTGCATTGATACATGTCCCCTGGGGCAGTACCCAGGTCCCCAAACACTTTTTATGACAATAACTTGCATATTAGCCTTTAAAATTAGCACTTTTATTTCTCCCATAGACTTTTAAAGGGTGTTCCACGGCTTTCGAATCTGCTGCGAACACCAGTGTGTTTTATTTTTATTTTTTGTGACTTTTTTGGGTGAAATGGTAGGAGTACAATGTACCCCATTACCATTTCACACAGGGGGGTGTGGGATCTGGGAGATTCTGATAAGCCCCCCGCCCGCAGACCCCCACAACCACCAGGCAAGGGTTGTGGGGATGAGGCCCTTCTGCCCATCAACATGGGGACAAGGTGCTTTGGGGGGCTACCTCAAAGCACCCTCCCAATGTTGAGGGCATGTGGCCTGGTACGGTTCAGGAGGGGGGGCGCTCCCCCCAATTGTCAGTTAAAGCGACGCAGTCCCAAATCGCAAAAAGTGCTCTGGTCTTAAGCCAGCAAAATGGTCCAGTCTGAAAGTGGTTAATAGCCGCGAGTAGTTTTAAATGACTTTTTTTCCTTAAACATCCTCAAATGGAAGGTGGAGGAGAGCAAGGTCTCTAACATCCACCAGCTCCGTGATGTCATCATGGAGGAGGAAAAGGGGACTCCAGTGGTAACCTGTGAAGCTCTGGTGAACTCCATGCCCAAGAGGGTTAAGTTAGTGCTGGAAAATAATGGTAGCTACACAAAATATTGATATTTTGCGCCCAATTTGGACATTTTCACTTAGGGGTGTACTCACTTTTGTTGCCAGCAGTTTAACCAGTCCTCTACTAGTTTCACGGTACATAGACTGCTTCATCAGGAGGCATAATCTATAAAACAAATGATCAAATAAAACACAAGAGCACATAATCAAAGAATTACAGAAGCCTAATATATACAGATAGGGGTCAGCGGTAACATTGAGAAGTTGCTTACTCAACAGGTGAATCTCTAGGTACAAAGCCCAGCCTCTCAAAAGCCCCCCCCCCCCGCGCGATGGACAAGGGGGATTATACGGAATTGAATCTAAATAGGGGTAGGAATAGATATATACAGAACGGTTGGTAAAGTGTTACCCATAAGGGGATTGTATAGTGAATCGGGAGGGGAAGGAGGAGGGGAACGGGAAAAGAAAGGAGGGTGGAGAAAAAGGGCGGGTGGGAGGAAAGGAAAGAGGAAGGAGGCGGAGGGGGAATAAAGATATAAAGAGGCAGAAAAGGGGGGGTTGTAAAGAAGGGGGGAGAAGGGAAGCCTGGGGGGAAGAGGGAGAGAGAGAGTGGGGAATATGGGGGCAATGGGGGGAAAGGTGTAGCAGGTTGGGGTAGGTTAGTTGTTATGGTGAGGACGTGAAGGGGGGGGAGATGGGGATGAGGGGAATGGGTGGTGAGGGAAGTGCATATATACCTAATGGTTAGAAAATCATAACCTACCTGCTTAGATATCTTTAAAGATCTATTCAAAGAATATATACAAAACTCCAAGGGGGAGAAAAAAGGGAAAAGAAGGCAGAAAGAGGGAAGGCAAGCAACAAGACCATATATAAGGTATCTCAGGTGGTGGTGGCTAGAATATGCCGTAATCCTACATCACCAGTGGATAGTAGACATGAGCCGAACACCCCCGGGTTCGGTTTGCACCAGAACCTTCGAACGGACCGAAAGTTTGTGCGAATTTTCGAACCCTATTCGTTACAATGGACGCGAACGTTCGAAATCAAAAGTGCTAATTATAACGGCCAATATGCATGTTAATGTCATAAAACAGGTTTGGGGACCCGGGTCCTGCCCCAGGGGACGTACAGTGGTGTGAAAAAGTGTTTGCCCCCTTCCTCATTTCCTGTTCCTTTGCATGTTTGTCACACTTAAGTGTTTCGGAACATCAAACCAATTTAAACAATAGTCAAGGACAACACAAGTAAACACAAAATGCAATTTGTAAATGAAGGTGTTTATTATTAAAGGTGAAAAAAAATTAAAACCATCATGGCCCTGTGTGAAAAAGTGATTGCCCCCCTTGTTAAAACATACTATAACTGTGGTTGTCCACACCTGAGTTCAATTTCTCTAGCCACACCCAGGCCTGATTATTGCCACACCTGTTCACAATCAAGGCATCACTTAAATAGGAGCTGCTTGACACAGTAAGGTCCACCAGAAGATCCTTAAAAGCTACACATCATGCCGAGACCCAAAGAAATTCAGGAACAATTAAGAAAGAAAGTAATTGAGATCTATCAGTCTGGAAAGGGTTATAAAGCCATTTCCAAAGCTTTGGGAATCCAGCGAACCACAGTGAGAGCCATTATCCACAAATGGCGAAGACATGGAACAGTGGTGAACCTTCCCAGGAGTGGCCGGCCGCCCAAAATTACCCCAAGAGCGCAGCGACGACTCATCCAAGAGGTCACAAAAGACCCCACAACAACGTCCAAGGAACTGCAGGCCTCACTTGCCTCAGTTAAGGTCAGCGTTCATGCCTCCACCATCAGGAAAAGACTGGGCAAAAATGGCCTGCATGGCAGAGTTCCAAGGAGAAAACCACTGCTGAGCAAAAAGAACATCAAAGCTCGTCTCAATTTCTCCACAACACATCTTGATGATCCCCAAGACTTTTGGGACAACATTCTGTGGACCGATGAGACAAAAGTGGAACTCTTTGGAAGGTGTGTGTCCAAGTATATCTGGCGTAGAAGAAACACTGCATTTCAGAAAAAGAACATTATACCAACAGTAAAATATGGTGGTGGTAGTGTGATGGTCTGGGGCTGTTTTGCTGCTTCAGGGCCTGGAAGACTTACCGTGATAAAAGGAACTATGAATTCTGCTGTCTACCAAGAGATCCTGAAGGAGAATGTCCGACCATCTGTTCGTGTACTCAAGCTGAAACGAACTTGGGTTCTGCAGCAGGACAATGATCCTAAACACACCAGCAAGTCCACCACCGAATGGCTGAAGAAAAACAAAATGAAGACTTTGGAGTGGCCTAGCCAAAGTCCTGACCTGAATCCTATTGAGATGTTGTGGTATGACCTTAAAAAGGCCGTTCATGCTCGAAAACCCTCTAATGTAACTGAATTAGGACAATTCTGCAAAGATGAGTGGGCCAAAATTCCTCCAGGACGCTGTAAAAGCCTCATTGCACGTTATCGCAAACACTTGGTTGCAGTTGTTGCTGCTAAGGGTGGCCCAACCAGTTATTAGGTTTAGGGGGCAATCACTTTTTCACACAGGGCCATGATGGTTTGGATTTTTTTTCACCTTTAATAATAAACACCTTCATTTACAAATTGCATTTTGTGTTTACTTGTGTTGTCCTTGACTATTGTTTAAATTGGTTTGATGTTCCGAAACACTTAAGTGTGACAAACATGCAAAGGAACAGGAAATGAGGAAGGGGGCAAACACTTTTTTCACACCACTGTATATCAATGCAAAAAGAACTTTTAAAAACTAATGTTTTTTCGGGAGCAGTCATTTTAATGATGCATAAAGTGAAAAAAATAAGTGAAATATTCCCTTAAATATGGTACCTGGGGGTGTCTAAAGTATGCCTGTGAAGTGGCATGTGTTTCCCGTGTTTAGAACTGTCCCTGCACAAAATGACATTTGTAAAGGAAAGAAAGAAGTCATTTAAAACCACTTGCGGCTTTAATGTCATGTCTTGTCCTGGCCATATGGCTGAAAATCCTTGAGAAAAATGGCATGGCTACCCCATCACCCCCCCCCCCCTACCACCCCAGCCCCTTTGGGTCTTGTATGGATATTAAGGGGGACCCCGCACCCAAAATAAAACCCTATACCTACAACCCTATATACTCTGAACAGCAGTATATAGGCGGTGCAAACAAGACAGGGACTGTAGGTTTGTTCTTAAGTAGAATCTGAACAGGTACATTTTTAAGTGTAGCTCCATCCAAAAAAAAAAAATTTTTAAGCTTTTTGGAGAACATAGGCAGGGGTTATCACCCCTGTAACATTTGCTGTATTTGCACATCTGTTCAGAACATTTCACCTCACTTTCCGTCCCAATGACAAATGTTTTTTTGGAAAAGTGGGGTTTTAATTGAAACAAGGATTGGTGATAAAGCATCAGTAGAGTGAAGATACCTTTTTCCCAAATTAAATCTAACAGGATAGAATTTCCCTTCCTAGGGGTAGATTTCCTCTCACTTCCTGTTTTCTCCTTCCGTTTGCAAGTAGGAGTCGTTTGTAAGTTGGATGTTTAAAAGTAGGGGCCTGCTGTATATACTCTGCAGAAATTTGCCCCATTAGATGTTGGTGTAGCCACAACACTGTAAGCCCTCACAGTTACTCTTGGTGGGCACAGGAATTGGCCCTGCTGTGAATTATTAGATCAAGATTTGTAATTGCATGCACCTGTTGAACAGGGCAGAAAAATTGGGCCTTTGGTGGTGGTGGTGGTGGACGGTGTTGCCACAAGACTGTAAGCCCTCACAGTTACTCTTAGTGGGCGCAGGAATGGGCCCTGCTGTGAATTATTAGATCAAGATTTGTAATTGCATGCACCTGTTGAACAGGGCAGAAAAATTGGGCCTTTGGTGGTGGTGGACGGTGTTGCCACAAGACTGTAAGCCCTCACAGTTACTCTTGGTGGGCGCAGGAATGGGCCCTGCTGTGAATTATTAGATCAAAATTTGTAATTACACGCCCCTGTTAAAAATTGTGCTTTAGGCACTGGTGCTGGTGCCACAACACTGCAACCCCTCACAGATACTGTACTTGGAGCACAGCAGTCAGACCTGTTGCGAAGCATTGCTTAAAAAATTGTAATTACACGCCCCTGTTAAACAGGGGCTGAAAAATTGGGCCTTAGGCACTGGTGCTGGTGCCACAACACTGCAACCCCTCACAGATACTGTACTTGGAGCACAGCAGTCAGACCTGTTGCGAAGCATTGCTTAAAAAATTGTAATTACACGCCCCTGTTAAACAGGGTCTGAAAAATTGGGCCTTAGGCAACGATGCCACAACACTGCAACCCCTCACAGATACTGTACTTGGAGCACAGCAGTCAGAGCTGTTGCAAAGCATTGCTTAAAAAATTGTAATTACACGCCCTTGTTATACAGGGGCTGAAAAATTGTGCCTTGGGCACTGGTGTGGTGGCACCCAGAAACAAAAATGTTCTTCCAAGCTATCAAGGAATGGATCATTGAGGAGGAGGAAGAGGATAGTCAGTGAACATAACAGGGCAGTCACTCAGCATCAGCATAGGCAGTCTTGAAGGGATGTGACATTATAAATTATTCAGTTATATCCGCGTCAGGTGCCTGGTAGCTGGTGGTGATCCAAGACTGATTCATCTTTATGAAGGTCAGTCGATCAACCGAGTCGGTGGACAGGCGCACCCTGTGATCGGTGACAAATCCTCCAGCAGCACTGAATGTGCATTCGGAAAGAACGCTGGATGCAGGACAGGCCAGTAGCTCAATTGCATACTGTGCAAGCTCTGGCCAGTGATCCATCCTCAAGACCCAGTAAGCCAGAGGATTTTCGGTGGGAAAGGTGTCCAAGTCTGACCTTGCCCCTAGGTATTCCTGCACCATGTATATCAGACGCTGGCGATGGTTGCTGGAACCGATCATACCTTGGGGCTGCGGACTAAAAAATTGTCTGAACGCATCGGTCAGACGTCCACCTTCCCCACCGCTCCTTCTGCTACTGACCGAAGCCTCAGCAACTCGTCGTCCAGGACCAGGAGTTTGTAACCTCCCAGTTTCTGGGAACGCATTGCACAGTGGATCAAGGAGAGTGGCCAGCCAGTAATGGTCCCTCTCCTTGATCCGAAGAATACGAGGATCCTTCCGCAGGCTTTGCAGGATCAGGGAGGCCATGCAACGTAGGTTAGCTGAGGCATTCGCTCGGAGTCTTCTGGGTCACTGAGGACGACATGATCGCCAGCCACCTCCTCCCAGCCACGTACAAGTCCACTGGTTTGTTGGGACTGTACATCATCCCAAAAAGACTGCTGCTGCTGATGCTGAGTGACAGGCTCCACCTCCATGCTCACACAATCCTCCTCCTCCTCCTCCTCATCCTCTTCCTGTGTGATGGGTGGGACAGAAGGAACACTGTCTGGATAAAGGGGGCCTTGAGAGGCAAGGAAGTCCTCCTCTTCCTGCCTCTGTTCTGCCTCAAGTGCCCTGTCCATTATCCCACGCAGCGTATGCTCCAACAGGTGGACAAGAGGTACAGTGTCACTGATGCATGCACTGTCACTGCTCACCATCCTCGTGGCCTCCTCAAATGGTGACAGGACAGTGCATGTATCCCTGATCATGCTCCACTGGCGTGGGGAAAAAAATCCAAGCTCCCCTGACCCTGTCCTGGTGCCATAGTCGCAAAGGTACTCATTGATGGCCCTCTGCTGCGTGTGCAGTCGCTGCAGCATGGCCAACGTTGAGTTCCACCTGGTGGGCATGTCACATATTAGGCGGTTCTTGGGCAGGTTCAACTCCTTTTGCAGCTCAGCCAGCCGAGCACTGGCATTATACGATCGGCGGAAATGCACACAGACTTTCCTGGCCTGCCTCAGGACATCCTGTAAGCCTGGGAACCTGCCCAAGAACCGCTGTACCACCAAGTTGAGGACGTGAGCCATACAGGGCACATGGGTGAGCTGCCCCTGTCGCAGGGCGGAGAGGAGGTTGGCGCCATTGTCAGAAACCACCATTCCTGGCTTAAGCTGGCGTGGCATCAACCACCTCTCGGCCTGCCCCTGCAGAGCTGCCAGAACCTCTGCCCCAGTGTGGCTCCTGTCCCCCAAACACACCAGCGCAAGCACGGCATGGCATCTTTTTGCCTGCGTACTCACGTAGCCCCTTGTACGCCTACGGAGCACCGCTGGTTCCGAGGACAGAGCACTCGAAGAGGCCATGGAGGAAGAAGAAGAGGGGGGTGGAGGAGAGAGGTGTGTCACAACCAGTAGTAGCATTTTGGAGGCGTGGTGGCAGAACAACCTCCAACACTACTGCACCTTGTCCTGCATCCCTCCCAGCTGCCAATAGAGTGACCCAATTGGCCGTGAAAGACAGATAACGTCCCTGGCCATGCCTGATGGACCATGAGTCAGCGGTAATATGCACCTTACCGCTGACTGCCCTGTCCAGCGAGGCATGGACATTGCCTTCCACATGCCGGTAGAGAGCAGGAATCGCCTTCTGTGAGAAAAAGTGGCATTTGGGAACCTGCCACTGAGGAACCGCACATTGAACAAACTCACCGAAGGGGGCCGAGTCTACCAACTGAAAAGGCAGCAGTTGAAGTGCTAGCAATTTAGCCAAGCTAGCATTCAACCGCTGGGCATGTGGATGGCTGGGAGTAAACTTCTTTTGACGGTCCAGCAGCTGGGGCAGGGAAATTTGCCTGCTACAATCGGACGTCGGTGTACTGCAAGTACTTGGTTGTGACACACCTAATTCTACACCTTCAGTCCTCTCAGAGCAGCTTTCAGAGAGGACTGAAGATATAGTGGGGTTGGAGATCCCAGCTGATGAGTTACTTAATAACATATAATGTAATAGTATTTAGAGGGTGTGGCTAATGACATCACCACATTCACATTGACAGCTTGAGAGCGAGGCTGTGCTGCTCATTCCCCATCTCTTTACATTTGAGGTGCCTTGATTTGTTTATGCAATTGAAAGTTCAATTTGTTGTTGTTGCTTAAAGCGTAGTCCACTTTTGTTGAGAAAAAAACATTCCCCTCTGGGTGATCTATGTACATTGCAGGGATTTTAACAAACTTTGTTGCAGATTCCTATCTTTTGTTATTCTGAATAAATCACTGTTTTCTCCTCTGTGCCCCTGTGAGTGGGTCTAATGGAAGTGGTTTCATAATTATCAACCTGCTGCTGCAGCTGTAGGGCTCTAAAGAGGAAAACTGCTGAGTCTGCATCCCTTTAGGCGTAATTTCCTATTGGTAATTACATTTTTGTTGCAGGGGAAGCCAAAGAGCTTACTTGTATCTTAGTCTAGACTTCTGGGAACATCAGCGAGCCAATCACACAAGCAGGTAATGATGTTTCTAGGGGTCATTCTGTACACATTCTGTGTACAGAACACCTCCAGGTAGCCATATTGCATTGCATTTTACAGAAAATTACAGCGGCTGCAGATTGAAAAGGAAAGGTAATTTTTAATTACATTAAATTACAATATGACTGAATGAATACCGTATTTATCGGCGTATAACACGCACCGGCGTATAACACGCACCCCAAGTTTAGGAGGGCATTTTAAGGAAAAAAGTTTTAGGAGGGAAGTTTAGGGGAAAAAAAAACGTACATTTAAGCGTCATTTGCAGCTTGTCCAGAGTCATTTGCAGCTTGCCCAGCGTCATTTGCAGCCTTGCCCAGCGTCATTTGCAGCTTGCCCAGCGCCATTTGCAGCCTTGCCCAGCGCCATTTGCAGCCTTGCCCAGTGTCATTTGCAGCTTGCCCAGTGTCATTTGCAGCTTGCCCAGTGTCATTTGCAATTTGCCAGCGTCATTTGCAGCTTGCCCACGTTTAAATTTGCCGCCTAGAAAGAGACCGAGCTAGAGCCGCCGGAAAAGACCAAGCTAGCGCCGCCGGAAAAGACCGAGCTAGCGCCGCCGGAAAAGACAGAGCGAGTGCCACCGGAAAAGACAGAGCGCTGCCGGAAAAGACCGAGCCGACTGTTCGGCTCCACTCGCAGTCCTGCCTCCCTGCTGTTTCGGAAGCGAGCGCAGGGAGGCGGGACTGCGAGCGGAGCCGAGCAGTCAGATCGGTCTTTTTCGTCGTCGCTCTGTCTTTTTCGGCGGCGTCCGTAAGCAGGAGTCCAGCAGAGAGCTGCTTTAGTGCTAAAAAGCCTTACTATACAATAAAGTCCATCAATATAGGTAAGAGCATACCTGATTGAGCACAGTGGTGGAGGAGAAGAGCACATTTGGTAAAGTGTGAAATAATTAAAGCACACAAGTAAAAAAAGGAAAAAGTGGACTTTTTTCACCATGCTGTTAATATCAATTATATTTATATATTTCACAAGATATATACATTTTTAGTAGTCTGCAGGATGTTAATTATGTGTACCTACACACTTTGTACACTTTACCCCTGACCACACAGGCTGCCCAGATCCAGTAACCTATGGGCATATTTGGTGGACTTACCTGGCTGCCCAAGAACTATGGACTCAAGGATAGGATATGTTAGCTACATTGTCAGGCATCCCAATTTGCATGCTGACATAAGAATTGCTGCTTATCCATAAACCAGATGACCTCTCAAAGCACAAGCATTTAGTGCTCAATCATAACTCACACAAATATGGCACACATGGAGATATATACTGTATATATATATATATATATATATATATATATATATATATATATATATATGTAGAAATCCCATAAGCAGAGAACATGCCAGTAATTGGTGGGTGCCTGGGCTATTCATAGATAGAAAATAAAAACACATAAAATTAGTCATTTAAAAAAAAAAATCTAACATACTTAATGAAAAAAAAATAAGCAAATATCTTTGCACAAAAATAGAAGCAAAAAGTAGAACACAAAAAGCCTACACATGGGACAATCACAGGAAATGACCATGGTTAAAGATAAATGCTAGATGTATTCATTCCAAAAAATGTGAAACATCCTGTTCATAATTAAGTCCCAAGGGTTTTCTAGTACCCAAATGGAAGATCCAAAATACTTCCCTTTTACATAAAAGCTTAAATCTATCACGACCTCTCCTGGGAACTTCGATCTTTTCTACACCTTTTATAAGCACAGCTGAGGGGTCACCAGCATGACGCTCATTAAAATGATAAGTTACATTAGTAGAATGTTTCTTATGAATATCATAAATAAATAAATGATCATGCAAGCAGGTTTCTCAGCCTGTGAGTGGTGCATCCAACATATTGAACAAAACAGAGGCCACACATAATGGCATACGGTACTGTGGTCTCTAGTATTGCTCTCTTAACATGTGAACAACAGGGACATCCATAACACCACATGCAAAAGTGCCTTTAAACTGCAAACCAATGTGAAGGATTATCCCTCTTGCTGGGAAATAAACTAGGGGACAAAAAGCTGCCCAATGTGGGTGCTCTATAGGAAACGGTGGGTGCTCTAGAGGAAACCCTTAGCCAGTGTAAACTGGATCATTAAAAAAAATTGGTAAATACTTTTCAATTATATTTCTGATCTTATTAAACTCAGCTCTGTAGAGAGTGAAAAAAAACAGGAACACTATTGTTTTGAGAATGTTTTTCCTTTTTGTCTTTTAGTAGTTCATCTCGAGGTGTTTTTTTAGCAATGCTCAGAGCTCTGATCAAAATAGATTTCAGATAACCCCCTACACACAAAGTGATCCCACATAGACTAGGCCTCTTAATGAAATTTAGGACCATCACTGCATACTCACTGAAGTATTAAAAACTGGCAAACAGGAATGTTCTTGATAGTATGGAGGGGGTGTCTCAAATAGAGTAATGTATTACCAGCTACCAGCTTCCTATAACACACAAATGTTACCTGATTCCCTTCACTGGTCAAAATGACATCCAAGTAAGAAATCGACTTAGGGTTCATATAGCCTGTGAATTTAAAATTTAGCTCATTATCATTCAGATAGTTAAGCCAGTTCTCAAGGTTGCCAATCTCTTTAGAACAAATGAACAACAAATTTTCTATGTAGTGAAGATATAATTGTACAGGGATTTACAGCCTCAAAAATGAGGGACCTCTCCCACCAACCCATGTAAAGATTGGCAAGAGAAGTAGAGAAGCTTCCATAGAAGCCCTGCACCTCTGGAGGTGGCAATCTTGATTGCACATAAAAAAAATACGTGTCACCAAATAATCCAAACTTTGAAGCATATAGGCCGCGTACACACGATTGGACTTTCCGGCGGGATTGTCCGCTGAACTGGAGTCCGCCGGACATTCCGACCGTGTGTGGGGCTCCGGCTGACTTTTTCCTCCAAAAAAAACGGCGGACCTAGTTTTAAGTTTTGACTTAAAAAAATTCCGGACTCGGCAGGCCGACGGACAATCCCGCCGTCTGTGTGCTAGTCCGTGGGACTTTTGAAATGAATGGACTTTCCTCACACACAGAGAAAAGTGCGTTCATTTAGAACGTGACTCCAGGTAGACGGGACTAGTGAAGGAAGTCAATGCCGCTGCGCCTGGTATGGAGTTAAAGGGGAATCCCTATGCCCCCAAATCTATATCAGACCCTTATCCGAGCGCGCAGCCCGGCCGGTCAGGAAAGGGGGTGGGGACGAGCGAGCGCCCCCCCCCTCCTGAGCCGTACCAGGCCGCGTGCCCTCAACATGGGGGGTGCCCCGGGGAAAGGGGGGCCCTGCGACCCCCCACCTTAAAGCACCTTGTCCCCATGTTGATGAGGACAAGGGCCTCTTCCCGACAACCCTGGCCGTTGGTTGTCAGGGTCTGCGGGTGGTGGGCTTATCGGAATCCGGGAGCCCCCTTTAATAAGGGGGCCCCCAGATACCGGCCCCCCACCCTATGTGAATGAGTATGGGCCCCTTGTCCCTATATAACTGGCAGCGCAACACGTCTGAGCCATTAGGAGAAGAGACAGCAATGAGTCAACATCGGAAGAAGAAAGAAGAACAAGAAGCAGAAGAAGAACAAGAAGCAGAAAAAGAAGGCGACAGCGACGACAACATAAGCCCGGGCCACCGCTCGTAAAAGAGTTGGAAGAAGAAAGAGGAGGCACGGCAAGAAGAACAGAAGAGACCCCCGAAGACCCCCGAAGTCGGAACAAGACCCCCAGACGGCGGCGGTGACGAAGAAGAAAGCCGGGCTACTCCGCTAGTGAAAGAGCTAGTAAAAGAGCAGAAGATAGCAGAGGAGTCCGTCGAGAAGACCCCCCAAGATGGAAGAAGACCCCCGGAGCTGTGCAATAAAGTATTTTAAAAAATGGTGTTGTTTTTTTTTATTTACACTTTTTTCCTTAGGTGAATGGGTAGGGGTACATCGTACCCCATACTCATTCACATAGGGTGGGGGACCGGTATCTGGGGGCCCCCTTATTAAAGGGGGCTCCCGGATTCCGATAAGCCCCCTGCCTGCAGACCCCAACAACCAACGGCCAGGGTTGTCGGGAAGAGGCTCTTGTCCTCATCAACATGGGGACAAGGTGCTTTGGGGTGGGGGGGCGCAGGGCCCCCCTTTCCCCAGGGCACCCCCCATGTTGAGGGCACGCAGTCTGTTATGGCTCAGGAGGGGGGGCGCTCGCTCGTCCCCACCCCCTTTCCTGACCGGCTGGGCTGCGTGCTCGGATAAGGGTCTGAGATGGATTTGGGGGGCCGTTTTTTTCGGCGTAGAGATTCCCTTTAAATCCATACCAGGGGACAGGGCTAGCGGCGGCATTCACTTCGCTAGTCCCGTCTACCTGGAGTCACGTTCTAAATGAACGCACTTTCCTCCGTGTGGGCAAGTCCGTTCATTTCAAAAGTCCCACGGACTTTGGCCAAAACTCCGGCGGAAAAGTCCGGGCGTGTGTGGGTAAGTCCACATGTTCGGAAAGTCCGGCGGACCTCCGCTGGAAAATCCGGCGGGTTGTCCGCTGGACTAGGTCCGGCGGACAATCCTGCCGGAAAGTCCGAGCGTGTGTACACCGCATAACTCTTGATGTACCAGTGAATAATTGCTGAAATGCTGCAGGAAAAAAGTGACAGCCTGAAGACCCAAAGAATGTGGAATAGAAGTGTAATCCACACATAGTCGGGCTGCCACACTGAATCCTTCAAGTCAGCCATCATTTTTTTTGTGTCTGAGATTACCTGGCAGATCCACTACAATAGGCTGTAACTGATGATCCACCCACTTTGCAGATGGTGGAACACAGGCATTATAGGAGCTTGTGCAGTGAACATATCACTTTCCTCCTGGGAACAAATGCCTGCTCATCTTTAAATTTAATATAGGTATCACTATCTAACAGTTGACGTAAAGCCTCATCTCTATATGCATTGGAGTCAAGCACCACTACTGTTCCCTATTTAAAAATCAGTTTAAAAATCAATTTGGATGGAATAATTATTCTATGACTATAATTATCAACTGGATCAGGACCAGACTGAGCCCTGGTTCACATTGGTGCAAATTGACATGTGATTTGACCTGTCAAAACGCATGTCAATTCGACGGCAGTTGCCAGCAATGGCACTGTCCTAATTGGTGCGACGCCGCACCGATTTCCAAAAGTAGTTTCTGTACTATTCGTACACGTATGCTTTCCGGGTCTGATTTCCATTGACATCTGTGCAGAAAGTTTCTGCACCGATGTCTCTAAAATCGCTGCTGAAATCGGGAGTGACATGTGGGAATGAAAGCCTGCGAGTTCAGCTGGACTTTCACAAGTTCATTCCCACACTCAGTGTGAACCTAGTCTGAAACTGTAATGACACTTATCAGTAGAGATGGCCTGGCCTTGCGGATCGCCCAGCGGTCGGTTCGTGGCGAACTTTGCTTGTTCGCGATTCGCCAAATCGGCGGACTTATGGCTCTGTTCGCGGCGGCCATATTCGTTTACATTGTGAAGAACTTTGACCCATGACACATCCATCAAATTGAGACATTTCAGCACATAGACATACCCCCTACCTTATAAATAGACCTGATCTGGCGGCCATTTTACATTCTGTCTTTTGTCAGTGTAGGGAAAGTTGTGCGGTTGTGCGCTGTGTGGAGCAGGGACAGTCAGTCTAATCACTAGCTATTACTATTAGGTCCACAAAAGTCCTTTTAAGGACTGGTATAGGTGTACAGTATATAGAGGTGAAATACACTGATAATATACTTTCTTTCAAACATAGAAAGCATATTATAGTGCAGTGCTCAGCGATTGTGCAGCTGTCATTTCTCAGTGTAGGGAAAGATTGGCGTTTAGAGCAGGGATAGTCTGTAATACACTAGCTAGCTACTATTAGGTCCACAAAAGTCCTTTTAAGGACTGGTATAGGTGTACAGTATATAGAGGTGAAATACACTGATAATATACTAAATATAATAAAATACTTTCAAATATAGAAAGCATAGTATAGGGCATTTCTACTGTGCAGCATTGTGACTGCTGAGCGATTCTGCAGCGATACTACAAAGAGTGACAAACGCAATTATAAAAAAGTATTATAACTGGTGTGATAGACCAGTGGCCCCCCAAAACGACAGATTGAAGCGGGGTGTTATATACCTTCTTCCACATATACTGCACTTCTCTAGAGACTTTTGTCACAGGGTCATTTAAAAAATAACAGGCAGAGGAAGAGGCAGGCCCTTCCACAGGGGTGATAGGGGTAGGGCAGGAGCAACAGGCTTGAGCCAAAGTGGGAAGTTGCAGAAGGTGCGTTTGATTACGTCAAAAAAGGACGCACCAGACTTGGTTGAGTGACTCACTCAGCCTTACTCTTCTGCACCCTCCTCATCCTCTCGATCTGCACCCTCTTCACTCTCTGCTGTGTGCACCCCCAAAGGCACTCCAACCAACACCACCACCACCATATACCCTCCGCTTGAGTCACAGGAATTATTTTCCGATACATCATCACAAGACATTTCCGATGCGCAGCCATTCTTGGCATTGGATCAGGAAGAGGAGGTAGCAACAACCGCCACTCAGCAGTCTGACGACAGTACCCAGCTGTTGCTGCCTACTCCGAGATCTCTAATTACAGTGGTGGGGAAGGTGACGTCGATGATGACGTGTCTAGGGACGTCACGTGGGTGCCCACAAGAGAGGAAGAGGAGGGGAGTTCAGAGGGAGAGATGGACCAGCAGATAGGGAGGAGAAGCAGGCAGAACTTACATTGCACAGGAGGGACAAACCAGACTGCTAATGTATCAGGAGCGAGGCATCAACCATGTACAGTCACATCTGGCACTCCCAGGACGCCGGCACATGGCTCCGCAGTGTGGGCTTTTTTTAATGTGTCCGCTGTTGACAATAGTGTTGCCATCTGCAGCCTTTGCATGCAGCGCATAAGTCGCGGTAAGCCCAACACTCACCTAGGGATGACCGCCTTTAAAAGGCACATGAGCTGCCATCGCCGAGCCCAGTGGGAGCAACGCCGTCAGAACCCACAAAGCCACACTCCAGGCTCTCACCGTCCAGCCTCTTCTACTTCTCCTTCTCCTCTCTCCTCAGAATTGTCCTCCACTCCACCTTCCATCATGCCTTCCTCACGTTTTTCTGGAAAAAGGCAGGCTTCCATGGGCCAAATGTTTGAGCGTAAAAAATGATGACGCCAGATAACCCTCTTGCCCAACGGTTGTCCGCTGGCTTGTCAAAACTGATAGCCCGCCAACTACTGCCATATAAGCTGGTGGACTCTGAGGCCTTTCGAAAATTTGCGGCCATTGGAACACCACAATGGAAGGTCCAAGGAAGAAAGTATTTCTCACAGAAGGGCATCCCAGAGCTATATGACCATGTTCAGCGGCAAGTGAATGTATCTCTGGCACACAGTGTCGGTGCCAAGATACATCTGACCACAGACACGTGGTCTAGCAAACACGGGCAGGGAAGGTATATAACTTTTACTGCCCACTGGGTGAACCTTCTGACAGCCGTCAAGCATTTAACCCGTGGCACCCATGTAGATTTGGTTTTACCGCCACGGATTGCATGCAGGCCTGCCTCTTCTTCTCCTCCTACTCCATCCTCCCTCTCCTCCTCGGCCGACTCCTCCTTTTCCACTGCTAGCGTCTCTTCCACTGCGCCGCCCAAGATCCAGAACCTATTCGACATGCCAGGTGAGACGTTGCCATGCTGTACTGCGTCTGTTGTGCCTGGAAGCCAAGAGCCACAGTGGCCCTGCAAACCTTTCAGCTTTGCGTTCACAGGCAGATCAGTGGCTAACACCACTCAATTTGACAGTTGGTAAAGTGGTGTGCGGCAACGGTGCCAATCTGCTTAGTGCGTTGAAACAGGCCAAAATGACACATGTGCCATGCATGGCACACGTCTTAAACTTGGTCGTGCAGCGATTCGTTGTCAAACACCCTGGGGTCCAGGACATCTTGCGGCAGGCAAGGAAAATCTCGGCCCATTTCAGAAGATCTTACACGGCCATGGCTCGCCTTGCTGACATTCAGCGGAGACACAATCTGCTGGTCAAAAGGCTTATTTGTGATTGCCCGACGCGATGGAACTCAACCTTCTATATGCTTGATAGGCTGCTCCAGCAGAAACATGCAGTTAACGACTACCTGTACGAACTCTGCGGCAGAACAGGTTCTGGGGAGCTTGTTTTTTTTTCACCTCGCCAGTGGCTGCTCATGCGCGACGCATGCAGACTTCTGCGGCCATTTGATGAGATCACCAAACTGGTCAGTCGCAGCCATGGCGCCATCAGTGACATTGTACCTTACGCCTTCTTTATGGAGCGTGCATTGTGTCGTGTCATTGATCAAGCCATGGAGGAGCAGGAGCAGGAAGATGAGGAAGTCGCAATGCTGAATGAATTCCCAGGGGGGCTACTCTATCTGAGACAAGTCAACAACAGGAGTCTGAAGAGGATTCAGAGGAGGATGGTGCCGGGGCAGATGCGGTGGAGCAAGAAGAGCATGCTTTAAACCTTTCTGGGATCCCTGTTGTTGTCCGTGGATGGGGGAGGAGAACGACATTATCCTGGATCATGAGCAGGAGCCAGGCCACCACACCGCTTCCAGTTTAGTGCAAATGGGGGCCTTCATGCTCCAGTGTTTTAACAGGGACCCCGTATAAAAAGCATAAAGGTCAAGGAGCAGTACTGGGTGGCAACTTACTTAGACCCCCGGTACAAACACAAAGTGGTGGAAATGTTACCACCATCACAGAGGGCTGTCAGAAAGGAGCACTTACAGGCCTTGCTTAGAGAAATGCTGCATTCTGCTTTTGTGTGCGCTGGCAGGGGAATTTCCACTCCCAGAGAAAGAGTTGCGGGTACCAATCCAACAGCGCCTGCAAGAAGAGGGCGGTTTGAAGATGTGTTGGTATCTTCTGATATGAGATCATTCTTTCAGCCGACCCATCGACAGGTGTCATCCGGATCCAGCATCAGGGAACGCCTAGACCGACAGGTGTCCGACTACATCGGGTTAACGGCCGATGTGGATGCTCTAAGAAATGATGAACCCCTGGACTACTGGGTGGGCAGGCTTGACCTCTGGCCAGAGCTTGCACAATTTGCAATGGAACTGTTTGCTTGCCCCTCTTCCAGTGTCCTGTCCGAAAGGACGTTCAGCGCAGCAGGGGGGGTCGAGACCAATAAGCGCACTCACCTAGCTCACAACAGTGTTGACTACCTCACATTTATAAAAATGAATGAGGCATGGATCTCGGAGGAATTCAACACATGTGACCAGTAGACCATGTATATGCATAACTCTATACCACATCTATATTACATCAGTGTCACGTGTCATCAGTGCCACGTATCAGTGCCATCTGTCATCAGTGCCACGTCAGTGTCACGTGTCATTGTCCTGGTGCTCCAGGGCCTTCAAAAGTGTAATAGGTAGTCAACAAATTAGATGTGTAATTTATGCTCCTAGAACACGTGATGGCGCTCCCTGCATTTTGGGCCTCTCTAAGTGTCCAGGCTGTGTAAAAGTCCCACACATATGGTATCGTAATACTCAGGAGGAGTAGCAAAATGTATTTTGGGGTGTCATTTGTAGTATACACATGCCATGTGAGAGAAATAACCTATTACAATGACAATTTTGTGGAAAAAAAGAAAAAAAAATCCTAATTTTGCAAAGAATTGTGGGAAAAAATGACAACATCAAAAATCTCACTATGCCTCTTACTAAATACCTTGGAATGTCTACTTTCAAAAAAGTGGTCATTTGGGGGGTATTAGTACTTTCCTGGCTTGTTCGGGTCGCAAGTTATGAGATAGGTCACCAGTACATCAGATGTGATCAATTTTGTATGATTTGCACCACAGCTTGTAGACTCTCTAACTTTCACAAAGACCAAATAATATCCACTAATTTGGGTTATTTTTACCAAAGACATGTAGCAGTATTAATTGTGGCCAAAATTTATGAAGAAAAATTTATAATTTGCTAAATTTTATCACAAAAACAAAGAAAAATTTGTTTTTTTTTCCGGTCTTTTTTCATTTATAGCTAAAAAAAAAAAACCCAGAGGTGATCAAATACCACCAAAAGAAAGCTCTATTTGTGGGGAAAAAAAAAGAACAAAAATTAATTTGGGTACATGACTGAGTAATTGTCATTTAAAGTGTGAGAGCACCGAAAGCTGAAAATTGGTCTGGGCAGGAGGGGGGTTTAAGTGCCCAGTAAGCAAGTGGTTAAGTTTATATTTGATGTTTTTTTTTTAAGTAACTAATTGTATCACAAGTGTTTTTTTTTTTTTTTTGTGTATCTTTGAATAGTGCAGGCACCCACCAATTACTGGCACTTGCATGTTAATTGTTCCACACATATTTCTCTAATTATGAGATTCCTTCAAACATGTATATACTGTATCTCTCCATGTGTGCCATGTATGTAATCTATGATTAAGCGCTAAGTGAGCGTGAAACGTGTTAGCCAGTGATGCTGTTCCCCTACTTTTGTGTCCTGGATTTATTATTATGGATGAGCTAAAATAAAGGTGATTTTTAAAGGACCGTTTTAGCTACCTCAAATCTATGACGGACAGGGCTACCACCTGGCTAGTGTGGTAGTGGAGGTGGAATTAAAAGACCAACCTAGCAGTGTTTGCATCCATGCTTTCTATCAATTTTTACACATATTTTGACAGCAACCAAGCAAACCATAGAAAAAGATTGGTTATCTGACTAACTCTTGTTGTCCAATGTGAAAAATAGACTTCGCTGGACTTTCTTGCATAAGAAACTGACAGCAAAAGTTGTCTGGTACGATGAAAAAAAACTGGTTCCTGTCAAACTGACTGTTTTCATCTGTTATTTGGCCTGTATGCATTATGTAAGCAATTTTAGCATTGTCTACCTTTGATATCACCTAAATACTTTATTGTACTGTACTTCTGATCTGATGTCAGTACTATACTGATTGCCTGCATACTCTGTTTTGTTTTCAGTGAACATATTGAAAAATAAATGGTAGAGTTTATCCATGGAATCACATCTTTTTTAATCCCAGGATATTTCAGAAGCAGTGAAAAGTCTAATTTCAATCATAAATAAGCAATAAGACCATTATTTAAAAAACAAAAAAAAACTAAACAGTATTATAATGGGGCTGATGTGTTGCTCTCTTCTTTTTCTTTCTAATTGGGGAGAGTATTCCCTACTAAAGCTAAAACAAAAAAAAAATAGCACAGTCATTTATTTTTAGAGACAGTTTAAAATTGGTAAATAATTAATGCACTGAATATCATCCCTTTAAAAAGGATTTTGGACGCAGAGTGAAGTAAAAAAATATAAATTCTTTGCAACTGTGAAATGACTGCCAAAAAATTGGGTTAGTGCTGTTAGTCGTACTAAAATACAATTACCCTACAGAAATATTTGTGCAAAGCACAAGATGTTACCTGGCCAAAAAAAATGTATTATTTGAAACCGTGAACTGAACACTTATGCCCCGTACACACGCTCGGATTTTCCGATGACTATTTCCTTCAGATCATTTCCGTCTGAATTTGTCCGATGCTGGTGTTGCGTACACACGGTCGGACAACGTTGTCGGAATTTCCCGTGACGTAAGCCGTCTTCCACGAGACTAGAAAAGGGAAGTTCAGCACCACGTCCTGCACCCGTTGGGCTCCTTCTGCTGATTCCGTGTTTATCGCGTGTTAGTAGAGGTTTGGGGACTTACGATTCACGCTTCTCAGTTTTCTGACTCAGATCGTTACTGCTCTTCAGTTTGTGCTTGTCGTGCGTATCTGTTTATCGGTGCGTGTAGTCAGTTCGCATTTGTTGGTCATTGCGGCCTATATCTTGATTTAGGACGCTTTGATTTTCACTGCTTATTGTCTGCTCGTTTCTGGTATTCATTTCGTTCTTTCAGGCCTTGCTGTTTATCGGTGCTTTCTGTTTGTCCGTTCTGACCAGCCGACCGTTTGTGAGCTATGTTTCTTGTATGTACTCGTCGCAGAGTTCATGCTGTACAGGGACTTGGTGTCGGCCTTTTAGCTTTGACCCAAGACCAGTCCATGAACAGGGAGAGGAGGAGTATGTGGACCAAGAATTGGTTGCTTCAGCGTGACCAATTCTCGCACATGCCTTTGCTTTGTGAGATACGGGAGAATAATCCTGATGATTTCAGGAACTTTCTCCGGATGACGGACCACGTTTTTGACCGTCTTTTGGCTTTGCTGACCCCTTTTATCAGCCGGCAGGATACCTGCATGAGACAAGCCATCACTTCGGAGCAGAGGCTTGTTGCCACGTTGAGGTACTTGGCGACAGGGAGAAGCCTTCAGGATCTGAAGTTCTCCACAGGTATCTCTCCCCAGGCTCTGGGAATCATTATTCCAGAGACCTGTTCTGCTATAATCCAGGTCCTGCAGGAGGACTATATTAAGGTAACTTTTCTCCTTTACTATTCCCTTCTATATATGCTCTGTTTGCTAATGACTTGTATTTTTGACCTCCTTCCCTAATTACCATGATTGCAATATGCTCTAATATGCTGTGCCCCTTTTGTCCTTCATGCATTTTTCCCTTCACTTACCTCCCCAGCATGCTCTTCTGGCCCAATAGACACTTATGGCCTAGTCACTTAAGCAATGTATTTTGTCTGCTCCTTAGTATTGGTTTCCCCCAAACACCCCCTAAAATATGCACAAATGTTTGCTGTGTGTTTTACTTCATGCAGAGTCCCTTTTAATTTATGTTTTTTTTTTTTTGGGGTGCCAAACTCATTAGGAACCCCCCTCCCCCAACTGCTCTGTCAGATGATACCAATCCTCTATCTGCTGGCTTTGCCAAGCTCAATACACACTATATACCTACCTCTTTATAGTGGTCATATTTAGGGATGAATTCAGCAAAGCATGTAGTGCAAGGGGCTGGCTCAATACTTTACAATGTTTTTTTTTTTTTTGATTTTCCTCCTATTATTAGCTTGATAGGTAATTGCAGAATGTCAAAATGTGCATTCCTTTTTTTTTTTTTTGGGGGGGGGGGGGGGTTAGGAATCTTCTTTTATCTTTCCTGTGGGCTGCCAATAGTGTTAAGTAAGGAGGGTCTGGCCAAACTAGCACACATTATTGAGCCATTTGGCTATCAATGAAGTGGAGAGGGTTACCTGTCCAATGGCCCCCCCCCCCCCAAACCCCTAGTTATTGTCAATGGCCCATCAGAAGTGGGGGGATTGATGGGGGGTGAGTAATCTGCTAAGGGGACCTTGGACTTTGGTGTGCAAATACTTTAAAGGTTAAAATTTAAGTCTGATCTTGTTCCAAGATGTTAGTGTCTAATCTGCTTGTAATGTTTATGTGCAAACTGACTATTTTTTTTTTTTTTCTTGTTTGACTCCACAGTTTCCTTCAACGCCACAGGAATGGCAGACTGTGGCCTCCCACTTTGCCAGCCGTTGGGACTTTCCTAACTGCGGAGGTGCAATTGATGGGAAACACGTCCGCATCGTCCCACCCCCCAACTCGGGGTCATACTATTATAATTACAAGGGGTTTAATAGTATAGTGATGTTGGCGGTGGTGTCGGCGACATACGAGTTTTTGTATGTGGACGTGGGGAAGAATGGCCGGATCTCGGATGGTGGTGCCATTGCGCACACAGAGTTCTACTGGCGTCTCCAGAGTGGCAGTCTGTGCTTGCCACCTCCAGAGGAGAATGCTGAAGGACTCCCCTTCGTCTTTGTCGCGGATGAAGCATTTGCGTTGACAAGCCATCTGATGCGCCCCTTCCCGATGAGGACCCTCACCCCAGACCAGAGGGTCTTCAATTACCGGCTGTCCAGAGCCCGCAGAGTGGTGGAGAACACCTTTGGGATCATGGCCAGCCGCTTCCGCCTCTTTTTGACAGCTATCAACTTGACGGAATATAAACTGAACCACATTGTGCTTTCCTGCTGCATATTGCACAACTTCCTAAAGCGACATAGCACCAACTATGTTGTGCCCGTTGGCCCTGATGTCGACATGCCTTCCAATGCCAACCTCACAGCCCTTCAAGCTGCACGTCCTGGCTTGCCCCCTCTAAATGCCCGCGAGGTCCGCGAGAGCTATATGGACTACTTTGTGGGTAGGGGGGCCATTGATATGCCTGACGATGTGTGAGAGGCATTTTTTAATAAATATATTTTTTTACCAGACCTAAGATTTCTTGTCATTTACTGCTTGTGTTTCTTGTAGGTGTGTTCTAGCTTATTTGTAGTTTTCTTTTTGGGCCTTTATCTTCAACAGTGGGAATGCACTTTCTGGGCGAGAGGAGGTTACAGTCTCTTCTTCTGAAAAAGAATCTTCTCATGTTGTGTGTGTGATACGTAATATTTTGTCTAGGTAAGGCTTGTAGTGCATAACTGACACCCAAAATACTCCTTTTCATCACCATGACAGAAATGTGTGTATTCCTGAAAATGGCGTGCTACGTGTTTTATTACAAAGCACTGTGGGTGTCATTTACAAAAGAAAAATCCACTATGCACTACAAGTGCACTGCAAAAGTGCACCGGAAACTACACTTGCAGTGCAAACTGGAATAGCCTTTAGTAAATAACACCCATTGTCACCAAAATCCTTTACTTTTGACGTAAATAATGCTTTTGTGGTTTGAAATAAGGAAGCCACACATTTTTTAGATGTTAAAATTTTACTTACAACACATTCACAAGTGCCTTTCAAAAATGCTTTGGTAAACTCAAAAGATCTTTGGTCTTTAGAACATTGTTTACTAACATTGCGCATTTGTGAAAAACAGGCATGTAGCAAAACAAAACAGACTGAACATAGGAACTTACAAAGTTCAACTTTGAAAAGTGAAGACAAGATCAGACATGACTATGTTCAAAGTGTGTTTGATCGTGCCTTCATCACATGGGGTGTCACCCCTGGAAAAGGGAAATTTAGAACATGCACACAATTTGGGTATCAAAATGGGCATTTGTTGCAAAAACACATGCCTAGAATGTCCAAATGTGCAGTCTCCCATCATGGGGATCAATGGACGTGTCTTGGGGGTGCAACCCCTTCACCTCACCCACTTTAGTAGTTAGTAAAGTGGTTGCACCCCCAAAACGTCATCATTCATCCACCATGATGGGAGCTAGCACATGTTGACACACTGTGTGCATCTTCCAAATTTGGCACAGTTATTAAGTTAAAATTTTTGTGATAAACAGCCACAAATGTGTGATAATTACTTTGTGCGTTTTCAGATTTCCGCTAAAACATCAATGATGTTCTTCATTTTTTGTTGAACATCATTGATGTTTTTCTTGATATCTTCTAGATCTCGATTGCACACCATTATCTCCCCGATGAGTACGTGTGCACTTTCAGTGGTAAAGTGCGATTTTTCTTACACAAGCTCCACATCACCTAAAAAAACACACAAACAAAAAAAAAATGGCTATTGTAAAAGAGGCAGGCATACATTGATTAGCTTACCAGTAGCTGTGTTCTCCCACACTCACCTGTTGTGGTGACAAGTTCTGCAACTTCTATTATCTCTCCTTCCTCCTCCTCCTCTGCTTCTGGTGTTGGTATTTCCCCTTCTTTGGGAGGTGTGGGTTTCCTGGTGTCCTCAGACGCCCTGAGTCTTCGCTCCCCTATGAGAATGTCTAAAAGGAATACTTAGCACAACAATCTATTGAGGGCAGAAATAGGAAATGTCAAACATTGCTTGGAAGTGACTGACAATAGTTGTTTGTGGCCAGGTTCAAAGTACAACAACATTAATGTAGTCACTTTGTAAAGGTGCAAAACTTACTACCTTTTTGGTTGAAGTTTGTCAGATGGAGACACCCCTATAGTATCCACTGGAGTACATGTGTGGAACAACATAATAAAAAGGGTGTTTGGGTGTCCCAGCACTAGTGCTCTAGAGTCCAGATGGGTAAACAGCTACTGAGTGACCTCTCCTTTACATTGAAGAAATTTGCTTTACATTCTTGATGACATCTCTATTGACAACAAACTTCCTTTCACTAAAAACAGGCCAGAACCAATGTATTTTACCGTATTTTCAAGTGGCCGAACGATCGAGGTTGAGTACGATCGAATGGACACACGAACATGAAAATGGCCATTTTCAAATGTACAACATAGAAAAAACAACCACATGGAGCAGTATGCAAGGAAGGAAAAAAAAAAGCAGAACACACGACAACTACTTACTTTTTTGAAGAACTCGCTTGATCTTTCTGTACTGATTGGGCTCCCTCAGTTTCAGGTCTGACCAGCGTTTCCTCAGTTGATCCTTGGATCGTTGTACCCCAAAATTATTGTGCAGCCTCCTCACAACTTTAGCCATGATCTTGGCCTTTCTGACATTTGGGTTGAGGTTAGGCCCATACTTCCCATCATAGTCACTCCTCTTCAATATGTCCCCCGTCTCCAACATTTCTCCAAAAGACATATTGGATGCCTTAAATTTAAGCCTACGGGATCGGGACGTTTCTGCCTCCGGCCTTTCCTCGTCCTCCTCCTCGTTGCTGGAATATTTAGGGTGCACCTGCTGTGTCCCCGCCATGTGCTCTCCCCACTGCGCCGTAAAGAGAAGGGGTGGGGAATAGACGAGGAAGATCGTCAGGGGCGGGCGGAGTTTCACGCATGCGCACTGTATATAAAACGTCACACGCGTGTGTCGTAGCGACGATCTGTGAGCAGAGGGGAGAGAGAGCTGACGCACGAGACGATCACTATAACGAAGGTACAATTTGAACTTGGTACATCACTAGCCTAGACTGCTTATACATTGAGGCTTATTTATGGAGAAGATTAGGAGAGTTTAGCCTGACATTATTTAGTGTTTTGTCTGGTCTTGTGTCTTGCAGAGAATATGGCTGGCTTCAATGACGTCAGCTTCCTCCCCCTCTTCATTGATAAATATAGAGAAATGCCCCTTTTGTGGCAGGCTAAGCACCCGCTATACAGCAACAAACCAAAGAGGCAGGCAGCGATGCAGAAACTTCTGGAATTTGTATTGCCGGTGATCCCCACGACAACCGTTGATAAGTTAAGAACCAAAATTGGCAGCCTGAGGAGTACGTATTTCAGGGAGCGCAATAAGGTCCTGAAGTCCCAAGCATCTGGAGCTGCAGCAGATCAGGTATATGTCCTCAGGCTCTGGTATTACGAGAGGCTCCATTTTCTCAAAGACCAGGCTGATGTCAGGGAGTCACTATCGACTCTTCCTTCCACGCATTCCACCCTAGATGAGGCTTTCGAGGACCAACCTGGGCCTTCCAGTCAGGAAGAGGTGGAGGAGCCCAGCTTGAGCCAGGTATAGTATTTTTGTACCCTTTTTTTTTGAAAAATTAATGATGTTCACTTAATTCAGGATCCCCAATTGCTTATTTTCTAAAGTGTTTGACATATCAACAGACAGTAGTGTTGGAGACATTTTGGGCAAGAATATAAACTGCTGGGCTGAGAATTGTATGGTTTTCAATTTGTAAACATTTTGCAACAGTCAATAGATGAAAATTGTGTGTGTTTGATGAACAAATAACTCAAACTATGTCCCTTTTTCATACACAGGAAGACCTCAGCCAGGAGGTGGCTGTGGAATGTGGCAGCCAGGAGGAGGCAGGGGTTAGTGGCAGCCAAGAGGTGGGTAGGCCTAGGAGCCTGACTGTATCCCAAGTCCCTCCCCTCCGCCTTCCCTACAAAAGGGCCAGAAAGGGGGGGAGGTGGGGGAGTCAGCGCTCCGGCTGATAAGGGAGGCTTCAGCGGCACTACATGCCACACCCACCTACGAGGAGGCCTTTGCCTCCTTGGCTGCCACTAAACTCAAAGAGATGGAGGCGGGGCAACGCAGCATGTGTGGGGAGGTCATCCTCAAGATACTAAATAAGGGGGTGGCTGGTGAGCTGACCCCAGCAACACATGTTTGCGAGAGTCACCATGCTCCTCCTCCTTCTCCTCCTCCTCCTTCTGCCACACCTCCAGCACCACAGCCACAGCCTGGAAGGAAGCGTGGAAGGAAGACCAGAGTGTGACGACCTGGATTCAGTCTGGTCTGAGAGAAGATGGAGCCTCTCATATGACCACAGCCTGGGGACATAGATGGCATCTGCTGCAGTTCCGGATGTTTTGGACTTCAGGACCAGATTGCACTCCCTTTCGATACGTACTCCTCAGGCCACCAATTTTTGAACATAAAAAAATGATGTCTGCCGTGGGGGTCAAAGGCTTTGCAAATTTCCCAAGTTTCTCCATCGCTGCCTTCCTCTTTTGTTTGTTGCTGACACCTAAATAAAGGTATTTTTGATTTCAAGAAATCCTTGCCTATGTGTTTTACATTTCAACAATGACAGTTTATTTGTGAGTAGGCAGGTACATTTCACAAATCATAAAGTCCAATTAACAAGGGGCACCAACAACAAACAACCTCCTAGTGAATTTAGGCTAAAAATACAAATGATAATTATGGTGTTAGGATAAGTTGAGACACACAACCCCCCCCCCCCCCAACAAAAAAAGAAAATTAAATAAAGGAAATCTGGATTTAAAAAAAAACACACTATAAATGACAAATCCTAAAAAAAATATAAAAAAACATTCTTAAGATCTGACGAATAAAAAACATCTAGCCAATAAATCATGAAAAAGAATAATGAAAGAAGTTTGTGAGAAGTCAGTGTGAATATAAGCAGCTAAAACACGTCATTCTTCTTGCAGAATTGTGCATGCTGACGGTGCTCCTACTTTGTGATGTCACACAATGCAGCAGCATGGTATCTTATGTAGGAGCTCTAGCAGATCAGAGAGGACGATGTGATCCCCTTTGCAGACATCTGCATGTAATGACCAGATTGACTATGTGCCAGGCCTGCAACATTTTTTTGCTCAATTACTCCTAGTGGGGGGGGGGGGGGTTAGACCCACAGGAATGGAAGGGCACTTCCTGTCCCAGGACACAGTTGAAAGACTGACCTACACATTTGATGAAAATAGGCTAGAGACAGATGAACACACACACCTTATGCATGTTATTGCTTCTAAGCAACTAAGTTAAGTTCCAATGGTTGTTTTTTTTTTTTTTTTTTTTTTTTAGCTCCTTTACTGTTTAATGTTTGACTTATAATTAGGGTTGAGCGAACCCGAACTGTAAAGTTCGGGTCCATACCGGACTTTAGGGTGTTCGGGTCCCGGACCCGAACCCGAACAATTGACTGTATGTTCGGGTTCGGGTCCGGTGTTCGGGGATTTAATGTTGCTTTTTAAAATGTCTTTTAAAAGCACTCGCGGCTATATGAATTGATATTCATATAGCCGCGAGTGCTTTTAATACAGAGAACAGTCATTGAAGTCATTTATTTTTAAAAAGTTAGTCATAAAAAGTGTTTGGGGACCTGGGTCCTGCCCCAGGTGACATGTATCAATGCAAAAAAAACTTTTAAAAACGGACGTTTTTTCGGGAGCAGTGATTTTAATAATGATTAAATTGAAACAATAAAAGTGTAATATTCCTTTAAATTTCATACCTGGGGGGTGTCTATAGTATGCATGTAAAGGGGCGTATGTTTCCAGTGCTTAGAACTGTCTCTGCAAAAAGTGTCATTTTTGCAGAAAAGAAAGCTATTTAAAATCACTCGCGGCTAATGTGTATTGTCGGCTCCCGTAATACAGAGAACAGTCATTCATTGAAAGTCATTCATAAAAAAAAAGTAATTGATAAAAAAAAAAAAAAAGCGTGGGGGTCCCCCCAAATTCAATAACCAGGCCCTTCAGGTCTGGGATGGATATTAAGGGGGACCCCAGCCAAAAAAAAATAAATAAATGGCATAGGGTCCCCCTCAAAATCCATACCAGACCCTTGAGGTCTGGGATGGATTTTAAGGGGAAACCCAGCCAAAAAAAATGGCGTGGGGTCCCCCTCAAAATCCATACCAGACCCTTATCCGAGCACGCAAACCTGGCAGGCTGCAGGAAAAGAGGGGGGACGAGAGCGGCCCCCCTCCCACCTGAACCGTACCAGGCCACATGCCCTCAACATTGGGAGGATGCTTTGGGGGTCTAAGACCCACAAAGCACCTTGTCCCCATGTTGATGAGGACAAGGGCCTCATCCCCACAACCGTGCCCGGTGGTTGTGGGGGTCTGCGGGCGGGGGGCTTATCAGAATCTGGAAGCCCCCTTTAACAAGAGGACCCCCAGATCCCGCCCCCCCCTGTGTGAAATGGTAAGGGTTTTGTACCCCTACCATTTCACCAAAAAAGTGTCAAAAATGGTAAAAATGACAGGAGACGGTCTTTGACAATTCCTTTATTAAAATCTTCTTTCTTCTTTCTTCTGGTCTTCCTTTCTTCATCTTCTCCTTCCGGCATCTTCTTCTTAAATCTTCTTCTTCCTCCGATCCGCTTCTTCTTGGCCTTCTCGTCCAGCATCGGTGTCTCTTCTGGGCCACTCCGCGCAATGGGAGGCTCCCGCTGGGTGAGGCTTCTCTTCGGTATCTTCTTCCACGGCGTCGGTCTCTGAGGCCTCTCTCCGGTATCTTCTTCCAGGGCGTCGGTCTCTTCTTGGGCCACTCCTCGCAATGGGAGGCTCCCAGTGTGTGAGGCTTCGCTTGGGCTGACAGATTTATTATAACGGAGGGCGGGGCCACCTGGTAACCCCGCCCCCCTCTGACGCATGGGGACGTCATGGGGACTCCCCTATGGCTTTCCCCACATCACGGGGAAAGCCATAGGGAAGTCCCCATGACGTTCCCATGCGTCAGAGGGGGGCGGGGTTACCAGGTGGCCCCGCTCTCCATTATAAAAGAACTGTCAGCCCAAGCGAAGCCTCACACACCGGAAGCCTCTCATTGCGAGGAGTGGCCCAAGAAGAGACCGACGCCCTGGAAGAAGATACCGAAGAGAAGCCTCACCCAGCGGGAGCCTCCCATTGCGCGGATTGGCCCAGAAGAGACACCGATGCTGGACGAGAAGGCCAAGAAGAAGCGGATCGGAGGAAGAAGAAGATGGAAGAAGAAGATGCCAGAAGGAGAAGATGAAGAAAGGAAGACCAGAAGAAAGAAGAAAGAAGATTTTAATAAAGGAATTGTCAAAGACCGTCTCCTGTCATTTTTACAATTTTTGACACTTTTTTGGTGAAATGGTAGGGGTACTTTTGTACCCCCTTACCATTTCACACAGGGGGGGGGCCGGGATCTGGGGGCTTCCAGATTCCGATAAGCCCCCCGCCCGCAGACCCCCACAACCACCGGGCACGGTTGTGGGGATGAGGCCCTTGTCCTCATCAACATGGGGACAAGGTGCTTTGTGGCTCTTAGACCCCCAAAGCATCCTCCCAATGTTGAGGGCATGTGGCCTGGTACGGTTCAGGCGGGAGGGGGGGCCGCTCTCGTCCCCCCCCCTTTTCCTGCGGCCTGCCAGGTTGCGTGCTCGGATAAGGGTCTGGTATGGATTTTGAGGGGGACCCCACGCCATTTTTTTTGGGCTGGGTTTCCCCTTAAAATCCATCCCAGACCTCAAGGATCTGGTATGGATTTTGAGGGGGACCCTACGCCATTTTTTTTGGCTGGGGTCCCCCTTAATATCCATCCCAGACCTGAAGGGCCTGGTTATTGAATTTGGGGGGACCCCTACGCTTTTTTTTTTTTTTTTTTTTTTTTTTTTTTATCAATGACTTTTTTTTTATGAATGGCTTTCAATTAATGACTGTTCTCTGTATTACGGGAGCCGACAATACACATTAGCCGCAAGTGATTTTAAATAGCTTTCTTTTCTGCAAAAATGACACTTTTTGCAGAGACAGTTCTAAGCACTGGAAACATGCGCCCCTTTACATGCATACTATAGACACCCCCCAGGTACGAAATTTAAAGGAATATTACACTTTTATTGTTTCACTTTAATCATTGTTAAAATCACTGCTCCCGAAAAAACGGCAGTTTTTAAAAGTTTTTTTTGCATTGATACATGTCCCCTGGGGCAAGACCCAGGTCCCCAAACACTTTTTATGACTAACTTTTTAAAAATAAATGACTTCAATGACTGTTCTCTGTATTAAGGGGGACGGGAGCCGACACTTTATTATAGCCGTTCGGGTCCCCATTGACTTCAATGGGGTTCGGTGTTCGGGGTCAAGTTCGGGTCAAGTTCGGTCCCGAACCTGAACTTTTTTCTGAAGTTCTGCCGAACCTGCCAAACCCGAACATCCAGGTGTCTGCTCAACTCTACTTATAATTGCATATTACACCTGCATGCCCAAACTTGGCAGTTTATTGCCACAGAGGTATCTATTACCTCTCTATACTATGTCCACTTGCAGATGGATTTATGATACTATATCCTTTCCATTGCATCCATATGGTGGCTTCTACCAAGTTCTGGTGACACACCCTGGCCCTTATGTCTACAGATGGACAAAATCTCAAATCAAAACTGAATTATATACTGTAGTTAGAAATGTTATATTTATTTTCTTGAAAATACTAGGGATACCAACAAGCCTACTCTTACCACATATGAAACCATTACTTCCCCTGAACATGATGGTGATTATGCTTGTGATTATACTGTTACAGCTTCTTTGTGTGCACTTGTAGTCCTACCAGTGTAATTGTAACTTTAAATTAATTTGGGCTGATATTTTGATGATGAAGTGTATAAATATTTTTTAAATTACATTATAAATGGTTTATGATTTCATTATAGATACCATATACCCTTAACCATTAGGAATGTCATTATACATCACGCACAATTAGTCCTATTTATAATCCCCTTCAAGACAACATGGGTATGCTGTAGATTGTACAAGGAATTGTGTATGTTGTATAATATGCCAGACGCTATATGATTTTATGTGGTGCTTTCATGATGTAAATGAATAAAATACATGACTCATGATATACTTTTGGAAGTCTACTTGCCCTTAAAGTCCCAATTGAAAGACAACCTAGTAGTTAGTATTCTAAAAGCGGAGGAATTGTAGAATAAAAAATATAGCGCAATTGTTTATGATATCTATATTTTATCGAAAATATTCACTGGTATTCATTTTATTACACACGACCGCAATTTAATCCTTGTTTTTTTTTTTGGAAAAGATGAGGCAGTGTATAGTAATAGATACTATATATGTAATACTTCAAAACTGTGTAAGCCTGAAAAATAGCAAAAAATTATGGCACCCCAAATTTTCAATAGATGACACGTAAAATGTCTTAACAGCTTATAAGTAAACTATAAATTATGGCACTAAAATTATTGCTCTCACTCCGATAATTATGGTGATTCATGGGTGATGTTTTTATTTTTAATACATTTTCTAATTTTTTTTATTTTACACATGCGTTTAAGCCACACAGTAGCAGGTTTTATTTATGTATGTCTCTAGTTTATGGGATTATTTGTTGTTTTCAATTGGTTCTTTGGAACATACTTTTTGGTCACTAGATGGCTCCATTCTCTGTATGAGACTGAGCAAACCTTTATGAATTTAATTTAATATAATTTTCTGGAAATCATTTTTTTTTTTATTGATATAAGAATTATAGGAGTCTTGTGAATCTAATTTATTAATGCACTTGAAGTCATTTATAAAAGGGGCACCATCTGGTATAAAGCTTTGCTGCCTATTTAGAACTCAGTATAGCTGTCAACCACTACTCCTATGCTCCTGCATGATGCCCGTTGTGACAAAACATGTTGGGCAGAGCTTTAGCTGTGACATTATTGCACCCAATCGTCTGAGTGGAGCTAACCTAAATGCATTGATTTAACAATTGCAAAAAACTGTTGCATTCCCGGCATGCCAAGAATGCTAACTGTCACATTTGCTTGTGCTCTCAACCAAACTGTCAAACCATGAAATGGCTGGAATCATAACTGATCACATGTGCAGCAGCATGGCAGTTGCCTATCAAAAGGAGGCTAAGATGGCAGTTTCCTTGGCCGAAAAGGATAGGAGGGTTTAGTTCTGCTTTAATAAATGTTGTTAGTGAATACTACACTATGGAGTTCCTCTTTTTTTCCCTAATGTTAACTGTTATGTGACCTAATGGTACTGGATTTCTTCAGTGGGAGGGATTCATCTGAGATACTAGTGTCATACCCTGATGCATTAAAGAGAAAGTAAAGCCTATTTACAAAAAAAAAAACGGGACCTGCAAGGCAAAGGCATAATGAGCTAGTATGCACACACATGTTCAGGGCTCTGTATATGCATTAGGTGTGTGGGACAGTTTATCTAGGAAGTTAAGACATTGCATGTTGATTTGAATAAAGTGTTTAAAGTTGGGCCTGTGAGGTCAGGGGACAGGAGAGAGAGGCTTGACACAAAGAGGGTCATTCTTCTGCTCCCCTCCTGCCTGAACTCATAGAGCCAACCTGAGTAAAGGTAACCAATCCAATTTAAAGTGTCATATTGTGCTTTATTTGCCATTTAAGTGTGCCTCTGCTCTTGGGGACATTCTCAGATTTGGAATCCCCTGAGAGCCACTTGAATATAGGATTGGGAGTTATATTGCTCTTAATCTCAGTTATTGCTCTCCAGTTGATTATTTGAATATATACTGTTACTGTCTGTTATTCTTCCACAGAAATATTGCAGTAAAGACAATTTGTGTGTTTTATAATAATGTGTGTGTTTCTCATTGGTCATTGCACTTACACTATTGCCAGGTGTGCCAGAGGGGGCTGAGGCTGTTATTAAGGTTGAGAGGCAGAGTAATGGAGTAAACAAACAAAAGCAGCTCCTTCGAAGGTATCTCTACATATATGATTGACACTGTTAAGTTTGCACTATAAGCTTATTTGTGCAAGTCTTTGAATTAAAGGGACGTGCCACACATTTTTTTTAAATGTTGAATTCAAATATTAGTGAGTGCTGCTGTCTGGATATATTTATATTTAAGAATATGAGTCGGATCCTGTCTTAAGAAGGCATATTGGGGTTTCTAGAGGGCTTATCAGGATCTGAAAGGCCACCAATAGAACAAGGGAGTCCTAAATTTCTGTCCCCCAAGGGAAATGAGTGCAGGGTACATAATGTGATAGCATGTGATAGCATCATTACTCATTTCCACAGACCCTTTCACAAAGGAAAACAAACACACCCCAAAAAAATGTATTCATACCCATCAATGTAATTCAGCATCAATTATGTTGTCCAGCTTTGTTACCTTTATGAATCATGATGTTCCGCTGGATGCCAATCTGTACCTGAAACTTTCTTGCTGCTTCAAAAATATAACACAGTATGGTAGAGTCTGAATACCATGAAGTCATTGACCATATATGGCCACATACACTTCAATGGAGTTTAGTTTCAGGAAATTAGAACATAGATGCACCAGAGATAGTTGTAAATCTATGATTTGTACAGGTCGTTTGACGAACTCCACCAATCATGTAGTGTGCTTTCTTCTACCAAATAGAGATAGATATACTCCTATTGTTCTCTCTGGACCAAATTATATGTCTGGGTACCCCATCCCTGATATGATATTAATTACAGAAACATGAAATGGGACTTTGCATACGCACCCAGAGCCATAAAAAGATAGTAAAATGATATGTTTCTTTATTTGATACAGATTAAAACCATCGAAAATAAAAGGTTACAAATAAATCAAGCAATACATCAAAAGGTAAGTCTCATATCTGGATTCCACCATACAAAGTTGTCTTCAATGATGAATAGTCAATGGTATTAAGCCTCACACTTTCTGAAAGCCTCAACTCATAAAGAGTTTTTATCAGGAGGTGAACAATAAATCTGGAATATAGATATACATACTGTAAATTCCAGTAATATACACAAATAAGAAAGCAAGAACTAATCACTATATGGGTAAGATTTCACTTACAAAAAATAATGATGCATAAAAAGAAAGAATGATGCATGAAAAAATATATATATATCATATCAGGGATGGGGTACCCAGACATATAATTTAGCTGGGAGTATATTTAACATTTGGTGGCAAACACAGTTCCTATATGGAATTTTTTTTTTTTTCCACCGTGATCTGCTGTAACTGTTGTCCTTAATCTCAAGCTCTCTTTTTTTTCTCTTTTTTTTTCAAATTATTTTGCTAAACAAAATGAATGGAATACGTTAATGTGTAGCTATCAACAACAATATGGTGATAGATTAAAACCTGAATCTGACCTTTTTTTTTTAAGTCTAAGAAAATTATTGAAAAAAAAATCTGCCTTTGGCATTCCAAAATATTTGAACAATATAATGCTAAAGGCCTGAGAATTCAAATCTTTCCTGATATTTCCAAAATATCTAATGATCTTAATTCAAAATGGGAGGATAATATATCAAAATGTTCTAAATCAGGGGTGCCCAACCTTTTGAAGAGCGAGGGCCACTTAAGCAACTTGGTACAAGGTGACGGGCCACTTAAGCGACTTGGTAACTGGTCGCGGGCCACAATGAATGGAGCGGGCTGATGACAGGCCCATGTCCACTCTGCATATGCAGAGCAGACACGGGTGCAGTACACATGGGGCTTTCCTGCGGGTTAGCTGCACTTTACCATAGACTTACAGTATATTATATCTTGCAGATGTATTACACTTTCTGAAAGCGCACCAAACCCGCAGGTAAAAACAGAAGTCTGTGGCTCAGTGCAGGTAACCCGCAGGTGCACCTGGGGATCAGTTTGAAAGCAGACCACTGCAGAACAGATATGCCCAAATATACACTGTGATTTTAGTAATAAACTTACCTTTAATAACAGTCTTCCATTCAGGTATTGCAGGCTCTTACTGTCCCAGGCAGAGCGCATTTGGTATCACTCCATCTGTGACAGGAGCTGTCTCTATACAGGCAGCATTGGCTTATGCGGCTCTTCTCATCAGCCGCTTGCTTCCTCTACCACCGGCTTCAATTACAACACTGATGCAACCTGCGATGGCAACCTGCGATCTATGCTTGCCATTTTCTCAAGAATAGGAGGTCGCTGGCCACATTAGAGGGCTCCACAGGCCACATGTGGCCCCCGGGCCACTGGATGGGCACCCCTGTTCTAAATACATGATGTTGATAGCTGATTACAAACAAATTAATGAGATTGATATTGAAATTCAGAAAGTACAAACATTTATGAATGTTTTTCGTTCCCACTCTAAATATGGGAATTATGAAACCAAGTTAAAGGGTAACTCCACTTTCATGGGGAAAAAAATAGCAAATAATAATATAGTATATATAATTGCAACTTAAGTCATATTGTAATTGAATTCCATTAAAAATTACTTTTCCTTTTCAATATGCAGCTCTGTAATTTTCTGTTAAATGCAATGCAATATGGTTACGTGGAGGTGTTCTGTACACAAAATGTGTACAGAACACCCCCCAAAAATATAATTTCCTTCTTGTGTGATTGGCTCACTGATTTTTTGCAGAAGTCTGTACTAAGATACAAGTCAGATTTCTGGCATCCCCTGCAAAAAAAATGTCATTTTTGGTGAGATACTCTCAATAGGAAATCACATCTAAATGGATGCAGACCCTTCAATTTTCCTCATTAGAGCCATGCAAGTGCAGAAGCTGATTTATAATTATGAAACCACTCCTATTAGATACACTTTCAATATGGACACAGACAAACACATGGGGATTTCTTCAGAATAACAAAAGGTAGGAATCTTACGTTTGTTAAAATCCTTGTAATGTACATAGATCACCCAGGAATGTTTTTTTCTCAACAAAAGTGGAGTTAATCTTTAAAAGCAGATTTGAAAACCCTTCATAAAAAATAATTATTATTAAGAAAGACTAAAAATTCCAACATGACAAACAGGTCTTTGTGGAAGGTACATATAGATGGGAGATGCCTAAAAGCAGATACCCTCTGGGATATGCCCAGTAATAGTCTAATCACAATAATTTTAACTATCGCTTCTTTTCAGATTCTTCTATGTCTTCTTCACAAACTTCTACTAGAAGTACTAAAAATAAAAACAGAAGTACTATTAAAAAATTTAAAAAAAAATGTAAAATAAATTTGGAAAAGACATCAGGCCAATCTATTGAACAGGTCATGAAAAGACATAGACGTACACTTGATTCTGATTCTTTGCCCAAATAAATTCTTTGGAGACAGATAACACTAGTGATGGTTCTGTTTCACTTTCTAATCAATTTTCCACACCATCAAAGCAAAAGAGGATTACCAATGATTTGGCTCCTCCAAACAGGCAGCTGTTAATGGCTCCTCTGTATCCTCTTTGGATGCTTCCTCTTTTCTATCAAATACCACAGCAGACCCCAGCCACTCATTCAAGCCAAACAAGGGGATATAACCCTATATATCTAGCTCTCATAAACCAATAAACATGATTGAAATTTATCAACTTACCCTCTCATATATTATCCATGGCTGAAACTGAGGTTCTTTGTTTAGGCCTAGGATTTTGTCATATAGCCAAATTAGATACATTTACCTTAATAAAAGACCTTAAACTGTTTGCACACAAAATTCCTCTTAAACTAGCACATGATAAATCATTTGAGGAGACTAATTCTAGTAAAATGACTCAGCAAGAGTGTAGAATGTTAAAAGATCTTTAAAAGAAAATAATTCTGTTGATCTTATTGATGAAATTTACTTGGATGAACTGCTGAATATTCCCTTTGATTCAGCAGTAGATAATTCACACGCAAATCTCAAAAATTTCCTTTAGTGGGGCTTTCCATTTCGCCTGACCATTGCCCAGGATGGAGTTCAGCAATGTCTCTGTGATCTTCACGAAGGGGATGTCTTCATAAAAAGTTTGGGTTTGCCTCCCTTACCAGAAGACACCCTGCTACCTCCTTTATCATCGGTGAGACCTGCTCCAACTACTCCCAACCGGCTCTGGACCACTGTCCAGGGAAAGCAGAAGAAGGCCTTCTCCACACCACAATGCTCACAGGCATCCAGACGTCCTCCCTGATAACCGGAGCATCATCCATAAATTCCAGCCCTAGGCTTGATGGCCTCTTCCACTCTTTTTGATCGGGACATCGGGTTTGGTTGTTTCCCTGTTCAGGGATACACTTACATGTACCCATGGGGTAATATTTTATACATTTTTTCCTCTTTTGTTTCTCTTTTTTGAGGTACAATTGTTCTGTTGGTAATTATATGTTTTTATTTTTTTCTCTATGCTACATACCTGCTGGAGAGCAGGTGGATCTTTCCTCCTTATATCAATCTGATGGGGGTTCCCATGTTTTTTTGGACACTAACCTATCTGGTAAGGCGGGGTGTAGCTATTCTTATCAAAAAATCCTACCCTTTACAGGTCAAGGACAAATATATCGACCCACATGGGACTTTTGTCATCCTGGTCTGCAACTGCATGTCCTCCTCTTTTACTCTGGTAAATGTTTACGCTCCCAGCTCTGGGCAAATAGATTTTCTTGATGAGCTTCCCATACTTACTCAGCATTTTTCCCAACCTTTTATGATAACTGAAGGTGATTTTAATTTGGTCATGTCTCCCACTAGAGATAGACATACGCTATTTAAGGACACCCCATCACGGAAGGTCATATCCCAGGCAACTTCCTTCTGCAAGTGCATTAGATCCCATAGCCTATTTGATGCCTGGAGAATTAAACATTCAACCCACAGACAATACACTATGCCTTATTAAATTCTGACTACAAGATTTTCACTGAAATATTGGCCTCTAGATTGCCTCAGTTTATCCCTAAATTTGTAAATAGGGATCAGGTGGGTTTTGTATCCTCCAGGTATGATGGAGACAATACAAGGTTCACCATTGATCTGATAGACCTCTTGAACAAATTCCCTTGCCTGGCCCTTATGCTTAGTCTAGACGCACAGAAGGCATTCAATAGGTTAAGTTGGCCTTATATGTTCTCCACCCTTGTACAAGCTCTATACTCTCATACCATTGCTCATGTACAAATGGCCTCTTTTCTGTTGCCTTCCTTATTACAAATGGCACCAGGCAGGGTTGTCCCTTGTCTCTCCTGGTTTTCATTCTCTGCCTGGAGCCATTGGCTGAAGCCATCTGGACTCATCCGGATATCAGTGGGGTTATGGTTATGATGCGACAGAGGAGGTATACATTATCTCTATTTGAAGATGATATATTGTTAACATTGACTAATCCTCTTATATCACTCCCCTCTTTACACGCTCTGTTAAAATCCTTTGGAGCTATATCAGGATGTGTTGTCCCTACATAAATCTTCATACCACTTAGCTCAACTCCAGCGTACATAACTTTACAAATGGTGCTCACTCACTCACTCCCTTAAATACTTGGGTATTTAGCTAACTCCCTGATATTCTAAACCAGGGGTCTCCAAACCCCGGCCCGCGGGCCACATCCGGCCTGCGTGTGGGTTTAAACCGGCCCGCCCGCAGCTGTCAGGTACTGCAATACAAAGCAGCATGCTGCACGACGTTCTTACGATTGGCTGCTGGGACCGCCGATGTCCCAGTAACCAGTTACGTCATTGGCGCGGCACCTCCCCTCTTCCCGCCCGCTGTTTGTATTAAAGATGTGTTTGTATGTGTGCAGAAGTGTAGGCAGCGCGGCACAAGTGCTAAACGTCAAGGAATCGAGTACACATTGTGGAACTACGATTCCCACAATGCACCGCGGCTCAAGGGCGGGGAGATGCAAGAGAAGCTGACATGCCCCAATCAGTGGGCGCGCATTTAACCTCTCTCTGCTCAAAGGCAGCTGTGTGAAATTACAAGTAACATGAGGCACAATTGAATCAGAACATAAAAATAGAACATAAATCGGTTGGTATTTCCGCTGGGAGCTGTCAAGAGGGGACAGCAAACATATAGCCATATCGGTAACCAATAGGGGTGCAACGGATCGTCGCCGATCGGCACACCCCGCGATCCGCGGAGCGCTCCGCGGCCTCGGCCTTAGGAAAGGCCGCGGCTTCGGCCTAGCTCCGGAGCGGCGGCCATCTTGGTACAATGACGGAGCGATCACTTGTAAACAAACTCTGCATTACCCTGCCAATACTCTGCATTACCCTGCCAATACTCTGCATTACCCTGCCAATACTCTGCGATACTCTGCATTACCCTGCCAATACTCTGCATTACCCTGCCAATACTCTGCATTACCCTGCCAATACTCTGCGATACTCTGCATTACCCAGCCAATACTCTGCGATACTCTGCATTACCCAGCCAATACTCTGCGATACTCTGCATTACCCAGCCAATACTCTGCGATACTCTGCATTACCCAGCCAATACTCTGCGATACCCAGCCAATACTCTGCATTACCCAGCCAATACTCTGCGATACTCTGCATTACCCAGCCAATACTCTGCGATACTCTGCATTACCCAGCCAATACTCTGCATTACCCTGCCAATACTCTGCGATACTCTGCATTACCCAGCCAATACTCTGCATTACCCTGCCAATACTCTGCGATACTCTGCATTACCCAGCCAATACTCTGCGATACTCTGCATTACCCAGCCAATACTCTGCATTACCCTGCCAATACTCTGCGATACTCTGCATTACCCAGCCAATACTCTGCATTACCCAGCCAATACTCTGCGATACTCTGCATTACCCAGCCAATACTCTGCGATACTCTGCATTACCCAGCCAATACTCTGCATTACCCTGCCAATACTCTGCGATACTCTGCATTACCCAGCCAATACTCTGCATTACCCTGCAATACTCTGCGATACTCTGCATTACCCTGCCAATACTCTGCGATACTCTGCATTACCCAGCCAATACTCTGCGATACTCTGCATTACCCTGCCAATACTCTGCATTACCCTGCCAATACTCTGCGATACTCTGCATTACCCTGCCAATACTCTGCGATACTCTGCATTACCCAGCCGATACTCTGCATTACCCAGCCAATACTCTGCGATACCCAGCCAATACTCTGCGATACCCTGCCAATACTCGGCCATACTCAGACAATATTACAGTGGGGGAGATGTCCATTACAGTGGGGGAGATTGCGGATATTACAGTGGGGGAGATGACGTGTATATTACAGTGGGGGAGATGACGTGTATATTACAGTGGGGAAGATGACGTGGATATTGCGGATATTACAGTGGGGGAGATGACGTGTATATTACAGTGGGGAGATTGCGGATATTACAATGGAGAGATTGCGGATATTACAGTGGGGGAAATGTGGGGAGATTGTGGATATTACAGTGGGGGAAATGTGGGGAGATTGTGGATATTACAGTGGGGGAAATGTGGGGAGATTGTGGATATTACAGTGGGGGAAATGTGGGGAGATTGTGGATATTACAGCGGGGACTATATGGTGGTGGAATTTTGCAAATTCAATGATTATTTCCGATCTGTGACTTTTTTGCACCCCTACTGATGGGGACATTGCTGGAGACACCACTGATGGGGATATTGCTGGAGACAATGCTGATGTGGACATAACTGATGAGGACATTGCTGGAGACACCACTGATGGGGATATTGCTGGAGACAATGCTGATGGGGATATTGCTGGAGACACCACTGATGGGGATATTGCTGGAGACACTGCTGATGGGGTCATGGATGGGGTCACTGCTGATGGGGACACCGCTGATGGGGACATGGATGGGGTCACTGCTGATGGGGACACCGCTGATGGGGACATGGATGGGGTCACTGCTGATGTGGACACTGCTAAAGGGAACACTGATGAGGAGTCTCTGATGGAGGACACTGATGATGAGGAGTCTCTGATGAGGGACACGGATGTGTGGAAGGCTCTGATGAGGATACAGGTGCGTGAAAGGCTCTGATGGGGACACAGGTGTGTGGAAGGCTCTGATGGGGACACAATGTACAAGGAGACTCTGATGGGGGACACAGATGTGCAGAAAGGCTCTGATGGGGACACAATATGCAAGGATACTCTGATGGGGGACACCGATGTTTGGAAAGGCTCTGACGGGGGACACCGATGTTTGGAAAGGCTCTGAAGGGGGACACCGATGTTTGGAAAGGCTCTGACGGGGGACACCGATGTTTGGAAAGGCTCTGACGGGGGACACCGATGTTTGGAAAGGCTCTGATGGGGGGCACAGATGTGTGGAAGGCTCTGATGGGGACAAACATGCGGAAAAGCTCTGATTGGGACACAGACGTGCGGAAAGGCTCCAATGTGTACACAGGTGTGCAAGGAGTCTCTGGGGCACAGATGTGCAAGGAGACTCTGTTGGACAAAGATGTGTGGAAAGCTCTGATGGGGACACAGATGTGCAGAAAGACTCTGATGGGGATGGAGACTCTGTTGGAGACACAGTTGTATGGGATGTCTGATGGGGAAACAGATGTGAGGGGAAATCTGAGATGCAGATATAAAGGGGGATCTTGAGGACCACACAGACATAAGGGGGGACTATGATGAGGATTTGATATAAGCGTAAACTCTCAAATCTTTTCCTTGTTCAGATATCTCCTTCAGTTATGGAAGAAAAAAAGAAAAGAAAAGTGGACAGCGAGTGCCGCCTGTTTAATGAACAATGGAACATAAAGTACTTTTTTGTACAAGCAGGCGATAAAGCCTCATGTCTCATATGCAATGAAACTGTGGCTGTTTTGAAGGAGTACAATTTGCGTCGGCACTATGAGACAAAACATGACCAAAGTTTTTCCAAATTCACAGGAACACAGCGTTCGGAAAAATTTCAATCGATGCAACGCAATTTACTTTCCCAAAAAGCTCTATTTACGCAAAAGAAAAGTGAAAATGAAGCTTTAACTCGGGCCAGTTATAAAATAGCTTATGCCTTGGCTAAAAGAGGAAAACCATTCACTGACGGAGATCTCATCAAGGAGTGTATGATGGAAGCAGTGGAAGAGTTATGCCCAGAAAAAGCTAATTTGTTCAAAACTATAAGTCTTGCACCAAATACTGTTGCTCGTAGAATTGATGATATAGGAAGCAATATTGTTAATCAAATTGCAGAAAAAGCAAAAAATGTTCTGGTGTATTCTCTTGCACTTGATGAGTCAACTGATGTGTGTGATACATCCCAACTTTTAGTATTCATTCGTGGTGTCGACAGCGAATTTGATGTCACACAAGAGTTGGCATCAGTGCATAGCATGCACAGCACAGTAACTGGAGAAGACATCTTCAAAGAACTGCAAAAAACTGTGACGGAATATAACCTGGAGTGGAATAAACTGCAATGTGTGACAATTGATGGAGGAAAAAACATGTCTGGGGCAAAGAAAGGTTTAGTTGGACAAATAACAAAAACTTGCGAGGTTGGTGGATTCTCAAAGCCCATGTTCCTGCATTGCATTATCCATCAGCAAGCATTGTGTGGAAAATATCTGGATATGTCTTGTGTTCTGAAACCTGTTGTTTCAGTAGTAAATTTTATTCGATCTCATGGGCTTAATCATCGCCAGTTTCGTGATTTTCTGAAAGAAATTGACTCAAAGTATGTTGACTTGACTTACTATACAGCAGTTCGATGGCTTAGTTGTGGAACAGTTCTATCACGCTTCTTTCAGCTCAGAGAAGAAATAAATTCATTTCTAACAGAAAAGAATCAACCCGACCCACTTTTGTCAAACACTGACTGGCTTTGGAAATTGGCATTTTTTTGCAGATTTGACAGACCATATGAATCAACTGAATCTGAAATTGCAAGGTGAAACCAATTTGATTTGTGACCTATTTGTGCATGTCAAGTCATTCAGGGCAAAACTCATGCTTTTTGAAGGACAGGTGAAAGTCCATAATTTGGTTCATTTCCCATGTTGTAAAAAATTTCATGAAGAAAGCAAACAGAATTTCCTTCTTCATTTGGAACTGAAATGATTCAGGGCTTGCAAAAACAATTTCAAGAGCGATTTTCTGATCTTGATGGTAGAGCAGATGATATAAAACTGTTTCAAAATCCATTTGACTGCAATGTTGAAACACTCCCAAGTCAGTTTCAATTGGAAATTATTGACCTACAATCAGATGACATGTTGAAAGACAAATTTAAAGAAGGAAATTTGATCCAATTTTATAAATTTTTGCAGCCTGAGCAGTTTCCAAATTTGAAGCAATTTGCTCATAGACTTGTGTCAGTTTTTGGTACAACATACCTATGTGAACAAACATTTTCAAAAATGAAGTATGTCAAGTCCAAATATCGAGCAAATTTATCAGATGATCATTTGAAGTCCATTCTAATAATTGGCTCCTCAAGCTTGAAACCTCAGTACAGTGACATTTTGAAATTAAAAAATCAGCTCCATCGTTCACATTAAATTTGTAAAAATGTTTTTTGTTTTGTGAACATGAAGCACATAATTCTTTGCATTACGTTTTGCTGTTTACACAAAATTGCCAGATCTGTGTTAAAAGTTGCAGACTGATTTTATTTTTCTTCATATTCATATTAAAATCCCAAGTTTATTTTGAATGTCTTGAAAGTTTTTTTTTTTTTTCCTCTTTTGTTCTCAGTCATATCATGCTGATTACAAAAATGATCCATGTAAAATATATACATTTAAATGTTATTCATTCATGTATTTTATACATAACTGATTTTTTTTTTCGGCCCCTGAATACTTCAAAATCTACAATGTGGCCCTCCTGTTGAAAAGTTTGGAGACCCCTGTTCTAAACTATATTCTGCCAACTACCCCCCTATTCCAAGAGATCTATCGCTCCCTTCATCAATGGGCCTCTTATCCTATATCCATGTTAGGCAGAATTAATGTCCTTAAGATGTCTGTGTTACCATGATTATTATACTTCTTTGAGACTTTACCTGTTGCTATACCTGCAAGGCTCTTCGGATGCAAGCTTGCAAGCTTGGTCATTTTTGCTTTAAGGACACAGGGGGGATTGGGGGCTCCTGATATTGTAAAATATTATTATGCATCACACCTTTGGGCTGTCATGTTCTGGTCTAGTCAGTTAGACCTGAACCGATGGTCAGAAATTAAACAGGGTTCCTTATATCCTGTACATCCCTGCTTTTTGGTGTGGTCCCTATCTCTACATACTGATCCCATATTGAAACATATGTGTATTCCATCAATGTTATTTACCATGTCTATATGGCATGTGTGTTCAGAAGTACTCTCTCTCTCTTCATCATGTCCTCCTTTATCCATTTTTTGCTCAATCAGGTCCTGCCAGATAGCCTCTCCTTTCATCATATGTGGTGGCCATGAATGCAGGCATCTTTTTTTCAGTTGCAAAATTTGGTACATCCTGTTACTCGTAGGTAGGGATGAGCTTCGAGTTTGAGTCGAAGTCATGTTCGACTCGAACATTGCCTGTTCTAACACCCTGTACAAGTCTATGGGAGAAATCTGCTAATGTGCTAATTTTAAAGGCTTATATGCAAGTTATTGTCATAAAAAGTGTTTGGAGACCTGGGTCCTGCCTCAGGGGACATGTATCAATGCAAAAAAAGTTTTAAAATTGGCAGTTTTTTCGGGAGCAGTGATTTTAATAATGCTTAAAGTGAAACAATAAAAGTGTAATATTCCTTTAAATTTCGTATCTAGGGGCTGTGTATAGTATGCCTGTAAAAGGGCGAATGTTTCCCGTGCTTAGAACTGTCCCTGCACAAAGTGTCATTTCTGCAGAAAAAAAAGTAATTTAAAAGCACTCGCGGCTATAATGATTTGTCAGCTTCCGGTAATACAGAGAAAAGTCATTGAAAGTCATTGATAAAAAAAAATGCGTGGGGGTCCCCCCAAATTCAATTACCAGGCCCTTCAGGTCTGGTATGGATATTAAGGAGTACCCCGCGTCAAAAAAAAAAATGACGTGGAGCTCCCCCCAAATATCCATACCAGACCCTTTATCTGAGCACGCAACCAGGCAGGCCGCAGGAAAAGAGGGGGGACGAGAGAGCGCCCCCCCCCCCCTCCTGAACCGTACCCGGCCACATGCCCTCAACATTGGGAGGGTGCTTTGGGGGTAGCCCCCCAAAGCACCTTGTCCCCATGTTGATGGGGACAAGGGCCTCATCCCTACAACCCTTTCCCGGTGGTTGTGGGGGTCTGCGGGCGGGGGGCTTATCGGAATATGGAAGCCCCCTTTAACAAGGGGACCCCCAGATCCCACCCCCCTGTTTGAAATGGTAACGGGTACATTGTACCCCTACCATTTCACAAAGAAAGTCTCAAAAATTGTAAAAAAACACACAGAAACTGTTGGGATAAGTCCTTTATTAAAAATAAAAAAAATAAAAAAAAGATTCCAGTGGTGGTAATCCACTCTTGGTATCCTGCGATGGGTGATCTCTTCTCCGGGGTCCAGCGATGGATGATCTCTCCTCTCCAGGTCCAGGGTCCAACGATGATGTCCAGCGCAGCGCATCCTGTCTCCACCGGAGACACAGCGGGAATCCCAACAGCCTGACAGGTCTCTTAGCTGAGGAGGATAGGCCACCCGTCACGTGACCCCGCCCCCCTCTAACGCAAGGGGAAACCCGGGCTTCCCCAGTTACGTGCGGGTGACCCGCCCCCCTCTGATGTAACGGAAACCTGCGTTGAGGGCATGTGGCCTGGTGCGGTTCAGGAGGGGGGGCACTCTCTCGTCCCCCCTCTTTTCCTGCGGCTGGCCAGGTTACGTGCTCGGATAAAGGGTCTGGTATGGATTTCTGGGGGGAACTCCACCCCATTTTTTAAAAAAAAAAAATTGGTGTGGAGTTCCCCTTAAAATCCATACCAGACCTGAAGGGCCTGATAATTGAATTTGGGGGGACCCTCACGCAATGACTTTCAATGACTGTTCTCTGTATTACGGGGAGCCGAAAATTCATTATAGCTGCGAGTGCTTTTAAATTACTTGTTTTCCTGCAGAAATTACACTTTGTGCAGGTTAGTGTAAGTGCCATAGACTTTAATGGGGTTCGAGTGCCATAGACTTTAATGGGGTTCTAAAGTTTGCGCAAATTTTCGGTCCGTTCGCAGGTTCTGGTGCGAACCGAACCGGTGGGTGTTCGGCTCATCCCTACTCGTAGGCTACAAACTTTTGCAACATTACAGGATAACTTTGATATCCCCTACAACTCGCTCTATTTCTACCTACAAGTCAAGCATTTTTTCCAATCCATGTCCCTGACTCTCACTTTAGATAAACCAACACTTTTGAAAGAGTGCTGATGGCCCACACCAATTACACCTGGTGTTCTCTATTTATCATATTCTCCATGAAGCTACGCTAATTACAGAAGATACACACTTATAAATGCGTAAGTGGAATACACTTCTGCAGCATCCCATTTCTCTCCAGATGTGGGCTAAAATCTGGACATCTACCTTTAAATCCTCCAAGTGTGTGGTGCAGAGGGAGACTCATGTAAAGTTACTGATGTTTTGGTATAGGACCCCAGCGTGCATACATCACTTGGACCCTTCCCATTTAGCCATGTGTTGGTGATGTGGTCTGGAGAGAGGGACACACTTCCACATATTTTGGTTGTGTTCTCTTGTTTAGTTATTTTGGTCCAATGTGATGTTATTGCTTCAGAAGGTGGTGGGTGTGCCCTTCCCTCTGGACCCTATTTATTATTTATTAGGGCTTCCCTTTCCGGGTATAGCTAAACCGGTTAGATGGTTCATTTCATATATCCTTCTAGCCACCAAGAGGGCCATTCCGTTGTCCTGGCTGTCTACTGCCCCTTCGCCTCAACCGCAATTATCACAACTTATAGCTGAAATTAGGAGAATGGAATACCTAACCACCACTGTATATTCAACAAAATCTGGGAACTCTGGGATCAATTTGAATTTGGGGACCAACCACCCTGATTTAAATTTTAGTAGATTTCATAATCCGTATTGACCCATTTTAATATTGTTTTTTATATCCATATCTGATTTTTCTATGCTCCTCCGTGTGCTATAATGTAACTAGTTGCTAGTATGCTCTCTTTACCCAATATTGTGTATATAATGTATATGTGTATATAATACCTTATATAATGTTTTTTTTTTTTTTTTTTTTGTTCAACATTCATGTTTTTGTTTCTTTGTTTTGAATTCTTCAGCATTTTGACAATGTTATTCTGTATACTGCTGTTTTTTATATTTTCTTACTGAAATAAAAATATAATTATAAAAAAAATGTCCTTTTGTCTACTAATCCCAACCTGGTTGCATTTATCAAATGTGTCTCCAAGGCCATTGAAGGCATCCCACTCGATACACAATTGGTCTAATCTGACTTCTGATAAATTAACTGATTTACAGAACAACAAAACTTGAATAATAAAACTGGCAGACAAAGGTTCAAACACTTTAATTATGAATATGGAGGACTATGTAAAGATGTGACATGATGGGGGGGCGTGGTTTGCCTAGAGAAGAAGATGGCTGCTTAATCCCTCAGCTCCGTCGGACCTCAGCATGTCACTAAACTTTCACGGGGACTTACCAAGCATCTGACCTCGCTGATATGGGGACTTCATCCCGTGGAACGTCCGGATCCCGATCACGCTCTCCGAGAGAACCGGATGGCCATGGCACTCCTAATATTCCGGAGATGTTCAGAACCCACCGGCCTAACATGGCGGATTCTCCCTCAGTTCCCTCACGGAGACAAGACGGAATACTCCTAACTCCCGCGGTCACATCTCCTCCTCTCCCCTCGGTACCTTCCAACGCAGCAGAACAGATACAACCAAGCCTCCACGATCTCCGCGCTGTGGCCGCAGACATCAAGGATACCCTGTCGGCGGCCATCTCCGATCTCCGCCACGAGATCCACGCTATAGCGGGAAGAGTGCATGAGGTGGAAAGAACGACCCTCCGCCATGACACCGCTATCCATCATATCAATCACTCTGTATCCTCTCACACCCTGCATCTCCGCGAACTACAACGACACGTGGAAGAATTAGACAACCGCGGAAGACGCCACAATCTTCGTGTGAGAGGCCTTCCTGAAGATGTCGACTCTGACCACTTGATCCCCGTTGTGACTGACATCTTTAACCACCTCATCGGGAAGCCCAGTCAATCGCCCATTGAAATGGAACGCATCCACAGAGCCCTCAGCCCAAAGGGAAAAGATACGGAGCCTCCGAGGGATGTAGTCTGCTGCCTCTCAGACTACAAAGTGAAGGAGGAAATCCTCAGGAATGCCCGCCTCAAGAGGGAAATGTTACACGATGACCATCCTGTCCACATCTACCAGGATCTGTCAGCCATCACCCTCAAGAACCGAAGGGATCTTCGCCCTCTACTTGAAACCCTCAGGAACAAGGGTATACAATACCGCTGGAAGTTCCCCTTTGGACTCTCAGCCACACACCGCTCCCGCACCACCCTTCTCAGGGTTCCGGAGGAACTAGATGCCTTCTGCCATGCGCTCGACATCCCCTATGTCGCCCTGCCTGATTGGTATGCGGACTTCGCGTGGAACAGATCTCCTGCCCGGCCGGACAGAGAAGAACCGATGGACGCCCAAGCAACACACTTCAGACGACGCCGCTCTCCGTCTCCTTCCAGGAGATATCCCTCATCGCCTCGCCAGCGGCTCCCAGACAGCCCTACAACGGCTCCGCTGCCGCAACGACCTCGCCGAGACCATTGAGAAGAGGACGGAACACCATCACATATCTCGAGGATATACCAAGCTAAGTTTCTGCCTCTTCTCCTATCTGAGACTTTTCCGCCCTGCTACCTTCCTCCTCGCTTCTCTCCCCTCACTACCCGTCATCAACAACTATGGCGAATACCTTTCTTCTGCTATCTGTTCCCTCTTCAACAGCAGTGACCAGTTCTGACCCTCTTTCCACAGTTTATTCCCAGTTTACCATGCCAGAATGTCCCTAGATCTCTTTCCACTTAACAGATCTGATCGCCCGGACTGATCCCACACCACTGCCTGTTCTCCACTACTTCTTCTACCGGCAATGCCCTCTGGTCTTCCTCCTCCGTACTCTCTGCTAACTATCTGCAGCCTCTACACTCTCCTGTACTGAACGCTTGATCTTTCAGGCTCCCGGGCTTTACCTATGCACTGACTTTCCTGCTCGCATCATAACCCGTCCTCCTGGCTGCCTTAGACATTACTGTCCACTTGTCCCTATCCTCCCTCTGCATTTTTCTCAAAGAATGGGAACCGGTGTTTTGACCCCTGTATGACTCTTATGCTGCTGCTGATTTATTTTCCTCTACGTGTCAAGCTTCCATTCTCCTCGAGCCTGATATATCGTATGCTTGCATCTACTAACTGCTTTTTCTTTTTCAGCTCTGTGACAGGAGGTAGCTAAGAGCAAATGCATCATATACCGTCCTATTGCCCTATTCTTATATCTCTCTCCCTCTCCTCCATCTTGTGCATTCTCTCAGACGCCATCTGACGTTCTATTACACCACACTGCCACCCAGTGATGACTCATGATATTACAGAACAATCTATCACACTTTTAGCTTGGAATACAGTGATGCCTTTGCTCTTGGTCTCTCCTCTTGAGTACAGTTCTCCATGCACTTCTGATGATTTGTCCTCTCTGAGAGTAACCTTACAATTTATGCCTAATGCCGCGTAAACACGTGCAGACTTTTGCCGGCGGACCTAGTCCAGCGGACAATCCGCCAGACTTTCCAGCTGGGTCTGCCGGACTTTCCGAGCGTGTGGACTTGCCCACACACGTGCGGACTTGCCCACACACGCACGGACTTCTCCGGCGGATAATCCGCCGGTCAAAGTCCGCGGGACTTTTGAAAATGAACGGACTTGCCCACACACGGAGCAGTCCGTTCATTTCGAACGTAACTTCAGGTACGTAGCTAGCGTAGGCAGTAAATGCCGGCGCGCTAGCTCCGTCACCTGGCATGGATTTAAAGGGAATCCCCACGCCGAAAAACGGCGTGGGGGTCCCCCCCAAATTCATCTCAGACCCTTATCCGAGCACGCAGCCTGGCAGGCCAGGAAAGGGGTGGGGACGAACGAGCGCCCCCCCCTCCTGAGCCGTACCAGGCAGCGTGCCCTCAACATGGGGGGTGCCCTGGGGAAAGGGGGGCCGTGCGGCCCCCCCCACCCCAAAGCACCTTGTCCCCATGTTGATGAGGACAAGGGCCTCTTCCCGACAACCCTGGCCGTTGGTTGTCGGGGTCTGCGGGCGGGGGCTTATCGGAATCTGAGAGCCCCTTTTATAAGGGGGCACTCAGATCCCGGCCCCCCCACCCTATGTGAATGAGTATGGGGTACGATGTACCCCTACCCATTCACCTAAGGTGTAAAATGTAAAGTAAAAAAACACCCACACTTTTGAAAAAATAGTTTATTGCACTGCTCCGGGGGTCTTCTTCTGTCTTGGGGGTCTTCTCGCCGGACTCCCTCGCCATTTACCTAGCTCTTTTACCGAGCGGAGAAGTCCGGCTACCTTCTTCGTCGTCGCCGCCATCGTCTGGGGGTCTCGATCCGCCTTCGGGGGTCTTACGGGGTCTTCCGGGGGTCTCTTCTGTTCTTGCGGCGGTCGTCGTCTTCTGCGCCGCCGGCGCCTTCTTCTTCTTGTTCTTCTTCTTGTTCTTCTTCTTGTTCCGATGTTGACCCGTCGCTGTCTCTGCCCGGAATGGCAGAGGCGCGCTGCGCTGGGACTTATATAGGGACATGGGGACAGGGTCACATGCTCATGTCACATGGTGACCCCGCCCCCCTGTGATGTCAAAGTCCCGGAGGATGCTGGGACTGTGACATCACAAGGGGGCGGGGTCACCATGTGACATGAGCATGTGACCCTGTCCCCATGTCCCTATATAAGTCCCAGCGCAGCGCGGCTCTGGCATTCCGGGCAGAGAGAGCATCGGGTCAACATCGGAAGAAGAAGAAGAACAAGAAGAAGGACAAGAAGAAGAAGAAGGCGCCGGCGGCGGGGAAGACGACGACCGCCGCAAGAACAGAAGAGACCCCCGGAAGACCCCGGAAGACCCCCGAAGGCGGATCGAGACCCCCCAGACGACGGCGGCGACGACGAAGAAGGTAGCCGGACTTCCCCGCTCGGTAAAAGAGCTTGGTAAATGGCGAGGGAGTCCGGCGAGAAGACCCCCAAGACAGAAGAAGACCCCCGGAGCAGTGCAATAAACTATTTTTTTCAAAAGTGTGGGTGTTTTTTTACTTTACATTTTACACCTTAGGTGAATGGGTAGGGGTACATCGTACCCCATACTCATTCACATAGGGTGGGGGGCCGGGATCTGAGTGCCCCCTTATAAAAGGGGCTCTCAGATTCCGATAAGCCCCCGCCCGCAGACCCCGACAACCAATGGCCAGGGTTGTCGGGAAGAGGCCCTTGTCCTCATCAACATGGGGACAAGGTGCTTTGGGGTGGGGGGGCCGCACGGCCCCCCTTTCCCCAGGGCACCCCCCATGTTGAGGGCACGCGGCCTGGTACGGCTCAGGAGGGGGGGCGCTCGTTCGTCCCCACCCCTTTCCTGGCCTGCCAGGCTGCGTGCTCGGATAAGGGTCTGACATGGATTTGGGGGGAACCCCACGCCGTTTTTCGGCGTGGGGAGTCCCTTTAAATCCATGCCAGCTTACGGAGCTAGCGCGGCGGCATTTACTGCCTACGCTAGCTACGTAACCTGAAGTCACGTGCTAAATGAACGGACTTGCCGATGAGCGGCAAGTCCGTTCATTTTCAAAAGTCCCGCGGACTTGCCTACTAACGGCGGGATTGTCCGCCGGACTGCCAAGTCCAGCGGATAATTTTAAAACCAAACTTAAAACTTTGGTCCGCCGGACTTTGGCGCCAAAAAGTCCGCCGGCGCCCACACACGAGGGGATTATCCGCTGGACTTCAGTCCAGAGGATAATCCCGCGGGATTGTCCCTTCGTGTGTACGCGGCCTTATGTGGCGTACACACGTGCAGACTTTTCCCGGCGGACTTAGTCCAGCGGACAATCCGCCGGACTTTCCAGCTGGCTTCGCCGGACTTTCCGAGCGCGTGGACTTGCCCACACACGCCCGGACTTCTCCGGCGGACAATCCGCTGGCCAAAGTCCGCGGGACTTTTGAAAATGAATGGACTTGCCCACACACGGAGCAGTCCGTTCATTTAGAACGTAACTTCAGGTTACGTAGCTAGCGTAGGCAGTAAATGCCACCGCGCTAGCTCCGTAACCTGGCATGGATTTAAAGGGACTCCCTACGCCGAAAAACTGCGTGGGGGTTCCCCCCAAATCCATGTCAGACCCTTATCCGAGCACGCAGCCTGGCCGGCCAGGAAAGGGGTGGGGACGAACGAGCGCCCCCCCCCCCTCCTGAGCCGTACCAGGCCGCGTGCCCTCAACATGGGGGGTGCCCTGGGGAAAGGGGGGCCGTGCGCCCCCCCACCCCAAAGCACCTTGTCCCCATGTTGATGAGGACAAGGGCCTCTTCCCGACAACCCTGGCCGTTGGTTGTCGGGGTCTGCGGGCGGGGGCTTATCGGAATCTGGGAGCCCCCTTTAATAAGGGGGCCCCCAGATACCGGCCCCCCACCCTATGTGAATGAGTATGGGGTACGATGTACCCCTACCCATTCACCTAAGGTGTAAAATGTAAAGTACAAAAACACACACACTTTTGAAAAAATAGTTTATTGCACTGCTCCGGGGGTCTTCTTCCGTCTTGGGGGTCTTCTCGCCGGACTCCTCCGCCATTTACCTAGCTCTTTTACCGAGCGGAGAAGTCCGGCTACCTTCTTCGTCGTCGCCGCCGTCGTCTGGGGGTCTCGATCCGCCTTCGGGGGTCTTCCGGGGTCTTCGGGGGTCTCTTCTGTTCTTGCGGCGGTCGTCGTCTTCTGCGCCGCCGGCGCCTTCTTCTTCTTGTTCTTCTTGTTCTTCTTCTTCTTCTTCTTCCGATGTTGACCCGATGCTCTCTCTGCCCGGAATGCCAGAGCCGCGCTGTGCTGGGACTTATATAGGGACATGGGGACAGGGTCACATGCTCATGTCACATGGTGACCCCGCCCCCTGTGATGTCACAGTCCCAGCATCCTCCGGGACTGTGACATCACAGGGGGGCGGGGTCACCATGTGACATGAGCATGTGACCCTGTCCCCATGTCCCTATATAAGTCCCAGCACAGCGCGGCTCTGGCATTCCGGGCAGAGAGAGCATCGGGTCAACATCGGAAGAAGAAGAAGAACAAGAACAAGAAGAAGAAGAAGAAGGCAGCGCTGGCGGCGCGGAAGACGACGACCGCCGCAAGAACAGAAGAGACCCCCGGAAGACCCCGGAAGACCCCCTGAAGGCGGATCGAGACCCCCAGACGACGGCGGCGACGACGAAGAAGGTAGCTGGACTTCTCCGCTCGGTAAAAGAGCTTGGTAAATGGCGGAGGAGTCCGGCGAGAAGACCCCCAAGACGGAAGAAGACCCCCGGAGCAGTGCAATAAACAATTTTTTCAAAAGTGTGTGTGTTTTTGTACTTTACATTTTACACCTTAGGTGAATGGGTAGGGGTACATCGTACCCCATACTCATTCACATAGGGTGGGGGGCCGGTATCTGGGGGCCCCCTTATTAAAGGGGCTCCCAGATTCCGATAAGCCCCCGCCCGCAGACCCCGACAACCAACGGCCAGGGTTGTCGGGAAGAGGCCCTTGTCCTCATCAACATGGGGACAAGGTGCTTTGGGGTGGGGGGGCCGCACGGCCCCCCTTTCCCCAGGGCACCCCCCATGTTGAGGGCACGCGGCCTGGTACGGCTCAGGAGGGGGGGAGCGCTCGTTCGTCCCCACCCCTTTCCTGGCCGGCCAGGCTGCGTGCTCGGATAAGGGTCTGACATGGATTTGGGGGGAACCCCCACGCCGTTTTTGGGCGTAGGGAGTCCCTTTAAATCCATGCCAGCTTACGGAGCTAGCGCAGCGGCATTTACTGCCTATGCTAGCTACGTAACCTGAAGTCACGTGCTAAATGAACGGACTTGCCGATGAGCGGCAAGTCCGTTCATTTTCAAAAGTCCCGCGGACTTGCCTACTAACGGCGGGATTGTCCGCCGGACTGCCAAGTCCAGCGGATAATTTTAAAACCAAACTTAAAACTTTGGTCCGCCGGACTTTGGCGCCAAAAAGTCCGCCGGCGCCCACACACGAGGGATTGTCCGCTGGACTTGAGTCCAGAGGATAATCCCGCGGGATTGTCCCTTCGTGTGTACGCCGCATTAGACTTACTTGATTATCATCACACTTTTTGCTCATTCTTTCTATGATAAGATATCTCCTATACTTTCCTGCTTAACCTGCTGCACCTATCGTCCCACTATAGCTCACGGTTGATGCTTAGAAGTAATAGTGATGTAATTTTGACTATCTAATGTCCTCTGTACCTCCTTTAAAATGTCTCCATGACCACGACCATACCCCCAATTCAATGGTATAGTATCTAAATGCTCATATTTGTTCATTTAAGGCTTTTTATACCTACGACCGCAACATACGTTACTGAGATGGTTGACCAAGGTTCACACATTACAAGCCTACCACCTATATACATGTTATTATTCTTAAATACATGCTCCTACAGATGGTCACAACCACTCATAGTTATACTACTCCAAATAACTTCCTACTGTTACCTTACATAACGTTTTGAGGTCTCTAAAGGTACCATTTTTCACTACCCCAGTACTATTATATATACACATGGCTCCTGGTCCGACGGTCCATTCATACTCGTACTTTTCTCTACATAACCCTCCACCCCCACAGTGGTATATCCTTGGTGACATTCACGCACATATCTGTTCTACCTAATTCCACAGATTTTTTCCGTACACATCCAACCTCTTCCTAGTCAGGCGAGCGGGCTCTCCCCTGTGATCGGCTTATTACTACCCCTTCTCATTTTTCCTTTCCTCTTCCTCTTTTCCTTCTTCTCTTCCCCTCTCTTTCTTCACACACGAAGTGCGCTAGCCGTACCCCACATACCCCTTTTTGCAAACTTGCTACTCCACCCGGCATACTCCCGCGTCTGCCTACTGCCACAGCTCTCGAAGCTTTTCACATTTCATACGGTGTTGGAACACCCCTTTTCGTATTGCCCGTTTAAACGATGGCTAGTTCTTTCTCCGATAATGCTGCACCACAAATTAAACTTATTTCACTTAACATTAGAGGGCTCAATACGCCTGAAAGACGGTCTCAATTACTCTCATCTATGCAAAAAAATCATGCGGATGTGCTGTTTATACAAGAAACACACTTCCGCTCCGACGCAATTCCGAAGATGCACAATCACTATTTCTCCGCTGCATTTCACTCCGCAAACACGCTGTCTAAATCCAAAGGTGTGTCCATATTGCTTGCTAAACGATGCCCCTTCCAAGCACTTGACACGTTATCAGATGACTTGGGCAGATTTCTATTTGTAAAAGGTTCCTATATGGGTAGAAATCTTACCTTGGCTAACATATACGCTCCTAATTCCCGACAGGTAACCTTCTTTCGCGACGTCATCAACTTATTGACCAACTTCACTGAAGGCACACTGATCTTAGGAGGAGATTTCAATGTACCCCTCAACCCTCTTCTTGACACGTCCAACGGTAAATCCTCCCTCCCATACACTGCACTTCGATCCATCAAATCTCAACTTCACACTCTCCTTCTCCACGATACTTGGAGAACCCTACACCCCACCGACAAAGACTTCACATTCTTCTTGAACCCCCATAATAAGTATTCCAGAATAGATTATTTTTTCATCACGCAAACAGACCTTCCTTTTCTCCGCCGCACCTCTATTGATCCCATGTTTCTATCGGACCATCATCCCATTTCGTTAACTATCTCGTTCCCTGACACCTTTACCCACACGCGTATCTGGAGATTGGATCCTTCACTACTCACGGACCCGATCATTGCTGAAAAGGTGAAACTACGTATTTCCCAATATTTCGAGGAAAACAAACCCTCTGATACTTCTCCCCTGATCAATTGGGAGGCACACAAATGTGTGATTCGTGGGATACTTATTGCGGCTATGGCTGCACGAAGGAAGGAAAGACGGCAACACTGTGCTGACCTAGCTGGTCGGATTGCCAAATTAGAAAGAGCACACAAACAAACACAGGCAAGGTCCACCTTGAACGCTTTGACTCAAGCCAGAAATGCTTGAACTGTTAGGTACACAAATCCGCCGTAAATACGTGCTCTCACAAAAGTTTTTCTACGAATATGGCAACAAAGCCAGTAAAGGCCTTACCAGAGCACTTCAAAGGAAGAAAGCAGATATGACAATTCATTCCCTTTCCGACGCTTCCGGAAAGAAACTTACTTCAACTCCCGACATAGCCTCCCAGTTTGTTCAATACTACTCCCGACTCTATAACTTACCCCCTCCCAACAGATCTATCAATGAGACAGACAGAAAGACACTTATCATGGATTTTTTAAAACAACATAGTCCTACCCCCATCTCAGAATCCGACTATCATACCCTAGACAAACCGTTAACTAGAGAAGAGGCTGATTTTGCCTTAACACAAATGAAACCAGGCAAAAGCCCTGGCCCTGATGGTCTGACCACAGGCTACTATAGAGCATTTGCTGATGTTCTAACCCCCCATTTTATCTCAGCCTATGACGTTTGCGCTTCCCCTACTGTGCCCCCACGAGATTTACTAACAGCTCATATTACTGTCATTCCTAAACCCGGTAAAGATCCGACTCAGGTCACGAACTACAGGCTTATTTCTTTATTGAATATAGATCTTAAATGGTTTGCAAAGATACTGGCGAATAGACTCCTCCCCCTTCTCCCTGATATGATACAACTCGATCAAGTAGGATTCATCCCCGGATGAGAAGCAAGGGACAACACCCTTAAAGCCCTCAATATTCATCATTGGCTTACGACCACCAATATGCCAGGTTTCTTCCTATCCCTTGACGCGGAGAAGGCGTTCGATAGAGTGGCCTGGGACTATATGACTGAAACCCTAAAAGTTTTGGGCCTTCCACCCTGCATGTTGAATCTTATACTCACGCTTTACGCTTCTCCTACAGCAAGAGTACGTGTCAACGGTCACCTATCGGACGCCTTCTCTATTTCAAATGGAACCCGTCAAGGTTGCCCCTTATCACCCTTGATTTTTGTCCTTACTTTAGAACCTCTGCTTAATTGTATTAGATCAACTCCAGATATAAAAGGAATCGACATACATGACCATCAATATAAAATAGCGGCCTTTGCAGACGACTTACTTCTTTTCTTGACGCAACCCCTAACGACTCTTCCTACCCTACTTCAAACCCTGGCTCACTTTAAACTCCTCTCAAACTTCAAAATAAATTTTTCTAAATCTACTGCCCTGAATATCTCCCTACCACAAGGTTTGTATACACAGTGCTTGCACAATTTCCCTTTCACTTGGAATGATCGTAAAATCACTTACTTAGGTATCCAGCTCCCGACCGCCCTTTCTGACTTGTACTCTGAGAATTACCTACCACTACTACAAACTATAATACAAGACCTGAAAAGATGGTCTACGGGGCTTTTCTCATGGTTTGGAAGAACTGCTATCATTAAGATGAACATCCTCCCACGGGTTCTGTATTTATTGCAAACTGTCCCTATCAAATTGCCCCCTGCTTTTTTCTCATCTTATCGCAAAGCGTGTACTGATTTTGTCTGGAATAATTCCAGACCCAGACTAAGTTACCTCAAACTCACCAAACCCAAACTCAAAGGTGGTCTAGGTTTACCGGATTTACAAAAGTACCAGCGCGCCAGTCATCTAACCAGAATCATTGATTGGAACATCCATGCCAAAACCAAAGATTGGGTTGACTTAGAAAACTCTATTTCACCAACCCCAATAGCTCAATCCCCATGGATCCCACGATCACACACTCCCCCAGCCCTACGCACACATCCCTTGATCTCCCCGACGTTAGATTCCTTCCATGATACTTGCAATAAACACAAACTCTCCTCCCCACTAGGCCCGATGACCCCACTCAGATGTAACCCTGCCTTTTCCCCTGGAATGCATACTTCATTTCCTTCGAAACAATGTGTCTACAAACGGAACCTCAACGACACCTCATTTCTTATACGTATGCTCTCTTGTTTCCAGACCAAGATCACACGGATGACTGGGCCAGGACTAAATGGGAAAAGGATATCCCTACAACACTTACCACAGCTGATTGGGACTCTATATATACTTTTGTACACAGAGGTTCAGTTAATACTTCCACTCAAGAAAATGCATACAAATTAACATCTAGATGGTACAGGACTCCTCTCAAACTACACCGTATGTTCCCAAACTCCCCACCGCATTGCTGGAGATGTAACACAGACATTGGATCGTTCATTCATATTTGGTGGACGTGTCCCAAACTCCAACCGTTCTGGGCCGAAGTTCATAGACTCATTAAACATATAACCACTTATGACCTGGCTTTCACGCGACACAATTCCTACTAAATCTTCCCTCTATTTCAAGAAAGGCTTATTTCTGTTCCCTGGCCATGCATATGGTGAATGCTGCCAAATTGTGTATCCCTACCAAATGGCGTTCTCCTGAACCACCCTCAATTGCGGACTGGCTTCGACGTGTCGTCAGGACCGCTGACATGGAAAATTTGATCCACCAGGCTAAGGACACATCCACTAAATTCACCAATACCTGGGCATGTTGGCACCATTTCATTTCAACAACTGAATACCAACAGCTCATTTCATGAGCACGGTTCGAGAGCTGTCGCAGTCTGCAACCCACTGTCCTCCTCCCTGTTTTCCCACTCCCCCCCGCTCTGTCTTTTATCTTTCCCCACTTTTTCCATGATACTCTCTCTCATATTCAACATCTCTTTGTTATCATTCTAATTCTGATAACCTCCAGTTGACATTCAGTTTCCAATTCAAATTATTTACACCGAATGCATCACTATACCTTTAACTGTACATATGTGTCAGTTGAGAATCCCCTGCTTACACCTAATTGTACCAACGCTCACATTTATGCAACACCAATACCATTGTTTACTCATGCATTGACGAGACTACTTATCGCCCTGGTTGTTTGGTTTTTTCTCTTTCTTTGCCTTTTTTCAACCTCCGTAGTGATACCTCACTCTGTTGTAACCCTTAATGCTATGCCATGTTTCCAGGTTCATTTACTGTATGTTACTATTTCCCTGCTTTTAAAGGCGGCTGCGTCCACGCTAACACAGTTACTATGTTTCGATGTATTTCTGTTTATGCTAAATAAAATCTGTTTTAAAAAAAAAAAAAGATGTGACATGATATTCTCAAGAATAGAGAATGGTACTCCCCTAATTCCAGACATCGGATTGATTCATTTAACAAGAAGTTTTGGCCTTTAATCACCAATGTCTTGAATGCTGGTCCTATTTCAACACCAACTTTGGAGTGTATTTATAATAAACATCCAAAAATTCCATCTTTCTATGCCCTCCCTAAAGTACACAAGTGGATTTCCCACCCCCAGGTAGACTCATTATATCTGGAAATCAAAGCATTCCTCAAAATGCAAGTAAATGGGTGGACCTTTTTTTAAGACCTTTTTTTTTGAGTCTCCCATCCTATGTCAAGGATACAATACATTTTCTTCAACTCATTGAAAACCTTATAGTGTCTCCAAGTGCTGTGTTGGTGATCATTGATGTGGAAGCCTTATATTGTTCAATCCCGCATAGCAATGGTCTCCAAGTTGTAGAGAGATTCTTTAGTCAAAGTAATCAATACCCAAAATCCTTTTTGAATTTGTATTATGGGTTTTGTCTTTCATTCTCCATAATAATACTTTTTCTTTTGAATATTCCCATTTCCTCCAGGTACAGGGAGTGGTGATGGAGACGTATTGTGCCCCATTGTATGCTAACCTGTACCTAAGGGAATGTGACCATGCTGTTTGATGAGTCATCTACTTTTTCTGAACACATTCTCAAGTGGTTGAATTATATAGACAATGTGATTTTCATTTGGGACGGCACAATTGACAAATTACCAGGCTATCTCAAATTTTTTGAATTCCAGTGAAAACAATTCATCTTTTAAAAACATTAACATTCCTTGATGTGGAAGTGGATATTATACCTAATGGTACCTTATCAAGCAATTTCTTTAGAAAACCTACCATGGGCAATACAGTTTTTATAACAGTTTTCATGGGGGGCGTGTCCAGACATGTGAGCCGCGCGACTCCTTAGCTCCTCCAGTAATACTAGCTTTCTACACCGATCCTAATGGTACAGCAGCTCGGTGAACGGTGGTTCACACACCGTTCACCGTTCGGGTGGAGGACTCCTGCCTTTCGGGTGGAGGACTCCTGCCTTCCTCCTCCACCCGGCAGTATGGTCAAAATCGGGCCATCCATGCCTCCACAGCCTGGAGATTGGCTTCAGGCCGGGTCCCCCAGGAGTCTCCAAGATGGCGGCGTTCCGGAGCTGAATGCTTCTCAGCCTCAGAAGGACAAGCTGAAGAAGACGTCGGCAGCTGCCCCACTGACTGGGACTAATAAGAAACACTCCTTTGTAGGCTCCTCCAATAAACAAAAACCCCATGGAACCATAAAGGAGCATTTGCCCAGAGTGTGCTATCCCAGACTTGAGGGGGAGTGGGCAGAGAATGAGATGGGAGACCATGCTGCTGCTAATTCCTCTCCAAAGCCCACACAGATTAGCACCTCTGATGCCAGTTATCCCCCAGAAGGGACTGCTCTGACCCTGCAACATGTTATGGATGCCATCCAGACCTCTCACGCATCTCTAACTACTCAGATAGATTCAGTGAAAATGGATTTATCTATCCTAAAACATGACATACAGAAAATCCATAATCGCATGACTACTGCAGAACAGAGGATTAGCGATGTTGAAGATGCTATTACTCCTTTGACTGCTGAGACTCGCTCTGCTCAGAAACAGCTCCCTGACCACTCTGCTAAATTAAATGATCTTGAAGACCGCCTCAGACGCAATAACTTGTGATTTATTGGTTTCCCTAAGGGAACAGTGGGTAAGGAACCAAAACGCTTCATGGAACATTAGCTCAAGTCCACCATGCCCTGTGACGTCCTGTCCCTGCTGTTTGCTATAGAGCAGGCCCATCGCATCCCACTGCGATCTCTGCCCTCAGGGGCCCCTCCTCGCCCTATTTTGCTGAAACTGCTGCACTATATGGATAAAGAGACCATACTCCGTACAGCTCATTCTCTGGGAGAGATCACCTATAATGGCAATTGTATATCCATCTTTCTGGACTTCTCGGCAGCCACCCAGAAGCAAAGTGCAGCATTCAGTCCAGCGCAGACTCCGGGATAAACAGTTATCATACAGCATTTGTATCCGGCAAAACATTGTGTGATCGCTGACGGAAATATTCAATTTTTCACCTCTCCTGGGGAGGCGTCAAATTGGTTGGACAGTGTCAAGTGAATTATTTAAGCATTCAGGAGTATATATATTTTTTTTCTCCTCTTTTTTATTATAGTTGACTATTCGAGTTGATGCTCCTCGAAGTACCCAGTTGGTTCTTCCTATTATAGTTTACGGACATCTCCCTTACAGATTCCTGTTGGTTATGGGTCAAAGCCCGCTAAGTGTTTATTGGTCAGGTCGTGTGGGGGGTGGGGTTTTTTGCGGGTGTTGTTTTCTTTCTTTTAACCAGGGTAAGATTTATCTCTATGATACTTTGCCTAGTAAGTTTGTCACCTATAAATTTTCTGCTTCAATTCTGAGATACATAGCTCTCCGATCCTACCATTATTATTTTATACAGGGTTATGACACTTATTGTGATGTCTTGAAATGTCCATGGTCTTAACAACAAAATGAAAAGGTCCCTAGTGTTTGGCCAACTTAAAAGAGCCAAGGCTCATATTAACTGTCTGCAGGAGATACACCTTATGGGATCCAGAGTTATGGCCTTAAAGCACCCTAATATTGCTCAAGCATTTCATGCTACCTACTCCAACTATTCCCTAGGGGTGTCTATCCTAATTACCAGGGCTCTGACGGTGCAGATTGAGGGGGTATTATCTGACCCTAATGGATGCTATCTAATGGTTGTATTTAAATACATGGATATTCTCTATACTGTGGTAAATATATACCTAACCCCCCCACCCATTTGATATGTCTCGCTTCAAATAGCACGAGGGATGGTCCTTATTGCTGGAGACTTTAACGCAACCTTGACTCCAGCATTGGACAAGTTGGGAGGGGGTGAGGGGTTGCCTCTCTCACTCTGTATTGTATGACTGGATGGAGAGCTATGGTTGGGAGGAGGTCTGGCGCTGGTAACATCCTGATCACAAAGAATTCTCCTGTCACTCTACCTCTCATGCAGCCGGAGACTCTGCAGAGTTTCGTCAATACAATACTTACAGAAGGTTATATCTGATCATGCCCCTTTGGTTCTACAGCTACAGGTCCTTTGGCCTTCTGGCCTACAGAATTGGTGCATGGCTCCTTTTTGGATCTCTGAACCTATGGTTCTATATAAATGTAAAGACGACATGTTTCTGAAGGGGTTCGCTGGGACGCCTTTAAGCCATTTAGGAGAGGTTCATATATGAAGGTTGTTCATGAACTTAAAAAGGCCAATGACTCTAGGCTCAGTGATTTAGCCAAGAATGTTTCTGATTTGTAAGCGAGCTATGTAGCCAACCCTACATCGGCCAATTATCAACATTGGCAACTCGCTGAAAGGACATATGCTGTGGCCCTTATGGACAAGACTCAGAATAAACTGCTATATTCTGCACAACACATATTTCAAAAAGGGGATACAAATGGGAAGCTTTTGGCTCATCTGTCTAAGCCAACCCATGTGCTTTTACAATACCTAGAATACTAGATTGTACTGGAAATGTGCATGAGTCTACTGAGTCTATTATGGCAGCCTTCTCACACTTTTACACTGATCTTTATACTTCCAGGATTCAATACACTCAAGCCGAACTTTTGGGGTATCTACAGCGTGCGAGCCTTCCTTTCCTCACCTCAGAGGATAGAAATTTTCTTGATGGCCCCATCCAGGTGGATAAATTCGTAAGGGCATTGGGTCAATTTGCTAAGCATAAGAAGCCAGGACTGGAGGGGTTGCCTATCGTGTGGTATGTAACACATAAGGAGGAGGTGGTTCCCCGCTTGCTTGCATTGTATAAATATATTCTAAAAGAACACACGCTTCCGTAGTCAATGAGAGAGGCACTAATTATACTTATCCCCAAACCATATAAGGTTCTTAACTACTGTGAATCCTATAAACCTTTATCTCTGATCAATATGGATCTTAAGATCCTCTCTAAAATACTTGCCCTCCATTTAAACACTGTAGTTGCCCATCTGATCAAACCAGATCAAACTGGTTTTATACCTGGCCGTTCCACTTATATTAATTCCCAGCAGGTTGGGACTTTAAATGATGCATGTTCAGTGTGGCCAAAGAATGAGTCAATAATGAAAACGGGGTTTGGCAGCACCTCTCATACACCTTGTTCCTGTTACAGGATTTCGGTTTTCCTTTTTTGCCAAAAGAAAAGGAGCCCAAACTATTTATAAATTGTTTTTTATTAATATCTAAATCCCCCTTTGTACTTCAATCTGTCTGGGACCATGTGTGTGCACTTGATTCTCTGGTGGGCCTATTCTACCACAGTTCCCGGGATATGGGCACCTTAGGCAGCCGCCAAGGAGGAAGTGGTTTTATCCACAAAACATGCCGGGCATATCTGGATGCATCTCATGTTTTATATGGACAGCCTATTTGATTTTAGCCCATTCGGATTTATTATTATAACACTCTGTTTGAAAGTCACATAGAGCATAGAGGACAACATTTTATGCTACAATATGTAGTGTACATAGTTATTTAGGTTGAAAAAAGACACCCAGTCCATCCAGTTCAACCACAAATAAAAAAGAATATATATATCATACAATCCCATATACCCCATTCTATACCCACAGTTGATCCAGAGGTAGGCAAAAAAAAACATCAGCGCATGCTCCAATTTGCTAAAGCAGGGGAAAGATTTTCCCCGGATCAACTTTACCTATAAATGCTAGTACCCAGTTATATTATGTACATTTGGGAAAGTATCCAGGCCTTTCTTAAAGCAATCTACTGAGCTGGCCAGAACCAGCTCTGCAGGGAGTCTATTCCACATTTTCACAGCCCTTACTGTGAAGAAATCTTTCCGTATTTGGAGATTAAATCTCTTTTCCTCTAGACGTAAAGAGTGCCCCCTTGTCCTCTTTGTTGACTGTAAAGTGAATAACTCAACACCAAGTTCACTATATGGACCCCTTATATATTTATACATGTTGATCATATCCCCCCTTAATCTCCTCTTATAAAGGGTGAATAAATTTAGTTCCTCTAATCTTTCCTCATAGCTGAGCTCCTCCATTCCTCTTATCAGTTTGGTTGCCCTTCTCTGCACTTTCTCCAATTCCCCAATATCCTTTTTGAGAACTGGTGCCCAAAACTGAACTGAATATTCCATAAGTGTACTCTTATGTTATGATCTATTTTTAGGACCATAGTCTTTAATATATATATTTTTTGTATGTTTATCAATTGTTGTAATTCAGACAGTTTTTTGCTGTCCAGATAATAAATACATATTTTTTTTTATTATTGATTCATTCTTTTGCCACACTAAACATGCCTCATTTAAAGTCCCAACCTGCTGTTGTCTTAAATGTTCATGAAAAAGTAAGAAATGTGGCGCTTGCAAGATAAATGAACAATAACAAAGATAACAGTTAAAATGCACTACAATTAGATTATGTAGGATAAAATAGATAATGGTAAATTATCTATTTTACTATTTACTATTTTATCCTACATAATCTAATTGTAGTGCATTTTAACTGTTATCTTTGGTATTGTTCATTTATCTTGCAAGCGCCACATTTCTTACTTTTACTATTGGTGTGGGAACACTTTAATGGTGGCTGCGGCATTTGTATTTTTACTTAGACATTTATATTGATCCCCCCTTGGTGGTTTGCGCATTCGGTCTCCCCCCTGTACGCAATGTCTTAAATGTTCACTTTCCCCTCTCTTGTTTGCCCTAGTCATTGAACCTCTGGCAGAATTGCTCAGAGCTTATGGGCCTCTGGAATAGTACACTGGAAGAAAGAGTGTCTCTATAAGCTGATGATATGCATCTATATATCTCTGATCCACTAAACAGTATTCCAATAGCATTAGAGATCATTCAAGAGTTTGGGAGATACTCAGGTTTTAAAGTTAACTGGACAGAGTCATGCATTTTCCCAATTGACACAAAAATACCTCCTCCTTTACCACCAGCTTGTCCCCTTCAGGTTACTAGTACATTTAGGTATCTGGGAATTGAGATTTAGCTTCCATTAGAAAAATATTTTGATAACAATATTTTACCTTGCATCTCCTCTTTTCGCACTAAACTAACACAATGACTAAACCTACCTCTACTTTGTTAGGGAGTGTAAATCTTTTTTTTAAATGGTGTTTTTACTAAGTTCCTCTATCTCCTATCTTATTCCCAGATCTACATTCAAAAACACCCCTTTCAAGCTATAGAGTCTCACCTCTCTTCATTTTTGTGGCACCCTGGGGCTCCCAGGCTATCCTTGGAGACTCTACAGTTACCGACCTACAGAGGGGGACTGGCACTCTTTAATTTACGCTTATATTACTTTGCTGCCCAACTGGTATACCTTCATTGGTGGCTTTTTCTGCATATGGAAACTGCAGCTATGACTGCTGAGGCTGTGGTGATATTCTCCTATGAAGATATGGGTAATCTTATCTATTGATGCACGATTAACACTACACAGGTGACTGTAACTCTAAAAACCTCACTACAGATCTATAATCATTGTCTGAATATCCTTAATGAAACCAGCCACATACATTCTCCCATTTAGACTTTGTGGTTTAACCCTCATTTTCCTCACTTTGTTGATCTGTCGGATGGCTTACACTGGGCAGGATACGTCCTTAACCTGGTGGTGCAGCGGTTCTTGGGCAGGTACCCAGGCTTACAGGATGTCCTGAGGCAGGCCAGGAAAGTCTGTGTGCATTTCCGCCGATCATATAATGCCAGTGCTCGGCTGGCTGAGCTGCAAAAGGAGTTGAACCTGCCCAAGAACCGCCTAATATGTGACATGCCCACCAGGTGGAACTCAACGTTGGCCATGCTGCAGCGACTGCACACGCAGCAGAGGGCCATCAATGAGTACCTGTGCGACTACGGCACCAGGACAGGGTCAGGGAAGCTCTGATTTTTTTCCCTACGCCAGTGGAGCATGATCAGGGATGCATGCACTGTCCTGTCACCATTTGAGGAGGCCACGAGGAAGGTGAGCAGTGACAGTGCATGCATCAGTGACACTGTACCTCTTGCCCACCTGTTGGAGCATACGCTGCGTGGGATAATGGACAGGGCACTTGAGGCAGAACAGAGGCAGGAAGAGGACTTCCTTGCTTCTCAAGGCCCCCTTTATCCAGACAGTGTTCCTTCTCTTCCACCCATCACACAGGAAGAGGATGAGGAGGAGGAGGATTGTGTCAGCATGGAGGTGGAGCCTGGCACGCAGTCTTTTAGGGATGATTTACAGTCCCAACAAACCAGTGGACTTGTACGTGGCTGGGAGGAGGTGGCTGCGGATCATGTCGTCCTCAGTGACCCAGAAGACTCCGGACCGAATGCCTCAGCTAACCTACGTTGTATGGCCTCCCTGATCCTGCAAAGCCTGCGGAAGGATCCTCGTATTCTTCGGATCAAAGAGAGGGACCATTACTGGCTGGCCACTCTCCTTGATCCACGGTACAAGGGTAAGGTGGCGGACCTTATCTTGCCATCGCAGAGGGAGCAGAGGATGAGACATCTCCGGGAGGCCTTGCAGAAAGGTCTATGCCACGCGTTCCCAGAGACTGGGAGGTTACAAACTCCTGGTCCTGGACGACGAGTTGCTGAGGCTTCGGTCAGTAGCAGAAGGATCGGTGGGGAAGGTGGACGTCTGACCGATGCGTTCAGACAATTTATTTTTTTTTCACTCAAAAAAACTGTTTATTGGTATCAGGTATAAAATATAATACAACAGTGAAAATGTACAGGTGTTCGCATATTGTCACTTGTGCAATACATTCAATAAAGCAAATAAAGTGGCACCCACGTTTTCAGATCCTTGTCATGCCGTTTAGAAGACGTAAACCTATAACTGTAACAGATCCATAAGACGCTGGTAGGTACACTCTTCATCCCATTAGGTACATGTTCCAGATTCCTGAAGCCACCTATCCCATATCTTATAATATTTATCAGGACATCCTCTATTGATATACGTGAATTTCTTGTAAGGAAGAAAAGCGTTAACGTCAGCCTTCCAGTCTGTGATATCTGGGGGTATCATTCTCATCCATTTCCTGGCTATCACTTTTCTACTGGCGAACAGAGTCTCCTGGAGAAACGTTTTAGTATGCCTATCGAGGACATCCGGGAATATCCCCAACAGGCATTGCTTCGGGTCAAGAGCCAGAGGAGAGCCCATATTGTCGTGCAGAAACTCTACAATTTGTTCCCAATATCCCTGTTTTTTAGGACATGCCCAAATGAGGTGGAAAAAGGTGCCTGTTGCAAAGTTGCACATAGGGCAAGTAGTGGGCTGCTCCCATTTGTATTTTGCCACTCTAACAGGAGTAAGATACGCTCGATGTAATATATTAATTTGTGTCATCCTATCTGAGAGCTTGGGGGACACTGTGTACAAGTTTCCATTGCCTCTTCCCATTCCTCATCTTCCAAGGGGCCTAGATCTCCCTCCCAGTGGGGTTTCAAACTGTATGCTATTTTAGCTGCAACTGGTGCCACGAGCATGTTGTAAAAGCATGATATAAGCTTTTTAGGGTCAGTGTCTTTAATGATAGCCATGATAGGGTTAGAGGTGGGCTGTGGGATTAAATGAGATAGTTGGGCCTGGACTACATGCCTCAGCTGTATGTATCGAAATTGCATGCGATCGTGCAGTGCAAATTCCGTCTTAAGTTCTGTGTATGTCTTTATTGCTCCGTTTACGAGCAGGTGATTCAGGTAAAATATACCCCTTCTGAGCCAGAGATGAGCATCCCGGAAGCCATACATGTCCTGCAGTTTTCTGTTGTGCCACAACGGAGTGTAGTCATTCAGTGGGGGTACTCCCATTTTAGAAATTGCTAGGTTTCAGATACGGTTGTACTGGTATGTCAGGGACTGCCTGTCTCCGCCCATCTCGTTGGCCGCTGTCCCTGTTGTTATTACATAAATTGGGTCACTTGTCAGTTGCGCCCACTGAGGGCACAATAGTGCAAGAAATCTATCTCAATCTACTTTATCTATGTGGAACAGCTGAGAAAGTTGAGAAGCAATGTAATAAAGGTTAAAGTCTGGCAATGCCGTACCTCCCCTGTCTGTGGGATTCTTGAGTGCCTGCCATTTCAGCTTGTGTCTATTTTTCCCCCAGACAAATGGCTTGAGAAGAGCTTCGATTGTTTTAAAATATCGAAGGGGCAAGTAAACCGGGGTGTGCCAGAGGACATACAAGATTTTGGGTAGCAGAATAATTTTTATTAGGTTAATTCGACCCCATACCCCCAGGGGTAAGCGGGACCATGTTTGTATTTTAGTTTTTATTAAGGGGAACAAGGGTTCGATATTAAGCTTGACATAATCAGCCGGCGATTTGGAAACGTGAACCCCCAAGTACTTGATCACATCGACCCGCTGCAAGGGCAGGTCAGCCTGCGATGCTGGGGGTGGGAAACTGTCTATGGGGAGGATCTGGGACTTTCCCCAATTATTTTTTAGTCCTGAGAATCTACCAAAGCGTTCAATCGTTTGAAGGGCGGTAGTAAGGGAGGGGCCAGAATCAGCTAGGTATAATAGGGTGTCGTCTGCGTACATACTTATTTTCTCAATTAGGGACCCCACTCTCAAGCCTTCAATCTCTGTGTTTGTCCGGACAGACATGGCTAGGGGCTCTGCTGCCAGGGCATACAGTAGGGAGGACAAAGGGCAGCCTTGTCTCGTGCCTCTACTAAGGGTAAAGACAGGAGACGGCCACCCATTGACCACCACCTTGGCCGTTGGGTCATGGTAAAGGAGCTGCACCCATTTGATGAATCTGGGACCAAAGCCATATCTCTCCAGGCATCCCCAGAGGTATTTCCACTCTACTGAGTCAAATGCCTTGGCCATATCCAAAGTCACTACCACCCTGGTACCGACATTGTTGTGGGAAGATTGCAGGTTCATAAAGAGCCTGCGGAGGTTAAAAGAAGTATTACGGCCAGGCATGAATCCTGCTTGATCAGCATGAATTAAAGAAAGGATGACTTGATTCAGGCGAGTTGAGAGTGTTTTAGCAAGAATTTTTTTTTTTTTCAAATATTTTATTTAAACCACAAAGGGTGAGTCCAGGTTTTCATGTCCGCCATATATATACAGTAACGTAACAAAATGCGCTAGATAAATGATACAATATTCCATATAGTGGTCATAACATCTCATATTTAACATCTTCTATGTTCCTCTCAAAGAAAAAAAAGAAAAAAAGACGATATAACGTCAGTATTGTAACAATCTGGGAGAGGAAAAATAACCCTCAGCCACTATACCTGGTATCACCCAATTTCCCAATTTTCTAAATAACCAAAATAAACAAACAAAAAAAAAAAAAGCGCCAAGAAAAAAATTAAATAAATAAATAAAAAGAAAGAAAAAAGGAGTTAAAAGCCCCAGTAAGTACTGGATACTTAATTGTCAACTGTCTATTATGATGCCTCTGCCAAATGATCAGAATTGAGCATCGTCAAGCCTTCTTCAGATAGGATAAACGTATTCCACCCTTTCCATACCTCAGAATACTCTTCTTGTTTGTTTTGTGCTGAGAGTGTGAGGTCTTCCATCTTATTAATCTCTTCCACCCTGTGGAGCCAGCATCCAATGGTAGGGGGCAAAGTTTTTTTCCACCTAAGAGGGATGCATGCTTTTGCCGCGTTCACTAAATGCCTTAAGATAGATTTCTTATATTTTTTAACTGGAATAGTCGTAACATGTAATAGAAAAAAAGATGGGTCTTCAGGTATCGTATAATCTGAGAATTTTTGTATAATGTTCCGTACTTCCCTCCAATATGGTATTATCTTTGGACAAGACCAAAAGATATGTAACATCGTGCCTCCCTCCTCATGGCATCTCCAACAACGGTCTGGTATTTCCGGGTAGAATTTATGCATCTTCTGTGGAGTATAATACCAGTGTGTCAGTATTTTGTAGTTAATCTCCTGTATCCTACTGCATATCGATGTCTTCAACGAAAGCTCAACTATATTCTGCCTTTGACTGGTTGTGAACTTACAGTTTATCTCTCCTTCCCATTTCTCCATCCAAGATGGATGTAGTTGTTCCGAGGGGGTAATCAATAGATCATACATCTTCGAAAGAGTTTGCGTTACAGTCCCCTCCTCTAAACAGTATTTTTCAAAGATAGATAATTGTCGACTGAACCTCTCTAAGGGCTTCAGTGAATGGAGAAAGTGGTGAATCTGCAAGGCATCCCAAAACGGTAGGCCGAAAAAGCCAGAGGGTTCTATTAATTTCGCTATCGAGGGCCAGCCGTCTGATAGTAAAAAATTGAATGCTCGGAAACGGTTAGTCTGTCTCAAAGTAGAGAAATTATGTTCTCTAAGACCTGGAGGGAATCTCGGATTCCCCAGGATGGGCATCAAAGGAGAGTCCACTGATGAAAGCGAAGTTTTAACGATCACCTGTGAACAGGTTCTTACCGTGGGGCCTATCAAAGGGTGCATCTTTAGATATGCAGGCAATTTATCGTAGCACCATGGTGCTCCCTTCAATAGGACATCAGTTTGTGCCTGTTCGATCTGGGTCCATAATTTGCCTATTGAATGACGATTCCAGTCTATGAGTCGCCCTAGATGTACTGCCTGATAGTATTTAAATACGTCTGGTAGTGCAATACCTCCGCTATGTTTAGGTAAGACGAATTGACTTCTCGAAATGCGTGGTTTCTTATGTGCCCATATAAATTGGATAAACAGGGAGTTAATCTGTTTAAAATATTGAGATGGTATCTTAATCGGTAAAGTTTGGAATAAATATAAGTATTTTGGTAAGATACTCATCTTTAACCACTTCAATACCAGACACTTAGACACCTTCCCGCCCAAGCCAATTTTCAGCTTTCAGCGATGTCGCAATTTGAATGACAATTGCGCGGTCATGCTACACTGTACCCAAACAATTTTTTTATCATTTTGTTCCAACAAATAGAGCTTTCTTTTGGTGGTATTTGATCACCTCTGCGATTTTTATTTTTTGCGCAACAAACAAAAAAAGACCGAAAATTTTGCAAAAAAACAAGTTTTTCTTTGTCACTGTTAATTTTTTTTGTAAATAAGTGCGTTTTCTTCTTCAATGACGGGCACTGATAAGGCGGCACTAATGGGCACTGATAAGGCGGCACTGATGGGCACCGATGAGGTGGCACCAATTAGGGGGCACCGATGAGGTGGCACTGATGATGGGCACTTATAGGCGGCACTGATGGGCACTGATAGGTGGCACTGATGGGCATTGATAGGTGGCACTGGTATGCGGCACTGATGGGCACTCAGGTGGCACTGATGGGCACTCATAGGCGGCACTGACGGGTACTTATGGGTGGCACTGATGCACACATATCGGTGGCACTGATAGGTGGCATGGATGGGCACTGATAGGTGGCATGCATGGGCACTGATAGGTGGCATGGATGGGCACTGATAGGTGGGCATGGGTGGGCACGGATGGGCACTGATAGGTGGCACTGATGGACGCTGATGAGTGGCACTGATAACACTTATGGGTGGCATTGCTGGGAATCCTTTTTTTTTTACTTTTTTTTTTATTAAATATGATGTGCCAATCAGTGCCCATCTGTGGGCACTGATTGGCATATTTTTGATTTTTTTTTTAACATGTGGATGGCCATGGGGGATGGACCTGGCCATCCACATGCTGGGGGCTTCCCTGGTGGTCCTGGGGGCTTCCCTGGTGGTCCTGGGGCTTCCCTAGTGGTCTAGTGTGGGCCTCTGAGGGGGGGCTGCGCTGATAAACAATCAGCGCAGACCCCCCCTGTCAGGAGAGCCGCCGATCGGCTCCGCTCTACTCGCGTCTGTCAGACGCGAGTGAGGAAAAGCCGATCAACGGCTCTTCCTGTGTACATCGTGATCAGCCGTGATTGGACACGGCTGATCACGTGGTAAAGAGCCTCCGCCGGAGGCTCTTTACCGAGATCAGTGTAGCGGTGTGTTAGACTGACACACCGCTCCACCGATCGCCGCGATGCGCGCCCCCACGGGCGCGCGGCGGCTGTTATCCTGAAGGACGTCATATGACGCCCAGTCAGGATAACGAAGCCACTTCCCGGACGTCAATTTACTATTGACCGGGCGGGAAGTGGTTAAAAGATTACATCTACCGAACCACGAAAATAGTCCCCTATTCCAGGTTTCCAACAGCATACGTGTTCTAGTCAAAAGAGGAGGGAAGTTAAGTTCAAAAACCCGGGATAGATCAGACGGGATATATGTTCCCAAATATTTCAAAGCTGTATCTGTCCATTTAAACTTAAAATTTAACTGCAGATTTTTAAGCGGCTCAGAAAGGATACCTATCCCCATAGCCTCCGATTTACTAAAGTTAATCCGTAGATTCGAGATCCCACCGTATATCTCAAATTCACGCACCAAATTCGGCAGTGAGACCATAGGGTTAGTAAGAGAAAAAAGCAGATCATCCGCGTAAGCTGAAACCTTATGCTGCCGCTCTCCTATTCTGACTCCAGTAATGTCTGGATTCAACCGAATCGTACAAAGAAAGGGTTCCAGGGATATAGCATAAAGCAACGGAGATAGTGGACACCCCTCTCTAGTCCCATTTGAAATAGAAAAGGGATCTGATAAAATTCCATTTACTTTAACTTGAGCTGATGGATGCAGGTAAATCTTGCCAATCCATTGCAGCATATGTTCCCTCAATCCTATATAACGCAGAACGGCAAACATAAAGTTCCAGTTGACACGATCGAATGCCTTTTCAGCATCTGTACCTATTATAACGCTCGGAGTATGTGTCTCCTGTGCTATATGAATGAGATTTAACACTTTAATTGTGTTGCAAGAATTTTTATATCGACCTGGAGGAGGGAGATAGGGTGGTAGGACTCTGGAAGGCCAGGGTCCTTGCCTGGTTTGGGTATTAGCACTATTGTGGCCTCTCTCATGGATGGTGGCAGAGTGTGTGTTTTGAACAAATCATTATACAAAGCAAGCAATCTAGGAGTGAGTATGTCCGCAAACCGAGAGTAAAATTCTATGGGGAGGCCATCTGAGCCAGGAGACTTGGCTCTGGCAAAGCTGGCTATCGCCCCCGCTATTTCCTCTTCAGTGAGTGGTGCTTCCAGTAGGACGACCTGTTCCTGGGATAGCTGGGGGAATGTGATGGACTCAAAAAACTGGGCCATAGGGACAGGGTCTTCCTGAGCTGTGGACGTATATAGGTCTGTGTAGAACTCCTTAAACTTGGAGGAAACAGTGGGGGGGTCTGAAACAGGTTGTGTTCCAGGGTCCTGAAGTGTGATAACTACCGGGGGCCTATCCTCGTTATGTATGAGTTAGGCAAGAAGTTTACCCGCTCGTTCCCCTAGTTCAAAATGTTTTTGTTTGCTAAAAAATAGTTTCTGTCTGGCTTTTTCATATTGAATTTGGGTCACTACCCTGGTTTGCAACTTAAGTGCGTCTGCAGGGCTCCGGGATGGGTCCTCCCTGTATTTTTGTTCCGTCAAAGATAATTCTAAAACTGCCTTGTCATGAGCTGCTGCAGAGTCTCTTTTTATCTGGTTTATTCGGGATTGTAGGGTAGCACGGGCGTGGAGCTTGAAGGTTTCCCAAACTGCTGCAGGGGATGCAGAGCCAACATTTTCCAAGAAATGTCTGCCCAATTCAGTAGATATGTTGTCATCCTCAGGCAGAAGCGACAGCCAGAACGGGTTCAAGCGCCACGTCCGTGGTGGTTTGTCCTGAGGAATACTAAGTGTAATAGTATATGGGTGATGGTCTGATAGGAGTCTAGGGCAGAACAACGCCTCCCTCAGACGGGGAAGGAGCTTCTGGGAAACAAATATGAAATCAATGCGTGACATAGAGTTGTGGGTGGAGGAGAAGCAGGAGTATTGACGTGTGTGAGGATATTTGTGTCTCCAGGTGTCAGCCAGGTGGAAGGAGGAGATGATTTTAGAAAGTCTAGATTCCCCAGTTATTCTCTGAATGGTTGGCATTGTCCTAAGCCTGTCCAAGTCTTCATTAAGTGTGGTATTAAAGTCCCCCATCCATACTGTCTGTGCTGCGGGGTACTTGGCTATAAACTCAAGGCCTTCCATAATAGTCGTGGGGGAAAAAGGAGGGGGGATGTATGAGGCCAGTATAAGAAAAGGTTCCCCATGCAGTTTAGCAGACAAAAATATGTAGCGGCCCTGGGAGTCTAAGCAGAGTTCTGTCAACTCAAAGTGCACGGACTTGGCTATAAGAACAGACACCCCCCTGGAGTGGGATGTGTGGGTGGAGTGGTATACCCACCCCACCCAAGGTCTGCAAAGTGCCCTTTGCATCTGCCCCTCTATATGCGTCTCGACCACCGCCATGACATCAGCTCTCTGCCTCTTCAGGAATGTGAGAGCTGCCGAGCGCTTAATCTTGTCTCGGAGACCCCTCACATTCCAGGTCAGGAATTTTAAAGTTGCCATGAGTGTGTTCGCGGACATAAACATAACCCACCAGCATTGACAACTAATTCCATGGTTAGAGTGACTATTACACATATTGTCAATACAGTATACTCACTGTGTGGATACCTGTAAAGTAGCGAATAAAATATAACATAATACCTGAGCAAAAATTCTTTTTTAGCGACATACAGTTTTGAGTGTACAAATCTCCCTGACCCTCCCACCCCCCTCCCCGCCCTGCACCCCCCCCCCCTTACCAGTGTGGGCATCACCCCAAAACAAAAATTGACCTGCAGTACAACAGAAAAGAGTTAAAGTAGCTAGGGAATGTAGAACAACAGTTAGAATGCACATGAGGTTGATGCTGTACTGAGGTCGTTTTCCAGACCACGGGTGGTCTAACTTCCTATTATCACTGGCCTCAAATCCATCGCGTGCAAAAGAATCATTGTCAGAACGGTGATCGTAAGAAAGTGGACTGCATATCTTAACTGTGTGCGGGGGTAACATACGCTGCACTGTACACGTAAGTGGTAGGACCAGCAAAGCTCCTGCTACCTAAGTAGCTATGTATGCAGTGCACTGTACCTCCGGAGGAGGAGGGCAGTGCCTGATAGTGCAAATAGATAGACGGTGATAGTGCAAATAGATAGATGGTGAATGTTCCACGGTGCCAACAGCATATCCGTTAGGTGAGGACAGTAGTAGTTCCAGGGAAGAAAAAATTTAGAAACAGGAGGGGTAAAAAATCCAGAAAAAAAGGGAGGGGGAAGATAAAAAGAAGGACACAAGGGGACAAGGCGAAAATAAAAGAAGGGCAGAGTCATCTCAGCGTATAGCCAGGGCTGTCCGAAATAACATGTCACAACCTGTGACCAACAAGTAGAAGGGATTGCAGTGCTATCTCATGGAGTAAGGGGCCCTGGTGGGCACATAGTACCAATGCGTACTGTGCTGGGTTTCAGGCAATGCATAACTGGATCAGTGAACAAACAACAGGATCCCCCTCAAGGGAAGAAAAAGAAAGAAGGATATTACCCGCAGGGCCCTCACTCTGCTCCTCCATGTGCCACACGTTGTTCAATCCAGGTAATAAGATCCTCAGGGTCCTCAAAAAAGGAAACTCTGCCATCATGTTCCACTCTAAGTCTTGCTGGGAACAGCATTGCATACTTGATGTGGAGAGATCTCAGTCGTCGATTGGCCTCCGTGAAATTCTGTCTGCCCCTCTGGACTTCCGCTGAGAAGTCTGGGAAGATGGCAACTTTAGTATTACCTAGGGGGATATTACCCTTCTCCCTGGCCATTCTGAGTGCCGCATCCCTGTCCTTGTAATTTAGGAGTTTGGCGATGAATGTACGTGGGGGAGCCCCGGGAGGTGGTGGTCTGGCCGGCATGCGGTGAGCTCTTTCAACAGCTATCATAGGGGAGAAGGCTTCTTTGCCATATGCGGTAATGAGCAGCTGCTCCAGAAATGTGGTCGGATCTTTCCCCTCTGACCCCTCTGGGAGACCGATCAAACGAATATTACATCTTCTAATCCTATTCTCCATGTCGTCCTGCTTTGAGAATAGCTGCTGTATTTGTCTGTGCATGCGTTCTGTGCTGGCCTGTAATGGCGGCAGCGCGTCTTCTATGAGGCCTACTTGGGTCTCCGTTTCAGTGACCCGGTCTCGCAGTTTGTGAAAGTCCTGCCTGATCAGGGATATGTCCACCTTCACTTCTTCCATCTGCGCGGTAAGTGAGGTGCGACACAGTGTTATGGCTTCCAGGAGCCTGTCTGTGTCTCCCGCCGTCCGCTCCCCACTGACCTTATCGGCGCCATCTTCCTCCACCTCCCCTCTCTCCTGTCGGCGGAACTGTTCGAGTTTAGCCGCAGCGTTTTTCTGTGATTTCGGCGGAGACATGATGCCCTCGGTCTTGGGCTTCACCCAGGGTAAGTAAGGAGACTTGATTCCCCCCGTGGAGTGCAGGATGGTAAGGATTGCAGGATCAACGTGCGGAGCTGTGCAAAGTGCGTCCTACTCCATGTGTCGTCAGGCCACGCCCCCGCGTTCAGACAATTTTTTAGTCCGCAGCCCCAAGGTATGATCGGTTCCAGCAACCATCGCCAGCGTCTGATATACATGGTGCAGGAATACCTAGGGGCAAGGTCAGACTTGGACACCTTTCCAACCGAAAATCCTCTGGCTTACTGGGTCTTGAGGATGGATCACTGGCCAGAGCTTGCACAGTATGCAATTGAGCTACTGGCCTGTCCTGCATCCAGCGTTCTATCCGAACGCACATTCAGTGCTGCTGAAGGCTTTGTCACCAATCACAGGGTGCGCCTGTCCACCGACTCGGTTGATCGACTGACATTCATAAAGATGAATCAGTCTTGGATCACCACCAGCTACCAGGCACCTGAAGCTGATATAACAGAATAATTTATTTTGAAATGTCACATCCCTTCAAGACTGCCTATGCTGATGCTGAGTGACTTTCCTGTTATGTTGACTGACTATCCTCTTCCTCCTCAATGATCCTGATGATAGCTTGGAAGAACATTTTTGTTTCTGGGTGCCACCACCAGTGGCTAAGGCCCAATTTTTTAGCCCCTGTTTAATAGGGGCGTGTAATTACAATTTTTTTATGCAATGCTTTGCAACAAATCTGACTGCTGTGCTCCAAGTACAGTATATGTGAGGGGTTGCAGTGTTGTGGCACCAGCACCAGTGCCTAAGGCCCAATTTTTCAGCCCCTGTTTAACAGGGGCGTGTAATTACAGTTTTTTTATGCAATGTTTTGCAACAGGTCTGACTGCTGTGCTCCAAGTACAGTATCTGTGAGGGGTTGCAGTGTTGTGGCACCAGCACCAGTGCCTAAGGCCCAATTGTTCAGCCCCTGTTTAACAGAGGTGTGTAATTACAATTTTTTATGCAATGCTTTGCAACAGGTCTGACTGCTGTGCTCCAAGTACAGTATCTGTGAGGGGTTGCAGTGTTGTGGCACCAGCACCAGTGCCTAAGGACCAATTTTTCAGCCCCTGTTTAACAGGGGCGTGTAATTACAATTTTTTATGCAATGCTTTGCAACAGGTCTGACTGCTGTGCTCCAAGTACAGTATCTGTGAGGGGTTGCTATGTTGTGGCACCAGCACCAGTGCCTAAGGCCCAATTGTTCAGCCCCTGTTTAACAGAGGCGTGTAATTACAATTTTTAAGCAATGCTTTGCAACAGGTCTGACTGCTGTGCTCCAAGTACAGTATCTGTGAGGGGTTGCAGTGTTGTGGCACCAGCACCAGTGCCTAAGGCCCAATTTTTCAGCCCCTGTTTAACAGGGGCGTGTAATTACAATTTTTTATGCAATGCTTTGCAACAGGTCTGACTGCTGTGCTCCAAGTACAGTATCTGTGAGGGGTTGCAGTGTTGTGGCACCAGCACCAGTGCCTAAGGCCCAATTTTTCAGCCCCTGTTTAACAGAGGTGTGTAATTACAATTTTTTATGCAATGCTTTGCAACAGGTCTGATTGCTGTGCTCCAAGTACAGTATCTGTGAGGGGTTGCAGTGTTGTGGCACCAGCACCAGTGCCTAAGGCCCAATTTTTCAGCCCCTGTTTAACAGGGGCATGTAATTACAATTTTTTATGCAATGCTTTGCAACAGGTCTGACTGCTGTGCTCCAAGTACAGTATCTGTGAGGGGTTGCAGTGTTGTGGCACCAGCACCAGTGCCTAAGGCCCAATTGTTCAGCCCCTGTTTAACAGAGGTGTGTAATTACAATTTTTTATGCAATGCTTTGCAACAGGTCTGACTGCTGTGCTCCAAGTACAGTATCTGTGAGGGGTTGCAGTGTTGTGGCACCAGCACCAGTGCCTAAGGCCCAATTTTTCAGCCCCTGTTTAACAGGGGCGTGTAATTACAATTTTTGTATGCAATGCTTTGCAACAGGTCTGACTGCTGTGCTCTAAGTACAGTATCTGTGAGGGATTGCAGTGTTGTGTCACCAGCACCAGTGCCTAAGGCCCAATTTTTCAGCCCCTGTTTAACAGGGGCGTGTAATTACAAATCTTGATCTAATAGTCACAGCAGGGCCCATTCCTGCGCCCACCAAGAGTAACTGTGAGGGCTTACAGTGTTGTGGCAACACCGTCCACCACCACCACCAAAGGCCCAATTTTTCAGCCCCTGTTTAACAGGGGCATGTAATTACAAATCTTGATCTAATAATTCACAGCAGGGCCCATTTCTACGCCCACCAAGAGTAACTGTGAGGGCTTACAGTGTTGTGGTAACACCGTCCACCACCACCACCAAAGGCCCAATTTTTCTGCCCTGTTCAACAGGTGCATGCAATTACAATTCTTGATCTAATAATTTACAGCAGGGCCCATTCCTGCGCCCACCAAGAGTAACTGTGAGGGCTTACAGTGTTGTGGCAACACCATCCACCACCAAAGGCCCAATTTTTCTGGCCCTGTTCAACAGGTGCATGCAATTACAATTTTTTAGTCCACAGCCCCAAGGTATGATCGGTTCCAGCAACCATCGCCAGCGTCTGATATACATGGTGCAGGAATACCTAGGGGCAAGGTCAGACTTGGACACCTTTCCCACCGAAAATCTTCTGGCTTACTGGGTCTTGAGGATATATCACTGGCCAGAGCTTGCACAGTATGCAATTGAGCTACTGTCCTGTCCTGCATCCAGCGTTCTTTCCGAACGCACATTCAGTGCTGCTTTAGGCTTTGTCACCGATCACAGGGTGCGCCTGTCCACCGACTCGGTTGATCAACTGACCTTCATAAAGATGAATCAGTCTTGGATCACCACCAGCTACCAGGCACCTGAAGCTGATATAACAGAATAATTTATTTTGAAATGTCACATCCCTTCAAGACTGCCTATGCTGATGCTGAGTGACTGTCCTGTTATGTTGACTGACTATCCTCTTCCTCCTCAATGATCCTGATCATAGCTTGGAAGAACATTTTTGTTTCCGGGTGCCACCACCAGTGGCTAATGCCCAATTTTTCAGCCCCTGTTTAACAGGGGCGTGTAATTACAAATTTTGATCTAATAATTCACAGCAGGGCCCATTCCTGTGCCCACCAAGAGTAACTGTGAGGGCTTACAGTGTTGTGGCAACACCAACATCTAACGGGGCAAATTTCTGCAGAGTATATACGGCAGGCCCCTACTTTCAAACATCCAACTTACAAACGACTCCTACTTGCAAACGGAAGGAGAAAACAGGAAGTGAGAGGAAATCTACCCCTAGGAAGAGAAATTCTATCCTGTTAGATTCAATTTGTGAAAAAGGTATCTCCTCTCTACTGATGCTTTATCACCAATCCTTGTTTCAATAAAAAACACACTTTTCCAAAAACATTTGTCATTGGGACGGAAAGTGAGGTGAAATATTCTGAACAGGTGCACAGACAGCAAAACAAATGTTACAGGGGTGATAACCATTCCCTATGTTCTCCAAAAAGGTTAAAAATAGTTTTTTTTGGATGGAGCTACACTTAAAAATGTACCTGTTCAAAATTACAAACAGATTCTACAGTCCCTGTCTTGTTTGCACCGCCTGTATACTGCTGTTCAGAGTATATAGGTTTGTAGGTATAGGGTTTTATTTTGGGTGCGGGGTTCCACTTAATATCCATACAAGACCAAAAGGGGCTGGTAATTGGCTGGGGTGGGGGGGGTTGATGGGGTAGCCATGCCTTTTTTCTCAAAGATTTTCATCCATATTGCCAAGACATGACATTAAAGCCGCAAGCAGTTTTAAATGGCTTCTTTTTTTTCCTTTACAAATGTCATTTTTTGCAGGGACAGTTCTAAACATGGGAAACACATGCCACTTCACAGGCATACTTTAGACACCCACAGGTACCATATTTAAAGGAATATTTCACTTAATTTTTTTTTACTTTATGCATCATTAAAATGACTGCTCCCGAAAAAACTTCCGTTTTTTAAAACTTCTTTTTGCATTGATACATGTCCCCTGGGGCAGGACCCGGGTCCCCAAACCTGTTTTATGACATTAACATGCATATTGGCCATTATAATTAGTACTTTAGATTTCAAATGTTCGCGTCCATTGTAACTAATAGGGTTTGAATATTTGCGCAAACTTTCGGTCCGTTCGCAGGTTCTGGTGCGAACCGAACCCGGGGTTGTTCGGCTCATCCCTAGTAGTGTCCTTCATCAGGGTTTTTATCAGGAAGTACAATGTCTAATGAGATTTAAATACAAAGTAATCAGCCAACAAATCCTGACATAGATTACTACATGATCACAGAGTAGTACAGAGCAAATACTTACATCCAAATCACTAAATAGGTACAATAGAGCATCCAAAAATCTTAAAAGTGAGGAAAGAACATTGTGACATAGAGCCTCCCACAGATCCCATCCACCAGTTGCTGGTAAACTATGGCTAATGGGAATAGAAACAGTCTGGAGTCCCAGACGGACAGCAGGCTGGCATGTATACTGAGGTCCAATACATGGAGAGTCTGGAAGAAAACAAACAATAAAAGAGGGAAAAAAATAAAACAAAATAGTTCACAATATATATAGATGATATGGGTGGGAATTTTTAACATTTTTCAATTGTTTCTCCTCCAAAGGATAAAAAATCCAAATCAAAACCCACCTAAATCAAACGATGATGCCACTCACAGACCAGTAGTGGAGCAAAGAAAGGCGACTAGGAGCTCTGGGGACCGATATGATAAGGGACCGCTGTCAGGTGAAGATACTGTCAAAAATACCCACAGAAAAAGCCAAATATGTCAAAGGGAAAACATGTATGTAAACATGCTGTAGTGTCTGAAATGAGTTTATAATAAACCAAGCCAGGTAAGTAGTCATAATAGAGAAAAGGGTATATAAATTACCTAAACAGCAAGTCCCAATCACAGATTCCACCAGCACCTCCAAAAGACATCCTCCTCCTGGCCCTATCTGACCTGTAATAAGCCTGTGGTTTAAATACAGAACCACACACAGTTGATCCGCAAACATGCCGATCAGCTGGGTGTTGTCTGCCTAATTTCAAACCTCCATGGGCGGGCCCCCTGAGACGTCACTGCGCTGCACCTCCACATGGCGCAGGCATTGTAAACGACACGCGCATGCGCCGTACAGACAGCACGGCAAGCCGAGTCAGCCAGACGACGCATGCGTATTGACATCATACGAAAGTGCGTCGTAAACTAATTTCAGACACTACAGCATGTTTACATACATGTTTTCCCTTTTGGCTTATTTGGCTTTTTCTGTGGGTATTTTTGTTTTATGACAGTATCTTCACCTGACAGCGTCCCATTATCATATGGGTCCCCAGAGCTTCTAGTCGCCTTTCTTTGCTCCACTACTGGTCTGTGAGTGGCATCATTGTTTGATTTAGGTGGGTTTCATCATTATGTTTTGATTTGGATTTTTTTATTTTTTGGAGGGAAAAACCCATATCATCTATATATATATATATATATATATATATATATATATATATATATAGGAAGGCCAGCATGGTGGCCTGCAATTATGGGAGGAGCCCGGAGGGTATAAATACCAGACCTCTCCACGAGGCTGGTGTCGGTTCTAGCGCGCCGTATTACACGTCACCAGGCCGACAAGCAACTCAGTACACGTTCCTGAGTTTTACGACGCTCCTCGTTCCAGATTACGGATTCGATTCCCGATCGCACCCCCAGTTCGTTCCGCTTCAGCGTCGCAGGTAGGATTTATGCTTTTTCGTCGCTACGTCGAAACCCCTGTTTTTTCCACTGAGTCATTTCAACTACCATGCTATTGTTTGTTTGTTTTCCACCCCACAATTCACCCCACTTCCACTGGTTGTTACGCCCGCTACCCAGTGCAAGCATCCCCTCACTCACACGTCCACCACAACACCTCCCCCCCCCCCCCCCCCCCCCCCCCCCAAAAAAAAAAAAAAAAAAAAAAAAAAACACACACACCCACCAGAGCATCTGTCACTGCCCTCCCCACGCACTTCTTGCAGTCACCGCAAGTTCGTGTAAATGGGCCCCCATACCTTGCAAAATAAAACACACACACACCCACCAGAGCATGTCACTGCACTCCCCACGCACTTCTTGCAACCACCGCAAGTTCGTGTAAATGGGCCCCCACACCTTGCAAACCTCAGCAAGACAGTCCACTCCTTGCCCTCCACGGCAACCCAGCCAATGTGAGGCACAGCCGCCCCCCGCACATCTTGCTTCACCGCAGGTTTGTGTCACGGCTCCCACATCCACCCTCCCACATACCTCTGCAATCGTTGCAGCTCGATCTCCATTGGCCTCGCAGCCACAACTTCCCCAGTAGCAAACTTCAGCTACTCACGCCTTTCTCTATCCCTTTTCACCTTTCCCTTAGGTCAGTAAGTCGTCCCTTGGTCTCCTATACAACAGGATCGGACCACCCCTTTCTCTTTCCAGGTAATTTCGAGGGCTTGCATCTCTTCACCAGGGGGTCAACTACGGCCCCGAATCAGCTCTTGCAACCCATCTCTCACAAATAATTTCATGTCACCCCACCATAGGCACCAGGTCTCCCAGGCTTGACCCCAACAGAGACTCTATCACTAGGGCAGCAAGCAGGTGCGTAGGTTGTCGTTGGTTCAGTTTTCCATTCTCTTCACACACCTTTTCACTACATATCCCTGTCACACATACTTATTCGGCTCAGCACCCAGGCGTTAGTAACTGTCACATACTTCTATGCATGTCACTCTGTTTTCGAAGCACAAGTCTTCACTACGCAGACAAGGTCACCTAGTCTCATGACTTGCTGGCAGTGCAAGTATTAGCTGACCGAACCTACGTCAAACTACTACAGACCGAAACATCCCTACTTAGCAACCAACCAGCAGCCACTCTCCCCAGTACCGCCCTGGTGGGGCTCTGGTTGAACTAGTCCGTGCCGAGCACAGACGGACACCCGAGCATCGGTTACCTGGTCAGTCACCTCCTGGCTTACCTCGGTTTGTCACGCATTCTCTGAGTTCCACAGGCCAAAGAAACAAACTCACCCAGCGCTCACGCGCATCCCCGATTGCTACCATACCGTCGAACGGTATCCTGCTTCGTTCACACACCTCCCCTCCCCATTCAAGCAGCACACCATAGTTTGATAAAATCTCCAGGCGTTAGTAACTGTCACATACTTCTATGCATGTCACTCTATTTTCGAAGCACAAGCCTTCACTACGCAGACAAGGTCACCTAATCTCATGACTTGCTGGCAGTGCAAGTATTAGCTGACCGAACCTACGTCATATTGCTACAGATCGAAACATTCCTACTTAGCAAACCAATCAGTAGCCACTCCCCCCAGTGCCGCCCTGGGGGGGCTCTGGTTAACCAGTCCGTGCCGAGCACAGACGGACACCCGAGCATCGGTTACCTGGCCAGTCACCTCCTGGCTTACCTCGGTTGTCACGCATTCTTTGAGTTCCACAGGCCAATGAAACAAACTCACCCAGCGCTCACGCGCATCCCCGATTCTCACCATACCGTCGAACGGTATCCTGCTTCGTTCACACATCTCCCCTTCCCATCCACGCAGAACACCATAGTTTTGATATAAAAATTTCCAGGCGTTAGTGACTGTCACATACTTCTATGCATATCACTCTATTTTTCGAAGCACAAGCCTTCACTACGCAGACAAGGTCACCTAATCTCATGACTTGCTGGCAGTGCAAGTATTAGCTGACCGAACCCACGTCAAATTACTACAGATCGAAACATTCCTACTTAGCAAACCAATCAGTAGCCACTCCCCCCAGTGCCGCCCTAGGGGGGCTCTGGTTAACCAGTCCGTGCCGAGCACAGACGGACACCCGAGCATCAGCCACCCGGCCAGTCACCTCCTGGCTCACCTCGGGTGTCACGCATCCTCCGAGTTTACATATAGGCCCATGGAAACATCCCACTCAGCGCACGCGCGCAAACCGTTTGTCCCCAATGCCCGTCACACAGGTATCCCGCCCTGCCCCCCCCTCCCCCCTTCATATTTCCGCAATCCACAAACACAGATACATCCTCTCCTGCCCTTCAAAAAAAAAAAAAAAAAAAAAAGTAAACGAGAGAAACATGCATTCCCCCCCCCCCCCCTCTTTTATTCTAGCAGACGCCATGTCTCTGGCCGGCAGCGACAATCTCAACCCCGCCCCATCACCTCCCGAAGCGGGCCCGGCAGACAACTTCGCACAAGCCTTCAGAGCTTGGACCATCCCCAGACTCTCAGCCGAGCTGAGGCGCAGGAACATCCCCCACCCCATCACGGCCAGGAAAGCTGAACTGTTCAGGCTACTGTTCCCAAGCCCATCCCCACCAAACCCACCAGACACGCAGGCATCACTGCAATCAATTGCCTCGGCAGTGTCCCAGCTACACACGCTGGTCTCCTCCCTATCAACCACCATCTCTGACGTCCAGGCCAGAGTGGGGACCTTGGAGCTCCAGCAAGTTACCCCCACTCCACCAGCTGTCGCCCCCCCCCCCGCCACCCCCACATCATGCATTACAAGAATCCGGACCCGATCCGACCATGTCCGCTATCCCTCACTGGTCTCAACTAACCCCAGTCTGAGTCACCACCTTCACGGCGCCACCAGTCTCATAAACCTCTCATTGTCACACAACACGCTGAAAGCCTACCAAGCTGCTTGGAGGACGTACCTACGGTTTCTGGACACATGCCACGGGGGGTCACCAGGGGACCTCCACCATATCCTAGCCTTCATTTCCCACTGCTACACTCGGCTGGCGTTATCACACAATACCATCAAACTTTATCTAGCCGGTATCCAGCACTTCATTTCCTTACAAGACCCTTCTAAACCATCTTTGTTCGCTTCCCACGCAGTCAAGGCAATCCTGCGCGGCATCCTCAAAAAAACAGCCGCAGGTCAATGCCAAACGCCTCCCAGTAACCGGTGCCATTTTCCGGGATTTATCGATCATGCTCTCGCATTCACCTTTTGGCCTTTTTCCCAGCCTGGTCATCCAGGCTGCCATGTACCTGGCCTTCTACGGCTTCTTACGGCCCAGCGAGTTTTCAGTTACTGGCCCTAGCTGCAAGACGCTACGCAGGCGGCACCTCGTACGCCATCAGACCTTTTTCATCCTGCACCTCGAGGCATCCAAAACGCAGCAGACTGGCCCAGGCATCGACATCAAACTGTTCGAAACTCTCAATGCCTGGTGCCCCGTGGCAGTTCTAGATCAGCTATTAGCGCACCTACCTGATCCCTCACCTGACAGCCCGTTGCTACCATTTCCGGTCAGACCCCTTAGTAGCAATCAATTCGTCACGCACGTCAGGATTCTCCTCCGCAACTTAGGTCTTGACCCAGCGAAATTCTCAGGTCACTCCTTTCGCATCGGAGCAGCCTCCGCGGCCTCCCGCAATGGAGTCCCCGATCACGTGATCAGGAGGATAGGACGATGGAAGTCCACCTGTTTTGCCCGTTACATTCCCGATCCCCAGACCGAAATGTCCCGGGCCTTCAGTAACCTTGCCTTGTAGCATTTGCCTTTACCAAACAAATAAACCATTACCTCCCTAAAAACAAGTCTTTTGCGCCCTTTTCTTAACTACTCTCCTAGCAGAAAGGGCCTCACGGCCCAGCTCACCAGGGCTTACCTTACGGTAGACCAGGGCACACTTCAGGTCTAGTTTGTTGTCTGTCTTGTGGCGTGTTTATGTTTTGCTCCTTCACATCGTTATGGACCGAGGGCTCCGACCATAAATAGGAAGGCCAGCATGGTGGCCTGCAATTATGGGAGGAGCCCGGAGGGTATAAATACCAGACCTCTCCACGAGGCTGGTGTCGGTTCTAGCGCGCCATACCCGCCCACCCATTCCCTTTCTCAGAACACTCTGATATGGTTCTCTACAGAAACAGCCATTACTTCTCAGGTAAGCGTCCTTTTCTTAACTACTCTCCTAGCAGAAAGGGCCTCACGGCCCAGCTCACCAGGGCTTACCTTACGGTAGACCAGGGCACACTTCAGGTCTAGTTTGTTGTCTGTCTTGTGGCGTGTTTATGTTTTGCTCCTTCACATCGTTATGGACCGAGGGCTCCGACCATAAATATATATATATATATATATATATTGTGAACTATTTTGTTTTATTTTTTTCCCTCTTTTCTTGTTTATTTTCTTCCGGACTCTCCATCTATTGAGCCTCAGTATACATGCCAGCCTGCTGTCCGCCTTGGACTCCAGACTCCAGTGTGGCTGGTGGGTACGCAAAAGGGGACATTCATCCCCCCTCAGGGTCTCCTCTTTCTATTCCCATTAGCCATATTGGTGGATGGGATCTGTGGGAGGCTCTATGTCACAATGTTTTTTCCTCACTTTTAAGATTTTTGGATGCTCTAATGCACCTATTTAGTGATTAGGATGTAAGTTTTTGCTCTGTACTACTCTATGATCATGTAGTAATCTATGTCAGGATTTTTTGGCTGATTACTTTGTATTTAAATCTCATAGACATTGCACTTCCTGTGAAAATCCCTGATGAAGAAGACTACAGCTCATCTCTGAAAAGTCGTTGGGTTTAGGACATTGCATTGTGTCTTCTTGCTATCGTTGTACATTATTATGCATCCTTGATTATTTGTTATCCATGTATTTTTCTGTGTACAATAAATGTATTATTCTTCTATCATTTTGATATGGTAGTACCTTTAAAGTCCCATCTATATGGGGTTTCTCTATTCCTAACATGTAACATGGGTGTAGCCGGACGGTAACCCCCATTTCAATCTCAGCCCATCTATTTGGGGCCTTCCTAGATATCCAGGAAATCAATACTCGGAGATGAGATGCATAGTAATATTTAATGATGTCTGGGACGGCCAGACCTCCCCTATTCTTTAAGTCTAGGACTCTATTCTTTAAGGCTAGGACTACTGAGCTTGCAATCCTATGGGAGGCATTATTCCATACAAAGTGGAGCCATTTCCTTTGGAGAGCCTTCAATTGTGACATTGGAACTGAGATTAGGAGCGTCTCAAATAAGATTAAGATTCAGCAAAATTTCATCTGCAAAAAGTGATATCTTATATTCCTGCTGTCCCAGCGGCAACCCCTGAATGTCCGGGTGGGACCTGATGGCCAAGGCAAGGGGTTCCAGACTCAAAATAAACAGCAGGGGTGACAAAGGGCAGCCCTGTCTGGTACCATTTCTTAGGGGGAACCTCTGCGAGAGATGAGAAGACAGCTGTACCTGGGATGAAGGATTAGAGAATAAAGCCTGTAAGGCCTGGATAAATGGGCCCAAAAACCTGTATCTAGAAAGAACTGCAAACATAAATGGCAAACTTAGGCGGTCAAAGGCTTTTTGTGCATCTAGACTAAGAACAATGGAGGGATATTTAGTCCTTGTCAAGAGGTCTATCAGGTCTATTGTCCGTCTCGTGTTGTCCCCTGCATGTCTTGTCGGGACAAAGCCTACTTGGTCTCTGTGTATTAATGTTTTTTTTTTTTTAATCTTTATTTATTTCATAATTTTCAACAAACAGCATTTCATTGTATCAAAACATTATACAATTTACTCCCCTTAATCCCCTACCCCCCCTCCCTCCCATCCCTGCCTTTCAAGATGGTCTGAAAAGATCGCACAACTACCGGTCAGGTTGTTCCGTATATAGCTCCATTATTTCCCTCTTTGCACAAAAAAAAAAAAGGGAAACAAAGTCCTTCTATTGTCTAGTTATCTCTTCAAAATATCTCCATGATTTCCTAAAGTCTTCCCAGCAATGCCACCTTCCCTCACCTTCCCCCGTACTAACCCCATCTTCCCCTTTCCAATTTTTGTTGCAGGTTCACTCGGGCAATCCATTCCCCTATCCGCGGGCTCTCTGATTCCATCCATTTCTTTGGGATTAAATTTTTAGCCTTGTTTAATAAAGTGGGGATTAATGAACCCCTGTAATTTTTCAAGGGAGTATCGGTCCCATGGAACAATACCGCCCATGGATCGTCCGGGATAATTTTTTTTGTAATAATTTTAATCAGGTCTAGAATTTGTTTCCAGTATTTTTTAATGATGGGACAGTCCCACCATATATGTGTCATCGTGCCGGTGACTCCACAGCCTCTCCAACACTCGGGGGATTTGTCCTTTTGATATTTACTCATTTTAACAGGGGTTATATACCAACCCGACATACACTTATAGTTGACTTCTATGGTTTTGATATCTAACGCTGCGCAGTGCATTAACTTAAATATCTTATCACTTCTATTTAAACTACAGGGAACCCCTAGTTCCTCTTCCCATCTTTTGACACATGGGGGGACTATCGTGAAATCTTCCCGTATTAACATTTTATATATGCGTGAGATGTTATTTCTGGTTGAGGGGCGCATACAAATTCTCTCCATTGCGGTGTAATCGTCCCGGCATCGAATTGGTTGCGGCAGTCCCTCTACGAAATGTTTCAACTGGGTGTACCTCCAGGTGTCAATCGTCATTAACTCCACCTCTTTACTTAATTCGTGAAAAGTGTTTATTTTTCCTTGTTTGGTGATGTCTCTTAAACGTGCGTCCCCTTTTTTGATCCAATTACCCCAAAGTTTACTCCTTCCTGGCTCAAAAAAAACATTGTTTTTTAAATGTATCAACGGGGAGTTATATTCCCACTTATTAATTCTATGCAACCTATCCCATGCTTTCAATGTGACCCGTGTAATTTCATGTGTTTCCTCCCCTATTATCCTAAAATTTGGTGGATTCCATATGTCGTGCCCCAAATACCTATTACTTAGTGTGTTTTCCAAATTCACCCATCTTTTTTTATCCCCCTCTTTTGTCCATTCCATAACTCGTGAGCAATAGCGCTGAAGTATTTCTCGAAGTCAGGCAGGGCAAGCCCCCCCGGTTTTTTCTCCCTTGACAAGATTTCTGCTGATATACGTGGCTTCTTATTAGACCATATAAATTTAGAAATAATACTTTTTAAAATTCTGAAAAAAACTTTAGGGACCGATAGTGGGAGCATTTGGAACTTGTAATTTACTTTTGGGACAAAGATCATTTCCACAGCATTAATTCTCCCATCCACGACAGAGGGCTTAGTGTCAACTTTTTTATTTCCTTTTTAATCTCATCTAGTAAGGGGATATAATTTATCAAGTAAGTCTTCCTTAAGGTACCTTACAGTCTCACCCCTAGGTATTTAATATTCTCCCTCCATGGGAAGTGGAACTCATTTGTCAATCGGGCTACTTCCACTTGCCTAATATTAATATTGAGGATCTCCGATTTGGTAAGGTTGATTTTAAAATTGTAAACATGGCCATTTATTTTTAATACTTTGAGCAAATTGGGTAGAGTAGTTCGAGGGTTAGTTAAGAAAAAAAGCACATCGTCGGCGAAAAGCCGCTAACTTGTGTACCTCACTTCCCACCCTAATCCCACTTATATCCGGTGTGTTTCGTATAGTCGCTAATAAGGGTTCTAAGGATAATACAAACAAAAGAGGGGACAAGGGACAACCTTGGTGTGTACCGTTTTTCATGACAAAAGGAAGCGAGAGCAAGCCGTTCACCCTGACCTTCACCTGCGGGTGATCGTATAAGGTCCTTATCCAACTTAACATTCTTGGTCCTATCCCCATGACCTCCAGAGTTGTAAACATATGTCCCCAGTCTATCCTGTCAAACGCCTTCTCGGCGTCCATCGACAGGAATAGACTGGGGACCTTACCCATCCTACTGGCCTGTAACAGTAATAGGGCCCTAATCCCATTGTCTCTTCCCTCTCTTCCCGGAACAAATCCGACCTGGTCGGTATATACTAATTCGGGCATCTTTACCTTTAATCTATTGGCCAGTACTTTCGCGAAAAGCTTGATGTCCACATTCAAGAGGGCTATGGGGCGATAACTCGAACACAGCGTTTTGTCCTTTCCCTCTTTCAAAATCAGTGTTATTGATGCCATCAAGGCTTCTTTCCCCATTACACAGTCCCTCCCCAACAGATTCCAATACTGACAAAGTCTGGGCACCAATATATCCCTATATTTTTTAAAATAGGTTAAAGAAAATCCGTCAGGTCCCGGGCTTTTACCAGTAGGGGAACTCTTCAAGGCTTCATAGATTTCCTCCTCTGTGATGGGTCTATCCATATTCAGACTATCTTCATATGACAGTGAGGGGACAGAGCTATTCCTAACAAAAGTCTGGCAGTCTTCAACTTCAGCTTGTGTGATCTGGCCTTTTGTTTTAACATCGTAGAGGGTTTCGTAATAGGTTTTAAACTCATTAGCTATATTTTTAGTTAGGTTTACCATTGATCCTGCTTTGTTTTGTATTTTATCAATAAAGTTTATTTCTCTCTTTTTTTTAAGTATTCTTGCTAAATGTTTACTGCTTCTGTTTCCCCATTGGTGTTTATCTCTATCTAGTTTATGGAACCATTTCCTCGCCTCTTGAGCTATAGCCTATTTTAATTCTTCTCTTTTGTTTAACAGTCTATGAAAGGTATCCTGCCTTCGAGACTTCTCGTCCCTATGCTCCTGTTCAAGTCTATGAATTTCTTCTGTAAGCTGAGCTCTAAGCTCCCTTTTCTCTCTTTTTTTGCCCGCTCCGATTGAGATAAAGATCCCCCTAATATAGGCTTTGTGTGCTTCCCAAAGGGATGCTATTGACGTCTCCCCCGTGTCATTGATTTCAAAGAAGGTTACAATTTCCCTTCTTATGGTTTCTTCAATGGTGGCTTCAGCAAATAAGCTATCGTTCAGACACCATGAACACGGCCGCCTTTGAATTCCAGGGAGGCTAATGGTCATTGACAGGGGGGCCTGGTCCGAGAGGGTGGTTATCTCAATCTGAGATTCTACTACCTGATCCAAAAATGTATGCTCAACTAAAAAATAGTCTAAACGGGAATGTGTCCCATGTACTGGGGAAAAGAAAGTGTAATCCTTAGAGTTCGGTGTTGCACCCTCCAAACGTCTATTAACTGGCTTTGCTTAAGTTTTAATTTTATCTTTTTTAGCTGACAATGGCTCTGACTCCGTGCCCTAGATGTGGAATCCATATTAGGATCCCATCCATAGTTCAAGTCGCCGGCAAAAATGACTTCCCCCAGAACCTGTGATAGGAATCCAATCGGATTTTTATTTGGGCTATATATATTTACCAATGTGAATATATTTTCCCCTATGTTGCCCTTTATGAATAAAAACCTACCATCGGGGTCTACCAGCCTTTCCAAGAGTACAAACTTGATGTTTTTCGCGAACACAATTGCCACCTCTTGTTGGAGAATCCCCATAAAACCACATTGGGTAGTCATAGGAGGCGATCCTAATGTTACTCTCGTGAGACAGATGCGTCTCCTGTATAAAAGCAACCTCTATTTGATAGGTCTGTAATTCCTTCAGTATCTTATATCTCTTCAACTGCGAGTTTAACCCTTTAACGTTGTACGTGATAAGCTTCAAATCTCTACCTTCCATATTTCCGACAAGAAAGCTATGCAATAACCAGACCAGACCAACTTACATGTAATTAATCGTTCTTGCAAGGCAGGGACAGACTCTTGCCCACCCCCCCACCCCATCCCACCCTACCCTAACCCATCCCCCACCCCCACCCCCCCCCTTTACCCCCTGGTCAATTTCCGACCCTGTGTTTACAGCGAGGCATCCCTTATGCCGCGTACACACGTTCGGACTTTGACCTAGTCCGGCGGGACTTCCCCACACATGCCCGGACTTCCGAGTGTGTGACTTGCCCACACACGCCCGGACTTCTCCGGCGGACAATCCGCTGGAAAAAGTCTGCGGGAATGAACGGATTTTCCAATGAGCGGCAAGTCCGTTCATTTCAAAAGTCCGGCGGACAGCCTACTAACGGCGGGATTGTCCGCCGGACTGCCAAGTCTAGCGGACAATTTTAAAACAAAACTTAAAACCTAGTCCGCCGGACTTTTGGCACCAAAAAGTCCGCCGGCGCCCACACACGAGGGGATTGTCCGGTGGACTTGAGTCCAGCAGACAATCCCGCGGGATAGTCCCTTCGTGTGTACGCGGCATTAGAGATCCCTCCTGTCCACTGTGCCTCCAGGGTGGAACTCCGTACCTGGCGGTCTGAGGCTGGGTCTCCCCCTTCCCCACGCTGATAACAGAAGGGGGGAAGGGGGAGCCCTCCAAGCCCATGTATAATCCCGGAGTGTCTCCAGTTCCTCTCCACCCCCCTACCGTGGCCCCATCTCCGTTGATACCTCCCCACATCAAGAGAGAGAGAGAAAGAAGAAAAAAAAAAAATCCCTCTCGTTTCATTTCTTCCCTTTTAATCTCCCACCCGGGTTTATTGTACTAGTTCCGGGTCACAGGGATTTTAGGGATAGGGATCCCCAACTCCTGACAAAAATTTTGCATCTCGTCCATAAACTTCAAGCGTGATGCTCTCCCTGACTTAATAACAATCAGGGCTGCGGGAAATCCCCAGGTATATTTAATATTTTGGGTCCGTAGGCTTTCCAGCAGCGGCTTCATCTGTCTTCTCCTAGCCAAGGTCCCAGCAGATAGATCAGAGAAAACCTGTAACTCAGATGTTTCAAATTTTAAGGGGGGGTTTCCTCTAAGTTTGTTCCAGATTTGGGATTTGTCCTCATAGGAGTGAAACCTAATAAGCACGTCTCTGGGAGCTTCCTTGTTTACCCCGAGGGGTTTTCTAATTCGGTGAACCCGGTCGATTTTTAAGTCAGTTCCCTCATCCCTTCCTAATATTGGTTTAAAGATGCTTTTCATTTTTAACATTAGGTCTTCCCCCCTCTGTTCAGGGAGGGCCCTTATCCTCAGGTTTTGTCTTCTGCTCTGGTCTTCCATACTTTCCATTTTATACATGATATCCCTTTGACTAATTTGCATTTTTTCCATCTGCTTTCTGAGCTCTAGATTTTCCTTAGCTTGTTCAGTTGCGAATTCCCCAATGGTCTCCACTCTCTTCAACAAAAAACCCATATCGGTTCTAATATTTGTGATTTCCATTTTTATTGAACTTTCCAATTTGGCAAACATTTCCGCCATTTCAGTTTTGGTTGGAATTTGGGTAATATCTCTCTGTAGTAAAGTGGGACCTGCGTCCCCAGACCTTTCCAGATCCACTTCTAACCTGAGTATTTCTGCCTGCTCTACTCTTTGCTTTTCCAGCTCTCTCTTCTTTTCTTTCGCCCCCTGCTGTTTCTTTTCCATCTCAGGACTTTTTAAGCTGATATCTTTAAGATATTTCTGTATAGTACTCGTATTCAGGCTATCCTTGGGGGTTTTAGACTCCGTACCTCTTTGCGATCTGCCCTTCATTTTTAGCGGATGATATCACCGAATCTGGCCATTTCTCACATAAAGATGGGTGATGTTCCAAAAAAGGAAAGGAAGCTTCTTTCTATACAACCCTCTGTCTAAGAAAAGTGCCTATTATCCAGCTTCTTTTTCCTTTTTACCAATACCATGAAAGATGAGGGCCGATAGCCCTTGTGCTTGTATCTCTGCTCTTGTGTAAACTCGATGCGGACGGTCCCCACCTCAATTGTGAACCTTTCTCGTCCCCACTATATTGCATGTAATGTTCACCTGTTTTAGGGACCTTTGTAATGGATGTCCCCTGCACGTCCTCACCCAGGGGAGAGAGAAGAACACACAGCACCGCCACCATCCAAGCTGGAAAACACTCGCCAAACACAGGATGAACCACTATATGTTGTTATAATATTTAGCCTGTTGTGTGTCAAATCTCTTATGAGTGAAGTGTAGGATTACAGTATCTCCTCGCCTCATGGGGCCCCAGTCCCTGTCCACACATGCACCGGGGGCGGATCTGTAAGCTCTTCCAATATAAGTCCAATAAGGTGCTATGCACCTGCAGAAACATACAGCATACAAGAAGGGCAGTGAAAAAAGCAGTTCGTTCAAGGTTCTTTTGGCTCCTTTAAATATTCTTATAAATCACTCTCCCCTCTCCATTACCCGATAATAATTTCAGGGGGTTTAATCTGATATTCAAGAGAGTCTGGCTTCTACACTCAGTGCTATATTCTCTAATAGTGCACACAGATTTTGAATGAAAAACAACACTCCCCTGCACGCTGTGTTCGCTATGCTTTCTGTTGCTCCACAACCTTATGCAGACACCAAGAATACTTCCTGTTTGAATGGCCTCTAATCATTACAATGATAGTTCCTCCTCGTGCCCCTGCTGACCGTTTAATATGAATGCGTTTACAGTTCTATCAATTGAAAAAACTTTCAGCGTGTATTAGGCACGTTTACACATATAGCAGAGCTTAAAGCTGGATTCCCGGGGAGGTATTCAGATAATGTTAATATATTTTAAGCAAGAAAAAAATAGTCCATACCTGAGAGAGGGATGCCCTTCTAAGATCCCCTCCCAGTCACCTGTTGTTTGGCTGAGCGGGTGCGAGATGACGAGTGGCCCAGATAGTAGTGGCCCCCTCTACACCGAGTACGGGTGTGCGGGCTGTGCTGCAAAGCTTGTGTGGGGTGATGTCACGGGGGGAAGCTGTCTTGAGGCCGTGGGGTCCGGGACATCTCCATTCATACTTCTCCATGCCTTCCCGGATAGTGGGAACCTGTCACATTCCCTCCATCGAGCCGCTGTTGTGCACCGGATACCAGCCTCTTTCCCCGCCGAATCTGATGGACGGGCGGTCCGCGTGGGGCAGAAGGCAGAGAAGGAGACCTCCAGGGGTCCTCTCCGTCGGGTTAGGCAGTAGCTAGGCAGGCTCTCACTACCGCGTAGCCCTTCCTGGATCTTATACCCAGCCGGAGCTCCATGCGGCTTGTACCTCCGCCGTCACCAGGCTCCTCCCCCTGCGCCAGCGTCTCACGTCAGCATGGCGTCGCTCTGTGTATTAATGTTGTCAGCAATGGTGAAAGTCTATTGGCTAATATTTTTGTTAATATTTTGTAATCTGAATTTAATAAAGTGATGGGTCAGTAGTTGTCTGGCAATGAGGGGTCCTTACCCGGTGGCCCTTACCCAGTTTAGGAATAACGGTTATAAATGCATGCAGAAATTGTGAATATGGGATGGTGCCTTTGAGCAAGGAGGAAAACAGGGTCATTAGGTATGGGGTTGAATTTGGGGAGAATGTTTTGTAGTAGATATAGCAGAGCCCATCTGGTCCTGGGGATTTGTGGTATAGCAAACCTTTGATCACCTCTGTTATTTCCTCTGAAGTGATAGGTGCGTTAAGTATGGAACTTTGTTCGGGGAAATCTTAGGTAAGTTTAAGGAGGCCATAAACTCCCGCTGTTGCGCTTCTGTGTGCGCCTATCGTGTGCGCCCACGTGTGCACATGCGCACAGGGATGCGCCTGGTGCAGCCATGAAGGGTACTGGCAGAATTCCCTGTCCTACAGCCATTACCCTGACATTGCCCCCCCCCATCAAGGGGCAGCCTCCGGATGCCCAACTGGGCCCATCTTTCGGGGTACCGGGTTTGAAACCTCTGCAACAGTCTAGGGGCATAAATGTTATCCGCTGGTTCCCAAGAATTGTCCTCCACAGAATAACCTTTCCATTTGACAAGATATTGAATAGTCCTACCTCTCCGACGGCAGTCCAGAATGGCTTCTAGGTTTCTTTGTATTCCGTTTCATTTCCCACTAAGACTGGAGGTGGTGGAGCTTCTTCTCTCCCTGGAAAAGGACTGGAAACAACTGATTTTAGTAAAGAAACATGGAATACTGGGTGGATCTTATAGGCGCTTGGTAAAGACAGTTCAAATGCTACTGGGTTCGTTTTTTTCTTAATTGTGAATGGACAAATTAAAAATTAGCAAAACCCAAAAATCTTTGCACTCCCTTCTTATCCAATGGAGTTGGCCAATCCAAGATTGCCTGCACCTTTTGAGGGTCCATAGCAACACCACCAGTGGAAATAATTAGCCCCAGGAATTGTATTGACTCTTTTTCAAAATCACACGTTTCTGCTTTTACATAAAGTTTGTGCTTCCGCAGTGTGTGCAGAACAGTCTTCACGTGCATACGATGGAGCTCCAGGGTAGTCGAGAATATAATGATATCGTCCAGGTAAATGATGACAAAGTACTCAAAATATTCTCGACAGATATAATTTACGAAATTTTGGACCCACGGGGTGCCCAAGATGATGGGGAACATAGGTGAGCATAAGACGTCAAAACTTATTAATTCCTGATGACCATCAGGAGTGGTAACAAAAAGAGGAACAGTCTCTTGTGTCACAGGGCCAGAGCAAGGCAGGGTGCCGTCAGCAAGGAGAACTTCCAATCTACTTTTCTTGGGGAGCAGGGGTAGGCTCCCCAAGATAAGTTTTTGCCAAGTTCAAGTCCAAGAAGCAGCTGCATGCCCCAGAATCAACTATGGCCTGAAGCTGAACCCCCTTATTAGCCAACTTTAGTGTAATGGGAAGGATAAGGTGGGAAGAGGAAGTTCCGGACATCTGGAAGTACACTGAGGAATACTTGAGTGACATGCTGGGTCTTATGGGACAGCTGCACAGGAAGTGTCCTTTTTGGCCACAATAGAGGCAGAGATTGGCTTGACGTTTCTCCTCAGGAGTCAGTGCGGATCGTGCCTGACCAACAGGCATAGCGCCGATCTCAGGGGTCAGAATTTTGGAAGTCTGGGAACATTCAGCCAGGTGCTCCCGAAGGCGTCTATCCAATTGGATGGATAATTGAATGAGCCCCTCCAGGGTAGCAGGGATGCCGATCCTGGCCAACTCATCCTTGAGGGATTCAGACAGCCCCAGGCGAAACTGATACTTCAGAGCAGCCTCATTCCAGTCTGTATCTGCACTGGCGGAAGTCCACCGTATAGTCCTCCACCAGGTGCCCTCTCTGCTGTAGGTAATGCAGAGCGGCCTCAGCGGTGGCTGTATGTTGGGGGTCTTCGTAAAGTTGAGACGTGGCTGTAAAGAACGTTTCCACTGTGCTAATATGTGGATCCTTTTGTTCCCATAACCTGTGGGCACATGCCTGGGGTTCATTGGACAGTAGGGAGATAAGGAAGCCAACTTTGACAGTCTCAGTGGAAAAGGTACGGGGTTGTAAGGCCAGATATAACAAGCAGGCATTCTTGAATGACCTGAATTTCTGACGGTCTCCGGAAAAACGTTCAGGGGTTGGTACCCATGGTTCTGGGGGCAAAGTCAGTACTGTAGGAGCCATGCCAGAGAGATCGGTGAAGGAAGGACCTGGACCCATGAAGGTAGGTGGTACCGGAAGAGTTTGTAGCTTCCCTTGTTATTGGAGGTATCCTTCCTGGAGACCCTTGACCGCTTGTGTAAGGATAGTAGCCTGTTGGCATAAAGCCTCTATTGGGGACGCACCTCCGCTGGCCTCAGTCATGGCTGGATTATACTGTCAGAGTCCTGGATGTCAGGCCGGATTGTGGAGAGGGCGCCCCTTGTGGCTAAGTGCAGCATAACCCTGGTAATGAGACAGGGAGTACAGTGCCCAAAGGTTCACGGGTTGCAGAGTGCTGAGCTGGGTAGCTGGTAGCAGGGAGCTGACTGGGGTGCGCAGGTGTGGTTGATAGGGCAACCGTGCGAGGAGAGATCCCAGGTATGGAGCCGTGGAGCAACCAGGAACGGAGTCAGAGCCAAGCCAGAGGTCCTATTCAGCAGGAATCAGTCCGAGATGAAGGTACAGCAGGATAATCCGGAACGGAGTCGGTAGCCAAGCCAGGGGTCAAACACGAGAGGACGATCAAGGTACAGGTGCAAAGCAGGAGAGTAGTCAGGTCCAAGCCGGGGTCAAAAATGCAAGTGGAAAACAGGAGCAGTCAGGCAAGCCGGGTGATAACAGGAAGCAGGTAAACAACAGGAACAGGAGACATGGAAGCTGACGATAATCCAGCAACCAGCGTACTGTATACCAGCAGCAGGCTGAAATAGACCAGGGGCGCCAAAGATTACTGCAATGTATGCACGTGCCCTAGAGCGCACGTTAGCGTGCGTGTCAGCTCGCGCGTTAGTGTGCTCCTGCTGTTGTGCATCTGTGTGCGCCTGCCGTATGCTCCCGCATGCGCAGATGCGCACAGGCATGCACCTGGTGCAGCCATGAAGGGTACTGGCAGAATTCCCCGTCCTACGGCCTTTACCCTGACAATTGGAGTCCTAGATAGAACTAGTTTTGTTTCAGATTCTAATAACAAAAGGGTTAAAAAGCATGAATTTAAAATGGTTTTGCATTTTAATATTCAATATAAGCAATTTGAGAGAGTAGTGAATAAACACGGGGAGGTGCTTCCTCCACGCCCCCATAATTCATTTACAAAAGAGCCCCCATTTTGAGGGATGTCATTGCCCTAGGGGTTATTGACCCACCTATTTTAAAGGAAAATATTTTTTTTTCTTTCCTTTCAGGCTTTTATGCTTGTGGACGATGTCCGGCATGCAAACAATGCAAATTTAATGTGAAGAAACATAAGGAGTTTGCTTCTTTTTCTACTAATAAGACTTACCAAATTAAGAATCTTATTACGTGTAGCAGTGGTCTATATGTTGGAGTGCAGCTGTGGACTCCAATATATAGGCTGAACTTCTAGACCCCTGAGTGTTCACGTTGGGGAGCACGTTAATAATATCAAAAAGGGTCTTAGGACCCACTGTGTCGCTAAACACTTAAGACAATGCCATGATAGGGATCCTAGATGCCTGAAATTTTAGGGTATCGAGAGGGTGGACAGACACTGGAGGAGTGGTAATTATACTCGCCACATTAGCCAAAGAGAATCGTTCTGGATTGTTGAGGCTAAAGTTTTAACATCCGAAGGGTTAAATGTTGATTTTGACTTAAATTTTATCTCTGATAAATGATTTTTATTTAATGATGTTTATGATTGTCTGTGTATGGCATTGGGTGAGGTTTTTTATATATAATATTCACAATAGTTAGGTTAAATATGCTGATCACCCAGTAGGGGACATCATGATAACCTTTTTTTTTGTTTTTAAACTACTGTACTTTTTAATAGGTCTTTTTCATTATACATTTTTTATATACATTTATACATATGACTGTTTATGGGAGCCTGTTTTAAAGCCTGGAGCACTGACTGGCCACTTGTCCATGTAAAATTGTGAGCCGTGTTAATCGCGCTCGTATGTTTCGTCTGTTAGCATGACAACAGGGGGTCTTGAATAAGCTGCTGGGTGATGCCGTGGCCCCGCCCAGCTAAGGAAGTTCTGACAAACGTAACGCATACGGGGGAGGAGCCATGAACAGATAACGTCACCCGCTGCCATCCTTGGAACATTCAGCACACTGTTGTGCTACACGCTTGTATTTCTTCATTCCATGTGAGTAGTCCATATTGGACCTTAATAAAGTTTTAACCTGTTGCACCTGTTGCAACCTTGTTGCACAACCTGATTTACAGCCATTTGCTCAGTGAGTCTGAGCAGCTCTGTTTTAATGTCAGTTATAGCTGCAGAGAATGAGTTTTTTATGTCTGCAGCAATCTCAGTCATTGTGGCATATGTCAAGGGGAGATCGTTTGCAGCATTACCTCTAGAGGAGTCCTCTGAAGCTGGAAGGGAGATTTCATCATCCTCCTTGTCTTCTCTCCCGGCCGCTCTGTAGGTTGGCACCATCTTGGGACTGCTGTGTTCGCCGCTGTAGCAGTATTTACTAAGGCTTGCCACTGATAATTTGCCTTTAGGGGTTCCGGAGGAACGCAGTGATCGATTGTGTAGCCCCTTCTTACTGTAGGTGGGCATATATGTCCTGAAAGAGGGCCGTTTTCCATCCTAATCCTCCTGTCTCACCGGAGCTCTCCTACTCAGCGTCCATCGACGCTGCATGCCAAGCCACGCCCCCCAGCAATATTACCTTTCACAACTGTTACTCACTGTTTTCATCTCTTCACAAATCATCCTACACCCAGCCAGATGATTGTCTGCAAAATTGCCCCTCCCCCACACACTCTGCGTGGTGCTGCTGACCAGAATAGGAAGGAAGAGGGGGGCAAGCAGGGGAACACATATGCTCTGCTGCCCACACTCCCTGTCACAGCTGCTTCAACAGAGAAGGAATCGCGGCAAGCAGCCAACAGCTCTCCCTTCTCACAGATTCAGTGTCCATTTGTACTGACCGGAGAGCAAGGGGGTGGGGATCGGCTGCACTCACACTGCCCCATGCTAAAGATGGCCCTGGAGAGGAGGAGGGAGGGGAGAACTCCAGCACATCGGCACCCCCTCCTCTGCGGCGCCTGGGTGCTAAGCACCCTGTGCACCCGCCCAGGATCGGCCCTGATTATATAGGATTTCACAGCTGTGTCAAGGGGAGGAGTGCAGGCAAGAAGCACAAATACACCTGATAGACATCAATGAGAAGCAATTCTCTACATTCAAAAAAAAAAACAAAGGCAATAAAAACATATAATGAAAATGAAAATATTGTCACAAGCCCAATCATACACAATATGAAATATAATCAGACAAAAATCAATCACATATGAATATAATTCAAGCCTGTCACTATTAAAGAAAAAACTAAATAATACATGAAAAGAGAGGGAGAAGATCATCAGGCACCTAGCCCGGGAGATTGGTAGATCAATTCAGGTGCAATTCCATGTCTCAACTATGGTCAAGACCCTGGGAGACTCTGGGCCACAGTCTAAAGATCCACAGGACACAGCGGATGACAGATCATTCTACCAGGCAAGCCCCAGTACCATGTAATTGCTGTAACCACTCACAGCGATCACATGTCAGTTGGACTTAATGAATGGCTTTCATTCATAGCCCTTCATTGTGTACTATTGTGATGATCTCTGTGATTATCACAGTGATCACATGGTACAGACAGGGCCAATCACAGTGCATCTGTAGCATGTGGTAGCAGTGGTCAACCACAGCTATCACAATAGTACACACAGGTAATGAATTGATGCCATTCATAAAAACGATTGCTTATAACAGGGATAAGCACTGTTATAAGCAATCGTAGTGTAAACAAAATCTTGATCACCTCCTCAGAGTAGTATAGTGTCACTATGGTAACACTGTACTGCTCTGGTCACAGTATGTAAAAAATAATTGTAAAAAATGAAAAAGTAAACAGATTGTCACCAGTCAGTATCCCTGATAACCGCCACACAAGTCATATGATGGCACTGTACTGATCTGGTGATAGTATGTAAAAAACATATTGTGAAAAAATGTATTTCATTAAGGCCCCTTTCACACTGGGGCGGTTTTCAGGCGGTACAGCGCTAAAAATAGCGCCTGTACACCGCCTGAAAAAAACGGCCCCATTCACTCCAGTGTGAAAGCCGGCGGGCTTTCACACTGGAGCAGTGCGCTAGCAGGACGGCAAAAAAAGTCCTGCTAGCAGCATCTTTGGAGCGGGATAGGAGCGGTGTATTCACCGCTCCTAAACCGCTCCTTCCCATTGATTTGAATGGGACACCGCGGTAACACCGCGGCAATACCGCCACAAAGCGCCGCTACGGTGGCGCTCTGCGGGGGATTTTAACCCTTTTTCGGCTGCTCGCGGGGGTAAAACCGCACCGCAAACGGCCTAATGTCATCGGCCTAATCCCACGGGCAAAACGACGGTAAAGCAGCGCTAAATATAGCGCTGCTTTACCGTCACCGTGGCTCCTGCCCCAGTGTGAAAGGGGCCTTATTCATATTCCAAAGAATTGTGACAAAAAAATTACAATTTCAAAAAAACTCATCGTGCCTCTTACTAAATACCTTGGACTGTCTACTTTCAAACGAGGGGTCATTTGGGGGGGTATTTGTACTCTTCTGGCATTTTAGGGCCTCACGAAATGAGAGAGGCAGTCAGTACATCAGGGCTGTTCAATTTCTAAATATACAGTATATGTACCATACTTTGTTGACTCGATAACTTTAATACTTTACACTGATTTGGGTTATTTTACCAAAGAATAGCAGAGTACATTTTGAGCTGAATTTCTGAAGAAAGATTATTTATTTGCAAAATTTTATAACAGAAACAAAAATTTTTTATTTTTTTTTATTAAAAATGTTTTTTTTTTATTTAGCAAAAAAATAGAAAACCCAGTGGTGATTAAAAACCACCAAAAGAAAGCTATAGCTGTCTCAAAAAAAATAAAACAATTTCAGTTGGGTACAGTTTTGCACGATTAAGTATTTGGTATTCAAAGTGTGATAGTGCTGAGAGCTGAAAATTAGTCTGGGTAGGAAGGGAGTGAAAGTGTCCGGTAATAAAATGGTTAAGGATCAATCCAAATTAGATACATTGGCCAAGAGGATGCAACCATCAACAATTTCTCTCTCCCACGTCTTACCCCATCCCCCTTTTTATTCTCCCCCACCCCTCTACCCTTTCCTTCCTTTTTGTTCCCCCTTTTATCTATCTTGTAAAAAATGTCATAAGTAATTTATACAGCAAATATTTTTAGCAGGTAAATTTTGTCTTGCCTAGCATACAGAATTATTTGATGAAAAATGACTATGATGCAATGATTCTTCTGCTCAAGTTTCTGTCAGTCATCTGTTCATTGTCTGTATATATATGAGACAGAGATATTTCTAGAAAGATTCTATTTTTTTTAAAACTCATCCATCAGAAATTTTTATTTATAGCACCATTTGGTGTACCATAAATGAGAAAAAAACAATAAACAAAAATAAATCAATTGCTAAATTGCATAGCAACATAGCCACAGCAAGTAGAACAATGTAAACATATTTTCCATTAAATTATAAAACTAGTTTTGAAATCATCACTGTAGTATGGTTTATTTCAAATCTACTTTTTTGTTTCTTGTTTTGTAAAAGAAAATTGATAGTTGCAGGTCAGTGGAAGACACAAGAAAGAAGTCAAGTATACCTTTAATCCTGTTCTGATTGGCAGACGGAATCTTTCTAAATAATTTAACAAAAGACATAAGATAGAATAAGAGGTAGCAATACAGAGGAAGCCTTCAAATAGGTGCTACCGAATGCACAGGATGAAAAGTGAGAATTTCGTTTAGTCCCATCTCTTTACTCTCGGATTAGTGATTATATGAATTTTTTTTTCAGTCTATTACTGTCAGACATATTTTTGGTTCTCATCTTTTCCAGTGAGGTCAAAGAAATATGATAGTTTGCCACATACGTTGTGTTGACACAAAACAGCACAGTTTTTTGTTTTACCCTAATATGTTGTGTACCTTTATTATAATTATTTTTTTTTATATATATATATCTTTTAGACTTAATCTAGCATTATTTATACAGAAAAAATACATGTGGAATAAATTTTTTTTTTTTAATGATTATACATTTTTTTGATGTTAGCTTATTTTGCAGTGCTGTACAAGGTGAATAGGACAAGAGGGTCCTAGAACAATTGTTATTTTACTATTTACAATGGCATGCAAATAACATAAATCAGAGCTCAGAATAAGCTTACAGTCTGAAAACAAGGTGGACAAACAAATGACATATAGCTATTTTTTTTATTTAACTGCATTTTAAAGTAAAACTCCAGCAATTGTTTCTCCTTTAAATACAATGTGAAAGTTTTAAATCTTCAGGTATTTACAGAATTTTTTTCATGCTTGAAGTTGAAAACTGAATGTTTTTGGGTTGGATCAGGGCAGGCCCTACCATGGGTCCCGCTGGGTCCATTGGGCCCAGGCGGCCCTTTGAGAGGGGCGGCAAATTGATGCCCAAGGTTTTTTTGCCAGCAGTTTTGTGTGTCATATAGGGGTGGACTGGGCCGGGGGCAGGGTGACAACTGCCTACAGGAATGCTTCACTGCTTCAATGCTTCAATGAAAGTTCCCTTCCACACCTGCTCTGGAAGCAGTCAGTGTTTGGGCGCAGTTTGCGAGGCTTGCATTTCTTTGGATAAAACTGGAGGAGGGGGTGCAGCTGGCCTCAGACCTGGCTCGCCTTCTTCTGCTCTTGTGCATGTGTAAGGCTAGGCACTGAAGACTGTGGGAGCATTGGGAGAGAGCAACAGAGAGGTAGTATAAGTTCATTTTGTGTGACAGGACAAAAAAGGGTGTCCATCATTCTTTCTAGTAATGGCTGCTGATCTGCTGGATGGTCAAATGTTGCATAACCTGTCATGCTCAACAATTACTATACAGCCCTAGCTTGCCATTATACTACCCTAGCCTCCCCCTATATTACCCTAGCCTGTCCATATACTACTATAGCCCACCCCTTTTACTGCTCTAGCCTGTCTATATACTACCCTATCCTGTCTATATTATACCCCTGCCTGTCCATATATTATTCTAACCTGTCCATATGCTACCCTAACCTGTCTATATACTACCCTAGCCTGCCCCTATACTACCCTAGCCTGCCCCTATACTACCCTAGCCTGTCTATATATTACCCTAGCCTGTCTATATACCACGCTAGACTGTCTATATACCACCCTAGCCTGCCCCTATACTACCCTAGCCTTTCTATATATTACCCTAGCCTGTCTATATACTAGTGAAAAATTAATAAAAAGAAAGAATATCTCCTGCGCTCGTGAAGGCATTGTAAGTGAGGGGTGGTAGTACTTTCAAATGGAAAAAATTGATTGAAAAAAGATCATTGTGCGTGTCCAGCTGCCTAGACTGACCAGGGGTGGTCTGAAGAAAGCCAAGTAGAAAGAAACGAGAAATGGAAGGCCTGTGATCTGAGGCTTGGATGAAAAAAATTTATACTTTAATTTATGTATAAAAGATCAATGCATATGAAAGAATATAGAAAGTCTACGTATTCACAACAACAACAAAAGGGTTACAGATTGTACACATACAATTGGAAATTAAAGATAAAAATCAAAAAAACAGGCATGCCCATGCAGGGGCAAAGTGCTACAGAGTGGGATAACGCGTTTCGGGGTACCCCCCTTCATCAGAGCCTTGAGGAAAGAGAAGTTGTCTGTACAGTATCATGGATCAGCATGGGGGAGGTGTGTCACGTAGTAGGTGATTAGTTCTCCTTGGTTCTAAAGCTGCCCATAACCCAACGTTCTATACGGTATGAAGGGGTGTATTCAATACAGTTTTAGTTCAAATTCCATAGGTATCTGTCAGTTAGTACCGGCATCAAGGATTGAGGAAAGTTGTTTGGAGCCTGCAAGCATCTGATTGAGAACGGGAGGCTGTTGTTTCTAGAGTTGTTTAATGTGTCTATTATCCAGTTTTTGCCTTCTGCTGAAAAAGTTTGTGTCTGTCTCCATACATGTGAGGCAGCCTGTCTATATACCACGCTAGACTGTCTTTATACTACCCTAGCCTGCCCCTATACTGCCCTATCACAGTGGCATATTATACATGGGTGCAACGTGTTGACTGCACATGGGCCCTGGGGGGTTGGGGGCTCACTATGCTGACACACACTGCATCCATGGATGCCATAGGGTGCCAAGATGGGGGAGCGGTAACATGGGGGTATGTCATATAATTTTGCATATAAACAATGTGCTGTTGCATGGAAATATGACTTCCTGATCAATTCAATTTTAGTTTTAATTATCATGATATAAAATAATGGATGTGGGGGGGGGCATTTTTCTTTTGGGGGGCAGCATTTTATTCTTGAACCCAGGCAGCACAATGTCTTGGGCCAGCGTTGAGCTGGATACAGTTTTGCTCAGCAGGGGATCTGTCCGCTGAGCAGTCGGATGACTTGCTGGTGGCTGCTCCGCTTATGCATAGCGGACATGGACATAGACCACTCTGCTCTATGGGCAGCTGGATGTAAATGGACAGGCTGTCCATTTACATCCGACTGCCCTTCGATCGGGATTGGATCAGATCGGACCCGGAGTTAGCTGGGTGTAAAGTAACACAAGTTTGTTTACATTCGACGGCCTATTGAGGAGAATGGAGGGTCGGATTGGGCAAAAACAGACAATCAGACCTCTCATGTGAAAGGTGCCTAAAAGTTTACACTCCAAAATATATTCAGTTAACCATCAAAATGATTACAATGCACAATGTGCAATGTAAGGAAAATTACAATTAATGTATATAGTTTAGCAAATGTAAATATTTTTTCATTCTTTTTTGCATCACAGTGCTTCTTATCTTCTAATGCCTCTTTACAAGCAGTTCCTGTCTACATGCATACATGCCAGCAATGGCTATATGGCATTTTTCAGAGATGTTCTGATGATAAGAGTGAACTATACCTGCATTATGTTTGTTAAAATTATGACTTATGGTCTCCATCAAAAACTGATGTGTCAGGATGACAATGAAGGAGCACAATTAGAAGAGAGGATAGCGATGTGTCACCCTATTACATGAAGTTCCTGAACAGCGGCCTTTATAGCAAAATCATCAAGAACTATATTAATAAAATCTGCTGCTAAAATATAATGAACATTGCTTTTGAAATTACATTAACATGTTAAAGCAGAACTACACTGCATCTGAGCAGCACAAACCAAAAATGCTATTTAATGCATTTACAATATTTAAAGAAAACACACCCATCCATGCATGTCTACATGCTTTATTACGCTGATAAGTCACTTTAAAAAACATCCCCTAGCATTTCTGGTCATGGCTATCTTAAAGAGGAGTTCCAGGCTCCCCCAAAAAAATTTAAAGTCAGCAGCTACAAATACTGTATCTGTTGACTTTTAATATAAGGACACTTACCTGTCCAGGGATCCTGCAATGTCCTCACCTGAGCGGATTCTATAATCGGCTTCGGGCTAAGGCACTGGCATCTCGAGTAAGGGAAACAGGAAGTGAAGCCTTGTGAATGGTCCTGTAGTCTTCTGGGACCTGTGATAGGTCCCAGAAGACTGTGGGGGAAGGAGGGGGCTGAAATTCCAGCTCAGATGGTTAAAACCAGGTACCTGCTCCCCCCCAAAAGTGCCAAAGGTAGCAGTGGAAGGGGGGGGGGGGTGAAAACAAGTAAAAAAGTCCCCTTTTGGGTGGAGCTCCACTTTAAGGAAGGGCAGATGATTCATGTAGCATTTACTTCCTGGAATTCATCTAACCTTAGCTCAGGCATGCAGGCATTAGGGTGTGCTTAGCTGAAAAAACCCTTCCTCCCCTTCTGAAGACTCCCGGGATATATGACTTAATTTGTCTAGGCATGGAAACCAGGATGTAATTGAAGAATTGTAAAATAAAGCTTAAAACAAGTGAATATGATATACTTTCCTATCTATTTACTAATGTTAGCAGCATAAGGATTACAAATAGTCAATGTTTATTGAGAGTGAAGTTCCACTTTAAAGAGAACATAGACTGGGGGGGGGGGGGGGGGGGGTATTTTATTTATTGTGTGTATGTTTTATTTGACGTTTATCTATTTTTATGTGCAACATTGGATTTCTTTATGTATGATGTTAAATAGGAATGCACCTGTATTTAATTTTACAATTTTATAGTTGAATGATAATGAATTTCTTGAATGTTTAGGCATTAGGTAGAAGATCTATGTAGTCAGTATGTTGGTTTGTTAGAAAATAGGCAAACTTAGGATTCATTAGGTTGTTTTCACACTGATCAAAGTAGCTCAAAAACTTTTTTGGTCGTGAAGTGTGAAGCATGGGCTAGCACAAAGGGATTATTTAATACAAATAAAAGACCAACAAGCATTTCTTTTCTTTTATAAATATTTATTTGTTTTAGCAAAATGTTAACATAGGCCACGGTGTTGTTCAATGTAAATTCAAATAAAATATGAAGCCATCCTGGCTATAATACATTAACACAAAAATTACACGGTGTCCATCCAGACAATGCTGGATGACTATTCCCCCACTAAACAACACCATGACTGATTTAAGAAAAGTGGGAGGGGGTGGGAGTTCGGGTCCTGTCCTAAAGGGTCTGCAGGTAACGGCCAGACTTCCCCCTTCCACCTTTTCCAGAATTGCAGGCTTTGGCAACCCACCAATTTCCTCCAATCCGCTGCTTCTTGCTGCGCAGGGAACTGCTGTTGTATCCAATGACAACCTGTAAAAGACTAATAGGGAAACCTGCATTCCCCTTTGAGCACTCCCATGTGGGGCCTGCATATTGCATGGGCCTGGGCTAGCACAAAGGAATTATTTAATACAAATAAAAGACCATCAACCATCTTTTTTCTTTTATAAATATTTATTTGTTTGGCAAAATTTTAACATAGGCCACGGTGTTGTTCAATTGGTAACCTGATAGCGTATTAACGATAAATTCAAATAAAATATGAAGCCATCTTGGCTATAATACAATAACAGAAAAATGACATGGTGTTTCTTTCAGACAATGCTGGATGACTATTCCCCACCGACCGAGGCTGGAAGGGAATCTGCGGGCTGAGGTCCCCCCAACACTGTGGCACTTTCAATCAAACTTTGAAGGCCTATATTGAATATGTCCACGCCAATTTCGGACAAGTGTACTAAATAATTCCTGAATAACCCAGGCACAAAACCTTCTAGCTCCATCTGGCGGAATGACAAACCTGAAAATAATAAAAAATTATGGACAGTCCTATTCAGCCATCTCCTAATTATATCTACATAAAATAAATTACCGAAAGGTGACCAAAGGAGCCTTGGAATCATTTTGGAGAAAGCCCAAATGGTAAGTGGAAATAAAAGCTTAATAGCATAAAGATCCCTTTTCAGTTCGTATTACAGTTGCCATGTTTTAATTTTATCAATGTAATTTGCTCCAACGTGAATAACTAGCACATGGGGAGAAGGCCAAATGTTAGACAAATGAATTAAGTGCTCCCTAAGATTGTGCCATCTTAGACCCCTAATGCTTGACCATAAACCTATAAAGTTATTGACATCCAGACCTAAATTGCTTGAGTAAATCCTGGATTCTGCCTGCTTCTCAGCCCATAAAATGTAGGAATGGCCTACTATCCAGCTTGTGCATTTGGATGAATCTGAAAGAGAAAATCTTAAAATTAACAACTCGGGGCAGACATATATTTTGTATTTACTACTTAACGACCGACCCTTTTTTGAACATCTGAGGAGAAACGCAATGAATTAGCTGTAGTAGTAGCCCCAATCCTAAAGGAATGTGATGAAAATTGGAAACCTGAGAGGTTAAGGCGCTTAAGGAATGAAAATAGCACAGCAGAAAACTGATATCTCGTCAAAGGGGGCAAGTCCTGATGGATAAAAAAAAATAATATTGGATGAGGTTCTGACCAACATATACCTAGCAATATGGGACACCGGGCACACTAGAGGATTGGGAGATTTATCCAGAGAGATTCACTGACCATTACCCAAACCAAAAGTTTTTGACCTACAGATAAATAGATGCAAACACTCCGCTTCCAGAGATACATGCGAGTACACCTTTGTTATCCGTATGCAAAACTACCAGATCACTATTGAAACTATAACTGGAACTAACTCCAGGAGGACTATGTTATGCAAAATGTCTTGATGCAACCACCAACTTGAGTGCCATTCAGAGGCACACCAATGGCCATGCATAAAGGCTTCAAAGCCCGATTAACCCGTGGCATCAGTAAAGAAATTCAACTGAAAATCCTGTGTAAAAGATTGTTGCCAGATGGTTGACCCATTAAAGTTGCAAAGAAAAGAATCCTAAACGTTTAAGTCTTCTTTGACACTTTTAGAGATGCGAACAAGGTTTTTTTAAACCTTTGGTGGCCAAAGCAAATCGCCTAGAAAAGATTCTGGCTATCGGGATAACTCTAGCTGCGAATGCAAAGAGACCCAATAAAGATTGGGGCTCTTTTAACAACACCTTGTGCTTAGACAAAAATAATGAGATCACTGTTCTCATACGATGTAACTTTTCTATGGGCAATCTGAACTTCATTAAGGATGAGTTGATAGTGAACCCCCAAAATTCAATAGTAGTCGTGGAAAAAAAAATCTTTTCATGTGCAAGCGGAACTCCAAAGGATTCACAGACATGAAAGAATTTATTCAGTGACTCAAGACATTTGGGGGAATCTGCTGGACTAACGAACAAAAAGTAATATAAATAATGTAGAAAACCCCCTGAAGGGGAATGTATCCTCAGAACCCAATGTAAGAAAAGGCCTCAAAATAAAATCTTGATAATGAAAAGCCCATGGGCATACATTTATCAAAATAAAAAAGGTCCTGGAAGTAGAAACCAAGTGAATAAAAACCTTGTGAATGCATGGGTAGCAGGTGAAAGGCAGATTTGATGTCTGCCTTCGCTAACGATGCACCCTGTCCAAAGCGTCTTAACAACAAAAGTGCTTCATCAAAAGATGAATATGAAACAGGAGCTTAAACATCCGAAACCTCATCATTAAGTGAAGCATCCTCTGGATAGGGCAGATGGTGAATCAGCCTAAAGCTAACTTGTTCCTTTTTGGGAACAATGCCCAAGGGGGAGAGCCGGAAATTTGGAAATGGTGGGCGAAGGAATGGACCAGCTACTCTTCCTTCCACAACTTCTTTAGAGATCTTATCCCAAACAATTTCAGGATGAACCACAGCAGAAGGAGGGACCAAGAAACCTTCCTTGAAGCCATTAATTAGTAGATGCACCATCGAGCGATCTGGGTAGCGATCTAGCCAAGGTAACATTCTTGTTAAGCTCAGTGGTGTCTTGGCTTTTCCACCAGCATCCCAGGATAGTGATGGGAGAGAGGTTGCTGATGCTTTCTGAAAACATCTGCTAGCAGGATGGTTTCCATTGCAGTAAGAGCATTCATGCCTATATCTGCAGTTCGATAAGAATTTGCATTGCCCTTCATTGAAAGCAAAACAGAAGCCTTTACGAAAGGCATTCTGTGAACTAGTCACTGCTCTTGGCATGAATTGCAGCTTCTGTGGTAGCATGAGGTTCAACTATAAGCCTACATCTTTGGACCCCCATTGTAAAGTAGGGTGAACTGCCAACTTCTGCCTGAAATTCTCATCATATGTTAACCATGCTGTACCACCAAAATTACGAAAAGGCTTCAGAAACTATATCTACGTGCTGGAATAAACCTGAGCATTTCTCAGGAAATTGTTCTCCCAGCACTGCTACATAAATGCAGAAGGCCTGCAACCAATTCTGAAAAGTTTTGGGGATAGCCCTCCTTCTATCCTCCTCTGTGCGGTCTTCCATTTTTTTTTCAGATTTAGATAGGAATTCTTTGGACACAGGTAATAATGACAACAGATCAATAACATCACCCCCCCCCCCCCAAAATTTTTTATTTAACAGAGTTGGCTAAGTGTAAGCCCAAAGGTGAAATTTCACAAGACATATGCCCCTTAAAGGAAGATTTGCAACTATAGAATGAGAGGGGCATGAAGGGGGAGAAGGGATAACAGATTTATGAATATTAACAGGCTTCTTAGACAGGCTACAAGCTCTGCTATCCTTAAAATTCCTACCGGGGGGGGGGGAATCTGTGCTCATTTCGCCTCTTTAGCAAAAGCACCAACTGTGTGTGTCCCTTCAATATTTTTTTATATACTAGATAGTGAATTGACCATTACATGTAACTCAGAGACATTAACATTAGACAGTGTATCACCAACAGAAGAACTCCTCGGTTGCTCACTGCTGGCTGCTGCAAAGGCTGGCTGAGTAGTGCTGCTGTATTTTAATTGGGGTGCATTCCAAAGAGGAACGCTGCAAGCTCCCTCCTTGCCCTCAGGCTGTGGGGAAGAATCCGTCCTCTGTCTTTTCTTCTTTCTCCCTGGCTGCTGGCACAGACTGCACATACTCGCTGCTTTCTCCTCCATATTTGTAGGCACTGTGACGGTAGAAAGCTCGGGCGGAGCCATGGTCTGACCCTCCTCCAGGCAGTGTTTAAGCCACACCTTGCCTCCCGAGCTTCCGACCCTCTCAATGAGGTGGCGGAGAAGGCTCTCTCTTCTCTCAGGCGAGCAGTGTTTCATCCTTCCAAGTCCTGTCCTAAAGGGTCTGCAGGTAACAGCTGGACCTCCCCCTTTTATCTGTTCTAGAATTGTGGGCTTTGGCAACCCGCCAATTTCCTCCAATCCGCTGCTTGTTGCTGTGCAGGAAACTGCTGCTGTATCCAATGACAGCCTGTAAAAGACTAATAGGGAAACCTGCATTCCACTTTGAGCTCTCCCATGTGGGTCCTGCATATTGCATGGACCTGTCATTCTTTCAGTGTGCATTTTGGCATGATTGTAGCATGTTTATGCACAACAAATGCATGCCAAAAGATGTATCTGCTAACCGTGACTGGGGTGTCATTAACAATTAGGCTGCATTCACATCTGTGCATTACCAAATGTATGGCAAGGCAACCAGCACAGAAAATGCACGTGTTGCCATGCATTTCGGAAAAGCAGTCCCTAGCACTGGTCCTAAATATCTAATGCTGATGCAACTTCTGTGAGTAAAGTCGTACTGAGGTCACATCTAAGTTGCAAGCAAGTGGCACTATATAGTAACCCTGGAAATCACATGAAAATCACATCTCATAAGTGATATGGGGAAAACACAATTTCAAATTTAACGCACTGCAGCAAAACATAGCATAAATGCTGCAACGTGATTAATGTGTTTTTTTTTTTTTTTTAACGGAGTGTGAAAGCAGCCTTACTCAACTGGGTAAAAAGTTAGTTATAAATATCTAGCTTGAGTCGAGTGAACATGGTTTTGTTACAAGTAACAATGAATACTGTAGATAAATGTATAGACAATTTAAAGGCACACAAAAGATTCAAATTATAGTTATATAATAAAAATTAACTTGCTTAAATGTTGCAAATGTAAGCCCAGCAACTTACTTCATTTATACTTTTATTTGTCTCACACCAAAAAATGTAGGTACCAAATTGCATGTATTGTCTATTAATTTTAGTTTTACCTAAAAATATCATAAGGTTTAAGAATCTTTATTTTTTTTCAGCATAGTTGACGGAATTATTGATGCCATTAATTTTAAATCCCAGTGTGTGGATATCAAGGATAAATGCTGCTGCATCTTTGAAAATGTAACATGTTCGGTGCATTTAAAAATAAGCTATGTTTACCATACAATACAGTTTACCATACAATACAAATGGTGACAATTTAAAGAGAATTGTGACCCATCTTCGGTAGTTGGCAGTGCTGTGATTGTAGCAATAGTTATTGATTTTTTATTGTTTGTATCTGTTTTGTTTTTTGTTTTTTTACCATACAACATACACAAATGACTATGAGCTTTTCCTCAAGGGAGCAGAAGATGAGAACAAATGGTCTAATGGTTAAGGATTCCTTTTGTCTAAAGTAGTAAGGGAAATTCATTTTGGGTTCACAAAATGAAGAGAAATGTATGTGTCAGAAAAGGAAGAACAAATGTTGTGTCTCTATAATAAGCCAATTTAATTAGAGTGTAAAACAGAAGTATATCACCCTAACATAGTTACCTTCTATAAACTTTAAGTTAAGGGCTTAAACATCAACATTATGACTTTTTCAAATGATCATTTGGAAAGGTTTCTAAATAAGTAATTTTATTCCTAAACATTATATTAAATTAGGCACTAAAGGCTGTGTTTTGAGTTATCTTGAGGGGACAGCAAATTTACACTGTTATACAAGCTGTACACTCACTACTACATTGTAGCAAAGTGTAATTTCTTCAATGTTTTCACATGAAAGATATAATAAAATATTTACAAAAATGTGAGGGTTGTACTCACTAAATACAGTGCAGGCAGTGTAGTGTGTATATATATCTATATCTATATATATATATATATATATATATATATATATATATATATATATATATATATATATATATATATATATATATATATATATATATATATATATATAGTGCAGTCCGTGTTCAGTATATAACACAGTGCATTGAAGTGGTTAAGGGGAACCCTATGACAGAATTAGGAAAAAAAAAAAAAAAGGCATGCCCCCCCCCCCCAGTCCTTACCAGACCCTTTGGGTCTGGTATAGATTTTAAGGGGAACTCCACGCCAAAATAAAAAAAAAATGTCGTAGCCCCCCAAAATCATACCAGGCCCATTGGGTCTGGCATAGATCTAACTGCTTGCCGACCGCCGGCTGTCAAATGACGGCCAGGCGGCGCGGCTCTCATTGCTGGAGGGCATCATGTGATGTCCTCCCATTTAAACAGGGAATGCACGCAATCGTGCGCGCGCATCCCTGTTCCTTCGGTGGAGGCGTGTCACGGAGACACCGCTCTCCACTGAGGGGGTGAACAGCCATTGGTCATGGCTGTTTACCACGTGATCGGCCGTGATGATTCATCACGCCCGATCACAGATGGTTCCACCCCAGTGTGCACGGCCCATGAGCGCGATTGCGAGCGTGCTGCGCATGCACGTCGGTGGCAGAGTGTTCCCTGGGAACACTGCTCGTCACAACGCCGGTAAACAGCCATTGGCCAGCTGTTTACCCAAGTGATCGGCTGTGATCCTTTCATAGCCGATCACTAAATGTAAACACAGAGCGGTAACCAGTGTTACCAGCTCTTCTTTCCTCACACACCGTTTCCAGTGTGAGGAGAGAAGAGCCTGGAGCAGTGAGTTACCGATCTGTGTTCTGAAGTGTCTGCACCAACACCACACAAGTCATATTGCCCCCCCCCCCATTGTCATCTGTCACCCACCAGTCACCACAGTCACCCCATAAAGTGCACATAGAAGACTGCCATCAGTGACCGTCAGCCGCGCACCTGTCACCCATCACCCGTCACCCATCAGTGACCGCCAGCCATCACCTGTCACCCATCAGCCATCACCTGTCACCCATCAGTGACCGCCAGCCATCACCTGTCACCCACCAAATACTGCAGTATAATATGGCTAGCTGAAGAAAGAAGACAAGAGACTACACCAATTATTATAAGGCCTTCTGATTCTTACATAGTTACATAGTTAGTAAAGTTGAATAAAGACACCAGTCCATCCAGTTCAACCAGAGTGAGTGTGGGTGCGTGTCTACACTGTCCCTATCCCTGTACATTGTGTCTCATCAAGATGCTCATCTATTATATTATTATTTATTTAAGGTACCCATATAGCGCCATCAATTTACACAGCACTGCACACATACATTGCCTACTCACATCAGTCCCTACCCTCAAGGAGCCCACAATCCAAGGCCCCCAAATTTATATACTAGGGCCAATTTTTGGACAGAAGCCAATTAACCTAACAGCATGTCTTTGGAGTGTGGGAGGAAACTGGAGTACCCAGAAGAAACCCACACAGGCACAGAGAGAACATGCAAACTCCAGGCAGGTAGTGTCGTGGTTGGGATTTGAACCACCGACCCTTTTTACTGCTAGGCGAGTGTGCTACCCACTACACCACTGTGCTGCCCGATTCTGTTACTCTAAGAACCGCATTGCATCGTAGGGGGAGCTCTTAACCATATATACTGTATTGTATTGTTCTTCTTAGCGTTTGCTAGTGTACTGCAGGTCCGTTGGTTGTTTGTGCAGCTGTACTGGAAGTGGGAATGTACTCAGTTTTAAGGTGTTACATTTATTTGTGTACAATTAAGTTTAACATTGTTCTAAATCTGTGCATTCCGAATTGGTATTGGGATTATTGTCTTAGACCAGCCTTCAGTAAATCTACAGTCTGGTTAAAGTACAATTGGTGTGAGGTGTTGTTTATTCTCATAGCAGGTGGAGCAATGGATACCCAGGTAACGATAGAGGTACAATATATGTATATTGCTATTGTTGGGTTGTTCCTGGTTGTTGGGTTTTCATACCAACACTGTTATGCCTTGTACACCGTGTGTGGGCTCCATCCGACTTTTTCCACCGGAGCTGGATCTCAAATTTTCCGACAACAAAATCTAATCTCGTCAAATCTGATCGTGTGTAGCCTAGTCCGACGCACAAAGTGCCATGCATGCTCAGAATAAATTAAGAGACAGAAGCGATCGGTCTGGTAAAACTAGCGTTCTTAATGGATATAGCACATTCGTCCCGCTGCAATGTTAAAAATTGTTTAAAGCAGCACATTCTCTCTTTTTCTTTATAATGCTAGAAGAATGATGTTGTTTTGCTGCTCATATTTACACAAACTTCTTACCAACTTCTTTCTTTATTATTTCTCCTGATTTCATGAATAGAATTTTTTATTCGTCAGATCTCCAGAATCATTTTGTATTTTTTTTTTTAATACAAACGATTTTATTGAAGAAAATAGACAAATACAGAAATGTTGCACATAAGAAATAGTATAAAGAGGAGTACAAATATTTGTAAAGCAAGCTTGTGTTCAATTTACATAGGGTGATGGTAACCGGGTGGAAGTCACGTGGGGAGAGTGTCTGAAGTGGGGAGTCTCGCCTAATATTGAGACACATATTATCTCGCCACGTAACGCCCATCAGTATAGTTCACAAATACAGGTAAACCATAGGCAAACATAACAAACACAAGAACTAAAACACATAAAACAGGAAACCAGGGATGCTACGAGACATCCAATAGGGAAGTGCGGGTAGTTCAGCATTGTGACACAGGGGAATACATATAGGAGGGGGGGGGAGAGGGGAGATCACGAACACGGGGACCAGGACTTCCATTTCAGATCATAAATGGGAGTTGTGTCCATAATTGTGTGGAACACCTTTTCCATTAGCTGGATGGCCGCCATGCGCTTAAGCACTTGGTCTCAAGGGACCCCTGGGGTGCGCCAAAACAGGGCAATAGACCAATGGACCGAGCTAAATAAAGTGTGGGCGAGCTTTTGGTGGGTGGCGGTGGCCCCAGGAATTTTGGCGAAGAATAAACACATTTGGTGAGTGAGGGTGGTTGGGATACCTGTGATCTCAGCAACCTTCTCTGTTACCCATTGCCATAGGACCCTTAAAGACCTACAGCTCCAAAAGATGTGCAAGTGGGTACCCTTTTCAGGGCATCCTCTAATGCAATTTTCTGTGACTGAAGGGAACAATTTGTGGAGCTTCGCAGGGGTATAATACCACCTGGTATGGAGCTTTACCACTGTTTCTTTCACAGCCACAGATTTTATGCATTTGTGCATATTTAAGATTCGGACCAACCACTCTTCAGGTGAGGCCTCCACACCTGTTTTTGACTCCCATTTAAGTATTGCAGAGGATTCCCTAGAAGATGGGCCACACAAATCTTCAAATGTTGTGAAGGGATTGGCTATATACCTGGGGTAATGTGAGTCGTAGAAGTGTCTGATCTGCAGATATTTGTAAAATTATGTCCTGGGAAGGGTGTGGGAAGATTCTAAGGATAGGAAGGAGTGGATCACCCCGTCCTTCAGTAGAGAGTCCAGGGTGATCAGGTCCCCAGACATCCATAGGGTAAAAGTATTTGGGTTAGAGAACGCTGCCGGGAAAGAGGGGTTACCAATGAAGGAAGCCAACTTTGGGTGAGATGGGAGAGGGGAGAATTTATGCTTACATAGGGACCACAGGTGTAGGGATTAACCAACTACAATGTTTAGAGTAGAAATATCCTTGGGGCAGATAGATTTAGCCCATAAAAGGCCTGGGAGGTAAAAAGGGACAATTGAGGCCCGTTAAAAGCGGAGCCAGGGTATTCTGTGTGGGGAGGTATGCCATTGGGCGAGTTGTAGGAGTCTAGCTGAGAGGTAGTACAGCCAGAGATTTGGTAGGCCCAAACCGCTCAAGGGTCGTGATCTGTATATCATTTGTTTGCCCAGGCGAGGTTTTTTATTATGCCAGATAAATTTGTTTACATCTCGTTGTACTTGGTCAATCGTCTGTTTGGACACATAGTTGGGAAGGGCTCTAAAAATAAATAAAAGTTTGGGATGTATGGACATTTTCACTGCTTGTATCCTGCCCAAAAATGTGATGTGAAAAGAGCTCCAGGAGTGTAGTAGCTGTCTGATGCGAGAAAATGCAGGGGGGTAGTTGGCATAGTATAATTTATGTAGGGAGGGGGCTAATTTAATTCCTAGATAGGATAACATCTGACCGTCTGTGGGGAAAACAAAATTGGATTGGATCAGGGAGGTAGTGCTTTGGGAGAAGTTTATTGAAAGGGCCGAGCATTTTGAAAGGTTAACCCCTAAACCCAAGATTTCTTGGAACGTACGGAGGGTGGCAATGAGGTTAGGCATTGAAACTATAGGGTCCGGTAGGAACATTAGGACGTCGTCTGCATATAGGCTTAATTTGAATTCGTGTTCTCCCTTAGTATATCCCTTAATGTTATTATCTAATCGGATTGCTTGGGCAAGGGGCTCGATGGCAAGGGCAAACAAAAGAGGTGACAAAGGACATCCTTGTCTCGTACCTCTGCCTAAAGTGAAGTAATCAGAGTTGCATTCTGGGAGTCTAATTCGAGTGCGGGGATGGTGGTACAAGGCCCGGAACCCATGAACAAAGGCCCCAGAAAAGCCAAACTTCGCTAGTATCTGTTCCAGGAATGGCCAGAGCAAGGCCTTGTGTATATCCAGGCTCAGGAGGAGGACCTTACGGGAATGTAAATCAGCGTCTTGGACAATGTTGAATGCAAGTCTAATATTGTCAGTGATTTGTCTGGAGGGGATAAATCCTGTCTGGTCAGGGAAAATTAGGGAGGAAATAATGTTTGACAGTCTGTCTGCTAATATGCGTCCGAACATCTTCAGATCTGTATTGATGACTGAAATTGGTCTGTAATTTTGGGGGAGGGAATGGTCCTTATTGGGTTTTGGAATCAGGGACATGTTCGCTAGGAGCATGTCATCTGGGAATTTATTACCTTCGAGGACATAGTTAAAGAGTGATTTTAAGTGTGGGATCAGGATGCCTAGGAATTTTTTTAAATAGGGGGCTGAATATCCATCTGCCCCAGGAGTTTTGGAGGGTTTCAAGGACTTGACAACGCTGATTATTTCCAGGTCTGAGCAGGGGGCGTTCAGTTCTTGAATTTGTTCTAGAGTAAGAGAGGGAAGGGGAAGATTATCTAACCAAGTGCTAAGGGCAGGGTCTGGAGGTGAGGCCGGGGGGGAGAGTAATTCTGAATAAAATTTAGTGAAGATTTGTAATGTTTCAGAGGGGTAAGAGACTATGTTCCCGTTATGGTTCCTAAGTTTATATGTGTGCGGGGGTTGGAGGGATTGGTTGAGCTTTCTCGCGAACATGGCTGAGGCCGAGTTGCTGTGAAGGAGGAATTTGGCTTTTGACCACCTTAATGCTTTCTCTGTCTGGTCTGATAGGATTTTTTCAAGTTCGAGTCTAAGCCCCCGTACACACGGTCGGAAACTCCGACCACAAAATCCGTCAGATTTTTTCAGACGGATTTTGTTCGACACTGGCTTTGCATACACACGGTCGGACAAAGTTGTCGGAAAATCCGATCATTCTGAATGTGGTGACGTTCATTGCATATGACGGAACTACGTAGAGGCTATTAGCCAATAGCTTTGGTCTCGTAATTTGATCTGAGCATGCGTGGCACTTTGTCCGTCGGAATTCTCTACACATGATCGGAAAAAGTCTGATCGGATTTTGTTGTCGGAAAATTTGAGAGCAGGATTTCAATTTTTTCCGGCGGAATTTCCGACCGTGTGTACGGGGGCTAAGGCTATTGATTTGTTTGAATACATCTGGGGAGTAATTCTGTGTGTGTATGTGGTATAGTTTGTCGAGGTCAGTGGTAAGTCTGGTTATGTCTGTGAGTCATTGTTTCTTTATTTCCGCAGTTATTTGAATTAGGTGACCCCACACAACCGCCTTGTGAGCTGTCCAAAGCGTGGCAGGGGAGATGTCGTCAGTGTTGTTGGTGGTGAAGTATTCTTCTATATGTTTAGAGATTTGAGGAATTACCGTTGAATCTGACAAGAGGGATTCGTTTAGTCTCCAGCCGGCTACAGAGGGCTTTAGGCCTACATGGGAGACATCCAGAGAGACCATCTAGTGGTCTGACCAGGAATGAATGGTGGCGGAGGTGGAGTTTGCAAGGAGTATGGGGGAACAGAATAAGTAATCCAGTCTGGAGTAAATGTCATGGGGGTGGGAATAGTATGTGTATTCCCTGGCGCCTGTGTTATGAGCCCTCCATATGTTGACTAGATTGTGCGTGTTTAAGCTGGATTTTAGGGATTTGGGGAAGGCATTTGTGGCTGCACCTGGTTTACTCCTATCGAGGGCCGAGTGTGCCACTAAATTAAAGTCCCCGGCTAGGAGTACGTGTGGGGAGTAGAATTTGTCTAAGGTTTGAAAGAAGGTTCTAAAAAAAGAGGCCTGGGAATCCTTAGGGGCATAGACATTAGCAATCGTTATTTTTTTGCCTTGCAAATAGCCTTGAAGAATAATAAACCTACTAGCTGGGTCTTTGTAGGTATTATGGATATCAAATGATAGGCCATTTTTCCCAAAAATTGCCACTCCTTGAGACTTGGACCCAAATGTGGTAAAGTGCCCAGAGCCATAGGCTCTATCGAAATAATTAGGGTGATTTTTTTCGGAGAAATGGGTCTCCTGTAATAACATAATGTCTGCCCGCAGGCGTTTGTAATTCTGAAATGCTTTTTTACGCTTCTGGGGTGAATTAAACCCTCTAACGTTGTGGGAGATTATCCTAATACCCATTTTATTGGGGGGTGGAGCTCTGGGCAAACCAGTTCAGGGGGGTGGTCTCGAGAAGTGGGTTTCCGTCGTTCTCCATCCTTAAGGGGTGGGGAAGTCAGGGCAGACATAAGGGGGAGCAGGCTCCCACGTAATGCGATAATTAATATATACTGTGTATAAAGCAATATCACAATTAGCACCTCATATGTGATCCAGCAAAGAAAAATAGTCCCGTAGCACAAAAAAAGAACATGGTAAGAAAACTCATGAAACAGAAACAAAACATTGGGGACGGGAGGGGAAAGACCATCCTGACTGAAAGATAACCTGAGGTTTATCAGGGGTAACACCACATGATTAATAGGACAATAATGTCCAACGCTCTTGGGAACCTGTTTGAGGGCAAGAGAGGAGGCAAAAAGTAAAAACAAGAAAAACACAAAACAAAAAAAGGGGATCCAGAGATCAAGTGAATGAGTCCTAGGAAGAGAGCTAGGGAAGAAAGAAAAAAAAGTAATTTTTTTTCTTCCTTTTTTTTATGTAGATCTCAATAACAGCGGGGGGACAACCAAACGGGAGCTACTGTGCTGCAGCACAGCGGGGAGCTGCAGGAAATAGGTATGATGCATCGGGGTGTGATGAAAATCAGGGGGGCAGGGGGCTCGGACATCGATAGGGGCCAGATTAATATAGAAGTCCCTGAAAGTAAATAGGAAGTCCAGGTCCTGCAGCTAACTTGGTCAAACAGTTCCGAAGAGGGGGAAGGTACGCAGGTGATCAATTCTGGTGGCCTCTGAGTTCCTGCCTCTGCCTTCTACGTTCCCTCTGCGGTGAAGGAGTAGCCCAGACAGCTGAGGTGCGGGGGGTAAAAGGCATTCTCGAGAGGTCTTCCTTGGCCATCAGGCCTAGCTTGACCAGGATCTTCTTTCCCTCCTGTACAGTGACCACTGTGTATGTAGAGCCGTTGTGCATAACTTGCAGCTTAAAGGGGAACCCCCATCTATACCGTATTCTGGCTTGTTGAAGTGGCGTGGTGATCTCTTTAAGTTTGCGACGTTTATGCAAGGTGGCCGGGGAAATATCTGGATAGATTTGAATTCTTACCCCATCAAGGGTGATGTTGGGGGTGTTGTGGGAGGCTCTAAGAATTTCCTCCTTTGTCAGATAGTCCTTGAGGCATAGAATGATATCCCTGGGAGGTTTATCTTTGGGAGGTTTGGGGCGAAGGGCCCTGTGGAGCCTATGACAGGTGAGCGCAGCCTCCGGGGTAGCTGGTAACAGGGACTGGAACAACTTGTAAATGACCGGGGTCAAATCAGTGACTACCTCAGGGACCCCTCTGATTCTCAAATTGTTCCATCTGTATTTGTTGTCCAGCTGGAGCTGGGAAACAGAGTCTGTAAGTGCCTCATGGTCCCTGCGGAGATCTGTGTATGCGAGCTGCAGATCATCATGCTTCGTTTCAAGTAGGTCAGTTCTGCCTCCTAATACCGCTATCTCCTGTTGCAAAGTAATGATGGATTTGGAAAGTTCTGTCTGAAACTTCTCAGACAGCTTGACATACATAGCAGTTAGGCTGTCATCTAAATCAGCTTTGGTGAGTTGCAAGGGGTACTCACTTTCGCCCGATGAGTAGACCGGAGAGGCCGCTGGGCTGCATGTTGGGGCTGGAGCGTGCTGGAGCTCGGCACCATCTTGGGATTTCCCTGCCATCTCGCGGACCCTGAGAAGGTAATTCGTAAGGGACCTTTGCGCTGGTTTCCTGCGACGGGACCTGGAGAACCGCATGCACCGGACTTTCCCCCGGGGGTGCTGGTATGTTTCGGGTTGATTCAAGGGGTGTAACGGCCCCAGGGAGGGTGATTACGTCCCCGCTGTGTCAGAGCTCTGCTCAGAAGCGACTTCTCAGTTTCGTGCCGCGCATGCGCCCCCTCATTTTGTATTTTTATCTTTTGAAAATGTTTTAAAAATTTGTGGTTGCTTTTTTAAGCAAGATCTCTTTTTTGTACAATTTTGGGCATCTTCGTAATTTTTTTTTGTGTGTTTTGTGTGCCAACTTAACACAACACCATTATTATCTTGTATTTTTTCATCTGGAGGAGGTTGTTTGGTGTTGGTGTCCCTTGTTAATTTGACTTTGTATTTTTTAAATGTACCTGCCTACTCCCAAATAAACTGTCCTTTTTGCAGTAAAACACATTTTAGTGTTTCTTTAACCAAAACAAACCTTTATTAGGTGTCATAATCAAATAAAAAGGGAGGCAACGCTGGAGAAACTGGTGAAATTGGCAAAGCCTTTGGCCCCCAGGGCAGACATCAATTATTTAAAGCCAAAATTGGTGGCCTGAGGAGTCCATATATAAGGGAGTACAGTCTGGTCCAGAATTCCAACAGATCAGGAACAGCAACAGATGACATTTATGTCCCCAGGCTGTAGTCATATAACAGCCTGCATCTTTTGTCAAACCAGACTGAACCCAGGCCATCAATCTCTGGTCTTCCTTAGATACTTCCTTCCAGGCCTTCTTCCAGGCTGTGGCTCTGCAGTTGTAGTTGTGGTAGGAGGTGGAGTAGGAGGAGGGCGATGGTCGACCTCCTGGCTGCCACTTACCCCTGCCACATCCTGGCTGCCACTTGCCACAGCCTCCTCCCGGCTGAGGTCTTTCTCTGTATGGAAATGTGACATAGTTTTAATTTTTTGTTCATTAATTACTCAATTTGGTGCTCATGACTGTTGCAAATTGAATGTTAATAAATAGAACAGACTATCATTCTGACCCCAGCATTTTTCCTTCTTATCCCAAACATTTTTGGTCACTACTGTCTATTGATATGTAAAACACTTTATTAAATCAGAACTTAATGATCAATAATAACATCTAGTTGACATCATTAAATTTCCCACAATAAATATGTTGAACAATGCTCTACCTGACTCAAGCTGGGCTCCTCCACATGTTGCTGCCTGAAAGGCCCAGGTAGGACATCGGAAGCCTCAGCTGGGAGGAAGGAAGCCTTGAAGGAAGATTGTAGAGTGCTGGCCTGGGTTCCCTCTGGTCTGCCAGAAAATGCAGCATTTCATAGTATCACAGCCTGGGGACATAAATGTCATCTGCTGCAGCTCCTGATCTCAGGGAATTCTGGACCTTCCTGTGCTCCCTCAGATATGTACTTCTCATGACACCAATTTTGGCCTTCAAATAGGTGATGTCTGCCGTAGGGACCATCGGCTTCACAAATGCAAGCAGTTTCTTCAGCGCTGCCTGCCTCTTTCTTAGGTTCTTGTAAAAGGGGTGGTTCATCTGCCACAGGCAGGGCAGCTCCCTGAACATATTAATGAAGATACATAGAAATTGTGTATCCTTGAATGGATCCCTATTCTCTGCAAGGCACAACACAAGACAAACCCTAATGTCAGGCTAAACTCTTCTTGTCCCAATATAAGCCTCAATCTAGGAGTAGTATAGGCCAGTGATGCACCAAGGTAAAATTGTACTTTCGTTCGAGCGATCGGCGCTTCCACTACTCCTTGATCAGCTCACAGATCGTACGTACGACGCACGCGTGTTACGTTTTATATACACTGCGCGTGCAGTCTATTCCCTGCCCCTTCTCTTTCGGCACAGTGGGGAGAGCACATGGCGGAGAGACAGCAGGTGCATGATAATTCCACTAACGAGGAGGAGGACGATGAAAGTCGGACGCAGAAACGTCCCGATCCCGGAGGAGAAGATTTAAGGCCTCAAATATGTCCTTTGTAGAGATGTTGGACATGGTGGACATATTAAAGAGGAACGACTATGATGGGAAGTATGGACCTTACCAAAACCCAAATGTTAGAAAGCCAAGATCATGACTAAAGTTGTGAAGAGTCTGTGGAAGAATTTTGGGGTACGACGATCCAAGGATCAACTGAGGAAACGCTGGTCAGACCTGAAACTGAGGGAGAACGATCAGTACAGAAAGATCAAGAGAGTTCTTCAAAAAAGTAACTAGTGGCGCATGCGCGGAGCTCTGTAATGGACGTCTGACCACAGAGCTCCGTCCCGCTCCACAACTGCGGCGCCCATAGCGAAGGTTCACTCCCCCCCCCAGACCCGAGAACGGGATCGGTGTGTTCCGGACACACTCAGGCACACCTGAAGTTCAATTGTTGCGGTCTATACCGGCCCCGCAGGCCGCTCCGGACACCGACTGACAGGCGCGGCTCTGAGGGAAACTGCGCAGGCGCAGTGAGGGGTAAAGGCTGCCAGAATACACAGCCTCGGCCTACAAAGCGGCACATATAACGGGGGCTGTATTCCCCCCTCAGACACGGGACCAGGATCGATCGTCCCCTCACACCCCCAGGCTTCCCCAGAGACAATTGCTCCTGGTCTCACAACTCCACAAGGGCATTTATAACCCTGCTGGGGGACGTTATACTGAACAAAATGGCGGCGGACAGAGCTACTCAGGACTCCTCAAGCAAGGCAGCCTCATCTCCCTGGCGGATTGCTCTTCATGAGGAGGTATGTGGAACAGCAAATCCCCCCCCCCCCACATAGGGAGCCTCTCTCTCCAGCTTCCACTGTTTCCCTGTTGCATCAGGCACTGGATGAAATGAATATACCCCCACAGGCTTATCAGCTCAGGAACACTCACTACAGCAACAAGGCCCAAGCCTTTTCACTTCACACCCCCAGGACATTAATCTACTATTTGACAGATTTGCTGAAATGCTTGATAGAGGACTCGCTCACACAGCTGCCAAAATCACCTCAGACATCACCTCTGAAATCAGATCTTCACATGCTAGGCTCTCGGATTGAGCATATTGAAGACAAATTAGATGCCACTATTGATCGAGTTAATCAGAACACCGATCGATTCAAAGAATTACACAGGCAGCTGGAAGGGGCAATAGCCAAAATTGATGACCTCGAAAATAGGTCCAGGAGACTGAACTTTCGGATCAGGGGTCTTCCGGAAGATATCGTGGACGTCCCTGGAGCGGTTCACACCCTGATCAAGGACCTGATTCCGGATATTGGTGCGCACAAATTGGAACTGGATCGGGCTCATAGAGCACTGGGGCCCCAGCGCTCTGATGGCTTACCCCGTGACATCATTGTGAAACCCCATTTCTACAATGTGAAGGAAGACGTTATGAGGAGAGCTCGCACAATACCAAATTTGCAACTTATGGGACATTCGATTTAAATTTACGCCGACATTTCTCCCTTCACTATACAACGACGGCGGGCACTCAAACCCCTTCTTGCTATTCTACAACAGAAAAACATCAAATACTGGTGGCTTTTCCCTCTGAGTCTGAAATTTGATTTTAAAGGCAAACAATACAGATTCGCCACAATGGCGGAAGGGGAACTTTTGCTTAAGAAACTAGGTCTGTTACCCTCTGAACCGACTTCACCGATGCAAGCTTCCTCTTCCAACATCTCCAAAAGGCCTCCTCCTCAAAGCCCTCTCACCCCGGCGTGGAAAAAACCGAAATACAAGAAGAGCAAGGAATCCGCTGCTACCTGAACTGAGGACTGTTCAACATTTTTTTTATTTCACTCTTATCCCTTTAAGGGATTTTTTGGTCACGAATGGCCCTTAGGCTCCAATGCCTTTTTTTTTTTTTTTTTATCTTATGTTTGTCTGACTGGCTGATCCCATAAATACTCTGAGTCCTTTTTTTTGCAGAAAATCTTTTATTTTTTTTTTATTGTTTCATCCCCTCCCCTCTCATTTATTTGCTAACCTCAGGCAGGCAATTTCCCACTAAGATGGCCCTTTTGGAGGCCCTATAGATTTTTCATGACACTTGAATTCCCCCCTTTTTTTCTTTTTTTCTTTTTTTTAATTAATTATAAGGTGTATTTTGGGAAATCCCAATTTTTTTAGGGGATCCGGGGAACGTTACTAATTACCTTTCCTGTCTTCCATCCCGTTCAAAACCTTACCACTTGTCCCCTCTGGTAACTTATTTTATTTAATATCTGCCTGTTTGATATTCCTGGGGGGGGGGGGAGTGGACCTCCAATCTCTACCAATTTTTATATTACAATACTATAGTAAAGGGCGCCGTGTTTGGTGCGGTGACCATGCGCCCCATCCTACCCTTAGAGACGGGAAAACATTAATTTTTTCCCAGCTTCTGGTTAGGATCACCCCCACTTGTTGGGGGGACCATTTTTGACACCTCGGAATATGGTGAACTTTTTATTACCATATTCTTGGATTCTTTTGTTTTTTTTTTTCTCTCTCTTCTATCCCCTTTCTTTCTTTTTCACCCTTTTCAATGTTTGCTTCTCTTTCAGTGACAGATGCAGTCTCCTTCACCGGCGGCTCCCGGTTCTCGGCTGATTCAAGCTTTCCAATGGAGGACTCTGGTAGACCACCTCCCCGATATAAGGTAAGTGACTGGAGATTATTAGCATCTCACCCTCTCACGCCCTATGGCTGACCACACCACTTCTACACATAAGCTGCGTTTTGCTTCCCACAATGTACAGGGACTTAATTCCCCTACAAAGCGTCGGAAGATATTTCAATACTACCATGACAAAAAAAATAGACGTGTTGTTCCTACAGGAAACGCATTTTCCGAAATCCTATGTCCCTTCTTTCATACACGCTAAATTCCCTACATTTTATCTTGCCAACTCCGACACTAAGACCAAAGGAGTGGGCATATTCTTCTCCCGGAATACCCAGTTCTCACTGATATCTGAACACAAGGACCCTGAGGGCAGGTTCATCTTGATTAAAGGAATTATTGATGATCAACTCTATTCCCTGATATCCTACTACGCGCCTAATCGTGGCCAATCCAAATTTTTTCAATCTCTCTTCCTCTCTCTCAGCCCACTGTTGGAGGGCACGGTGCTTTATGGAGGTGACTCAAATGTTGCATTTGACACAGGGAAGGATAAGTCCAGACCCCCAGGTAAGGATGGGGTGCGTCCCACCAGACAGAGTCTAGATATAGCCAGACAGTTATTCCAACAAGGATTGATTGATGCCTGGAGGGAATCTAATCCTGGAGCCTGGGATTATACACATTACTCGAGCCCCCATAACACGTTCGCTAGAATTGACCACTTCTTTATTCTGCAAAAACATGTTCCGTTGCTACAAAAGGTTGTCATCAGAGACTCTGTCTGGTCGGATCACTCTTTTCTTCTTTTGACCCTTCACAAACCATCATCTCACCAACGTACTTTTCATTGGAGACTGAATGCCTCCATGGGCTAGCACAAAGGTATAGCTTAATAAATGAAACAACACAAAATTAACAATAAAATTAGTTTATTGGCTTTAAATATGGCCACGGTGTTATCCATGGGGGGCAACTCAAATTACAAATTCAATAAAATATAAATATAAATATAAAGCCATTTTGGCTAAAATGTATTTAAACAAAATTGAATTGATGTCCATCCAGTCAATGCTGGACGACTACTCCCCCTTTTGGACAACATCATGACTTTAAAATAGGGAGGGTGGGTGGGCGCTTCAGCTCCAGTCAGAGCGGTCTGTGAGGGAGCCGCTCCAGGTCCTTATATAAACTCCTACAGCGCGTGCTAGAACCGCCAAATCAGACCAATCAGCCCACTTCTGCTGCACACCAATCCCCTGTTCCCCTGGCTGCCCAGGGATACCGTTCTAAGCTGCACCTGTGGATGTAAAACTAGAGATGAGAAACAAACGGTCCCCTTTGAGCTATCCCATGGTGGTCCAGCATATTGCAAGACCTTTCATGGGCTAGCACAAAGGTATACCTTAATAAATGAAACAACACAAAATTAACAATAAAATTAGTTTATTGGCTTTAAATATGGCCACGGTGTTATCCATGGGGGGCAACTCAAATTACAAATTCAATAAAATATAAATATAAATATAAAGCCATTTTGGCTAAAATGTATTTAAACAAAATTGAATTGATGTCCATCCAGTCAATGCTGGACGACTACTCACCACCGGCTGAAGCCAAAGGCATAGCCTTCGGCTGAAGCCCCCCCACCACTCTATTAAACTTTGCAGGCCCATGTTGAAAATATCTAAACCGATTTTGGATAAATGAACCATATCCTCTCGGAACAAGCCTGGAACGAAGCCTTCCAGCTCGAGATGTCTGATAGAAAAACCCCCCCGTGAAATTAGAAAACTGTGGATTGTCCTATTTAGCCGCCTTCTAATTTTATCTAGATAAAACAGCTTGCCAAAGGGGGACCACGAAAGCCGCGGAATCATTTCGGAAAATGCTAGCAAAGTGGATGGAAACATGAGCTTAATAATCTGCAGATCCTGCTTCATTCTGCATAACAAATCCCATGTGCCCATCTTACCAATATCATTTGCACCCGCATGTATAACTAAAACATCAGGGGACGGCCATATATCGGATAAATACTCTAATTGAAACATAAGGTCCTTCCATCTCAGGCCCCTAACGCCTGACCATAATACCAGAAAATCCTTATTGTCCAAACCCAAATTGGATGAGTAGATCCTATCTCCGGCATGTTTGGCAGCCCAGAAAACGTAAGAGTGACCTACTATCCATACCACTGTCTGTAAGGGATCTGAAAAGAGAAATTCACATAGTTAGCAAATCAGGGCGGACATATAACTTATATCTGTCACTATTCCAACAACCAATCCTCATCAACCTATCTTCAGAAAAACCCAAAGCGTTAGCTGTCGTGGCTGTCTGAACGAATGGGAAGAAAAACAAAAACCAGACAGATTTAGACGTTTTAGGCATGAAGCCAAAACGGATGAAAATTGAAACCTGGTCAATGAGGATAGGTCATGGTGTATAAAGAACGAACCAACAGAAAGGGGTCTAACCGATAGGTATCTAGAAACATGCAAAACTGGGCAGATAGCTGGGTTAGGAGAACTAGCTAAAGAAAACCACTGACCGTTCCCCAACGCTTTGGTTTTGGACCTACAAATGAATAGCTGCACGGAACCTTGACTTAGAAGGACATGTGAAAATAGCAAAAATGATAGTGATCTCCTATTTATGGCAGTGAATTCGCCTAACCTAAGCGCCCCAAAAAATGCAATGGCGAAAGCTACCCTAAAAAGAAGCGTTTCGAATTCTGATGAGCACACTGTTTGCAGGACCTCAAGAAGGTCCAATAATAGAGTGACTGAGATGGGACGTCTACTGTCCCGTGACGGGTTGGACCGGCGAAAGCCTTTCAGAACCTGATTAACCTGGAAGAAAGAAGTCAAGGATGGTTGGCCGGCAAACTTTAGAAAAAATGATACACCTGCTAAGATTTTGCTGGCCGAGGAAGGATTAAGATTAGATTGTAAAAGTATCAGGGACCTGGTCCGCCACGCGCCCCAGTGCGCAGACGCATAGGTCCGGCGCTGCGGCGCACAGTAGGAGTCAGAGGAACGATGTGGCGGCGCACGAACGTACGCGGCCCAGCTGAACGGCGCGCGCGCATGCGCGCTAGTGCACGTCCCATGTGACCTCCACCCGGCCTATAAAAGAGAGGCCCTTGGACCCAGACAGACGCTGGTTCGTCTCTCAGCTGTTCCCTTGTCCCTTGTACCTGTGCCTGCTGTATCTACTTGCCTACCCGTTGCCGACCCGGATTGTCTTGACCTTGTTACCTTCTCCAACCTTGACCTTTGGCTTGGTTACCCGGATCACCATCTCTCTCTCCTGTGTTTGACCCTCGGCCTGTATACTGGACTTCCACCGCCTGCTTAAGCAGTACTTGATCCTCAGCCTGCCTTGACCTCTTGCTTGTGTTTGACCATTCTATCTGGACTTGTCCTCCTGTATTAACCTTCTGCTTGTGCCTGATTAAACTTGTGTTTGATCCTCAGCCTGCTGCCTGTTTACCCATCAGTGTTGGAGCCTCCGCCAGTCTGCCTGTATACCCAACTACACCTGGATCCACGCCTAGCCACCACCCAACAGGTGGCTTGTGCCTCTTGGTGCCAACCGTCCCCTGTACCATCTTCAGGGGTGGTGGGCGCTGAGTCGCAAGGGCAACCGCTCTCGGCATCTTGGCCTCGGTGAGTACTTAGTTCCTGATAGTACGAACCAGCAGCCATGACAGAGGCCAACAGAGCGGGATCTCCTCTGGAGATGCTATGCCAACAGGTATCTGCCCTCATGGAAGCTGTGCAAAAGCTACAAGAAGGCTATGTACAGGTGGACAACCGTCTTCAACAGTTGGCAACAGCCTCTCTTCCGACAAGGCCAGCTCCTGGATCAGCCAGTGGAAGTTCTGCACCACAGGCCCAAGCGCCACCCGCCATGATGATGGCTGTACCCGAACCCAAGGTCCCAGTACCTGAGCGATTTTCAGGCGATCGCAGGAAGTTCAGGTCTTTCAAGAACGCCTGCACCTTGTACCTTGCCTTACAGCCCCGAACTTTCTCTTCAGAAATTGTAAAGGTGGGATTTGTCATGTCATTGCTATCAGAGGAACCCCAGACCTGGGCCCATGGTCTCATGGAGCAGAGGAACCCCCTGTTAAACACTGTGGATTCTTTCTTTGAAGCAATGGGCCAACTTTATGATGACCCTCAGCGTTCTGCCACTGCCGAAGCCACACTACATACTCTTTCCCAGGGCAAAAGGCTAGTAGAAGACTACACGGCAGAGTTTCGCAAATGGTCAGCCGACACTACCTGGAACGAGGCAGCCCTTCGTTATCAATATCGATTGGGGCTGAACGAAGTCCTGAAGGATGAGTTAGCTCGGGTGGAGACCCCCACAACCCTGGAGGAGTTAATCCAACTGGCCACCAAGTTGGACCGGCGCATGCGGGAACGGCGTTCCGAGCGCCTACAGAATCCCCGACCAGTGTGGGTACCCTCTAGGGCACCGCCTACATACCCTGCCTCCTCCTTTTCTCCAGGTACGCCGGCTCCGGAGGGGGAGCCCATGCAACTTGGCCTAGTTCGCCCCCGGCTTTCTCAGGAAGAAAGGCAACGCAGACGCAGGTCTAACCTGTGCCTCTACTGCGGGGGTTCTGGGCACTACCTACTGAACTGCCCCATCCGGCCCAGTAAGTTGCCCTCTCAAACTACTGCCAACTGTCAAACCATTAACCTTGTCCAGGCTTACGTGACTTTCTGTCTCCCTACAGCTGGCGGGAAAGGAGATTCGGCTCCCGGCCGTAATTGATTCAGGCGCCTGCAGTTGTTTTCTGGATATTTCCATCGCCAACGAATGGCACATCCCCCGTCTAAATAAAGAAAGACCTTTACTGGTCCACTTGGCTGATGGGTCCCTTCCACACTCAGGACCAGTAGTCCAGGAGACCCCACCTATCCTCACCACTACAGACTCCGGCCACCAGGAACTGCTACGTTTTGATTTGATTTCTTCCCCGATGTTTCCCATCATCCTGGGACTCCCTTGGTTGCAGGCCCATGACCCTCAGATCCATTGGGACCGGAAGGAGGTCTCCTTCTCTTCTCCCTACTGTCATCAACATTGCATCTCTCCGGCTCCGAGCTGTCACCTGGCAGTCATCTCAGCACCAGAAAACCTCCAGCACATTCCACCTGCCTATCAAGACTTCAGGGATGTGTTTGACAAGAAGAAGGCCGACCATCTACCACCTCACCGGGCTTATGACTGCCCCATTGAGCTTTTGTCTGGCTCTGAGATTCCTTTCGGGCGTATATTCCCGTTATCTGAAACTGAGTTGAAAACATTGAAAGCCTACATTGACGAAAACCTTGAAAAGGGCTTCATTCGGCCCTCTACCTCCCCGGCCGGGGCTGGCATCTTTTTTGTAGGGAAAAAAGATGGGTCACTCCGACCTTGCATTGATTATAGGGAGCTTAATAAAATCACGGTGAAGAACCGGTACCCGCTACCTCTAATCCCCGAGCTCCTCCAACGTTTCCGATCGGCCAAAGTTTTTTCCAAGCTTGATTTAAGGGGCGCTTATAATCTTGTCAGGATCCGCGCAGGTGATGAATGGAAGACAGCCTTCAGGTCCAGGTTTGGCCACTATGAGTATTTGGTGATGCCCTTTGGCCTGTGTAATGCTCCAGCTACCTTCCAACATCTGGTGAATGACATCTTTAGGGAGCACCTGGACGACTTCTTGGTTGTATACCTGGACGATATCCTTATTTTTTCAGCCACCTTGGAAATGCATCGGAGCCACGTTAGGAGAGTACTTGCCATTCTTAGAACCCACCAATTATATCTTAAGGCCGAAAAATGTGAATTTGAGAAAACTTCTGTACAGTTCTTGGGGTTCATCATCTCTACCGAAGGCACTGCAATGGATCCCCAAAAGGTCAAGGCAGTGATAGAATGGTCAGCTCCCAAGGACAAAAAGGCCGTCCAACGTTTCATCGGGTTTGCTAATTTTTATCGGAGGTTCATCATCGGGTTCTCCTCTATCGTTGCTCCCATCACCCGCCTAACTCAACAACATGGCCGTTTCCAATGGTCCCAGGAAGCTCAGGATGCTTTCACCAAACTAAAGACCCTCTTCACCTCTGCTCCTATTCTACGACACCCGGATCCTCTACTTCCCTTTGTACTGGAGGTTGACGCCTCGGAATCTGCCACAGGTGCCATCCTGTCACAACGCCACGGGCCAAAAGCCCTCCTTCACCCAGTGGCTTTTGCCTCCCGGAAATTGAGCCCATCCGAAAGAAATTATGATGTTGGGGATCGCGAGCTATTAGCCATTAAGGCCGCCTTGGAAGAATGGAGGTACCTTCTGGAGGGGGCAACTCATCCAATTACTATCTTTACGGATCATAAAAATCTCGAATATCGGCAAGCTCGTTGGGCACTTTTTTTTTCTAGATTTACCTTTCATATTTCCTATCGGCCAGGGTCAAAAAATGGCAAAGCAGATGCCCTCTCCCAAATCTCAACGGAATCTTCTCAAATATCGGAACCAAGTACCATTTTGGCTCCCCAAAATTTTCTGCTTCTCACTCCGGCAGATCTGTCTACCTCTCTCCTCACTGCCTCAGCTCATTGCCAGGACCCCATTGTGTCTACTCTGGCGAAACGTGAAGACCTATTCTGGTCTCGGAATAAAATTTTTGTACCCCTTGAAGTAAGACCTTTGGTCTTGAAGACTCTCCATGACCACAAACTGGCAGGTCACTTCGGGAACCGGAAGACGGCCGAACTCATCTCTCGTACCTTTTGGTGGCCAGGCTGGAGGCAGGACTGCCGTACTTACATCTCTTCCTGTGTCCCGTGCCAACGAAACAAGGGTCAAAAAACCAAACCCTGGGGGTTATTGAGGCCATTACCCATCCCGGAACGTCCATGGGCAGACATCTCAATGGATTTTATTGTGGAATTACCCCCCTCAGAAGGATTTTCTACCATTCTGGTAGTGGTTGATCGACTGTCCAAAATGGCCCATTTCTTGCCTATGGTTGGTACTCCCTCTGCTCTCGAGACTGCCAACATCTTTACCAAAGAGGTCGTCAGGCTCCATGGGGTCCCCAGGAGCATTGTCTCTGACAGAGGTTCCCAATTTACCTCGAAGTTTTGGAAGGCACTCTGCAAAACCTTAGGAATCAAGATCTGTCTTTCTTCAGCCTATCACCCGCAAAGTAATGGCCAAACAGAGCGTACCAACCAGACGCTCGAGCAGTATTTGCGATGCTTCTGCTCCTCTGCTCAAGATGATTGGTCCTCCTTGCTGGCGTACGCGGAGTTCGCATACAATAATTCTTCCCACTCAGCTACCAACCAAACTCCTTTCTGGGCAAACTGTGGCTTCCACCCATCATTTCTGCCAAACTCAATTCCTGAATCACCAGTTCCTGCGGTACAAGAGCGTCTAGAGGCCATTCAAAACAACTTCCGAAAGCTCCAGGAGACCATGCAACAGGCTCAAGAGGGGTACGAAAGATACCACAACAGAGGCAGGAGAGAGAACCCCCATTTCAAAATCGGGGAAAAAGTATGGTTGTCCACGGCTCATCTCAAGCTCTCTTGCCCCTCACGGAAACTGGGCCCCAAATTCATTGGGCCATTTGAGGTCAAAAAGGCAGTGAATCCCGTGGCCTTTGAGCTTTCGCTACCAAAAACTTACAAGATACATCCTGTTTTCCATGCATCTTTACTGAGACCTTTGGTTCCAAGTCCCTTCCCAGACAGGGAGGAGCCTCCGCCACCACCTGTCACAATCGATGGCATGGAAGAATTCGAGGTGGAATCACTTCTAGGATGCAGGAAGGTGGGTCGTCAGCTACAGTATCTAGTGAAATGGAAGGGGTACCCATTGGAGGATAATTCCTGGGAGCCATCGGGAAATTTCCATGCACCAAGATTAATTAAGATTTTCCAGCAGGAGCATCCTGAACTAATGGACAGCCTGGGCGTCCGGAGTCCGCCCCTTGGGGGGGGGGCACTATCAGGGACCTGGTCCGCCACGCGCCCCAGTGCGCAGACGCATAGGTCCGGCGCTGCGGCGCACAGTAGGAGTCAGAGGAACGATGTGGCGGCGCACGAACGTATGCGGCCCAGCTGAACGGCGCGCGCGCATGCGCGCTAGTGCACGTCCCATGTGACCTCCACCCGGCCTATAAAAGAGAGGCCCTTGGACCCAGACAGACGCTGGTTCGTCTCTCAGCTGTTCCCTTGTCCCTTGTACCTGTGCCTGCTGTATCTACTTGCCTACCCGTTGCCGACCCGGATTGTCTTGACCTTGTTACCTTCTCCAACCTTGACCTTTGGCTTGTTTACCCGGATCACCATCTCTCTCTCCTGTGTTTGACCCTCGGCCTGTATACTGGACTTCCACCGCCTGCTTAAGCAGTACTTGATCCTCAGCCTGCCTTGACCTCTTGCTTGTGTTTGACCATTCTATCTGGACTTGTCCTCCTGTATTAACCTTCTGCTTGTGCCTGATTAAACTTGTGTTTGATCCTCAGCCTGCTGCCTGTTTACCCATCAGTGTTGGAGCCTCCGCCAGTCTGCCTGTATACCCAACTACACCTGGATCCACGCCTAGCCACCACCCAACAGGTGGCTTGTGCCTCTTGGTGCCAACCGTCCCCTGTACCATCTTCAGGGGTGGTGGGCGCTGAGTCGCAAGGGCAACCGCTCTCGGCATCTTGGCCTCGGTGAGTACTTAGTTCCTGATAAAAAGTGACGATGTAAAAGACAAGGCAACATATGATGACACATTCAGCTCGTCCAAACCTAACCCTTGGCAAAAAGAACACCATCTGGACCATGAAAGGTTGTAATCCGACCAAGTTTTCTGTGAAACCGAATCTCTCAGGTTGGCTGTTATCAGGTTCATATTAAGCCCCAGAGGAAATCTGGGCAAGGATAACCGAACGGTTCCGCCGAAGGGGCCAGCTCCCGAAACTTTGCAAACTGTGAACGAGACAAAGCATCGGCAATATTATTTCGTACTCCTTCTATGTATTCAGCCTTCAACCAAATATTGAAACGCATACAATGTAAAACCAGAAATCGTAGGAGTTTCAATACCGGTTCAGATTTAGAGGATAAAGTATTTATCGCAAATAAAACACCTTTATTGTCCGTGTGAACCAGAATCCTACGATTTTGAAAAATATCCTGCCAAACCACCACAGAAGCTAATACCGGGAATAGTTCCAGAAGAACTATGTTCTGCAGGACATTTTTCTGCAACCATTTCTTATGCCATTTACCCGATAGCCATCGACCTTGCAAAAAAGCTCCAAAGCCCGACGAACCCGCTGCATCCGTAAAAAATTCCAGCTGGTTGTTAGATATAAACTCATACTGCCAAGCCGTTGAACCGTTAAAATCGCACAAAAATTGGTCCCAGATCCTAAGGTCTTCCTTTATGTTTTTAGACAGACGGATGTGCGAATTTTGGCTCTTGAAACCACTGATAGCCAGAGAAAATCTTCTAGAGAAAACCCTGGCCATAGGAATAATTCTGGCTGCAAACGCCAAAAGGCCTAACAAGGACTGAGCTTCTTTTAAAAGAACCTTTTTTTTAGATAAAAAGGAAGAGATCAATTGTCTCATCTTGTTTATTTTAAGTGGAGGAAGCCTGAATTCCATAACGGATGAGTCTATAGTAATACCCAGGAACTCTAATGAAGTGGTTGGAAAGACCGTCTTCTCGTGAGCCAATGGGATACCAAAGTGCTCACAAGTGGCCAAAAAGGTATGTAAAGATTCTAGACAAATAGGGGAGACAGCCGGACCAACAAATAAAAAATCGTCCAGGTAGTGTAGGAAACCCCCTTTGGGGAACTTAGACGACGACACCCAGTGTAAAAAAGTGGAAAATGCTTTGAAATAGAAGCATGACAGAGTGAAGCCCATAGGCAGGCATCTATCAAAATAAAACTGGCCTTGAAATTGAAAACCTAATGAGTCGAAACCTTGTGGGTGGACTGGCAAAAGGCGAAAGGCGGATTTAATATCTGCCTTTGCTAATAAAGAGCCTTGACCAAAATATCTCAACATTGATAAGGCTTCATCAAATGAAGAATAGCATACTGGTGCATCTACATTAGAAACCTCATCATTTAGTGATGCATCAGGTGGGTAGGACAAGTGGTGAATCAAGCGATAGCTACCACTCTCCTTCTTAGGAACTATCCCCAGTGGTGAGATACGAAAGTTCTGGAAGGGAGGTTCCGAAAATGGGCCAGAAATTCTGCCTTCACTCAATTCTTTAGATATTTTGTCCTGAACTACCGAATCATACGTGGTAGCAGATTTTAAGTTCTTGACAAACTTACAACCTGAACCCATAAATGATGGAACCAAGAAACCCTCCCTAAAGCCTTTAATTAGCAGAGCTGCCATCCTGTGGTCTGGGTAGCGTTCTAGCCAGGGGAGCATTCTTGCTAGCATCTTTGGTGTCGATGCTTTTCCCATGAGTGTCTCTGGGAAGCGATTGAAAAGAGGAGGCAGTTGATCTCCGAAAACACCTGCTAGCCGAATGGCTCCCATTGCAGTGTGAACACTCATGTCTGTACCGACAATTAGCTAAAAATTTGCATTGCCCTTCATTAAATGCAAAACATAAGCCTTTGCGAAACGTCGCTTGCGCATTAGGTGCCAATCTCTGGCTAAACTGGGGTCTTGCTGGCAGCATAAGATTCAGCCATAAGCCAACGTCCTTTGATCCCCAGTGCAGCGATGGGTGCACCGCCAACTTTTGGCGAAAGTTTTCATCGTATGTATACCATGCAGAGCCCCCAAAATGACGAAAGGCCTCCGCAATGATATCCAAATGTTGAAATAAACCTGAATATTTATCCGGGAACCGCTCACCCATAACTGCTGCATAAATGCAGAAGGCCTGTAGCCAATTCTGAAAAGTTCTCGGTATAGCCCTCCTCCTATCCTCTTCAGCCCTATCCCCATGCTGCTTCTCCAACTTAGCCAAAAATTCCTTTGAGGCTGGCAGTAATGACAAAATGTCAATGAATTCCCCCTTCCAAATTCTTTCTTTAACTGACTTATGCAGATGAAAGCCCAGTGGTGATAATGCACATGGCAGTGGCTCCCTGAAAGAGGACTCACCCACTGACATAGCTAATGAATTGAGGGGCAATTGAGGGTTAAACCTTGCTGGATTCAAAACCTTTAGGCCAAAAGATTTTTCTTTATACTCATCCTGTGAGGCAGACTCACTCATATTCTGCCATACTGTACCAGCCTCATTCATATATTCTGAACAACTCACCTTATTGTCCATAGCACCATGTAAATGTGCCCCTGTCCGCATATTGTCAGCATTATTGTAAACCAAATTATCTTTATTCTCAATAGACGCACCAGATGCCTGTGCTCTCTGAAAAACCTGAGAAACAGTAGGCAGCTGCATAGCCTGGTCAGCACCAAAACCCTGTGCACTTGAACTTTCACCAATATTACCTCTTTTTGTTTTAAAAGCCTCTTTTATAATAACCTTATCTGCACCAGGTAACTGTGCCCTTTTTTGCAAATCATTATTAATATCATCATAAACGTCAGCACCATTAGCATGTGCCCCTTTAAATTGCTGTAACACATTAGATAAAGATTCCACCAAACTTAAAATACCAACATTCTGAGGCATAAAACATTTCTCACCATCCTTGTATAATGACTGCTGCTCACTCTGCTCCACTGAAGAAGGCTGAGTAGCGCTGCTCTCCTTCACACAGGAAGCCCTCTTAGGTATTACACTGCCAGCCCTCTCCCTGCATGACACGCTTGGAGAAGCAGCTGTTCTCTGCCTTTTTTTCTTCCTGTCAGGTTGATGCCTTGTGCCGCCCCCGCCTGAGGCCGGCCTTTCTTCCATCTCAGGAGGAGTGGAGGTAGGCGGAGGAGAGGTACTCTCCTCCTCCAGGCATTTCAACAGCCATTCCTCGCCGCCCTCCTTCTCAGCCCTCTCAATGAGGCGGCAAAGGAGGGACTCACGGCCACTAGGAGAACGGCGCTTCATGGTGCAGGATGTCCGCGCTTCAGCTCCAGTCAGAGCGGTCTGTGAGGGAGCCGCTCCAGGTCCTTATATAAACTCCTACAGCGCGTGCTAGAACCGCCAAATCAGACCAATCAGCCCACTTCTGCTGCACACCAATCCCCTGTTCCCCTGATTGCCCAGGGATACCGTTCTAAGCTGCACCTGTGGATGTAAAACTAGAGATGAGAAACAAACGGTCCCCTTTGAGCTATCCCATGGTGGTCCAGCATATTGCAAGACCTTTCATTCTCAGTAATCCCACTCATGTTACTGAGAGTGAAAAGGATCTCAGAGAATATTTTACTCACAACGATGTCGACAATATCTCGGCATCGACATTATGGGCAGCTCACAAAACCTATATACGTGGCAAGCTTATACAAATCTCCTCGAGGATACACAAAGCACGCAAATTAGACATAGCTAGGTTGGAAAAGGAGTTTCACTTTCTCAGCAAACAACACAAACTAGACCCATCTCCTAGTTCCAAAGCAAAACTGGAAACTGCTCGCACGGCCCTTAATTTATCTCTAACAGCCTTGGCTGAGAAAAACATCCGCTGGGATGATGGGAGATTCTATCACCAAACGGATAAACTAGGGACCATGCTGGCTCGTAGACTCACTCCCAAGGTGAGAACACGCACCTTTCCCAAAATACGCCTTCACAACGGATCTCTAACACAAAACCCACAGAAGATTATGGAAACCTTTCATGACTTCTTCCATTCTCTATATAGTGAACGCACCTCAGAACCCTCTCCTTCCTTTATAGACTCCTACCTCAACTCGCTACGTATCCCCAAACTCAAAGTACACCATAGGGACAGTCTTGAAGACCCTATCACACCGGAGGAAATAGCTCAAGTGATTCGCAATCTTAAAAACAACTCTGCCCCAGGGCCGGATGGATTTTCCATCCCATATTACAAATGTTTCACCCCATTACTCTCTCCCTATCTAGCCAGATTTTTTAACCTGCTTCGCAAAGGCACCCATCTAGATTCTTCTATTAACTCAGCTTTTGTCACGGTGATTCCGAAACCTGGCAAAGACACTAGCTGCACCGCTAACTATCGCCCAATATCGTTAATAAATAATGACCTTAAAATTTTAACGAAAATCCTCGCAAAGAGAATATCCTCATTTATAGACTTGTATGTTCACAAGGACCAAGTGGGTTTTATTCCCGGGAGACAGGGTCCAGACCAGATCAGAAGAGCCATAGATGTTATATCGCTCCTGCAATCTGGCTGGGACAAAGGACCGTTACAACAGGGCTTTTTACTATCGTTGGATCTAATGAAGGCCTTTGACTCTGTCTCCTGGTCCTTTCTGTTCCCGATTCTTCAAAAATGGGGCTTTGGCAATTCTTTTCTCAATTTGATAAAAGCTTTATATTCCTCACCGAGTGCGCAAATCAAAATACAAGGTCATTATTCTCAGCCTTTTCGAATCTCCAGGGGAACTAGGCAGGGATGTCCCTTATCCCCCTTGGTCTTTGCCATGGTCATCGAGACACTTGCTATCGCCATACGGGACAATCCCGATATACATGGGGTATGTTGTGGCCCACAAACCCACAAATGTGCTCTTTTCGCTGATGACGTGCTTCTTTTCATCACTTCTCCTTTAATCTCATTACCTAACTTATGCAGGGTTCTTGATGACTTCGGCAAAGTCTCTGGGCTTAAGGTTAACTTCTCAAAGTCTATGGCTCTGAACGTGACTTTACCAGAACCTCTTATTTTGCAACTCAAGGAAAATTTTAGATTTAGTTGGGGGTCATCTATGATACCTTACCTGGGTATTAACCTCACGTCATCCATTGACACTCTTTATAAGGCAAACTTTCCCCCTCTATATCTTAAACTTGAGGAAGACTTAAAGTACTGGGATACACTTAGACTCTCCTGGCTAGGTAGAATTAACTTAATAAAAATGACCATCCTTCCCAGAATACTTTATTTTTTTAGATCTCTACCTATTCCCATCCCGAAAGATCACCTGCGGAAATTTCAGTCCAAGACTATCAATTTCATATGGGGCAAAAAGGGACATAGACTAGCTAAAAGCACCCTACATAGGCACAGGAATCAGGGAGGTTTGGGAGTCCCCAACTTTCTTTGGTATCACCAGGCGGTGCAACTCGCACAATTATCCACCATATACTCTCAATATGAACATCCGGATTGGGTTCATATGGAACGCCAAGCTATCCCCCAGTACACTCTGGATTATATCTTATGGTCCTCTGCCAAATCTAGACCTGCCGTCATGGTTCCCACACTATCTCACTCACTCACATTGTGGGACTCGCTCAAAATCAACCCACGGTTGGTTTCTCATTGGCACCCGTTGTCCCACCTATTCCGCAACCCTATATTCCCTCCTGGAATGGACATTAAAGCATTTCAATGGTGGCTGGATAAAGGGATGTATAGTATAGGACACTTCACTAACGCCTCGGGCCCTCTTACCATGGCCCATTGCGTTAGTAAACTGGACATGCCAAATGTGGAACGGTTCCGATACAGACAAATTGCCCACTTTCTCCGGTCTCTTCTTCCTCCTAGATCTAATGCTCTCTCGGTCACGAATTATGAAAGATGGTGTGGTCAAACTGAGGAGCAGAGGGGTGGTATTACTGTAATCTACCAATCACTTGCTCATACTGATACCAAGACACTCTACATGAGAGAATGGGAAAATGACCTGCAGCATACATGGAGTTTAGCAGAATGGCATAGAGCCTCTATGACAGCCTCAAAGGGAATATTGAATGTCACTTTGATAGAGGCTAATTTGAAAACCCTCATGAGATAGTATATGGTTCCATTATGACTCTCCAAAATTTATCATGATGCTTCTCCTTTATGTTTCCGCAACTGCGGACATGTGGGATCTATAGTAAAAACGTGTGGTACTGGCGCTGGTTAGTGTGTTACAAGAATAAAGATAAGGGTAGATAAAATAAAATATTTTGGTGAGCTGCAGTTCCGTACAATATAATCACCCATAGGTGACTATTCAAAATAAAGGAAGAATTGGGGTGGAAACCGCGCTAATTATTATTCAACAAACATTGTGGGTTCCCACTGCTAGTATGTGCTATGCTGTGATGTCCCCACCAATTTTCAATCCCAAGAGTGCAGGTGCAAACCTACTATATGTTAATACCGTATTCAAATAAAAAACAACAAAAACAGAAATGCAAAAATGTGTCAGGTGCCAAGTGCTAGTCTTATGCCTTTTTAGGCTATTTTAAAGTGCTTGGTGCGTATGGGTATCATGGGTTACTATCCTGTAGTATTTAAACGTGATCTATACTGATTGCAAAGTTTAGTGCTTTAAAAAATAAAAAATATATATTCCATCAGTAGCCCATCTTCACTACCCAAAATGGTGATGCAATGAGGCGCATAAAACAAATATCTGTTACATGTGGCCTAGGTTTTCCAATAGCATAGTCAATAACATGGTACCCTCAGTTTGACCATCTGGAAAACAGTTGATCAATTTTTCAATAGCAAAGCAAAAAATAATATAAACAAAACGCGTTCCTGATGACGCAATAACCTTTGCGAAACGCGTAGAGGCTGCTGGGTAATCGTACGCGCTTGCATCACTTCCGGGAGAGGGACCTCACACCAGGAAGGGAGTTCAGGACGCACATCAACTCTGATTTTAAAACACAAGGCTGGATATGCTTGGTGCCGGCTGTGGCACTGGACCATGTGAGTCTTTTTTAACAATTTACTTTTAATAAACTACCCTTTGTAAAACATACTTCACTATTGGAAGCCCCTTGTTTATTATTTCATTTTTTGGGGACACCTGCTGCGGAGTCCGTCCGTACAACATTTACACCAGGAGGTGAGAGAAAGAGGGAGGCCATTGATAGGATTGGTTATCCTAAAGTAACCGCAGGCTTTACACTTACCAAGTTCTGGTAAGTGATCCATTCCATAGGTGGTGACGGTCACTAAGCAAGATATCTGCACAAGTTATATATAGTTTTATCAAACACAAGCGGTGTTGTCACGGACTCTTTATACACCTTTTTGCTCTGTTTTTTGTTTATATTATTTTTTGCTTTGCTATTGAAAAATTGATCAACTGTTTTCCAGATGGTCAAACTGAGGGTACCATGTTATTGACTATGCTATTGGAAAACCTAGGCCACATGTAACAGATATTTGTTTTATGCGCCTCATTGCATCACCATTTTGGGTAGTGAAGATGGGCTACTGATGGAATATATATTTTTTTATTTTTTAAAGCACTAAACTTTGCAATCAGTATAGATCACGTTTAAATACTACAGGATAGTAACCCATGATACCCATACGCACCAAGCACTTTAAAATAGCCTAAAAAGGCATAAGACTAGCACTTGGCACCTGATACATTTTTGCATTTCTGTTTTTGTTGTTTTTTATTTGAATACGGTATTAACATATAGTAGGTTTGCACCTGCACTCTTGGGATTGAAAATTGGTGGGGACATCACAGCATAGCACATACTAGCAGTGGGAACCCACAATGTTTGTTGAATAATAATTAGCGCGGTTTCCACCCCAATTCTTCCTTTATGTGGGATCTATGTTGCATGTATGGTGGGATTGCCCCAAGATCAGGAGTCTATGGAATAAAATATTCCACATCATTAGGAAAATTACTGGTGTTCCTATCCAACAATCACCTCACATTGCTCTGTTAAATTTCCCTTGCTCTGATGCTCCCAAACTGACCCAACGACTCATTCAGTTCATGCTTCTTGGTGCTAAACTCACGATAGCAAGGGCTTGGAAAACACCAACTGTCTCTCTTTTGATGGTTAAAAGGAAGATCTCTTCAATCATGACTCAGGAAAAAACGGCTAGTATTCTTCTTGACTCCACAGCTAAACATGATGCTACATGGTCTCCCTGGATTAGATATTTAGCTGTACCAGCCATTGTTTGAATCTAAACCGGGTACCGCTAGTGAACGAGATTCGCTCTGTTGCTCTTTAGCTCCTCCTTCTCCTTCTTATTCTCTACCTTCTCTCTCTCTCTCTCTCTCTTTCCCCTTAACAGGTTTTTCCTTGGGTCTAACATGCAGGATATGAATCAATAGTGTTTGGAAGTGTCACATGAGCCTTATATTACATATATAAATATGGATGTTTCCCACTGTTTGATCTATTGGCCCACCTAATATTATTTCATTTTTTTATTTTTATTTTCTCACTTAGAACTAATGCTCTATTTTGATAGAATTTTTTTTCTCTATCACTTTGTCTCAATGCAATATCATATGATATTTAACCCTTAAACTAGGAGTTCGAATTTAAGGCTTTCTGAATTGTTAGAAAATTTTTACTGTTTTCTTTTTATTTTTTTCTCTATATCTGATATTTTTGGCTTGAATTGCTATCTATAGCCTAATTGACAAGATTTCTGCACCTTGTGACTGGTTCAGGGATACCCGACCCCATTTAGGGGGGGACACTTTCCGTAGCCCGGCACAGTTAGATCCCGGGGTGCCGGTCTGGGGAGGTACCCCCTTTTATCGTTCTAACTCATCCTGGAACTGTTTTACAGGACGCTTATTACACACCTAGTTTAGAACGCATTACTTATTGTTCGTTTTTGAAATTACTGATGTTCTTATGTGATACAGATACATGTATTGGAATTGCATTATGCTTTTTTTGTTTCTGAAAAATTTCAATAAAAATCTATTGAAAAAAAAAAAAGTAAGTAGTTGTCGTGTGTTCATATTATTTATTAGTACTACAATACTGCTCCATGTGCTTTTCTTTAGCGTTGTACAGTTTAAAATGGCCACTTTCATGTTAATGGGTTGAATTGTTCGTAGTAAAAATTGTTCGTTCGCCCACTTCAAATATGATGTTTTGTAAAGTTGTGGGTAACTACATTTGTTCTGGCCTAGTTCTAGTCAAAGGAAGTTTGTTGTCTAGATGTGTTTGTAACTAGAATGAAATGCAAACTTGATTCAGTGTAAAGGAGAAGACACTCAGCAGCTGTTGCCACATCTGGACTCTGGAGCACTAGTGTGGGACACCCTTTTTATTAGGGTGCCCTACACACTTTCTCCAGTGGATACTATAGAGGTGTCTCCATATGTGCAACTTGCACAAAACAGGTAAGTATTCCAGCTAGAGAAAGGATCTAAAATAATGTTTTCAGCTTTTAACTCAGCAAAAAAAAACAACTGTATGACACTTCCAAGCAATGTTTTATCTTCCTATTTGTGCCCTCCGATATCAGTGTGCTAAGTATACCTTTTTAACATTCTCATAGGGGAGAGAAGACTTGGGACGTCTGAGGACACCAGGGACACCACACCTCCCAAAGAAGGGGAAATCCCAAACACAGAAGTAGAGGAGGAGGAGGAAGGAGAGGTTGTTGAAATTGGCAAAATTGTCACCACAACAGATGAGTGTCTGAGACCACAGCTTCAGGTAAAAGATGAATACCTGCATATTTATAATACATGGTGTGTTTTTTGGTTATTTTTTAGGTGATGTGGATGTTGTGGAAGAAGAATCGCATTTTACCAGTGAAAGTTCACAGATCCTCATCTGGGAGCTAATGGGGTGCAATTGCGATTTAGATAATCTCAAGAAAAACATCAATGATGTTCAACAAAAAATTAAGAACATCATTGATGGCAGAGTCTGAAACACACAAAACTAGCTAGCATCGCTTTTATCTTTTAAAAAACAGTTTTAGATTCTGACAATGGCCCAATTTTGTGGGTGCAACCCCTTCCTTGCTACTAAAGTGGCTGAGATGAAGGGGTTGCAACCACAAAACACATCCATTGATCACCCATGATGGGAGATAGCACATGCTGATATTAGGCATGCGATCAGGAGGAAAATGCCCATTTGGAATCCAAATTTGGCTTTTACAGGGATGACACCCCATGTGATGAAGGCAATATCAACACAGTTTGGACATACTTATGTCTGATATTGTCTTCACTTTTCAAAGTTGAACTTTGTAAGTTCCTCAGTTCTGTATGTTATGCTTTGATACATGCCTTATATTAATGTTACCAAAAATAATGTTATATACACCAAATATGTTGGTTTGTTGTAAAACCCTTTGATAAACGCACATGCGGATGTGCTTTGAGTAAAAAAAAATGTAATCATCAACAATGTGTGGCTTCCTTTTTCAATGTTGAAAAGCAGGATTTGTTGTTTTCAGTGTCAATGGGGGTTATTTACTAAAGGCAAATCCACTATGCACTCCAAGTGCAATTTCAAGTGCACTTTTGCAGTGCACTTATAGTGCACCTTTAGTAAATAACACCCACAGTGCTTTTTAAGTTTACCCAATCACACCATTTTCATGACTCATTTCTGTCATGAAAATTAAGAATATTTTTGTCAGTAATGCACTACATACATTACAAACAAAAACAAGGTGTGTGTAGCAGACCAACAACATAATAATAATATTATCTGAAGAAGAGACTGTCACCTCATCTGGCCAAGAAATTTGGTTTGCAATGTTGAATAAAAAGGCCCAAAAAATAACCTAAAACAAACCTAGGACACACCTAAAACAAACACAAACAGTAAATGAAAACAAATATTATTTCAGTTTGAAAGATAATTTTATTTAAAAAATGCCTCTCAGACATTGTCTGGCATATCAAAGTCCCCTCTACCCGCAAAGTAATCCATGTATCGGGTTCTGACCTCGCAGGTGCTTTGGGGGGCAAGCCAGGACGGCCACCTTCAAGTGCTGTCAGGTAACCCTCTCAACTTCATTGAGAGCTGAATGCATAATAATGTGTAATACTTTGGCCAGCCCCTCCTTACTTACACTATTGGCAGCCCACTGGACAGGTAATAAGAAGTGTCATAATACCAAAAAATAAAAATAAAAAAGAACAAATGAAAGCACATTTTTACATTCTACTATTACCTATCAAGATAATAATAGGAGAAACAAACTTAAAACAGCAGCATTTGAAAGTATTGAGGCAAGCCCTTGCACTGCATGCTTTGGTGAATTCATCCATAAATCTGACCACAAATGAGGTAGGTATAGTGTGTATGGGTTGCCAAAGTCAGCAGATAGAGGATTGGTATCAGCTGACTTAGCGGTTGGGGGGAGGGGGGTTCCTAATGAGTTTGGGCCAACAAAAAAAGCCTTTGGCACTCTGCATGAATTGAAAGACACAAATAACATTTGTACAGATTTTAGGGGGTGTTTAGGGGAAAGCACTACTATGGAGCTGATAAAATACATTGCTAAGTGACTAGGCTATAGGTACAGTATAAGGACCCAGAAGAGCATGCTGGGGAGGTTAGTGAAGGCAAATATGCATGAAGGACAAAAAAAGGAACTTTAAAAACTTTAAAATGCATGAGGACAAAGGGGCACAGCATATTACAGCATATTCCAATCATGGTAATTAGGGAATGATGAAAGAAATACAATACATTAGGAAACATTAAATACATAGAATGTGATGTTAAAGGAGAAAACTTACCTTCATATAGTCCTTCTGCAGGACCTGAATTATGGCAGAACAGGTCTCTGGGATAATGATCCCCAGAGCCTGGGGGGAGATGCCTGTCGAGAACTTGAGGTCCTGAAGGCTTCTCCCCGTTGCCAAGTACCGCAAGGTGGAGACTAGGGATGGGCCGTCGGCCTAGTGCACATGTGTTCCGGCTTTGATTGTGTGAATAGGCAGACTGCTGATTCATTGCTAAACCATTGCTGATTCATGGCTGCTGAATCTGATTCATTATTACTGAAGTGAATACTGATCATTTCTGCTGATTGCACTGCTGCTGAGTGGTGACATTATCTGCTGCTGAGTCTAAGTGCTTTCATTCTAGGGATTAGTCTGGTGTGTGCGTGCTGTTAGTACAGCATTGCAGTAGCACCCGGTCCTGTGCTGTTAGTACAGCATTTCACCATAACCTTCTGTCCCATTGTGATCTAAGGCAGGCAGGCAGGTATTTATAGGAGCTAGTGTAGGCAGGCAGGGATTTATAGGAGCTAGTGTGCGTGTGTCAGCACACATAGGAGCTAGTGTGTATGTGTCAGCACACATAGGAGCTAGTGTGTGTGTCAGCACACATAGGAGCTAGTGTGTGTGTGTCAGCACACATAGGAGCTAGTGTGTGTGTGTGTCAGCACACATAGGAGCTAGTGTGTGTGTGTCAGCACACATAGGAGCTAGTGTGTGTGTGTGTGTCAGCACACATAGGAGCTAGTGTGTGTGTGTCAGCACACATAGGAACTAGTGTGTGTGTGTGTGTCAGCACACATAGGAGCTAGTGTGTGTGTGTCAGCACACATAGGAGCTAGTGTGTGTGTGTGTGTCAGCACACATAGGAGCTAGTGTGTGTGTGTCAGCACACATAGGCGGTAGTGTGTGTGTGTCAGCACACATAGAAGCTAGTGTATGTGTGTGTGTCAGCACACATAGGAGCTAGTGTGTGTGTGTGTGTGTGTGTGTGTCAGCACACATAGGAGCTAGTGTGTGTGTGTGTCAGCACACATAGGAGCTAGTGTGTGTGTGTCAGCACACATAGGAGCTAGTGTGTGTGTGTGTCAGCACACATAGGAGCTAGTGTGTGTGTGTCAGCACACATATGAGCTAGTGTGTGTGTGTGTGTGTGTGTGTCAGCACACATAGGAGCTAGTGTGTGTGTGTCAGCACACATAGGAGCTAGTGTGTGTGTGTGTGTGTCAGCACGAATAGGAGCTAGTGTGTGTGTGTGTGTGTCAGCACACATAGGAGCTAGTGTGTGCGTGTCAGCACACATAGGAGCTAGTGTGTGTGTGTCAGCACACATAGGAGCTAGTGTGTGTGTGTGTGTCAGCACACATAGGAGCTAGTGTGTGTGTGTCAGCACACATAGGAGCTAGTGTGTGTGTCAGCACACATAGGAGCTAGTGTGTGTGTGTCAGCACACATAGGAGCTAGTGTGTGTGTGTGTGTCAGCACACATAGGAGCTAGTGTGTGTGTGTCAGCACACATAGGAGCTAGTGTGTGGGTGTGTGTGTCAGCACACATAGGAGCTAGTGTGTGTGTGTGTGTCAGCACACATAGGAGCTAGTGTGTGTGTGTCAGCACACATAGGAGCTAGTGTGTGTGTGTGTGTGTCAGCACACATAGGAGCTAGTGTGTGTGTGTCAGCACACATAGGAGCTAGTGTGTGTGTGTCAGCACACATAGGAGCTAGTGTGTGTGTGTGTGTCAGCACACATAGGAGCTAGTGTGTGTGTGTCAGCACACATAGGAGCTAGTGTGTGTGTCAGCACACATAGGAGCTAGTGTGTGTGTGTCAGCACACATAGGAGCTAGTGTGTGTGTGTGTGTCAGCACACATAGGAGCTAGTGTGTGTGTGTCAGCACACATAGGAGCTAGTGTGTGGGTGTGTGTGTCAGCACACATAGGAGCTAGTGTGTGTGTGTCAGCACACATAGGAGCTAGTGTGTGTGTGTCAGCATACATAGGAGCTAGTGTGTGTGTGTGTGTGTCAGCACACATAGGAGCTAGTGTGTGTGTGTGTGTCAGCACACATAGGAGCTAGTGTGTGTGTGTGTGTGTGTCAGCACACATAGGAGCTAGTGTGTGTGTGTCAGCACACATAGGAGCTAGTGTGTGTGTGTCAGCACACATAGGAGCTAGTGTGTGTGTGTGTGTGTCAGCACACATAGGAGCTAGTGTGTGTGTGTGTCAGCACACATAGGAGCTAGTGTGTGTGTCAGCACACATAGGAGCTAGTGTGTGTGTGTCAGCACACATAGGAGCTAGTGTGTGTGTGTGTGTCAGCACACATAGGAGCTAGTGTGTGTGTGTCAGCACACATAGGAGCTAGTGTGGGTGTGTGTGTCAGCACACATAGGAGCTAGTGTGTGTGTGTCAGCACACATAGGAGCTAGTGTGTGTGTGTCAGCATACATAGGAGCTAGTGTGTGTGTGTGTGTGTCAGCACACATAGGAGCTAGTGTGTGTGTGTGTCAGCACATATAGGAGCTAGTGTGTGTGTGCCAGCACACATAGGAGCTAGTGTGTGTGTCAGCACACATAGGAGCTAGTGTGTGTGTGTGTGTGTCAGCACACATAGGAGCTAGTGTGTGTGTGTCAGCACACATTGGAGTTAGTGTGTGTGTGTCAGCACACATAGGAGCTAGTGTGTGTGTCAGCACACATAGGAGCTAGTGTGTGTGTGTGTCAGCACACATAAAAGCTAGTGTGTGTGTGTCAGCACACATAGGAGCTAGTGTGTGTGTGTGTCAGCACACATAGGAGCTAGTGTGTGTGTGTGTCAGCACACATAGGAGCTAGTGTGTGTGTGTGTGTCAGCACACATAGGAGCTAGTGTGTGTGTGTCAGCACACATAGGAGCTAGTGGGTGTGTGTGTCAGCACACATAGGAGCTAGTGTGTGTATGTGTGTGTCAGCACACATAGGAGCTAGTGTGTGTGTGTCAGCACACAATGGAGCTAGTGTGTGTGTGTCAGCACACATTGGAGCTAGTGTGTGTGTGTCAGCACACATAGGAGCTAGTGTGTGTGTGTGTGTCAGCACACATAGGAGCTAGTGTGTGTGTGTCGGCACACATAGGAGCTAGTGTGTGTGTGTCAGCACACATAGGAGCTAGTGTGTGTGTGTCAGCACACATAGGAGCTAGTGTGTGTGTGTGTGTGTCAGCACACATAGGAGCTAGTGTGTGTGTCAGCACACATAGGAGCTAGTGTGTGTGTGTCAGCACACATAGGAGCTAGTGTGTGTGTCAGCACACATAGGAGCTAGTGTGTGTGTGTCAGCACACATAGGAGCTAGTGTGTGTGTGTCAGCACACATAGGAGCTAGTGTGTGTGTGTGTGTGTCAGCACACATAGGAGCTAGTGTGTGTGTGTGTGTCAGCACACATAGGAGCTAGTGTGTGTGTGTCAGCACACATAGGAGCTAGTGTGTGTGTGTCAGCACACATAGAAGCTAGTGTGTGTGTGTGTCAGCACACATAGGAGCTAGTGTGTGTGTCAGCACACATAGGAGCTAGTGTGTGTGTGTCAGCACACATAAGAGCTAGTGTGTGTGTGTCAGCACACATAGGAGCTAGTGTATGTGTGTCAGCACACATAGGAGCTAGTGTGTGTGTGTCAGCACACATAAAACCACCTCAGTCACTCTATCTGCTATAAGGCCCAGTTGTTGTGATATAAGGCAGTCTCTATCTGCCGTAAGGCCCAGTTCTTGTCATCTAAGGCAGCCTCTATCTGCCGTAAGGCCCTGTTGCTGTCATCTAAGGAATCCATCTGCAGGAGTTAGTGTGTGTGCTGTGTGACTCCAGCACAATATACACTACCCACTACAATGCCTGGAAGACCGCCAAGGAGAGGCAGACAGTCCCGAGGCTAGAACACAGGGCAAGCAGGCTCTGTTTCTAGAGACAACAGTGCTGGTGGTGGACGTGGTCGTGCATCGTCATTAGCACGTGGCCATGGGACACGCTTGTTCTTGTTTTCGGCAGCTGGACATGTTGAGCCGCATCATGCCGAAGGCTTGGTAGAATGGATGACCAAGTCCTCCTCATTCTCCTCATCCTCTCTCACCCAGGCTCAGGGTACTGGCAGAGCAGCTGCCAACGCGTACTCAATGGCATCATCAGGCACCCCTTCCCTAGACCCACCATGTCCTCCTGAGGAGTCCCCCGAACTGTTTGAGCACAGTGTTGGGTACATGCTCCAGGAGGATGCCCAACGTTTTGAAGGCTCGGATGATGATACCCAGCTTGAGGAAGGCAGTAGCGTGCGCGCAGAGAGAGGGGATGCTGAAGGACAGCAATCTGGCAGTCATGTTCCACCAGCTGCAGCTTGCTGCCAGGTTTGCTCCAGTGGTGAAAAGGGAGGGGATGATGAGGTCACTGACTCCACGTGGGTGCCTGAAGGGAGAGAAGAGGAGGAGGAGGAGGAGGCGGCGGCACATGTCCAACGAGGCAGGTTGCCCTCCGGAGGCCAGCTAGAGGCCAGCACACCAACTGAATCACACCGCAGAGCTCCGCCTTTGCGGGGCGCTGCCTCTGCACGTTATCACAAAAGTTCTTTGGTGTGGGCCTTTTTTGAGACGAGTACATCAGATTGCACCACTGCTATTTGCAATATTTGTCTCAAGCGTATCTCGTGTGGCCAAAACATCAGCCGCTTGGGCACCACAAGCATGACCAGACATATGTCGACCTGCCATGCAGCTCATTGGCAAGCGCACATTAAAGACCCACACCAAAGAACAAAGCAGACCTCTCCTTGCTCCTCATCAGCTGGGATCTCTAACCCCACTATATCTTCAGTCCTCTCTGAAAGCTGCTCTGAGAGGAATGAAGGTGTAGAATTAGATGTGTCACAGCCAAGTACTTGCAGTACACCGACGTCTGATTCTACCAGGCAAATTTCCCTGCCCCAGCTGCTGGACCGTCAAAAGAAGTTTACTCCCAGCCATCCACATGCCCAGCGGTTGAATGCTAGCTTGGCTAAATTGCTAGCACTTCAACTGCTGCCTTTTCAGTTGGTAGACTCGGCCCCCTTCCGTGAGTTTGTTCAATGTGCGGTTCCTCAGTGGCAGGTTCCCAAATGCCACTTTTTCTCACGGAAGGCGATTCCGGCTCTCTACCGGCATGTGGAAGGCAAAGTCCATGCCTCGCTGGACAGGGCGGTCAGCGGTAAGGTGCATATTACCGCTGACTCATGGTCCAGCAGGCATGGACAGGGATGTTATCTGTCTTTCACGGCCCATTGGGTCACTCTATTGGCAGCTGGGAGGGATGCAGGACAAGGTGCAGTAGTGTTGGAGGTTGTTCCGCCACCACGCCTCCAAAATGCTACTACTGGTTGTGACACACCTCTCTCCTCCACCCCCTCCTCTTCTTCTTCTCCATGGCCTCTTCGAGTGCTCTGTCCTCTGAACCAGCAGTGCTCCGTAGGCGTACAAGGGGCTACGTGAGTACGCAGGCAAAAAGATGCCATGCCGTGCTTGCGCTGGTGTGTTTGGGGGACAGGAGCCACACTGGGGCAGAGGTTCTGGCAGCGGGCAGGCCGAGAGGTGGTTGACGCCACGCCAGCTTAAGCCAGGAATGGTGGTTTCTGACAATGGCACCAACCTCCTCTCCGCCCTGCGACAGGGGCAGCTCACCCATGTGCCCTGTATGGCTCACGTCCTCAACCTGGTGGTGCAGCGGTTCTTGGGCAGGTACCCAGGCTTACAGGATGTCCTGAGGCAGGCCAGGAAAGTCTGTGTGCATTTCCGCCGATCTTATAATGCCAGTGCTCGGCTGGTTGAGCTGCAAAAGGAGTTGAACCTGCCCAAGAACCGCCTTATATGTGACATGCCCACCAGGTGGAATTCAACGTTGGCCATGCTGCAGCGACTGCACACGCAGCAGAGGGCCATCAATGAGTTCCTTTGCGACTACGGCACCAGGACAGGGTCAGGGGAGCTTGGATCTTTTTCCCCACGCCAGTGGAGCATGATCAGGGATGCATGCACTGTCCTGTCACCATTTGAGGAGGTCACGAGGATGGTGAGCAGTGACAGTGCATGCATGAGTGACACTGTACCTCTTATCCACCTGTTTGAGCATACACTGCGTGGGATAATGGACAGGGCACTTGAGGCAGAACAGAGGCAGGAAGAGGAGGACTTCCTTGACTCTCAAGGCCCCCTTTATCCAGACAGTGTTCCTTCTGTCCCATCCATCACACAGGAAGAGGATGAGGAGGAGGAGGATTGTGTGAGCATGGAGGTGGAGCCTGGCACTCAGCATCAGCAGCAGCAGTCTTTTAGGGATGATGTACAGTCCCAACAAACCAGTGGACTTGTACGTGGCTGGGAGGAGGTGGCTGGCGATCATGTCGTCCTCAGTGACCCAGAAGACTCCGGACCGAATGCCTCAGCTAACCTACGTTGCATGGCCTCCCTGATCCTGCAAAGCCTGCGGAAGGATCCTCGTATTCTTCGGATCAAGGAGAGGGACCATTACTGGCTGGCCACTCTCCTTGATCCACGGTACAAGGGTAAGGTTGCGGACCTTATCTTGCCGTCGCAGAGGATGAGACATCTCAGGGAGGCCTTGCAGAAAGGTCTGTGCAACGCGTTCCCAGAAACTGGAAGGTTACAAACTCCTGGTCCTGGACGACGAGTTGCTGAGGCTTTCGGTCAGTAGCAGAAGGAGCGGTGGGGAAGGTGGACGTCTGACCGATGCGTTCAGACAATTTTTTAGTCCGCAGGCCCAAGGTATGATCGGTTCCAGCAACCATCGCCAGCATCTGATATACATGGTGCAGGAATACCTAGGGGCAAGGTCAGACTTGGACACCTTTCCCACCGAAAATCCTCTGGCTTACTGGGTCTTGAGGATGGATCACTGGCCAGAGCTTGCACAGTATGCAATTGAGCTACTGGCCTGTCCTGCATCCAGCGTTCTTTCCGAACGCACATTCAGTGCTGTGGGAGGATTTGTCACCGATCACAGGGTGCGCCTGTCCACCGACTCGGTTGATCGACTGACCTTCATAAAGATTAATCAAGGCTTATATATATGAATTTGAGAAAAAATTTTATGCCATCTATTGTGATTCCATGTAATGCCTTCTCTTTCAATAAAATCTATTTGAAAAAAAAAAAAAGATGAATCAGTCTTGGATCACCACCAGCTACCAGGCACCTGAAGCGGATATAACTGAATAATTTATAATGTCACATCCCTTCAAGACTGCCTATGCTGATGCTGAGTGACTGTCCTGTTATGTTCACTGACTATCCTCTTCCTCCTCCTCAATGATCCATTCCTTAATAGCTTGGAAGAACATTTTTGTTTCTGGGTGCCACAACACCAGTGCCTAAGGCACAATTTTTAAGCCCCTGTTTAACAGGGGCGTGTAATTACAATTTTTTAAGCAATGCTTCGCAACAGGTCTGACTGCTGTGCTCCAAGTACAGTATCTGTGAGGGGTTGCAGTGTTGTGGCACCAGCACCAGTGCCTAAGGCACAATTTTTCAGCCTCTGTTTAACAGGGGCGTGTAATTACAATTGTTTAAGCAATGCTTCGCAACAGGTCTGACTGCTGTGCTCCAAGTACAGTATCTGTGAGGGGTTGCAGTGTTGTGGCACCAGCACCAGTGCCTAAGGCACAATTTTTCAGCCCCTGTTTAACAGGGGTGTGTAATTACAATTTTTTAAGCAATGCTTCGCAACAGGTCTGACTGCTGTGCTCCAAGTACAGTATCTGTGAGGGGTTGCAGTGTTGTGGCACCAGCACCAGTGCCTAAGGCACAATTTTTCAGCCCCTGTTTGACAGGGGCGTGTAATTACAATTTTTTAAGCAATGCTTCGCAGCAGGTCTGACTGCTGTGCTCCAAGTACAGTATCTGTGAGGGGTTGCAGTGTTGTGGCACCAGCACCAGTGCCTAAGGCACAATTTTTCAGCCCCTGTTTGACAGGGGCGTGTAATTACAATTTTTTAAGCAATGCTTCGCAACAGGTCTGACTGCTGTGCTCCAAGTACAGTATCTGTGAGGGGTTGCAGTGTTGTGGCACCAGCACCAGTGCCTAAGGCACAATTTTTCAGCCCCTGTTGGCGTGTAATTAAAAAATTTTATGCTATGCTTTGCAACAGGTCTCATTGCTGTGCTCAGAGTACAGTATCTGTGATGGGTTGCAGTGTTGTGGCACCAGCACCAGTGCCTAAGGCACAATTTTTCAGCCCCTGTTTAACAGGGGCGTGTAATTACAAATCTTGATCTAATAGTTCACAGCAGAGCCCATTCCTGCGCCCACAAAGAGTAACTGTGAGGGCTTACAGTCTTGTGGCAACACCGTCCACCACCACCACCAAAGGCCCAATTTTTCTGCCCTGTTCAACAGGTGCATGCAATTACAAATCTTGATCTAATAATTCCCAGCAGGGCCCATTCCTGCGCCCATTCCTGCGCCCAAGAGTAACTGTGAGGGCTTACAGTCTTGTGGCAACACCATCCACCACCACCACCACCAAAGGCCCAATTTTTCTGCCCTGTTTAACAGGTGCATGCAATTACAAATCTTGATCTAATAATTCACAGCAGGGCCAATTCCTGTGCCCACCAAGATTAACTGTGAGGGCTTACAGTGTTGTGGCTACACCAACATCTAATGGGACAAATTTCTGCAGAGTATATATGGCAGGCCCCTACTTTCAAACATCCAACTTACAAACGACTCCTACTTGCAAACGGAAGGACAAAACAGGAAGTGAGAGGAAATCTACCCCTAGAAAGGGAAATTCTATCCTGTTAGATTTAATTTGGGAAAAAGGTATCTCCTCTCTACTGATGCTTTATCACCAATCCTTGTTTCAATTAAAACCCCACTTTTCCAAAAACATTTGTCATTGGGACGGAAAGTGAGGTGAAATGTTCTGAACAGATGTGCAAAGACAGCAAATGTTACAGGGGTGATAACCCCTCCCTATGTTCTCCAAAAAGCTTAAAAATAGATTTTTTTTGGATGGAGCTACACTTAAAAATGCACCTGTTCAGATTCTACTTAAGAACAAACCTACAGTCCCTGTCTTGTTTGCACCGCCTGTATACTGCTGTTCAGAGTATACAGTGGTGTGAAAAAGTGTTTGCCCCCTTCCTCATTTCCTGTTCCTTTGCATGTTTGTCACACTTAAGTGTTTCGGAACATCAAACCAATTTAAACAATAGTCAAGGACAACACAAGTAAACACAAAATGCAATTTGTAAATTAAGGTGTTTATTATTAAAGGTGAAAAAAATCCAAACCATCATGGCCCTGTGTGAAAAAGTGATTGCCCCCTAAACCTAATAACTGGTTGGGCCACCCTTAGCAGCAACAACTGCAACCAAGCGTTTGCGATAACGTGCAATGAGGCTTTTACAGCGTCCTGGAGAAATTTTGGCCCACTCATCTTTGCAGAATTGTCCTAATTCAGTTACATTAGAGGGTTTTTCGAGCATGAACGGCCTTTTTAAGGTCATACCACAACATCTCAATAGGATTCAGGTCAGGACTTTGGCTAGGCCACTCCAAAGTCTTCATTTTGTTTTTCTTCAGCCATTCGGTGGTGGACTTGCTGGTGTGTTTAGGATCATTGTCCTGCTGCAGAACCCAAGTTCGTTTCAGCTTGAGTACACGAACAGATGGTCAGACATTCTCCTTCAGGATCTCTTGGTAGACATCAGAATTCATAGTTCCTTTTATCACGGCAAGTCTTCCAGGTCCTGAAGCAGCAAAACAGCCCCAGACCATCACACTACCACCACCATATTTTACTGTTGGTATAATGTTCTTTTTCTGAAATGCAGTGTTCCTTCTACGCCAGATATACTTGGACACACACCTTCCAAAGAGTTCCTCTTTTGTCTCATCGGTCCACAGAATGTTGTCCCAAAAGTCTTGGGGATCATCAAGATGTGTTGTGGAGAAATTGAGACGAGCTTTGATGTTTTCTCCTTGGAACTCTGCCATGCAGGCCATTTTTGCCCAGTCTTTTCCTGATGGTGGAGGCATGAACGCTGACCTTAACTGAGGCAAGTGAAGCTGGGGGTGGGGGGGGGAGGGGGTTGATGGGGTAGCCATGCCATTTTTTTCTCAAGGATTTTCAGCCATATTGCCAGGACAAGACATGACATTAAAGCCGCAAGTGGTTTTAAATGGCTTCTTTTTTTCCTTTACAAATGTAATTTTGTGTAGGAACAGTTCTAAACACGGGAAACACATGCCACTTTACAGGCATACTTTAGACACCCCCCAGGTACCATATTTAAAGGAATATTTCACCTTTTTTTTTTACTTTATGCATCATTAAAATGACTGCTCCCGAAAAAACGTTCGTTTTTAAAAGTTCTTTTTGCATTGATATATGTCCCCTGGGGCAGGACCCGGGTCCCCAAACCTGTTTTATGACATTAACATGCATATTGGCCGTTATAATTAGCACTTTTGATTTCGAACATTCGCGTCCATTGTAAGGAATAGGGTTCGAAAATTTGCACGAACTTTCGGTCCGTTCGAAGGTTCTGATGCAAATCGAACTCGGGGGTGTTTGGCTTATCCCTAGTGGAGACTAGCCTCTGCTCCGGATTGATGGCTTTCCTCATGTAGGTATCCTGCCTGCTGATATAAGGGGTCAGCAAAGCCAACAGACGGTGAAAAACGGGGTCCGTCATCCTGAGATAATTTCTGAAATCATCAGGATTATTCTCCTAGATCTCACAAAGCAAAGGCATGTGCGAGAATTGGTCACACTGGAGTAACCAATTCTTGCTCCATGAACTCCTCCTCGCCCTGTTCATGAACTGGGCTTGTGTCAAAGCTAAAAGCCCAACACCAAGCCCCTGCACAACACAAACTCTATGGCGAATACGTACACGAAACATGGGTTCAAAATGGTCGACTGGTCAGAACGGACTAACAGAAAGCACCAATAAACAGCAAGGCCTGAAAGAATGAACTGAAAACCAGAATCGAGTGGACAATAAGCACTGAAAATCAAAGAATACTATATATAAATATAGGTCGCAATGACAAACAAATGCGAACTGACTACATGCACTGATAAGCAGATACGCACCGACAAGCACAACTGAGGAGCAGTAACAATCTGAAGCACAAGTCTGAAAAGTGCAAATTGTCTCTACCCAAACTTCTACTAACACGCAATAAACACGAGATCAGCAGAAGAATCCCAAAAGGTGCCGCACGTGGTGCTGAACTTCCCTTTTATAGTCCCGTTGGTTGCAGTGTATGTCACCGCGTTCTTGACGATCGGAAATTCCGACAACATTGTGTGACCGTGTGTATGCAAGACAAGTTTGAGCCAACATCCGTCTGAAAAAATCTGATGGATGTTGTTGTCGGACTGTCCGACCGTGTGTACAAGGCATTACACAGCTGTGTCAAGTGGGTTGAGCCAATTCATTGGGGGTGGAAAAGCAGAATACAGGCCCAATCAATTACCAGCAACTCTATAGGGGGTAAGTGCTACATATATATATCTATATATATAGATATATATATATATATATATATATATATAGATATATATATACAGTATTAGGGATGAGCTTCATCTTCGACACGAACATTGCCTGTTCGCCTGTTCACCGAACAGCGAACAATTTGGGGTGTTCGCGGCAAATTCTAAAAGCTGCGGAACACCCTGTAAAATCTATGAGAGAAATCTAAAGTGCTAATTTTAAAGGCTTATATGCAAGTTATTGTCATAAAAAGTGTTTGGGGACCTGGGTCCTGCCCCAGGGACATGTATCAATGCAAAAATAGTTTTAAAAATGACAGTTTTTTTCAGGAGCAGTGATTTTAATAATGCTTAAAGTGAAACAATAAAAGTGTAATATTCCTTTAAATTTCGTACCTGGGGGGTGTGTATAGTATGCCTGTAAAGGGGCGCATGTTTCCCATGCTTAGAACTGTCCCTGCACAAAGTGTCATTTCTGCAGGAAAAAAAGTCATTTAAAAGCACTCGCGGCTATAATGAATTGTCGGCTTCCGTAATAAAGAGAACAGTCCTTAAAAGTCATTGATAAAAAATAAAAAAAATGCGTGGAGTTCCAAATTTAAAAAATAATAAAAAAAATAAAGGACTTTTCCCAACGGTGTCTGTGTGTTTTTTAACAATTTTTTACACTTTCTTTGTGAAATGGTAGGGGTAATTTTGTACCCCCTTACCATTTCAAACAGGGGGGGTGGGATCTGGGGGTCCCCTTGTTAAAGGGGGCTTCCAGATTCTGATAAGCCCCCCGCCTGCAGACCCCCACAACCATCGGCCGTGGTTGTGGGGATGAGGCCCTTGTCCCTATCAACATGGGGACATGGTGCTTTGAGGGGTCACAGACCCCCAAAGCATCCTCCCAATGTTGAGGGTTCGGTTCAGGAGGGGGGGGGCGCTCTCGTCCCCCCCTCTTTTCCTGCGGCCTGCCAGGTTGTGTGCTCGGATGAAGTGTCTGGTATGTGTAGGGATATAATATGTCCTTTGTAGATGGTATGTAGTTATTAAAAAGTATTGTCCCGCAGCAAACCCAATTCTCCAGAGAGACACACTTTATTGACTTCTAAAACAGAACAGTCTTACAGATGATAAAAATCCAACAGAGTACATGACAACGAATATTCCTCCTAGACCTACGCCTTCATAATCACAGACCCTTCTCTGAGATAGTTTTTTTTAGACTCAATGTCCTGTTATATCCCCACATACACTGAATGGCTGAGCAATTTGATTGGCCGTTTTCATTAAATGCTTTGATCTGCTCCTGTCATTCAGAGTGACAGGCAGTCCCATTTATGTCTTTTGGGATGCAACGGCTCTGCACAGGCATAACTGCTGTTTACAATCTGACATCCGTGTGGGTGTGGGTACATGACCCCAAACACAGACCATGTGAGCTCAGGGATATGCATGCGGACCTACATGGATGTAAAATTGGGAGAAACTGCTCTGTTCGTGCAGGTGCTACATCCCAAATGACATCAGTATCTGTGAGGGGTTGCAGTGTTGTGGCACCAGCACCAGTGCCTAAGGCACAATTTTTCAGCCCCTGTTGGCGTGTAATTAAAAAATTTTATGCTATGCTTTGCAACAGGTCTCATTGCTGTGCTGAGCAATTTGATTGGCCGTTTTCATTAAATGCTTTGATCTGCTCCTGTCATTCAGAGTGACAGGAGATCACCCCAAGCTGTGAACAGCTGTAGTCATAAATTGCCCTAATCTGCATTCTTGCATATTAACATCAACATAGCCCATTCATTCATTATCTGTTCCCCTTTGATATCTGGAGTAATTCTTGTTTGGCCTTTGATATGTGTAATTAGGTTAACAGATAACAATGTCAACTGAAATCTGGCCTGGTCAGTCTTATACTGTGTGTGTAATACAGTACATATATATAATAATAATATAAAATCCCACAATAATATAAATCGGCCAACACATTACAACAGTATGGATTTTTGGGGGGAACCCCACGTCATTTTTTTTTATTTGACGCAGGGTTCCCCTTAATATCCATACCAGACCTGAAGGGCCTGGTAATTGAATTTGGCCCGAACCCCACGCATTTTTTTTTAAATATCAATGACTGTTCTCTGTATTATGGGGAGCCGACAATTCATTATAGCCACGAGTGCTTTTAAATGACTTTTTTTCCTGCAGAAATTACACTTTGTGCAGGGACAGTTCTAAACACGGGGAAACATGCGCCCCTTTACAGGCATACTATACACACCCCCAGGTACGAAATTTTAAGGAATATTACACTTTTATTGTTTCACTTTAAACATTATTAAAATCACTGGTACCGAAAAAACGGCCGTTTTTAAAAGTTTATTTTGCATTGATACATGTCCCCTGGGGCAGGACCCAGGTCCCCAAACACTTTTTAGGACAATAACTAGCATATTAGCCTTTAAAATTAGCACTTTTGATTTTGAACGTTCGAGTCCCATAGACTTTAATAGGGTTCTAAAGTTCACGCAAAGTTTAGGTCTGTTCGCAGGTTCTGGTGCGAACCAAAACGGGGGGGTGTTTGTCTCATCCCTACACAGTATATACACACACACACAGTTGTGCTCACAAGTTTACATACCCTGGCAGAATTTATAATTTCTTGGCCATTTTTCAGAGAATATGAATGATAACACAAACATTTTTCTTTCACTCATGGTTAGTGTTTGGATGAAGCCATTTATTATCAATCAACTGTGTTTACTCTTTTTAACCCTTTTGCTGCCAGGCCCTGTGCTCCATTTTGTACACTCATGTGGCCAGACCGTTTTTGCACTTTTTCCTTTGCTTTATTATTTTTCACTTATAGCTTTCAGAGTTTGTCAAAGACACCCCAAACATATATTTTCTGAAAACACATGATCAGTAGAATAAAAAGAAGGTGCTACTGATATTTTAGACCCTGCAGTATTTGTGCAAATGTTTATCAAACCAATATATTTGCCAAAAAATACACTAAAACTATTATTAGCAGATAAAAAAACACAGTAAATTTTACAAAATTCCTACTAAATATAAAAGCTTAACCTAATTCTGTTAATAAATAACAAATATTTGTAACTTTTAAATTGCGCCATTTTGCAAAATGGTGAAAATTGAACAGACACAAAAGTGTAAATATCCAAATTTCTCAAAAAATCGGAAGGTTTTAGTTTTCCCTTACAGCTTTCATAATTTGTGAGACCCCCAAAACCATTTATTTTCTGAAAGCATATAACCTCTAGAATAAAAAGAAGGTGCTACAGATTTTTTAGACCCCCACAGTATTTGTGCAAATGTTTATCAAACCAATATTTTCGCAAAAAATACACTAAAACCATTATTAGCAGATAAATGTACAGATAATTTTACAAAATTCCTATATAAATAACAAATATTTGTAAATTTTAAAGTGCGCCTTTTTGAAAAATAGTGAAAATCTGAGGTACGCAAAAGTTTTTGAAAATTGGAGGTTTTCCTTTTTCACTTATAGCTTTCAGAATTTGTAAAAGACCCCCCAAACCATGAGAAGAAGGTGCTACTGATTTTTAAGGCAGCACGATATTTACGCAAATGTTTATCAAAACAATATTTTCACTAAAAATACACTAAAATCATTAATAGTGCACATAAACACAACATAACTTACAAAATTATTGCTAAATTGCTACTAAAGCATCGTTGGCAACATGTGGCATACTAAAGTGAATGCCCATGGAGGGCCATGTTTACCTGCACAGGAATGCACAGGTGTTCCATGCCTCCCTGTACAGGCAGTCCCATTTATGTCTTTTGGGATGCAACGGCTGCACAGGCATAACTGCTGTTTACAATCTGACATCCGTGTGGGTGTGGGTACATGACCCCAAACACAGACCATGTGAGCTCAGGGATATGCATGCGGACCTACATGGATGTAAAATTGGGAGAAACTGCTCTGTTCGTGCAGGTGCTACATCCCAAATGACATCAATGGTACTGCCTGCACAGAGATGCACGGAACACCTGTGCGTCCCTGTAAAGGTATGCTGTGTATGCCCTGTGTGAATAAGGCCTTAGGCCCCTTTCACACAAGCACACCGATCGGGTCTGCCTGTCTGTTTTTTAGGTGAGCCCACTCGAACCACCCATTGTTTTCTATGGCGAAGCTGATGTAAATGGACATGTGTCTGTTTACACCCACCTGCATCCAATCAAGTCCAGTCCCATTCCCCATCCATCTAGCAGATCGGATCGGATGGTATCCGATGGAAATGGACAGGCGGTCCGTTTCCAACCGACCGCCCCATAGAGAACAGCGAGTGTCCTCTCTGCATCAGCGGAGTGGACGCGGACCTGTCACCCTCCTGCTCAGCAGGGATCAGCAGACAGATCCCCCACTGAGCAGGCAAATCTGCTTGACAGAGTCCGTACTGTATATATATATATATATATATATGTATATATATACAGTATCTCACAAAAGTCAGTACACCCCTCGAATTTTTGTAAATATTTTATTTCATGTGACAACACAACACAAAGAAATTACACTTTGCTACAATGTAAAGTAGTGAGTGTACAGCTTGTATAACAGTGTAAATTTGCTGTCCGCTCAAAATAACTCAACACACAGCCATTAATGTCTAAACCGTTGGCAACAAAAGTGAGTATACCCCTAAGTGAAAATGTCCAAATTGGGCCCAAAGTGTCAATATTTTGTGTGGCCACCATTATTTTCCAGCACTGCCTTAACCCTCTTTGGCATGGAGTTCACCAGAGCTTCACAAGTTGCCACTGGAGTCCACTCCTCTGCTTTCCACAATTCCCCAGTTTTTGCACCTCCCAATGCAGTTAGATGGAATAGCGTGGAAGCTGCACAGGGCCAAGATATTGCTTTATGAATTATTATAGTGACTCTCGTCATTCCCTGCACATACTTTCCACAATTAATTTTTTTACAGGTACTTACAGTGCCTTAAAAAAGTATTCATACCCCTTCAAATTTTCCACATTTTGTCATGTTACAACCAAAAACATAAATGTATTTTATTGGGATTTTATGTGATAGACCAACACAAGTGGCACATAATTTTGAAGTGTAAGGAAAATGATAAATGGTTTTCAACATTCTTTACAAATAAATATGTAAAAATGTGGCGTGCATTTGTATTATGCCCCCCTGAGTCAATACTTTGTAGAACCACCTTTCACTGCAATTACAGCTGCAAGTCTTTTTGGGGATGTCTTTACCAGCTTTGCACATCTAGAGAGTGAATTTTTTGCCCATTCCTCTTTGTAAAATAGCTCAAGCTCTGTCAGATTGGATGGAGAGAGTCTGTGAACAGCAATTTTAAAGACTTGCCACAGATTCTCAAGTGGATTTAGGTCTGGACTTTGACTGGGCCATTTTAACACATAGTAGTTACATAGTAGGTTAGGTTGAAAAAAGTCCATCAAGTCCAACCTGTGTGTGTGATTATATGTCAGTATTACGTTGTATATCCCTGTATGTTGTGGTCATTCAGGTGCTTATCTAATAGTTACCATCAATGCCCCCGCTGAGACCACCGCCTGTGGAAGGGAATTCCACATCCTTGCCGCTCTTACAGTAAAGAACCCTCTACGTAGTTTAAGGTTAAACCTCTTTTCTTCTCATTTTAATGAGTGGCCACGAGTCTTGTTAAACTCCCTTCTGCAAAAAAGTTTTATCCCTATTGTGGGGTCACCACCAGTATGGTATTTATAAATTGAAATCATATCCCCTCTCAAGCGTCTCTTCTCCAGAGAGAATAAGTTCAGTGCTCGCAACCATTCTTCATAACTAATATCCTCCAGACCATTTATTAGCTTTGTTGCTCTCCTTTGTACTCGCTCCATTTCCAGTACATCCTTCCTGAGGACTGGTGCCCAGAACTGGACAGCATACTCTAGGGGCGGCCAGACCAGAGTCTTGTAGAGCGGGAGAATTATTGTTTTATCTCTGGAGTTGATCCCCTTTTTAATGCATGCCAATATTCTGTTTGCTTTGTTAGCAGCAGCTTGGCATTGCATGCCATTGCTGAGCCTATCATCTACTAGAACCCCTAGATTCCCCCAGAGGTCCCCCCCCCCCCAGTGTATAGATTGCATTCATATTTTTGCCAACCAAATGCATTATTTTACATTTTTCTACATTGAACCTCATTTTCTATGTAGTTGCCCACCCCATTAATTTGTTCAGATCTTCTTGTAAGGTTTACACATCCTGCAGAGAAGTTATTGCCCTGCTTAGCTTAGTATTGTCCGCAAATACAGAGATTGAACTGTTTACCCCATCCTCCAGGTCGTTTATGAACAAATTAAATAGGATTGGTCCCAGCACAGAACCCTGGGGGACATGAATATGCTTTGATCTAAACCATTGCAATGTAGCTCTGTCTGTATGTTTAGGGCTGTTGTCCTTCTGGAAGGTGAACCTCTGCCCCAGTCTCAAGTCTTTTGCAGACTATAATGCCCTGTACACACGATAGGATTTTCCGACAACAAAATCCATGGGATTTTTTCTGACAGATGTTGGCTCAAACTTGTCTTGCATACACACGGTCACACAAAGTTGGTTGGAAATTCTGAACCTCAAGAATGCGGTGACGTACAACACGTACGACGAGCCGAGAAAAATTTCAATAGCCAAAAAAAGAAAAAGTTCAATAGCCAGTGCTGCTCTTCTGCTTGATTCTGAGCATGCGTGGCACTTTGTGCATCAGAATTGTGTTCACACGATCGCAATTTCCGACAACGGATTTTGTTGTCGGAAAATTTGAGAACCAGATCTCAAATTTTGTGTGATGGAAATTCCTATGGAAAATGTGTGATGGAGCATACACACAGTCGTAATTTCCGACAACAAGGTCCTATCACACATTTTCCATCGGAAAATCCTATCAGGTTTTCTTCTAAGATTGCCCAATGTTAGTTTTCTGCCACACTTAGTGTTTTGCTTTTAGGACAAAAATTTTAATTTTGGTCTCATCTGACCAGAACACCTTCTTCAACATGCTTGCTGTGTTCCCTACATGGCTTCTCGCAATCTGCATACGGGACTTCTTATTTCAGCAATGGCTTTCTTCTTGTCTTTTTTCCATAAAGGCCAGATTTGTAGAGTGCATAACTAATAGTTGTCCTGTGGACAAATTCTCCCACCAGAGCTGTGGATCTCTGCAGCTCCTCCAGATTTACCATGGGCCTCTTGGGTGCTTCTCTGATTAAGGCTCTACTTGCCCGGCCTGTCAGCTTTGGTAGAAGGCCATGTTTTGGTAGGTTTGCAGTTGTGCCATACTCTTTCCATTTTCAGATGATGGATTGAAGAGTGCTCCGTGAGATGTTCAAAGCTTGGGATATATATTTATAACCTAATCCTGCTTTAAACTTTTTCCACAACTCTATCCCTGACCTGTCTGGTGTGTTCCTTGGCTTTTATGTTGCTGTTTGTTCACTAAGGAGCTCTAGCAAACCTCTGAGGCCTACTCAGAGATTAAATTACACACAGGTGGACTCTATTTACTATTTAGGTGACTTCTGAAGGCAAATGGTTCCACTAGATTTTAGTTAGGGGTATCAGAGTAAAGGGGTTGAATAAAAATGCACGCCACACTTTTCAGATATTTATTTGTAAAAAAAATAGAAAAACATTTATAATTTTCCTTCCACTTCACAATTATGTGCCACTTTGTGTTGGTCTATCACATAAAATCAAAATAAAATACATTTACGTTTTTGGTTGTAACATGACAAAATGTGGAAAATTTCAAGGGGTATGAATACTTTTTCAAGGCACTGTAGACATGTGAAAAGCGTGGGGTGCATTTGTATTCAGCCCCCCTGAGTCAATGTTTTGTAGAATCACCTTTTGCTGCAATTATAGCTGCAAGTCTTTTTGGGTATGTCTCTACCAGCGTTGCACATCTAGAGATTGAAATTTTTGCCCATTCTCCTTGGCAAAATAACTCAAGCTCTGTCAGATTGGATGGAGAGCATCAGGGGAACAGCAATTTTCAAGTCTTGCTGCAGATTCTCAATTGGATGTAGGTCTGGACTTTGACTGGACCATTCTAACACATGAATATGCTTTTAACCATCTAAACCATTCCAATGTAGCTCTGGCTGTATGTTTTGGGTCGTTGTCCTTCTGGAAGGTGAACCTCCGCCCCAGTCTCAAGTCTTTCGCAGACTCCAACAGGTTTTCTTCTAAGATTGCCCTGTATTTAGCTCCATCCATCTTCCCATCAACTCTGACTAGCTTCCCTGTCCCTGCTGAAGAAAAGTATCCCCACAACAGGATGTTGCCGCCACCATGTTTCACAGTGGGGATGGTGTGTTCAGGGTTATGTGCAGTGCTAGTTTTCCGCTACACATAGCGTTATGCTTTCAGGCCAAAAAGTTACATTTTGGTCTCTTCTTACCAGAGTATCTTCTTCCACATGTTTGCTGTGTTCCCCACAAGGCTTCTTGAAAACTGCAAACAGGACTTCTTATGGCTTTCTTCCAACAATGGCTTTCTTCTTGCCACTCTTCCATAAAGGCCAGATTTGCAAAGTGCATGACTAATAGTTGTCCTGTGGACAGATTCTCCCACCTAAGCTGTGGATCTCTGCAACTCCTCCAGAGTTACCATGGGCCTCCTGGCTGCTTCTCTGATTAATGCTATCCTTGCCAGGCCTGTCAGTTTAGGTGGACGGCCATGTTTTTGTAGGTTTTCAGTTGTGCCATACTCTTTCCATTTTCAGATGGTTTAAAAAGCAGTGGTCCGTGAGATGTTCAAAGCTTGGGATATTTTTTTATAACCTAACCCTGCTTTAATCTTATCCACAACTTTATCTTTGACCTGTGTGGTGTGTTCCCTGGTCTTCATGATGCTGTTTGTTCACTAATTTTCCCTAGCAAACCTCTGTATTTATACCCATATTAACCACTTGCCTACTGGGCACTTAAACCCCCCTCGTGACCAGACCAATTTTCAGCTTTCAGTGCTCTCACACTTTGAATGACAATTACTCAGTCATGTAATACTGTACCCAAATTATTGTTTTCTCCTTTTTTCATACAAATAGAGCTTTCTTTTGGTGGTATTTGATCACCTCTGGGTTTTTAGTTTTTTGCTGTATAAATGAAAAAAGACAGAAAATGTTGAAAAAACACGCAGTTTCTGTGATAAACTTTTGCAAATTATTAATTTTTCTTCATAAATTTTGGCCACAATTTATACTGCTACATATCTTGGTAAAAATAACCCAAATTAGTGGATATTATTTGGTCTTTGTGAAAGTTATAGAGTCTACAAATTGTGGCGCAAATCATAAAAAATTGATCACACCTGATATACTTGGGGCCTATCTCATTTCTTGCGACCCGAACAACCCCTTTTTTGAAAGCAGACATTCCAAGGTATTTAGTAAGAGGCATGGTGAGCTTTTTGATGTTGTCATTTTTTCCCCACAATTCTTTGCAAAATTAAGATTTTTTTTTCACAAAATTGTCATTGTAATAGGTTATTTCTCTCACATGGCATGTGTATGTGTAAATGACACCCCAAAATACATTCTGCTACTCCTCCTGAGTATTACGATACCACATTTATGGGACTTTCACAGCCTAGCTTGTTGACTACCTATTACAATTTTGAAGGCCCTGGAGCACCAGGACAATGACATGTGACACTGATGACAGATGGCACTGATACGTGGCACTGATGACCAGTGTTGGTCATCTTACTTTAAAAAAGTAATTTAGTTAAGTTACAAATTACTTCTCCCAAAAAGTAATTGCGTTAGTAACTCAGTTACTACATTGGAAAAGTAATTAGTTACTCAGCAAAGTAACTGACTTTTTTTTTTAAATATTCTATACGTGTAACTAAGGGGCGGGTCTAGTATTACTGTAACCAAGGGGCGCATTTATTATTGTTATATATCGTGTAACCAAGGAGCTGCTCTATTATTACTCTAACCAAGGGGCAGTTCTGTTATATCGTGTAAGCAAGGGGCGGGTCTATTATTATTATATCGTGTAAGGGGTGGATTTCTACAGAAGAGGGTGAATGTTAAATTAATGGGCAGAGCTCGATATATATAACAATAATAATAAATGCGCCCCTTGGTTACAGTAATACTAGACTCGCCCCTTAGTTACACGATAGACGCCCCTTGCAGAGTAGCACGAGCATCATAAGCATCGCCTCGTACAATTACATGTTAACTGCGCCTGCGCTGTGTAGAGTTCACTCAGAGCTTTTTAGGTTCGGCAATTTTCGGAAGCTCCGTAGTCCTTCGTACTGCGCAATCGCTGCACCTGTGCAGTACAGGGGGTCCTTATCCGGCAGGGGAACTTTTTTGGCAGGACACCGGAATTACATTACTGCCATCTAGTGACGGTAGATGTAATTGGGGTAACTAAGCCAAAGTAATGGGAACTGAGTTACCATGAGGGGAAAAGTAATCAGTTAGATTACTAGTTACCCTCTAAAGTAACTGAGTTACGTAACTCAGTTTATTTTAACTCAGTTACTTACATCACTGCTGATGACACGTGACACGGATGTGGCACTGGTGACAGATGGCACTAATACGTGGCACTGATGACACGTGACACTGATGACAGATTGCACTAATACCTGGCACTCATGACAGATGACACTAATACGTGGCACTGATGATAGATGGCACTAATACATGGCACTGATGACAGATGGCACTGATATGTGGCACTGATGACAGATAGCACGTGACACTGACAGGTGGCACTGATGACAGATGGCACTGATACGTAGCACTGATGACACGTGACACTGATGACAGATGGCAATAATATGTGGCACTGATGACACGTGACACTTATGTGGCACTCATGACAGATGGCACTAATACATGGCACTGATGACAGATGGCACTAATAGGTGGCACTGATGACACGTGACACTGATGTGGCAATGATGACAGGTGGCACTGGTTACAGGTGGCACTGATAGGTACTGTGGGCACTGTATTTTCTATTTTGTTTTTACACTAACGCTGCAGCCGTTCACTCTCCCTTCTCACACGCAGTCTCTGTGTGAGGAGGGAGAGCCGGCAATGAGAGATGATTTCATATATTTACGCTGTGATTGGCCATTTCACACGATCTGCGATTGGCGGTGTCCAAGTGACGCGGCCAACACAGAATTTCCCTGATGCGCGCCCGCGGGCGAGCGTATCACGGAAGTAAACAGGAGGATGTCCAGGGATGCCCTCCCGGCATTTGGAGTCTGCGCTGTAGCTGTCTTTAGGTTATAGCACGGACGCCTAGTGGTTAAATTGCAGACAGGTTGACTCTATTTACTAATTAGGTGACTTCTAAAGGCAATTGATTCCACTAGATTTTAGTTAGGGGTATCAGAGTAAAGGGGGCTGAATACAAATGTAACTCACATTTCTCACATATTTATTTGTAAAAAAAAAATTAAAACTATTTATCATTTTCCTTCCACATCACAATAATGCACCACTTTGTGTTGGTCTATCACATAAAATCCCACTAAAATAGGTTTTTGGTTGTAACATGACAAAATGTAGAAAGTTTCAAGGGGTATGAATACTTTTTCAAGGCACTGTATACATTTAGGTTTTTGGTTGTAACATTGTAACATGACAAAATGTAGAATGTTTCAAGGGGTATGAATACTTTTTCAAGGCACTGTATGTAGCGCTGACAATTTAAGCAGCGCTTTACATATTTTTTGTACATTAACATCAGTCTCTGCCTTTAAGGAGCTTACAATCAAAGGTCCCTAACTCACATTCGTACATACATATACTAGGGCCAATTAACCTACCGGCATGTCTGTGTGGGAGGAAACTGGAGTATCCAGAGAAAACCCATAAAGGCACATAGAGAACATACAAACTCCAGGTAGTGCCATAGTTGGGATTCAAACCAACAACCCTGATGCTGCCAGGTGGAAGTGCTAACCACTTAGCCACAGTGCTGCTCAAAGTGTAGTTCATTTGCTGAGCATAGCCAAAACTGGCTTAAGGAGAGCTGAAGAGGCATACCAAATGAGAAAAATTTACCACATGTATTGGATCTACATACATCATGCAAATGTTGAGGCTCAATTCTGCCCCTTACTCTTATACCCGTAGCACTGCCCAGCAAGTGCAGTTATGATAAAAACTGCCCTGCCACTAAATGCTGAAAAAAGTGTTAAAGAGGAAGTAAACCCTGATGGGTTTTACTTCCTCTTTTGCTTGCTGCAAAGCCTACAAATGAAAAGCATAATGGGGTAGTATGTATCGCATACTACCCCATTATGTGTCACTTACCTGCAAAAGAATCCAGTGATGTCCCCTGGGTAGGCAGCATCTATTTTCTGGCCCCTCTTCCTTCTGGGCTGCGGACTCCGGCTCTGTGATTCGCCGGAGTTGCGAGACGTCACTCCCGCGCATGCGCATTAGCGGCACAGGCTAGGGAAGAAACGGCACTTAGTTTTATTTCTTCCCCGTGCATACGCCATTGGAATTTTCGGCAGGCCACAAGTGAAATATCTCCTAAACGGCGCACATTTTTATTCTAGGCTTACCCATAAGTAGAAGTCCAAAAAGTGGGTTTACAACCACTTTAAGAACCATTTAATTAGACTTCCACAAATACTACAACCATATGTTGCTTCTTCTTTGATTATTTTAATATGTCAAATACTGAAAACCAGAAACATGTGAGTGACAATCGTCACTTCAAGATAGTGCTTTTCTTTAGCTGTTCTGATCAGGAAAACTGAACAGTCACATGTTAAAGTAAAAAAATTTGTAGCGATATGCCAAACTGTCTGATGGTAATTACAACATCTGGCAAACTGTGGGAGCTCACTTTTCTTCCCATCTGTTTTTAAATTTGTAACCATACAGTTTCATAGCTCCACAAAGACTTCTTTGCTGTAGCATAATTTGCATTACTTCACACTGCACAGACTGAGGACAATTGAGTTTTATTAAATGCAGTCAATTATGCACTGTACAAAATAATTTCTATGGATGTGAACGCTCTATAGCTTTCACTATTCAAATCAAGGAAAACACGTATTGGTACTTGCATTGTTACTAAAAAGAGTGCTAACTTGAATTTTTGATATTATTATATTATATATATTAGAATCATTTTAACTTATTATACCTGTGTCAGTATTTTTGATCATATGTTTTTAGTTTTTAGGATGACAGAGTTTGTTTAAAAACTATTTCAGTACCGTCATTCTTATTGCTAATAACATGCGCACTGTAAATCCATACATTATGATCGGGAAAGACTGACATTTTTTAAACTAATAACATTTGTGAAAAAGAAAAGCAGTGCATATTTTCAATGATCACATATGTTAACTTATTATTGCAGTGGTTGCGAATTGAAATGTATAGCGATCAAACATTAAATCTGAAATTACTCAAACTTTCTCCATAACAGCTCTTGAGATAAGATATCAGCCACACAAGGAGTTCCCTGTTTTCAATGAGTCAGCTGACTCACAGAGCTTGATTTACTAAGGGATTAAAGATTTTTTTTTTTTCCAAAGTGAAAGTTCACTTTGCAGCATTAGTGTTTATTTAGCTTAGTGAATACGGTACAGCTGTGTTAACTTCAATCATTCGATCTTGTGCACCCCTCCTCCAGATTTTTAATTTCCCTTAAACATGCTTGAGTATACAATGTAAACATACTGTAGCTATACATTATTCTTAATTTTGCTAAGCAAATACATTCTACTCCTTTAGTAAGCCAGTCCAATAGATTTCCGTTATAAGAAAGAACATTAAAGTAGGACCATTGAGTACCACATACTCAGGAAGCAAGACCTGAGTATGTAATGAGCAAACATGGCTGTGCTTATGTACAAATATAAGTACAAAGAGGCCCTGCTTTTTAAACCAAAAATTTTTTTTAGTGTTCACTGATAATATTTTTTACATCCTGCTGATCTCTTTTTTTATGTCTTATCTAAAATAAATAAGAAAATCTATAAAACTATGCATTCCCTTTAAAGAGGAAGTAAACTCTGCTGCTTACTTGTTGTCTTTTATTACCTGCAAATTAAAGGCATAATATACTAGTATGGATTGCACACTAGCAAATTTTGTGACACTTACCTGCAAACAATGCCTTCATCGTCCCCACTGCAGGCCGCATCCATCTTCCTCCTGGGTCTCCTGGGTGACTGACCAGAGCCGCGTGACGCCACTCTCACGCATGCGCGCGGGAGCTGCCGGTCACAGGGCTCTGAAGAAACGGCACCTGCAGCCGTTCCTTCAGAGTGCATGCAAGATGACGTCATTGGCGCAGTATACAGTAAATATCTCATAAACGGTGCACGTTTAGAAGATATTTACAGTACTTGTAGGTAAGCCTTATTTAAGACATTAGAGGGAAGTTTACTTCCTCTTTAACCACTTGCCTACCAGCCACGAACACCTCCTTCCTGACCAAGCCATTTTTCAGCTTTCAGCGCTGTCGCATTTTGAATGACAATTGCGCGGTCATGCAACGCTGTACCCAAATAACATTTTTATAATTTTTTCCCCACAGATAGAGCTTTATTTTGGTGGTATTTGATCACCTCTGCGTTTTTTATTTCTTGCGCTATAAACAAAAGAAGAGGGACAAGTTTGAAAAAACATAATATTTTTTACTTTTTATTATAATAAATATCCAATTTTTTTTTTTTTTTAAACAAATTTTTTCCTCAGTTTGGCCGATACGTATTCTTCTACATATTTTTGGTAAAAAAAAATCGCAATAAGCGTATATTGATTGGTTTGCGCAAAAGTTATAGCGTCTACAAAATAGGGGATAGATTTATAGCATTTTTATTATTATTTTTTTTTTACTAGTAATGGCGGCGATTTGCGATTTTTATCGTGACTGCGACATTGCGGCGGACACTTCGGACACTTTTGACTCATTTTTGGGACCATTCACATTTATACAGCGATCCGTGCTATAAAAATGCATTGATTACTGTATAAATGTGACTGGCAGAGAAGGGGTTAACGCTAGGGGGCACTGCAGGGGTTAATGTGTACCCTATCTTGGTGATTCTTACTGTGGGGGGAGGGGACTGACTGGGGGAGGAGACCGATCGGTGTCCCTATGTACAAGGGACACACCATCGGTCTCCTCTCCTCTGACAGGACGTGGATCTGTGTGTTTACACACACAGCTCCACGTCCTGCTCGATTACCGGGCAATCTCGGGTGCCTGGCGGTCATCGCGACCGCCGGGCACGCGCACCGGGGGCCCCAGCTACGCGGCGGGCGCACGCGCGCGCCTCCCGCGGCGCGCGCGCGCCCCCCAGTGGCCAAATTGTAGACGACGTCATATGACGGCGTCCCGCCACAGTAGCTGCACCGTCCCGCCGTCATTTGACAGTGGGCGGTCAGCTAGTGGTTAAAGTAGAGATGAAATTCAAGTTTATGGCCATGTAGATTTCTACCCAAATTTTACATGTTTGCAGTTTGCCAAAAGGGTGAACCAAAGGCCCGTACACACGATAAGAAAATCAGGAGTAAAATTTTGTCCAACGAACAATCTGTCAATTTTCTGATCGTTAATATGGTGCTTTTAATAGCCGATTACGAAATTTCGGATGTCAAAAACTGGATGTGCATGCTATTAAAAACATTTCGGACGTCAACACAACATCCAATTTTTGTTTAATTTGTAGTTTTCATCTGAATAAAATCGTAAGAGCAAGACTATGCATGCTCAGAAAAGAAAGAACACATAAGAAACAATTCAACACATTATATCTCTTCTGAAGTTGAATTCTGTCATAAGAGAATTCCGTATGTTGAGTAACCTCTTCAAATCTAAAAAAAAAAAAAAAATGTTTTTCACTTACCCTAAACCGCTGTTGCTAGGCAGTCTTCCTAATCTGCCTCTTCCTATTCTGCTGCGCTTCCTCCTCTTCGGTTAGCGGCCCCGTTGCCTTCTGGGACATGTGTGTGTCCCAGAAAACAATGGGGCCATTCACAAAGCGCTGCGTGACTCGCACATGCGCAGTAGGAAACAGGCAGTGAAGTCGCAAGGCTCCACTGCCTGTTTCCCTTTGCTAAGATGGAGGCGCCGTCAGCGGATGCGATGGACGGATCGGCCTCGGGGCGGCCAACATCGCAGGATCGCAGGATGATAAAAGTCAGCAGCTACAGTGTTTGAGAAATAACATTTGCAGCGATAGTAATTTACACTCATAATGTCACTACAATTATAATGTAAACACAATGTGGAAACTAGCAATATCAAAAGTCTGAGAAAATTTTTTTTTTAGCTTTTGGGTTTAGCACTCAATGGTGTCAGTGACAGCTGGCAGTCCAGCCTGCACGCACACATGGACCCACCAGAGTCACTGATCCTCTGTGTGGTCCTAAAATGGTTCTGGGATGAATAACCGCTATCCCAGTACCATTTTAAAATTGGGGCTTGGACTAAAGTGGTTAACAAAATGTAAAATGTTTTTGTTTGTCACAAAACAGAGAAAATGCTTTATGACCTCCCACACATGTACAAGGTATCCATATTAAAATATTTTACAATTAACACTTGCTTACTGGGCACTTAAACCCCCCTCCTGCCCAGACCAATTTTCAGTTTTCGGCGCTGACGCACTTTGAATGGCGGTCATACAACACTGTACCCAACTGAAATTTTTATAATTTTTTTCCCACAAATAGAGCTTTCTTTTGGTGGTATTTAATTACAGCTGGGGTTTTTATTTTTTGCTAAACAAACAAAAAAAAGATGGAAAAAATTAATAAATCATGTTTAATAGTTTGTTTATAAAATTTTGAAAACAGGTAATTTTTCTGCTTCATTGATATGCGTTGATGAGGCGGTACTGGTGGGCACTGATAGGCTGCAGTGGTGGGCACTAATAGGCTGCACTGATGGGCACTAATAGGCACAGTTAAGGCGGCACTGATAGGCACAGATAAGGTGGCACTGATGGGGACAGATAAGTCGGTACTGATGGGCACAGATAAGGCGGCACTGATGGCCACTGATAAGATGGCACTGATGGGCACGGATGGGTGGCACAGATGGGCACTGATAGGTACCACTGATAGATGGCACTGATGGGCACTGATAGGTGGCACTGATGGGCACTGGTAGGTGACACTGATGGGCACTTATAGGTGGCACTGATGTGCAGCACTGTTCAGGCACTGATTGTGGGCACTGATAGGTGGCACTGTGGGCACTGACAGGTGGCAATGTGGGCACTGACAGGTGGCACTGGTGGGCACTGACAGGTGGCGCTGGTGGGCACTGGTAGGCGGCACTTGTAGGGGGCACAGGTGGGCACTGAGGAGCTGGGGCACATCGCAGTGATCGGGACTAATGTCCCTCTCATTGCCGCTGGTGAAAAATAGCCGATTACCGGCTGTGTTGACATCACATGATCATCTGTCATTGGCTAACAGCTAACAGCTCGGGATCTACCCCTTACTTCGATCTGTGATCCAGCGAGTTTCATGACTCGCTGATCACAGAGCGCACCGTGCGCGCCCTTCAGGGGGCGCGTAGGCAGCTCGTGCATGGGACGACGTCAATAGACTTAGTCCCGGCAATGCAGGTCCGCGCTGTAGCCTTCATTCGGCTATAGCGCGGATCTCTAGTGGTTAATGTATGTCTTTCTAAGTGCATTGGTCTAAACCTTTTTGATCATTTAACATTTTCAGCACCAGACACTGGACAGAAAGCAACCCAAAAGAAAACATTTTATATATTGAAATGTATTATACCTTAGTTGTGGTGGTCACATTGGTTTCATTTTTTCAGGCTTTTTTCTTTATTTTTACCAGTAGTTCTGCAAAATACATTTCCTGTCCCAGGTTGGCTATGCTCACTCACTTCACTGTATCTATGGACGGAGTCATTGTTGTTGCTAGGCTGCTATGCTGATTTTTACTACTACCTTTCCTCCACTCTTCATCTCCATTACATTGGGAGACATTATTTTTCAGTTACAAACAATAATGGTTTCCCTGCGCTAAGGTCAGAAAAGTTGTGAATTTCCTGGAGCTGCTGGACACAAAAATATATCCCGGATATTAAGAACAAGAAAAACAGCGTTCAAACATAAAACCCTCTAAACCATATAACAACTTTAATGTGAACCCTCATAAATATATATAAACATCTTCCTAGTCATAATACATATGGAAAACTCTATAAATCATAATAATTCAAACCTCAGTGAATACTATTATTTCCAACCCAGTGATAATGCTTAATCATAAGATTCAAGCAGTACAGTGCACCTCCCTCTTCCCTTTGAAACCATAAATCCTGCACAAAAAAATGTACCGTATTTTCCGGCGTATAAGACGACCTTTTACACTTAAAACAACTGGCCAAAAATCCAGCGTCGTCTTATACGCCGGGTCAACTGCTGGGATGCCTGCTGGAGATGCGGTAATACTGTATGTATTACCGCTAACAGTATATTACAGCTAACAGTATATTTGTAATCTTAAATATCCTTTCTTCCAATACTGTATTTATGCTCCCTGCACTTCCTTCTGTGCCGCACACTCACCAATATTTATGGACTGCTTAATTTAATAAGCGGGTGTACAAAAGCTTTAACATATATCCAAGGTCTCATATTAATTAATTTCTCCTCTTGGCCACCACTCTCCAGGGCTACCTAAGACATGTATTTCTTTATTACACAAGGCACTCCAGATGGCAAAGATTCTCCTCTCCACTCCAAATGAATTGTATGAAAACATAGGGGGGAAATCCAAATAGTGTAATCCTGTTTATTATATCAAAAGAAACAAAACCCATGCATTTACAAAAGAAAATTAAACAGCTTTTAGTATACTCCCTTAAACTGTATATCTGGCCCTTAGAGTGCAAACATGCGTTCCGTGGCCAGAAGTGATGTAGAATAAGTGTCATATGTTAGTTCCACCCAACGCACTTTATCATTTAATTGGTCATCATCAGGGGCAGCCTAGGGAGGCTCACTGTAGTGTTGGGTTGTTATCACTAGGGTTGGGAATAATGTTATTCACTGAGGTTTGGAATATTATGATTTATAGAGTTTTCTGTGTGTTTTATGAATACAAGCACATCTATACAAATGTATGAGGGTTCACTCTAGAGTTGATGTATGATTTAGGTTTTACACTTGATTGTTTTGTAGTTTGCAGAAGGTAGCCAGTAAAACTGAAAACTGGTGGCATTGTTTGATATATCAGTTTAGTGCTCAGCACATTAACCACTTAAGCCCCGGACCAATTTGCAGCCAAAGGACCAGGCCCCTTTTTGCGATTCGGCACTGCGTCGCTTTAACTGACAATTGCGCGGTCTTGCGACGTGGCTCCCAAACAAAATTGACGTCCTTTTTTTCCCACAAATAGAGCTTTCTTTTGGTGGTATTTGATCGCCCCTGCGGTTTTTATTTTTTGCGCTATAAACAAAAATAGAGTGACAATTTTGAAAAAAATGCAATATTTTTTACTTTTTACTATAATAAATATCCTTAAAAAATATATAAAATTTTTTTTTTTTCCTCAGTTTAGGCCGATACGTATTCTTCTACATATTTTTTGGGAAAAAAAATCGCAATTAGCGATTATTGATTGGTTTGCGCAAAAGTTATAGCGTTTACAAAATTGGGGATAATTTTATAACATTTTTATTAATATTTTTTTTTTTACTAGTAATGGCAGAGATCAGCGATTTTTATTGTGACTGCGACATTATGGCGGACACATCTGACATTTTTGACACATTTTTGGGACCATTGTCATTTATACAGAAATCTTTGCTATTTAAATGCACTGATTCCTGTGTAAATGACACTGACAGTGAAGGAATTAACCACTAGGGGACGGGGAGGGGTTAAGTGTGTGTTTTTTTTTTCTGTAGGGGGGCGTGGCTTGCGTCTGACATCACTGATCGGCTTTCCCGATGACAGGGAACAGCCGATCAGTGTCAGTTGCGCTAGCACGGGGAGAGGTTTGTTTACACAGGCCTCTCCCCGTTCTTCAGCTCTGTGACCCGATCGCGGGACACCAGCGGCGATCGTGTCTGCTGGTCCCGTGGCCGCGGTCAAGGAGCTCAGGACCGGGTCACGAGCGCGCCGCCGGCGGCGCACGCGTGACCCACGGTTGGTCTCCTAAAGTGCCATGTACAGGTACGTGGTTGTGCCCAGCCGTGCCATTCTGCCATTGTATATCGGCGTGAGGTGGTCCTTAAGTGGTTAAAAGCTCACTTAAACTTTTATTTTCTGTACTTGCAGAAAATGTTATTGGCCTGACAAAAGAAAACCAGTGCAGCCAACACATCTACAACCTATATGCTAGTAAGCTTCAATATAGTATATCTCTTGTTTTGGGGTTTATATAGCCCTTAACCAGTTCCCGACCAGCTCACATGTATTTACGGAGGGCAGAATGGCTCCCCTGCATGAGGGGTTCCTTTAAGAGCCGACAGAGTTCCCCCCCGCTGCATGGTGGGGGACCCAATGCGCGTTCACGAGCACTAGCATGGTGTAAACACACAAATCCCTGTGCTATCAGAGGAGAGGAGACATTTAGTTTGTTCCTAGTAAGTAGGAACAGTGACTCAGTCCTATCCCCATACAGTTATAACACACTGAGGGAACACACATTTAACCCTTTGATTACCCCCTAGTGTTAACCCCTTCCCTACCAGTGTCATTTACACAGTAATCAGTACATTTTTATAGCACTGATTGCTGTATAAATGTCAATGGTCCCAAAAATGTGTCAAAAGTGTCCAATCTGTCAGTTGTAATGTTGCAATACCACTAAAAATTGCAGATCACCGCCATTACTAGTAAAAAAGAAAAAGATAATAATAATTATGCCATAAAAATGCCATAAATCTTTCCCATAGTTTGTAGATGCTATGACATTTGCGCAAACCAATCAATATACGCTTATTGCGATTTTCTTTTAGTCTAGATACATTTTTAGGAAAGAACAAATTTTAACCAACAATGAAAGTTACCATATTACTCCTTTTCTTTCTCCTTGCAAAAGTTCTCATCGCAGTTTTCTATAGCAATATTACATCTAATATATTACATCTAAAGTCTACAGAAAAAATAAATACAGCTGGTCAGCGTGTATCCACTGGTACATGACTTGTTTGTATTTACTCTACCATGTCTATGTGGACAATGTAATTGCAATGAGAAGCAACTGCAATAACACTGCCACTGCACTGCCAACAGGAACATTAACATGTAAGTTGCTTGGTTAACTTAATTATCAGGGGTTCACAAATTCCTAAAAATCTATTCAGGTTAAACAATTATGCCACGTACACACAAGCGTAATTTCCGTCTGAAAAATCTTGGATGGTTTTTACGACGGAATTCCGCTCTTGTTAGTCTTGCATACACACGGTCACACAAAAGTTCTCTGAACTTTCGACCATCAAGAACGCAGTGATGTACAACACTATGATGAGCCGAGAAAATTAAGTTCAATGCTTCCGAGCATGCGCCAAATTGTTTCCGAGCATGCGTGATTTTTTGCGCGTCCGAATTGCATACAGGCGATCGCATTTTCGGATAGTAACTTTTCCCGACCGAAAAATAGAGAACCTGCTCTCAATCTTTTGCTGGCTGGAATTCCGCCAGCAAAAGACAGATGGAACATACACACGGTCACATTTTCCGACAAAAAGCACTCATCTGAGTTTTGCTGGCAGCATTTCCGATCATGTGTACGCGGCATTAGACGTGATCTGCTATGTACATGTTCAGTTCAGATGTTTGTAATAACTGTATTCTATCCCAAGCAATCCACTAAAATATAAATATGGCCAAAGTTTGGATATTAAAATATTTAGATTTTCATAATAATCTTTAAAAAAAAAAAAAAATTCTATAACTGCACATATCTGGGTTTGGTTAGGGGAGTGTTTAGCTGCTGATTTCAAATCCTATTAAATTCAATGGGAGCTGAAACTTAGAAAGCAGTAGTAATGTCCATTTTCTTTGCTGATAGATAATAGATTTAAACCAAAGAGGTGCAGGATACTGCCATAGAGAACATGTCTAAATGCACAAAACTAAAAAAAAAATCCATTTGGTGTGGAGGTTTGAATAATGCTTAAAAAATATTTTTAAAACCTAATACAGCAAACGTGACTTAAATGCCAATCAGTGCCCATCAGTGCCCATCAGTGCTGCATATCAGTGCCCATCAGTGCCACCTTATCAGTGCAGCCTCATCAGTGCCTATTCATCAGTGCCCATCACTGCAGCTTATCAGTGCCCATCAATTTTGCCTCATCAGTGCACCCTCATCAGTGCAGCTTTATCAGTGCCCATAAGTGCAGCCTATCAGTGCCCATCAGTGCAGAATATATGTGCCCATAAGTACAGCCTCTTCAGCACACATTAGTGAAGAAGAAAACTCACTTATTTTGCAAAATTGTATAACAGAAACAAAGAAAGAGGTTTATTTTCCCAACATTTTCAGACTTTTTTCATTTCTTTAGCAAAGAATAAAAAAAACTGTGGTGATTAAATATCATCAAATGAAAGTGCTATCTTTCTTTAAAAAAATTTGAAATTTTCATATGAATACAGTGTTACATGACCGGGCAATAGCCATTCAAAGTGTGGCAGCGCTGAAAGTTGAAAATTGGCCTGGGCAGGAAGGGGGTAAAATTTTCTAATATTGAGGTGATTAAAGGCTTACATTAATTTATATAAAAAAGAGTAATGCAGTGCCAATGCAAACACTTCTTTATAGGTTTGTTGACAGAAGAATTAAGTTTCATGAATTACTGTAAAACTATAGTATTAGGTTGGTAAAGGGACCCTTGCTTTGGGGATATTCTTTGTTGTGCCCAAAGAGATTTGATATCTTGGTCTTTGTAGGTAAGAGATATGCTAATCAAGCAGTGAGCAGAGAAAAGCATTACCGTATATACGCGAGTATAAGCCGACCCGAATATAAGCCGAGGCACCTAATTTTACCACAAAAAACTGGGAAAACGTATTAACTCGAGTATAAGCCTAGGGTGAGAAATGCGCAGCTACTGTAAGTGGAAAACAATGCCCATTTGCAGCCTCACTGTGCCCATTTGCATGCCTCACTGTGCCCATTTGCAGGCATAGGTCCCTGAACTTCAAACTTGGTAGTTAAGTGTTCCTAAATGCCCCCTAGCTGCAGCCAAAATTTGCTGCTAATGGACACAGTTGACCAAATTTGGAGCCCCGTATCTCGGGGTCATTTGGTGCTAGGAACCCCAGGAATTTGGTGTGCAAACCCAGCGGAACTAGCACTACAACATATCCAAAGATGGGATTCCTAGCACCAAGTGGCCCCGAGATACAGGGCCCCATTCAGTTCGGAAAATGTCAAGCACTTTTCTGCAGCAGAGAATGACATTTTCTGAACTGACTTTGGGGCCCCGTATCTCATGCAAGATGTAGTGATAGTTCCACTGGGCTTGCACACCAAATTTGGGGTTCCTAGCACCAAGTGGCCCCGAGATAGGGGGCCCCAAAGTGATTGTTCATTGCTGCTGATTGCACAGTTAGTGTGTTATTAGCTGCTGCTGGGGATTAGTCTGGTGTGTGCGTACTGTTAGTACAGAATTGCAGTAGCACCAACCGCAGTGCTGTTAGCATTACACCCCAACAGCACCCATAGGACTTCTAGTGTGTTAGTGGCAGCACACAGAGAGCTCCTATATTTTCTTCTCAGCAGCACACATATACTACCTATTGTGTCAGCAGCACCCATAGGACTTCTAGTGTGTTAGTGGCAGCACACAGAGCTCCTATATTTTCTTGACAGCAGCACACATATTTTACCTATTGTGTCAGCAGCACCCATAGGACTTCTAGTGTGTTAGTGGCAGCACACAGAGCTCCTATATTTTCTTGACAGCAGCACACATATTTTACCTATTGTGTCAGCAGCACCCATAGGACTTCTAGTGTGTTAGTGGCAGCACACAGAGCTCCTATATTTTTCTTCTCAGCAGCACCCATAGGACTTCTAGTGTGTTAGTGGCAGCACACAGAGCTCCTATATTTTCTTGACAGCAGCACACATATTTTACCTATTGTGTCAGCAGCACCCATAGGACTTCTAGTGTGTTAGTGGCATCACACAGAGCTCCTATATTTTCTTCTCAGCAGCACCCATAGGACTTCTAGTGTGTTAGTGGCAGCACACAGAGCTCTATATTTTCTTCTCAGCAGCACCCATAGGACTTCTAGTGTGTTAGTGGCAGCACACAGAGCTCCTATATTTTCTTGACAGCAGCACACATATTTTACCTATTGTGTCAGCAGCACCCATAGGACTTCTAGTGTGTTAGTGGCATCACACAGAGCTCCTATATTTTCTTCTCAGCAGCACACATATACTACCTATTGTGTCAGCAGCACCCATAAGACTTTTAGTGTGTTAGTGGCAGCACACAGAGCTCCTATATTTTCTTCTCAGCAGCACCCATAGGACTTCTAGTGTGTTAGTGGCAGGCAGCACACAGAGCTCCTATATTTTCTTGACAGCAGCACACATATTTTACCTATTGTGTCAGCAGCACCCATAGGACATCTAGTGTGTTAGTGGCAGCACACAGAGCTCCTATATTTTCTTGACAGCAGCACACATATTTTACCTATTGTGTCAGCAGCACCCATAGGACTTCTAGTGTGTTAGTGGCATCACACAGAGCTCCTATATTTTCTTCTCAGCAGCACACATATACTACCTATTGTGTCAGCAGCACCCATAGGACTTCTAGTGTGTTAGTGGCAGCACACAGAGCTCCTATTTTTTCTTGACAGCAGCACACATATTTTACCTATTGTGTCAGCAGCACCCATAGGACTTCTAGTGTTAGTGGCAGCACACAGAGCTCCTATATTTTCTTCTCAGCAGCACACATATACTACCTATTGTGTCAGCAGCACCCATAGGACTTCTAGTGTGTTAGTGGCAGCACACAGAGCTCCTATATTTTCTTGACAGCAGCACACATATTTTACCTATTGTGTCAGCAGCACCCATATGACTTCTAGTGTGTTAGTGGCAGCACACAGAGCTCCTATATTTTCTTCTCAGCAGCACACGTATACTACCTATTGTGTCAGCAGCACCCATAGGACTTCTAGTGTGTTAGTGGCAGCACACAGAGCTCCTATATTTTCTTGACAGCAGCACACATATTTTACCTATTGTGTCAGCAGCACCCATAGGACTTCTAGTGTGTTAGTGGCATCACACAGAGCTCCTATATTTTCTTCTCAGCAGCACCCATAGGACTTCTAGTGTGTTAGTGGCAGCACACAGAGCTCCTATATTTCTTCTCAGCAGCACCCATAGGACTTCTAGTGTGTTAGTGGCAGCACACAGAGCTCCTATATTTTCTTCTCAGCAGCACCCATAGGACTTCTAGTGTGTTAGTGGCAGCACACAGAGCTCCTATATTTTCTTCTCAGCAGCACCCATAGGACTTCTAGTGTGTTAGTGGCAGGCAGCACACAGAGCTCCTATATTTTCTTGACAGCAGCACACATATTTTACCTATTGTGTCAGCAGCACCCATTGGACTTCTAGTGTGTTAGTGGCAGCACACAGAGCTCCTATATTTTCTTGACAGCAGCACACATATTTTACCTATTGTGTCAGCAGCACCCATAGGACTTCTAGTGTGTTAGTGGCATCACACAGAGCTCCTATATTTTCTTGACAGCAGCACACATATACTACCTATTGTGTCAGCAGCACCCATAGTACTTCTAGTGTGTTAGTGGCAGCACACAGAGCTCCTATATTTTCTTCTCAACAGCACCCATAGGACTTCTAGTGTGTTAGTGGCAGCACACAGAGCTCCTATATTTTCTTCTCAGCAGCACCATAGGACTTCTAGTGTGTTAGTGGCAGCAGCACACAGAGCTCCTATATTTTCTTGACAGCAGCACACATATTTTACCTATTGTGTCAGCAGCACCCATAGGACTTCTAGTGTGTTAGTGGCAGCACACAGAGCTCCTATATTTTCTTCTCAGCAGCACACATATACTACCTATTGTGTCAGCAGCACCCATAGGACTTCTAGTGTGTTAGTGGCAGCACACAGAGCTCCTATATTTTCTTGACAGCAGCACACATATTTTACCTATTGTGTCAGCAGCACCCATAGGACTTCTAGTGTGTTAGCGGCAGCACACAGAGCTCCTATATTTTCTTCTCAGCAGCACACATATACTACCTATTGTGTCAGCAGCACCCATAGGACTTCTAGTGTGTTAGTGGCAGCACACAGAGCTCCTATATTTTCTTGACAGCAGCACACATATTTTACCTATTGTGTCAGCAGCACCCATAGGACTTCTAGTGTGTTAGTGGCATCACACAGAGCTCCTATATTTTCTTCTCAGCAGCACCCATAGGACTTCTAGTGTGTTAGTGGCAGCACACAGAGCTCCTATATTTTCTTCTCAGCAGCACCCATAGGACTTCTAGTGTGTTAGTGGCAGCACACAGAGCTCCTATATTTTCTTCTCAGCAGCACCCATAGGACTTCTAGTGTGTTAGTGGCAGGCAGCACACAGAGCTCCTATATTTTCTTGACAGCAGCACACATATTTTACCTATTGTGTCAGCAGCACCCATTGGACGTCTAGTGTGTTAGTGGCAGCACACAGAGCTCCTATATTTTCTTGACAGCAGCACACATATTTTACCTATTGTGTCAGCAGCACCCATAGGACTTCTAGTGTGTTAGTGGCATCACACAGAGCTCCTATATTTTCTTGACAGCAGCACACATATACTACCTATTGTGTCAGCAGCACCCATAGTACTTCTAGTGTGTTAGTGGCAGCACACAGAGCTCCTATATTTTCTTCTCAACAGCACCCATAGGACTTCTAGTGTGTTAGTGGCAGCACACAGAGCTCCTATATTTTCTTCTCAGCAGCACCCATAGGACTTCTAGTGTGTTAGTGGCAGGCAGCACACAGAGCTCCTATATTTTCTTGACAGCAGCACACATATTTTACCTATTGTGTCAGCAGCACCCATAGGACTTCTAGTGTGTTAGTGGCAGCACACAGAGCTCCTATATTTTCTTCTCAGCAGCACACATATACTACCTATTGTGTCAGCAGCACCCATAGGACTTCTAGTGTGTTAGTGGCAGCACACAGAGCTCCTATATTTTCTTGACAGCAGCACACATATTTTACCTATTGTGTCAGCAGCACCCATAGGACTTCTAGTGTGTTAGCGGCAGCACACAGAGCTCCTATATTTTCTTCTCAGCAGCACACATATACTACCTATTGTGTCAGCAGCACCCATAGGACTTCTAGTGTGTTAGTGGCAGCACACAGAGCTCCTATATTTTCTTGACAGCAGCACACATATTTTACCTATTGTGTCAGCAGCACCCATAGGACTTCTAGTGTGTTAGTGGCATCACACAGAGCTCCTATATTTTCTTCTCAGCAGCACCCATAGGACTTCTAGTGTGTTAGTGGCAGCACACAGAGCTCCTATATTTTCTTCTCAGCAGCACCCATAGGACTTCTAGTGTGTTAGTGGCAGCACACAGAGCTCCTATATTTTCTTCTCAGCAGCACCCATAGGACTTCTAGTGTGTTAGTGGCAGGCAGCACACAGAGCTCCTATATTTTCTTGACAGCAGCACACATATTTTACTTATTGTGTCAGCAGCACCCATAGGACTTCTAGTGTGTTAGTGGCAGCACACAGAGCTCCTATATTTTCTTGACAGCAGCACACATATTTTACCTATTGTGTCAGCAGCACCCATAGGACTTCTAGTGTGTTAGTGGCATCACACAGAGCTCCTATATTTTCTTGACAGCAGCACACATATACTACCTATTGTGTCAGCAGCACCCATAGTACTTCTAGTGTGTTAGTGGCAGCACACAGAGCTCCTATATTTTCTTCTCAGCAGCACCCATAGGACTTCTAGTGTGTTAGTGGCAGCACACAGAGCTCCTATATTTTCTTCTCAGCAGCACCCATAGGACTTCTAGTGTGTTAGTGGCAGCACACAGAGCTCCTATATTTTCTTCTCAGCAGCACCCATAGGACTTCTAGTGTGTTAGTGTCAGCACACAGAGCTCCTATATTTTCTTGACAGCAGCACACATATACTACCTATTGTGCCAGCAGCACCCATAGGATTTCTAGTGTGTTAGTGGCAGCACACAGAGCTCCTATATTTTCTTCTCAGCAGCACACATATACTACCTATTGTGTCAGCAGCACCCATAGGACTTATAGTGTGTTTGTGGCAGCACACATAGCTCCTATATTTTCTTGTCAGCAGCACACATAGTACCTATAGTGTGTTAGTGTCAGCACCCATAGGACCTACAGTGTGTTGTGAGCACACATAGGAGCTCTATTTTTTATACTATATACACTACCGACTACAATGACTGGAAGACCGCCAAGGATAGGCAGAGCGTGCCGAGGCAAGAACACAGGGCAGGCAGGCTCTGTTTCTAGAGACAACAGTGCTGGCCGTGGACGTTGTCGTGCATCGTCATCAGCACGTGGCCATGGGACACGCTTGTCTTTGTTTTTGGCAGCTGGACATGTGGAGCCGCATCATGCCGAAGGCTTGGTAGAATGGATGACCAAGCCCTCCTCATCCTCCTCATCCTCTCTCACCCAGGCTGAGGGTACTGGCAGAGCAGCTGCCAACGCGTACTCAATGGCATCATCAGCCACCCCTTCCCTAGACCCACCATGTCCTCCTGAGGAGTCCCCCGAACTGTTTTAGCACAGTGTTGGGTACATGCTCCAGGAGGATGCCCAATGATTCGAAGGCTCGGATGATGATACCCAGCTTGAGGAAGGCAGTAGTGTGCGCGCAGAGAGAGGGGATGCTGAAGGACAGCAATCTGGCAGTACTGTTCCACCAGCTGCAGCTTACTGCCAGGTTTGCTCTAGTGGTGAAGAGGGAGGGGATGATGAGGTCACTGACTCCACGTGGGTGCCTGAAGGGAGAGAGGAGGAGGAGGAGGAGGAGGAGGAGGAGGATGCGGCGTCACATGTCCAATGAGGCAGGATGCCCCCTGGAGGCCAGCTAGAGGCCAGCACAGCAACTGTACAACACCGCAGAGCTCCGCCTGTGCAGGGCGCTGCCTCTGCACGTTATCACAAAAGTTCTTTGGTGTGGGCCTTTTTTGAGACGAGTGCATCAGATCGCACCACTGCTATTTGCAATATTTGTCTCAAGCGTATCTCGCGTGGCCAAAACATCAGCCGCTTGGGCACCACAAGCATGAGCAGACATATGTCGACCTGCCATGCAGCTCGTTGGCAAGCACACATAAAAGACCCACACCAAAGAACAAAGCGGACCTCTCCTTGCTCCTCATCAGTTGGGATCTCCATCCCCACTATATCTTCAGTCCTCTCTGAAAGCTGCTCTGAGAGGACTGAAGGTGTATAATTAGGTGTGTCACAACCAAGTACTTGCAGTACACCAACGTCCGATTGTAGCAGGCAAATTTCCCTGCCCCAGCTGCTGGACCGTCGACAGAAGTATACTCCCAGCCATCCACATGCCCAGCGGTTGAATGCTAGCTTGGCTAAATTGCTAGCACTTCAACTGCTGCCTTTTCAGTTGGTAGACTCGGCCCCCTTCCGTGAGTTTGTTCAATGTGCGGTTCCTCAGTGGCAGGTTCCCAAACGCCACTTTTTCTCACGGAAGGCGATTCCGTCTCTCTACCGGCATGTGGAAGGCAATGTCCATGCCTCGCTGGTCAGGGCGGTCAGCGGTAAGGTGCATATTACCGCTGACTCATGGTCCAGCAGGCATGGACAGGGACGTTATCTTTCTTTCACGGCCCATTGGGTCACTCTATTGGCAGCTGGGAGGGATGCAGGACAAGGTGCAGTAGTGTTGGAGGTTGTTCCGCCACAACGCCTCCAAAATGCTACTACTGGTTGTGACACACCTCTCTCCTCCACTCCCTCCTCTTCTTCTTCCTCCATGTCCTCTTCGAGTGCTCTGTCCTCGGAACCAGCGGTGCTCCGTAGGCGTACAAGGGGCTACGCGAGTACGCAGGTAAAAAGATGCCATGCCGTGCTTGCGCTGGTGTGTTTGGGGGACAGGAGCCACACTGGGGCAGAGGTTCTAGCAGCTCTGCAGGGGCAGGCCGAGAGGTGGTTGACGCCACGCCAGCTTAAGCCAGGAATGGTCGTTTCTGACAATGGCACCAACCTCCTCTCCGCCCTGCGACAGGGGCAGCTCACCCATGTGCCCTGTATGGCTCACGTCCTCAACCTGTTGGTGCAGCGGTTCTTGGGCAGGTACCCAGGCTTACAGGATGTCCTGAGGCAGGCCAGGAAAGTCTGTGTGCATTTCCGCCGATCTTATAATGCCAGTGCTCGGCTGACTGAGCTGCAAAAGGAGCTGAACCTGCCCAAGAACCGCCTAATATGTGACATGCCCACCAGGTGGAACTCAACGTTGGCCATGCTACAGCGACTGCACACGCAGCAGAGGGCCATCAATGAGTACCTTTGCGACTACAGCACCAGGACAGGGGAGCTTGGCTTTTTTTCCCCACGCCAGTGGAGCATGATCAGGGATGCATGCACTGTCCTCTCACCATTTGAGGAGGCCACGAGGATGGTGAGCAGTGACAGTGCATGCATCAGTGACACTGTACCTCTTGTCCACCTGTTGGAGCATACGCTGCGTGGGATAATGGACAGGGCACTTGAGGCAGAACAGAGGCAGGAAGAGGAGGACTTCCTTGCCTCTCAAGGCCCCCTTTATCCAGACAGTGTTCCTTCTGTCCCACCCATCACACAGGAAGAGGAGGAGGAGGAGGAGGAGAAGGAGGAGGATTGTGTGAGCATGGAGGTGGAGCCTGGCACTCAGCATCAGCAGCAGTTTTTTAGGGATGATGTACAGTCCCAACAATCCAGTGGACTTGTACGTGGCTGGGAGGAGGTGGCTGGCGATCATGTCATCCTCAGTGACCCAGAAGACTCCGGACCGAATGCATCAGCTAACCTACGTAGCACGGCCTTCCTGATCCTGCAAAGCCTGCGGAAGGATCCTCGTGTTCTTCGGATCAAGGAGAGGGACCATTACTGGCTGGCCACCCTCCTTGATCCACGGTACAAGGGTAAGGTTGCGGACCTTATCTTACCGTCGCAGAGGGAGCAGAGGATGAGACATCTCAGGGAGGCCTTGCAGAAAGGTCTGTGCAACGCGTTCCCAGAAACTGGGAGGTTACAAACTCCTGGTCCTGGACGACGAGTTACTGAGGCTTCGGTCAGTAGCAGAAGGAGCGGTGGGGAAGGTGGACGTCTGACGCGTTCAGACAATTTTTTAGTCCGCAGCCCCAAGGTATGATCGGTTCCAGCAACCATCGCCAGCGTCTGATATACATGGTGCAGGAATACCTAGGGGCAAGGTCAGACTTGGACACCTTTCCCACAGAAAATCCTCTGGCTTACTGGGTCCTGAGGATGGATCACTGGCCAGAGCTTGCACAGTATGCAATTGAGCTACTGGCCTGTCCTGCATCCAGCGTTCTTTCCGAACGCACATTCAGTGCTGCTGGAGGATTTGTCACCGATCATAGGGTGCGCCTGTCCACCGACTCGGTTGATCGACTGACCTTCATAAAAATGAATCAGTCTTGGATCACCACCAGCTACCAGGCACCTGAAGCGTATATAACTGAATAATTTATAATGTCACATCCCTTCAAGACTGCCTATGCTGATGCTGAGTGACTTTCCTGTTATGTTCACTGACTATCCTCTTCCTCCTCCTCAGTGATCCATGCCACCACACCAATGCCTAAGGCACAATTTTTCAGCCCCTGTATAACAGGGGCGTGTACTTACAATTTTTTTTAAAAATGCTTCGCAACAGGTGTGACTGCTGTGCTCCAAGTACAGTATCTGTGAGGGGTTGCAGTGTTGTGGCACCAGCACCAGTGCCTAAGGCACAATTTTTCAGCCCCTGTTGGGGCGTGTAATTTCAATTTTTAGGCAATGCTTTGCAACAGGTCTCATTGCTGTGCTCAGAGTACAGTATCTGTGAGGGGTTGCAGTGTTGTGGCACCAGCACCAATGCCTAAGGCACAATTTTTCAGCCCCTGTATAACAGGGGCGTGTAATTACAATTTTTTAAAAAGATGCTTCGCAACAGGTGTGACTGCTGTGCTTCAAGTACAGTATCTGTGAGGGGTTGCAGTGTTGTGGCACCAGCACCAGTGCCTAAGGCACAATTTTTCAGCCCCTGTTGGGGCGTGTAATTACAATTTTTAGGCAATGCTTTGCAACAGGTCTCATTGCTGTGCTAAGAGTACAGTATCTGTGAGGGGTTGCAGTGTTGTGGCACCAGCACCAATGCCTAAGGCACAATTTTTCAGCCCCTGTTTAACAGGGGCGTGTAATTACAAATCTTGATCTAATAGTTCACAGCAGGGCCCATTCCTGCGCACCACCAAGAGTAACTATGAGGGCGTACAGTCATGTGGCAACACCGTCCACCACCACCACCACCAATGCCTAAGGCCCAATTTTTCTGCCCTGTTCAACAGGGGCATGCAATTACAAATCTTGATCTAATAGTTCACAGCAGGGCCCATTCCTGCACCCACCAAGAGTAACTGTGAGGGCTTACAGTCATGTGGCAACACCGTCCACCTCTACCACCACCACCAAAGGCCCAATTTTTCTGCCCTGTTCAACAGGTGCATGCAATTACAAATCTTGATCTAATAACTTACAGCTGGGCCCATTCCTGCACCCACCAAGAGTAACTGTGAGGGCTTACAGTCTTGTGGCAACACCGTCCACCACCACCACCACCACCAAAGGCCCAATTTTTCTGCCCTGTTCAACAGGTGCATGCAAGTACAAATCTTGATCTATTAACTCACAGCAGGGCCCATTCCTGTGCCCACCAGTCTTGTGGCTACACCAACATCTAATAGGGCAAATTTCTGCAGAGTACAGTGGTGTGAAAAAGTGTTTGCCCCCTTCCTCATTTCCTGTTCCTTTGCATGTTTGTCACACTTAAGTGTTTCGGAACATCAAACCAATTTAAACAATAGTCAAGGACAACACAAGTAAACACAAAATGCAATTTGTAAATGAAGGTGTTTATTATTAAAGGTGAAAAAAATCCAAACCATCATGGCCCTGTGTGAAAAAGTGATTGCCCCCTAAACCTAATAACTGGTTGGGCCACCCTTAGCAGCAACAACTGCAACCAAGCGTTTGCGATAACGTGCAATGAGGCTTTTACAGCGTCCTGGAGGAATTTTGGCCCACTCATCTTTGCAGAATTGTCCTAATTCAGTTACATTAGAGGGTTTTCGAGCATGAACGGCCTTTTTAAGGTCATACCACAACATCTCAATAGGATTCAGGTCAGCACTTTGGCTAGGCCACTCCAAAGTCTTCATTTTGTTTTTCTTCAGCCATTCGGTGGTGGACTTGCTGGTGTGTTTAGGATCATTGTCCTGCTGCAGAACCCAAGTTCGTTTCAGCTTGAGTACACAAACAGATGGTCGGACATTCTCCTTCAGGATCTCTTGGTAGACAGCAGAATTCATAGTTCCTTTTATCACAGCAAGTCTTCCAGGTCCTGAAGCAGCAAAACAGCCCCAGACCATCACACTACCACCACCATATTTTACTGTTGGTATAATGTTCTTTTTCTGAAATGCAGTGTTCCTTCTACGCCAGATATACTTGGACACACACCTTCCAAAGAGTTCCACTTTTGTCTCATCGGTCCACAGAATGTTGTCCCAAAAGTCTTGGGGATCATCAAGATGTGTTGTGGAGAAATTGAGACGAGCTTTGATGTTCTTTTTGCTCAGCAGTGGTTTTCTCCTTGGAACTCTGCCATGCAGGCCATTTTTGCCCAGTCTTTTCCTGATGGTGGAGGCATGAGCGCTGACCTTAACTGAGGCAAGTGAGGCCTGCCGTTCCTTGTACGTTGTTGTGGGGTCTTTTGTGACCTCTTGGATGAGTCGTCGCTGCGCTCTTGGGGTAATTTTGGGCGGCCGGCCACTCCTGGGAAGGTTCACCACTGTTCCATGTCTTCGCCATTTGTGGATAATGGCTCTCACTGTGGTTCGCTGGATTCCCAAAGCTTTGGAAATGGCTTTATAACCCTTTCCAGACTGATAGATCTCAATTACTTTCTTTCTCAATTGTTCCTGAATTTCTTTGGGTCTCGGCATGATGTGTAGCTTTTAAGGATCTTCTGGTGGACCTTACTGTGTCAAGCAGCTCCTATTTAAGTGATGCCTTGATTGTGAACAGGTGTGGCAATAATCAGGCCTGGGTGTGGCTAGAGAAATTGAACTCAGGTGTGGACAACCACAGTTATAGTATGTTTTAACAAGGGGGGCAATCACTTTTTCACACAGGGCCATGATGGTATGGATTTTTTTTCACCTTTAATAATAAACACCTTCATTTACAAATTGCATTTTGTGTTTACTTGTGTTGTCCTTGACTATTGTTTAAATTGGTTTGATGTTCCGAAAGTGTGACAAACATGCAAAGGAACAGGAAATGAGGAAGGGGGCAAACACTTTTTCACACCACTGTATATACGGCAGGCCCCTACTTTCAAACATCCAACTTACAAACGACTCCTACTTGCAAACGGAAAGAGAAAACAGGAAGTGAGAGGAAATCTACCCCTAGGAAGGGAAATTCGATCCTGTTAGATTTAATTTGGGAAAAAGGTATCTCCTCTCTACTGATGCTTTATCACCAATCCTTGTTTCAATTAAAACCCCGCTTTTCCAAAAACATTTGTCATTGGGACGGAAAGTGAGGTGAAATGTTCTGAACAGATGTGCAAAGACAACAAATGTTACAGGGGTGATAACCCCTCCCTATGTTCTCCAAAAAGCTTAAAAATAGATTTTTTTGGGATGGAGCTACACTTCATAATGTACCTGTTCAGATTCTACTTAAGAACAAACCTACAGTCCGTGTCTTGTTTGCACCACCTATATACTGCTGTTCAGAGTATATAGGGTTGTAGGTATAGGGTTTTATTTTGGGTGCGGGGTCCCCCATAATATCCATACAAGACCCAAAGGGGCTGGGGTGGGGGGGGGGTGATGGGGTAGCCATGCCATTTTTCTCAAGGATTTTCAGCCATATGGCGGCCAGGACAAGACATGACATTAAAGCCGCAAGTGGTTTTAAATGGCTTATTTTTTTCCTTTACAAATGTCATTTTGTGCAGGGACAGTTCTAAACACGGGAAACACATGCCACTTCACAGGCATACTTTAGACACCCCCCAGGTACCATATTTAAAGGAATTTTTTTTTTCACTTAATGCATCATTAAAATGACTGCTCCCGAAAAAAAACGTTAGTTTTTAAAAGTTCTTTTTGCATTGATATATGTCCCCTGGGGCAGGACCCGGGTCCCCAAACCTGTTTTATGACATTAACATGCATATTGGCCGTTGTAATTAGCAATTTTGATTTCGAATGTTCGCGTCCATTATAATGAATAGGGTTCGAAAATTTGCGCAAACTTTCGGTCCGTTCGAAGGTTCTGGTGCGAACCGAACCCGGGGGTGTTCGGCTCATCCCTAATATCTACATACATCTTGAAAAACAAAAATCTCCTGCTACTCTGGGACTTTAACCTCTGGGCAAACTCCTCTCAGGACTCCATCGCTACCGCTTGCATCAACCAACTGGAAACACTAGGCCTGCAGCAAATGATAAATGCTCCCACGCATGCTTCGGGCCATACCCTCGACCTCATCTTCAAACAAAATATGGATATTAACACACTTGATAACATGCCATTTCCTTGGACTTACCACCATGTGATCAAATTCAAAATAGACATCACTTACCAAATACCAACACACTCAACGACAATACACTGGACAAGATCACAGAAGATACTATACTCGCAACTCTTCAAAACACTATCAAATACACTATCCAACAAAATAGCGGTGTTAACCCAAAACTACTCAACTGAAGACACACTCAACTCCCTTAACACATCATTATTACAGACAGCAGACATAGTCGCACCAATACGCAGAGCACCCACCCGCAAAAACAATTCAGGCTGGTTCAATGACTCTCTTACATCACTGAAACAAGAACACAGAAGAGCTGAAGGAGCATGGAGAAGGAACCCAACAATGGAAAACCACACAAATTAAAAATCGCTCACCACAAGATACCACAAAGCCCTCTTTATAGCAAAAAAAGAACATTTCTCCAAAACCATCTCAAAAGCCATAAACAGACTATGAACCCCACCTGTTTAGAGTCTCCAACAAACTAAACACAAGAATTCTGCAATGAGTTACCTGATTTTTTCATTGAAAAAATTGCAACCATTCGGGAAATAATTCAGCAGAACATAGCAAGTAACCCCACTCGGCCAGAACAAGAAGAAAAAAAACACACAAAGTTTCTACAACCACCAAGATTTATAGTAGGTGCCTGCGATATTGTGTCAATCTCGCCGCTTTTATCCAGGACACCCTTCGAGCCCCGTCGTGGGAGTCCGCCGGATAGTCCGATCGTGTGTACGCGACATAAGCCTCTCTTCTGTTACAAATGAATGGTGTCCATCTGCCCCTAAAATGTATTGACTAGAGTCGAGCGGACACCTGGATGTTTGGGTTCGGCGGGTTCGGCCGAACTTCGGAAAAAAGTCCGAACTTGACCCCGAACTTGACCCCGAACTCCGAACCCCATTGAAGTCAATGGGACCCGGACTTTTGAACACTAAAATGGCTGTAAACAATGGAAAGGGCTAGAGGGCTGCAAATGGCAACAAAATGTTGTTAAGAGCATGGCAAGTGATCTGCAAACAAATGTTGATAGGGAAATAACTTAAAATAACATAAAAAAATAAAAAATAAAAATAAATTGCTGGAGGCCCCCTTCTCAGCAGAAGAGGTACAGGAAGTCATTAAGAACCTCAGAAACTCAACGGCATGATGCCGCACATATGGTGGGAATACCCCAGAATACGCACTTTCTGAAAAAAATTATTAACTTTCATCAGGAGACTGGGTGGGAGACAATGTGAAGGAACCGGAGGCACTGTCAGCAACCCAATCTACTATCGCCTGTACTTGTCCTGGCCTCAACATTCGTACAGCCTCATTAGGCGCGCCAAAATACCGCTGCAGGCTCTGTCGCCTACTCGCACCTGAGGAAGGTGTTTCACTAGTGCTTCTCGGCCTTTTGGCTAAGATCAAGTGTAGTATCTGTTCTTATCAGTTGCCAGGAGGTGGCGCTTGCTTCCGTCCCTGTTCTACGGCGAGGTGGAGCAGGGGTGGTGGTTGCTGTCTAGGGGACGGACGCTCCGCTTTTGCACCCTGCTCCCTCTTCTGCTGTTCTGGTGGCTCTGTGCGACCACCACCTCTTCCTCTGAACTACACTGGTCACCTGCATGACGTTGATTCCATGTGGGGTCAAGGACCTCATCGTCCTCCACATCATCTTCCACCCAGTCTTCACCCCTGCCCTCCTTGTCGGTCTGCACAATGGCGAAAGCAGCAGCAGTTGGCACCTGTGTTTCGTCATCATCCGAGATGTGCTGCGATGGTCCTCCCATGTACTCATCATGAAACATAAGTGGTTGGGCATCAGTGCACACAATCTCTTCCACTTCTGGGGCAGGGCTAGGTGGATGGCCCTGGGAAACCCTGCTAACAGAGTCATCAAAAAGCAGAAGAGACTGCTGCATGATTTGGGGCTCAGACTGATTGGCTGATTTGCAAGGGGGTGAGGTGAAAGACTGATGGACATCGGCTGCAGGTGCCAACTCTGAACTTTCATCAGGAGACTGGGTGGGAGACAATGTGAAGGAACCGGAGGCACTGTCAGCAACCCAATCTACTATCGCCTGTACTTGTCCTGGCCTCAACATTCGTACAGCCTCATTAGGCGTGCCAAAATACCGCTGCAGGCTCTGTCGCCTACTCGCGCCTGAGGAAGGTGTTTCACTAGTGCGTGTAGCTGGCACAGATCGACCACGTCCTCTCCCTGCAACAGTAGCGCCACCAGCAGCACCACGACCTGGGCCACGTCCCCTTTTTGATGATCTCCTCATATTTTCAAAATTTATAATCTCGCCCTAAATGGGTGTTTTTGTCTATAGCAGAATACACGTACAGTGTCTAAAGCGTTTATGAACACGCAGAAAATGCTATTGTGAAAAAAAAAACACTGCAAAATTAAAATTTTTTGCAATGTTTTTCCAATATCAGAATACACGGATAATGTCTAAAGCGTTTATGAAAACGCAGAAAATGCTATTGGGAAGAAAAAAAACACTGCACAATTAAAATTTTTTGCAATGTTTTTCCAATATCAGAATACACGGATAGTGTCTAAAGCGTTTATGAAAACGCAGAAAATGCTATTGGGAAGTAAAAAAACACAGCAAAATTAAATTTTTTTTGTAATGTTTTTCCAATATCAGAATACACGGATAGTGTCTACAGCGTGTATGTATGACCACGCAGAAAATGCTATTGGGAAAAAAAAACACAGCAAAATTTTATTTTTTTGCAATGTTTTTCCAATATCAGAATACACGGAGAGTGTCTACAGCGTGTATGTATGAACACGCAGAAAATGCTATTGGAAAAAAAAAACACAGCAAAATTAAATTTTTTTGCAATGTTTTTTCCAATATCAGAATACACGGATAGTGTCTAAAGCGTTTATGAAAACGCAGAAAATGCTATTGGGAAGAAAAAAAACACAGCAAAATTAAATTTTTTTGCAATGTTTTTCCAATGTCAGAATACACGGATAGTGTCTACAGCGTGTATGTATGAACACACAGATAATGCTATTGGGTAAAAAAAACACAGCAAAATTAAAATTTTTTGCAATGTTTTTCCAATATCAGAATACACGGACAGTATCTAAAGCGTTTATGAAAACGCAGAAAATGCTATTGGGAAAAAAAAACACAGCAAAATTAAATTTTTTTGCAATGTTTTTCCAATATCAGAATACACGGATAGTGTCTAAAGCGTTTATGAAAACGCAGAAAATGCTATTGGGAAGAAAAAAAACACCGCAAAATTAAATTTCCTGATGCCAACATGGCAGCATACTAGTGATAGAGCTCCGCCTCTTGACCACTCCCTCAGGACCAGTGAATAGCATAAATATAAGGCCTAGTTAGGCCCCACCCCACTCTTCTTTTTTTCCTCATACCTCAACGCATCAGTGAAGAGTAAGCAGTACTATGTCCCCCCCTCTGCCTCTGTGCAGCATCCGGCTGGGTTCAAGCCAGTCCCAGCGCTCGGGCTGCTAACATGCGCTAAAAAGCCTGGGAATCCCTTCTGTGGGTCTTATTGGGGCCCCTGCAGTGTTTCCTCTTTAGGAACGAAATCTGCTTTTAAAATTGATAACTGCAGCACTTGTGGAATATGGGGGGCCAGCTATGCTTTATCTCTCTCTTAACCCCTTGTGTCTCCTTCATGTCCTTCATTACCTTTCCCATTCCCTGCTGTCCTCGGCAGGTGTTGCATGTGTGTGTATGGGTATGTATGTATGTATATGTGATATGGGTGTGTGTATATGTATGTACACGTTTAAAAAAAAAAAAAAAAAAAATTGTATGTGGATGTGTGGGTATGCATATGTGTGGGGGTGTATGTAAATACATGTATGTATTGTAGGGGATCAGAGGGGTGAAAGGCTAGTTCAGTAAAACTGGCCTTTCTTTTTCCACAATTGTCCCTATCAGGTCATCTAAATAAACCCTTTGTCATTCCAGTTGGGAATCATCAAGGGAAAGAGGTTACTACCTGGATCCTAGCAGGCTTGGTTGTGTATAGGATAGAGGTCACGAGCTTCCGTCAGTGGCGCCAGAGCGGTTAAAGCCTCATAGGCAACACATTCAAGAGAATCTATGGTGTCCATCTGTACAGGGGTACATGGTCGCTCCAACATTCCTACTCAAACTTGACGGAATAGACCTGGGAGCCTTGTCATTAGGGATGGGCCCGGTGCTCGATGCGAACCCATGTTCGCATCGAGCACCGGGTGTTCGCTCGCTCGGCGAGCCCAGAACTATTTTGGCCGCTCGCATCACGTTCGTGTGATGCGAGCGGCCCCGCAATGCATTGCGGCCGGCGCGGCCGGCGCAGTGCATTGCTGGCTGATGATTGGCCAAGCATGCACTGTGACCCTGCATGCTTGGCCAATCACAGCGACGGAAACTCGAAGAGCCATAATTGGCTACAGGCAGGACGCCTGTAGCCAATTACAGCTCAGGGGCTTTAGTACACGCCCCCTCTTATAAAAGGCCGCCACGCCGTCGGCGCCGGTCACATGCTGTTCCGGCGTAGAGAGAGCAGGATCGTTCGGTGTCACTCTGCTAGATTTAGTTAGAGAGATTTAGTTAGAGAGATTTAGTTAGAGAAATTTAATTAGATAGATTCATTTAGAAAGATTCATTGTAGTAGTGTGGGCTTGTAGTGTGTTCGTGGCAGGCAGGCACTGGCAGCAAACAGAGCTCCTATATTTTGTTCCCAGAGGCACCTATAGGACTTGTAGTGTGTTCGTGGCAGGCAGGCAGTGGCAGCAAACAGAGCTCCTATATTTTGTTCCCAGAAGCACCTATAGGACTTGTAGTGTGTTCGTGGCAGGCAGGCACTGGCAGCAAACAGAGCTCCTATATTTTGTTCCCAGAAGCACCTATAGGACTTGAAGTGTGTTAGTCCCATCACACAGAGCTATATTTTCTTCCCAGAAGCACCTATAGGACTTGAAGTGTGTTAGTCCCATCACACAGAGATCATATATTTTGTTCCCAGAAGCACCTATAGGACTTGTAGTGTGTTAGTCCCATCACACAGAGATCATATATTTTGTTCCCAGAAGCACCTATAGGACTTGTAGTGTGTTAGTCCCATCACACAGAGCTATATTTTGTTCCCAGAAGCACCTATAGGACTTGAAGTGTGTTAGTCCCATCACACAGAGCTATATTTTCTTCCCAGAAGCACCTATAGGACTTGTAGTGTGTTAGTCCCATCACACAGAGATCATATATTTTGTTCCCAGAAGCACCTATAGGACTTGAAGTGTGTTAGTCCCATCACACAGAGCTATATTTTCTTCCCAGAAGCACCCATAGGACTTGTAGTGTGTTAGTCCCATCACACAGAGATCATATATTTTGTTCCCAGAAGCACCTATAGGACTTGATGTGTGTTAGTCCCCATCACACAGAGCTATATTTTGTTCCCAGAAGCACCTATAGGACTTGAAGTGTGTTAGTCCCATCACACAGAGATCATATATTTTGTTCCCAGAAGCACCTATAGGACTTGAAGTGTGTTAGTCCCATCACACAGAGCTATATTTTCTTCCCAGAAGCACCCATAGGACTTGTAGTGTGTTAGTCCCATCACACAGAGATCATATATTTTGTTCCCAGAAGCACCTATAGGACTTGAAGTGTGTTAGTCCCATCACACAGAGCTATATTTTGTTCCCAGAAGCACCTATAGGACTTGAAGTGTGTTAGTCCCATCACACAGAGCTATATTTTGTTCCCAGAAGCACCTATAGGACTTGAAGTGTGTTAGTCCCATCACACAGAGATCCTATATTTTGTTCCCAGAAGCACCTATAGGACTTGAAGTGTGTTAGTCCCATCACACAGAGCTATATTTTGTTCCCAGAAGCACCTATAGGACTTGAAGTGTGTTAGTCCCATCACACAGAGCTATATTTTCTTCCCAGAAGCACCTATAGGACTTGAAGTGTGTTAGTCCCATCACACAGAGATCATATATTTTGTTCCCAGAAGCACCTATAGGACTTGTAGTGTGTTAGTCCCATCACACAGAGATCATATATTTTGTTCCCAGAAGCACCTATAGGACTTGTAGTGTGTTAGTCCCATCACACAGAGCTATATTTTGTTCCCAGAAGCACCTATAGGACTTGAAGTGTGTTAGTCCCATCACACAGAGCTATATTTTCTTCCCAGAAGCACCTATAGGACTTGAAGTGTGTTAGTCCCATCACACAGAGATCCTATATTTTGTTCCCAGAAGCACCTATAGGACTTGAAGTGTGTTAGTCCCATCACACAGAGATCCTATATTTTGTTCCCAGAAGCACCTATAGGACTTGAAGTGTGTTAGTCCCATCACACAGAGCTATATTTTCTTCCCAGAAGCACCTATAGGACTTGAAGTGTGTTAGTCCCATCACACAGAGATCCTATATTTTGTTCCCAGAAGCACCTATAGGACTTGAAGTGTGTTAGTCCCATCACACAGAGATCCTATATTTTGTTCCCAGAAGCACCTATAGGACTTGAAGTGTGTTAGTCCCATCACACAGAGCTATATTTTCTTCCCAGAAGCACCCATAGGACTTGTAGTGTGTTAGTCCCATCACACAGAGATCATATATTTTGTTCCCAGAAGCACCTATAGGACTTGAAGTGTGTTAGTCCCATCACACAGAGCTATATTTTGTTCCCAGAAGCACCTATAGGACTTGAAGTGTGTTAGTCCCATCACACAGAGCTATATTTTCTTCCCAGAAGCACCCATATGACTTGTAGTGTGTTAGTCCCATCACACAGAGATCATATATTTTGTTCCCAGAAGCACCTATAGGACTTGAAGTGTGTTAGTCCCATCACACAGAGCTATATTTTGTTCCCAGAAGCACCTATAGGACTTGAAGTGTGTTAGTCCCATCACACAGAGCTATATTTTGTTCCCAGAAGCACCTATAGGACTTGAAGTGTGTTAGTCCCATCACACAGAGATCCTATATTTTGTTCCCAGAAGCACCTATAGGACTTGAAGTGTGTTAGTCCCATCACACAGAGCTATATTTTGTTCCCAGAAGCACCTATAGGACTTGAAGTGTGTTAGTCCCATCACACAGAGCTATATTTTCTTCCCAGAAGCACCTATAGGACTTGAAGTGTGTTAGTCCCATCACACAGAGATCCTATATTTTGTTCCCAGAAGCACCTATAGGACTTGAAGTGTGTTAGTCCCATCACACAGAGATCCTATATTTTGTTCCCAGAAGCACCTATAGGACTTGAAGTGTGTTAGTCCCATCACACAGAGCTATATTTTCTTCCCAGAAGCACCTATAGGACTTGAAGTGTGTTAGTCCCATCACACAGAGATCCTATATTTTGTTCCCAGAAGCACCTATAGGACTTGAAGTGTGTTAGTCCCATCACACAGAGCTATATTTTCTTCCCAGAAGCACCTATAGGACTTGAAGTGTGTTAGTCCCATCACACAGAGATCATATATTTTGTTCCCAGAAGCACCCATAGGACTTGAAGTGTGTTAGTCCCATCACACAGAGCTATATTTTCTTCCCAGAAGCACCCATAGGACTTGAAGTGTGTTAGTCCCATCACATAGAGATCCTATATTTTGTTCCCAGAAGCACCTATAGGACTTGAAGTGTGTTAGTCCCATCACACAGAGATCCTATATTTTGTTCCCAGAAGCACCTATAGGACTTGAAGTGTGTTAGTCCCATCACACAGAGCTATATTTTGTTCCCAGAAGCACCTATAGGACTTGAAGTGTGTTAGTCCCATCACACAGAGCTATATTTTGTTCCCAGAAGCAACTATAGGACTTGAAGTGTGTTAGTCCCATCACACAGAGATCCTATATTTTCTTCTCAGCAGCACCCACAGGACTTCTAGTGTGTTAGTGGCATCACACAGAGCTCCTATATTTTCTTTGCAGAAGCACCCATAGGACTTCTAGTGTGTTAGTGGCATCACACAGAGCTCCTATATATTCTTCTCAGCAGCACCCACAGGACTTCTAGTGTGTTAGTGGCATCACACAGAGCTCCTATATTTTCTTTGCAGAAGCACCCATAGGACTTCTAGTGTGTTAGTGGCATCACACAGAGCTCCTATATATTCTTCTCAGCAGCACCCACAGGACTACCGACTACAATGGCTGGAAGACCGCCAAGGGGAGGCAGAGCGTGCAGAGCCAAGAACACATGGCAGGCAGGCTCTGTTTCTAGTGGACGTGGCCGTGGCCGTGGACGTGGTCGTGCATCGTCATCAGCACGTGGCCATGGGACACGCGCGTCTTTGTTTTCGGCAGCTGGACATGTGGAGCCGCATCATGCTGAAGGCTTGGTAGAATGGATGACCAAGCCCTCCTCATCCTCCTCGTCCTCTCTCACCCAGGCTCAGGGTACTGGCAGAGCAGCTGCCAACGCGTACTCAATGGCATCATCAGCCACCCCTTCCCTAGACCCACCATGTCCTCCTGAGGAGTCCCCCGAACTCTTTGAGCACAGTGTTGGGTACATGCTCCAGGAGGATGCCCAACGATTCGAAGGATCGGATGATGATACCCAGCTTGAGGAATCTGGCAGTACTGTTCCACCAGCTGCAGCTTACTGCCAGGTTTGCTCTAGTGGTGAAGAGGGAGGGGATGATGAGGTCACTGACTCCACGTGGGTGCCTGAAGGGAGAGAGGATGAGGAGGAGGACGAGGAGGAGGAGGATGCGGCGTCACATGTCCAACGAGGCAGGATGCCCCTGGAGGCCAGGTAGAGGCCAGCACAGCAACTGTACAACACCGCAGAGCTCCGCCTGTGCAGGGCGCTGCCTCTGCACGTCATCAGAAAAGTTCTTTTGTGTGGGCCTTTTTTGAGACGAGTGCATCAGATCGCACCACTGCTATTTGCAATATTTGTCTCAAGCGTATCTCGCGTGGCCAAAACATCAGCCGCTTGGGCACCACAAGCATGACCAGACATATGTCGACCTGCCATGCAGCTCGTTGGCAGGCACACATAAAAGACCCACACCAAAGAACTAAGCGGACCTCTCCTTGCTCCTCATCAGCTGGGATCTCCATCCCCACTACACCTTCAGTGCTCTCTGAAAGCTGCTCTGAGAGGACTGAAGGTGTAGAATTAGGTGTGTCACAACCAAGTACTTGCAGTACACCGACGTCCGATTGCAGCAGGCAAATTTCCCTGCCCCAGCTGCTGGACCCTAGAAAGAAGTACACTCCCAGCCATCCACATGCCCAGCGGTTGAATGCTAGCTTGGCTAAATTGCTAGCACTTCAACTGCTGCCTTTTCAGTTGGTAGACTCGGCCCCCTTCCGTGAGTTTGTTCAATGTGCGGTTCCTCAGTGGCAGGTTCCCAAACGCCACTTTTTCTCACGGAAGGCGATTCCGTCTCTCTACCGGCATGTGGAAGGCAATGTCCATGCCTCGCTGGACAGGGCGGTCAGCGGTAAGGTGCATATTACCGCTGACTCATGGTCCAGCAGGCATGGACAGGGACGGTACCTTTCTTTCACGGCCCATTGGGTCACTCTATTGGCAGCTGGGAGGGATGCAGGACAAGGTGCAGTAGTGTTGGAGGTTGTTCCGCCACCACGCCTCCAAATGCTACTACTGCTACTGGTTGTGACACACCTCTCTCCTCCACCCCCCTCCTCTTCTTCTTCCTCCAGTGCTCTGTCCTTGGAACCAGCGGTGCTCCGTAGGCGTACAAGGGGCTACGCAAGTACGCAGGCAAAAAGATGCCATGCCGTGCTTGCGCTGGTGTGTTTGGGGGACAGGAGCCACACTGGGCCAGAGGTTCTGGCAGCTCTGCAGGGGCAGGCCGAGAGGTGGTTGACGCCACGTCAGCTTAAGCCAGGAATGGTCGTTTCTGACAATGGCACCAACCTCCTCTCCGGCCTGCGACAGGGGCAGCTCACCCATGTGCCCTGCATGGCTCACGTCCTCAACCTGGTGGTGCAGCGGTTCTTGGGCAGGTTCCCAGGCTTACAGGATGTCCTGAGGCAGGCCAGGAAAGTCTGTGTGCATTTCCGCCGATCTTATAATGCCAGTGCTCGGCTGACTGAGCTGCAAAAGGAGCTGAACCTGCCCAAGAACCGCCTAATATGTGACATGCCCACCAGGTGGAACTCAACGTTGGCCATGCTGCAGCGACTGCACACGCAGCAGAGGGCCATCAATGAGTACCTTTGCGACTACGGCACCAGGACAGGGTCAGGGGAGCTTGTTTTTTTTCCCCACGTCAGTGGAGCATGATCAGGGATGCATGCACTGTCCTCTCACCATTTGAGGAGGCCACGAGGATCGTGAGCAGTGACAGTGCATGCATCAGTGACACTGTCCCTCTTGTCCACCTGTTGGAGCATACGCTGCGTGGGATAATGGACAGGGCACTTGAGGCAGAACAGAGGCAGGAAGAGGAGGACTTCCTTGCCTCTCAAGGCCCCCTTTATCCGGACAGTGTTCCTTCTGTCCCACCCATCACACAGGAAGAGGATGATGAGGAGGAGGAGGAGGAGGAGGAGGATTGTGTGAGCATGGAGGTGGAGCCTGGCACTCAGCATCAGCAGCAGCAGTCTTTTAGGGATGATGTACAGTCCCAACAAACCAGTGGACTTGTACGTGGCTGGGAGGAGGTGGCTGGCGATCATGTCATCCTCAGTGACCCAGAAGACTCCGGACCGAATGCCTCAGCTAACCTACGCTGCATGGCCTCCCTGATCCTGCAAAGCCTGCGGAAGGATCCTCGTGTTCTTCGGATCAAGGAGAGGGACCATTACTGGCTGGCCACTCTCCTTGATCCGCGGTACAAGGGTAAGGTTGCGGACCTTATCTTGCCGTCGCAGAGGGAGCAGAGGATGAGACATCTCAGGGAGGCCTTGCAGAAAGGTCTGTGCAACGCGTTCCCAGAAACTGGGAGGTTACAAACTCCTGGTCCTGGGCGACGAGTTGCTGAGGCTTCGGTCAGTAGCAGAAGGAGTGGTGGGGAAGGTGGACGTCTGACCGATGCGTTCAGACAATTTTTTAGTCCGCAGCCCCAAGGTATGATCGGTTCCAGCAACCATCGCCAGCGTCTGATATACATGGTGCAGGAATACCTTGGGGCAAGGTCAGACTTGGACACCTTTCCCACCGAAAATCCTCTGGCTTACTGGGTCCTGAGGATGGATCACTGGCCAGAGCTTGCACAGTATGCAATTGAGCTACTGGCCTGTCCTGCCTCCAGCGTTCTTTCCGAACGCACATTCAGTGCTGCTGGAGGATTTGTCACCGATCATAGGGTGCGCCTGTCCACCGCCTCGGTTGATCGACTGACCTTCATCAAAATGAATCAGTCTTGGATCACCACCAGCTACCAGGCACCTGAAGCGGATATAACCGAATAATTTATAATGTCACATCCCTTCAAGACTGCCTATGCTGATGCTGAGTGACTGTCCTCTTATGTTCACTGACTATCCTCTTCCTCCTCCTCAATGATCCATGCCACCACACCAGTGCCTAAGGCACAATTTTTCAGCCCCTGTTTAACAGGGGCGTGTACATACAATTTTTATAAAAAAATGCTTCGCAACACGTGTGACTGCTGTGCTCCAAGTACAGTATCTGTGAGGGGTTGCAGTGTTGTGGCACCAGCACCAGTGCCTAAGGCACAATTTTTCAGCCCCTGTTTAACAGGGGCGTGTACATACAATTTTTATAAAAAAAAGCTTCGCAACACGTGTGACTGCTGTGCTCCAAGTACAGTATCTGTGAGGGGTTGCAGTGTTGTGGCACCAGCACCAGTGCCTAAGGCACAATTTTTCAGCCCCTGTATAACAGGGGCGTGTACATACAATTTTTATAAAAAAAAGCTTCGCAACATGTGTGACTGCTGTGCTCCAAGTACAGTATCTGTGAGGGGTTGCAGTGTTGTGGCACCAGCACCAGTGCCTAAGGCACAATTTTTCAGCCCCTGTTTAACAGGGGCGGGTACTTACAATTTTTTAAAAAAATGCTTCGCAACACGTGTGACTGCTGTGCTCCAAGTACAGTATCTGTGAGGGGTTGCAGTGTTGTGGCACCAGCACCAGTGCCTAAGGCACAATTTTTCAGCCCCTGTTTAACAGGGGCGGGTACTTACAATTTTTTCAAAAAATGCTTCGCAACACGTGTGACTGCTGTGCTCCAAGTACAGTATCTGTGAGGGGTTGCAGTGTTGTGGCACCAGCACCAGTGCCTAAGGCACAATTTTTCAGCCCCTGTTTAACAGGGGCGGGTAATTACAAATCTTGATCTAATAGTTCACAGCAGGGCCCATTCCTGCGCCCACCAAGAGTAACTATGAGGGCCTACAGTCTTGTGGCAACACCGTCCACCACCACCGCCAAAGGCCCAATTTTTTTGCCCTGTTCATCAGGTGCTTGCAATTACAAATCTTGATCTAATAACTCACAGCAGGGCCCATTCCTGCGCCCACCAAGAGTAACTGTGAGAGCTTACAGTCTTGTGGCAACACCGTCCACCACCACCGCCAAAGGCCCAATTTTTCTGCCCTGTTCATCAGGTCCTTGCAATTACAAATCTTGATCTAATAACTCACAGCAGGGCCCATTCCTGCGCCCACCAAGAGTAACTGTGAGAGCTTACAGTCTTGTGGCAACACCGTCCACCACCACCGCCAAAGGCCCAATTTTTTCTGCCCTGTTCATCAGGTCCTTGCAATTACAAATCTTGATCTAATAACTCACAGCAGGGCCCATTCCTGCGCCCAGGAAGATTCACCCTCTCTATTTGTCCTGTTTACTGTTATCATTGAAAGTGAAAGTAAAAGTAAATCCAAAATTTTGGGTTGTCCCCAGAAAAGGGGGAGATTTTCCAGTGGGGACACTAGTTTTTTCAGGGATTAGACTTGGGACCTCTGCTGTGGCTGGTAATGACTCTTTGTGCTGAGCCACCTGGAATGCTGGACAGTTCCCTGGACAATTCCTTGAATGATCCTGTCTTGAAACATGTTTGTCTTGAACCGCAAACTCTTTGCTCCTCCCATGAACTTCCTGATTTAAGCCATGTCTCTGCACATCCTGTTTGCCAGATTAGTGTGCTCTCCCAGACAATATCTCACTCTTGTCTCTTCAGCTCTCATCTATATCCTTGCTACCATTTGTTACGGACCCTTGGCTTGTTCCTCAACTGCGCTTCTGCCTAACCCCACTGGCTACCATTCGTTAATGACCTTTGGCTTGTTTACTGACTATATCTACAACTCATGATACATATGTGTGATGGTCAGTGGGAAGAATGTTTTTTACACTTGTGGTCACTGGGAAGAATTACCCCTTATAGAAAGCTAAAAAGATCAATGTTGTAAGTGGGAACTTGAAGATATCGCTAAAAATTATTATGAAAAAGTAAAGTATCCCCACTACATAACTGGGGGTCCTCAATGGATTCTTTTAATATGTTGGGATTTCCTCTCACTTCTTGTTTTGGCTATGCAATAAGAAGTGAAGGGAAATCTCCCCATTGACAATGTGGTCTTTTTATTGTTGGAAGAAGAGTATTTCTATATGTGTGTGATTTTTCATAATATTTTCATTCAATATTTGACATTAATAAAGATATTTTGTATTTACTTAATTTAACTTAGTTGTATTTGATACACTGCGTGTGTCCTGGAAAGCAGCTTTTCTTTGACTGGAATTCCAGTCACTTTTTTCTTTTGTATTAATATATATGTTGCAGGGACTGCACTGACTTAGTGAGTTGGCATATTTCTACGTTATTTACCTCTTTATTAGCAATAAAAACTGACAGGGTTTCTAAGCCTTCTCCACTGTATCCATTCCACTCAATATCATGTCACAAGTTTTTTTGTGAATTGCATTTTTTTTTTTAAAACACTATAAGCTAGTTTATCTCTATTTTTAATTTTAAAGAGGAAAATACCTCTTCATGAATTGAGCCATTGACATACTCCTTGGGGTATACTTCATGAAGGAGAACACTTCAATCATACAAGCATGTACAAGCAAAGTTCCCCCTTTTTTTTTTTTCATTTTTCTTGCATTTTTAGCAAAGTGAATTCTCACCATATTCAATAAACTTAGTGAAAATTCCCTTTTAAGGTGCAAATTTTCTTGCAAAGTGAATGTGCTTTACTCCTTTCGAAAATTGTCCCCCATGTATCTCTCCCCACAACTCGATATGTATGTCGAAAACCTTCCTTTAAAAATACATAAAGAGCCTGATCAATAACTTTGAGTCACCATAGGTATTAATACTCATAAAGAATATAAAGCCATCATGTTAATTGTACATAAAGTCTCAGAAAGACAATAGTTATAAATGAACCATAAGTGATATGACTCCCTTATATGATGCCATAGATGCCCTCAAAGGAATAAAACATATGGAACATTGTTTGCTAACTGAAAAAAGTTTATATATGTAAGATTAGTAATTGATATGCTTCTATATCAATAGGCCCTCATCCTGTGGTAGCATGTGAGGCCAGTCTGTATTATTATACAGAAAAGTAAAAAAACTGTATGTGAAAACTCAAAGATAACATGAGAAGTTCCAAAAGCTTTGAATTTGTAGCGACTCTCTAAAAATCCTCAATCAATCAACCATCTATATGTGTACATGTATACTGCAAGTTTAACTATACAATCAGGGTTATTTACGAAAGGTAAATCCACTTTGCACTACAAGTGCATTTGGAAGTGCAGTAGCTGTAGATCTGAGGGGAAGATCTGAAATGAGGGGAAGCTCTGCTGATTTTATCATCCAATCATGTGCAAGCTAAAATGCTGTTTTTTATTGTCCTTGCATGTCCCCCTCAGATCTTCAATGACTGCACTTCCAAGTGCACTTTTAGTGCACTTGTAGTACAAAGTGAATTTGCCTTTCAGAAATAACCCCCAATGTCAATTACTATAGAGAACCTGCAAATATTCTCTGATAGTAACTAAATCAGAGCCAACACAAGCTAAGCAGTCAACCATGCTATCAGTTTACTTTAAGGTGATTGTAAAAGTAGAAGGTGTTTTATAAAAAGCCTTCTGTGTGCAGCAGCCCCCCTCAGCCCCCTCTAATACTTAGCTGAGGTCCCTCTAGATCCAGTGATGTTGCAGGAATGTCTCGGATGCCCCCCTCCTTATTGGCTGAGACAGCGTAGCACCATTGGCTCCCACTGCGATCAAAGAGGGTCAGCCAATGAGGAGAGAAGGGGGACGGGGCTCCGTGTCTGAATGGACACAGGAAGCTGTAACTTGGCTCGGTTCCCCCATAGCAAGCTGCTTTCTGTGGGGGCACTCAACAGGAGGAAGGGGTCAGGAGAGCTGAAGATGGACCAGAGAAGAGGAGGATCTGGGCTGCTCTGTGCAAATCCACTGCACAGAGCAGGTAAGCATAACATGTTTGTTATTTTTAATTAAAAAAAACAAGACTTTAGTATCATGTTATATAGTGTAATATGTAATTTGATACTGCTATTTGTCTGTGGAGGGCAATTAATATGACCTAGTGGTGATAGTGACTTTCATTTATAGAAAAGGGGATGTAGTATTTCTTGGTTATCAATGTATTATACTGTGAACCTTGCATACTGTCACATTTGCATGAGTTATCCCAATTTATCTTAGGTGTGGTCCAGTTAAAGACTTGCCTGTATAAAGAATACATTGAAAGACCTGATATCTATAGTTTATTTAACTGTCCTATGTACTAAAAAAACACAAAATTAACAAATTAAAACATGTAAGCCTTATAAAAGCAGATGTAGTGCTCTGCCTTAGTCAGATTCATTTTAGTTTTGGTCCTGCTATACTCAGTGGAGCAACAATCTATTCTCTAGGTCTGACAAGGTTTCCCTAAAATTGGTAGTCGATTGCTCCGGTTTGCCACTAGAAGTTTCCAGAAATAGAGTAGCAGGGTCAGTGACTAAGTTATGAATATTTGTTGGACCTCAGGCAATGCCTAGAAGGGAGCAACCAGAAGGTGGCTGGAGAGAAGATAAATATTTGGGAGGTCTGTTCAGCAGGGTCATTCACCTGGGGCTGCTGCTCTTGGCAGACAGCCATTGTACTAATGAGTTGTTGTTAGGCCTCAGCATGTGCTTAATGAGATCCTGGAAGAACATGGACTGAAAGATATTAGCTTGAGGGCATCACCTGTGGAAGCTGAACTGGAGAAGGTCCCTTTTATCTCACTGAAGAGTGTCACATGGAAGCTGAGTAGACAAAAGTGCTTGGACACTGTGCGTAGGAACTTGATCTAGGACTTTAGGTTTAGATGTGCTTTAGAGGTTAATGTCAGAGATTGCTGCAAGGAATGGGACTGCTCATTCCAAGCCTTAGCTGGATTGTCCCTTTACCTTCAACTTAAGGGATTTTTTCTCAAGAACCTGTGCTCCTGTATCTGCCTTGCATTTTGGAGTATTCTGCACACTCATCCCTCTCTCTTATTCAAAGCCCTGCAATAAATCTACAAAAAGACATGCCCTAGACTGAGCATTTGTTTGTCTATGTGCTTGGAACTGGTGTCTGGTCCTGGCAGCCTCTGAACAAATAAAGGAGACTTGGGTCATTTCTATCGACCACCTCTGGGGTGAGTGTTACACTAATAATATTTTTTTTATTTAGATGTTTAAATTGAAACTAGATCTGATAAATGAACCAGGTGAATTACATTACATAGTAGGTGAGGTTGAAAAAAGACACAAGTCCATCAAGTACAACCTATGTGTGTGATTATATGTCAGTATTACATTGTATATCCCTGTATGTTGCAGTCGTTCAGGTGCTTATCTAATAGTTTTTTTAAACTATCGATGCCCCCCACTGAGACCACCGCCTGTGGAAGGGAATTCCACATCCTTACCGCTCTTACAGTAAAGAACCCTCTACGTAGTTTAAGGTTAAACCTCTTTTCTTCTAATTTTAATGAGTGGCAAAAGTCTTGTTAAACTCCCTTCCGCAAAAAAAGTTTTATCCCTATTGTGGGGTCACTAGTACGGTATTTATAAATTGAAATCATATCCCCTCTCAAGCGTATCTTCTCCAGAGAGAATAAGTTCAGTGCTCGCAACCTTTCCTCATAACTAATATCCTCCAGTCCCTTTATTAGCTTTGTTGCCCTTATTTGTACTCGCTCCATTTCCAGTACATCCAGTACAGAAACAGAACTGGACAGCATACTCTAGGTGCGGCCGGACCAGAGTCTTGTAGACTTGTTAGAGGCGCCAACTTTTACAGTATATAAGTATATGAATAAAAAAAAAATTTGTGTTTAGTGTAAATATTGTGTCCAGAGCTGCACTCATTAACCATCTGAATACATAAATAAATGACATATATAAATAATAAGTGTGTATCCAATCCAGTAACAAAGAACACATCAATAAAAGTATGTGATGAAAAAAAAAAAAATAAATGTCCAAAATCCAGATAATAATATCTTAAATCAAATGTTGCACAACTTCATCCACCAAATATTTATACGAACAATTCCAACCATCCACCAATGAAACTAACAATAAATGGATAAAAACACCTTGTGCCCTCCACCACAAATACAAGCCTCTTATTGAATTATATTGATCCCTTGTGACAGAGATCAATACAGCATGTTGAACACAGGTATTCCAGGCACTCAGTGATAGTCCACATCAGACCGCCATCAGACCAGCCACCACTGAATCTCAGATGGCTCCCAGAGTTATTGCACCAGGAACAAAGGCCACACTTAGTGTGAAACTTCTAAACCACCATTTATTTAAAACAGAGACAGGTACATACATACACACTGAAATAAAATCAGCATGTAGTATGTACGCCACACCGGTAGGTAGCCATTCAACAGGCGTGATGACGTCACCTGTCAAGTCCCTTCCAATGCATTTCACATCAATCTATGTCATCAGGGGAACAGAAGCATGAACAAGTGACGTCAAACACAGAATAAGTTGGTTCATATACTGCCGTGACTGAGTGTGTACATTTACCAAAGGTTGGCCAGAAAATGGCGTCAATTGGAGACTGGACACTAGAGGTCAAAGGGGATAAAAATGTAATGCCTCCTATTTCAATATAGCGGTATCGTAGACACCATCATGTGCATCTAAAAATGGCATCAATTGGAGAACAGGCACCGGAGGCCCTAAAAAAAAGGCACCATGGTGCCTCCTATATCAATCTATCGGTGTCACAAGCCCATCCATGTGCATAAAAAGAAAAATGACAGCTAAAAACAATGCTCATACAAAAAATGTATTAAAAAATAATTTCAATAAATAAAATTTCACATTACACCACCACAAAAACATATATGCAAGATGATGTAACAATAAGCAAAAAATATAAATAGAATAAAAATATGAAAAAAATAATAAATCAATAATAAAATAATCTGTTAATAATAAAACTATTCAAATCCCACTCTACATTAAGCCCATGTGAACTATAAGTTTTTAGTTGAAATATCCAGTGGGTTTCTAACTTTGAAATCCTCCTTTCAAAATGACTACCCCTCCAGATAGGAGAATAACCGTCAATACCACCTAACTTTAGAGAAGAGGGGTCCTTATTATGGTGGATATGATAATGCTTGGATAAGCTATGACCTGTAAAACCTTTACAAATATTAATTATGTGTTAATTGATCCTAACCCGCATTGTCCGTGCAGCCCTGCCCAGATATTGGGTCTCTTGCGGACACTGCAGGTGATACTGGATGCATTGGAAGATTGTGATCCAGATCACTGGGAAAGCGCTATTTGACCTTATCCTTGAGGATGTCAGAGGTAAGAAATTCTATTGAGAGGTGGCGGAACACATTTTTTTTTTCAATATGCATGGCAAGCACACATGTAAATGGATGCCTGTGGTATCACAATATGAAAATAGTATTTATAAATAAGATTTTGGATTGTGTTGATTTTGAGAATTTGCATTTTATATTGATTATTTATACTGAATATAATAAATCTAGTGATTATTCATATTTTATGTATTGTTGATGTTGTTTGTTGCACATACAGGAGATTTTGAGGAATATTGTATTCTAGTGATTTGACAGTAGAATCTAATTATTAGTATATACTTGCTGTGCTGTACTTTGGAGGTTTACATATTTTATGAGGTGTGGGAACGCATGACAGTAACAAGCTGCAACATAGCAATTTTATTTTATAATAATATATATATATATATATATATATATATATATATATATATATATATTTATATATATATATATATATATATATATTGTGAGAGTGAGACCCCCTGTCTCTGGTAAAATTTGTGTAAAATGGACACAGGACTCTCAAAGAGGCAGTTTGAGAAGTTCCAGCAGAAGATTTGTGAGCAGAGAAAATTGTGCTTTAAGTTTTCTCTGGATTTTGTAAGTCTGGATTGGGGCTGGAAACTTAAAGACGTCAAAGAGCACTGGGAGGGATGGAGTCTTCAGTCTTGTGTCTGGGCTTTTCAGAAGTTCTGCAGGTTGTGTGTATAGCATAGCTCATGGGAGTTGGTGTTGGAGCAGTTGCTGCAGCCAGGAGGGAGGTGTGCTACTATTTAGGAACACAGGCAATATCCTTGAGAAGGCACTCCATGTGGGATAGGTTCCAGGTCAGTGGACTGAGAGAGTTGGGCCAGCTCAGAGAGTCGGGGAGACCATAGCTGAGACAACTGGAAGAGAATCCTGGGGACCATATATATATATATATATTATATATATATATTACAGTATTGTATATATACACACACACACACTGTTGTTTTTAATATTTTTTCAAAGTTTTCTTCATTTGTTTGGTGAGCGTGGTGATCTTTGTGATATATCTGTGTTTGATGTCGCTTGTTTATCCTCCTGTTCCCCTGACAACATGGATTGACGGGAATATGTTGGTACCTGTCTCCATTTTAAATAAATGGTGGTTTAGCAGTTTCACACTATGTGCTGCCTTTGTCTCCTTTCACCATTATGGATGATGATGATATTTGGCCTGGTGCATTAACTCTTGAAGCCGTATGAGATCCATTGGTGGGTGGTCTGATGACGGTCAGATGTGGATCATCGCTGAGTGACTGGGATTGCCTGTTTGCAACATGCTGTATTGATCTCTGTCACAAGGGATCAATACAATTAGATAAGAGGCTTGTATTTGCAGTAGAGGGCACAAGCTATTTTGATCAATTTATCCCAAGAATTGTTCATATCGGTTTATGGTTGGAATTCTTCATTTGGTGGATGGACTTTGTTTGGATTAGACTTTGGTGGATTGTTCTGCGATGTTTGATTTAAGATTTTATTATCTGGATTTTGGACACTTTCAATGTTGTCTTTCGTATACAGGATATGCCCAATTACTTTATTGAAATTAACTACTTGCCTACCAGGCACAAACACCCCCTTCCTGACCAAGCCATTTTTCAGCTTTCAGCGCTGTCGCATTTTGAATGACAATTGCGCGGTCATGCAACGCTGTACCCAAATAAAATTTTTATCATTTTTTCCCCACATATAGAGCTTTATTTTGGTGGTATTTGATCACCTCTGCGGTTTTTATTTCTTGCGCTATAAACAAAAGAAGAGGGACAAGTTTGAAAAAACATAATATTTTTTACTTTTTATTATAATAATATTATCCAATTTTTTTTTTTTTTTTAACACATTTTTTCCTCAGTTTAGGCCAATACGTATTCTTCTACATATTTTTGGTAAAAAAAATCGCAATAAGCGTCTATTGATTGGTTTGCACAAAAGTTATAGCGTCTTCAAAATAGGGGATAGATTTTTAGCATTTTTATTATTATTTTTTTTTTACTAGTAATGGCGGCGATCTGCGATTTTTATCGTGACTGCGACATTGCAGCAGACATATCGGACACTTTTGACACATTTTTGGGACCATTCACATTTATACAGCGATCCGTGCTATAAAAATGCATTGATTACTGTATAAATGTGACTGACAGGGAAGGGGTTAACACTAGGGGGCGCTGCAGGGGTTAATATGTTCCCTATATGAGTGATTCTAACTGTGGGGGGAGGGGACTGACTGGGGGAGGGGACCGATCGGTGTCCCTATGTACAAGGGACACACTATCGGTCTCCTCTCCTCTGACAGGACGTGGATCGGTGTGTTTACACACACCGATCCACGTCCTGCTCACTTACCGGGCAATCACGGGTGCCTGGCGGTCATCGCGACCACCGGGCACGCGCATCAGGTCCCCAGCTACGCGGCGGGCACGTGCGCGCGCCTCCCACGGCGCGCGCGCCCCCTAGTGGCCAAAAAGCGAGCGCCGTCATATGACGGCGGCCCGCCACAGTAGCTGCACCGCTCCGCCGTCATTTGACAGTGGGCGGTCAGCTACTGGTTAATGAAGTTACTATTGTCCCCCACTGGCTCTAACACTAAGAACCATTCGATAAAACACTGCTGATTGCTTGGTTCTCACAGCTGACTGTTAGTCACCAGTCTCTGCTCTGCCCCCCCTCGCTCACTGGTGCATTGGGCTGTGGAGGGTGTGGGAGCAGCCAGCTCAGGCTCTCAGTGGCTTACTGAGAGGCTGTGCCAGGTGCCGGTCCAGGCATGTGGGCAGATCCCGACTCCAGTGTCACAATCTTGCCCAAGCCTGGACCAGCTCTGTGACGTCAGCCGACAGCGGACTTCAGCCCGCTGTCTGCTAAAAATTAGTCACAGGAGTGCAGAATGAACTGCACTCTTGGGATCCATGGGAGGAGTACAGCAAATGAGCTTTGGCTGTACTTCTCCTTTAACCCGTTCACTGCCAGGTCCATATAGTGTACGGACCTATAGTACTACTTCAGACCTCATTTATCCTTCTGCTATAAGCTCATGGTCAATTCAGTGACCATAAAATTATAGCAGAATTGTTCAGCAGACTCTGCTGAACAATCCTATAAGTCTGATCTGCGGATTAAACCCCCCCTCCATGTTGCCAGTTCCCTGTCCCCAGCCTCTCTACCTCCCGCCACTGCCCTTACTCTAAATCTGCTCCCCCCACCCTCCTTTCCTATCCCCTTCATCCCCCCTTCCCCCCAGCGCTGATTCCCCCCCATACCTAATCCGACAGTTGCAAACCTGATTCCCTGCAGCTACCCTTCAGAATCCGGCTTCCCTCTGCCATTCCTGCCAGCTTTAAGTGCTTCAGGGGCTTAGAGGGGATCAATACGTGTCCCCTCCATCACTCTGTCACTCCCTTGCAATGGCCCCCGCCTTACCAATCAATCCCTGCTAGAGGCATCCCTCCTTCCCCTCCCACCACCTGTAGCTGCTGCCCGCACTAAGCTCTGGCAAGCTGTCAGGCTGGGGAGCGTGGGGGGGGGAGCGGGTGAGGTTGGGGGTTGGGGGAGCTTGGTAAACATGTGTTTGCCAGCCCCCTACCTGTAGTACAGTGGACACAGGCAGTGATCACTACCGATCGCTCCCGTGTCCATTGATAACTGATAACAGAGCATAGTAAACCGAGTGTTACCATGTGTCAGTTTAAGAATGGATAAAGAGTCGCTATACAGACTCCTTATTCATTCATGTAAAATGCAGCTCAGGCTGCAGAGAAAGGGGCTGTCTTAAGTCCCTTTCTCTGTGTCAAAAAAGAGATATAGGGGTCTGTTTAGACCTCTGATATCTCACCAAAGACCACCCCCCAAAAAAATATATATATAATTGTAAAAAAAATGAAAAAGTTACAAAAATTAAATAAAATAAAACAAATACATAGTAAGGCCCATTTCACATGGAGCGGTCTTAAGCATATACGCCTGCTCTGTTAGCTGATCCCCGCTGAGCAGGTGGATGACAGATCCGTGTCCGCTCCACAGATGCAGAGTGGACACAGACATAGCCCGCTGTTCTCTATGGGGCAATCGGATGGAAACAGACCGCCTGCCCTTTTCCATTCGATGCCATCTGATCTGCTAGATGGATGGGGAATGGGATCCCCATCCATCTGTTTTTAACGTACTGGATCGGATCAGATGCAGGCAGGTTTAAACAGACACATGTCCATATACATCAATCTCTCCATAGAGAACAATGGGTGGTCCAGTCGAGCTCTCCTGAAAAACGAACAGACGGACCCAATCGGTCTGCTCGTGTGAAAGGGGCCTTGTTCACACAGGGAATACACAGCCGTGTTTACCTGTACAGAGATGCACAGGTGTTCTGTACATCCCTGTGCAGGCAGTCCCTTTCATGTTATTTGGGATGTAGCTATTGCGCTAACAGACCCGTTACTGCCAATTTGACATCCATGTTGGTCTGAATGCATATCACTGAGCTCACACTGTCTGCGTTTGGGGTTGTGCACCCACACAAATGTCAGATTGGGAGCAGTGGCTTTGCCTGTGCACCTGTTGCATCCCAATTGACATAAGTGGGTCTGCCTGTACGGAGATGCACGGAACACCTGTGCATCCCTGTTTGGGTAAACATGGTCCTCCATGGGCGTACACTTTAGTATGCCACATGTGAATAATGCTTTAGTTGCAATTTAGCAGGAATTTTGTAAGTTACTTTGTGTTTATGTGCACTAATAATGATTTTAGTGTATTTTTAGTGAAAATATTGATTTGATGAACATTTGCGCAATTATTGGGGAGCCCAAAAAATCACTAGCACTTTTTTTATTCTACAGGTCATGTGCTTTCAGAAAATGTATGGTTTGGGGAGTCTTTTCAAATTCTCAAAGCTGTAAGTGAAAAATAGTAACCTCCAGATTTTTAGAGTAAATTGTTTTTATTTACAGTTTTGCGTACCTTCAGTTTTCACCATTTCACAAAAGGGAGCAATTTAAAATGTACAAATATATGTTATTAATTAACTCAATACAGTTTTAACTTTTATATTCAGTAGGAATTTAGAAGGAATTTTGTAAATTTTGCCATGTATGAATCCACTAATAATGATTTTAGTGTATTTTTAGCAAAAATATTTTTGATAAACATTTGCGCAAATATTGCGGTGCCTTGAAAATCAGTAGCAACTTCTTATTATTCTACTGGCCATGTTCTTTAAGTAAATATATGGTTTGGGGGGTCTTTTACAAACTCTGAAAGCTGTAATTGAAACAGGAAAACCTCCAGATTTTTAGAGAAATGTTTGCGTATGTCCGATTTTCACTTTTTCTCAAAAAGGCGCAATTTAAAATTTATAAATATTTGTCATTTATTAACTCAATACCGGTTTAGCTTTTATATTTAGAAGGAACTTAGCAGGAATTTTGTAAAATGTGCTGTGTTTGTATCTGATAATATTGATTTTAGTGCATTTTTTAGAGAAAATATTGTTTTGGTAAACATTTGCGCAAATATTACGGGGCCTTAAAAATCAGTAGCACCTTCATTTTATTCTGCCGGTCCTAGGTCTTCATAAAATGTATAGTTTGGGGAGTCTTCTACAAACTATGAAAGCTGTAAGTGAAAAATTAAAACCACCAGATTTTTAGAGATGGTGGGTTATTTACATTTTTGCATATGTTCAATTTTCACCATTTCCCAAAAAGGTGCAATTTAAAATTTACAAATATTTGTTATTTATTAACTTAATACATAATAAGCTTTTATATTTAGTAGGAATTTAGCAGGAATTTTGTAAAAATATGCTGTGTTTATATCTGCTAATAATGATTTTAAAGATTTTTTTGCAAATATATTGTTTTGATAAACATTTGCGCAAATATTGCAAGGCGTTAAAATCAGTAGTACTTTCTTTTTATTCTACAGGTCATGTGCTTTCAGAAAATATATGGTTTGGGGGGTCTTTAACAAACTCTTAAAGCTGTAAGTGAAAAATAAAAAAGCAATGGAAAAATTGCAAAAATGGTCCAGCCAGCTAAGTTTAAAAGTGGAGAACAGGCCCTGGCAGCGAAAAGGTTAAAGCCTAACTCTTGAGAAAAAATGTGTTTTACAAAAATGCCCCAGCCAGCGTTTAAAATTAAGCTCTGTCTATAATACTCACCTCATCCCCAGTGCTGTCCTGTAATCCCTTTCTGACATATAATGTGCTTAATTTTAGTGATTGGATGATTCCCAAAGTCATTCAACCCAGAAGACTAATGATATATGTGTATGTTCCACACATACACAGGCAAACTTTGACTTCAGGACTCTATTTTGCTCACACTTGGGGTTAAATAATTTCAAACACAACAAGCTGATTTCCTTTGGGGTTCTATGATTATCTTTTGTATAAAGTTTGTACTTTTTATACTTTAGTAAATGTGAAAGCCAAAAAACATGTTATAGCTTTCTAGGCTATAGATGGCAAACACTTTTTAAAGGTGGTGAGTGATAAGGGAAAAGTGAATAAATAAATGTATGAGTGATGAGTGAATAAAGAATGAGTGAAGAGATGAACCTCATTGCATCGCCGGTCCAGGCTTTGGAAAGATCCCGACCATAAGGTCAGTATCCTCCCAGGAGCATGGATTGACACGTGGCTCAGCTTCTCAGCAAGTTGCTGAGAGCCTCAGCCAGCCACTCCTGACCCCTCCACAATCCAGCTCTCCAGTGAGCACTGGAGGAGAGTGCAGAGAGCTGCTGACTTACAGTCACGGCTTTCTGCTCAGAGCAGAGGAGAAGAACTGAGCAATCAGCGGTTTTTGATCACTCAGTTCTCACTACAGAGCTGACAGGGGACCCTCCACAATCCAGCTCTCCAGTGAGCACTGGAGGAGAGTGCAGAGAGCTGCTGACTGACAGTCACGGCTTTCTGCTCAGAGCAGAGGAGAAGAACTGAGCAATCAGCGGTTTTTGATCACTCAGTTCTCACTACAGAGCTGACAGGGGACAGATGCAGCATTGAATCTAGGTGAGTATAAATGGTTGTTTATTTCAAATCCTGCACTTCTCTTTTAAAAGACACCAATGATTATGCTGTGAACTATGAGGATGAACAGTGCCTACAGCTACAGAAATAAAAGAGGGTTTGTTTTTAACTGCGTGTTAAAGACATGTAAATACTTTAGTATCCATAGTCTAACCAATGGTTCACTATAAAGAGGTATTTTGTTTTAAATCTGTAATACTGATTACATAGAAAAATGTGATAATGGCTTTCTTCAATTACATCTTGAGTATAAACTAGTATTCATTAGAACTCATAATTACACTTAAAATTGCATTGGTTTCCCAAATACTGTACAATATGTAAACATATTTGACAACATGATTTATTGCTACGCCCTTTCCAGTCAACATTTCTTAAAGATATAGGTAAAATAAGTAATTTAGTGACTTTTTACTACTCTGAACTTTATTATGGCACCCTTTTGAAAATGCTCTGTTAGTCTTATATAAAAATATAATTATTTACATGAGTGACTTTTCAATCACTGATCCTTTTTATATAGAATTAATATTTTCCAGATTTCTTCCATAAACTCTGGTGTTCCAACACAGACCATGAATGTTTCATGAAAGTGGAACAGAAAGAAAGGTTGTACTTATTTTGTAGTGACCTGAATTCAACATCAGATGTTAAAATCATGACATGAAATTTTGGTTGAGAGATAAAAGTAAGAACAGAGAGCTGACCACATGCCGGATGATATTAGTGGCAGATGTGATCGTCAGAAGTGTGATGGCATTTCCTCTGAATAGGCAAATGTACTTTTAAAACTTTGATGTTAAAATGATTAGCAATGAAAATATGCTTTGTTCCTTTGCCTTCACATGGTCTCAATAATGGCACTTATCGTTTACTTGTATTTTTTAAATCAAATATTATCCCGTCTTTTATTTATGTGCAGATGCTGAGCACAATGCTGCTTTTCTGCTAGTCTAAAAAAGAACTCTGGGTAAAATATACATATTTAAAATAAAGTTCTGAATATATGCCTTTTTCCTATTTCATTGTAGTTTATTCCAGCACTTTATGTTTTTCCGCTTTTTCTTTCTTTTGATCTTTATAACATAAAAATAGCTAACACTGTGCACCATCTTATCCACAGATCCTATAATTAGATGCCACGTGAACCTTTCAATTGAAAAAATCTATTAAACAGTATTATGTGTCAACCCAGGTTATAAATAGATTATCTAACCTGTTATACACATGTTTTCATTATTTCATTTCATTTTGGTATTGTTATTTCCTGTAGTGAAGTTATACCTGATTTAAATATAGGGACAATTTTTCTAAGAAAGTAATATTTTATGGACAAAAATATATGTGCCTATTCATCAGCAGATGTTTGTTACAGAGGAGGCACAATAAAACACTGACAGATGGAATCATCATGAAGCTATACTACTATAGTAGCCATTCACTCTCGGTTAGGTGTGGATGTCACAAATTATTAACATGCATATTTAAAATTAGAGATTTTTTTTTTTACTGGGATGTGATCATTGATCACTGTGAAGATGCCCAGTTATGTTCCAGTTATTTAAAATTAAAGTGTTTCCTGATCCAATCTGGATATTTAAAGTGGACATTGGACAGGGTTTATACAGCCTAGTTTTTGTTTGTAGAATTGATATTGATTGCTGGCTAAACAGATGGAGACAGGACAATTTTATAGACTGTTAAGCTCACACAACATGTCTCATACCCCTTTTACACACACACACACACACACCTATATATATATATAAATAAACTATGATGCTTGTCTAGTCTGTGGATAATACACAGTCCATTTTAACTTTGCTATATAAAAAACAGCTATAAGAGCTATAACTAAAATAAGTGTTATTTTGGAATGTTCAAAGCACATTTTAGACATGTAGTTAAACTTTCTGAAACTGATATGAGGTTTAAGTTAAGTCCACCTTTCACAAAAAAAAAATACATGCACATATAATTGCAGTAAAAATGCGCAATCTATTATTTTTTTGCAAATCAGCCAACAAAGCATTGCAGCCATGATGAGTGGATCACAGGTGCAATGCCAGGCTTCTGCAGATTCTTCCTCTAGCTCTGTGTCCATAGGTAAAGGTACAGAGCTGGAGGAAATGTCAATGAACTACGAGTGTAGTAATCACCAAATGTGTGTCCCATTGAGAACTACAATTCAATCTGCCACTGTTTTAGAAGTGGCATGCTGTCATGGGGGTGTTTTGGGGATGAGGGGTTCCAATTTGCGCCTCGTTATATCCTAAATGTGAGTGTTACATGATTCAATAGGTGGAGTTAGCATTTACTTTTGATGCATTTAGGAATTGCAGATCATTTTTCATTAAAAAAGTTAATCTACCCTTGAGGGGTGTCTTGAGGAGGAGGGGGGTTCAGCTACCCCGTTAAACTATGGATGTGGTATAAACACAGATGCTCGTTATATCTCATGTTGCACCAGAGTTCCACCTACTTCTCTGTTTTCCTTATGTGAAATATTCAATAAAAATGTATTGAAAGTAAAAAAGTTAATCTACAGAGACACAGGGGTTTGAATTTTCATAGCCTTTTTACGCAGTGAAAATACATTAGTTTCATATGAATGGGGCAAAAAAACAAATGCAAGTATACTCTTGTGCTGATGTAAATCATTGATTTAAAATGGAAGATACCACATTTGGCGACTAGATGGAGCATTCTCATTCACTCCCATTAAGTTTCCATGCACAAGCTCATGCCCAGTAGCTATTGGAATCAAATAAGAGTGCAAAGTGCATGTGTGGCCCTGTCCGGGAAAATTTTTTGCCCCCACCACCACCTCTAAGTAATCTCAGTGTGCCCACCAGAAACAAGCTAAAGGTAATTGTAAGCTATTTACTGAAATAGGAGAATATCACCACTTAGATCACTCCAGAGTGAAGATTTTCATTCACAGGACTGCCAGACCCTGCAATATAGTATGCAACTAATTAAACAAGTGTATTTGTATTAATGCATTCATTGTAATAAAAGTGGAAATTAAAAGTTATTTTGCTTAGAACCTAAATGTTAGACAGTGGTATCTCTTAATATTAATATGTTCTATATAGACACTCTAGTTTCAGGGACTGTAACATTCATTACTTCTGATTTTGCATAATTAATTTTATAATTTGACATTCGTGCATACAGGTCTAATTCTCTTATTAAATTTGATAAATTTAGTTCTGGACTGGTTCTAATACTAAGTAACAATGGTTCCAAGGTAAGTATTAAAAAAGTGGTGAAAGGTGGCAACCCTGGCGGGTACCATTTGCCACGGTGAAATTAGCAGAGGTTTGGTAAAAACTGTATTTTAAAATGAATGTACTCCCTCGAGTCCTGTATCTTTTTCAGACCCTACCGGTGACAGTACCGAATAGTTTCCTATGACAAATTAAGCCCAATTTTTGTGGGCGGGTCATCCACCAAGGAATAGAGCACAAATGCTCACTATATCTAAGTGTGCAGGTGGCATGGGATTTCCGGACCCAGTACGGTACTCTCAAGCTGCGCATTTACTATGGATACTGGACTGGTGCAATCATGGTCAGATAAAGAGCTGGGTATCTCTGGAGCAACATATATCCTCTATTGCACTCAAGGCCCTCCCATGGATTGATTCTTGGAGGTAGGCAAGTTACGATTGCGGTATTTTTGAGACTCAAATGGTTGGAAATCCATAAGGGATATACAATCCATGCTTACACCATCTTTATCAACATGGCAGACAATACAACTAGGGCACTTCTTATTTCAGTACCACAGGGTACTTTTTAGATTGCATGGGAAAAAGATTTGAATATAAGATTTTCTGCTGATCAAAGAGATTGTATCTATTATTTCATACATACAGGAAATCTTCTATCACTTTGAAACTGCAGGAAAGCTGGCTACAATCTTTTGCCTAGATGGTATAGATCTCCAGAGAAGCTGCACCGAATGTTCTCTAATGCTGGAGCTGCAGAGAAGAAAGGGGGAACACTCTTCCATATTTTCTGGACATGCTCCAGAATTTGCCCCTATTGGCAAGAGGTGTACACTTTGCATAAAGATATCTCTGGTCTCTCCATTGATCAGGACCCAGCAGTATGTTTGTTACATCTCAGCCCTCTTGTAGATATCACCAATCATTGGTAAGACACCTCCTTAATATGGTGAGGACCTGTATGCCGGCATATTGGTAGTCCCCCTTTCCACGTGGGACACTGGGTTGGAGTAGTGAATGAGATAATGCATATGGAGCAGCATCAGTGAAAAGACAGAAAGCCTGTTTCCATAAAACCTGGAGAGAAAATTATGTGGGGCTCTGTGTATCATCCTCACAAATGACATATATATAATGTTATTAAGTAGAAATGTAATAGTCATTTATTGTTTTCTTAGAAGCCATGAGCCGAGCAGGCGCACCAGGTACACATGGGTGTATTGTAAATATGTATGCTGTACAATTCGATTGTGTAGTGTATATTTATAATTCTTGTTTTGATCTGTTGTATATTAAGGCTTATGAATGTGTGGAATTTTTTATAAGTTTAAAAAGGGCCTTGCAGAGTCACATTAAGGTCACATGAGTCACTCATTCATGAACATAAAAAACCTTCAAATGCGAATATTACAGGTTTCATAACATGATATTCGCAACATCATGTACAAGTGAAAAATATTGTGCAACAGCACTGGCATCTATTGAGGGAGGACCCAGTGGTGGTCAAATATATTGGTGAGAGACCTCAGATTACATACAGGTGATGCAGGTCACTATGTGACAAATTGACACATATTAATTTTAATAGGGAAATTTCATGGATACCCTTCCATTTGAGACACAGGGGTACCTTTAGATGTGGGAGATTCTGTGATTGGATTCTTACCGGCAGAAGTGTCACTTTCCCCAATGGGAAATCATGGGTCCCACGTTATGACATCAACTGTTAGATAGTTAGCGTTGTATATTTCATGCAATGTGCATGTCAGGCATTCTATGTCAGCAAAACTAAAAGGCCAACGTGGAAATGCATTAGGGATAACGTTTACTTAATAAAAAAAAATGAAAATTTTTTGGCATTGATATTGAAATTATGGCTGTTCATGCCAAAAAAAATTTCATTTATTTAAAGTGGTTCTAAAGGCTGAAGTATTTTTTTACCTTCATGAATTATATGTTCTGTCTGCAGCGCCCCCCCCCCCCAGACCCCTCCCCTAGACCTTACCTGAGCTCTCTCCGATACAGCGATGTTCAAGATAGCCTCGGCTATCCTTGAACTCTCCCTCCCATTGTCTCCCACTGCTATCAATCAAAGTCAGTGAGTCAATGAGGAAAGAGCGGGGGCGGGGCCAAGCTGCGGCTCTATGTCTTATGTACAGCAGCTCATGAGTGAGTATGCAGTGGTGCCCCCCAGGGCAAGCAGCTTTCAAAGAAGCTTTAATACCACTTTAGGGATAGTGATCATATGAAACAATTTTTTTATCACATAGTTGCTTGGCTCAGTTTAATGATAATGATAGCAGAAATCACCCAAATGGCTCTGTTTAAAAGTTTAAACAACCTGGAATGTTGAGCCTTGGTACAGACACACAAGATGACACGCAGCGCTTTACATATATATAGTACATGAAATTATAAAAGTGCAGCGCTTGTGTAAAAAAGAAAATAGTAAGAAGTGTATTGCAAACGTGAGTAATGGGAAATGTGTCCCTAAAGTGCAATAATGGATGGTATAAAGGGAATGAGTGTTCCTGTTTTGCATAAAACCACATAAAGGATTCAAACTTTTATGGGCGAGGATGCATGACAGGTATATTAATGGTCACTCATATCTCCTATATAGAGTGAGAAAAATAAAGTGATCAATTGTGATAAGATGGCCCAACGATAAGAAGGGTCACATTCTCATGAAGTGAAAAAAACAAGATAAAACAAAAGTATATACAACCCCGTCTCCTAACACAGGTTTGAAATGTGTTCTCACAGGCCCTGTAGGGGCAGAGTGTGCGGTATCTTATCAAAAAATAACAAGTGAGGGTGTAATACCAGAATGTGCGACCTTTCTTATCTTAAAAAGCACATGGAAATGTGATCAATGAATACAAACTCAAAAAGAACTAAAGATTGAAAAAAGTGTGAACCGTCAGGCCAACATGATGGACTAACAAAAATCCAATAAAAGATGCAAAAATTAGCTGAATTTTCTTGTTTAATATTTTTATTTTCTCATAAAAAAAGATAAAAATGAACAGACAGAAAAAACAAAACGATACAGAGCATATATTAACATTCATATATGGGATATCGTTGGAGTCAAGCTTCAAAAAAAAAAAAAAGAAGAAAGAAGGACTAATAAAAAAAAAAAAAGTATGAGTATCTTATGGTCTAGAAAATGAGATGAACAAAATGATAGAAGAACACTGTACAAAATGTCTATGTAAAAGTTATATGAGTATGAACATTGATCCTGGACCGTAACTAATGACTGTGGGATCAAGCCTCCAGACCACTTTACCACCCCAAATGGGTTCAAACTGTGGTAAAGTGGGGGCAATTGGGAAAAGTAGATATTTTGTCGATCCAGGTTGTAGATATAACCTTAAGATAAAGAAAGTTCATAACTCAACGTTTACAGTGCTCATTTGCAGATAAGTAAGCAGTCTAATAAACAATCATACTTATTATTGAGAAGAAAAATTAGATAACAAAGAGAAAAAGTCCCACATATATATTTCACATAAAAGGGAAAAAAAAAAAAAAAAAGAGAAAAGGGGGGAGAGAGAAAGAGAGAAAAGGAAAGGGGGAGAAAGAAGGAGTCCCTCCAGGTGGTGTACTGGATGGTAAGTATCTTACTTAAGTTAAGTATGAAAATAAGTGGTTCATTATTGAGGTAACAGTAATGACTGGTCAAAATCGGGAGAAAAATAGTGTTTTACCCATGGTTGCCAGATCCGCGTAAATTTATCAATCCTATTATCCTCTATAGCCGACATTTTAGCATGGATCAAAGCTCTATTCATTCTGTGTTTGGCTTCTGCTACTATTAAGGTTTTGGACTTCCAGGCTTTGGCTATGGTTTGTTTGGCTGCGGTACTAAGCTGGAGGAATAATTTAAATTGAGATTGGTTCAGTGAAGGTGATTTCAAATTGAGGAGAGCCATAGCTGGGTCAGGAGGAATAGAGCATTCCAGGGCTTTGGAAGCCATATCGAAAATATTTACCCAGAACTCTTGAACCACTGGACACTCCCACCATATATGGAAGTGGGTACCTGGAGTAGGGCATCCTCTAAAGCAATTATTAAGATATGTCGGGATAAATTTAGCGATTCTAGCAGGCACCAGATACCATCTTGCTAGGACTTTAAAGTTAGTTTCCTGAGCAAAGCAATTAGGAGAGGAACTTTTAGTAGCAAGCCATATATTAGACCAGTCATTAGAGTCAAAAGCACGATTCATATCTGTGGCCCATTTGGCAGTATAAGAAGGTAATTCATCATTAGGAAGAGTAGTAAGTTGATGATATAACAAAGATATTAAACCTCTGATATGAGGATCACTCTTGCAAATACGTTCAAATTGAGTCATTTGATTGAGCGCTGTACCAGTCTGGAGAAGAGGAGTATAGAAATTTTTAATTTGTAGATAGCGGAAGATTTCAGATCTTGGAAGCCCATAGTCATCACAAAGCAATGAAAATTCCAGAATATTGGAGTTATTACATATTTGATGAAATCGGGTTAAATGTGAGGCAGACCAGGCAGAGAATGATTTTGGATATTTCCAGGCCGGGTAGAAATCAGGATTACCTAGGAATGAAAGAAGAGGGTTGTGTGTAGATTGAAGGTTGGAAGATCTACCAAATTTATCCCAGATAAATAAGGAGTGCTTTGTAATGGGATTTGAAATATGTGATCTATCTTTGGGATGAATCCAAAGGATATTGGCAACAGATATAGGATCACAATCAACAGATTCGATTATCACCCAAAGGGGTGTTTCAGCTGTTGAGTGGTATTTTGGAAGAAGTGAGAGCTGTGCAGCAGAATAATAGGAAGCAAAGTTTGGTAAGCCTAATCCACCCTTCAATTTACTTAGGTATAACGTGGCTTTTGGTATCCGTGGTTTAGTTTTACCCCAGATAAAGGCTAGGACTCTGCGTTGTATGATTCTGAGGAAATATGCAGGTAATGGGATGGGTAGAACCCTGAATAAGTATAAGAATTTCGGTAAAAGTGACATTTTTATAGCATTAATTCGTCCCAACCAAGATAACGGGAGGGAAGACCATTGCTTCATGCAATTGGTGACTTGTTTAAGTAGAGGGAGATAGTTAGCCCTAAATAAGTCTTTGATTGATGTTGTGAGCTGAACACCTAAATAAGGTAATTGGTTAGGGACCCAGTGAAACGGTAGGGTAGATTGGAGATGTATGAGATCGCTCTTGTCTAAGGAAATATTAAGTATATTCGATTTTGTGGGGTTAACTTTGAGTCCAGAGACTGTAGCAAATTTATCTAGGATATTTAACAAATTTGGAGCGGATATGTGTGGGTGGGATAAGAAAATTAGAATATCATCAGCAAAAAGGCATAATTTATGATGGTAACCACCTAGTTCGATACCTTTGATATCTAAATTGGATCTGATTAGTTGTGCCAATGGTTCAATAAGGAGAGCAAAAAGTAGGGGAGATAAGGGACAGCCCTGCCTTGTACCTCTACAAATATTCATCATAGCGGATTTATAACCAGCGTACTTAATGTATGCTTTAGGATGGTCATACAATGAGGAGATCCATTTTAAAAAATGATTCCCAAATCCCCATTTTTGTAACATGTATTGCATATATGGCCAAGTGACAGAATCAAACGCCTTCCTAATGTCTAAGGATACGAGACATGATGGGATACGTCTAGTCTTAGCTGCTTGCATGAGTAAGAGAGCGCGTCTGATGTTGTCACCTGCCTGTCTTTTTGGCATGAAGCCAGTTTGATCTCGGTGTATTAATTGACCTATAATGTTGTTGAGGCGAGTGGCCAAGATTTTTGCTAATAACTTGATATCTAGGTTGAGGAGGGATATAGGACGAAAGTTTGTCCAGGAAGTAACATCTGAATGGGGTTTGGGAATCATCACTATAATAGACGTAAGCGTTTCAGTACGAAAGGATTGATTTGTAAGGATAGAATTAAAGGCTCTGGTCAGAATAGGTGCTAAAATATGTGAAAACTGTTTGTAATACATTGCCGAAAACCCATCAGGGCCCGGCCTTTTATGGGGTTTTAGTTGTTTTATAGCATTCAGAACTTCATGGTTTGTTATAGGGCTCTCAAGATTATCTTGCTGGGTCTGATCTAGGGTTGGAAGCTTAATACTAGAAAACAAGGTGTCCGCTTTTAATGTATCAAACCCTTGGCTAGGGGAGTATAGTTTGGTTAAATTGGAGTGAAATACATCAAGTATTTTTACCGGGTTACTGGTATAGCCATCACGGGTAATCTTCAGTCTGAAGGAAGACTGTACTTTTTGTAATGTTTTCAAACTACGTGCCATGGGCGTGTCGGGTTTGTTGGCCTTGAGATACTGGGTATGTTGGCGTTTACGTATTAATTTATCGGCGGAGTCTGATAGGAAGAGATCTAGTTCTAGGCGTGCTTTATCTAATTTTGTATGATTAATGGCGGTCGGAGTAGATTGAAAGGTAGAATGACATGCATTAAAAGCAGATTCCAGTTTTGCGAACATTAGTTTACGCTCTCTCTTAAGTGTTGATGCTAATTGGATTAGATTTCCACGAATTACAGATTTATGAGCCTCCCATAAAGTTAGGGGAGAAACGTCATCTGTATCATTAAAGGAGATATATTCAGACAACGCTTGCTCTATTGAATATTTATGAGAAGGGTGGGTTAATAAGGAGTCATTGATGCTCCAATTAGTATCATGAGATCTGGGTACCGTTGAGGCAATGGTGGTAAAAACAGCACAATGGTCTGTCCATGGAAGTGGAATAATTTTAGATGAGACGATTTCAGGTAGCATACTTGATGAGACCAGGATATGGTCAATACGAGAGAATGATTTATGTGGGTATGAGTAGTGTGTATAACGTCTGTTAGTAGGGTTAAGTTCCCTCCACGTATCTACTAGTTTATGTACTGACAATAAGGGCTGTAGGGTTACTTTATTAGTGTTAGTATTGGGGCCGATTGGGGATTTGTCAAGAAAGGGGTAAACCGTAGCATTGGAATCACCACAAAGGATTACCGTACCAAATTTATGCGTATCAACCATTTGAAAAAGATGGGCCAAGAAAGCTAGTGGTCGTTTATTAGGTGCATAATAAGAGACAACAGTAATAGGGGCGTCAGAAAGGTAACCAGTGAGCAAAATGTATCTACCCTCTGGGTCATTTAGTTGGGAGAGAAGAGTGAATGGGGTATTACGATGGAAGCCTATTAGAGTACCCCGTTGTTTAACTGGAGCTGAGGAAACATAAAATTGTGGGTATGTTGACGAGAGAAATTTGGGATGGGCGTCTACTTTAAAATGAGTTTCCTGCAAACAAATAATATGGGCCTTTTTAGCATGAAAGGTGCGCATAGCTTTTGAACGTTTGTGGGGGATATTGAACCCTTGTACATTTAAGGATAAAACATTTATGGGGGCCATGACTGTAAAACAAGTAATATTATAACATAGAGAGCATAACTTACTTCACGGTTCATAATCACCACCTGGAGAGAGAAAAGAGTAAAGAAAATAGAAGGGAAAAGAATAAAATAAGAAAAAAAAAATCGATCAACCCTATTATAACAACAGAATACCAATAAAGATGAGTAATAAAACAGGGTGTGGGAACTTCTACAGAGCATAATCAAAAAGCTCTGAGAGGTTCCAAATCCATCAACAGGGACCCGCATAATCCTATCGGGTATCTGGAGATGGTACAGGGGGCAGCAAGAAATTCCTGAGAGGAGAAGAGCCCCGGAGGACCACGTCTAAAAGAAAAAATATTTCACCACATCCACTATAAGCAGAGGCCTAAACATTAAAAAGAATATATGCAACTGTAAATGGAGATATATCAGTTAGTTTGCTGGTAAAAATATGTTTTAGAACAAAGAGAGAGAAAAAAAAAAAAAGGCGTTGTGGAGTAGTAATATTATAGGCCCTTGATGGTGATGAGAAAAAAAATAAAAAAGGTGAGGAAAGAGATTCAGTTAGACAGTGGGCAACCTGGTGAAAAACAGGTAAATGGAGTAGAGATTACTTTCGACCAGCAGATATTGCTGGGATCAGGTACAAGTTAAACAGTTTACATTTTTGTGTCAGTCCATTGAATCTTCATTGGCGGGGGCTGGGTTTTCAAACCTTCCACGTTTATGGTTATGCTGACTAGAAGATGGAGAGACTTTTCCAGAATTCGTCACAATATTTTGCTGAGGAGATCTTGAAGCTGAGCGTCTGCGGGAATGGTCAGTAGATATGGGTTTGTCGGCGATGCCCATTTCAATCAGGGCAGATTGCAGGTCTTCAGGGGATCTGCAAACGAATTTTGTTTCTAGGTGTGTAAAGCGTAGGGAAAAAGGGAATCCCCAGTGATAGATGATTTGATGTTGTTGCAGAATTTGTAATTGGGGTTTAAGTGCACGTCGTTTAGCAACCGTGAGAGGGGAGATATCGGCAAAAAGTTGGTATGTGTAGCCCTGAAATTGCAGGGAATCTTTATCCCTGGCGGCCGCCAGTATTTGCTCTTTAGATCTATAATAGTGAAATTTAGCTATTATGTCTCTAGGGGGGCCATTTGTCTTGCGAGGGGCTAAAGCTCTGTGCACTCTGTCAAGTTCCAATCTTTCCACTGGTATACCAGGCAGTAATTCCTGAAATAACGCTGTTATAGTAGCTTGGAGGTCTAGGACAGTCTCTGGAATTCCTCTAATTCTCAAGTTCGATCGTCTGTCCCTATTTTCCTGGTTTTCTAAGCGTGACTGTAATAAAAGATTTTCTTCCTTTAAATTGTCAATTTCTGAGGTGTTTTGCTGTGTATGGCAATTTAGGTCATCCACTCTAATTTCAAGCTCAGCAGTTCTCTGGCCCAGTTCTCTAATTTCCTTAGTTAATTTGTCTGTAATTTGGTCAGACGTTTTCTTTAATGCTTTTTGTAGCATTTTTTCAAATTTATTAAATATATTATCATGGATATTAGGTTGTGAATCCTCAGTCTCAGATTCAGAGCCTGCAGTGTCCTCTGGAAGCTGAGGGGGCGCTTTCTTACAGCGCTGTGTGGAAGTCTGTGGGGAAACAGCCGCCGCCATCTTAGATGACACTCTGGCCGGCGCTGTTTTGGGTAAGGACACTTTATATTTAGGTTTTTGGCCCCGCAGGACCATACTTTTATCACCTGGGGTCTCTGTGCGGCTGATGCTGTGAGTATGTACCGTTCGCGGTACCGCTGGGACCCGTAGTCCTCCGGTCTGTTCTCCCCTCGGAGCGGAGCCCTAAGCCAGCACTACCGCTCGCTCAGGCATCCGCGCATGCGCCCCAATTAGCTGAATTTTGATCTGCCGTGCACAATTGTGATATTACTCATATAACAGAAGGCAGTAATAAAATCACTGTAGTGGACTTGGAACGCTGCTGGGTATCTGCCTGAAAAGGAAGGGTTTCTCAATCTCAAACAAAATATGTTATTTCAAAAAACACATATATAAATCAGTTGTGCGATTTTTCCAAAGCGCATATACAAATGGCAAATATATCCTTCTATTTCAAAACCAATTTAACAATTTTATAATCAACCAAACGTAAAGGCAGTGGTGGGTTATGTTCACCAAGTGAAAATGACCCCAAGGGTATATTCCTCTTGGTAATGTTAAATCGGTCAGCTGTGTTCTACCAATAATGTAGTGCAAGTCCACAGTCAGCCATGAATGGAATTTTTTTTGAAGATGAAATTATAAGAGGGAATAATAGTGCAGTCCCAGGATGATAATCAGTGGTTGTGGCCAATTCTGACTTGAAGGGGAGTCAACTTCCTCCTTAGCATAAAATATAGAATAATCGAGATACTCTTACCAGAGATGATGGACTCACAGACCTCTCGGTGGTGAGTCAAACGGGCATGTTACCGGATCCACCGGATATCAAGGGGTAATGCTGCAGACACATACGTCCTTTAGGGGATTTCCGTTTGCTGCGGCAAAAGTAGTCTCCAATACTCACCCCCAGCAGACTCTCCAATTTCAAGGGGAGAGATGAAGGGACTCTGGGAGATATTCTCTAACGTGGATAGCTCACAAAGAAAGGAGAAAAAAAAAAAAAAGCGAAAAACAAGGAGAAAAACTCCTCATGGTGTATTACCAAAAGACAAAAAAGGATTTTATTTGGGATTTTGCAATCACAAACAGAAAATAAAATATTTAAAAAAGCTTTCTTAAAAGGCGCAAGTAAAAGATTCTAGGTGGCTTAGGCAAGCATTTAACCCTACATGTTTCGCCTACATAGGCTTCAACTGGGGTACAACTGGGGCACTACATTATTGGTAGAACACAGCTGACCGATTTAACATTACCAAGAGGAATATACCCTTGGGGTCATTTTCACTTGGTGAACATAACCCACCACTGCCTTTACGTTTGGTTGATTATAAAATTGTTAAATTGGTTTTGAAATAGAAGGATATATTTGCCATTTGTATATGCGCTTTGGAAAAATCGCACGACTGATTTATATATGTGTTTTTTGAAATAACATATTTTGTTTGAGATTGAGAAACCCTTCCTTTTCAGGCAGATACCCAGCAGCGTTCCAAGTCCACTACAGCGATTTTATTACTGCCTTCTGTTACAGTGGTGTGAAAAAGTGTTTGCCCCCTTCCTCATTTCCTGTTCCTTTGCATGTTTGTCACACTTAAGTGTTTCGGAACATCAAACCAATTTAAACAATAGTCAAGGACAACACAAGTAAACACAAAATGCAATTTGTAAATGAAGGTGTTTATTATTAAAGGTGAAAAAAAAATCCAAACCATCATGGCCCTGTGTGAAAAAGTGATTGCCCCCTAAACCTAATAACTGGTTGGGCCACCCTTAGCAGCAACAACTGCAACCAAGCGTTTGCGATAACGTCAAATGAGGCTTTTACAGCGTCCTGGAGGAATTTTGGCCCACTCATCTTTGCAGAATTGTCCTAATTCAGTTACATTAGAGGGTTTTCGAGCATGAACAGCCTTTTTAAGGTCATACCACAACATCTCAATAGGATTCAGGTCAGGACTTTGGCTAGGCCACTTCAAAGTCTTCATTTTGTTTTTCTTCAGCCATTCAGTGGTGGACTTGCTGGTGTGTTTAGGATCATTGTCCTGCTGCAGAACCCAAGTTCGTTTCAGCTTGAGTACACGAACAGATGGTCGGACATTCTCCTTCAGGATCTCTTGGTAGACAGCAGAATTCATAGTTCCTTTTATCACGGCAAGTCTTCCAGGTCCTGAAGCAGCAAAACAGCCCCAGACCATCACACTACCACCACCATATTTTACTGTTGGTATAATGTTCTTTTTCTGAAATGCAGTGTTCCTTCTACGCCAGATATACTTGGACACACACCTTCCAAAGAGTTCCACTTTTGTCTCATCGGTCCACAGAATGTTGTCCCAAAAGTCTTGGGGATCATCAAGATGTGTTGTGGAGAAATTGAGACAAGCTTTGATGTTCTTTTTGCTCAGCAGTGGTTTTCTCCTTGGAACTCTGCCATGCAGGCCATTTTTGCCCAGTCTTTTCCTGATGGTGGAGGCATGAACGCTGACCTTAACTGAGGCAAGTGAGGCCTGCAGTTCCTTGGACGTTGTTGTGGGGTCTTTTGTGACCTCTTGGATGAGTCGTCGCTGCGCTCTTGGGGTAATTTTGGGCGGCCGGCCACTCCTGGGAAGGTTCACCACTGTTCCATGTCTTCGCCATTTGTGGATAATGGCTCTCACTGTGGTTCGCTGGATTCCCAAAGCTTTGGAAATGGCTTTATAACCCTTTCCAGACTGATAGATCTCAATTACTTTCTTTCTCAATTGTTCCTGAATTTCTTTGGGTCTCGGCATGATGTGTAGCTTTTAAGGATCTTCTGGTGGACCTTACTGTGTCAAGCAGCTCCTATTTAAGTGATGCCTTGATTGTGAACAGGTGTGGCAATAATCAGGCCTGGGTGTGGCTAGAGAAATTGTACTCAGGTGTGGACAACCACAGTTATAGTATGTTTTAACAAGGGGGGCAATCACTTTTTCACACAGGGCCATGATGGTTTGGATTTTTTTTCACCTTTAATAATAAACACCTTCATTTACAAATTGCATTTTGTGTTTACTTGTGTTGTCCTTGACTATTGTTTAAATTGGTTTGATGTTCCGAAACACTTAAGTGTGACAAACATGCAAAGGAACAGGAAATGAGGAAGGGGGCAAACACTTTTTCACACCACTGTATATGAGTAATATTACAATTGTGCACGGCAGATCGAAATTCAGCTAATTTTTGCATCTTTTATTGGATTTTTGTTAGTCCATCATGTTGGCCTGATGGTTCACACTTTTTTCAATCTTTAGTTCTTTTTGAGTTTGTATTCATTGATCACATTTCCATGCGCTTTTTAAGATAAGAAAGGTCGCACATTCTGGTATTACACCCTCACTTGTTATTTTTTGATAAGATACCGCACACTCTGCCCCTACAGGGCCTGTGAGAACACATTTCAAACCTGTGTTAGGAGACGGGGTTGTATATACTTTTGTTTTATCTTGTTTTTTTCACTTCATGAGAATGTGACCCTTCTTATCGTTGGGCCATTTTATCACAATTGATCACTTTATTTTTCTCACTCTATATAGGAGATATGAGTGACCATTAATATACCTGTCATGCATCCTCGCCCATAAAAGTTTGAATCCTTTATGTGGTTTTATGCAAAACAGGAACACTCATTCCCTTTATACCATCCATTATTGCACTTTAGGGACACATTTCCCATTACTCACGTTTGCAATACACTTATTACTATTTTCTTTTTTACACAAGCGCTGCACTTTTATAATTTCATGTTTGTATACAATTGAGTCTGATTGTTGTGCTAGCAGCTAAATTTTTTGTCTAAGTTTGGCGCAGTGTTTTTTTCCAAAATTTCCTGTTTACATATATATAGTACATTCACATCAGTCCCTGACCTCAAGGAGCTTACAATCTAAGGTCCCTAACTCACAAACATATACAAGGGCCAATTTAGACAGGAGCCAATTAAATTACCAGCATGCCTTTGGAGTGTGGGAGGAAGTTGGAGTACCCAGAGTAAACCTACACAGGCACATGGAGAACATGCAAACTCCATGCATGTAGTGTCGTGGGTCTTCCTCACATCAGAAAACCCCTTAGGAGAAGCGAGGGGGTTACCTTGCGGGGCGCACTCCCAAGTCCAGCATTTGCGTCCATAGACACAAATGCGGGACTCGGCCCCGTCCCTGGTGCCCGCATCATTGGATTTGATTGACAGAAGCGGGAGCCAATGGCTGCACTGTAATCAATCTATCCAATCAAGAGCCGGGCCCCCATGCAGAGAGGGCGAGCACGTCTCCGCTGAGGGAATGAAGGGGCTCAGGTAAGTAACATGATGGGGCTGGGGGGCCGGTCATTGCCAGAAGTTTTTTTGTATGCATTAAGGGTTTATAATCCCGTTTCACATTAAAGAAACTATTAAACTATTAAACACATATTGCAAACATTATGTGCGTTATTCCTTACGTATATTGGAGTAACAGCGCTGTCTAATATATGTGATCAGTAAATAATCTACATAAATCGTAACAAATTATGTGAAAATACAAAAAAATTATTATTAAATAAATACTATTTCCTGCCGCAACTTAATGTGAGATACACACAAAAATACAATGTAAAAAGATAGCTGTGCTGAAAATTAATAAACGTGAAAATCAATCGTGAAAATCAATTCAACCTAGAACAGGTGATATTATACGTGACCAGAAATGTAGTGGGCAACCACTGGATGCAATCATTAGCCCAATAATCAATCTGAATTCGGAATTATGAACCCCAAATAGTGTATAACTAATATAAAATATACAATACAATTTTTCCATAAGTGTGTGACCATGAATCCAGGCTCAATGTGATATCACCATAAGGAACAGAGAACCAAAAGAAAACGTCACTTATAAATAAAATTGAAGCATGCAAAAAGTCCACAATGGGTGTTAGGGTTCTGTTGTTGTTATTTCCGTAGTGCTATTACACTTGACACCCTCGAAAAAAGTGATTGGATAGCCAAAGGAGAGAAGGGTCCTCCACCAAAAAAAAGTATTGCCGCTTACCAGCTGGTCTGATCTCTGTGTCAAAGAGATCAGAAAGGCCTGTGGCGTATCTCCCTGCCAGGGTCTCTATCCAGAATCCTCCAAATGGCACTCTCAGAGTGCAGACATACATGTAAATCCTGCCTGGATCCTCCTTACTCTCATCCAAATTTACATAGAAGAAAAATGGATATCCATAGCACAATACTGTTTTCACCCTTTATTCATAAAAAAGCTGATATGTATCACACTTACATTTCAGATGCAATCAAATAGGCATATGTGTTAAAACAAACTGTCGAGCCGGCCGGCTCTCTCTTTCTGGCTGCCCGTCGCTTCCTGGATGGACGGGGAACGGAGGTGACGTCAGCACGCCACTCACCCTACGTCGTTTCGTCAAAAGATGACTTCTTCCTGGGGCACGGGTGGCGTGCTGACTCACAGCCTATTATGCACACTACACTCATAGACCCGCCCACTTCTGAGCTTCCGGTCCGCCATATTTGAATAGGGCAAATGCCCTTCCTCGCATTAATTGGCTTACTAGGAATATGGGCGGTCTCTCTATCAGGCTGTGTATACGACCACCATATTTAGGTAGGGCGAATGCCCTTAACCATAATAATAGGTCTAGTTTAAATATGTAGGCAAATCCATAAGTCCCCACTTAGCGTGCAACCGTATGTAGGACGAGCGGAGCTAAATCAGAGACATCCAGTCCTCTGCACTCCCTCCGCATCAGTCATCCACTCATAAGTAGGGCAGAATGCCCACACTATTAGATTATTCCCTCCATTCAAACTCTCACAGTTTTGACCTAACAAAGAGTAAAAATTATGAAAATAAAATCTTAATTAAAAAATAACAATGGATCCCTTTTAAACGGGCCAGTGTTACATATAAAAATAAAATAAAAGTAAAAATAAAAATATATGTAAGGGTTTAGACATGTTGTCATCCACGGGTATGTTAACCCATAGCTTCCCGGGAACTGTACCTGGCAATATCTACCATTACTAATTCACAGGTAACCTTATGGAATATGAAACGAGCACAGGAGAATTTCCAAAAATTCATCGGATATAAAAATCCGAGAGTTCTTATAGAGAGCACATGAGATATTTCTCTTCTTCTCCTTAATTATTCCACCAAGGGTTACAGGTGAACTATATCCTTCAGAGATGTCACTGTGACAACAGAACCTTACACAAAAATAAGTATCAGTGCGTCATCCCCCTTTTATTTCCAAAAAAATTTAAAAAGACAAAAAATACGTAAAAAATTTTTTTCTAAAAAAAACATTTCTTCTAAAAATGAGGGATTATTTCATTTCTCAAAAAAGAGGAAAAATTATTTTGTTTGAAGGTTAAAGGTGATGATGATCTATTAATGGTCTACAATAGCGAACAGTACATCCCTTAGGCCCATTTATTCATTCAAAATAAACAGGATATTTTTTTTTTTTTTTTTTTTAATTCAGTACTTTTTTTATTTTAATTCTTTTCATAACAATACAAGTTATACATTTAAGCATACATTTCATCCCAGATACATAAACTTCTAGCATTCATCTGCCACACCAACCACCCACTCCCCCCCCCCCCCCCCCCCCCCCCCAAAAAGAAAAAAAATAAATAAATAATAAACAGGATGTTTAATAGTACTTAGATTACATTATTCCCCCAGCCCACCTCTAAGAGATAGGTTAATACCGGACAGGAAAAAATGTTAGATGAAAACTTATTATCAATGGATGTGGTTCACACATCCATTAAATTATCAAAAAATATATAATTAAAAAAGTCCTTTCTCAAAAAATCTAAAAAATTATTTTCTAATTTTTTTTAATTAAATCTAACGGCCTCCAATATATGCCCACCCTTTAGCCCCCGGGAGCTCAGAGTTGGTTCACAATATGTTATTGTTAACTATTGTCAATGAAGGCGTTAAGATCCACATCAAGGCCGTGAGGAGTATAACAGCGCACTTTATGGATCCAAGACATTTCAGATCTAGACAAATCACTTACTAGTGGACTACCTCTCCAGTGAGCGCTAAATTTGTCTATTCCTAAAAACAGTGTGCCTGAAGGGTTACGGTCATGGTACTGAGCATAATGTTTAGACACCGAGTGTAATCTATATCCACTGTTTATGTTCGTAATATGCTCGCCCAAGCGTACCTGCATAGCTCGCTTTGTTCTGCCAATATACTGGAGCCCGCATGGGCATTGCAACAAATACAATACCCCCTTTGAACTTCAAGTAATAAAGGGTTCAATTTTGTGTTCCCTAGAAGTACTAGTGGACACAAATGATAACGTCTTTCTGTTTGCTTTTGTTTAATGTGCAAATTTGACACCGGCGACATTGATGATAACCTGATAGTTGTTGAAAGAAGGAAACCTTTTTAGTAGGTGGGTCCACCACATTAGGTGCTACCCTATCCCTGAGGGAAGGGACTCCCTTAAAGATTAGCTCTGGCTTAGTGGGAAGAAAGGTGTGAATCATTCTATCGTTACCCAATATGTGCCAGTGCTTCCGGAGCATTTTTTTGATCAAGTAGTGTTGTGTTGAGAAGGAGGTGACAAATGGGACGATAGGTCTGTCCCTTGTCTTAGCCTGTCTTTCTCTCAACAACACCGCCCTATCAGTCTCCGCTACTTCCTCGATCGTAATATCCATGAGGGCAGCGTCATATCCATCTCCTCCAATCTTCTCTTTAGGATATCGGCCTGCAATCTATAGTCACTGATGACTGAGCAGTTTCTCCTCATTCTAACAAACTGGCTTTTAGGGATAGACTTCAGCCAGGGGGTATGGTGACAACTCCCCATAGGTATAAACAAATTTCTATCTGTCTTTTTGAAGTATGAAATTGTTTTGAACAAACCTTCGCTCTTACTGATTGTTAGATCCAGGAAGTTTACACTCTCCTGTCTGGCTTCTACGGTAAACCTAATGCCCCAATCATTGGTATTAATTCTTAAAAATAATTCCTCAAGTTGTAACGAGGTCCCCTCCCATAGGAGGAGGACGTCATCTATATACCGCGCCCAAAACAGCAAGAATGGGCTGCGTTCCTTATAGATGACGTCCTCCTCCCACTTGGCCATGAATAAGTTAGCCAGGCTTGGGGCGTATTTAGCGCCCATTGCCCCACCACGTATTTGTTGGTAATATTGTTGTTCAAACCAAAAATAATTGTGGCCTGCTGCGTATTCCAACAGATCCATGATGAATTGTTGTTGTTGTTCTGGCAAAGTGGAAAGAGTATTAAGATAATATTTGACTGCCGCAATCCCTATGTTGTGTGGGATGATGGTATACAATGCAGTGACATCTGCTGTCACTAGCAGGGTGTTCTCAGTAGGTCTAAGGTCTGACAGCAAATTGATCACATGTCTTGTGTCCTTCTAAAAGGATGGCATTTGTTGCACCAATGGTTGGAGAAAAAAATCTATGTACTTGAGGTGATGGAATCGATGCCACTCACAATTGGACGTCCCGGGGGGAAAGTAAGATTCTTGTGTATCTTGGGCAAATAGTACAACACAGGTGTCCTCGGGGCCCTGGGAATGAGAAACATTTTCTCTTTTTCATTAAGAATCTTTAGCTCGAAACCCTTATTCACAAGTGTTTGTAATGTTTTTTTTTATATTGAATAACTGGATTGCCAGGCAACATAACATAGGTATCTCTATCGTCAACTATATTATGCATCTCTTTAAGTTAATCTGCCCGATCTAAGACTACTATGCCCACCCCCCTTTATCTGCGGGGCGAATAACCAAGTTTTTATTATTGCAAAGGGAGTCCAATCCTTCCTCCAGATGCTTATCCATTTTACAACTGGTGGTCTTTACAAGCTCTAAATCCCGAAGAAGAACATCTCTAAAGACTCTCGATGAAGGGGCCAGAATTCCGGGGGATTAAAAGTTGACGCATTGGATAACCCAGAGTGCAGATTTACCTGTTGCACTGATATCTCTTGTTGAGTTGAGATAGTTGCAAATAGTCTTTTAATGTTGACCTTACGGACAAATCTATGAATGTCCATATAAGTTTGAAACTTATCAAGTTTCTTTGGGGGCGCAAATTTGAGGCCTTTATTCAATAATGCGGTTTCTGATTTAGTAAGGGTCTGGGAACTAAGATTGAAGATTCCTTCCCCCCTTATTTCTTAATTTTTTTGTGATTGTGCTCTCCTCCCCCCTCTGACTCCTCTTTGCTTTCTACGGGCCTTTTTAACCCTTGTGTGGCCCTGGGAAAACCCCAATATTTTTGTTCTTGGCCCCCGGTATTAGGCCTGACAGCTGGAGTTCTGGGTAGACCTGACCCACCCAGGTCCAGTTCTCTCCCTCCTCCTTCATAATCACCAAAAGCTCCGAGTGGAGGGCCCTCTCTATCTCTCAGAGGAAAAAAACGGTTATACATATCCACTCCATTATTGAAGTCTTCTGTATCTCTAGAGCAATAGGGTTGACTACCGTATTGGGAACCTTGATTAAATGGTGTAGGGTACCCCTGGTTACCTTGCTGGAATCTCTCAGATCCCCGATTTGGATAAAATGGGCCCCTTCTTTGATTAAAGTGTTGTGCCTTACCATACGGATATAGATAACCCTGATCATTATTAGCAGTGTATCTCGGTTGCGATGGATGACTCCAAACTGGATTCACCATCGGCTCCCCAACCCGACCTGAAAATGAAGGTCTTCTTGGTGATTGGTACAGTGTTTTTTTGCCCTTCTTCCCCAATTTATACTGAGATTTTTTTGAGTTTTTTTGGGGGTTGAGTGCCTGTGGGTAAATGTTGGACTTCATCCAATGGGACCACTGAGGTTTCATCCCCTTGAATTATAGCCTCCATCCTGGAATCTGGTTTGGCAGTTTGTTCAGCTGCCAGTTTTTTTTGCCATTCAAAGACATTGGTCGCTTGATAGTCGGCAAAATCTCTATTATATTTTTTCCTCTTTTTGATTTTTTGTTCCTTCTCTCCTTTATCTAGGGTTTTTAAAAGATTACTAGACCTTTCCCTATATTCTTCTTTATCCTTATGCATAAGAAGACTATCTTTAAGGGTTTTGATCTCCCCATCTAATCTTACAAGTTTACTGTTTTTACGGGCAACCAAGAACTGAAGGAAACTGACTCCCGCCTCATTAAAGTAGCGGAACCATTCCTCCAGTTCTGTCTCCCCCTTTTGTGGGCAAACTTCCCATCGCAGGCTCCTGGGAACCATCTTAAGCTTAACATAAGTTTCCAGAAATGCGATGTCCCACTGTGTGTGGATTTCTGAGATAGTTAGATTCTTGAGTCTCACAAACAACCCACTCAAATCTCCATCACTTTCTTTATACATTTCAAACACCCCATCTGTATTGACTTTCTTGGATGCTCTATATTCAAAAATATCCATAATTAAAAAAAATTAAAAAATATATACACACCTATACCCTCCTTACACACCGTGATAGTGTAAGACTGCTGTTGTTATTTTGTATCTGTGCATAGAATATGTATTTTGGAGTAACAGCGCTGTCTAATATATGTGATCAGTAAATAATCTACATAAATCGTAACAAATTATGTGAAAATACAAAAAAATGATTATTAAATAAATAATATTTCCTGCCGCAACTTAATGTGAGATACACACAAAAATACAATGTAAAAAGATAGCTGCGTTGAAAATTAATAAACGTGAAAATCAATCGTGAAAATCAATTCAACCTAGAACAGGTGATATTATACGTGACCAGAAATGTAGTGGGCAACCACTGGATGCAATCATTAGCCCAATAATCAATCTGAATTCGGAATTATGAAACCCAAATAGTGTATAACTAATATAAAATATACAATACAATTTTTCCATAAGTGTGTGACCATGAATCCAGGCTCAATGTGATATCACCATAAGGAACAGAGAACCAAAAGAAAACGTCACTTATAAATAAAATTGAAGCATGCAAAAAGTCCACAATGGGTGTTAGGGTTCTGTTGTTGTTATTTCCGTAGTGCTATTACACTTGACACCCTCGAAAAAAGTGATTGGATAGCCAAAGGAGAGAAGGGTCCTCCACCAAATAAAAGTATTGCCGCTTACCAGCTGGTCTGATCTCTGTGTCAAAGAGATCAGAAAGGCCTGTGGCTTATCTCCCTGCCAGGGTCTCTATCCAGAATCCTCCAAATGGCACTCTCAGAGTGCAGACATACATGTAAATCCTGCCTGGATCCTCCTTACTCTCATCCAAATCGTTTACATAGAAGAAAAATGGATATCCATAGCACAATACTGTTTTCACCCTTTATTCATAAAAAAGCTGATATGTATCACACTTACATTTCAGATGCAATCAAATAGGCATATGTGTTAAAACAAACTGTCGAGCCGGCCGGCTCTCTCTTTCTGGCTGCCCGTCGCTTCCTGGATGGACGGGGAACGGAGGTGACGTCAGCACGCCGCTCACCCTACGTCGTTTCGTCAAAAGATGACTTCTTCCTGGGGCACGGGTGGCGTGCTGACTCACAGCCTATTATGCACACTACACTCATAGACCCGCCCACTTCTGAGCTCCCGGTCCGCCATATTTGAATAGGGCAAATGCCCTTCCTCGCATTAATTGGCTTACTAGGAATATGGGCGGTCTCTCTATCAGGCTGTGTATACGACCACCATATTTAGGTAGGGCGAATGCCCTTAACCATAATAATAGGTCTAGTTTAAATATGTAGGCAAATCCATAAGTCCCCACTTAGCGTGCGACCGTATGTAGGACGAGCGGAGCTAAATCAGAGACATCCAGTCCTCTGCACTCCGTCCCTCCGCATCAGTCATCCACTCATAAGTAGGGCAGAATGCCCACACTATTAGATTGTTCCCTCCATTCAAACTCTCACAGTTTTGACCTAACAAAGAGTAAAAATTATGAAAATAAAATCTGAATTAAAAAATAACAATGGATCCCTTTTAAACGGGCCAGTGTTACATATAAAAATAAAATAAAAGTAAAAATAAAAATATATGTAAGGGTTTAGACATGTTGTCATCCACGGGTATGTTAACCCATAGCTTCCCGGGAACTGTACCTGGCAATATCTACCATTACTAATTCACAGGTAACCTTATGGAATATGAAATGAGCACAGGAGAATTTCCAAAAATTCATCGGATATAAAAATCCGAGAGTTCTTATAGAGAGCACATGAGATATTTCTCTTCTTCTCCTTAATTATTCCACCAGGGGTTACAGGTGAACTATATCCTTCAGAGATGTCACTGTGACAACAGAACCTTACACAAAAATAAGTATCAGTGCGTCATCCCCCTTTTATTTCCAAAAAAATTCAAAAAGACAAAAAATACGTAAAAATTTTTTTTCTAAAAAAAACATTTCTTCTAAAAATGAGGGATTATTTCATTTCTCAAAAAAGAGGAAAAATTATTTTGTTTGAAGGTTAAAGGTGATGATGATCTATTAATGGTGTACAATAGCGAACAGTACATCCCTTAGGCCCATTTATTCATTCAAAATAAACAGGATATTTTTTTTTTTTTTTTAATTCAGTACTTTTTTTATTTTAATTCTTTTCATAACAATACAAGTTATACATTTAAGCATACATTTCATCCCAGATACATAAACTTCTAGCATTCATCTGCCACACCAACCACCCACTCACCCCCCACAAAGAAAAAAAATAAATAAATAATAAACAGGATATTTAATAGTACTTAGATTACATTATTCCCCCAGCCCACCTCTAAGAGATAGGTTAATACCGGACAGGAAAAAATGTTAGATGAAAACTTATTATCAATGGATGTGGTTCACACATCCATTAAATTATCAAAAAATATATAATTAAAAAATTCCTTTCTCAAAAAATCTAAAAAATTATTTTCTAAATTTTTTTTATTAAATCTAACGGCCTCCAATATATGCCCACCCTTTAGCCCCCGGGAGCTCAGAGTTGGTTCACAATATGTTACTGTTAACTATTGTCAATGAAGGCGTTAAGATCCACATCAAGGCCGTGAGGAGTATAACAGCGCACTTTATGAATCCAAGACATTTCAGATCTAGACAAATCACTTACTAGTGGACTACCTCTCCAGTGAGCGCTAAATTTGTCTATTCCTAAAAACAGTGTGCCTGAAGGGTTACGGTCATGGTACTGAGCATAATGTTTAGACACCGAGTGTAATCTATATCCACTTTTTATGTTCGTAATATGCTCGCCCAAGCGTACCTGCATAGCTCGCTTTGTTCTGCCAATATACTGGAGCCCGCATGGGCATTGCAACAAATACAATACCCCCTTTGAACTTCAAGTAATAAAGGGTTCAATTTTGTGTTCCCTAGAAGTACTAGTGGACACAAATGATAACGTCTTTCTGTTTGCTTTTGTTTAATGTGCAAATTTGACACCGGCGACATTGATGATAACCTGATAGTTGTTGAAAGAAGGAAACCTTTTTAGTAGGTGGGTCCACCACATTAGGTGCTACCCTATCCCTGAGGGAAGGGACTCCCCTAAAGATTAGCTCTGGCTTAGTGGGAAGAAAGGTGTGAATCATTCTATCGTTACCCAATATGTGCCAGTGCTTCCGGAGCATTTTTTTGATCAAGTAGTGTTGTGTTGAGAAGGAGGTGACAAATGGGACGATAGGTCTGTCCCTTGTCTTAGCCTGTCTTTCTCTCAACAACACCGCCCTATCAGTCTCCGCTACTTCCTCGATCGTAATATCCATGAGGGCAGCGTCATATCCATCTCCTCCAATCTTCTCTTTAGGATATCGGCCTGCAATCTATAGTCACTGATGTCTGAGCAGTTTCTCCTCATTCTAACAAACTGGCTTTTAGGGATAGACTTCAGCCAGGGGGTATGGTGACAACTCCCCATAGGTATAAACAAATTTCTATCTGTCTTTTTGAAGTATGAAATTGTTTTGAACAAACCTTCGCTCTTACTGATTGTTAGATCCAGGAAGTTTACACTCTCCTGGCTGGCTTCTACGGTAAACCTAATGCCCCTATCATTGGTATTAATTCTTAAAAAGAATTCCTCAAGTTGTACCGAGGTCCCCTCCCATAGGAGGAGGACGTCATCTATATACCGCGCCCAAAACAGCAAGAACGGGCTGCGTTCCTTATAGATGACGTCCTCCTCCCACTTGGCCATGAATAAGTTAGCCAGGCTTGGGGCGTATTTAGCGCCCATTGCCCCACCACGTATTTGTTGGTAATATTGTTGTTCAAACCAAAAATAATTGTGGCCTGCTGCGTATTCCAACAGATCCATGATGAATTGTTGTTGTTGTTCTGGCAAAGTGGAAAGAGTATTAAGATAATATTTGACTGCCGCAATCCCTATGTTGTGTGGGATGATGGTATACAATGCAGTGACATCTGCTGTCACTAGCAGAGTGTTCTCAGTAGGTCTAAGGTCTGACAGCAAATTTATCACATGTCTTGTGTCCTTCAAAAAGGATGGCATTTGTTGCACCAATGGTTGGAGAAAAAAATCTATGTACTTGAGGTGATGGAATCGATGCCACTCACAATTGGACGTCCCGGGGGGAAAGTAAGATTCTTGTGTATCTTGGGCAAATAGTACAACACAGGTGTCCTCGGGGCCCTGGGAATGAGAAACATTTTCTCTTTTTCATTAAGAATCTTTAGCTCGAAACCCTTATCCACAAGTGTTTGTAATGTTTTTTTTTATATTGAATAACTGGATTGCCAGGCAACATAACATAGGTATCTCTATCGTCAACTATATTATGCATCTCTTTAAGTTAATCTGCCCGATCTAAGACTACTATGCCCCCCCCCCTTTATCTGCGGGGCGAATAACCAAGTTTTTATTATTGCAAAGGGAGTCCAATCCTTCCTCCAGATGCTTATCCATTTTACAACTGGTGGTCTTTACAAGCTCTAAATCCCGAAGAAGAACATCTCTAAAGACTCTCAATGAAGGGGCCAGAATTCCGGGGGATTAAAAGTTGACGCATTGGATAACCCAGAGTGCAGATTTACCTGTTGCACTGATATCTCTTGTTGAGTTGAGATAGTTGCAAAAAGTCTTTTAATGTTGACCTTACGGACAAATCTATGAATGTCCATATAAGTTTGAAACTTATCAAGTTTCTTTGGGGGCGCAAATTTGAGGCCTTTATTCAATAATGCGGTTTATGATTTAGTAAGGGTCTGGGAACTAAGATTGAAGATTCCTTACCCCCTTATTTCTTAAATTTTTTGTGATTGTGCTCTCCTCCCCCCTCTGACTCCTCTTTGCTTTCTACGGGCCTTTTTAACCCTTGTGTGGCCCTGGGAAAACCCCAATATTTTTGTTCTTGGCCCCCGGTATTAGGCCTGACAGCTGGAGTTCTGGGTAGACCTGACCCGCGCAGGTCCAGTTCTCTCCCTCCTCCTTCATAATCACCAAAAGCTCCGAGTGGAGGGCCCTCTCTATCTCTCAGAGGAAAAAAATGGTTATACATATCCACTCCATTATTGAAGTCCTCTGTATCTCTAGAGCAATAGGTTTGACTACCGTATTGGGAACCTTGATTAAATGGTGTAGGGTACCCCTGGTTACCTTGCTGGAATCTCTCAGATCCCCGATTTGGATAAAATGGGCCCCTTCTTTGATTAAAGTGTTGTGCCTGACCATACGGATATAGATAACCCTGATCATTATTAGCAGTGTATCTCGGTTGCGATGGATGACTCCAAACTGGATTCACCATCGGCTCCCCAACCCGACCTGAAAATGAAGGTCTTCTTGGTGATTGGTACAGTGTTTTTTTGCCCTTCTTCCCCAATTTATACTGAGATTTTTTTGAGTTTTTTTTGGGGTTGAGTGCCTGTGGGTAAATGTTGGACTTCATCCAATGGGACCACTGAGGTTTCATCCCCTTGAATTATAGCCTCCATCCTGGAATCTGGTTTGGCAGTTTGTTCAGCTGCCAGTTTTTTTTGCCATTTAAAGACATTGGTCGCTTGATAGTCGGCAAAATCTCTATTATATTTTTTCCTCTTTTTGATTTTTTGTTCCTTCTCTCCTTTATCTAGGGTTTTTAAAAGATTTCTAGACCTTTCCCTATATTCTTCTTTATCCTTATGCATAAGAAGACTATCTTTAAGGGTTTTGATCTCCCCATCTAATCTTACAAGTTTACTGTTTTTACGGGCAACCAAGAACTGAAGGAAACTGACTCCCGCCTCATTAAAGTAGCGGAACCATTCCTCCAGTTCTGTCTCCCCCTTTTGTGGGCAAACTTCCCATCGCAGGCTCCTGGGAACCATCTTAAGCTTAACATAAGTTTCCAGAAATGCGATGTCCCACTGTGTGTGGATTTCTGAGATAGTTAGATTCTTGAGTCTCACAAATAACCCACTCAAATCTCCATCACTTTCTTTATACATTTCAAACACCCCATCTGTATTGACTTTCTTGGATGCTCTATATTCAAAAATATCCATAATTAAAAAAAAATTAAAAATATATACACACCTATACCCTCCTTACACACCGTGATAGTGTAATGCCGCGTACACACGAAGGGACAATCCCGCGGGATTATCCTCTGGACTGAAGTCCAGCGGATAATCCCCTCGTGTGTGGGCGCCGGCGGACTTTTTGGCGCCAAAGTACGGCGGACTAAAGTTTGAAGTTTTGTTTTCAAATTATCCGCTGGACTTGGAAGTCCAGCGGACAATCCCGCCGTTAGTGGGCAAGTCCGCGGGACTTTTGAAATGAAGGGACTTGCCGCTCATCGGCAAGTCCGTTCATTTAGCACGTGACTTCAGGTTACGTAGCTAGCGTAGGCAGTTACTGCCGCCGCGCTAGCTCCGTGACCTGGCATGGATTTAAAGGGACTCCCCACGCCGAAAAAACGGCGTGGGGGTTCCCCCCAAATCCATGTCAGACCCTCATCCGAGCACGCAGCCTGGCAGGCCAGGAAAGGGGTGGGGACGAACGAGCGCCCCCCCCCCCCCTCCTGAGCCGTACCAGGCCGCGTGCCCTCAACATGGGGGGTGCCCTGGGGAAAGGGGGGCCGTGCGCCCCCCCACCCCAAAGCACCTTGTCCCCATGTTGATGAGGACAAGGGCCTCTTCCCGACAACCCTGGCCGTTGGTTGTCGGGGTCTGCGGGCGGGGGCTTATCGGAATCTGGGAACCCCCTTTAATAAGGGGGCCCCCAGATCCCGGCCCCCCACCCTATGTGAATGAGTATGGGGTACGATGTACCCCTACCCATTCACCTAAGGTGTAAAATGTAAAGTAAAAAAAAACACCCACACTTTTGAAAAAATAGTTTATTGCACTGCTCCGGGGGTCTTCTTCCGTCTTGGGGGTCTTCTCGCCGGACTCCCCCGCCATTTACCAAGCTCTTTTACCGAGCGGGGGAAGTCCGGCTACCTTCTTCGTCGTCGCCGCCGTCTGGGGGTCTCGATCCGCCTTCGGGGGTCTTCTTCCGTCTTGGGGGGTCTTCTCGCCGGACTCCTCCGCTCTCTTCTGCTCTTTTACCTAGCTCTTTCACGAGGGGAGGAGTCCGGCTACCTTCTTCGTCGTCGCCGCCGTCGTCTGGGGGTCTCGATCCGCCTTCGGGGGTCTTCCGGGGGTCTCTTCTGTTCTTGCGGCGGTCGTCGTCTTCCGCGCCGCCGGCGCCTTCTTCTTCTTGTCCTTCTTCTTGTCCTTCTTGTTCTTCTTCTTCTTCCGATGTTGACCCGACGCTCTCTCTGCCCGGAATGCCTGTGCCGCTCTGCGCTCGGACTTATATAGGGACATGGGGGACAGGGTCACATGTTCATGTCACATGGTGACCCCGCCCCCTTGCGATGTCACAGTCCCAGCATCCTCCGGGACTGTGACAACACAAGGGGGCGGGGTCACCATGTGACATGTGCATGTGACCCTGTCCCCCATGTCCCTATATAAGTCCGAGCGCAGAGCGGCACAGGCATTCCGGGCAGAGAGAGCGTCGGGTCAACATCGGAAGAAGAAGAACAAGAAGGACAAGAAGAAGGACAAGAAGAAGAAGGCGCCGGCGGCGCGGAAGTCGACGACCGCCGCAAGAACAGAAGAGACCCCCGGAAGACCCCCGAAGGCGGATCGAGACCCCCAGACGACGGCGGCGACGACGAAGAAGGTAGCCGGACTCCTCCCCTCGTGAAAGAGCTAGGTAAAAGAGCAGAAGAGAGCGGAGGAGTCCGGCGAGAAGACCCCCAAGACGGAAGAAGACCCCCGAAGGCGGATCGAGACCCCCAGACGGCGGCGACGACGAAGAAGGTAGCCGGACTTCCCCGCTCGGTAAAAGAGCTTGGTAAATGGCGGGGGAGTCCGGCGAGAAGACCCCCAAGACGGAAGAAGACCCCCGGAGCAGTGCAATAAACTATTTTTTCAAAAGTGTGGGTGTTTTTTTTTTTTACTTTACATTTTACACCTTAGGTGAATGGGTAGGGGTACATCGTACCCCATACTCATTCACATAGGGTGGGGGGCCGGGATCTGGGGGCCCCCTTATTAAAGGGGGTTCCCAGATTCCGATAAGCCCCCGCCCGCAGACCCCGACAACCAACGGCCAGGGTTGTCGGGAAGAGGCCCTTGTCCTCATCAACATGGGGACAAGGTGCTTTGGGGGGTGGGGGGCCGCACGGCCCCCCTTTCCCCAGGGCACCCCCCATGTTGAGGGCACGCGGCCTGGTACGGCTCAGGAGGGGGGGGGCGCTCGTTCGTCCCCACCCCTTTCCTGGCCTGCCAGGCTGCGTGCTCGGATGAGGGTCTGACATGGATTTGGGGGGAACCCCCACGCCGTTTTTTCGGCGTGGGGATTCCCTTTAAATCCATGCCAGCTTGCGGAGCTAGCGCGGCGGCATTTACTGCCTACGCTAGCTACGTAACCTGAAGTTACGTTCGAAATGAACGGACTGCTCCGTGTGTGGGCAAGTCCGTTCATTTTCAAAAGTCCCGCGGACTTTTGGCCGGCGGATTATCCGCTGGAGAAGTCCGTGCGTGTGTGGGCAAGTCCACACGCTCGGAAAGTCCAGCGGACCCCGCTGGAAAGTCCCGCGGGATTGTCCGCTGGACTAGGTCCGCCGGCAAAAGTCCGCACGTGTGTACGCGGCATAAGACTGCTGTTGTTATTTTGTATCTGTGCATAGAATATGTATATTGGAGTAACAGCGCTGTCTAATATATGTGATCAGTAAATAATTACATAAATCGTAACAAATTATGTGAAAATACAAAAAAATGATTATTAAATAAATAATATTTCCTGCCGCAACTTAATGTGAGATACACACAAAAATACAATGTAAAAAGATAGCTGCGCTGAAAATTAATAAACGTGAAAATCAATCGTGAAAATCAATTCAACCTAGAACAGGTGATATTATACGTGACCAGAAATGTAGTGGGCAACCACTGGATGCAATCATTAGCCCAATAATCAATCTGAATTCGGAATTATGAAACCCAAATAGTGTATAACTAATATAAAATATACAATACAATTTTTCCATAAGTGTGTGACCATGAATCCAGGCTCAATGTGATATCACCATAAGGAACAGAGAACCAAAAGAAAACGTCACTTATAAATAAAATTGAAGCATGCAAAAAGTCCACAATGGGTGTTAGGGTTCTGTTGTTGTTATTTCCGTAGTGCTATTACACTTGACACCCTCGAAAAAAGTGATTGGATAGCCAAAGGAGAGAAGGGTCCTCCACCAAATAAAAGTATTGCCGCTTACCAGCTGGTCTGATCTCTGTATCAAAGAGATCAGAAAGGCCTGTGGCTTATCTCCCTGCCAGGGTCTCTATCCAGAATCCTCCAAATGGCACTCTCAGAGTGCAGACATACATGTAAATCCTGCCTGGATCCTCCTTACTCTCATCCAAATCGTTTACATAGAAGAAAAATGGATATCCATAGCACAATACTGTTTTCACCCTTTATTCATAAAAAAAGCTGATATGTATCACACTTACATTTCAGATGCAATCAAATAGGCATATGTGTTAAAACAAACTGTCGAGCCTGCCGGCTCTCTCTTTCTCGCTGCCCGTCACTTCCTGGATGGACGGGGAATGAAGGTGACGTCAGCACGCCGCTCACCCTACGTCGTTTCGTCAAAAGATGACTTCTTCCAGGGGCACGGGCGGCGTGCTGACTCACCGCCTATTATGCACACTACACCCATAGACCCACCCACTTCTGAGCTCCCGGTCCGCCATATTTGAATAGGGCAAATGCCCTTCCTCGCATTAATTGGCTTACTAGGAATATGGGCGGTCTCTCTAGCAGGCTGTGTATACGACCACCATATTTAGGTAGGGCGAATGCCCTTAACCATAATAATAGGTCTAGTTTAAATATGTAGGCAAAAATTATAAGTCCCCACTTAGCGTGCGACCGTATGTAGGATGAGCGGAGCTAAATCAGAGACATCCAGTCTTCTGCACTCCGTCCCTCCGCATCAGGCATCCACTCATAAGTAGGGCAGAATGCCCACACTATTAGATTATTCCCTCCATTCAAACTCTCACAGTTTTGACCTAACAAAGAGTAAAAATGATGAAAATAAAATCTGGATGCATGGATCCCTTTTAAACGGGCCAGTGTTACATATAAAAATAAAATAAAAGTAAAAATATAAGTAAGGGTTTAGACATGTTGTCATCCACGGGTATGTTAACCCATAGCTTCCCGGGAACTGTACCTGGCACATATATTAGACAGCTCTGTTACTCCAATATACATATTCTATGCACAGATACAAAATAACAGCAGCAGTCTTACACTATCACGGTGTGTTCACCTACACTAAGGAGGGTATAGGTGTGTATATATTTTTTAATTTTTTTTTTTTAATTATAGATATTTTTGAATATAGAGCATCCAAGAAAGTCAATACAGATGGGGTGTTTGAAATGTATAAAGAAAGTGATGGAAATTTAAGTGGGTTATTTGTGAGACTCAAGAAGCTAACTATCTCAGAAATCCACACACAGTGGGACATCGCATTTCTGGAACCTTATATTAAGCTTAAGATGGTTCCCAGGAGCCTGCGATGGGAAGTTTGCCCACAAAAGGGGGAGACAGAACTGGAGGAATGGTTCCGCTACTTTAATGAGGCGGGAGTCAGTTTCCTTCAGTTCTTGGTTGCCCGTAAAAACAGTAAACTTGTAAGATTAGATGGGGAGATCAAAACCCTTAAAGATAGTCTTCTTATGCATAAGTATAAAGAAGAATATAGGGAAATGTCTAGTAATCTTTTAAAAACCCTAGATAAAGAAGAGAAGGAACAAAAAATCAAAAGGAGGAAAAAATATAATAGAGATTATAATAGAGATTATAATAGAGAATAGGATGGAGGCTATAATTCAAGGGGATGAAACCTCAGTGGTCCCATTGGATGAAGTCCAACATTTACCCACAGGCACTCAACCCCCAAAAAACTAAAAAAAATCTCAATATAAATTGGGGAAGAAGGGCAAAAAAACACCGTACCAATCACCAAGAAGACCTTCGTTTACAGGTAGGGTTGGGGAGCCGATGGTGAATCCAGTTTGGAGTCATCCATCGCAACCGAGATACACTGCTAATAATGATCAGGGTTATCTATATCCGTATGGTCAGGCACAACACTTTAATCAAAGAAGGGGCCCATTTTATCCAAATGGGGGACCTCAGAGATTCCAGCAAAGTAACCAGGGGTACCCTACACCATTTAATCAAGGTTCCCAATACAGTAGTCAACCCTATTGCTCTAGAGATACAGAGGACTTTAATAATGGAGTGGATATGTATAACCATTTTTTTCCTCTGAGAGATAGAGAGGGCCCTCCACTCTGAGCTTTTGGTGATTATGAAGGAGGAGGGAGAGAACTGGACCCGCGCGGGTCAGGTCTACCCAGAACCCCAGCTGTCAGGCCTAATACCAGGGGCCAAGAACAACAATATTGGGGTTTTCCCAGGGCCACCCAAGGGATAAAAAGGCCCGTAGAAAGCAAAGAGGAGTCAGAAGGGGGAGGAGAGCACAATCACAAAAAAATAAAGAAATAAGGGGGGAAGGAATCTTCAATCTTAGTTCCCAGACCCTTACTAAATCAGAAACTGCATTATTGAATAAAGGCCTCAAATTTGGGCCCCCAAAGAAACTTGATAAGTTTCAAACTTATATGGACATTCACAGATTTGTCCATAAGGTCAACATTAAAAGACATTTTGCAACTCAACAAGAGATATCAGTGCAACAGGTAAATCTGCACTCTGGGTTATCCAATGCGTCAACTTTTAATCCCCCCGGAATTCTGGCCCCTTCATTGAGAGTCTTTAGAGATGTTCTTCTTCGGGATTTAGAGCTTGTAAAGACCACCAGTTGTAAAATGGATAAGCATCTGGAGGAAGGATTGGACTCCCTTTGCAATAATAAAAACTTGGTTATTCGCCCCGCAGATAAAGGGGGGGGGGCATAGTAGTCTTAGATCGGGCAGATTACCTTAAAGAGATGCATAATATAGTTGCTGATAGAGATACCTATGTTATGTTGCCTGGCAATCCAGTTATTCAATATAAAAAAAACATTACAAACACTTGTGGATAAGGGTTTCGAGCTAAAGATTCTTAATGAAAAAGAGAAAATGTTTCTCATTCCCAGGGCCCCGAGGACACCTGTGTTGTACTATTTGCCCAAGATACACACGGGACGTCCAATTGTGAGTGGCATCGATTCCATCACCTCCCAGGTGGGCAAGTACATAGATTTTTTTCTCCAACCATTGGTGCAACAAATGCCACCATTTTTGAAGGACACAAGACATGTGATCAATTTGCTGTCAGACCTTAGACCTACTGAGAACACTCTGCTAGTGACAGCAGATGTCACTGCATTGTATACCATCATCCCACACAACATGGGGATTGCGGCAGTCAAATATTATCTTAATACTCTTTCCACTTTGCCAGAACAAAAACAACAATTTATCATGGATCTGTTGGAATACGCAGCAGGCCACAATTATTTTTGGTTTGAACAACAATATTACCAACAAATACGTGGTGTGGCAATGGGCGCTAAATACGCCCCAAGCCTGGCTAACTTATTCATGGCCAAGTGGGATGAGGACGTCATCTATAAGGACCGCAGCCCATTCTTGCTGTTTTGGGCACGGTATATAGATGACGTCCTCCTCCTATGGGAGGGGACCTCGGTACAACTTGAGGAATTCTTTTTAAGAATTAATACCAATGATAGGGGCATTAGGTTTACCGTAGAAGCCAGGAGAGTGTAAACTTCCTGGATCTAACAATCAGTAAGAGCGAAGGTTTGTTCAAAACAATTTCATACTTCAAAAAGACAGATAGAAATTTGTTTATACCTATGGGGAGTTGTCACCATACCCCCTGGCTGAAGTCTATCCCTAAAAGCCAGTTTGTTAGAATGAGGAGAAACTGCTCGGACATCAGTGACTATAGATTGCAGGCCGATATCCTAAAGAGAAGATTGGAGGAGAAGGGATATGACGCTGCCCTCATGGATATTACAATCGAAGAAGTAGCGGAGACTGATAGGGCGGTGTTGTTGAGAGAAGGACAGGCTAAGACAAGGGACAGACCTATCGTCCCATTTGTCACCTCCTTCTCAACACAACACTACTTGATCAAAAAAATGCTCCGGAAGCACTGGCACATATTGGGTAATGATAGAATGATTCACACCTTTCTTCCCACTAAGCCAGAGCTAATCTTTAGGGGAGTCCCTTCCCTTAGGGATAGGGTAGCGCCTAATGTGGTGGACCCACCTACTAAGAAGGTTTCCTTCTTTCAACAATTATCAGGTTATCATCAATGTCGCCGGTGTCAAATTTGCACATTAAACAAAAGCAAACAGAGAAAGACGTTATCATTTGTGTCCACTAGTACTTCTAGGGAACACAAAATTGAACCCTTTATTACTTGCAGTTCAAATGGGGTAGTGTATTTGTTGCAATGCCTATGCGGGCTCCAGTATATTGGCAGAACAAAGCGAGCTATGCAGGTACGCTTGGGCGAGCATATTACGAACATAAAAAGTGGATATAGCTTACACTCGGTGTCTAAACATTACGCCCAGCACCATGACCGTAACCCTTCAGGCACACTGTTTTTAGGAATAGACAAATTTAGCGCTCACTGGAGAGGTAGTCCACTAGTAAGAGATTTGTCTAGATCTGAAATGTATTGGATCCATAAAGTGCGCTGTTATACTCCTCACGGCCTTAATGTGGATGTGGATCTTAACGCCTTCATTGACAATAGTTAACAATAACATATTGTGAACCAACTCTTAGCTCCCGGGGGCTAAAGGGTGGGCATATATTGGAGGCCGTTAGATTTAATAAAAACATTTTGAAAATAATTTTTTAGATTTTTTGAGAAAGGGATTTTTTAATTATATATTTTTTGATACTTTAATGGATGTGTGAACCACATCCATTGATAATAAGTTTTCATCTAACATTTTTTCCTGTCCGGTATTAACCTATCTCTTAGGGGTGGGCTGGGGGAATAATGTAATCTAAGTACTATTAAATATCCTGTTTATTTTGAATAAGTAAATGGGCCTAAGGGATGTACTGTTCGCTATTGTACACCATTAATAGATCATCACCTTTAACCTTCAAACAAAATAATTTTTCCTCTTTTTTGAGAAATGAAATAATCCCTCATTTTTAGAAGAAATGTTTTTTTTAGAAAAAAATTTTTTACGTATTTTTTGTCTTTTTGAATTTTTTGGGGAATAAAAGGGGGATGACGCACTGATACTTATTTTTGTGTAAGGTTCTGTTGTCACAGGGACATCTCTGAAGGATATAGTTCACCTGTAACCCCTGGTGGAATAATTAAGGAGAAGAAGAGAAATATCTCATGTGCTCTCTATAAGAACTCTCGGATTTTTATATCCGATGAATTTTTGGAAATTCTCCTGTGCTCGTTTCATATTCCATAAGGTTACCTGTGAATTAGTAATGGTAGATATTGCCAGGTACAGTTCCCGGGAAGATATGGGTTAACATACCCGTGGATGACAACATGTCTAAACCCTTACATATATTTTTATTTTTACTTTTATTTTTTATTTTTATATGTAACACTGGCCCATTTAAAAGGGATCCATTGTTATTTTTTAATTCAGATTTTATTTTCATCATTTTTACTTTTTGTTAGGTCAAAACTGTGAGCGTTTGAATGGAGGGAATAATCTAATAGTGTGGGCATTCTGCCCTACTTATGAGTGGATGACTGATGCGGAGGGACGGAGTGCAGAGGACTGGATGTCTCTGATTTAGCTCCGCTCGTCCTACATACGGTCGCACGCTAAGTGGGGACTTATGGATTTGCCTACATATTTAAACTAGACCTATTATTATGGTTAAGGGCATTCGCCCTACTTAAATATGGTGGTCGTATACACAGCCTGATAGAGAGACCGCCCATATTCCTAGTAAGCCAATTAATGTGAGGAAGGGCATTTGCCCTATTCAAATATGGCGGACCGGGAGCTCAGAAGTGGGTGGGTCTATGAGTGTAGTGTGCATAATAGGCGGTGAGTCAGCGCGTCGCCGTGCCCCAGGAAGAAGTCATCTTTTAAAGAAACAACGTAGGGTGAGCGGCGTGCTGACGTCACCTCCATTCCCTGTCCATCCAGGAAGCGGCGGGCAGCGAGAAAGAGAGAGCCAGCCGGCCGGCTCGACAGTTTGTTTTAACACATATGCCTATTTGATTGCATCTGAAATGTAAGTGTGATACATATCAGCTTTTTTATGAATAAAGGGTGAAAACAGTATTGTGCTATGGATATCCATTTTTCTTCTATGTAAACGATTTGGATGAGAGTAAGGAGGATCCAGGCAGGATTTACATGTATGTCTGCACTCTGAGAGTGCCATTTGGAGGATTCTGGATAGAGACCCTGGCAGGGAGATAAGCCACAGGCCTTTCTGATCTCTTTGACACAGAGATCAGACCAGCTGGTAAGCGGCAATACTTTTATTTGGTGGAGGACCCTTCTCTCCTTTGGCTATCCAATCACTTTTTTCGAGGGTGCCAAGTGTAATAGCACTACGGAAATAACAACAACAGAACCCTAACACCCATTGTGGACTTTTTGCATGCTTCAATTTCATTTATAAGTGACGTTTTCTTTTGTTTCTCTGTTCCTTATGGTGATATCACATTGAGCCTGGATTCATGGTCACACACTTATGGAAAAATTGTATTGTATATTTTATATTAGTTATACACTATTTGGGTTGCATAATTCTGAATTCAGATTGATTATTGGGCTAATAAATGCATCAAGTTGGGCGCATGCGCGGTGCGAACGTGGAAGGACGCACAGGCTGAGAGTTCCGTGACGAGCGGAGACTAGATAGCTTCCCCGGGGCTATATCCACAGCTTTTTTCAGCACGATTTCTCTCCGCACCCCCGGCGGAACACTCGCATGCCGGGACCCAAAAACCGCCGCAGCACACCGGCCCAAAAGTCGTTAACGACATACCTCCTAAGAGTGCGGGAACAGAGCGGGATGTCTCAAAATGGCGCCCAGAAGACTCAGGCACGGACGCCGCCGCAGGCCACAGCCTCATCCCCGACGCACTCAACGGCTGACAGTGAGTACTCACTACACCTGACCAAATCCGACCTGGATGAAAGCCTGACCCTAATGTACGACAAGCTTGCCCAAAAATTCCAGACCGAGCTGCACAAGTCCACCAATACCCTCTCTCTGGAGATTGCGGCCTTGGGTAGCAGGACAGACCTACTAGAGACCAAGCATGACGAGCTAACGCTGGTCTGCTCAGACTTGGGAAAAGAACATGAGGCCCTATCTGAAACAGTTGCCCAGCTTCAGGCCCATATCGAGGATTTTGACAATAGGAATAGGCGGAACAACTTGAGGATGAGGGGGGTCCCAGAAACGGTCACGGAGCTTATACCTGCCATACAGAGACTGTTTCAGTCCCTGCTACCAGAGACCGCGGTGGAGGCCTTTGCATGCGATAGGATCCACAGGGCACTGCGTCCCCCCCCTCCCCCAGATAAGCCACCTCGGGACATTGTTCTTTGCCTAAAAGACTTCCTGGTCAAAGAAGATATTCTCAGGGCTTCCAGAACCACCCAAAACCTGAGGCTAGATAACATACAAGTCCAGATCTATCCCGACATCTCCCCCACCACCCTGGATAAGAGACGGAAGATGAAGGAGGTCACCACAGTCTTACAGTCCGCCAGAATACGTTATCGCTGGGGATTTCCCTTTAAATTACAAGTTCCTCACAACGGCACAACTTACACGGTTACCACGCTGCAGGAAGGCAAAGACCTATTAGTCAAACTAGGACTTTTGGATGCTGCTTTGCTCCCCAGAATGCCATCTACCCCACGCCACTCTGCTATATGGGCAACTCCCCCCCCAAGAAGAGACCACCGATGAGGCAGCTATGGAACTCTGATTGACTGCTACTCAGGATCAAGACGTCGGATGGGAGGACAGACCTTGCCCCCCTTTATTTTTCCCTCTTACCTCCCCCCCCCCCTCTTTTTCCCCCCTTGCGTTTTTTGTTTTGGTGCTTGTGTTTCTCCACCCGCAGGCCTGCTCCTCTCGGCTCCCAAGTCATGACACAGAGGGAACTCCATCTCAGGTCACAGATGTCGCCTGCAGATCGTCACCGGCATGCTCCAAACTTTCTTCAGTCTCCAGCTCCAGAGCCACACAGAAGGTTGTAGCGCTGACATGCCCTCCAGCTCCTTTCCCCTGGAGTCCCACCGGATCTACAGTCTCCTCTCACAGGATTGGCTGGATAGCCCTATGCAGGTACCACCTGGCACTACATATGTCACACAGGGTGCTGAGATCCGCTGTTGGACTCTGGAGATTGGAGCTTTGGACCTTTTGGTCCAGTTTCAATTTTTTCTTAGGGTACTGGGGAGCCTCTCTCCCTGTACCCCCCAAGACTTTGATAAACTGTTTTTTGATGAAGCTAGTAACCGTTTGTTACTGCTCTATGGTTTCTGATCCTTTTTTTCTCTCCCACATTTTTGATTTTTTTTTTGCTTGACAACCCTAATACTCTCGAGACTACTCTCCTGAACAGCTCTCAAATTGATGTATTTTTTGTCCACAAATGCCTTACTTTCAGGTTGACTCTTACCACACACTTATGGTACTGTATATGGTATAATGTGCTGCATGCCCATGGTCCCCCCTCTCGCCCTGGACTCCCAACAAACAAAATGCAATTCACCCCCACTAAAACATGGGGATTAAGGTCCTGACACACAATGTCAAGGGGTTTAACTCCCCTCAAAAAAGAAGGAAAGCAATGAGGGCCTACAAGTCCTTGGGAGCGGATGTTCTCCTCCTACAGGAGACACACTTCGCAACCAACAACCACCCCTCCTTCTTTGACAAAACATTTAAGCAGTGTTTTTACACAACCTTTGAGTCCAGGTCCAGAGGGGCGGCCATATTCATCAAAAACTCGGTCCCTTTACAGGTTCAGAAGACTTTTATTGACCCACAAAGCAGATATGTAATTGTACAGGGCATAATACAAAACAAACCCCTGACACTGGCCTCGGTATATGCCCCGAATGCATCTCAGGCTACTTTTTTCAGGGAGTTCTTCCTAACACTTGAAAAATTCCACTCCCCCCACATGATAGTCGGGGGTGATTTTAACATGGTGGCACACTCGACATTAGATCCAGCCAGTCCTCCAGTGCTTTCCCTAAAACCCTGCAGCACTCCCTCCGCACCCACCAATTGGTAGACGTCTGGAGGGCTCATAACACTGGTTCCAAAGAATACACATTTTACTCCCACCCCCACGACAATTAATCCCGCCTGGACTATATTTATTGCACACCCACCCTTCTGGCCAACTCGACAACCTCTACAATTCATGTTTGCCCTTGGTCAGACCATCATATGGTCTCTAGCCAGATTTCTTGCATAGGTCTCCCCTTGGCGAATAAAACATGGCGCATTAACGACTCTCTTCTCACCGACCCTGTTATCCTCACACAATTGACAGACCGCCTCATGGAATACTTCAGATTAAACGACGTGGACAATATCTCCCCTACGACCCTATGGATGGCCCATAAGGCAGTGATTAGGGGTCACCTTATAGAGGTGGCCACAACCAGAAAAAGACAAAAAGCCCAGGAGGCACGACAGCTTACCCTAGATCTAGGAGACCTTTACCACAAACACCACCAGACTCCCTCGCCCGACCTACTGACACAGATCACTGAAAAAAGGATGGCGTTGGATACCATTCTTTCTGGTCATACGGAAAAGGCCCTTAGATGGGCCAACGCTAGGTTTCTTCTACACAGCAACTCGGCCTCTACCATGTTCGCACGGAAACTTAAACAACAGACCCACCCGACCCATGTATATAAGCTTAAAAATACTCAGGGACAACTTACCTCCCACCCTAAAGAAGTGCTAGATATATTTTCCTCCTTCTACCGTTCCCTTTACTCGGCCCCAAAAAACTCACCTCCTGACCCCCCACACTCTTGGCTGAACCTTGTACCTCTCCCAAGCTTATCAGAAGAACAAATATTAACCCTTAATGCTCCTTGCACGGCAGAAGAGATAGCCTCCATAGTCTCTTCTCTCAAACTCTCCAAAACCCCTGTCCCAGACGGCTTCTCAGCCTCTTATTATAAAAAATGTGCGGACCTTCTAACCCCAAAGCTAACCAAACTGTTTAATTTTATACTAAAGGGCAACCACTTTCCGGATGAGATGCTATGGGCTAACCTCTCTCTGATCCCCAAGCCAGGCAAAGACCACTCCCACCCTCAAAACTTTAGGCCCATTTCGGTCATTAATAACGATCTAAAAATATTTGGCCGCATCCTGGCTGACCGTCTGGCCACAATAGTCACCACTTTGATCTCCCCCGAACAAACAGGCTTTATACCCTCCAGGCAAATCACGGATAACATTCGTCTAGCCGCCAACATCATACAGGATGCCGATGCCAACAAAAAAAAGGTTTTGCTACTAAGTCTCGATATCAACAAGGCATTTGATAGCGTGCTCTGGCCCTACCTAGAATCAGTTTTAGCCAAGTTTGGGTTTGAGGGGGCATTTGTCCACGGCTTTAGAGCCCTATACCACCGCCCATGCACTAGCATCAAGATCCCAGGTTGTAACTCCGAATTCTTCCCCCTAGAGAGGGGGACTAGACAAGGATGCCCTCTTTCCCCCCTCCTGTTCGCCCTCGCCATGGAGCCCCTCACAAAATCTATACTAGATAATCCCAACATAAAGGGCTATTACAAGGGCGACCAGGAATTTAAGCTGAGCCTTTATGCGGATGATGTTCTATTATTCCTTTCTGACCCACTGATCTCCCTCCCCAACCTCTTCACCACCTTGACCCACTTCCAACAAATCTCTGGACTAGGAGTTAACCCGACCAAATGCACGGCCTTGCCCATTCATCTACCTGACACAGTCCTGACTGCCCTTAGAGACTCCTTCAGGTTTTCCTGGAACCCCTCCTCTATGCAATACCTGGGGGTCAAACTCGCCCCAACTCTTAAACAACTATATAACCAAAATTACCCACAGGCCTTCGCCTCAGTTAGAAACCTGCTCCTCCAATGGTCCACTTACAAAATTTCCTTCCTAGGCCGCATCCAAGCTGTCAAAATGACCATACTGCCCAAACTGCTCTTTTTTTTTCGCTCATTGCCACTATATATCCCTAGGACCACTCTTGATAAACTCCAGTCGGAACTCCTCTCCTTTATCTGGCAAGGAAAAAAACCCAGGCTTGGGCGGCAGGTGATGTTCGGGGCCCGCTCGGGAGGTGGTCTGGGATGTCCGAACTTGTGGAAATATTTCCTTGCGGCCCGCTTAGTACAAACAGCTCAATGGCACGCTAATTCATCCTCCATCCCATGGATACGTTTTGAAATTGTCTCGGTTGCCCCATACCTCCTCCCGGGTCTTTTATGGTCCTGCTCCATCACCCATAGAGAGATCGCTCCACTCAATGCTATTGTGGGACAGTCCCTCTATCTTTGGTCTCTCTACGAGAAGAAATTTAACTTAAAGTCGAGAGCCCCACCTCTGGCCACTTACCTGGGCGAACCCCACTTTCCCCCGGCTTTTCGCAAATACTCCACTTTCGCTGAATGGACAGATAGAGGCCTTACTACATTGAAATCTTTCATGGGTGACTCCTCCTTCTGCTCATTCACACACCTGCAACAGAAATATGCTATTGATCAGAGTGTATTTTACCAGTTCCTCCAGATTAGGCACTTTTATACTAGCAACTTCCAAGGACTCACTAGAACTACGAGCACCCCATTCGAAGATCTATGTGGAGGGGCCTCCAGAGATAGGGGCACTATATCCAGTCTATACGGGTACCTGAACGATCACGGTTCTGCCCCTAAAACGGCGGCGATGCTGGGATGGGAGGTGGAGTTTGGGCAAGAATTTGAGGTGGAGGACTGGCGAGACATGGTAGACAACATGCACAAATGTACACGCTCCATCTCAGTGAAAGAAATGGTCCTCAAATTGCACACCAGATGGTACTACACCCCAGATCGTCTGCACAGGATGTTTCCTCTGGTTCCCGACACATGCTTTAGAGGATGTCGGGCCAGGGGCACACTGCTGCACACGTTCTGGGCATGCGATGCCCTGACACACATTTGGGCTAAAGCCACCGCCTTGATCCCTAAGATCACGGATGTCTCCGTGACCCTAAATTTCCAAATGTGCATCCTGTATGCCGATATACCCGGGGCTATCCCCCCCCCAACAAAAACTGATTCACACTCTTTTTAGTGCCATTCAATGGGCAATAGCACTAAACTGGAAGAACCCCTCAGTGCCATGGCCACAGGTACTGACTCGAATGGAGTCTATCAGGTTGATGGAAAGGATCCATCACACCCTTATGGACACCATACACATCTTTGATGGTAAATGGAATAAATGGTCTGCTTTTCAACTTAGTATGGCTTCTCAGGACCAATAAAGCACCAAATACCGAGGATAACTTTCCCCCTCGCCTACAATTTGAAGCGGTATACCCCATGAAAGTCAAGCAGTGTTACCTATTATTTTGATTTGTGTCTTTTTCTTTTCCCCCATCTCTCTCCTCCTTGGTTTTTTTTTCATGGTTGAACTAGTTCAGGTCTGTCTATAGGCCTAGTTACTATGCTGCCGAATTGGACGCATCATTCATGCTCATGTTCAATTCTTCGAAATTTGAGTTGTACTTATACCCGCTGATGTTAAATACAAACATGTATGAATCTCTCTTGTACAAGATCTGTAACTTACCTGTACACTCTGTTTTTGCGTTGTTCTCTTGTTTATTTTCTTAAACCAATAAAAACGTTTGTAAACAATAAATGCATCCAGTGGTTGCCCACTACATTTCTGTTCGCGTATAATATCACCTGTTCTAGGTTGAATTGATTTTGCGTTATTCCTTATTCTTGCATGACTGTTGAGAAATTCAGCACGTAAATGTTTTATAAATAGACCCCCTGGTGTGCAGGTTCTTTACAACTGGTGTAGGCTGTACAATACTAATCAATCAAACATCATTAGCAATAACTGAATCATGTAGGCAGTGGAGGCCCGTCCATAGGGGGCGCATAAAGCTAGCACATAGTTGCAGGCTGACATTTCATGTAGTATTTATGGAGGTAGAGATACAGGAAAGTAAAATGTGTTAGATAAGCATGTGCGTACACTAAATGGTTTTTCAAAGTATAGTGACGTCAGAAACATTCGCTATGCTACCTGTTGCGTTGATGCCAAGCCAAATTGTTTTGTTTTTGCAAAGCTAACATTTTTACCTGTTATATAACAGGGATGTTTATCATTTCATGCTAAAGGCAAATCTATACAATATAGCTTGTCAGAAATAGTTAAGGCTACTAAAAAATGGCTTCTAATAAGAAAAAGATAAAAATCACTGTCATCGCCTCAGCTGGAGATATAGAGGAGAGTATCCTATAAGAGATCAGATACCTCCTAACTCTATATCATGCATAATCGCCCCATACAGAGTCAGATCATCCCCAGACAAATATAACAGGGAGTGGATGGTGGCGTGATCCTCTAGATAAATAAGCATATATTTAAGGAGGACAAAAGGTCCAAAAATAAATCTTCAAAGAGGATTAACTTTAATTTGTCATGGTATATAGAAGGTACGGCGCTTACATATGCACTATTAAAACCACTTACCAACCACCCTACAGCAGTTTTACTGCTACAGGGTGGCCATTGTGCGCAGGTTTGCGTATATATGTGATCCACCACTTACGGGTAAGGGGCAAGAATGTGCAATGCCTGTGGTGGCTTGCTCCCACTGTTTGATCAGCCGAGCGGCGGTTACCGCAAACTCGAAGTCTGTCGGCACCCGTCAATCATCGAGCAGAGATACAGAATGGTGGTCTGCCTATGTAAACAAGGCAGATTGCCATTCTGACAGAAGGGAAGGCATAGATCATGTGTCTCTGCAAAGTAGGGACTAGGATCCATGTCTTCCCCTAGTAAAAGCACATCTCGCAGTTAAGAAAAACACTGGTCAGGCACACAGTTAACCCTTTGATCGCCCCTGATGTTAACCCCTTCCCAGCCCGTGTCATTAGTACAGTGACCGTGCATATTTTTAGTACTGATAACAGGATTAGTGTCACTGGTTCCAAAAAAGGGTCAGTTAGTGTCCGAATGTCCGCCTCAATATCGCAGCCCTGCTATAAGTTGCTGATCTCTGCCAATACCATTACAAAAAAACTAAATAACATTTTTTTTTTTAAATATTCCATAGTTTGTAGACACTATAACTTTTGCGCAAACCAATCAATATACGCTTATTGGGATTTTTTTTTTTACTAAAAATATGTAGCAGAATATATATTGGCCTAAAGTGATAAAGAAATTTGATTTTTACATTTTTTTTATTGGATATGTTTTATAGCAGAAAATATATATATATATATTTATTTAAATTGTCTGTCTTTTTCTTGTTTATAGCGCAAAAAATAAAAACTGCAGAGGTGATCAAAAACCACTAAAAGAAAGCTCTATTTTTGGGGGAAAATTACATAACATTTTTTTGGGTACAGTATTAAAAATGACAATTAAAAATTGAAAATTTGCCTTAAAATGTATTATATAATAAAAACCATTTGCTTAAAAATATGTGACAAATAAGTGACAAATAAGTTCTTTAGTGCACAAAGCCAATACCAATACCAATAGAGTAATTGAAGAAATAGCTAGTTGTTCACTGTTGGCACTAAATCCTCATTGTGGGGGTATGTTATAGGCCCCCCAACCTGAAGGAGGAGTTGGACCTCTTATCACAACTTGGAATGGCAGGGAAATATTGCCATGATGGGGGACTTCAACTATCTTAATATTGACTGGGCAGAGAGGACAGCTCACTCAAAAGGCCTGTCATTTCTTAAATGCCTTACAGGACAACTTCATGTACCAATTGGTGTATTTCCCGACTAGAAAGAATGCATTGCTAGATCTATTTAGGTTCAATACCTTTTTATTGTTTTCAACACATGTTTAACCACTTCAATACCCAGCCATAGTCAAATGACGCCCACAGATGGGATCTCCCATCCTGGGTGGGCATCATATGACGTCCTTGGCTTTCCACCGTTACTGCGCAGAGTGGCGATTGAAGATCCGATGTGTCCCTCGGGACACAGCCATTCCCCGATGGGGGTATTGGAGTGGCGGTGGCGGGCGGCGGAGCAGCGTGACCTGCTGTGATTGGTCACTAGGCAGAGCTGCGTGTGTAGCGGCGTGCACGGTGCCTGCGTGCGCCCCCGGGGGTGAGCAGCGCAACGATCGGGCTAAAGGCTTTTCCCTTGGAGCTTAAATTGCTTTTAGGGCTAACGCTCAACATGGGGCTTACAAAAAAAATGAAATGCATAAGTATTGGTCGACCAAACCCATCCACCATATGCCAATTTTTTCATCAGCCATGTCCAGGTCCCGATACAAAATTCTAATGCGCTTCCTGCATTTCAGTGACATCTCACAGTGCCCCCCCCCCCCTGAAATCACCCAAACTTTCATAAACTATATAAAATTCGCCCCCTAATTAATTTTTTTTTCCAAGAAGTTTGACAAACTTTATGTCCTTGCCAAAAACATATCTGTGGACGAATCCCTGGTGCATTTCACAGGCCGGCTGGGAATCAAGCAATATATCCCCAGTAAGAGGGTAAGGTACGGCTTGAAGCTCAACAAGCTCTGTGAAATCGCCACTGGTTATGTGCACTTATGGGCAAAGATTCCCAGTGTCCATCGTACATGGGAATAAGTGGTAAAATAGTTTGGGAGTTGGCATTCCCACTCCTCCAAAAGGGGTATCATATTTACATGGACAACTATTACACCAGTTTGCCCCTTCTCCGCCACCTGTACCTAAAAAAAACTTTGGCCTGTGGTACAGCAAGGAAAGGGCTTCCCACAGCGTAAGGTCACCACAACCATTCAAAGGGGGGAATCGGCAAGCTTGAGGAATGAGGAAGTGTTGGCTGTGAAGTGGAGGGATAGGAAAGACGTATACATCATGTCCACCATCCACGATGACACCTTGGTGGAACTTCGCAGAAGACGCGGTCTCGTTCGCAAGCCTTCCTGTATCAACAAGTACAATAAATTCATGGGGGGGGGTGGATTTAAACGATCAAACGTTGCAGCCCTATCTTTCAACAAGAAAATCCCTCTTCTGGTACAAAAAAGTCGCAATTTACTTTTTTCATTTGGCCCTTTTAAATTCTTTCATCATCTGCCAAAAATCAACAGAAACACCCACCACCTTCATAAAGTTTATTGAAGACATTTTCACTTCCCTGATCTACCAACAAGTATCCCCCCCAGAAAGCATTCGCTCCGATTGTGTCAGCAGACTACATGAGCGTAATTTTTCCGGACCGTATTCCACCATCAGGATCCGGAAGACGACGCCAAAAAAATGTCGGGTGTGCACTAAAAGAGTTAGGATAGACACCAGCTTCCATTGTCCCGACTGTCCCTTCCAACCTGGCCTTTGCATCGGAGAATGCTTCAAGCGATATCACACTCTGGGAAACTATTAGCCCATATTTTTAATGCCGCGTACACACGATCAGAATTCTCGTCGGAAAAAGCTCTGACGGTTTTCCCGACGGAATTCCGAAGGAATTCTGTTCAAACTGTCTTGCCTGCACGCGGTCACACCAAATTCCGACCGTCAAGAACGCGGTGACGTACAACACTACAACGAGCCGAGTTCAATGCTTCCGAGCATTCGTCAAATTGTTTCCGAGCATGCGTAGGAATTTTGCGCGTCAAAATTGCTGCAGATGATCGGAATTTCCGATAGAAACCTTTTCCGTCGGAAAAATTGAGAACATGCTCTCAATTCTTTGCTGTCGGAAATTCGGCCAGCAAAATTCCGATGAAGCCTACACACGGTCGCATTTTCCGATGAAAAGCTCTCATCGGTCTTTTTCTGGCCGGAATTCCGATCGTGTGTACGCGGCATAATACTGCCATTTCCCCGTTTTCAATTTATGTCATGAATATTTCCCTGCCTCAACCAACCATATCATTGTCTTCTCGACTATGCCTCTGCCTACCATCTGCATTGTTTATCTGCCATGTTTCTGCCTTTCATGTGAACTGACCCTGGACTGTATCGACTATGCCTTTGCCTACCGTCTACCTGCACTGACCTCGGCCTGTTGACCATGTTTTTGCCTGCCCCTTGGACTGATCTTTCACTCTCCTATACAGGGGTCTCACATATGTGAGGGGCTCCAGAATAGTGTTCTGAGTTCAGAAAACCAGTTTTTGTTTTTCTGTGTTCCCAGATCTGGTTGTCCGGAGGCTTCAAAGCAATTTGGGTGGGAGAAGCCTCTACCCCTGTCCCCATTCTTTCCTGACCAATGCCCTAAGCTTGATGGTCCTGCCTGCTCCCTGGACAAATACTCTGGCTGTGCTGACCATACCTCTGCCTGCTGCATGTACTAACTATGGACAGTATTCCTGCCTGCTGCATGGACGATCCTTTGATCCTTCCTTTTGGACCAATGATTTGGCTGTGCTGACAACATCTCTACCTGTATTTACTATTCCTGCCTGCTGCCTGTTTTGCTGTCGCTGTCCACCTTCCTGCCTGCTGCCTGGACCGATGCTCTCCTCTGTGGACCACTGCACTACTAAAACCGCAGGTAATATTTTCTTTACCCTTTGCTCAGCAGAATGTATTTTGGTTTGTAATTCGGTGTACAGTACATGCTATGTGTTAGAAATAACTACTATATAAGTGACAGAAATAACCTGAATATGTGCAAACATAAGTGTAGTGAGTAAAAGTGCAGTAAATAAAATATGAAAAATATAAAGTGATGAGAAAATGTGTATATAAAATTAATCCTACAAGCCAGGGAAACCTGGATCCAGGAGCACTTACCCGATTGCTGCATACTATGCAACACCAAGCAAATGTACAGCTGGTGTACAGAGAGACCCAAGGAGGAGGCAGGCCGTGTAAACAACCTGCTCCCGCTGGGGGATATGTAGTGTCCAAGCCTCCAACGCCACGTGCGTGGGCTCGCAAGGGGAAGAGGCGTCCACACCCGAGCCAATATCGCTCAGTGATTGGCGCCAAATGACCTCCCCAATGGAAACCACGTGGGTGATACTCTCAGCGTCGGCGCAGTGACGTCAGAACCTCGTCATGCGGACAATGTGAGGACCATGGCGCCGATGCGCGCGGGGCCGCCCACCCAGATCTCCCAATGGGGAGAAGGGGAAGGAACCCACCAATGCGCATCGCAGCTCCCACAGTGAAGGAACAACCCCCAAATGCCACAAGGGCCCAGTAAACTACACAGCGCCAAACACCGCCAGAAGGGTAGGCGTGCAGGAAAGTGCAAGCGTAAATGGTCATGTAAGGACCGTGAAACAAATACCGGGAATGTCATAGTTTGTGTATCATCTGTTAAGGCTGGTTAAGAACATACACCATTGTACAAAGTATTCTCTTAGTTATCCAAGATGTGCACGTACCAATCAGTGCATGCCAACAACTGAGAATAAATCTCACGCAGTGGATAGCAGGGGAACACTGCTGATCCAACTTTTCAACTGCTTCCATCCAAATGTACTAGATAAGAAAAAGGGGAATTTTGGGACTTTAATTGAGGCCTGGTGAGGCGCCTCCATCCCTGGATTAGATACTAAAAAAGAGGGGTTGGACTTTAAATGAAGCAGATGAAATGCTGAGGTAGGAGTAGAAATTATTTTTTAATCATATATATGTAGTAAAAGAGTAATATAGTATATATGCAAGTGATAAACACAAGACATAGACATGGAGAGTTGTGGGCTTGGCAGTGAACACATATATAAAGAGAGGGGATTTTAGTACAACATGCCACATCCTATATATAAAGAAAAGAAAAATGGGGGGTCCCCTAAGGGTTTGGACTTTTAAGGCATGCTAAATGTGTGACCCCAGATAGAACATGAGATTATATATAATAGAAAATGTTTATTACAAAAATTGTATACAGAAAAGGAAATTTTTTGACAATGTTACAATAAAAAACTTTTTGGAATATTTGAACAATACTGAATATAGGAAATACAATATATTATATAGATATGTATTGTAGGCGTTGACTCACACCTGACGCGTTTCGGAGGTTTTTTCTAAAAAAACACACACTTTCTCCTTCTTCAGAGGTAGGAGCGCAACATTCCTAATATCTAAGAGACATTGTGATAGAACAATTTGTCAAAAAGATGAGCCTTAATATGTATATTCAAGTTTACAACATGAAATCATTGTTTTGCATATATATATACACACATATAGACGAAGTGAATTCACATACCGTTTTCAAGAATATTCCAAAATGATTAAAAATAATGGCTGGGAGGAGGAGCTTCTTGGTCAGGCCTGTCTTAGATGGTATAATTTAGTCGGAGATTTTTGTGTTGGATTCGATGGTTCACTGGGATTATATCCTGTGTCCCAAGTGGCTGGAGTCCCAGGACTGTTTAATCTGGCGTGACGAAGACGAGAGTCGTCTGTGAGACACACTGGGGTCGGGTATGGAAGCCCTGATGAATCAAAATGTTTATGAGTGTTTATATATGAAGGGTTAAGTGAGTGTACAATAGGATAGAAAACACCACTCGAGATGTATTTTATATATTTTGCACAGACCTGTATTCTGTGTTTGTGGGTGAGTCTTCGTTGGGTTGGATTGGTGTTTATAATATCATTAACGATTCGGTGAATCTGAGAAGAAGATTGATCAAAAATGTCCATAATGAGAGAAAAAAATCCTAGTCACCAAGGAGTCACCCTCCCAGGGAGATGATTCCCAAATCTATAGCTTTGAACTGTTGAGGTATAGCTGAAAAGTATAGCTGTATTATATTTTTATTTTTGTTTATATATAGGGTATTTGATTCTCTATTGGCTCCCCCGCTGGACAGACAAGAGCTTGTGTCCTCCGGTCCAGTGGCAGGTACATGACACAATGAAAAAAATCTCCCCAGTGTTTGGCTCCCAAACAGGCACCGGCCCCGGCGCCAGACAGAGCACACATGTATAGACAGCAAGATACCACCCAACACCAGGGACAGACACCCCCCCATACCGCTGAAATTCAACAATGAACGACAAGAAATAAAACCATAATTACCCCTGTGTTTGCTTCAAGAACCGCTCGTCTCCTCCTCAGACCGACAACTGCAGTCTATTGAGTGGGACGAGCGGGCTATTTGAGTAAGATTCCCCGCCTGGCAATCAGCTGTTCACAATACAGCTGATTGCCATATGGCGAGGAGGTGTGTCGGCGCCTCTCTCACTCGGCCCCCCGAGTGCTGCGCGCGCATCCGGGTCCCGCGCACCAATCAATGGTCACGCATTGTGGCCCGGACACGCCCACAGCTCCCGCCGGCACGTCAAGCTTCAACGGCGAGCAGCGTGTGCTCGCCGGGTGAAGCAATATGGGGACCCGGCGCCAGACACTGACGCCGGAATTCCCCTGTATGCCGCTCCGTCCATTGAACAATGGGCGGGCGGCAGGGCGTGGCGGGCGGCTCACTGGACGGCCCCTCATCCCTCGCCACTGCCGTATAATTGTAAGAACGGGAGGCTGACGTCATGTGGAGCTCCTCCAGCCAGGCATTTTACAGCGAATCTGAAACATAAAAAGGAAAAGGGAAAGCAAAGAGGGAAAGGAACAAAAATATATTAATATACCATAGCAAATGACATTTATAAACAGATTGATGTCTTACAGTTCATATAAACTCAGAGCATAGCTTAATTGTATAATGTCACAGAGGAAGATAGAGAACCGTCATCTATTCCTTTATTCATTTATACCCAGGTTAGAAAGGCTGAATATCATATGTATAAAAAGGATATTTTATGGAGAAACAGATATTTTTTATACCCAAATTGTACATTATATGTTGTAGACATCACACATATACAAAGGATATTTATGGAGAAACAGGTCTTTTTATTTGTACCCAAATTGTACATTATGTGTTGTGAACAACATACACCATATGTGGAATTAGGGAAAACAAACTGGGGTATTTTGATGGGATTGATGTAATATCCCTGAAGCGGGCATATAGTCACATCCACAGCATTGGTGGAGGCTGAATTATAATTGCCCACGGGGGTGGTGGAGTTGTTTATTTTTCCATCCCGCCGGAGGAAAAGCCTTCCAAAAATGGCTTAAACCAAATTGCCTCATTGAGGCCTGGGGTGTGGGTTGCCCTAAGCTTGAAAATCCATCGTGCTTCCAATTGGAGGAGAGATTTGTTCCAATCTCCTCCTCTTGGATTAGGATGGATGCGGTCCAAAATAAGAAATTTAATGTTGGGAAATTTACCCGCATGTACAGTGATGGTGTGTCTCCCGAGGGGGAGATCTGGGTCACATGTTTTCATGCTGTGGATGTGTCTATAGGCCCTTCTCCAAAATTCCAGCTTGGTTTTCCCTATATAGAAACAGGAACAGTCGCATTGTAGTAGATAAATGACACCTAACGTTTTACAGTTAGCGAAATGTCTAGCTTTGAATATTTGGCCATCTGGTAGTTTCGGATTCTTCTCCACCCACATGTATCTGCAGTATCTACAGGACCCACATGTGTAAGTACCCTTATATTTGCAGTGTGTCTTAGTGTCGACATTGAATTCACTGCTGGTTATCTGATCCCTCAGGGAAGAGGTTCTCCTATAGGTGAATAAAGGTTTTTCTGTAACGTATGGGCCTAGAGTGGGGTCCTCAGTTAAAAGATGCCAGTATTTCTGTATTATTTTTCTAATCTGCTGTTCCTGATTGCCATATCTGGATATAATTCTCAAAGAATTATTATCGTTTTTGGGTTTTTTTGAATGTATAAGATGGTCCCTACTACGTAGGCAGGCCTGTTGGAAAGCCCTTTTCAATGAGGCATGTGAATATCCCCTTTCCAGGAGCCGGTCACGGAGATTGTCGGCCTCTTGTTTGAAAATATTATCATCCGCACAGTTGCGTCTGATTCTTAAGAACTGACCGTATGGTATCGAGTTTAATAAGGGTTTTGGATGAAAGCTGGTCGCATGCAAAATTGCATTTCCAGCTGTTGGTTTTCTATAGAGCTTGGTGAGTAACTTGCCTTCCTCACCCTTATAAACTTCTACATCCAAGAACGCAATATTCGTGGGGCTGAATGACATAGTAAACGTTAGATTGAATTCATTCCTGTTCATCCTAAGTAGGCATTGTTGTAACAGGTCAGATGGGCGGTCCCAGACGATGAAGATGTCGTCGATGTACCGGTACCACCCCAAAATGTGGTCCGTGTACATCGACAAGTCTTCATCGCCTAGGACGGTTTTCTCCCACTCCCCCAGGTACAGGTTGGCGTAGGATGGGGCACAGCAAGTCCCCATCGCTACCTCCTGTACCTGGAGGTAGTGGGAGCCATTAAAGGTAAAAACATTGTGTTCCAATATGAATTCAAGTAAGGTGGTCATGAATTCACCGTATGCGGGATCGACACCAATGTCACTTAATAGGATATGTTTAATTGCTGCTATACCCTTGCTGTGGGGAATGGAACTATAAAGTGCCTCCACATCAACGGTTACTAAGAGTATATAATCTGGTACAACAAGACCATCTATAATTTGCAGAAAGTGCATGGTGTCCTTCACGTATGACGGTAGATTCATGACAAAGGGTTTGAGGAATTCATCAATTAGTCGACTGGCGTTCTCGCTTATAGATCCCACCCCTGAAATTATTGGTCTCCCAGGTGGTTTATCTCTATTTTTGTGGACTTTGGGAAGAGCATAGAATGTGGGTGTTTTGGGGAAGTCATTTCGGATAAACTTCCATATTTGTTTTGTGATAGTATTGTTTCTAAGGGCGGAGTCGACAATTTCATAGAATTCTCCATTAAATTTATTAATGATACTATTAGGCATGCGTCTATACCAGTTATGTTTTTTTAAGATATCAGTGCACATATTGGTATATTGTTCATTGTCCATAAGAACAACATTGCCTCCTTTATCTGACGATTTTATTACAATGTTGGTATTTTTGGCCAAATTTCCTAGGGCTGTATTTTCATTTTTTGTTAGATTGGTTTTTGCAGGGGTAGAGATTTTTAATCTATTTAGATCTTTATCTACTAGTTTGAGAAAGGCTGCTGCGTTGGGGTTCGTGCTCGGTGCTGGACAGAGGTCTGATTTCTTTTTGAGTTTTGACGTGTTTTTAGTAACTAACGGATCCTGTTTATCCACAGATTCCAAAAATCAAAAAATGTCTATTTCAAGACATAGACATAGTCATACAAAGTATATATACACACATGATTCAAAATAAATACAAGGTGAGCAAATAATACTGAATGAGGCGCTGATGTAGCCCACAAGTGCCAAAAAACGGCATGCCCGGTACTTATGCTCAAGGTCTCATTGTGTAGGTATATTTATGCTGTATATTTATGCTGTATAAAAAATAGTTTGATTAAAATAATTTCTACTCCTACCTCAGCATTTCATCTGCTTCATTTAAAGTCCAACCCCTCTTGTGTTAGAAATATGTAGGGCCTTTACCAATGTGATAGGTTGGCAGGAATTTATGTGTGTAATTTATGCTCCTAGAACCCCTGACAGTGCTACTTCAATGTTGGGCCTCTGCATGTGGCCAGGCTGTGTAAAAGTCTCACACATGTGATATCGCCATACTCGGGAAGAGTAGCAGAATGCATTTTGGGGTGTCAGTTTTGCTATGTACATGCTATGTGTTGGAAATATCTTATAAATGGACAACTTTGTATAAAAAAAATGCGTTTTCAATTTTTTTCCACATATTCCAGAAACTTTGGGAAAAAAGTGAACCATTCAAAAGACTCATTATGCCTCATAGATTATACATTGGGGTGTTAGCTTTCCAAAATGGGGTCATTTTGTGGGTGTTTCCATTGTCCTGGTGCTCCAGGGCCTTCAAAAGTGTAATAGGTGGTTGAGAAATGAGATGTGTAATTTACGCTCCTAGAATGCCTGAAGGTGCTATTTCAATGTTGGGCCTCTGTATGTGGCCAGGCTGTGTAAAAGTCTCACACGTGTGGTATCGCCATACTCAGGAGGAGTAGCAGAATGTATTTTGGGGTGTCAGTTTTGCTATGTGCATGCTATGTGTTGGAAATATCTTATAAATGGACAACTTTGTATAAAAAAAATGTGTTTTAATTTTTTTCCCACACATTCCAAAAACTTCTGGAAAAAAATGAACTGTTCAAAAGACTCATTATGCCTCATAGATTATACTTTGGGGTGTTAGCTTTCCAAAATGGGGTCATTTTGTGGGCGTTTCCATTGTCCTGGTGCTCCAGGGCTTTCAAAAGTGTAATAGGTGGTTGAGAAATGACGTGTAATTTATGCATGTAGAACGCCTGACGGTGCCACTTCAATGTTGGGCCTCTGTATGTGGCCAGGCGGTGTAAAAGTCTCACACATGTGGTATCGCCATACTCAGGAGGAGTAGCATAATGTATTTTGGGGTGTCATTGCAAGTATGCATGTGCTGTGTTAGAGAAATAACTTGTTATTATGACAATTTTGTGCAAAAAAAATAAATAATTTTCCCAAGAATTGTGGGAAAAAATTACAACTTCAAAAAACTCACCATGTCTCTTACTAAATATCTTTAAATGTCTGATTTCCAAAAAGGGGTAATTTGGGGGGTATTTGTACTTTCCTGAGATAGGCCTTCAGTGCATTAGGTGTGATCAGATGTGATAATTTTTCAATGATTTGCACCATAGCTTGAAGACTCTATAACTTTACCAGAGACCAAATAATATACACAAATTTGGGTTATTTTTACTAAAGATATGTAGCAGTATACATTTTGGCCCAAATTTATGAAGAAAAATTACTTATTTGCAAAATTTTACAATAGAAACTAAAAAAAGTGTTTTTTTTCAAAAACGTCTTATATTGCAAAAAATAAAAAACCCAGCAGTGATTATAATACCACCAAAAGAAAGCTCTGTTTGTGAGAAAAAAATGATAACAATTTGGTTTGGGTACAGTGTAGCATGACTGAGTAATTGTCATTCAAAGTGTGAGAGCGCTGAAAGCTAAAATTTGGTCTGGGAAGGAAGGGTGTATAAAAGCCCTGTAGTGAAGTGGTTAAACAGAAAAAAACAAGAAAAAGACCATGTGCCTGACAAAAGGCCTTCTGGTATAACAGTTACAAATTATACAAAAAAGTAGTGCATTCTATGTCTTTTATGTATATAGCCTGAGAAAGAATCATTGAGATAGGATTTCAGACATTGTACTAACATTTTTGTAAGTGCAATTTCCAACGGACTGGGCGCCCCTTTGGGAACCTGCTGCACCCAGAAGCCGAGGAAATCGATATATCTGAGCAAGGCTTGGGGGATTTGTCTGTACAAATGTGCTGGTGTACTTTCAAGTCTCAAGACTGATTTAAGTGCTCATATTTAGGGACTAGGATACATATGATTTTGTAGTATGGCTATATATAGCCGGAAATAGATAGGTTGGGGAAAGATAGAAGCGATAGGGGGGAAGATTAGTGGAAGGAGAGGGGAAGAAGGGGTAAACGGGGAAGGAAGGGGGGGTAAAGCCTCCGTTTACTAAGGTGTTGCCAGTCCAGGGCACGGGAACACCATTTTGGGGGTAGGTTGGCGTCTCAAGGGGTACTCACCTTTGCAAGTCTGTGCTTTAGTTCATCTGAGTAATTCCTCCAGATACTCCAGATTTGCAAATTTCCAAATTTTGCATAATTATCTAGGGATTTGGCTTGCTTATCCTCCATAAGTATAATGTCTTTATCTTGCTCACCCATTCTATAAGAGATGGGGGAGGTAGTTTTCCAGTGTCTGGGAATTAGCTGCCTACCTGCACTGAGGAAAAATTTCAGGAGGCTGTGCTTTTGAGATTTAACAGTACCAGGAAGTATGGAAAGGAGAGCAATGGAAGGGGAGGTAAAGAGTGGTTTGTCGGATATTTCAGTATAAATTGGGAATATCTGAGCCCAAAATGGTCGGATCTCGTTGCATTCCCACCAGATGTGTTTGTACGTACCTTTTGCAGAATTACATCTCCAGCAGATGTCGGTGACTGAGGGGAAAATTATCCTGAGATTGGTTGGCACATGATACCATCTGAGTGTAGCTCGAGATAGATGATTTGTGGGTAAAGAGAAAGGCTTTACTCCATTCTACCTCTGATATGTCTCTCCCAAGCTCCTCCAAACAAAGTTTTCGTGTATTTGGGTAGAGTGCCGTGAGTATGATCTAGTATCATTTTGTAGATCAGTGAAAGGGTGTATGTGGGGGTTTCTGAGAGTGTGGATAATTGTTCAAAGTTCATCAGGGGTCTATGAGTTGTGGAGTTTCTTACAGTAGGAGGACAAATGTAGACGGGTAAGCCGCGTTATATTGGAGGTTGTAGTGGTGTGGTCCGTCACATAGGTGCCCAGGGTACTGTGGACAAATTGTTGTGCTGTGGGCCATGGGGTTCTATTGTAATTGTCTAGGGTTTGGGTTGACCTGCCTTCTGGGAGGGCTAGATTATCAAATAGCGGAGTAAGCAGGCTCGGTTCAGTGGATAACGAGCAGCCTTCCTTTCTTCAGTACCAGATTGCTAAGGCATCCTTAGTGAGGGGAGACAGCATTGGGAGAGATTTGTAAGTCCAGTCGTGACCCCAGAGAAGTGCTTGGAGGTCGACTGATGACAAATCTTGTTCCACCAGGGTGGATGCTTTGGTTAAAGGACGGGGGAACCACTCCAGAACTCGGGAGACCAGTGCTGACGTGAGATAGAGTTCAAAATCTGGAAGGCCTGTCTCGCCTTTAGAAGTGGGGGAGCATAGGAGCTTATGTTTCAGTCTTGGGTGGTTACCCTTCCAAAAAATCTGATGGCCATGGAGAGAAGAGTGCAGGAGAAGATGGATGGGAGAGCAATCGGTAGGGCAATCGGTAGGGCAATCGGTAGGGCAATCGGTAGGGCAATCGGTAGGGCCTGAAATAAATACTAGTTTATAATAGTTTGGGGAGTATGTCCATTTTTAATGTGTTCATGCAACCAAACCATGACATTGGTAGGTCCATTCTGTCTTTCATGAGGCGCCTAAGTTTTGTGAGTAATGGGCTAAAGTTTAGTGCATATATATCTGTAGTGTGCGTTGGGATAGCTGTTCCTAGTTATGATATTGATTTTTTTTGCCATTGAAAGGAGAAATTGGTTTTAATGGAGGAGAGGGTAGGTTGTGTTAAAGAGAGGTTCAGTGCCTCAGTTTTGGAGATGTTCAGCTTATAATTGCTAAAGCGGCCAAACCGGTGGATCTCTGTGAGCATGGATAGAATGCTGATATGGGGTTGAGTCACATAAAGGAGGAGGTCATCCGCGTATAGGGAGAGTTTATACTGAGAGGAGGGGGTGTATACCATGTATTTTTGGGTTTGCTCTGATGGCTTGGGCTAGGTGTTCAATTACCAGGGCGAACAGGAGTGGGGAGAGGGGACAGCCCTGCCTGGTGCCATTGGAGATTGTGAGCTTTTCTGATTGGGTTCTGTTTACTGGAATTGTGGCAGAGGGTTTGGAGTAAAGGGACATAATGTGTGAGAGCATGTTTTGGCCTAGTCCTATCTGGGAGAGGGTGGTTTGGAGAAAGGACCAGCTGACCCTGTCGAAGGCCTTCTCTGCATCACAGGAGAGAAGGCAGGTCGGTATGTAGTTACTTTGAGCATAAGCTATGAGGTGTATAGTCTTGGTGGTGTTGTCCCTGGCTTCGCGTCCAGGAACAAAGCCCACCTGGTCTCTATGTATTGTCTCGGGTAATAATGGTGAAAGGCGATTTGCTCAAATTTTGGCGAATAATTTCAAATCTATGTTTAGGAGGGATGTCGGTCTGTAGTTTGAGCACAAAGAGGGGTCCTTACCAGGCTTCAGGATAAATACTATTTGGGCTTGGAGTAGGGGAGGGGGTGAGGGTCCCGTCTAGGGCATTAAATGCTTTCGCTGGGAGGGAAGCAGAAACGTCTTGTAAAAATGTGGGGAGAACCCGTCTGGGCCAGGGCTCTTACCTTTTTTAGGCTTTTTATGGCAAATTGAAAATCAGCTTCGGACAGGGGGAATCGAATTCCTCCACGGCAGAAGCTGGGATGGTTGGTAGGGCGGTTTCCTGGATATATGTAAGTAAGTCTTGTGATGGCTTGATCGTATGGGGTATGGTTGGTGCTGCCTGGGGGTTGAGGTTGTATAGAGTGGAATAATATTGGCGGAATTCTTCGGCTATAGCCGTGTTGGTCAATATTTTACCTTTTGTGGTGGAATTGATAAGGGGGATGGGTTTCCGTGCTTGTCAATGTTGGAGTCTATTTCCGAGGTGTCTTATTGGCTTGAGTGTAGTGGGCAAATCTCCCCTTATCTCTCGCCAACATAGAGTGTTCTGCGAAGATTCGTAGGAGGTCTCTCCTGGCGTTTGTTCAGTTCTAGTTGTACATTAGGGTCAGGGGTTCATTTATGGGACTCTTCCAGGGAGGCTATAGTGTCAAGAAGGCATGATATGTCTGCCGTGCGTGCATGTTTAAGTCAGGAGCCATGTCGTATAAATTTTCCCCTGAGAACACATTTAAGTGCTTCCCATTTTGTAAGCGGGTTGGTGTTATCATGCATATGATCTTTTACGAAGTTCCTGATTGTCTGTATGATGTCTTGAGTACATACTGAGTCATGTAATAAGTTGTCATTTAACCTCCAAGGGGATCTCTTCCTGTGTGTGGGGATGCTTCCTAAACTCATGTGTATGGGAGCATGGTCTGACTAAAGGGTGAGGCCTATGGAGGTAGTGGGGGAGTATTCCAGTAAGGATTGAGAAATGAAAATGTAGTCTAACCTACTGTAGATGGAGTGTGCGGGAGATATGTGTAGTCCTTAGTTGTGGAATGTAGTATTCTCCACACATCTACTAGAGATAAGTCAGAGAGGAGTGATCGGATTTTGGTCAGAGAGGCCGGGGAGATTGAGGACTTACCAGTCGAGGTGTCTAGGCGAGGTATCAAGGCAGCATTGAGGTCACCTCCCAGGATCATGTTGGTTGTGCCAAATCGCTTCAGGCACAAGGTCACCGAGGAGAGGAACTGCAGTTGGTCCTGATTTGGAGAATATATATTTATCACTGTGTATATCATAGTCATATAGGACAGTTTAAGAAAAACATATCTCCCTTGCGGGTCAATATAGGTGTCAAGGACATCTCGTGAGAATGAGGCATGGAAGGCGATGGAAACCCCTTTGGATTTTGCTAAGGGGTTGGTACTGTGGAACCAGGTGGGGTATTGCTTATGGAGGAGTTGTGGAATCGTATCGGATCTAAAATGAGTGGTAATGAGGTAATTATAATTTTTTTTATATGTGATAAGCCATGCTTAGGTAGGATGTATCTAGATTGCAGCCACCTCAGGGGAAAGTATGGGAGCTATCCTTGGAGTGAGCCCCGATGCTTAAAAAGTAATTGATGATGCTGAGGTCAGGCACTACCTATGATATGGGTAGATAGGGTGAAATACGTCACCTAATGCACCTAGTGGTAACAGAGTCCTTAATTATGCCCTTATACTGCTATGTGGGCTACTGTGATGTGCACCATAGTGCTCTTAAAAACCGCAAGAAATGCTATAGTTCTAATATTAATGGTGAAGGTAATATGTGAAACATATAATAATAATCCACCCAATGTGGCTTAGCTCAGTGTTAAAACACCTGGACCAATGTGAGAAAACAGAAAAGAAAAAAATATATATATGTATATATATACACACAAAAGAAAATAGACCATGAATGTTTGTGCCCACATCAAATGCACAATGTGAACCAGTGTTAATAACACAGTGCTGTGTGATGTGCACATTTAATGAAAAAGTGTTTCATATATGGTGATATTTCATATATAAATCACCATATACATGAGGGTCCCTATCCCACTGAGGGCTATGGGTGGTAGGTTAAAGTGTCTCCGTGTATATTGTACCTATGCAAATATATTACTCTGTGCAAAAATATATGTCAATGAATATATAAAAAACATAAACAACTAAAACGTGTGTGCTGGTATGATACACAAAAAAAAAATGTATATATAAAATCCACAGAGGAATAATAATTCCTGGAATTGAAACCTTATATCCCACTTATATTAATTTCAAAGATGTAAGAAATGCAGTCTAAATGCAGATCACATATAAGCAGTATGCAACAGGGAGTCCATCACATGCACTAGAAAAGTGACGGATTGTGCTCGTAACAATTCTTCAAGTGACTTCGGTGCTCCCCCTCAGGATTTCCCACTCACCAGCTGCCTGTACCGCTACAGGGTAACAAGCACGTAGAAACACGCTGTGGCTCACTCAGGTCACAGGGGGTCTTGGGTCCAGGTCCTATTGCTCCACTTCTAAGGTCTCCTTGGTGGTATGAAGGCACTTGGATATATTGCAGTGTTTAGTGGTGTCCCCATAGAGGGAGAAGCAAAAAAAACCCATAGTGCAGTACTTTGCCAAAATAGGCAGGAGAAAAACGAAATCAATGCTTGCAGGGCTTAGCGGCACACACTGTTAGGTACCTGGGTGGAGAGCCTGACTTTGCTGGGAGGAGGCCTCTCTTACGGCTCTGGTTCAGGGGCCACTGGAATGGGGACAGTGGACCCGAGAGCGCAGCGGAGTAGGAGTGCCTGGACTGGATGCTGTAGCAGGTGCTGGAGATAGGCAGAAGTCCTCTGGTAGCAGGAACAGCGGGACCAGTGTTTAGTGGTGTCCCCATAGAGGGAGAAGCAAAAAAAACCCATAGTGCAGTACTTTGCCAAAATAGGCAGGAGAAAAACGAAATCAATGCTTGCAGGGCTTAGCGGCACACACTGTTAGGTACCTGGGTGGAGAGCCTGACTTTGCTGGGAGGAGGCCTCTCTTACGGCTCTGGTTCAGGGGCCACTGGAATGGGGACAGTGGACCCGAGAGCGCAGCGGAGTAGGAGTGCCTGGACTGGATGCTGTAGCAGGTGCTGGAGATAGGCAGAAGTCCTCTGGTAGCAGGAACAGCGGGACCTGGTAGGTAGAAGCCCAGCACCCGGATGCAGGGTGGTCCCCAGATGACAGCAGCAGCTCTGGAAGCACACAGCATGTGTGGGGTCAGGCAGAGAATCGTCAGGCAGGCCGGGTCTGGTACACTGGGCAGGCAGGTGAGTGGGAGCAGACAGAAGCAGGGTCAACAAGCCGGGGTCAGCGTTCAGATATCAGTATAAGCAGAGTCAGACAAGCCGGGATCAGGGTTGGAGAAGGCAGCAGAGTCGGGAAGCCTGGAGCAGGTTAAAGGCAGGGTACAGCTGCAGACGGACAGCACCGCTCAGGTGCAACTGCCACTTCTTAAAAAGGGCCACTGGCGCCAAACGGCGCCAACGCGCTCACGTGTGCGCCCGCGATGCGCACGCCCGCGCTTGCCGCGCGCGTGTGCGCGCCCGAGACTCCTGCCGGCGCGCACTCCCACGCTGATGCCTGGGCATTCCAGCGGCGCCTGTGCGCATGCGCACATGCCGATAAGTCCGCGCCGTGCGAGCAAAGCCCTGACATTGCCCCCCCACAAGGGGCAACCTCCGGGTGCCCAACTGATCATCTTTCTCAGGGTGAGAAGTGAAGAAAGCCCGGATCAGTCTCTTGGCATGTATATTGTCCTCAGGTTCCCAGGAGTTACTCTCTGGGCCATAGCCCTTCCACTTGATTAGGAATTGTCTCCGCCCTTGTTGCCTTCTGCAGTCTAACACGGCCTCAACCTCGTATTCCTCGTTCCCATCTATAAGGACAGGCACAGGGGGTCCGGTCTCCCTATTGGGGAAGGGGTTGGGTACCGAGGGTTTTAACAATGAAACATGGAAAACAGGGTGCACTTTCATAGAGTCAGGCAGGGACAATTCGTAAGACACTTCATTGATTTTCCTTTTTACAGGGAAGGGGCCCAGGAACTTGGGTGCCAACTTCTTAGAGGGACAGGCTAACTTTAAATTAGAAGAGGAAAGCCATACCTGGTCCCCGATTTGCAAGTTAAGTTCTCCCCTTCTCTTTAGGTCAAAGAATCTCTTGCTGTCCGCCTGGGCCCTTGTTATGGCTTCCTGAAGGATTTGACTGTTGCGGCTGAGAAAGGTCACCGTATCCTGGACTGCTGGAACAGAGGATTCTGCAAGAAAATCTGGGAGAAATGTTAGATGAAAACCATAATTAGCAAAAAACGGGGACTGTCCTGTGGTGGAGTGGCTGGCATTATTGTATGCAAATTCCGCTAAGGGCAGCCGAGACACCCAATCGTCTTGCACGAAGGAGGTAAAACACCTGATGTATTGTTCGAGAGTCTGATTCGTGCGCTCCGTCTGCCCATTAGTTTGGGGGTGGTAGGCTGAGGATAGGGCCAGTTCGATCTTCAGACTTTCGCATAGGGCCCTCCAGAATCGGGAGGTGAACTGGACTCCCCTATCAGAAACTATGTTGGCGGGTATCCCATGTAATCTGACAATTTCTCTAATGAACACACGGGCTGTCTCTGCTGCGGATGGGGTTCCCTTGAGGGGCAAAAAGTGGGCCATCTTTGAAAGTCGGTCAACGACTACAAAAATGGCCGTGTGGCCTTCAGAGGGTGGAAGCTCAACTATGAAATCCATAGTAATCATACGCCAGGGCCGGTCAGGCGCAGGAAGGGGTTTTAGTAGACCCCAGGCCCGACCCCTAGTGGTCTTGCTTCTGGAGCATACTGAACAGGAATTAACGTATTTGGTGCAGAACTCTTTCAGTCCAGGCCACCAGAAGGTGCGCTGCACCAGTTCCAAGGTCTTGCGGGCCCCAAAGTGTCCTGCTAGTGGGTGGTCGTGCAGAAGGGCTAGTACTTTAACCCGGATGGGTTCAGGAACAAACACCTGGCTATCCTTCCATAGGAGCCCTTCTCTGGCGGTTAACGAAATCCCTGGAGGAAGGAGCGGGTTCACAGATGCTTCCCTGATCTGAGACAGTAGGTCCGGCTGTAACAGAAGGAAACTGCCTGCAGGAAGAATAGTGTCCGGAGGTGTACAGTCTTTAGCAGAGTCATACATGCGGGAAAGCGCATCAGGCTTCACATTCTTGGATCCCGGACGGTAAGTAATATGGAAACTGAAGCGTGAAAAGAACAGGGCCCAGCGGGCTTGTCGGGGTTTCAGTCGTTTTGCTGTTCTCAAGTACTCGAGGTTCTTGTGATCCGTGTATATCAGCACGGGGTGGACTGCACCCTCCAGCAAGTATCTCCACTCCTCCAAAGCTGACTTGATGGCTAACAGTTCTCGGTCACCAACATCATAGTTTCTCTCCGCGGGGGAGAGTTTCCGGGAGAAGAAGCCCACTGGGTGCAGTAAGTCGTTGTTACCTTGGCGCTGGGACACCACGGCTCCCACCGCTACCTCCGAGGCATCTACCTCTAAGAGGTACGGCAGAGATGGATCAGGGTGACTAAGGATGGGAGCGGAGGTGAAACGTGTCTTGAGCTTAGAAAATGCCTCCTGAGCCTCCGGACCCCAGTGGAAACGTACATTCTGCCTTGTTAGCTGTGTTATTGGTGCGATAATGGCAGAAAACCCCTTGATGAACTTCCTATAAAAGTTCGCAAAGCCCACAAAACGCTGCACACCCTTCTTGTCAGAGGGCGCCGGCCAGTCCAGAACAGCCGTTACTTTCTGTGGATCCATCTTAATGCCTGCTGGGGAGATCTCCAGGCCCAAGAATTGGATGTTCCGCTGCTCGAAGATGCACTTCTCTGCTTTAGCATAGAGTCCGTGTTGGCGGAGGCGGAGAAGAACTCGGCCCACATGCCCCCGGTGCTGCTCCAGCGATCTGGAAAAGATCAGGATGTCATCCAGGTAGACGATGACAAAGATGTCCAGAAAGTCCCTGAAGACCTCATTTATGAGGTGCTGGAATGGGGCTGGGGCGTTACAGAGGCCGAAGGGCATGACCATGTACTCATAGTGCCCAAAGCGAGTACGAAAAGCTGTCTTCCACTCATCTCCTGATCGGATGCGAACCAGATTATAGGCCCCCCTTAAGTCCAATTTAGAGAAGATAGTAGCGGCTCTCAACTTCTGGAACAGTTCCGGTATCAGGGGAAGAGGATAACGTTTTTTAACCGTAATTTTGTTTAATTCCCGGTAGTCCACGCAGGGCTGGAGTGATTGATCCTTCTTGGTTACAAAAAAGATACCGGCGCCTGCTGGTGATGTGGAGTGTCGTATGAACCCCTTCTTTAAGTTCTCCGAAATATAGACCTTCAGGGCCTCCTGCTCCTTCTCGGAAAGGGGAAAAATACGTCCAAAAGGGATCTCGGCCCCTGGCAAAAGTTCAATGGGGCAGTCGTAGGGACGGTGTGGAGGCAGTGAGTCTGCCCCTCGTTTACTGAAGACATCCAGAAACTCGTGGTAAGGTTCTGGCACCACTTGGTCAAGGTTTAGATCAGAGTCCAGACAGAAAAGCGTGGCAGGAGGTGCCGGGGTCTCCCGTAGGCAATGTTCCAGGCAGTAGGGGGATTGAAATTTTACCTCTCCTGTGGACCAGTTGATGGTAGGATCGTGGGCCTGCAGCCAGGGGATACCCAGGATCACGGGAAACAAGGGGGACGAGATCACGTCCAAGGTTAACAGTTCTTTGTGGTGAGGCGAGGAGATGGTGAGCAGAGGAAGGGTCTCCTGAGTAACTTGGCCTGATCTAATGCGAGAGCCGTCAGCGAGAAACACAGATAGTCCGTGGGCCTTTTTCTGGAGGGGAATGTTGTGCAGACTGGCAAAGGTGGCATCGATGAAGCAGGTACAGGCTCCTGAGTCAAGGATAGCGCTGGTGTGAACCGTCCTTCCCAGGAACTGAAACGACAGAAAGAGAGCGATGTGGGTGGCATGGACCGGCAAAGACACAGGACTGGTTGAGACAGAGGAGAGGCACTTACGTGTCTTCACCGGGCATCTGCTCACGAAGTGCCCAGAGCCACCGCAGTACAGGCATAAGTTCAACTGCCGACGTCGGGCACGTTCCTCCGGGGACAGGGTAGGTCGCATAAGGCCCAGTTGCATGGGTTCGCCAACATCAGGAGTGGGATGACTAGGCCCTACCGGATGGGTAGGTAGGTAGCGGGTGGCAGGTAGTGGAGCTCTTGCAGTCATCCAAGCTGGCCGATGAACTTGAGCAGACCTCTCCAATCTGCGCTCCCGAAGCCGACGGTCGATCTGGATGCTCAGGGTTATTAAGTCCTCCAGGGTGTCCGGGGTACCCACCCGAGCGAGCTCATCCTTTAGTCCATCGGAGAGGCCCATACGGAATTGGTGCCTTAGTGCAGCATCATTCCACTGGGTATCTGCGCTCCAGCGTCTAAAGTCCGTAACATAGCCCTCGGCCGCTCTGCGACCCTGCTGGAGCGCATACAAAGCAGATTCAGCTGTAGTGGTCAACTGGGGGTCCTCGTACAGTTGTGCCATGGCTTCAAAGAAGGATGAGAGGGACTGGGTCAGTATGCTCCCTCCTTCCAGCAGTCGGTGTGCCCAGATCTGGGGTTCGCCCTGAAGCAGCGAGACCACGAACCCCACCTTGGTAACTTCAAGGAAAAAGTTCTTGGCTGTAGGGCAAAGTATAGTTGGCAGGCATTGCGGAAGATCCGGAACTTGGAACGGTCCCCTGCAAATTTATCTGGGACGGGCACCCTTGGTTCAGGCGGTAACATTACCACTGCTGGTGGAGTGGCAGGCTGTGCAGGAGACTGAGGAGGTGCAGGAGCCGCAGCGTTGGCAGCGCTGGTGCCAGCAAGTTGCTGTACTTGTCCTTCCAATCTTGTATACCCATCTTGGAGGGATTGCACCGCCTGGGTGAGGGCTGCAAGGTGTGAGCAGATGTCCTTCATGGGAGAGGCTTCTCCCGCAGGCTCAGTCATGGCTGTCCGTACTGTTAGGTACCTGGGTGGAGAGCCTGACTTTGCTGGGAGGAGGCCTCTCTTACGGCTCTGGTTCAGGGGCCACTGGAATGGGGACAGTGGACCCGAGAGCGCAGCGGAGTAGGAGTGCCTGGACTGGATGCTGTAGCAGGTGCTGGAGATAGGCAGAAGTCCTCTGGTAGCAGGAACAGCGGGACCTGGTAGGTAGAAGCCCAGCACCCGGATGCAGGGTGGTCCCCAGATGACAGCAGCAGCTCTGGAAGCACACAGCATGTGTGGGGTCAGGCAGAGAATCGTCAGGCAGGCCGGGTCTGGTACACTGGGCAGGCAGGTGAGTGGGAGCAGACAGAAGCAGGGTCAACAAGCCGGGGTCAGCGTTCAGATATCAGTATAAGCAGAGTCAGACAAGCCGGGATCAGGGTTGGAGAAGGCAGCAGAGTCGGGAAGCCGGGTCAGAGATCAGAGATACACAGACTATGGAGCAGGTTAAAGGCAGGGTACAGCTGCAGACGGACAGCACCCCTCAGGTGCAACTGCCACTTCTTAAAAAGGGCCACTAGCGCCAAACGGCGCCAACGCGCTCACGTGTGCGCCCGCGATGCGCACGCCCGCGCTTGCCGCGCGCGTGTGCGCGCCCGAGACTCCTGCCGGCGCGCACACCCACGCTGATGCCTGGGCATTCCAGCGGCGCCTGTGCGCATGCGCACATGCCGATTAGTCCGCGCCGTGCGAGCAAAGCCCTGACACACACTTAAACATCCTTAAATAGAAAGCTATCAGCTGCGGGCGAACGGCTTGCGTTCCACCTGCGCTCCAACAGCTTGTGCTTCCTGGAGATGACGTAAATTGCGTAATTGCGTGGTTACGTCGGACGCATTTCGTCATAAGATGTCCTCAGCGACGGTACCACGCAACTACACCTGCCGCTATATATAGGCAGCCACCCAAAGCAGAGCCGCCCCTTGTAACCCGGGACACCAATATAGAATTTTTTAGTGTGCATTAGGGCCTACCCACTAAAAGTCAGGGGGGGGCGCGTTACCACAGCCTGGGTTATTTTGTATAAGTAACCATCTCACAGGCCAGATTATTTAATTTTTAAGGAGTTGTGGGTGACACATTGCCTAAGTGGAAAGCAGACAAATAAAATAAACACAGGACAAAAGTCCACAGCATAAAAACGTAAAGACGCACATTTTAACTATCCCTTCATGCAACTAGGTAAGTCCAAAACGTAACATTGATTCCTCCCATCCCCGCTATAAAGTATGCTCATAAAGCGCCCCCCTGTGGCCGAAGTCAATATACCACAGCCATGGATTTTTATAGCAGCGGGGCGATAGGGAATCAATGTGCAAACCCAGATAGTACCTGGTAAACCTATCAGTCATCAATAGGTGCTGGAAAGAATTATAAAAAAATGTATGAATAAATCATGAAAAATAGTACAGGTGAGAGGTATGCAAGTGTATTTATCACATGTATATAAACTTAGGTATATACCCAAAATTGAACTACCATGCAAATGGAGGATATTTTGTGTATGTACATGGATCTGCGCTATAGATGTCCATGCATATTACTAGTCTGGCACACCAGAACAGAGAATACTACATTCCACAACCAAGGACTACAAGGACCTCAATGCTGCCTTGATACCTCGCCTAGACACCTCGACTGGTAAGTCCTCAATCTCCCCGGCCTCTCTGACCAAAATCCGATCACTCCTCTCTGACTTATCTCTAGTAGACGTGTGGAGAATACTACATTCCACAACTAAGGACTACACATATCTCCCGCACACTCCATCTACAGTAGGTTAGACTACATTTTCATTCCTCAATCCTTACTGGAATACTCCCCCACTACCTCCATAGGCCTCACCCTTTAGTCCGACCATGCTCCCATACACATGAGTTTAGGAAGCATCCCCACACACAGGAAGAGATCCCCTTGGAGGTTAAATGACAACTTATTACATGACTCAGTATGTACTCAAGACATCATACAGACAATCAGGAACTGATGCTGTAGTGATCTAATATGTAGTTCGTAGATGGTTTGTAGTTAATAAGTATTGTCCCGCAGCAAACCCAATTCTCCAGAGAGGCGCACTTTATTAGCTTCCAAAACAGAACAGTCTTGTAGTAGATGACAATCCAACAGAGTACATGACAACGAATATATTCCTCTTAGACCTATGCCTTCATAATCACAGACCCTTCTCTGAGATATTTTTCTTAGACTGCATGACAGCCTGAATGTCTTCTCAAATACTGGTCTGACACTGGGGGGGGGGGGGGGGGGTCAACCAAATGTTTACCATGAATACCCCCTCAAGTCTAATTACCATCAATAACTACTTCCTTTGAAATGTTCATCTAGGTTAAAAGGCCATTCCTCACACACACACAACTTGCATAAGATTTACACATCAAAGGGTAACAGATAACATTGTCAACTGATATCTGGTCTGGTCACTCTAATACTGTGTGTGGAATATATATATCCAATACATATATATAATACATAAAATCCCACATAAATCGGCCAACACATTACAACAGATGCCTCTGTCTCCTCCCCCCACCTCCTCATCTCCTATATTCTCCATATTTCAGTATATTTCCTTGTATTCTAAAACTCTATCCAACTTTTCTAAGTATTAGTACATTTTTCAATCTCATCTTCCCAACTACATCATAAGTGTTTTATTTTGTATCAGTTTTCCACTCTTTTAACTCAATGCCTTATTGTAGGGCTCTCTGGTTCTTGCCAATATTGTGGTATTAACCTTTTTGTTGCATTCATCAAGTGTGGTATCACTGTATTCTTATAATATTTTATTGGACTTTTTACACCATGAAATAAACAAACCCACGGGTCATCAGGTATTTCTATGTCTGTAATCTCTTGTACATGTTGCAACACCTCCCTCCAGTATTCCTTTATTTCTGGCAAACCCACCATAGATGGGCCATAGTTCCACCAATTTACATCCTCGCCAACAAAATGGTAATTTCCCTGCTTGATATTTATGAGCTTTATCTGGTGTTATATACCATCTTGCCAGGCATTTATAATTCATTTTTATAGTATTTATATCTACTGCTGAGCTATGTACCATTCTCCAATTTTTTCCTAATTGCTGTTCCTAGTTCTTTTTCCCATTTTTCTATGTATTGCAGTATTTCAGGTTCAGCCATTGTTGTAAGTATCTTGTAGATCTGGGAAACACTATGCCCCGTGTTTGTCCGTGAATTACACAGACGCTCAAATGGCAGTAAGTCCTCCCCAGACCTTATTAGCTGTGGTAATGTTGTAACAAAATGCCTTAAGTAAAAGTATTGCCATTCATCTATCACTCACCAATATTTCCTTCTTGTATCTCAATTTCTGAAGTGTACAAATCTTTCTATTTTTCATTATGTCTTTCAACTGTGCATTCTCATCTCTTATTCACTGCCCACATAGTGCCCCCTATTCAGGTGGAAAATAATTTATCTCTGTAAGCGGGATTAACGGTGAGTTAAACTCCCATTTTGCTTGCTTGTGAATTGAATCCCAAACCCTTAATACATTCCGTGCCGTGTTATCAATTTTCACTCATCTTTTTTCACTGGACTTTCTTGTCCACTCTATCATTCGTGCTAGCAATACAGCGTTGTAATATTTTTTAAAGTCTGGTGCAGCTCAACCCCCTTACATTTTATCTTTACACAATACTGAGAACTGTATTCTCGATTTCTTGCTCTGCCACATAACCTTAATATCATTGCATTTAATGTTTTAAAATATGTCTGGGGTAGAAAAATCAGCAACATTTGAAATTTGTACATGGTTTTCGGTAATATCACCATCTTCACAATATTTATACGTCCTATCAAAGAGAGAGGTCTTGCTGTTATTTTTTAAATTTCCATTTTTATCTCATTTAATAGTGGTATATACTGTAGTTTGTTTGTTTTTGTTTTTTCCAGGGATGGTGTTAATTTTATTCCTGAAATATTTTAGTTCTGTTTTCCTCCATGTAAATGGGAATTCCCATTGTAAAGCTTGTTCTTCTATCAATACGTTTTTATTGAATGATCGGAGGAATACAAAGAAGTAAGAACAATGCATAGTACATTCGACAAGAATAATGTGACACCAATATATATTTCGTCTAACAATAAAATTCTGAGTTTGAGTTTGTTTATAGTATGTGGAAACTTTGTTCGATTGGAATCAAGTCACTTCTAGGTGAGCATCAAACTTGCTCACGGCCATCAGGAGATAAACCATAACTGGGGTAGGAGGGTACATCCCAGCCCCAGAACCCCGAAAGGGAGCTAACTGTGCTGGGAGATGGGATACACCCCCCCCCCCATGTAACCAACAGAAAACTAAGTACATAAGGAAGACGGAAGTGAACGCAATATACCTGAGAAAGTGCATGTGTGATGTAAAGTTACAAGTACTGAAAAGGCTTGGAAAGCAAGTCCACAGTTTATACAGGACCGCTCATCACATTATACCACATATATTCTGTCAAATATAAAAATTCAACTAAAGCAGGCAACTTTGAAGTATACTAAAGAAACTAGGAGTCAATAGAGAAGGGAGGGTGAACAGGGAAAGTGATAAAGTAAGAAACGGAAAAGAGGAGGAGCATATCAGTAGCTTTAGATGGAGGGGATCTCTCATGCTCTGGGACAGTCCGAAGGGGCCGAGGAACATTTAGAATTAGAAATGTAGTTGATCCAGGGTTCCCATACTGCTGTGTGTCTGTCCACCATGTCTAAGAAGATGCTGGCTGTTTTTTTCTGAACCATAATCCAGAATATTTTCCGTTTAACTAGCCTTAAAGATACCGTGGGCTGCTTCCAGGCCCGAGCAATTGTCATTTTAGTTCCCAATAGGATAAACCTTTTAAGATTTTGAGATAATTTTGGGATACCTTGTTGGGGAAAATTAAGTAATGCATATTGAGGTGATTTAGGTACAAAAAGAGGAAAGCTTCCTGATAATATTGAAGATGTTGTTCCACAGTTTCCTAATTTTTGGGCATTCCTACCAAATATGTAGAAAGGAACCAACATGGCCACAGTTGCGGAAACATAGGGGCAAAGCAGTCGGGTAAATTCTGGCAAGTCGTAGCAGTACCATATACCATCGCATCAGGACATTTAGATTTGCTTCTACCAAAGCTGTGTTGAGTAGACCTTTCGTGGCGTAGACTGATGCCTTATGCCATTCTGCTAGAGACCAATATTGTTGTAGGTCAGTTTTCCATTCAACCATGAAGAGCGTTTTAGAATCCGCTTGAGCCAAAGCTCAGTAAATCACCAATATCCCATGCCGCTGCTCCATGGCCTGACCACACCAAAGCTCGTATTCAGTTATGGTTGGGGATTTGGAGGAAGAGAGCCCTAATGATCTAAGGAAGTGGAAAATTTATTGGAATCTGAATTTCTCCGTTCGTGGCACATCAAGTTTATTAATGCAGTGGGTTAATGTGATGGGGCCTGAGGAGGTTACGAAGTGACCAATCCTATATAACCCCTTATCCAGCCACCAGCTAAATGTCCTAATGTTTTGTCCGGGGGGAAAGAGGGGATTCCTAAAAATGTGAGATAGTGAAAACCAGCTAGAGATCAAGTGTGGTTCCGTTCTAAGGGAGTCCCAGAGAGTAAGCGAGTGTGATAGGGTGGGTGCTAGTATGTCCGGTCTGTCTTTGGAAGGGCACCAAAAGATGTAGTCAAGGGTGTATCCCGGTATAGACTGTCTTTCCATGTGTACCCAATCTGGGTGAGCTATTTTTGAATAGATAGTTGAGAGTTGGGAAAGTTGAGCTGACTGATAGTACCAAAGAATATTCGGCACTCCCAGTTCTCCCTGGTCTCTGTTGCGGAAGAGTGTTCCCCTTGCAATTCCATGCCCCTTGGATCCCCATATAAACTTTATAATTTTGGATTGAAAGATCCAAATCCGGTCCCTGGGGACGGGGATGAGTAGGGATCCAAAGAGATACAGGATGCAGGGGAGTAAGGTCAGTTTTATAGAGTTTACCCTGCCCAGCCATGAGATGCCCAGTCGGTCCCAAAAGACGAAATTGCCTTCTAGTCTGCGAAATGTGGCAGGATAGTTGGCCGAGTATAGCCTGTCTATCGAAGCTGTCAAATTAATCCCCAAGTAGGGGAGCACCGAGTCTGTCCAGCCAAACCTGAAATTGTCTCGTAGTTGAGAGACCAGCTGAGAAGGTAAGTTAATACTGAGTGCTAGGGACTTGGAATAATTGACCAAAAGTCCTGACACTTTGCCGAAATCGTCTAACAGTTTACATACAATTGGAAGAGAAGTGCTTGGAGACGAGATAAAAGGTAATACATTGTCTGCAAATAGTGCACATTTATGAGTTTGCGGCCCGCATCGGATTCCCTTTTTATCGGGATTAGGGATGAGCTTCGAGTTCGAGTCAAACTCATTTTCGACTCGAACATTGCCTGTTTGCCTGTTCAGCGAACAGCGAACAATTTGGGGTGTTCGCGGCAAATTCGAAAAGCCACGAGCACCCTGTAAAAGTCTATGGGAGAAATCTCAAGTGCTAATTTTAAAAGCCTATATGCAAGTTATTGTCATAAAAAGTGTTTGGGGACCTGGGTCCTGCCCCAGGGGACATGTATCAATGCAATTTTTTTTTTTAAAACTGACGTTTTTTCAGGAGCAGTGATTTTAATAATGCTTAAAGTGAAACAATAAAAGTGTAATATTCCTTTAAATTTTGTACCTGGGGGGTGTCTATAGTATGCCTGTGAAGGGGCACATGTTTCCCGTGCTTAGAACTGTCCCTGCACAAAGTGTCATTTTTGCAGGAAAAAAAGTTATTTAAAATCACTTGCCGCTAATGAATTGCCGGCTCCCGTAACACAGAGAACAGTCATTCATTGAAAGTCATTGATAAAAAAAAAAGTCATTGATAAAAAAAAAGTGTGGGGGTTCCCCCAAATTCAATTGCCAGGCCCTTCAGGTCTGCTATGGATATTAAGGGGAACCCCGCTTTAAATAAAAAAAAAAAACCCTTGAGGTCTGGGATGGATTTTAAGGGGAACCCCGGCCAAAAAAAAAATGGCGTGGGGTCCCCCTCAAAATCCATACCAGACCCTTATCCGAGCATGCAACCTGGCAGGCCGCAGGAAAAGAGGGGGGACAAGAGCGGCCCCCCCTCCCTCCTGAACCGTACCAGGCCACATGCCCTCAACATTGGGAAGGTGCTTTGGGGGTCTGTGACCCCTCAAAGCAACATGTCCCCATGTTGATGGGGACAGGGGCCTCGTCCCCACAACCCTGGCCATTGGTTGTGGGGGTCTGCGGGCGGGGGGCTTATCGGAATCTGGAAGCTCCCTTTAACAAGGGGACCCCCAGATCCCGCCCCCCCTCTGTGTAAAATGGTAAGGGGGTACAGAAGTACCCCTACCATTTCACCAAAAAAGTGACAAAAATTTTAAAAATGACAGGAGACGGTCTTTGACAATTCCTTTATTAAAATCTTCTTCCTTCTGGTCTTCCTTCTTCCTTTTTTCATCCTTCGGTTTCTTCATCTTCTTCTTCCATCTTCTACCATCTTCTTCCATCTTTTTCTTCCATCTTCTTCTTCTTCCGATCCGCTTCTTCTTGCTCTGGTCTTCTCGTCCGGCATCTTCTTCCACGGCGTCGGTGTCTCTTCTTGGGCCGCTCCGTGCAATGGGAGGCTCCCGCTGTGTGAGGCTTCACTGCGTCTGACAGCTCTTTTATAACGGAGGGAAAGCCATAGGGAAGTCCCCATGACGTCCCTGTGCGTCAGAGGGGGGCGGGGTCACCAGGTGGCCCCGCCCTCTGTTATAAAAGAAGAAGAGACGCCGACGCCGTGGAAGAAGATGCCGGACGAGAAGACCAGAGCAAGAAGAAGCGGATTGGAGGAAGAAGAAGATGGAAGAAGAAGATGGAAGAAGATGGTAGAAGATGGAAGAAGAAGATGAAGAAACCGAAGGATGAAGAAAGGAAGAAGGAAGACCAGAAGAAAGAAGATTTTAATAAAGGAATTGTCAAAGACCGTCTCCTGTCATTTTTAACATTTTTGTCACTTTTTTGGTGAAATGGTAGCCTTACTATTTCACACGGGGGGCGGGATCTGGGGGTCCCCTTGTTAAAGGGGGCTTCCAGATTCCGATAAGCCCCCCGCCCGCAGACCCCCACAACCAATGGCCAGGGTTGTGGGGACGAGGCCCTTGTCCCCATCAACATGGGGACATGGTGCTTTGAGGGGTCACAGAGGGCAAGGTAAAACTCATGGAAGGCTTCCATAATCTTTTGAGGATTCTGCGAGAGAGAACCAATTTTTTATTTAATTTTGGGGAGAGTATAAGATCTGTTTTTAGGAGTTAATCGTCTTGCAAGTAGTGTCCCAAGTTTATACCTTTTGGTAAAAGAAGCGTCCTCATTCCTATCTGAGGTCCTTCTCAGCCATAAGGTGAGAGCTAAATTCAACGCAGTGCAGACAACATCTAGCCTGTCCGCAGAGTGTAAGGAGGGTTTGGATTTATGTAGTTTTCTCAGTGTAGAAAATTCACGTTCTAACCTCTCTATGTCTGCTTTACGAGCCTTGCGCAGTATAGAAGAAATTTGGATTAGGTGACCTCTTATAGTGGCCTTGTGGACCGCCCACAGCAAGGCAGGACAGACCTCATCAACATCATTTAGTCTGAAGTACTTCTGAATGTGTTTTTCAATCTCCCGAACCTGGGTGGAATTGCTAAGAATGGAGGCATTCAGTCTCCATCGGAACCCCGGGGCGAGAAGTAGGGCCACCTGTTAGAGACAATATGACAAGAGAGTGGTCCGACAAAGCAGAGTCCCTAATGACCAACCGTTGTGCCAACGGGGTATGCTGTTGGAGCATAAATAAATGGTCAATTCTCGCAAAGGTTTGGTGGGGGCTTGAGAAATGCGTATAATCTCTAGCTCTAGGGTTAAGTTCCCGCCAGATATCCACCAATCCATAATGGAATAATTGTCTGGCCACCTGTAGACTCTGCCTGGTCGGGCGTAACCGGTTTTTATTTGGGGGGCGTGATTTATCGATTCCCGCATCAAACGCTAAGTTGGAGTCTCCTCCATTAGGCTCCATTCATACTAGCGCGTTTTTTGATGCATTTTGCATTTTGCAGGAATGCAGGGAAATTTTTTAACATGGGTTCCTATGGAACATGTTCACATCAATGCATTTTTGTGCCTCTGCATTTTTGGAAAGGGTCGGGGACTTTTTTTCATGCAAAATGCAGTGTTTTGCATGTAATAGAAGTCAATGGACCCACATCCAAAAAGCAAGTACCGCGTTTTTACCGCATTTTTACATCGATTTTGCCGCGATTTGCATTTTTTTTTTACACTGGATATAGCTGGTTGCTAAGCAACCACAGTGTAAAAAAAAAAATACAAAAACGCAAAACGTAAATCGAGGCAAAATCGCGGTAAAAATGTGTGTCAAAAAACGCGGCAAGCACCGCAAAAAGCACTGAAAAAACGCTCAAAAGCAAAATGCATACCGTCCGTGAGTGGGGCCAGTGTTTGGAGGAGGGATTGAAAAAACTTTGCTTGTCCTTTGTTAGGTGCGTAGTATGAAATAAGGGAGTAGAGTTGTTCTGCAATGAGCACTTTAATCAGAAGGAATATGCCCTTCGGGTCCTTAAATTCAGACACCAGGGTGAATTGTGTCCTACTTTAGAAGAATAGACCCACGCCTTTGGTTTTGGTTTTGGAGTTGGCCAGATAAAATCTAGGGAATTTTGCGTGAATGAAGGAGGTTTGATAAGATTTAAGGAAGTGAGTTTCCTGCAAAAATTAAATTTCTATTTTTTGAGCATGGTATTGTTGAATTTTTTTTTTTCCGTTTTAGAGAGGAATTAAGGCCCTGAACATTATGAGAAGCTATGCGGAGGGAATGTCCTTGGGTGGTTGTGTTAGCCATGGAGCAGAGTGTAGGCATACAACATCGGATCACTTACCTTCATGCTAGAAGTCCACTGTCTAAGAAGGATTGAACAGCACCCTGAGAATTACCTTGGATGAGAGATACCGCCTCTAAAGCTGCAAAAACTAAAGAAGAGATTGAGAAGAGTAGGAAAAAAGGGAGGAAAGGAGAAGGAACAGAGAGAGAGTCATCCTGAGGCTGGGGCAAAATCAGGTCGCCCCACCTAAGGCAAAAAACATGGATTACCCCATTACGGAATGCGTTTTCTTTACTTTTCTGTCCTTCATCCCCCCCCCTTTTCTCCCCTCCTTTTCCTGGGCTCTGTCCTAAAATATGAGCAGAAAAGTGAACCAGAGTCACCAGAGGGGGGCCAGATCCGGAAATAGACTGGAGAGGTAGGCCCACCGAAACCTACTGGGCGATGAAAATGGACGAAAATTGAGAAAAAAACACGTCAGGGGGTCAGTGGAGGTCCAGACACATTCAAGAATGAGTCAGGAATTGTGAAGAATGAGATAGTCCCCTCAGAATCACGGAGGTAGTCCTTCTTTAGCTTTCTTGTTCCTGGGTGTATTCCAGAGAGAGGTGAGAGGACTTGAAGGTGGCAAGCGTTTGGACATTCCGGGTGAGGAGGCCTGCATAGGGGATGGAGGATCCTTGGGGATCAGTCCCAGCTTCCGAAGCAGAAATTCCCCTTCAGGAAAAGATAAAAACCTAAAAGGTTTACCATTATAATCAAATTTCAGGCTGAAAGGAAATAGCCACCAATATTTGATGTTCTTTTGTGTCAGAACCGCCAAAAATGGTTTAAGAGACCTTCTCTTCTGGATGGTGAACGGCGAGATGTCCGCATAGATTTGTATCTGGTGTCCCTGTAGTTGTATCAGCGGTGTTGTCCGAGCCCTCCTCATGACTTCCTCCTTAACACTGAAGTAGTGCGGTTTAACCACTATGTCACGGGGAAGGCTGTCTTGGTGTGCGGGCCCCAAGGCCATATGAGCTCGGTCCAGCTCCAATCTGTGAGCTCTGATATCAGGGATGAGAGATTTGATGAGGGAATGAACTGCTTCTGAAATGTCTGTTATGGACTCAGGCAGGCCCCTGATCCTGAAATTGAGCCTTCTGGACCTATTTTCCAAATCGTCAATTTTAGCCAGTGCCCCCTCTAATTCTTGCTGCTCAGGTCCATGTTTCGCCTGAGAAACCTTGTGACTGTTGCTTTGTCCCAGAGAGTCTCCATACTGCCGCGCTCCAGACTTACCATTCTCCCAAGGCTGCTGGCCAACCTGGGAGGAATCGACTTGTTTGGGCCATTTCCCAAACATTCTGGTGGCCTAGTCTAAGTGCTGATGTAACTGTCTTCGTAGCTGCCTGTTCCGTGTGTGCTCAGAGTAAGACTCCACGACACCTTCCAGTGGGCCTCCTACAACCCATACCCAATGGGGAGAGGCCCTGGACCCACCTGTCTATGGATTTCATTGTGGAGTTACCCAACTCCCAGGGCAACACAGTTATCCTTATGACAGGTTATGACAGGTTCTCAAAGATGTGTCATTGTATTCCACTTAAGAAGTTGCCCACATCTAAGGAACTGGCGTCCAATTTTGCTCGGGAGATCTTTCGCTTGCATGGGCTACCCAAGGTGATTGTCTCGGACAGGGGTAGTCAACAGTGCCTTGAATTCTGATTCCCGATTGTCCCCGTTTATGGCAAATTATGGTTTCCAACCTTCCATGTTGCCTGACTCATTTGTTCCGCAGAGTATTCCTGCGTTAGAGGAGCATCTCCGTGGTCATCGTTCCACGTAGGCACAAGTCCAGAAGGATTTACGTCATGCTAATGATAGGCCTTCGCCTTCCTACCAGGTTGGGGACAGGGTCTGGCTGTCATCTCCCAACCTACGACTTTGTGTTTCCCTCACTGAAGTTCGCACCTCGGTTTATTGGGCCTTTACATATTCTTTGCAGGATTAACCCAGTGGCTTACGCATTAGACCTTCCTTCTAATATGTGTATTTGAATGTATTTCATGTCTCCTTATTAAAACCTTTGGTCTGCTACCTCTTTACCACCTCAGTGCCTCGTCCTTACCATGTACAGGTTGAGAACCAGGATAAGTATGAAGTACAGTCCGTTGTTGACTCCGGTAGGTTCCGTGGGTGCATACAGTACCTGGTGCATTGAAAGGTGTACGGTCCGGAGGAATGCTCTTGGGTCTCATATTCAGATGTACATGCCCCTGTCCTCCTCTGTGATTTCCATGGAAGTTTTCCAGTCAAGCCTGGTGGTCCTCAGGGGTCAATGAGGAGGGGGTACTGTCAGGGCTGGGCTCAGCCCTTCCTTCTCTGAGCTGGCCGCTCAGCTGTCGGCTAATTGCCAGCTCCTATCTCTCTCCACAGTTACTCAGCTGTTGTTCATATCCTGCTCGTCAGTCCTGACTACTTAAGCCATCCAGTCTAGAGGGTCTCTGCCTTCGCCTTGGTCAACATCACAAGAAACATCTCCTGCATTCCTGTTTAAAGCCTGGCTTTGCTAACATCCCTTCTGGCTCCAGATCCTGCTTGCTGTTCCACTACTTACTACTGCTGACTATCCGTTCCGGTTACTGAGCCCTGGTTATGTTTTGACTACGTTTGTTCTTTTTACTTTTATTTTAAAACAAGTGTGATTTAACTGCACTTCTGTCTCGGTCAGATTTCATAGTTTCTGACAGGATCATATCTGTCCTACCAGGCAGAGCCTTAATGTGTCTAGACACATTTACCAACAGGAGTTGGTTGATGTTTGTTGGGAAATGAACCCAAATACATGGGACTATACGCACTTTTCCAGCCCCCACAATACCTTTGCTAGAATAGATCACTTCTTTCCTCTGTTAAATCATATTCCACTGGTGACTAAATCCCTTATAAAAGACTGTGCCTGGTCGGATCACTCCTTTCTCCTCCTACAAATAAGCATATCAACAGAACAATGGAAGGGGTACAACTGGAGACTTATCTACATATGGTGGGATTGTCCCAAGATCAGCAGACTCTGGAATAGAGTCTTTCACGCCATTAGGAAAATTACGGGCATGCCCATTCTTAAGACTCCACAAATAGCTCTCCTTAACTTTACTAGCCCCGGGACCCCAAAATTGGCCCAAAACCTCATTATGTTTACTCTCCTTGGGACCAAGCTGACAATTGCTTGAGCCTGGAAGCAACCTTCTGTTTCCTTCACCTTGGTCAAAAGGAAAATCTCATGGATCATGGCCCAGGAGAAGATAGTTAGCATCCTCTTGGATACTGTCAACCCTGGACTAGATACATATCTCTGACACCTACCACCTCCCCTCACCCTGGATCTGTGTAGAGAACTGAGCATCACACTGTCTCTAATTTTATTTTATTTTTTTCTGTCTCTTCTCTTCTTGTATCTATTTTCTAACCTTCTCTTTTCTCTCTTTATGCTTTTCCATGTTACCCTATAGGTTCAGGCACAGGACTCTCCCAACGGGACATGACTATACCTCTCTCCCATACTGTGATGGAGAGGCATTACAGGTATATAGCCCACTGTGATTGCAGAAAGGTGGACACCTCGACCTTCAGCTTGACACCTCCTATTTAGTAGAAATCCACATACCGTATATACTCGAGTATAAGCCGAGTTTTTCAGCTGTGTTGAAAGTGCCCCCCTCGGCTTATACTGGAGTCAAGCACTTTTCTGCAGCAGAGAATGACATTTTCCGACTTGACTTTGGGGCCCCATATCTTGTAGCCACCAAATTTGGCGTGCAAACCCAGTGGAACCAATACTACAACATATCCAAATTTGGGGTTCCTAGCAACAAGTGGCCCCAAGATAAGTCGGTCAACTGTGTCCATCTGCAGCAATGTCATTTCGGGACCCTTTGGCTGCAGCTAGGGAGCATCTAGGAACCCTTAACTACCAAGTTTGAAGTTCAGGGGACCTATGGCTGCAAATGGGCACAGTGAGGCATGCAAATGGGAACAGTGAGGCTGCAAATGGGCATTGTTGACCCTCTTTTCCACTTACAGTAGCTGCGCGTTTCTCACCCTAGGCTTATACTCGAGTCAATAAGTTTTCCCAGTTTTTTGTGGTAAAATTAGGTGCCTCGGCTTATATTCGGGTCGTATATACGGTATATGAATCCCTTTGGCTCACGACAGATGGTACAGGTGTCTCGGTATTGCAATCATGCAGGGTACTTCAACTTTTTCTTTTCTTCTCTGTTTATCCTTGCTCTCACATTTATAATTTATAATAAGAATTATACGAGTTCTCTATCTATGGTTAGTTGGGCCTTACAAGCTTTAAAAGACTTAAGGATGGTCATCCACACACCCACTTTTCATATAAGATATAATCTATACTGGTCTATACTGTTTCTGTTGCCCAACAAACCTTTAACAACTTTCTGGCATTTTGTTTTCAGGGGGAGTTGTCCCTCACTTCCCAACACAGCTAGATCCCTTGAGGGGTGTTGGGAGTGAGGGGTCATCTCTTCCTTCAAAGTATGAAGATGTAATAGAAACCCCATTGAGGGTGCGCAGGATCTCGTTGTATTCTAAATCATTATGTTACAATATGTTTTTCTGTACCTGATGTAACAAAATCGATCCACTCGTACCTGTGTTAAGATATTTTCACAGAAAATTCAATAAAAACTATTGTTTCATGTCTCAGAGACCTCTGAAGGTATATGAGAGGAGCCTGGGAGATGTATAAACCCCGAACAGGACTTCTCCTGGCTCTCTCTGGGACGCTCTGCTACATATCCTCCCCCCTTGTTTCAACCCCAGGGTTGGAACACCTGTGGCCCAACAGGAGTGAACACGGGACAGGGCATCTACATTCCCCATCTCCACACCTGGCCTGTGTTTTACGGTGAAGGAGTAATCCTGTAGAGCCAAAAACCACCGGTTCACCCGTCTATTAGTCTCCTTGTTTTGGGCCATCCATTTCAGGGGAGCATGGTCAGTTATCAAGTCAAACTGGCGCCCTAACAAATAGTACCTGAGTGCGTCCAGGGCCCATTTTATGGCTAAACATTCTTTTTCAATGACTGCATACTTTTTCTCATGGTCATTGAGCTTTCTGCTTAGGTATACGACAGGGTGTTCTTCCCCATTGTATACCTGTGACTGTACCGCCCCGATACCAACATCAGACGCATCCGTCTGAACCAAAAACTCTCTGGAGAAATCGGGAGAGTACAGTACTGGCTGTGCACACAGAGCCTTCTTCAGGACCTGGAAAGACTCCTCTGCTACTGGGGACCATTTCACCATTACAGAGTCTTTCCCTTTCGTAAGGTCTGTCAGAGGGGCAGCTATAGTTGCAAAATTTGGGATAAATCTTCTATAATACCCAGCAATACCAAGAAAGGCCCTGACCTGCTTTTTGTTTGCAGGGCGTGGCCATTCCTGGATGGCTGCTATTTTACTCACTTTTGGTTTTATGACACCACGGCCAATAGTGTAGCCCAAATACTTGGCTTCCTCTAGACCAATGGCACATTTTTTTTGGATTTGCCGTAAAACCTTCTTTGAAGAGGGAATCAAGAACAGCCTGGACACGAGGCAAGTGAGACTCCCAATCAGTGCTATGTACCACTATGTCATCTAGATAGGCTGCTGCATATCGTCGGTGGGGTTTTAGGGTCCTGTCCATGGCCCTCTGAAATGTCGCGGGGGCATTTTGCAACCCAAAAGGCATTTTTTTATATTGAAAGGAACTGTCTGGGGTCACGAACGCAGTCTTCTCTTTGGCGCTACCAGTTAGGGGTATTTGCCAATACCCTTTTGTCAAGTCTAAAGTGGTAAGATAGCGAGCCTTGCCAAGTCGGTCTATAAGTTCGTCTACTCTGGGCATTGCGTATGTGTCAAACTTTGTCACCGCATTAAGCTTCCTGAAGTCATTACAGAACCTCCACGTGCCATCCGGTTTTGGGACTAGCACGATGGGGCTAGACCAGTCACTATTGGATTCCTCAATGACATCTAGCTCCAACATTTTTTTAACTTCCTTGCTGATGTCCTTTCTCCTCGCTTCAGGAATTCGGTAAGGTTTGAGCTTGACACGTACCCCAGGTTCAGTAACAATATCATGCAGAACTGCTGAAGTCGTCCCAGGTAACTCTGAAAACTTCTCTCTATTCCTTATCAGGAATTCTCTAGTGTCCTGTTTTTGGGAATATGAGAGGGTGTCTGGAATCGTGACCTCAGGGATGAGAGGGGACTCAGTACCCGTAGGCGTTACTGGGAGAGGCCTCGCAGTTAACGCCATTCTATCTTTCCAGGGTTTTAACAGGTTTATATGGTAAACCTGTTCGGGCTTCCTTTTTCCTGGTTGATAAACCTTGTAGTTGACCTCCCCAACTCTCTCAATTACTTCAAAGGGACCCTGCCACTTAGCCAGGAACTTGCTCTCAACAGTGGGAACTAACACCAGGACCCTGTCACCAGGTGAGAAAACACGGAGTTGGGCCTCCCTGTTGTATATTCTCTGTTGGGCTGCCTGGGCCTGCAGTAAGTGTTCTTTTACCACTGGCATGACTCCTGCAATCCTCTCCTGCATTTGGGCAATATGCTCAATGACACTTTTATGGGGTGTCTGTTCTCCCTCCCAAGTTTCTTTGGCTATGTCTAAGAGTCCCAAGGGTGTCTCCCATAAAGCAACTCAAATGGGGAGTACCCTGTAGAGGACTGGGGAACCTCCCTGATGGCAAACATCAAGTATGGTATCAGGAAGTCCCAGTTTTTCCCATCCTTGTCCACAACCTTTTTTAACATGCTCTTTAACGTCTTATTGAAGCGTTCCACTAAGCCATCCGTTTGAGGATGATACACTGAGGTTCGCAGCTGCGTCACTTTAAATAACTTACAGAGCTCCCTAGTTATTCGCGACATAAACGGGGTGCCCTGGTCTGTAAGGATTTCTTTCGGGATGCCAACCCGACTGAACACCATAAACAGTTCTTTGGCAATGTTTTTAGAAGACGCGGCACGTAAGGGAACTGCTTCAGGGTAACGGGTAGCATAATCCATGATTACGAGGATATGCTGATGACCCCGGGCAGACTTGGGAAATGGGCACACAAGGTCCATGGCAATCCTCTCAAAGGGCACTTCAATAATAGGCAAGGGCACTAAAGGACTTCGGAAGTTGGATAGTGGGGCTGACATCTGACACACAGGACAGGATTGACAATAATTCTTAACATCTTTCTGTATCCCGGGCCAGTAAAACCTGCGCAACACCCTTTCAGTAGTTTTTTCAACCCCTAAATGGCCTCCTAGCAAGTGCCCATGGGCAAGTTCTAACACCAGCCGTCTGTATGGCTTGGGGACCACCAACTGTTCAAACACTTCATCATTCATTTTACATACACGATACAGTAAATCCTCATTGCTGCTGAAATAAGGAAAACAGGGCCTGTCCCCGGGTTCGACAGGTACACCATTAATCACTATTACATTTTCCCAGGCCCTGGAAAGGGTATGGTCTTTTCTCTGCTCAGTACCAAAATTTTCCTTATGCACATTAAGGTCATCAAACTCTAACATAGGCTCGGGGTCAGCAGACGGCTGTCCGGCTCTACTGGTAGTGGGGACTTCCTCAGGGTCCTCCAGCTCTCCTGCCATAACCGATAGAGGAAAAGCTGGGGAGCCCTGAGAAGAGTCCCCTGAACGCACATTGTCAGTAGTGGCCAGGAATTCTGGCTCTGTGACTGAGTCAGGTACTGCGACCGAGTTGGGATGATCCCACAGTTCCCAAAACTTAGGGAAGTCCCTACCAATGATGGCCTCATGCACCAAGTGGGGAACAAGTCCAACCGGATGGGTCACTGTACCTTAACCAGTTTTAAACTGAACAGTTGTTACAGGATACTCCCGGGTATTCCCATGTATACAGATCACAGCAACATTTTTAGCATGATAATTTACAGGTTCAATCATTTCAGCTGTAACCAAGTCACCAGACTTCCAGAGTCCAGCAAGGCTGTAATAGGCTTATCATTCACAGTCATTTGGCACATTGATTTTCTCATATTTGGGGTTGCAGTGCATGAAACCGCTGCAAACATAGACTGCCTTCTAATAGATAAATCACACTGCATTGGTTCATCTGTCAATGGACAATTTGCCGCAACATGTCCCATTTCTTGGCAAAGAAAACACCTGACGTTTCCCCAGTTTGGTTTGCTGACAGGCACCTGCTTCCCTTGTCTGGGATGCCAAGCTTCAGTCCTGGCACCAAAAATCCTACCCCCTATTTCCTTGCCATGCTTACCACCCACTTCCCCTGGAACAGTCTTACTGGTTGCCTGGGGAGACCGTGGCTTTGGGTGGAAAGTCCGCTGTAGGGGTGGTGACCAGGTTCTTTGCAGCAAAATATCTTTCAACAAGTTCCACCAGGTTGTTCGCCGAATTGGGGTCTCCTTGACTCACCCACTCCTGCAGGGGAATTGGTAGTGACCTCAGGAACTGGTCCATGACCACACGCTCCACTATTTGTGGCCCAGACAGGGACTCCGGCTGTAGCCATTTCCTCACCAGGTGAATTAGGTCGAACATCTGCGATCTTGGGGGCTTCTTGTCTTGGAAGGACCAGCTGTGGACCCGCTGTGCTCGAACTGCCAAAGTGACACCAAGTCGTGCCAGTATTTCCTGTTTGACCTTTTCATAGTCTGCTGCTTCTGCTGACTCCAAATCATAGTAGGCCTTCTGCGATTCCCCAGTAAGCAACGGGGCGACCAGTCCTGCCCACTGGGTTTTAGGCCAACCTTCCCTCTCAGTGGTCCATTCAAACGTTAGCAGAAAGGCCTCTGGATCATCCTCTGTAGTCATCTTGGACAAAAAGCGAGCCACATGGATGGCTGAGGGCTTGTCTCCAACATTATCAACGTTAGCAGGTGACCACTGTGCTATTGTCTCCACAACCTCAGACAAGGTTTTCCTATCTGCTTTTGCATCAGTGGCTAGCTGTTCAAACAGCCTCTGCGTTTGTTCCTGTGCGATAGCATTAGCTTGCTGTTGTGCCGCGTGGAGTGCAGCGTTTGTTTTCTGCTGTTCAGCGTGGAGTGCAGCGCTTTTTTTCTGCTGTACAGCGTTTGCTTGCTGTAGTGCAGCATTTGTTTTCTGCTGTTCAGCGGTTGCTTGCTGTTGTGCAGCTTGAAGTGCAGCGTTTGTTTTCTGCAGTGCAGCGTTTGTTTGCTGTTGCGCAGCGTTGGATATCATCAATTGTTTTAGGATTTCCTCCATGTTTAGTCACTCTAGGTACTGGCCTTTTAAGTAGTAACTTACTACAGCTGCCCGCTGAAATCCACCATATGTAACCTGGGGGACAGGTAGCAGGTACAAAGCTCACTGGGATGGGCTGTTTAGTATTGCACAGATACCAAATCCACTTGAGGTAGTGAAAACAGTGCTGGGTTTATTTGATTTAAAAGTCCATACACAGGTGCTGCGCAGTCTTCCAGAAAACACATCAAAACAGAAATAACCAAACAAAAGTCCTAGCCTTGTCTCGGCTCTAACTATAACATACACCGTCTCTAACTATCAAGCTGAGCAAGCCTACCGCTTGTCAGCTTCTGTAAAGAGTTTTTAAAGGGTTTTACCAACCTTTTGGCTCCTCACAAACCATCCCTGTTTGTGTGTCCCAGGCAGAGAGCAAAGGCTGTTTGCTCAGGTGAGCTTAAATTAGCCTGGAAAGGAGGACTAAGATCCGAACTGGATCATGTCTCAGAGACCTCTGAATGTATATGAGAGGAGCCTGGGAGATGTATAAACCCCGAACAGGACTTCTCCTGGCTCTCTCTGGGACGCTCTGCTACACATCATATGGGGGCGGGGCCACCATGTGACATGAGGCGGTGGCCCCGCCCCTTGTCCCTATATAAGTCACAACACCGCGTGTCTCTGCCATTCCGGACAGAGAGAGCGACGAGTCAACATTGGAAGAAGAAGAAGAAGACGATGCCGCAGAAGGCGCAGAAGGCGGCGACAGCGGCAAGACGAACTGAAGAGCGGGACAAGACCCCCGAAGGTGGAACGAGACCCCCAGACGACGGCGGCATCGACGGAGGAGAAAGCCGGGCTCCTCCGCTCGTTAAAGAGCTAGGTAAAAGAGCAGAAGATAGCAGAGGAGTCAGGCGAGAAGACCCCCCAAGACGGAAGAAGACCCCCGGAGCTGTGCAATAAAATATTTTAAAAAGTTGGGTCGTTTTTTTATTTACACTTTTTTCCTTAGGTGAATGGGTAGGGGTACATCGTACCCCATACTCATTCACATAGGGTGGGGGGCGGGTATCTGGGGGCCCCCTTATTAAAGGGGGCTCCTGGATTCCGATAAGCCCCCCGCCCGCAGACCCCGACAACCAACGGCCAGGGTTGTCGGGAAGGGGCCCTTGTCCTCATCAACATGGGGACAAGGTGCTTTGGGGTGGGGGGCGGGGCCCCCCTTTCCCCAGGGCACCCCCCATGTTGAGGGCACGCGGCCTGGTACGGCTCAGGAGGGGGGGGGCGCTCGCTCGACCCCCTTTCCTGACCGGCCGGGCTGCGTGCTCGGATAAGGGTCTGAGATGGATTTGGGATGGATTAAATCCATACCAGGTGACAGGGCTAGCGCGGCGGCATTCGCTGCCTTTGCTAGTCCCGTCTACCTGGAGTCACGTTCTAAATGAACAGACTTTCCGATCGTGTGTCGGCAAGTCCGTTCATTTCAAAAGTCCCGCAGACTTTTTCAAAAAAGCCTCCGGAAAAGTCCGGGCGTGTCTGGGCAAGTCCACACAGTCGGAAAGTCTGGCGGAACTCCGCTGGAAAGTTCGGCGGTTTGTCCGCTGGACTAGGTCCGGCGGACAATCCGCTGGAAAGTCCGAGCGTGTGTACGCCGCATAAGAGGACACAGGGCCACGCAATGAGATTAGAGGAGAAGCGGTTTAACCTTAAAGCCGTTGTATACCAGCACCTTTTGTTTTTTTAAACCTGCGGAAAACACTGCTTCCCCACATAACTTATACATATGTTTCCTTTGTCTTTCGAATATATTTCTTTGGTCATGTGCACTTATGTGAGAGACTGGAGGTCATGTGGAAGCTGTGTTTCCTGCTAAACGCATGGACCTAAGCTCTATATTTCGACCTATAGCCATGCATATTGGCAGTGGGTAATGTGTGTTGGTATTAATATGACATTTGATACAAGTTTTTAAACATTGTATTGTCAGAAATAAAATGTTGTATGTTTCTATTAAAGAATGTATCTGCATGTTCACTGGAGGGGTATTTAAAGTCCTACCATTTACTCTTTTGTGCTAGTTTTTATTAAACAAATGAAAAAAGACTGAAAATTTTGAAAAAAAAAAAGATTCTTATTTTCTGTTTTAACATTTTGTAAATAAGTATTTTTTCTCCTTCACTGATGTGCGCTGATGAGGCTACACTGATGGGCACTGATAGGCTGCACTGATATGCAGCACTAATGGGTGGCACTGATAAGCATCACTGATGGGGTTGTACTTTACATTGCACTGATTATTAGTGCAGATGTCCCCACTGAGGAAAGCCACTTATTAGCTGTCCTCTCCTCATGCTCTGTCAGCATGAGGAGAGGAAGGCCGATAACCGGCACTTCCTACTTACACTGTGATCAGTTGTGATTGGACACAACTGATCATATGGTAAAGAGACTACGCCATAGGCTCTTTACCGCGATCGGAGATGCAGTGTGTCCGAGGCACACACCGCACCATTGAATGCCACGTTGCATGCCTTGTTCTGAAGGACATCATATGATGTCCACTCAGAATGAGGGAACCCCCGCCCGGCCGTCATTCTGCTATAGGCCACGCAGGAAGTGATTTGCAGCATTTGAAGCATCTGTTTTGAACAAGGACAACTGTTTATTGAACAAGGATTACCCCTTGTGGATCTGGAAAAATGCCTAACATTGGGAATCCAGAGTATAGAATATTAATAGATGTCATATAATTAATAATCATTATGTATCAAAGATTATTAAGCAACTATTTATATATTCCACAGTCTCCTACAGGATACATATTCTGATTGACAACCAGATATTATACGTGCCCTTCCAGTTTGTCTTCTGTTGAAGCAATTTTACTATATCAGAGAAACAAATCAAGAATCTACCACCAACCATCTGCGTAGAACTTCATTTACTCTTATGCCCTGTACACATGATAGGATTTTCCGAAAACAAAATCCATGGGATTTTTTCGGACGGATGTTGGCTCAAACTTGTCTTGCATACACACGGTCACACAAAGTTGGTCGGAAATTCCGAACGTCAAGAATGCAGTGACGTAGAACACATACGACGAGCTGAGAAAAATTAAGTTCAATAGCCAGCGCTGTTCTTCTGCTTGATTCCGAGCATGCGTGGCATTTTGTGCGTCAGAATTGTGTACACACGATCAGTATTTCTGACAACAGATTTTGTTGTCGGAAAATTTGAGAGCCAGATCTCAAATTTTGTGTGACGGAAATTCCTATGGAAAATGTGTGATGGAGCCTACACACAGTCGGAATTTCCGACAACAAGGTCCTATCACACATTTTCCATCGGAAAATCCTATTGTGTGTACAGGGCATTTGGTGTTCTGAGCTATTTTTAGCAATGACTGGGCAGGGGTAATCAATATTTTTTAGGGTATGGTATTAATGTTGTCATACTTATATCTGTTGCTAATTGAGATACAGGATTATGTATATTTCTACCCTCCTTCTTTTAAAAATGGTGTTTAAACAATATATAAGAGAATTTTGTATAATTTATTGTAGGTGTTTTTGTATGCCTCGATGAAATCCCTATTATATAATTTTGCTTTGGTAAAGGTAGAAGTTTACTAATATATATACCTTCCAATTTCCCAGGGTGAGTCTTTTTCTCTGACGAGATCCCAGAGAAGAAAGCACAATCTTGTCATCATCTCTGCTTTATAATTTGGTTCTGTGCTCTAATTCTGTATGGGCTACCTATCTGTCACCATTTACGCAAAACCAAGACTCACACTCTAGCAATGTCTGCAGCACAATATCCACACTGTCAATGGTGCTGTAGAAGACCAAACCTGCTAGGATAGTGTAGCACTACCCCCGGAGGAGCTGCTGATAAATGTTTGATTCTGCACCCTGCCTCTCAACCCCAAGAATGGTCTCAACCCCTCTGGCACACCTATATGGTAATATTAGTGTGGGACCCAGCAGTAGAGAAAAACACAGTAATGATACACTAAATAATATATTTACCATAATCTTGGACCCGTCACTTCACCAGCTGTAATAACAGATAGAGACTCACACAGGATATCAATCAACCACTCAGATCAGTTTACTGAAATGGACAATAAACATAAGGAACAATGTGGTCATATATAAACATTAAATGACAATCAACATGGATATGAGAACTGTAGACTCAATAATCAGCGTATAGAGTATAGGGGTACAGTGGGACAAATGTCTGATATCCTCACAGACCTATATCAAACACCTTCCCACTGAAGCTTTAAGACAAACACGCCAAATTGCAAAGTAATGCTTTTCACATGTAATGACAAAATGCAATATTTTACCTATACTCAAGGGCTCCCCCAAGGTTGCAATGCAATGTCCCAAACACAAAGTAGAACCATGACGCTTTGTAAAAGATGACAAAAGTTCCTTGTCTTCAGATGTCTTCAGCTAGCCCGTAGTTTTAGATTGCAGTATTTGTAATCCAAACAGGGAAACAAATAAGAAGCAAGTGGCAGAATAAATGATGCACTGGTAACTGTGTAACTGAAGATATAGGACACTTAGAATACTTCCTCCTGGTAAGTGGATGTAATTCAGTATTGACTTCATAGCACAGGTAAGACAAACCCTGGAGTTCAACCAACTGTATGCAGCCTATGGATAAGTGAGCTCACTTCTGTGGGACTACAAGTCTCACCAGCTGTCTGTAAATAACTCACTCAGTTAATAATGCACTCTACTGAAATAGGCAGGTGCCTGCTCACCACAATAGACCCAGAGGCTGTGAGGCTCCCTCCAGACTCTCCTCCTGATGTCTCTGTCTGATGAAAGATGGCGCTGCCGCGCTATACCACTCCTCTGAATGGCTGGGATGCAGGAAACCTTCCAGTTGTCCTGGCACTGCACACTGATCTGCTTGCTGGACTCACAGGGCTGTATCCTGAAGTCCCTCAGAGGCTGGCAATCCCACTCCGTGATACACAGGCCGCACCCATCTGGTCACACACACCAGCTCCCTGCTGGTTGTTGAAATGGCGTCCGGAGAGAGAGAGAAAGCATGCCACGCCTGACCTTTTATCAGCTTACCCAGCAAGCTGTTCTGTGACTTGGCATTGTGGGTCAGTGAACTGGGCATTGTGGGTCAGTAGTTCCCAGACTTATTTAAATGCAAGAGTCACTTCCTCTTCAAACTACCAATCCCACAATGCATAACTATTTTCTTCAAAAATGCAGAAAAGCTCCTGACAAAGTTTTGGTGGTCACTAGAGGGAGCCAAATCCTTACTTAAGGAACAACACATTATTTAGCATGATAACTTGGGTAACAAAACCCCTGCGCTACATACTCCCCCCCACTTGAAATCTTTGGTCCCCAAAGACAGTCAAAATTTGTGACCTTTTACATGCTTTTTTATTCAAGCGATGACATAGAACTGACAGAGGAAATTCCCACCAATTGTCACAAGAAGGGAGACAGTTCTGTCCACTCACTACTGACACCAAAGTGTCCTGTATAGATGTGCCAGGGGGTGAGCTGGGGTTGTCCTCCACCAAATCGGCGGTGGAAGGACCAGGCACTTCAAGAGTCCTTTTTGAAGTGAGGCAAATCTCCTCGGAGCACCCAGAATGTCATAAGTTAGTCTTTTGGGTGGTTGAATAATTCTCTTCGCTCTCCATTCTTTAGGTTCTGGTGTTAAGGCAAACTGATATGGTCTTTATCCACGACCACTTCTTCCTCCTTATCATCCACTTCTGCTTCCTGCATTTCGGCTTCAATGAATGAAGAAGAACCCTCAGAGGCTGTTTGCATCATGGGAGTTTGGAAGACTTACAGATCTCCTGGAGATCTATCTTGAGGCACAACATTAAAGTGATTACCAAATTGGGTAATGGATTGTATTAATTGATAGAAACATACTGTACTATGTAAAAACATTTCTAAAATTGTAATAATTTTTCTTAAAGTATAAAGAAATTGTGAAGAAATGTAAGCTTAACTCCTGTTTTTTGTCATGTATATATTGCTAGTTTACAACTAGACCTAAATAAATACATACATAAATAAAATAAATGACCCCTAATTTTCCAAAGCAACAAAAAAGGAACAAAATGGAAAAAAGCCCTGTCCCAATCAGCAACCCCCCCCCCCCTTTCTCCCCAGTGCCAGGGATATGTAGCACTATCGATCCAACCCAATATATATTCCTCCAAATAAAGAACAATTGTCCATTATTTATAATTCAATTCAAGGGCATACCAATTATATACAAATAGAATAAACCTTTCCATTTATTTAGGCATATTAAGTTCTTGAATCTATTTCTTTATTATTGGAATCTGTTATTGTTTCCAGTGCCTTGGTATCAGTACTCCACTTGGGGTAAAACCAAAAAAATGATAGGTTTTCCAAATCTTGTGAATTCAAGTTTAGAGAAAAATAAGGTGGGCCATAGATTTTTCATTGATACTTTTTCTTTCATCAATCTTGCTGATAAGGATCAGACATTTAGTGGCGGTAGTGTCACTGCCTAAATAACAGATCACCTGGAATGCTGACAAACACAAACCAGTGGGCATCTGTCATATTAATAGTGCTACCTCTGCGAAATAGCAGATCGCTGCCCGTTGTTTGTAAAAAAAAAAAAAAAAAAAAAAAAAAAAAGAAATCACTTTTAAAGGTGTATATTGTACTGCTCCACAACCCCAAAGCATTTAAATATTTAAAGGATTTATGTATTTTTAATGTCTCCTTTAAGCTATATCAAAAGATCGTCCCTACTAAACTGTATTTTGTTTTTTTGCATTGGTACATTTCCCTTATGGCAGTGTCCAATTTTTTCCCCATATATTTTAATAGGATTTGGTGCTATATTTGGGTTTGTAAGGTTTTTTTCCCCGGGTTAATCTAACTCCCTGCAAATAAAACTTTTTTGGTTTTATCTATATTTCTAAGCATAGTAACCCAATCTTTTTTTAGCTATTTGAGCAGGGATGCCCTGATTGTCTACAGCTTCTATTTCAAGAGCTTTGATATAGAGGAAAACAATAATTTATTTCTTTTTTGTGTAGCTTTTGCCTTTTCTTTCCAGGAAAGCTAATAAATCCTTAAGGTAGTTATTTAATATGTTATCACAACAATTCAGATATTTCTGCTAAAAAAAAAAAAAAAACTAGAGCTTTGAGAGGAATCATGTATATGAGGCCCTACTATGTCTTTTGTATTGTACACACACTTGAGTAGCTGTTTCTCCCTTTTTGAACTCTCTTTTTGCATTTGTTCTTAAAAAAAAGCTAATCTCTGGGCCCAGGGAGGCTTTCTTTGAAGAATGGTCACTTCTCAGTTTGTTTTACCCATTTTTCTGAGGTTACAGTTTTACAACCAGGGGCACAGAATTATATATCCTATATAGAAGACAACAAAGTGTCAAACTGTTACTGTCTTGTGGCTTTAGCCAACTGATGTAGCTACTATTTGTGAAGAGTCTTCAGTAATATGTGCACCACACATCTCTTCTGGTTTTACCCAGACTTCACCTAGTTTACAGAGTCCTTCCAAGGACAGAGTTGTGGATCAATCTAAATCCTAGAAGATGTTTAAGGCTGCAGGCATTTAAAAAAAAAACACTGCTCAGAGGTCCCGCTGCTCAGATACTATCTCAGGGCTCATGAACAGGGAGGGAGCTCACACAGGGCAAGTCATCATTTCACTGTCATCAGACAACCCCCTTCCCATACCACACACAAAGCTCTTCAGTCTATTTATTAAAGCTGAACTCCAGACACAAAAAGATTCATTTCAATTTAGTCCACCTAAATAACCACAAAGAAGTAAATCCACTTTGTGTGCACTAAGTGCCTTTGCAAACCCATTTATTACCTTTTAAAATTGAAACCGTTACAGTGACAATATCATTGTGGAATGTCACACACATGTTGTGCAGGCTCGACAACTTTTCCCCTTATTTTCTGTGGTAGATAAATGCATATGATCATTTACTCCATCTAGTGTGTTACAGCTTTCTGATATACCGTATTGAAAAAATATTCAGCATTTTGGCCACTAGATGGAGCTAACAATCATAGGAATTTGTTACAGAAAATATGGGGAAAATTCACCCAATCTGCATGAATGTGTGTGACATTCGTCCAACAAATATTTTACATACAGACCTCTTAAAATAGCCAAGTTTTTCTTCCAGATTTGGATATAGTGGGGGAAGGATTATAACTCGTGCTGTTTTTTTCCTGCTACCAGGGGCTCTGTTAGAGAGACGTTCTTTCACTTTCTAAAATTGTGACACTAGTTTCACTAGACAGGCAATAAGAGAAAGTCCGTAACAGAAATGCAGGAATAAAAATCGTACATGATTCTAGACTTTCACTATAAGATAACATTTGTGTGAAAATGGTACTGTCAACAGATTCATTTCATTCACATCATGGTGACAGTCATGTTTGTTAAATTTGAACATTTTAGAAAAAAAATGATTAAAATAAGTAGTGTTATAATAACTCATTAATCTTAGTGAATTAAGTCACATTAAGCTTGATGCTGAACTGCAGCCACTCTCTGATGTATTGTAAGTGAGTGCAGGGCACCATGTTGATGCCATCTCAGGAGACATGTCAAAGGATGTCCTGCACTCACAAGATGTCCTCAGTCTGGGCATCAATAAACCTGAAATACTGCTGACACCTAGTGGAAGAAAATTATTACTGCAGGGACAGCACCAGAGACTATATTATTTTTTTCAGACATTTATGTAGTGATATCAATTTACACATCTCTTTACATACTATTCAGTAGTCAGTCTCTCTCCTCAAGGATTTTACAATTCAGGTCTCTATTTCACATACATACATAAAATGGCTAATTTAGACAGAATATTAAAATTACATTTCTGTGCAAATCATATAAATCAATACACCAAGCAGTCATCAAATACAACCTATTTTGATAACAGTGAGTATGTTAGTTTATGCTTTACAATTATTATACATCACCAAAGTGGATTTACTAAAGGCATATAGACTCTCCACTTTGCAAGTGCAGTTGCACTTATTTTCCCCAGAGATTAGTAAATGTGCTAAAGAATACCCAATCAGGTGCAAGGAAAATAAAAACAGTATTTGCGTGGATGGAAATCAGCAGAGCTTTACCTCATTACTAAGCTCTGGAGAAAAAAAGAGTGCATCTGCACTTGCAAAGTGTACAGTCTATTTGTCTTTAATAAATCCACCCTCTGTCTATTAAAGCTTCACAGACATATTAATTGATAGTGCTAAAACTTTCAAAGAAAATACTTCCATAATACAGAATAACTGAATTTACATTTATCAGGTATGTCAGAGTATAAGCTCAGAAAGGAACAATTTGAAACATGCTTGGTAAATGTATAGTCAATTTGAGCTCAAAATAAAGTAAGCAGAGGATGGTGATCTCTATTATATGTCACTTTGATGCCTATTGTTTTGCATTCCTTATGTCTCCTTCCTAAATACCATATTATGACTACCTTAATAAGTGCACTCTTGAAACATTTGTCAGACTCAAATGTTTATTGAAACACAATTTCTTTCAACCTTTAGAGTAACACTCACTGTCTGCTAACAGCAGAACAATAACTATAGTAATGAATGTGTAGCTAAAGAATCTGGGTAATTAACAAAAAAAATGTAAGACTGTTTTCAGGTAGTAGGTCCCTAAACTGCTTGCATCTAATTTAGGCAAGCATTTGTGCCAGTTTCAGTACAAGTACCAACACATGTGACAAATTCAGGTAGTTTTTACTAATGCTGCATTAAGAACCTGTCATAGCAGCAACAGATTCTTAAATAATTGTTGCCAGTATGCAGATTAGGAAAATGTTGGTATTGATGAGCTACAGAGGAGGTGGACCAGATGGGGAACTAATCCTCACAGTTACAGTGCATGTTGGGTTTGTGGAGCCAAATGGGGAACTGGGAGACTAGTTCAACATCAAGTCCAACTTGTTTTTGATTAACAGCAGATGGCAATGGGTGGATTTGAAAGCTGCTATTGGACTGAATATGGATCCACTCACTGTTGTGCATTGTCAGTCAAAAGCAAGGTGGACGTGTTTGGGAGCTAGTCTCCCAAGTCCCCATCAGGATTTTCCCACTCCACTCTAAATAATTCCTTAGCCATGCAACTGTCTGTGTGATAGGCACAGAGTGCGGGGAGGAAGAAAACTGAAGAAGGAGTATCCAAGTATGAACACTCTGACCTCAATACTGGCCTCCAACAGTTTCTATGTTTCTACGACACTCTAAATGAATTTGCCCCAATGTGTTATTGTTTCCTATTACCTGCCTTTTGTGTTCCAACTCTTACACCCCATACACACAGGCAGCAAGTAGACGCACTCACCTTTTTCATCTAAAAAGTGTATTGTTTTATTTTGTATAACAGTCTAAAGCCCCATACACACGGTCGGACAATCCGCGGACCAGGTCCGTCGGACCATGTCCGTCATACTTTGTCCGATGTTGGTTTTGCGTACACACGGTCGGACAAAGTTGTCGGAAAATCCGATCTTTCTGAACGTGGTGACGTTTGTTGCCTACGACGGGACTACGTAGAGGCTAGTAGCCAATAGCTTTGGTCTTGTAATGTGATCTGAGCATGCGTAGCACTTTGTCCGGTCGGACAACCGTACACACGATCGGATTTGGTGTGATCGGACCGGGTTGACGGCAAATCTTTCCAGCAGGAGATAAGACTTTGTCCGACGGACAAACCGACGAACACTGTCCGATGGTGCATACACGGTCTGATTTTTCAACAACCTTGTCCGATCGGACCAAATTGATGAAAAAGTCCGACCGTGTGTATGGGGCTTAAGAACTTTTACCTTGACCCCACACCATAGAAAACACTCACATTAGATGAGAACCCTTGGCAGAAGCCTTGGGCAGTAGAAGACATTTTACTTTCATGTCTGGCTCTTGTGTTCAAATAAAAGGTTTAATGTATTTTTTATGTGCAGGTAGTCAAATTTCTAACAAGATATCCCCTCCTATATATTTTTTTAACTGTATACTGTATGTTCTGTAAAGAACTGGAGAGCAAAAAATCTAATTACACACAAGGGTTGATTTACTAAATCCGGAGAGTGCAAAATCTGGTGCAGCTCTGCATAGAAACCAATCTACTTCCAGGTTTTATTGTCAAAGCTTAATTGAACAAGCTGAAGTTAGAATCCTGATTGACTACCATGCACAGCTGCACCAGATTTTGCACTCTCCAGTTTTAGTAAATCAGCCCCACAGTATAGACGTAAGTGCAGTACATTTCCAATTACCATACTCAAGAGTTCCACTTCCTGGATTATTGTGGTAAATATGAAATATTTATATGTAGTAACTGGTAGTGAAGAGGTGGGTCACCGCACATGCTTATAGGGATATTGGCTCAGGTGCAATCCATCAAAAATTATGTAAAATACAAAGCAGGCAGCAGGTGGACTGAGTGGGCTTGCAATAGGAGGAATTTTCCAACATAGTTTAATAAATATCAATGTTTCGGTGAGGCCCAGCCTCCCTTTCTCAAAACATGCAATAATTCATATTTACCTGACTAAAAACATAAAAAAGTTCAAAACACTATAAATAAAATGAGTACAATACACTGTACATTGCCTTTAAATAATTTGACCTTTCAGAGAAATGTACACATATGTTGAAATATAAAAAACACTTGTATCCCTTATAATTTCCTGAAGAATATTGTGCTTCACTAAAACAACTTATGAAAAAACATCTTTTTTAAACATGATGCTGTTTTTCATTTGTTTAATAGGAGTACAGAATTGCTGTGTTGAAACTAACACCATAGCCCCAAAAACCAAACACATCTGTGTTACAAGTACACAGAAGTACGTAATTCATTTCCATGTGGTATTTTTACACCAGAGGGATAAGGCAGGTCATCCTTAAACAAACAAAAAAAAGGAAAGCTTCTGTGTGACTTAGCCAAGAGAGGGAAGTAACTTCTGACAGAAAAAAAATAAAAATAAAAACGGCAGATATATCACAAACGCCTGTGTGTTATTTTATTTCAAAGGCCCGAAAATATATTTTTTTTTATTTGAGTGGTCAAAACCATATGGACATCATACAGTTACAGTATATTATTATGTTTCACAGTCTATTCAAGATGAATTGACAGAGAAGCAGGTGAGGATACTAACAGCTTGGTGATAATTCACACAACATAACCTCCACAACTAACATCTCCCAGCAACTTAGGGAGCTTACGGCTGTCAGATGCAGTTTCTCCTTAAGTAATAAAGCTCTTCAAAATCATTATACATTATAAAATGATAGTATTTAAACTTACTGTTAAAAAAAAATCTTAATACAGATGTAATACAGCTGATATGCTGAGAGAGTTATTTAATTATTCCCTACAGTACTGCCCCAGCAATCTGCTGACATTTAGCCCCAACCTTGCAAATCCTCAGTAAATATTAATATATCAGCTCAAACTGGGACCGTTGTTTTATTGGTTCACAGAGCTCAGAGAGATTCACCACAGCAGTGAAAAATAATGTGCAGAACTGAAAAAGAACAGCTTCTTTGATATCACCTTCTGCTCCCCACATGTGCTGGGAGCATCAACAAAATGGAAATTCTGTTACTTTGCCACAGCTGTAGAGTGACACTTCAGATGACTTTGCTTTCCTTTGTACAGCTTGCTGGAATAATCCCAAAACCACAGTGGCAGGAGATTAGAAAAAATAACAGAAGAGGAGATATCACATTTTATTATCTAACACAGTGGAAATTGTAATAATGGGTAAGCTATGATCTTAAAGCATAATAATCTTTACTCAGTTGGTGCATTAAAAAGGCCAGTGAGCATCATTTAGTGAAAAAAGTGTTTATAAACAGAGGCTGTTTTCTCTAGTGTATTTTTTAACATTAATTGAAATTCAACCAGCTCTTCTTCGTCATCAGTGCTTTTACACATGAAAGGCTCAAGTAACATGAATTGCAATACATATACTCAGTGGTCCCTTCAGTACATTTGCTTTGGCTTTGAAGGTGTTAATATAAACATTGCAATAATCTTGTGGCATGATTTCTTATTCTGCATGAGATTACATTATCCCCTTAAAGAGTGTGAAATTCCAAGTAGCAATGTGTTTGATGTGGGTCAATTCTGCCTGCAGAATTCTTGGGTGTAAGAACAGGGGAGGGAAGGGGGGTGGTGGGTTTGCTATGCAACATTTGGTATTCAGATGTGTTGAGCTGCCGAGTTAATGCGTGATTAATTTTATTCATAAAAATGTTAATCACTGTATTGTTAGATCTTTTTAGCATTCCCCAGATCACCTTATAATTACTTTTCTACACAAGCTTTCTGATGTACATAAAGTAGGCAGCCATTTTGTCATATTACAAGCATGCCTATATTTAGGCAATCTATTGAAAATATAAACTATGATTTCCACTTATTCCTTACAGTAGCAGTGTTAGATATCTATTTTCCACAAACCAGCAGTTTGTTTAAGATTTAAAAATGACAGACTTTTATATCTGGTGTATTGTTCACTTGAAAAGAATAAAACAAAATGTTTTCCCCTACAAAGCTCTCTTGTGTTAAGTATCAGCAAAATACACTTGAAAATAATTATTTTCTTTTTGCTTAGAAACTGCTTTTAAAGTCACCTATTGCCAGCAAAATAATAATTGACAGCAGGTCAAGCAACCCTTTTGTAAGACAAAATGTCTATAAAGTATTTGGATGCAATTTACAGTATTGTTTATGAAACAAGTACAGAAACACAGCTTAAAGTTGTGTCAGGCAATAGTGGGTGTGCAGGCTGCACTCCCTAAGTTGTTGTTTCCAGCTGGGCCTGGCTATTGTGCATGTACTCAGCCACTGCACTCATGAAACTGGATAAGTGGATTAAGGGATCAGAGACACCATCGGCATCTTCAAAAGAGAAACAGCAGCCTGCAAAAGACTGACATTTGTGTACTGGGGCAGAGGGTGTGTGAATGCTCTGCCTCTGCCAAAGGGACAAGACAGTGATAAACTTCAACACTGACCACCTCTCCCTGTGCTGCAATTCACCAGCAAAATAAATGGATTGCTTCATTGTGCTTGAACTGTGGGTAGCCGTGCCTGTGCTGTGACAAAGGACAATGGATTGTGTGGGACTGACAAGGCAAACTAAAACCTTTAATTACTTAACAGTCAACAAGAAACCTGGGATGCTGATATTATTTCTGAGGTTATTTATACTTAAATAAAGATTTATCTCTGATATAAGCTGCTTCATTCACATTGTAATATCTGTGTGACTGTTTTACACATGTTTGCCTCCATTTGTCTTATATTTTTTTAACCCAGGGTTTAATATGAACTGTACTACTATTTCTTTCTATTCATGCATCACTGACTCTGCACATACAATGTGTACACAGCTCACTTTGGGAGTACCCCTGCCTCAGAATAATGAATATATTTTAATTTATACTTATTGCTGTGGCTCTTCCACCATACCACCCCCCTTCTTCTGATATCTCCTCCTTATGGCCAAAACACAATTTTCATATCCTCAGAGGCTTCTTTTTGTGTTTGCTCATCATCCACGTAGTGAAGTATCCATACAAATGATTGGCTCAATTTAATGCAGAATTTATGTTTTCCAAAAACGAGTAACATACAAAAAAACTGAAGTTATTATCTGATAACTACTTTTCTTGACTCCCTAAAATGCTCCCTAACTTCTGTCACCCCTCATTTTTAAAATATATGAACTGAAAAGCTAAGCGGAACACCTTTATTAGCACATCCACCCACAAAACCATCAATATATGGGGACTTTATCATCCTGGAGAATTCTTGCAAACAAAGTGTTGTTAGGTAATAACTCATATTTTCCTAAATCATTCTTTAGGACAGTCACATGAGAGACCCCAAAGATGCACACCTAGCAAGGAACCACAGCCTGGAGAACCTTCCATCCAAACACCAGGTCTTTGGTGGCTACAGAGGGGGCTGTGATATTTGAAGGACACCTTATGTCTTTGGGGCTATAGACAAGTCTTAATAGTGTACTTGATACATATGATGAGAGAAGCTTTGGAAGCTGGTTTCCTTGCACTAGCCTCTCTGAAAAGGATAACTGCAGGGTGACAGCAGGTAGAGAGCTTTTAACCTCTATCTGCTTATATTTCCTATATAGGGTGCCTATATCTCATGTGACCATACCAGAGGATGACTATGGAAATTGGTGTTGTTTTTGATAATTTTGTTCTTCAATTTGCTAGCTGTGGGAAATTTTCTCACAGGTCTGATATATCTGAGACATTGAAGGAAAGATATTTTAGTGAGTTAGATGAGTACTGGAATAGAAAACTGCCAGATCAACAATTGTGCAATGTGGTGCACTAAGGTATGCATGTTAACACTTGTTACAGTGTGTCACGCAATTGTTTTGCATCAAGGCAGCCCAGTTATTATGAGTGGGCTAACAATGCCCGGCAATGTACTAAAAAATGCACATGACCCTTTTTTTTGAGAATGCAGCCCACAGGTGCTGCCATTTATGTACATTGGTCACTACTGCAAAATGCATTAGTTCCATTCACATTGCCATGCACTGTGGAAAAACTCAGTTAAACACACATTTTACCTAGCATTACTTCAATGCGTAGCTGTAAATAGATGTAAGGCCACTCAAAAGTAGAGTTGGGTGAACGGTTCGGGTCGAGCAAAAGTTCAACCCGAACATCTCCTGTTTGCCTGTTCGGCGAACACCTGTATTTGCGGGGGAACTCGGCGGGATGTTTGCCCACCGAGCACCCCACAATGCACGCTTCAAAGGGCATTCTAGGGCCCTAATTGAATGAAGCAATGCACCTGACCACTTAGGGCATAGAGCACTGTCAGAGCCCTGTTTGGACAAAGTGATGATGACTTTGTCCAATCACAGCTCAGTGCTCATAGTCTTACCAAACTATAAAAGTTTCCCCCAACAGGAAGCTTTTGCACTGTGTTGTTGTAGTGGAGAAAGATAGAGCAGGGCTCAGTTTGCTACTAGCTAGTTAGTGTATTCACTTATTTTGAATCTGAGTGTAGACTGTTAGTGTAGTGTTAGTATAGTGTGAGTATAGTGTGTCAATACAGTGTGAGTGTAGTGTGTCAGTATAGTGTGATTATAGTGTGTCAATATAGTGTGAGTGTATTGTAAGTATACTTTAGTATGTGAGTATAATGTTATTATAGTGTACTGGGTTATTGTAGTGCAGTGTTTAACACAGAATTACATATTTTAGTGCTGTATACCCTTTTTTTTTGGTTGCTGCCTTTTTTCTTTTGCTTTGTCGTTTTTTTGTCCCCTGCTTGCCCCCTTTTTTTTAATTTTCAGCCGCAGTTTTTCTAAATGCGATGCTGGTGTTGCCCCCCCCCCCCCCTTTTTTATAGTTTTAAAATTTCTGTCAGTGCTCAATTTAAAGTGAACCACACACCACTTTTCATTAAAAAAAAGTACATCCAATCACACATTTCCTAGTTTCTATTAATTATGGATAATCATCCCAACATTATGTATGGGAGGCCAACAAGGAGAGGCAGACATTTCCATGCTGCTATGAGGGGGCCAGCAGCATCTGTGTCCACAGGCAAAAGTGGACATGGTCTGTCCTCAAGCAGGGCACGTTTGTCTCTGTTTAGTGATGTAACCCATGCTATCCAGCCACAGTATGCAGAGGAGGTGGTGGACTAGCTTACTAAACCATCCTCATCCTCTATGACCCAAGCTGACACTAGTGTGGAGCTGTTATCGCCTGGCCCTCTTCCCACAGCTCAGCCGTGTGGGCCTTTTTTAGCACATGTGCAGCTGATCGCACTGTTGCAATTTGCAATCTCTACCGTAAGCAGATCAAGCGTGGCAAAAACACCAGCCATTTGGGTACCACATGCTTGACAAGATATTTAACCTCCCACTACTCAACCCATTGGCAAGAGCACTTGAAAGGCACAATTCTTCTCCTCCTCACTCCTACCTTTCAGTAGATGAAAGGCTCAGCAATGGCATGCAATGCCAAGCTGCTGCTAGCAAAGCAAACAGAATATTAGCGTGCATTAAAAAGGGATTAACTCCAGGGATAAAGTGATACTTCTCCCATTCTACAAGACTCTGGTCCAGCCGCACCTAGAGTATGCTGTCCAATTATGGGCACCAGTCCTCAGGAAGGATGTACTGGAAATGGAGCGAGTACAAAGAAGAGCAACGAAGCTAATAAAAGGTCTGAAGGATATTAGTTATAAAGAAAGGTTGCAGGAACTGAACTTGTTTTCTCTGGAGAAGAGACGCTTGAGAGGGGATATGATTTAAATTTACAAATACCATACTGGTGACACCACAATTGGGATAAAAAATTTTTGTGGAAGGCAGTTTAACACAGCACGTGGCCACTCATTAAAATTAGAAGAAAATAGGTTTAACCATAAACTACATAGAGGGTTCTTTACTGTAAGAGCGGCCAGGATGTGGAATTCCCTTCCACAGACGGTGGTCTCAGCCGAGGGCATCAATAGTTTCAAAAAACTGTTAGATAAGCACCTGAACGACAAAACATACAGGGATATACAATGTAATACTGACTTAAAATCACACACATAGTTTGGACTTGATGGACTTGTGTCTTTTTTCAACCTAGCCTACTAGTATGTAACCTACTATGTAACTGTGTATAGCAAAGGGTGTCACAGGTCCTTGCAACACATCTGACAACCGCACACCACCAGCTGTAGAGTATAGCAGGCAAATTTCCCTGCCCCAGCTGATGCAGCGCAAAAAAAAAAATCACTCCCTGCCACCCACATGCCCAGTGTCTAAATTCCAGCTTGTCCAAATTGCTGGCTTTATAACTCCTGTCTTTCCATTTGGTGGATTCTGCCCCTTCCCGTGAATTTGTGTGCTGTGCCACAATGGCAGGTTCCCAGACGCTATTTCTTGTCACGTAAGGCCATTCCATCATGTGGAAGCCAATGTTTTGGCATCGTTGGGCAAGGCAGTCAGCAGCAAGGTCCACATTACTGCTGACAGATGCTCCAGCAAGCATGGTCAGGGACGATATATTTCATTAACAGCACACTGGGTAACTCTGCTTGAAACTACGAAGGATGTAGGACAGTGCTGGAGCTTGTTTTGCCACTGCATGTCCATACAGCTAGTGGTAATGATGTGAGATCTGTCAGCTCCACCCCCTCCTCTTCCTCCTCCTCCATGCCCTCCTCTGCTGAATTGTCCTATGAACCATCAGTACTCCCTATGCTTTCAAGGAGCTATTCAACGAGTCAGGCTAAAAGATGCAATGAAGTGCTTCAGCTGGTCTGTCTAGGGGACAGGAGCCACACCAGAGCAGAGATTCTTTCAACTCTGCAGGTGCAGGCCCAGAGGTGGTTCACGCCATGGCAGGAATGGTGGTGTGTGATAATGGCACTAATCTTCTGTCCGCCGTTTGACAGGGAAAGTTGACACATGCCTGGCACATGTCCTCAATTTGCTGGTGCAGCATTTCTTAAACAGGTACCCAGGTGTGCAAGATCTCCTAAGGCAGGCCAGAATAGTCTGTAGCCATTTCATTCAAATTCAGCAGGAATTCCACCTGCCCATAAACCGCCTGATTTGTGACATGCCCACCGGGTGGAACTCAACTTTGGCAATGCTGTAGCGGATGTACATGCAGCAGAGGGTCGTCAATGAGTTCATGTATGAGTATGACACAAGGACAAGTTCAGGGCAGCTCAGCTTTTTTTTCCCATGCCAAGGGCTGCTGATAAAGGATGCATGCACTGTACTGTCACCATTTGAGAAGGCGACAAGGATGGTGAGCCGTGATCAGTGACATAATCCCTCGTGTGTTCCTGCTGTTGCGTTGGTGGTGCCTTCACCCCATAAAATTATAGAGGTACTTTTGATGAAAGCAAGAATTGGCCTTGCTGTAAAATACTGAAGCTTAAGTCTCCTGTCACAAAGTTGCAGAAGAATTGGTCTTTGGGTGTTGGTGGTGCCTTCAACCCATAACCTTCTTGAGGTACTCTTGATGAAAGCAAGAATTGGCCTTGCTGTAGAAAATGTAAATGTGATGCCCCTGTCCCACAGTTGCAGCAAAATTGGGCTTTGTGTTTTGGGATCGCCTTCATCTGTAACTCTTTATGAAAGCAAGAATTGGAGTTGCTTTAAAAAAGTGAAATTTGATGCGCCTGTCAAACAGCTGCGGAAAAAATTGGTCCTTGCTTGTTAATTTTGACCATGAAACCTATACAAAAAAATACTTCAAGATAAAATCAACACCCACAAAGCTAGGCAGCCTAGACAGTCTTGCAGATTATCCAGATCCCAAAAACACTTAATCTGCAACATCGGCATCAGGGGCTTGATAGCTGCTGCTAATCCAGGAATTAATTATTTTGATAAATGTCAGCCGGCCTCTGGCAGCACTGAATGCCCATTCGAAAAAGCACACTGGATGCAGGGCAGTCCAGCAGCTCAATTGTATAATGGGCAAGTTCTGGCCAGTGGTCTATTCTCATGACCCATTGACCCAGTGGATCATTGGCTGGAAAGCTCACCATGTCTGTTTTCACTCCTAGATAATCTCCCACCATATGATGCAGACGCTGCCGATGGGATGTGGAAGCTGACAGCCCTGGTCACGAGGACTAAAAAAATGTTGAAATGCATCACTGAGATGCACTTCAAACATGTACATGCAGGCAACATGAGTTCTTTTGTTTTTAAGGGTCTTTAAAGGGTTAATAGACCCCTTAGGGGAGGAGATCACTACCACAAACTTATATAGCTATTCTCCTTGAATACCAGAATTCCTGCTGGCATTAATTATAAATAGGATTTGGATTTATTTTTTAAATTATATGCTTTTATAATTTAATACAGCCAGTCCCGTTTTGGAGATTTTTACTCTAATTTGGTACCTTTTTCTGTTGTAGGTTATAATGTCTTAAAACTCAACCTTATATCAACCTGGAATTTGTAATTTTTCTTTTATTATATTATACGACCCAGTGCCACTTTTCTCTCTGTTCTATGGTGAAAATTCATCCAATTGACTTAATTGTTTTTTCTGATGCACTTGCTCTTTCATTGAGCTGTATTATGTCTATATGCTGTGATCAAGGCCCTTTGTGCCGAAAAGCGTTAGCCTTTGCACTGTTCTTACACCGTTCCTGTACGTAGCAATAAACAATAAAGACTTTTTATTTGGATTACTGGAGATGCCAGCTACCTTCATTTTTTGAAGCATACTACCCAAATATGGGTTTACAAACAATTTTAGTGTAAGTTACCAGAGTCTGGAAAGGCGTTACATAAACTCTTCTTTAAGGTGTCCTCAAGATATTTCATCCATTGCACTCTCTGTGGGAACGGGATGAGTTTCAAGACTTTCCCCTTTTAACGGTGGTCAAGGAGGGTTACCAACCAATAATTATCCTTATCCTTGATGCAACAAATTCTCGGGTCCTTTCACAGGCTCTGAAGAATAAGGGAGCCTATGCACCACAAGTTTGCAGAGGCATGAAAAGCAGAGTCCTCGGGGGCACTGAGGATTACAGTATCTGTAACTGCTTCCTCCCAGACACGTACTACTCCAAAAGGGTTTTGGGGAAAGAAAACCATCTCTTAAGGTTTGATGTATGTCTTCCTCTGCTTCAATGCCTCCTAAACTGACAGAATCCTCCTCCTTCTCCCTCTCCTCTTGTGTGTTATGTGGCCTCACAAAAATGGTGTCTGCATAAAGTGGGCCTTGAGAGGAAAGGAAGGCCTCCTCCACTGCTTTGCCTCGAGTGCCCTGTCCATAATGCCATGCAGAGTATGCTCCAGCAGGAACACAACAGGGGGTGTCACTAATGCATGCATTGTCACGGCTCACCATCCTTGTTGCCTCCTCAAATGGTGACAGTACAGTGCATGCATCCTTTATCAGCAGCCATTGACATGGGGAAGAAAGCCGCCCTGAGCCTGTCGTTGTGCCATACTCACACTGGTACTCATTGACGGCCCTTTGCCGCATGTGCAGCCACTGCAGCATTGCCAAAGTCAAGTTCAACCTTATGGGCATATCTCAAATTAGGCAGTCTACGGGAAGGTGGAATTCCTGCTGAATTTCAGCCAACTGAACACTGGCTGTGTATGATCACCTGAATTGGCTACAGACTCTGCTGGCCTGCCTTAAAATATCTTGTAACCCTAGGTACCTGTTTAGGAAATGCTGCACCAGCAAATTGAGGACATGTGCCAAGCATGGCACATGTGTCCGCTTTTCCTGTCAAAGAGCGGTCAGGAGGTCAGTGCCATTATCACACACCATAATTCCTGTCTCAAGCTAGTGTGGCCTGAACCACCTCTGGGCCTGCCCCTGCAGAGCTGAAAGAATCTCTGCTCTGGTATGGCTCCTGTCCCCTAGACAGACCAGCAGAAGCACTGCATGTCATCTTTTAGCCCAACTCATTGAATGGTCCCTTGAATGCTTAGGGGGTACTGGTGGTCATAGGACCATTCAGCAGAGGAGGGCATGGAGGAGGAGGAGGGGGTGGAGCTCACAAATCTCCCATTATCACCACCAGCTGTATGGAGATGCAAAAAATATATTGGTTTTATATTTATATACATGCTTATAAAGATGACCAATGCATTTATAGGAAAGCAGTCCAGGATGATGCATATTGGATTAATAAATTGTCACGTTGTGACAAAATGGGAGGTAAGGATGGGCGAACGGTTCAGCCCGAGCATGAGTTCAGGTCGAACATTGGCTGTTCAGAAGTTCTCCAAACAACCAAATTATAGGGTCGTTTGACCGTTTGTTCGGCCCGCCAAACGACCACAATGCACTGCGCCATCGCACAGTGCATGGAAAGCCCTGATTGGCTGAAGCAATGAAAGCTTCGCCCAATCAGGGCATAGAGCACTGTCAGAGCTATGATTGGACACAGTCATGATGACTGTATCCAATAATGGCTCATTGCTCTTAATCCCGCCCCACAATATAAAAATATTCTTTCTATAGCGGCCATTTGTAGTGTTATAGAGGCGTGAAGAGAGATATAACAAGGCTCTGTTCAGTGCTATTAGACAGTTAGTGTGCTATAGTGTGCTATTCTGATTCTTTTGTCAGTGTAGAATATCAGTTTAGTGCACATCTAGGGATAGTTCAGTGTGAGTCTAGTGTGACCGTTCATCTTTACATTAGTGTCAATGTAGGGATAGTTCAGTCATTGTGAGTGTAGTGCGACCACCATTCATCTTTACATTAGTGTGAATGTAGGGATAGTTAAGTCAGTGTGAGTATAGTTCTGTGCATTACTGCAAGTTTAACGCCATATTTTTTATTGCGTTACTGCAAGTTTAACGCCATATAGTTCTGTACGTTACTGCAAGTTTAACGCCGTATAGTTCAGTGCATTACTGCAAGTTTAACACCATATAGTTCTCTAGGTTACTACAAGTTTAACGCTGTATAGTTTATTGCATTACTGCAAGTTTAACGCCATATAGTTCTGTGCGTTACTGCAAGTTTAACGCTGTATATTTCATTGCGTTACTGCAAGTTTAATGCCATATATTTAATTGCGCTACTGCAAGTTGGGCGGCACAGTGGTGTAGTGGTTAGCACTCTCACCTAGCAGTAAGAACGGTCGCTGGTTCGAATCCCAACCACAACACTTCCGGCCTGGAGTTTGCATGTTCTCCCTGTGCCTGCGTGGGTTTCCTCCGGGTACTCCGGTTTCCTCCCACAATCCAAAGACATGCAGGTAGGTTAATTGACTTCTGTCCAAAAATTGGCCCTAGTGTATGAATGGGGACCTTGGATTGTGGGCTCCTTGAGGGTAGGGACTGATGTGAGTGTGCAATGTACAGGGATGGGGACAATTGTAGACACTCGCTCAGGTTGAACTGGATGGACTGATGTCTTTATTCAACCTACTAACTATGAAACTATAAGTTTAACGCCATATAGTTCTGTGTGTTACTGCAAGTTTAACGCTATATAGTTCTGTGTGTTACTGCAAGTTTAACGCCATATAGTTTTTTGCCTTACTGGTAGTTTAACGTTCTATATTTCATATATTTTCATATAGTTCTCTAGGTTACTTTAACGCTGTATAGTTTATTGCATTACTGCAAGTTTAACGCCATATAGTTCTGTGCGTTACTGCAAGTTTAACGCTGTATAGTTCATTGCAATACTGCAAGTTTAACGCCATATATTTAATTGCATTACTGCAAGTTTAATTCCATTTAGTTCTGTGTGTCACTGCACGTTTGATACAGTATATTGCAGTATATTATAGTGTATCTGTGGGGTGTGTCTGTGTTGTGAATACTCAAATTAAAGTGCACCAAACATCACTTTCCATTGATTAAAGTGCATCCACGTACACATTTACACATCTTTATTACATTTTGTTAATAAGCACCCCCATCATGTCTGGGAGGACAGCAAGGAAAGGCAGACGTTCCCATGGCAATGTAAGGGGGCCAGCAGCATATGTGTCCATAGGCAAAGGTGGACATGGTCAGTCCTCAGGCAGGGCATCATTTCCTCTGTTTAGTGATGTTGCCCGTGCTATCCAGCCACAGCATGCAGAGGAGGCGGTGGGCTGCCTTACTAAACAATCCTCATCCTCCTCATCCTCCGTCCCCCAAGCAGAGACTATTGCGCAGTCCCATGCAGCTGCCAGAGTGGCAAAACCTGCCTCCTTGTCCACAGCTATTCCTGCCATAGCCCCAGCATGAGGCATGGAGGAGTCAATGGAGTTATTCGAACCCAGCGTCAGCCACTTGCTCCTTGACGATGCACAGCCATTACTCAATTCAGATATTGGTTTTGACTCGGAGGTTGAGGAAGGCAGGAACATGAGCCTACAGAGAGGGGAGAACACTGGTACACAAATTGGCAGTCATGTTCCCTCAGCCACAGCATATTTCCAAGTTGCCTCCAGTGGTAAAGAGGATGGAGGAGATGATGATGAGGTCACTGACTCGGAATGGATGCCTGAAATATCTGAGGAGGAAAGTGAGGGTAAGACACAACTCCAACGAGGCAGCCATTATGGAATAGTAGAGAGCAGCCACCCTATTTCATCAGATTGTGGGGCTGTTATCTCCTGGCCCACTTACCACAGCTCAGCTGTCTGGGCCTTTTTTAGTACATGTGCAGTTAATCGCACTGTTGCTATTTGCAAATGTCTCAAGTGCATCAAGCGTGGCAAAAATACCAACTATTTGGGTACCACATGCTTAACAAGGCATTTAACCTCCCACCACTCAGCCCGCTGGCAAGAGTACCTAAAAGCCACACAAACGGGGCACAAATCTGTCCCTCCTCCTTACTCACCTAAGTCTATCCCTGCTATACCTCGTGACCTCTCAGCAGCCTCCACTGACAGGGATGTCCCAGGTCCTTGCAGCATATCTGCCAGCAGCATACCACCAGCTGTAAACTATAGCCGGCAAATTTATCTGCCCCATCTGCTGCAGCGGAAAAATAAATACAGTCCCTGTCAAACAGGTGTGGAAAAATTGTTCTTTGAGTATTAATTATGCCCATGAAACCTACACCAAAAACATTCTTCCAGATAAAATCAACACCCACAACACTGGGCAGCCTAGAAGTCCTGCAGAGATTCCACATCCCAAAAACACTTAATCGGCCACATCGGCATCATAGCTGCTGGTAATCCAGGACTGATTCATTTTGATAAAAGTCAGACGGACATTCTGATGCAGACGCTGCCGATGGGATGTGGAAGCGGACAGCCCTGGGCGGTGAGGACTAAATAAATTCAGAAATGCATCACTTTGGCAGCCACCTTCTCCACCACTCCTCTCTTAATCAACATAAGCCTCAAAACTACGTTTTCCACGACACTGTAACCTACCAGAGTTGGGAAAACTCCTCTTTAGGGTGTCCTCAAGAGATTTAATCTTCTAAACTTTCTGTGGGGGTGAGATGAGTTCTGAGACTTTCCCCTTATAACCGTGGTCAAGGAGGGTTGCCAACCAATAGTGATCCTTTCCCTTTATGCAACATATTCTTGGGTCCTTTTGCAGGCTTAGAAACATGAGGGAGCCCATGCACCTCAAATTTGCGGAGGAATGGGAAGCAGACTCCTCGGGGTCACTGAGAATAACAGTATCTGGATCTGCCTCCTCCCAGTCACATATTACTTCCAAGGGTTCTGGGGATGCAAAACCATCTCTTACTGTTTGACGAATGTCTTCCTCTGTTTCAATGCCTCCGAAACTTCCAGAAACCGCCAAAATCCTCCTCCTTCTCTCTCTCCTCTTGTGTTTTCTGTGGCTGGGGGAAGATGACTGCCAATCTGTTGTTTATCAGTGTTCTCCCCTCTCTGTAGGCTCATAATTCTACCTTTGTCAACCTCAGAGTCAGAACCAACATCAGAATCAAGTAATGCCTGTGCATCGTCAAGAAGCAAGTGGCTGACGCTGTATTCAAATAACTGCGCTGACTCCTTCATGCATGATGCTGGGGCTATGGCAGTTGACACACTTCAATATAGTGCAATAAAACTGCACTGATGCACTTCAATATACTGCAGTAAAACTGCCCAGACACACTACACTGACACACTTCAATATACTGCAGTAAAACTGCACAGATGCACTACACTGACACTACACTGACAATACAGTAAAACTGCATGGACACACTACACTGATGCTGCACTATCACTATATTCACACTACACTGACACTAGAAACCTTTTCTAGTGTGGGGTGGGTCTCTGAGCAATAAGCCATGATTGGACTAAGTCATCATTACTTTCTCCATTCATGGCTCTGAGCACTGATTGGGCTTCATTGCTTCAGTCAAACAGTACTTATAATGCACTGTACAGCATGCAGTGCATTTTGGGGCATTTAGCAGGCTGAAGAAATGGTCGAATGCCCTGACAATTCAGGTGTTTACCAAACAGGCGAACAGCCAATGTTCAGGCCCAACTTTTGCTCTGCCTGAACCATTCACCCAACACTATTGGTAAGGAGTTGACTCTTTTTTAATTATAGGCACCACATTGGCCTTATGCCAAACCAATGGCACTATGCCTGTCACTAAAAAGTCCCTAAGAATTAGAAACAATGGCTGTGAAATTACAGAGCTCAATTCTTTTAGGATCCGTGGGTGTATTTAATCTTGTCCAGGTGCTTTATTCACCTTTATTCTGTCTAAATACTTCTGGAACATATCAATTGTGAGCCATTAGAGGATCATTTGGGGTTGTGTCAATATCATCCCCATTTTGGACATGAACTCCTCATGCTCCTTTGTATACACAGAGCTGAAGAAGGTATTTATTAAATTTGCCTTCCCTTTGTCCCCAGTCACCCACTCTAGATTATTTTGTAAAGGTCCTACATGCTGAGACCTGACTTTTTTACTATGAATATATTTGAAGATTTTTTTTGTGTTTGTCTTACTCTCTTTTTACATTTGTCGTTCATTTAGAATTTTTGTGGTCTTGATTTCCTTTTTACGTATTCTGTTTCTTGGAATATTTAAATGATAATAGTGTTCATTCATTTTTATATTTTTTAAAAGCTCTTTTCTTATCATTTTTAGCTTTTTTAACTTTTTACTGGCCACGAGCTGCATAGATTTTATTTTTAACCTTTTCCATTTGATTCCCATTGGAATATATTTTGCTGTGTGTTTGCATACAGTCCTTTTTGAAGAATTTAAATTAATTAATTAAACTGCTCTGTGTTCATTGGTGGCGATATTACCGCCCAATCTAAGATTTGGAGAGCAGCCCTCCGCCTGGAAAATGTGCTCTCTTAAAGTTAAAGTGTTACTAAACCCAGGACCCTGCATTCACTATATCTGGTCTCCCGCAGTACACAGAACATGGAAATGCAATTGTCAGGAGAGGCTGGCTGGGAACAGTGGTTCCTCACCTGCCTGTGCACGATTGTGGGCACCTATGCACGTGCACGAGCGTGCGTACGCACGGCTACCTGTGCCAGGCGGGCTATTTAAACACAGCTTCTTCACCCAAACATTGCTGCCTGATCTACAGCGTTCCTGAGCATTATCTGTTGACCTGATCTGATCTTGTGTATACCCGGCTTGACCTGTGACCTCCTCTGCCTTCAGCCTGCCTCTGACCTCCGGCTTGTCTACGACTCTGCACCTGCCTTATACTCTGATCCATCTGTGCCTGCCTGTTACCGACCCGGCCTGTCCTGTGACTCCATCCCTGTCTTCTGCACCTGTTCCTGTACCGTCCATCTGTGTTTGACCTGGCTTGTCTGACCTTCCTGTGCATCTGAACTCAGAGCTACTTACCTGTTCTACTGTGTGATCCTTGGTTCCAGACAGTTCCTGTCCACCTACTGAGTGTTGATCCTGCCAGGCACTCGTGCTACCTTGTACTCCCATGCCTCCTGTCTTCATGTGCCTCTATCAGGGGCCGCAAGTCAGGGATGCAAGAGAGGTCTCCATCTGCATTCCAGGCTCATCCATTAGGTACCTGACAGCAATTACTTTAGTAAATATAAACTGCTAAATACCTTTTCTCATCAGCAGTATGTAGCAGTATTTTGACTTCTATCAGTGTCTGGCCCGGCACTGGTTAAAGCTTGCCCTATGAGGCTGCATGACCCCTGACCCTCTGTCTGGACAGTGTTGATTGACCTGTACTGATAACATACACCCTCCCCCCAAAAAAGGTGGCATGTTCAGAGTGCCTCCTAGGGGTCTGTGCTATAAGCAGATGGATTGGGGACAGTAAAAGAAGGGGAAGATCAGAGAAGACCAGATCAAACAGCCTTTTTACACAATGTGGAGGATGAACACCTTAGGTTCCAAAGTGAGTATAACAAACATGCTTTACTGCATATACAGACTGATTTTACTGTTGTAGGTTTAGTAACACTTTAAGAGAAAAATAACCCTAAGAACGCTCTACCGTGAGAGTTAACATTCAGAAATAGAGAAAATAGCCTGGCAATTACATGTAAGAGCATTGAACCAGCATGGACAGTAATATGAGAGCAGGGGCGGACTGACAACTCATGGGGCCCCCGGGCAATAGAAGATCATGGGGCCCCCTTGGTCCCCACACTCAAGGGGACCAAGCGCACACACAGGGGGGGGGGGACACGCACACACAGGGGGACACTGGAGGGAGAGCACACACACAGGGGGGGGACACCCACACAGGGGGACACTGGAGGGAGAGCGCACACACAGGGGGACACTGGAGGGAGAGCGCACACACAGGGGGACACTGGAGGGAGAGCGCACACACAGGGGGACACTGGAGGGAGAGCGCACACACAGGGGGACACTGGAGGGAGAGCACACACACAGGGGGACACTGGAGGGAGAGCACACACACAGGGGGACACAGGGGGGAGGGAGAGCACACACACAGGGGGACACTGGAGGGAGAGCACACACACAGGGGGACACTGGAGGGAGAGCACACACACAGGGGGGCACACACAGGGGGACACTGGAGGGAGAGCGCACACACGGGGGACGCACACACACAGGGGGACACTGGAGGGAGAGCGCACACACAGGGGGACACTGGAGGGAGAGCGCACACACAGGGGGACACTGGAGGGAGAGCGCACACACAGGGGGACACTGGAGGGAGAGCACACACACAGGGGGACACTGGAGGGAGAGCGCACACACAGGGGGGCACACACAGGGGGACACTGGAGGGAGAGCGCACACACGGGGACACACACACACAGGGGGACACTGGAGGGAGAGCGCACACGCGGGGGGGGCACGCACACACAGGGGGACACTGGAGGGAGAGCGCACACGCGGGGGGGGGCACGCACACACAGGGGGACACTGGAGGGAGAGCGCACACGTGGGGGGGGGAACGCACACACAGGGGGACACTGGAGGGAGAGCGCACATGCGGGGGGGGGCACGCACACACAGGGGGACACTGGAGGGAGAGCGCACACACAGGGGGACACTGGAGGGAGAGCGCACACACAGGGGGACACTGGAGGGAGAGCGCACACACAGGGGGACACTGGAGGGAGAGCGCACACATGGGGGACACTGGAGGTAGAGCGCACACATGGGGGACACACACACACAGGGGGAAACTGGAGGGAGAGCACACACACAGGGGGGGGACACGCACACAGGGGGACACTGGAGGGAGAGCGCACACACAGGGGGACACTGGAGGGAGAGCACACACACAGGGGGACACTGGAGGGAGAGCGCACACACAGGGGGACACTGGAGGGAGAGCGCACACACAGGGGGACACTGGAGGGAGAGCGCACACACAGGGGGACACTGGAGGGAGAGCGCACACACAGGGGGGCACACACAGGGGGACACTGGAGGGAGAGCGCACACACGGGGGACACACACACACAGGGGGACACTGGAGGGAGAGCGCACACGCGGGGGGGCACACACACACAGGGGGACACTGGAGGGAGAGCGCACACACAGGGGGAAACTGGAAGGAGAGCGCACACACAGGGGGGCACACACAGGGGGACACTGGAGGGAGAGCGCACACACGCGGGACACACACACACAGGGGGACACTGGAGGGAGAGCGCACACGCAAGGGGGGGGCACGCACACACAGGGGGACACTGGAGGGAGAGCGCACACGCAGGGGGACACTGGAGGGAGAGCGCACACACAGGGGGGGACACGCACACAGGGGGACACTGGAGGGAGAGCGCACACACAGGGGGGCCCACACACACAGGGGGACACTGGAGGGAGAGCGCACACACAGGGGGGCACACACACACAGGGGGACACTGGAGGGAGAGCGCACACACAGGGGGGCACACACACACAGGGGGACACTGGAGGGAGAGCGCACACACAGGGGGGCACACACACACAGGGGGACACTGGAGGGAGAGCGCACACACAGGGGGGCACACACACAGGGGGACACTGGAGGGAGAGCGCACACACAGGGGGACACTGGAGGGAGAGCGCACACACAGGGGGGGGACATGCACACAAGGGGACACTGTGGGCTGGGGGGTGACACTGTGGGCTGGGGTGACACTGTGGGCTGGGGTGACACTGTGGGCTGGGGGTGACACTGTGGGCTGGGGTGACACTGTGGGCTGGGGTGACACTGTGGGCTGGGGTGACACTGTGGGCTGGGGGTGACACTGTGGGCTGGGGGTGACACTGTGGGCTGGGGGGACCCGGGGCCCGTGACTCACCGATGCCGATGCTCCCCGTCGGCCCCTCCACTCTTTTCTTCCATTAGGGGCCCGGACTCGGCAGGTTGAAGCGGCTGTATTACATGCCGCAAATACTGCTAACAGCGCGCGGCTCCCCACCGGCACCTCCTTCCCTCCCGTCCGTCCCAGGTGACGTCACGACGCATACAGTAGAAGCACCTGGGATGGACAGGAGGGAAGAAGGGGCCGGCGGGGAGCCGCGCGCCGCTAGCAGTATTGTTAGCGGCATCGCGGCATGTAATACAGCCGTTTCAAGTGGCCCCTCATGTGGCCGAGTCCGGGCCCCTAATGGCCCCGGGCCCTCGGGCGGCGCCCGAGTCACCGACCTGTCAGTCCGCCCCTGTATGAGAGAGACTTCTGCATTCTTTAAAGCCTATGTAGATTCCTGTGTGAATGGATGTTCACCCAAGTAAACCTCCAGATGCAGTTTGAAAGTGCAGTGAAACATTTAGCAGAGGAATTATTATTACTGCTAAATGTGAGAGCTTCCTCCTGGTTGTTAGGGAGCTTTTATCTTGTTGTTTACAGCTTACACTAAATTAAATCATGTTATGGTTACTGCTACCCAGATGTTCTTTTATATGAACATTAGTAAAAGGCTCTGCATGCTTTGAGATTACCAGGTCCAACAGAGCATCATTTCTAGTTGGGGCCCCTAAATTTTTGCCCTTTAACTGCTTCCCAACAGCTGCAAAACGATATACGTCGGCAGAATGGCATGGGTGGGCAAAAGGGCAAACAGGTACGTCCCCTTTAAGAAGCGGTGCTGCACGCGCGTGCCGCCGCATTCTATGTGACCGTTACCGCTGGTCCCACGGACTCGATGTCTACCGGGTGCCCGCGATCATGTCACAGAGAGGTAGAACTGGGAGATGCCTTTGTAAACAAGGCATTTCTCCATTCTGCCTTGTGACATGACAGAGATCACTGCTCTCTGTCATCGAGAGCAGTGATCGCTGTCGTGTGTTGAAACCCATCCCCCTACAGTTAGAATCACTCCCTAGGACACACTTAACCCCTAGTTCATCGCCCCTAGTGGTTAACCCCTTAACTGCCAGTGTCATTTTTATAGCATTGATCGCTGTATACAGTATCTCACAAAAGTGAGTACACCCCTCACATTTTTGTAAATATTTTATTATACCTTTTTATGTGACAACACTGAAGAAATTACACTTTGCAACAATGCAAAGTAGTGAGTGTACAGCTTTTATAACAGTGTCAATTTGCTGTCCCCTCAAAATAACCCAACACACAGCATTTAATGTCTAAACTGCTGGAAACCAAAGTGAGTGCACCCCTAAGTGAAAATGTCCAAATTAGGCCCAATGTGTCAATATTACCTTAACCCTCTTGGGCATGGAGTTCACTAGAGCTTCACAGGTTGCCACTGGAGTCCTCTTCCATGACGACATCACGGTGTATTGACCACTGTGATAGGCCAATTTCAAATCTTACCTTCGTTTAGGATGCTCGCTACTTCCGTTCGGACTTATGTACGACAGCGTACTAGCTTTATATACACTGCACATGTGTCAAGCTCCGCCTGCGTTGCCCGCCCCTGACGTCCTTTATGACGAATATTCCCTGCCCCTTCTCTCTTCGTGCGCAGTGGGTGTATATAGTGAAAAATGGCAGAGACCTATTCTGCAACTAGCGTAGAGGAAAGCCCTGAGCCCCAAACATCCAGATCCAGGAGGAGATTTAAGGCCACCAACATGGCCTTTGAGGAAGTGGTGGAGATGGTGGACATCTTGAGGGAGGACTATGATGGCAAAAATGGTCCGTACACCCGTCCCAATTTGCGGAAGGACCAAATAATGTCCTCAGTTGTGACCACTCTGGAGCAGCAATTTGGGGTACGACGGTCTAAAGACCAATTGAGAAAGCGATGGTCCGACCTTAAAATGAGGGAGCCGGATTAGTATCGAAGAATCAAGAAGGTGCTTCAAAAAAGTAAGTACTTGTCGTGTGTTTTTATTATGATAATTAACTTGCATGCTGCTCCATGTGCTTTTCTTTACTGTTGTACAGTTTGCAATGGCTACTTTCATGTTCGCGGGCACATCTTTTGTTGGTAATCGATCGTAAACTTTGTTCGTAAATATCGTTCTTTTGCCAATAAATACGATGTATGTAAATACTGTTCATCAATAAATATTTTGGTCTTGATAATTTGTCTTATTAAAGGAAGTTTAGGATATTGTTGTGTAGATGTCTTTGAAACTAGAATGAATTGCAAACTTGATTCAGTATAATGTAAGGAGAGGACACAGCAGCTGTTTACACATCTGGACTCAGGAGCACTAGTGTGGGACACCAGAGAACAATTTTTAGGGTAACCCACACAGGTGCTCCAGGGGATACTTGGGGTGTCTCCATCTGTGAAACTTGGCCAAAAAAGGTAAGTATTGCAGTTTGGTTAAAAGGGAATTTGAATCATGTCTTCAACTTGGATCTTTTCCCAAACAGACAATTGTACACTACTTCAAAGCAATGTTTCATATTCCTATTTCTGGACTCAAATATCTGTGTGCTAAGTATACCTTTTGTTTCATTCTCATAGGGGAGAAAAGACTCAGACAACAGTCAGAGAATTCCAGGACCCCCCGACCTCACCAGCTGTATTGGGTAGTTAGCCCAAGCCCCCCCAAGGATCTGGAGGAAGGAGAGGTGGAGGAAGTGGGTGAGATGTGCACCCCACCAGGTGAGTGTCTGACACCCCAGCTTCAGGTAATCTATGTATGCCTGCATATTTATAAATACATATTTTTTCTTCAATTTTAGGTGATGTTCTGTTGTGGAAGGGGAAGCGGCGGACCCATTTACCAGCGGCAGCGTCCAAAGACTAATTGAGCAGATCATGGCCTGGAATGGGGAGATTGATGCTATGCACAATCGGCTGGACATCATGCAGCAGGAAATGAAGAACATGATCAATGTTTTGGGGAGAATCTAATCCCCTTTTCCCTAAAACGAATTTGATCATGTTCTTCAATTCCTTTTTGAATAACAACCTTGAGTTTATTTCATATTTTTAAAATTTAAAGATGCACATGATGTGTGAACATGGGCTATCTGTCATCAGGGGATCTCAATGTACGCGCTTTGTGAGTGTAACCACTTCCTCATAGCGCTAGTAGGTGAGAGGAAGTGATTGCACCCACAAAACATGTCCATTGATCCCCCATGATGGGAGATAGCACATGTTGACATTACCCATTTGGACTCCCAATCTTCAAAATGTGGCTTTTACAGGGGTGACATCACCTTCAAGTCTTACACGTTGAACTTTGTAAGTTCCAGAGTTGTGTATGTTATTTATTAAAACATGCTTGTTTCCAATATATATATATATATATATATATATATATATATATATATATATATATATATATATATATATATATATAATGCTGAAAAAAACAAAAAAAAAAAATATTGTAAAAACCAAAAAAAATTAAAATATAATATTGAGTAAAAAATATAAAACCAAAAAAAAAAATTTGAGAAAAAGCAAAAATAACGTTGAATCCGGTTTAAAAAAACGCACATGTGTGAATGTACACAGAGTAAACATTTTAAAAGACAACAATGTGTGGCTTCTTCTTTCAATACTCAATACCAGTTTTGTAATTCATTTAGTGTTTACAGTGACAATGGGGCTTATTTACTAAAGGGAAATCCACTTGGCACTACAAGTGCATTAGGAGAACCTAGGAGACAGCCAAAAAGAAAAGCAAACAAGAAATCAAATTCTTGATTTTATCATAAACATTTTTTTTTATTAATATAAATGTTAAAGATATTCTGGCATTGCAATGGCCCCCCTACCCATAAAATAATTGACATATCGGTCCTGCACTTGACGGCGGTTTGGGGTGCCAAGCCAGTACAGCCAGTATTCAGGCCTGTCAGTGAAGATTCTGAAATAAGTCCGGCCTCAGGCCCAACTGATGAAAGATAATTTTGCGAATGTTTCCTTAAAAAATTATGTAGGATGCAACAACATAGGATAATGTGGTTTATTTTGTAGTCCGCCATATTGATGGCTGTGAGAAACAGGCGGAACTGTCTGGCCATTATCCCAAAGGTATTCTCAACAACCCTTCTCGCTCTGGCTAGCTGGTAGTTAAAACCCTCCTCTGCGGGGTGAGGGTCGTTTGGGGGAACGAACTCATCAGGTGCTCGCCCAGAACGAAGGCTTCATCTGCAATGAAGACAAAGGGGAGTCCTTCAACATTATCGGCATTGGGTGGCAATCCCAGGCCACCAGTCTGGAGATGCTGGCAGAACTCTGTCTGGGCAAAGACTCCTCCATCCGACATCCGGCCATTCTTCCCCACGTCCACATACATTAATTCATATTGTGCCAACACCACCGCCATCAACACTACACTATTAACCCACTTGTAGTTGAAATAGTAAGATCCCGAATGGGGTGGTGGCACAATGTGTACATGATTCCCATCTATAGCCCCTCCACAGCTGGGAAAATCCCAACGGTCAGCAAAATGGGAGGCCACAGTCTGCCATTCCTGTGGCGTTGAAGGAAACAGTGGAGTCAAACAAGAAAAAGAAATATAAGTACTTTTGTACATAACATTGCAAGCAGATTACACAAAAACATTCTTGCACAACATCAGTATAACATTTTTTTGAAGGAGTATTTAAAAAGTCAAAAATATAAGGCCCACTTATCAGATTCCTCACCCCCTCTGATGGCCCATTGATAAAATAGTATGAAGGGGTAAGGGGGTGGGGGGAGAGTTAGAAATTAATTTAAGGACACACATTACATTTGGACACATTTTAGGGGGTGGGGGGAGGCCTTTTAAATTAATTTAAGGACACACATTACATTTGGACACATTTTAGGGGGTGGGGAGAGGCTTCTAAATTAATTTAAGGACACACATTACATTTGGACACATTTTAAAGGGTGGGGGAGGCTTCTAAATAAATTTAAGGACACACATTACATTTGGACACATTTTTGGGGGTGTTTCGGGGAAAGCAGTACAATGGAGCTGACAATATACATTGTTAAAGGGACTAGGCTATAGGTGTATATGGGCCCAGGATTGCATGCTGGGGATGTTAGTGAAGGCAAATATGTATGTAGGCCAAAAAAGGAGTTTTAAAAAAGCTTCCTGCATGCAGGATAAAGGGGACATTCACAGCATATTCCAATCATTGTAATTAGGTAATGATGAAATTAATACAATACATTAACAAACATTGAATACATATAATGTAATGTTAAAGGATAAAACTTACCTTAATACAGTCCTTCTGCAGGACCTAAATAATGGCAGAACAGGTCTCTGGGATAATGATCCCCAGAGCCTGGGGGGAGATGCCTGTGGAGAACTTGAGGTCCTGCAGGCTTCTCCTAGTCGCCAAGTACCGCAACGTGGCGACTAGCCTCTGCTCCGGAGTGATGGCTTTCCGCATGCAGGTATCCTGCCTGCTGATATAAGGGGTCAGCAAAGCCAACAGAAGGTGAAAAACGGGGTCCGTCATCATGAGAGAATTCCTGAAATCCTCAGGATTATTCTCCTGGATCTCACGAAGCAAAGGCATGTGCGAGAATTGGTCATGCTGGAGCAACCCATTTTTTGTCCATGAACTCCTCCTCGCCCTGTTCATGGACTGGGCTTGGGTCAAAGTATTAACCCCAACACCAAGCCCCCACGCAGTACAAACTCGAAAATGAGTATGTCCACGCACCATGGCTTCAAAACAGTCAGCTGGTCAGAACAAACTTAAACGAACACACTGAAGAACAGCAAGGCATGTGAACAGCGACCTGAAGAACAGGAACGAGTGGACCAGAACGCCCTGATATACAGGTACGAACTGACCAACACGCACTGAAAATCAGATACAAACCCCACAAGCACAAACTGAACCACATGTAAAACGATCTGAAAAGCACGAGTCTGAAAAGCGCGAATCATCTCTAACCAAACTTCTACTAACACGAGATAAACACAAGATTAGCAGAAGGAGCCCAAAGCAGTGGCTATTGAACTTCCGTTTTATAGTCCCGTCGTACGTGTTGTACGTCACAGTCGGAATTTGGTGTGACCGTGTGTATGCAAGACAAACTTGAGCAGAATTCCGTCGGAAAAACCATCATATCTTTTTCCGACCAAAATTCCGATTGTGTGTACGCGGCATTAGGAGACAAAAAGACACTCAGGGGGTGAAAAAAGGAAGCAGTTGTGCTGTGTTTTTTACCATCTTTGATCAGCAAGCTTACGAAGGCCATGCAGTCACACAGGGCTGTGCAAAAATCTAACTTCATGTCACGTTCGGCTGACACTGACAGTACCACCCCCAAATGTGACCCATTTAGGTGTATGTGGCCATACTGCAACAACATGCAATAAACACACTTGTGACACAGTGATTCAGCTTTTTTTTTAAAGGTTAAAACATGTGGTGAGGAAGTGGCATTTCCTAAAGCACTGTTGATCACTTTTCAGAGGGACAGCAAAGGCTGCAGCATGTCTGAATGAACCCATAGTATGCTATAAAGAAAGAGTTTAATTTTACCTTGGATGAAAACGGTTGAGAGGGTCCAAAACGCTATACAGCACCTCATACCAAAATTATTTAGAAAAAATTGTAAAAGGGTAGGTCAGAGGGATTATAGCGGTGCCATTAATATATTTGACAACAACGTATTCTTTTGAAACAGGTTTATTTGGTAATATTAAAAACACATTTTATTTGTGGTTAATTTAAAAAAAAAAAAAGAAAGAGTATATCGAGAAGATACAAAAATACAAACAATTTTACATCAAACATTGGTGTCTTAACAATTACAATGAGAAGATACAACCACAGGCCTGAAAATTACTAGCTACAGGCCTATAAGTGGATGCAGGCCGTCATATTCCGACATGTTTCGCCATTTCGATGGCTTCCTCAGGGAATTGCCTGCTCCCAATAGTATCTTTCTAAATATAAAAACAATAATGAGATGTGTATAATACATTGTAAACAACAAGGTTATAATATAGTTTGTGATTGGGTGTGAGGGGTAATCGGCAGTAAGGTCCCCCAACCGATCCCCCAAATACGGACAGCCACAGACACACCTACCTAATGAGACCCAAATGGGTGTTCAGCCACAGGGACAGCCAGGTCCCAGGCGGGGTCGCCAAAAAGAGACACCAAAGGTATTGGCAGCAGGGGACGTACTTGACCTAGCAAAAATTGTGGATGTTAGTTTTGGGGTTTAAATACTGGGTGTTTTTAATTATAAACAAGGTAGAGTCCCTTATGGGGAAGAAGAAAACGGTCCCCCATAATAATAGGTATAACACTACCTAGGGCATTAGCCTCATACTTACAAATAGTTTGATTAAAAACAACTGATCGATGGAACACGTTCAACAACAGATGGTAGGAGGTGCCTGAGTGTATGGTTTAAGGTTGGCAGATCCTTATTGGGTTAACACTGAGAAAGAAAGGAAGAAACATTTTTTAAGAAGCCAATTAAGGCAGCTAGGTAAAAATGTAGTAGCCCTAGAAAGGGGTCCCATATGTAATCTTAATGCATTAAGGAGGTATATAAGCAAAAGCATATACACTGGAGCGCTTACCTATGTTAATATAGTGAGCAGATGGCTTCAGAAGTCAAGCTTAAAGTATATGATTAGAGAAAGCAAGACAGAGACAATTTGAGCAGCTTCAAGGATAAGGAGCCAAGGGTAAAGAAGCCACCTATAAGAAGAGCAGAGTATGGCCAACCAGTTAGAAGATAAGCGGTTGCAATACAGGGATAGTAAGGGGCAAGTGGGAGAAAGTAAATTAACTTACTACAAGCGATGGTCCAGGGAGCAACAGGCACCTCCAACGTCCGACACTAGACAAGTGCGGGCAGCCGGCTTAAGTAACATCCCCCTGAGTGAGCGGCGTCTGAGGTCGCCGCTCGCTCAGCAGACGAATGAGGCCAGTGCGCATGCGCAGCGCAACCACTCAGTTGGGCCTACAATGTCCATACTGCAGTGCGCTGGAAAGTCCGCTTCACATGACTAAGTCACACTGGCAGACAGTATGTATAAGATGTTTAAAGCAGTGGCCTGGGGTGGGTGGGCACCTAAGGAGAGTGGCGCCGCCCTTGGGTGTCCATGCTAAACCAATAGAAGCGCTCTAAAATCGAAGATCTTGACAGGTGCCGATCTATGGCTAGGATGGAAGGAGCATAGGAAAGTGCATCACTGCCAACATGCAGGGGAGCAGCGGGGAAGCCAAAGTAACCACAGCCAGGGATCAGACACCAAAATTGATCCCTGAGTGGGGTGTACAATAAAGGAAATGGAAAAATGTCCAGGGGGGAGTGCAAGCAAAAACTCACCCTATCCTCCAGGCAACTAAACCAGTCCAAATAATGCCAGTAAATCAGTCCCCAGACCCAACCACAAGTTAAACCCATAATATAAACAAATTTAACATGGAAAAAAGTAGGGAGATGATATATTACAGCTACCAATCTATTATGATATATACATATATTAAGGAACAGTATTCAAAAGCTAAATTATTTTATTAACTAAAATGTTTGGCATACACTACACACATTTTTGTTTGATGTGCTGATTGAATACATTTAACCAATTAATAAAATAGTTTTCATTAGGGTGAGCTTGGAGCATGCTTTGAGAGACTTAGGCTGAGTCCTCCTGAGGAGGAGAAGGAAATTAGATGAAAGGAAGAGAATATAAGTAGAACAGAGTTGGAAAGGAGTGGAAGATAGTAAGGAAGTAAGAATGGTAAAAGTTTGAAAAGGTAGAAAAAAGAAAAGAAAGAAGAAAAAGATATTGAAGAGGTAAAGAGAAGGAAGGGATTGAAGTGGGATTGAGATTTAGAGTTTAAATTTCAAAGGAATGATTTGAAACTGATATATTCATTTAACCCTGGCGCTCGGGTGGCATCTAGGTTATGTATCCACCTTGTTTCCAATTGGAGCAGTAAATTATCAATTTCCTCTCCTCGGGCATTGACAGAGACATGCTCCAAAGCTGCAAACTGGATGGCGTAAGGGTCAAAGTTATGACAGACACCTAGATGGCGATTGATAGCTGTGGTAATCTTACGTTTTAGGAGGGGTTTGATATGGTCCCTTATTCTAACAAAAAAGGGCCTTTTCGTTTTACCCACATAGTAACTTCCACAGCGGCAGGTTGCCAAATACACCACCCCCACTGTTTGGCAGGTGATTCTATGTTTTAATTTGTGGGTCTTGCCGTTTGGGAGTACCGTGTCTTTGGAATTTGAAATGGTCATGCACATGTCGCAGTTGCCACAGGCAAACGTGCCTGTATTAGTCTCAATTGGACAGTCTTTTGGAGAAAAGTGGCTGGATATTAGGCGATCACTTAGAGGAGGTGAGCGTCGATATGTGATGTCAGGGTGCGGTTTAATGTAGTTTTGAATAATAGGATCTGCAACCAAGAGGGGCCAGAATTTGTTTAGGGTATCCCTAACCTGTCTCGATTGATTGGAGAATTGTGTAATCAGACGTACTGGTTGAGTTTTATCTATGTTTTTTTGACGAAAAATCAGTTCATTTCATTTTTTAATTTTTTTCACCCTGTTAAAGGATTTTTTCAAAAGGGTATGGCTGTAGCCTCTTTTTTTCAACCTAGAATATAGCTCATTGGAAGCATTATAAAACTTTTATATACACAGATATATTAATGGCACCGCTATAATCCCTCTGACCTACCCCTTTACAATTTTTTCAATTTAATTTTACCTTGCTGTCACAGATCAGTATGCTTACTGGTAAGTCCTAAGGACATGTGCACTGCTTCAACCCTACTAAGGCTGTGAAACTGAACTATTATCTATAGTCCCATTGACTGGTCTCTTCCTACCTGACTCTTGCATTGGTAGCCTTATGACTGGTACACACATATGCCGCATACACACGATCGGAATTTCGGGCAGCAAAAGACAGATGAGAGTTTTTGTCGGAAAATGCGATCCTGTGTATGCACCATCGGACTTTTGCTGGCTGAATATCGGCCAGCAAAGGATTGAGAGCATGTTCTCAATTTTTCAGTCAGAAAAAGTTTCAAGTCTGTACCAATTCTGACACGCAAAATTCCTATGCATGCTCGGAAACAATTTGACGCATGCTCGGAAGCATTGAACTTAATTTTCTCGGCTCGTCGTAGTGTTGTACGTCACTGCGTTCTTGATGGTCGAAAGTTCAGCGAACATTTGTGTGACCGTGTGTATGCAAGCCAAGCTTGAGTGGAATTCCGTTGGAAAAAACATCCAAGATTTTTCTGACGGAAAATCCGCTCGTGTGTACACCGCATAAGATTTTTTTCCATTTAACCCAGTGGGTTGTACAAAATAAACAGGCTGCTCCAGTCGCTCTGACATTAGTACAGTGATCTTCCCCACTGAGCTGTTGTGTTCTGACAGGGGAACCCCCCTGCCAGAACACTTCGAGTAGCGCTCTCAGCCATTGGCCGGTCGGCTGCTGGTTTTCCAGCATGCTTTTCCGACAGAAGCCGGCCGGACCGGCTGACATACACACAAGCCAAATGTCGGCCGTGTTTTTTTTTTATAATTGACAATTTTTGTTAGATTTTCTTTTATAAAACAAAAACAATATAGCTAAAACCATCAAAGGACATCATCCAATATAAATAACTGACCAAATTGTGTTGGACGGTTTTTATTGAAAGGGCCTTGATTTTTTTTCATGCCCGCATTGACAGCCTTTTCTACTGAGGTGGTGATCATAGGGGAGAGGAGGGCCGCCACAGCTTGCGCAATGCGATGTGTGTGGTCTTCTTCCCCAGGGGGGGTGGTGATGGTGAAGCCCCCTGGTGAGGCTGGCAGGGTTAATGGTAGAGCGGGCCCCTGGGATGGGCTGGCTGAGGAGGTGGTGGTGTGCTGTAAGGGGTGTCCGCTCACCTCCATTTCGGCTGCCTGTGATTCCTCCGCTGCGTGGGAGTAGGCCGAAGCCAGGGGCCTCGATTTGCGGCTTGACCGGCAGGGCCACCGCGGCCGCATACGAACGGGCGCCGGTTTTCTCCACAAACCGGTCCATTTGTTGCCAGGGGGTGAGGGGGGCATTCGGAGATAGCAGATGGGTACGAGGGGCCACTCAGGCTTATTTTATAGGCCGATGTAGAGGGTACTGCCATGGGAGCTGTAGTGAGGCGCAGCTACCTCAAACGGCGCTGGAACCGGAAGTGGAAGTGTTTTTTAATCGCTTCACTCATTGGATTTTGTTGGTGCCCCATAGACACATACAACAATTTATTCCAAAACATACATTTTATTACACAAATCAAGACCTGCATGAAGAAGTGAATGGGTTCAACTGAACCTGTTCAAATGATGAACAGGTCATCTATGAAACAGTTCCAGCAGAGTATTTTTGTCAAAAAGGAGGTTATTGAATATTCTGAAAACACCTCTTTTGCCCATACCCCCAAAAACAGGTTGGTGTGGGACTGTGTGCAGCACATCCCCATAGCCACTTCCTGTCTCTAGAGGAAATGGGTACCCATGAATACAAAATAATTCCTGGTCTGCACAAACAATAGGAGTTTAAGATTAAACTAATTTGGGGCGTGACCGGACATGAGGTGTGGTGTGGTGTGAGAGGAATGTGAGAGCGTGTGTGTGCTCACCTCCACCCTCCGCCCCGTAGAAATGCTGAAATGTTGGGACCCGTGATTATCCTCTCGTAGCGGCGCACAGTCCGGAGGCGCCCGAGGTCAGCCCGAGCCATCTAGCACAGGACCGCATTGTGTCTATACGGAAATAGCCGAAGCCGGCTGAAGGTGACGTCACACGCCATCTCCTGCCTCGCCGCTCGCGCTGAGAGGAAGAGCGGCGGGAAATTCAAAAACTGACATGCCGGTTTTTTGAGCTGCACACACAGCGGAAAAGGAAAACAGAATACCGGAGGAGGGGGGAACCTCAAGGAGACTCTCAGACTGCCCTGGAAGCCATCTTAAAACGGCTAGGAGAGGTGAGAAGACACTGTACTAGGTGATGCACCTTATCAGTTTACCCCCCCCCCCCCCCATTGCAACTAGTGGACTGCTTTTTGCTAGAAAATATAAGTGCATATATGCCCGGCTTTCTTCTTATTTTGCTGCATTTGAGGATTGTTAGAGATATAGGCTGTGCTACGAGGTGCTGTGCATATGTATCTGGCTCCCGCATGACAGAATTCTGAGGACTGTTCTTTTCCCTCTTTTTGGCTGTGCTGTGCATGCGTGCTGGCTCCTTCCTAACTGCAATTTGAGGACTGATACCCGTAAAAATATAAACTGTGTGCTATAATAGTCAACTGTGCTGGCTTCCATCTAATTGCAACCAGAGGAGTATTATCCTATTTTTCTTTTTTACAAAAAAAAAAAAAAAAAAAAAGCTCTGTGCTGGGCGTATGCATTTTCCCCCTCTCAGCTGCAATTGGCAGACTTTCTTTTTTTTTTTTTATATTTATACGGTGTATTGTACCTGGTGCCCCCCTTCTATTGCAAGCTGAGGAATGCTGCTAAAAATACAAGCTGTGATTTGATGTGCATAAAAGTCTGGCTTGCTTCTAAATCGCAATACGAGGACTGTCTATCTATTAAAAATACAGGCTGCGTTGAGATGTGCATGGGTGACTAGTTCTTTTCTAACGGCAACTTCAGTAGTACTCTCCCGCATACGTGCTTGGCCTTTTCTTGGACTGCAAATTGAGGACTGCTATCTACAAAAATACAAGTTGCGTTTTATGCTGTGTGCTACGCTAAACATCTGTGCTGCCCTCGCTTTTCAATTACAACCAGATGAATGTTAATTTTTATTTTTTTTGCAAAATATAAGTTCTGCTCTGTGCTGTGCCTATATACGTATTCTCTTTCAATCATAACTGGAGGCCTGTTCCGGCTCTTTGGTAAAATATATGTTGTGATTTACATATATACCCGTCCCTCTTGTCCCCCTTGTTTTTTTTTTTTATTAAATATACAAGGGCCATTAGAGGATTGCTTTTTGTAAACCTATCTTAAATTTATTGTCCGACTGGATTGGACTCTGGTGGAGTCGGGTGTGGCAATATGTCAGCAAGGAGGAGAGTGGAAGAGCAGGCCAATCAGGAGAATGTTGGGACACAATCATTAAGATCAGCCAAAGATAAGGAAAAGGGGTCTCAGCCCACGACAACAAATGGGGCATCAGCAGCAGCAGCAAAGCTGGAAAAGTATGCTCATACCCCAGACCACACCCCAATTAAAGGGGGACAGCAAACCCAGGCGAAAGTGTCAAATGACAGAAAGAGCCAAGGACAAATAAACAACCTGGCAGCTGCTACAGGTGCTGCCACAGGTGGAATAAAGAACTTAACTAATAAAAATGTGGGGGTCCCTGGGAAACCAGAATTGGCTTTAGCTCAGTCACCAGTGGTAGAAGGAGAGCCGACACTAAAGGGTGTATTGGCGGCGTTTAATATATGCAAACAGTCCCTAGGGGAGTTATGTGGCCAAATGAAAAATATTAAAGAGGAATTATCCCTGATGCGTCATGAGCTTGAAAAGACGGCTGACAGAATAACAGCAGCAGAAGGGAGAATTAGTCAAATTGAGGATGACATGTACCCATTAAGCCAAGAGGTTAAAATTTTAAAAGAACAATCGGATAAATTCGCAGGAAAATTGGACGAAATGGAAAATAGACTCCGAAGGGACAATGTGAGGCTTGTAGGCCTACCGGAAAAAAAGTGAAGGATCGGATCCGATTGTATTTATGGAAAAGCGGCTTATCGAAATATTTGGAAGAGAGACTTTCTCACAACAGTTTTCAGTTGAAAGGGCACATAGGGTCCCGTTCAGACCCCCACCCCAAGGAGGGCATCCCAGATCCATGCTAATGAAATTTTTGAACTTTAAAGATAAAGTAATGCTTCTCCGCAGGGCTAGAGAGATGGGGAGTATTTTTTATAATGAAGTTAAAATCTCACTGTACCCCGATTTTTCACCCGATTTACAGAAACGCAGAGCAGATTTTATAGAAACCAAACGCAGACTTCAGAAATTTGATGTTACTTATGCTTTATTGTATCCAGGTCGGCTACGTGTGGTAGCAATGGGAGAGACTTTTTTTTTTGATTCCCCAGCAAGTGTGACAACATGGTTGGAGGACAGAAAGGACCAATTAATGATTAAAACGAGGGGATGATAAGCTTAAGGGAAGAGGAATAAACATAGAGGGATGAGAAGGGATGTGTTTCAGAGAAAATATATGCACATGGATTGGAGGGCCGTGGGAGTCATAGCACAACAGTAAGGAAATGAACGGGTGGGGTGAGGATCAAAATACACTCTTTGGTGTGTGTAAGGATGGGGGAGGGGAGGGAGGAGGGTGGAGGGTGGGAGTGGATTCGCATATAAGAGCAGGGGGGGAGAGGGGGGGGAGTTTGTAGGTAAGGGATGTTTGGTAGCGGTCACAAAAAAAGTCCTTAGGGATAACCTAGAATGGTATAAGGGGGGAGGGGGGCTGAAGGGTCAACGATGTAAAATATGGAAAAAATATGCAATTTATATGGAAGTAAGCGGTAAGATAAAAACACTGATAGATAAACATTTAGAAAAAAGATTCACATTTTCTCACTTAGAGGAGAATATTAAGATAGTTGAAGGATTTTTTGCTCACAAGGGTTTTTACCTCTGGCTAAAGGTTTTCTTCCTCTTCCCTTTTTCTCTTCGTCCCTTTTTTTTCCCCTTTTTTTTATCGTTTTTCTCCCCCTTTTCTTTTTTTTTTTTCTTTCTCTCTATTGTATTATTATAATTATGTTTTACATATTGATAGGATGGGTGCTTCTTATAGTATAAGATGGGATCAAATGGCTTCTGTACTTGATTTCTTTCCCCTTCCCACCTTCCCTTTTTTTAATGGGGGTAGGGGGGCTGACCGCCTTTTATATTGTTTTCTTTTATTTTTATTTTCTCTCCCTATGATAAACCATGCAGATTAGGGTATTGAATATTGGCTCCTGGAATGTGCAGGGGTTGGGCACATCGGCAAAGAGAGCAGCTGTGGTAGAGACCCTGGAAAGGAGTGGGGTAGGACTGATCTGCCTACAGGAGATGCACCTAACTCAAGATTCTAAGTTACTAAACCAAAGTAAGAAATATCAATATCAATACCATTCAGTACACACCTCCTATTCAAGAGGAGTGGCTGCGATCGTAAGAAAAGAGGTGGGGTTTTCCTGTCGGCAGATCAGTATAGATAGGGAGGGACGGTATATTTTTCTGCACTGTGTTATTGAAAATCGAGAATATGTTCTTGCAAATATTTATATTCCTCCTCCGTTTAAGCTCAATGTCATGTATAGTTTAATGGAATCCTTATCAGACAAAGATGGGATACCAGTTATAGCAGTGGGGGACTTTAACGAGGTTATTAATAAAAAACTAGACAGGTTCCCATTATGTGCACAGAGACAGAAGGTAGATGAGAGTCGATTATATCAGTTTTTACAAGAAGCGGGGCTCTTTGACATGTGGAGAGTGCGGAATCCAGATTTTTTTTGCAATTCTCATGTTTCTCAAGCTCCTATTCTACACTTTCAAGGATAGACCTAGCCTTGGGAAATGGAGAAGCATGTCAAACAGTAAGGGATATATAATATCAGCCTAGAGGAGTATCGGACCATGCACTGCTGGTTGTCTCAATAAATTTAGAAGGAAAAAGATCTCCTGTAGTATGGAAAATGAACCCAGTTTGGTTTGAAATAATAATTTATAAAGTTTAATAAAGAGACTGTGACAGGAGGAGTAATGTGGGATGCACTGAAGGCGTATTTAAGAGGTATCCTTATTCAATCAGTATCAAAAATCAAAAAGATCTCAAGAGAATGGGAGAATAAGATTAAGAGAGAGTTGATGAAAGCAGAAAGAGAATACGTCAAAAACCCTACCCCAGACAAACAAAGTATATGGCTAATCAAACAACAGGAATATAAAGATACAGTTATTAGGAAATCAGAGAACAAGAGACTGTTTCAGAAACAAGTGGCTTACGGGGAGGGGGAAAAATTTGGGAAAATGTTAGCACATTTAGTGAGAACTAATTCCTCTCCCTCCAGTGTCCCGGTGATTAAGACTGAAAAAGGAGAAATTTCATCAAAGATGTCAGTAATTACAGAAACTTTTAGAGCATACTATGATAAATTGTATAGATCGCGAGGGACAGTGGAGGAAGGGGAATTGGATATATTTTTTAGAAATGTTGAAATCCCGGTTCTCACTGAAGAAGAAAGAGAGGCAATGGAGGCACCATTAACGTTGGAGGAAATCCAACTGGCGGTGAAAGAAATGGCCAACCAGAAATCACCAGGACCAGCCTCCCTGCAGAAACTTATAAGCAATATGGGAAAATACTATTGCCAGAGCTTCTTAAGGTATTAAACTGGGCGAAGGAGGAGGGGAAGTTGCCAACGTCTATGACGGAGGCAACAATAATAGTTCTGCATAAAGAGGGGAAGGACCCGTTAGAGACTAAGTCTTATAGACCTATCTCCCTGCTCTGCTCGGACGCCAAAATATTAGCGAAAGCAATGGCAATCAGACTAAATAAAATCATCTCCAGACTCATACATCCGGACCAAACAGGATTTATCCCCTGTAGATCCACCAGTATGAATATTAGGAGGCTGTATCTCAACTTGCAGATACCAACAGAGAACACAGGTACAAGGGCAGTTATGGCCCTAGATGTGGTTAAAGCTTTCGATAGCCTAGAATGGGGATATCTATGGCGAGTTTTGGGGGAATTTGGATTTGGCCCCTTATTTATCAAATGGATTAAAACCTTGTATATGGGTCCTAGCGCCAAAATTAGGGTCAATAATGATTATTCCGACAAGATTCAATTAGAGAGGGGGACAAGGCAGGGGTGCCCATTGTCCCCCTTACTTTTTGCTCTTGCAATGGAACCCTTGGCCAGTGTAATTAGATCAAACACAAACATGCAGGGGTTTCGAAGAGCGGGGGGAGAAGAGAGAATCGCATTGTATGCGGATGACGTCCTCCTCTTCCTGGGGGATGCGGAGCAATCCCTCAGGCAGGTGATGAACATCCTCATAGATTTCGGCAAAATTTCAGGGCTGACCATAAATTGGGAGAAATCTGCACTAATGCCCATAGACCCCTTAGGGAATAAGAGGATACCGGATAGCTTACAGTTGGAAGTGGTTGAACAAATTAAATATTTAGGTATATATATAAAAAAGAACCCTAATAATTACATTAATGACAATATAGCACCACTATTAGATAAATTTAAAGGTAAAATTGCAATCTGGAGACGTCTCCCACTATCGGTGGCAGGGAGATGTAACCTGATTAAGATGCTGTGGCAGCCACAGCTTTTATATTTGCTGCACAACTGCCCGACATGGATAGATAAAAAATGGTTTAGGAAAATCGATATGTTGCTTAGAGAACTTATATGGAAAGGAGGTCAGCCTAGAATAGGGTTACAAACATTACAATTAGCAACAAGAAAGGGAGGGATGGCAGTGCCGCACCCGCGAAGCTATTTCTTAGCAGCCCAACTGCAACATCTAGGAGCTATGGTTGGAGGAAGTAATAAGGAATTAATGATTGCAGGAACCCCGCACAAATCAATAATAGAAGTTCTTGAGGCAAACTCATTTTGTTATAGAATTCCTAAGGTGAGAATTGCGTTAAAAGTGTGGAAGGCAGTAAAAGTAGTAAAAGGGTTAGAGGGTACGACAAAATATGCCCCCCTCTGGAACAACAAGAACTTGCAGGAAGTAGAGAATGTAAGGAAACCAGCCAGGAAATAAAAACTTTTAAATTTCAAGAAGCTTTTACTGTTAAAGGTGTCAAAGGTTCTATTGAATGTGGAACGGGTGAAACTTTTGTGGCTTGTCCCAAGTCATTAACTGTATGTTCTGCAGCTGATGTGTATAAATAGAGTTATAATATAAGATAAAGTATAAGAATTGTAAACATGGGAAATCTGCCGGGAAAGGGAGGTTCGGAAGGTAAGCCGGATCAGCCCACTCCTTTAGATTTTGTGTCTGGAAACTATGGAACATATTATACTGAACCATTCTGGAAAACATATTGACCAGAGCACATGCTCTACAAATTGCGGGGCTAAGTGAGTGCGGACCATATTCTGCAGAGAAATGGGAAGAAGTCACTAAAATGTGTGGCCAACATAGGCAGTATACTTATCCACCGTTTCCTTATGATAAAGAATATATGACTGAATGTTATAAAATGTGGTGTAAAGCATTAAAAGAGTATAAGAAGCAATTCCCTCATCCATTGGAAAAAATCCTCATCCTTCCTTAGACAAGCCTCCTAAAAAACCAACACTTGCCTCTGCCCCTGTCCAACCTCTTTGTTATGACATAGAGGATTCAGAGGATTATTTGCCAGTACCTCTGCCACCCCATGCTATGATTAAAACTGATAATTTTCCCAATTATCAAACACAACAATTAACCTTCCCTAGTCGTCCGGGGTTGGTTTTGGCGCCGTGGGGGATGCTGGGGGGCTGTCCACAGCCCCCGCCTAGCCGCCAAATGCAACAAGAATATAGCCTGTAGTCAAGATGGCCTGGCAAGCATAAGGAGTACCCGGAGCAGATTCCCTCCTTGGTAATGCATTTCTTCTCTTCCCACTGGAAAACACTTCCGCAGGTAGTCCTTAAAGTTGAGGGATGGGTGGTATGTTTTTTAGTGGACACAGGGGCTAGCACGAGTTGTCGTAATGACACCCGTTTTGTCAAAAAAAATAAAAAAATAAAAATAAAATTGTACCGAGGGCTGCTCCACTCTATGGGAATTAATGGGATTGATGTTACACACAAACATTTGCCATCCTCACTGACTGCCCCTTATGTCTAAAGGGAAGAGACCTCATGTCTTCATTAGGGGTAATGTTAAATTTGACCTACAAGGGGGTATGACTGCCAAATCATCAACGTGTGACTTGACTATGCCAAAAAGAAAAAAAATGACGTTTTACTTTATGACCATACAAGCAGCATTAGAGACTCACCCGATATGGGAAAAGTCAAAAACAGACGTAGGACATGTCAAATGCACTCCTTATGTCCCTACTTTCAAACCAAACATCATACCATTCTTTCAGAAACAATACCACCGTCATGCTGACGAAGTATAGAATACACCACAGATCACCACATACATGCAGAAAAGCATTCTAAAACCCATTATCAGTTCCTGGAATACACACATGACACCACAGATCACCACATACATGCAGAAAGGCATTCTAAAACCCATTATCAGTCCCTGGAATACACACATGCAGTAAAGAAAGCCAGCGGCGAGTGGAGGCTAGGGGGATTTGAGGGGGGTGAACAAATGTATTTAACCACTTCCACCATTAGCCTCATACATCACGGGAATTTTTATAAACATCCCCGCTTCCTCCACTCCAACTCCAGGGTACTAGACTTTCAATGCTTTCTTTAGCATTGATGTTCACAAGGATTTCCAAAGGATCTTTGTCTTTGCCTGTTTGGCTCGGGCCAACTGACTTTGGCCCGTCTTCCTCAAGACTTTGTGGACAGTCCTGCAGCATTTTCCATGGTGTTAAAACTAACCCTGGATGACTGGGTGCTCCCACAGGGATCAGTACTCCTGCAATATGTAGATGACCTACTGTTATGTAGTGAGAGCGGGGCACAGTGTGCAGAAGACTCTGAAAGCCTGATGACTCACTTATCTCTTAAGGGTCACTTGGTGTCTCGCAAAAGAGATCCAGTGGTGCAGGGAGAGGGTGGAATACCTAGGATGTATTATCTCAGGCGGGACCAGGCAAGTGTCCCCTGAAAGAGTCAAGACTCTGACCTGTCTCGGCCCACATAAAGATAAGGCAGCGCTCCTTTCTTTTCTTGGCTCTATTGTCTACTGCAGGCAGTGGATCCCAGATTGTTCTTTTTATGATTCAATCCTTGCACCCCTCTACTGCAGCCACTGCCCCCAAGCAGGTGTTACACTGAGGAAATAACACGTACCTTATTACAGTCTTTGGCCAGTGCTCCAGCACTGGGTTTACCAGATCATAAGAAATCCTTTGTGCTTTACTGTATAGTCAGGGGCCCTGCGCTGGCTGCCGTACTGGCCCAAGCGCATGGCACCCACTACCGACCCGTGGCTTATCTATCCAAAAAACTCCCCGTTCAAATTCAAGGACTGCCAGCTTGCCTACAAGCTGTTACTGCCTGTGGCAGTAAACATGACAGTAAAGGAAACATCCAAAATCACTTTAGGAACTGATACTACATTGTACACAACACATACTGTAGTACACCTTTTACAAAACATTTCTACATCTACTGACTACATAAATGTTTTTTTTTGACGGCAGCTGTTCTAAGCGATACTGTATGCTGTAGTAACTTTACCAGACATAATATAAGAACCGAAACCACTAGCAGCGACTTCAGACCAACAGGCAGAGCTCTATGCTATGACACATGCCTGTCAATTATTCAAAGGACAAAAAGTAAACATTTACACTGACAGTAGATACACTTTTGGGGTCTTTTAGGCCCGCGGGTACAAGACAGCGGATAATAAGCAAATCTCAAATCAAGTCTGGGTAGAGGATTTATTAAGTGCACTCCATTTACCCTTAAAAAAAAAAAAAAAATGTATTAATGTCATAAAAGTAATAGGTCATTCCTATGACAAATCTGATATTACTAAGGGAAACAACTTAAGAGTCAGCAGCCAAAATTACTGCTAAGGAGGCAATCAACCCTCCAATTGTTTTCTACAGATTTTTCGTCCCCAAGTTTCCCAGCCCGAGCCAGAAGAATTGTCTGACATTACCTGTTGGGAGTCACAAGGTTTGACACACAACCCGGACGGCTTGTGGTCAAACAAGGAGGGGATCATAGGTATTCCAGAAACAGTAGCTCCTTTGGTAAGAAAACCCTTCAGCAACTTGCTTAACTTGTGTCCAGAATAATGTTCAGGGACACATAGGCCCATTAAAAGACTTACAAGGGACACATAGGCCCATTAAAAGACTTACAGATTGATTTGACACACATGCCCAAACAGAAAGGTAATATCAAATATTGCGTAATAATACTCCAGTTTGCCATTTTCCCTCATGGCCGGAAGTTATTCCCGTAACAGGAGAGACCGCAGGGATGAATAGAAACATTAAAGACAAATTAAAAGGCCCACCCCCAGATAAGAACCCCACCCCCCCCCCCATGCTAGGACAGGACTGTCCCCCTTTTGAGATCCTTATGGGAAGACCCGCTCAAAAAGCCCCTAAGATAGGCGAGGAATCTAACTTATATTCCTTACAGGAAGAGTACGTGAAATATCTGGTAAGTAGCCCTGCTGAAACTTATGACAAGGTTGCTGTCACCTTTCTTCCTCTTTCCACAGAACCAACACATCCTTTCGTCCCGGGGGATAAAGTACTGATCAAACAACTTGCAGTCCGCAAACAACCAGGCCCCCGTCTTCCAAGGTCCATTTGAAGTCCTCAATGTCTCCAGGACAGCAATACTGACGGATCAAAGCCTGCAATGGATCCATGCATCAAGGTTGAAGAATAGCCCACAAATAAAGGAGACAGGGAAGGAAATGGAGGAGCCCCACAAGAAGAGACTCAGCCACTACTGTCCCATGCCCCCTCTCACAAAACCCCCAAACCATTCTTACCATAGACTTTCCCCGTGAGCCAAGAAAATGCACCACCTGGACAGTCTTTCTTTTTTCAATTGAAATGACCATCACTGTATTCTCACTCTTATTTTTTGGCTTTATGAGTTGGCTAAACTCCTCGTGCGGGATGGGGGAGGGTACTGTTGAAGTGAATGCCAGAGCAACATACATGGAAAGGAGTCATACTTATCCACAGGCCGACATTTAGTCCCTATGGTTGGAAGGCCTATCACCCTAGAGCAGTTACTAAATACCACCCAGGAAGTCCCTGTTATAAACACCACTCCCACGGGTTAGCTACTTTTAATATCCTGGACCTTGATGAAAGGATAGGTAACAGGTCCCTATATGACATATGTAAATGTGTAAGGGGATCCAACAATCCACGGGTTACTGAATGGATAAATAGCACACACATGGACAGCCCCTGGATAAGGCAAGGTGGAGATGGAGATTCCCTCTTTGGGGGATTGGATGTGTTTAGTGGGATTAAGGTCAAAACTTAGCCCCCCCAAAGTGGTTCAAGCCCCTCATGTTCCCCACGGATGGATGGTCTGTTGTGGACTATGGTGCCATACCACCGTCCCTTACCCTATGGACAGAAAAACTTCAGGTTGGTGTACTATTGTGGAAATGATCCCTCTAATGGGGACCACAGGGTCAGACACACTTGTGTCCATGAAACCTGCCCACGGTCACCTTGAATTTGGCAGACACAAGAGGGAATTAACCACTTGGTGGGACAAAATTTTTGCATCCTTCGGTGGGGTGGGCGTATACAATGCCCTCAGAAAGGTAGATGGATTTGGGATGTTAATGGACTCATGGAATCCCTTTTCAGGTGTAGGAGGATGGATCGGTTCTATTTTGGAAAACATTATGAATTACTTTAAGAAAGCGGGTATGATACTCCTCATGATACTTATTTTAACTCTGGCAGTTTATGTGACAATCAACTTGGTGTTCTACCTGATAAGTAAAGTAGCAAAATCAAAGAACCTAGTTGATAAGTCTGAAACAGCCATGACCATGTTCAAGGCAGGATATAGGTGGTACAATGAGTGATCAGCGGAGACTTCTTAAAGTCTCCTATGATCAAAGGAGGGATTGTAAGGAAACGTGGGAAGTGTAGAGTTACCCTTCAAGATTTAATAGTATTGTAACAAAGATGTTTTTCTGTTTTTCTGTAGAAACTCACTGTAAATTCTGTTTATCTCACACTCACACATTTCCATAACAAGTTTTAGTTCTCATGGCTTCTAGTAACGGGTCTGCTTCCCATAACAAGTAGGCTATATTATCAAAACATACCGAGAATCTTATCAAGGACATATATTGCGTGAGACATTTTTAGAGTAAATATTATGTTGAGTCCGAAAGAAGAAATATTATGAATCTTGCAGATCAATATTGAATTGTATAACAAAATGCTTAAATGCTTGAATGTGATTGGTTGTTCAATTGCGTTCTTCCCCTTTTTTTTGTATTGTATATGCTCTGTGAAACGGAAGTAAAGGCATCTTTTTTCAAACCTCATACGGTGTATGGTGTCTGATTATCTGTTCGGACAGACAGGGTTATTTTCCATTGACCGCCAAAGTCCAATTGAGGGAAAGAGGGGCTGATGCAGAGGGGCTGATGCAGAGGGGCTGAAACAGAGGACCTTACAGAGAAGATTGGGAAGATTAAAGAGTGGGAAATAAAGGGGCTAGATAAGCTAGCCCAGATGTATGAGGGAAAGATACTAAGGACATTCACTACATTGAGAGCAAATTATGATATACCTAAACATTCATTCTACAAATACTTACAAATCAGACACGCTTTAAACAGGCAATTTGTGAAACAAAGACCAAACTGGAATAACTCTCCGGTATATCAAAGAATAGGCTCCCAAGATAAGACTAAAGGATTTGTAGCAGAAATGTATCCATATATATGTGAAGGCAGTATAGAAAGTCCAGAACGACTTAAGAGTAGGGGGAAGTGGGAGAAGGAATTCGGAACATTGTCAGATGAACAGTGGATGAGAATACTGGAGAAAGGACACGTGGTATCGGTCTCGCCCGCACAAAGGGTGTCATATCTGATGTTACTACATAGGACATATTATACTCCTAAGAGACTTTTTGAGTTCGGGTGGAGAAAGGATGCCAGGTGCCCTAGGTGTCAAGATACCGGGGACTTAGCACATATGATATGGAAATGTCCAAAATTGTTCCGCTATTGGTCAGAAATCCTTGACATTTTGAATACAGTATATGATGTAAGGTTAGAAATGAACCCCAGACTGTGTATATTGGGACTGGATGAGGGAATAAATGGTGGTTCCTGTATAATCAATGTAGTGATGAGATGTCTGTTCCAGGCGAGAAAGCTAATAGCGCAAAGGTGGCAGGCTGAGAAACCCCCAACGGCAGGAGAATGGGCGAGATTAACCACAGAAACAGCATGGAAGGAAAAAACAGTATATACAAGGAGAGGAAGGAACTTGAAAGAATTTGAAAAAATTTGGAAAACATGGCTGAATAAGGTGGGATGCCCATTATAGTGGATAGGTGGGGAGAGAGAATTAACGGAGAAAAATTCCATATAGGCAAAACAGAGGGAGACAGGGAGAGGGGAAAGAGGAAAAAGAGAGCATAAAGGAAAAGTGAATAAGATAAAAAAAGAACATATCAGAAGTAATGAATGAAGGATGGGAGGGATAAAAGAACTAAAGAAATTGTGAGAAATGGATTCTATGTAAAGTAAACTTATGTATGTATTTTGTATTTTGTACGATAATGAAGAAAACAAATAAAGATTATATAAATTTAAAAAAAAAAGATTAAACTCATTCAGGGTCTGCGTCGCTCGATCTTGCTCCATCAGAAACTATCCCACCATCCGAACACCCTGCTCGTGGGGGAAACTCAAGTAGAGAGCCTCAATGTCAATGGGCATGAGCAAGGCACCAGGAGAGATCTGGATCCCTTTGATGTGCTTTAAACAAATCTGAGGTGTCCCAGATATAAAATGGTAGTGACATTGCGGAACATGAGGCATTAGAAATAGGGATGAGCCGAACACCCCGGGTTCGGTTTGCACCAGAACCTGTGAACGGACCTAAAGTTTGCGCGAACATTCGAACCCTATTAATTACAATGGACGCGAACGTTCAAAATCAAAAGTGCTAATTTTAAAGGCTAATATGCATGTTATTGTCATAAAAAGTGTTTGGGGACCTGGGTCCTGCCCCAGGGGACATGTATCAATGCAAATTTTTTTTTTTTAAAACTGCAGTTTTTTCAGGAGCAGTGATTTTAATAATGCTTAATGTGAAACAATAAAAGTGTAATATTCCCTTAAATTTCGTACCTGGGGGGTGTGTATAGTATGCCTGTGAAGGGGCGCATGTGCTTAGAACTGTCCCTGCACAAAATTTTTGCAGGAAAAAAAGCTATTTAAAATCACTCGCGGCTCCCGTAACACAGAGAACAGTATTCATTGAAAGTCATTGTAAAAAAAAAGTCATTGATAAAAAAAAAAAACTAAGCAATTACCAGGCCCTTCAGCTATGGATATTAAGGGGAACCCCGCAAATTAAAAAAAAAATTACGTAGTAGGGGTCCCCCTAAATATCCATACCAGACCCTTCAGGATTTTAAGGGGAACCCTGGCCCAAAAAAAATGGCGTGGGTCCCCCTCAAAATCCATACCAGACCCTTATCCGAGCGCACAACCTGGCAGGCCGCAGGAAAAGAGGGGGGGGCGAGAGCCCCCCCTCCCTCCTGAGACAGAATGGGAGGGTGCTTTGGGGGTCTGTGACCCCTCAAAGCACCATGTCCCCATGCTGATGTGGACAAGGGCCTTTCTTCCACGGCGTCGGTGTCTCTTCTTGGGCCGCTCCGCGCAATGGGAGGCTCCCGCTGTGTGAGGTTCGCTGCGTCTGACAGGTCTTTTATAACGGAGGCGGGGCCACCTGGTGACCCCGCCCCCCTCTGACGCACGGGGACGTCATGGGGACTTCCCTATGGTTTTCCCCCATGACGTCAAAGGGGGGCGGGGTTATAAAGACCTGTCAGACGCAGCAAAGCCTCCCATTGCGCGGAGCGGCCCAAGAAGAGACACCGACGCCGTGGAAGAAGATGCCGGACGAGAAGACCAGAAAGAAGACAGAAGAAAGAAGATGGAAGAAGAAGATTGAAGAAACCGAAGGATGAAGACCAGAAGAAAGAACATTTTAATAAAGGAATTGTCAAAGACCGTCTCCTTAATTTTTTACATTTTTGTCACTTTTTTGCTGAAATGGTAGAGGTACTTTTGTACCGCCTTAACATTTCACACAGGGGGGGGCGGGATGAGGCCCTTGTCCCCATTCCGATAAGCCCCCCACCCGGACCCCCACAACCAATGGCCAGGGTTGTGGGGACGGCCCTTGTCCCCATCAACATGGGGATGGTGCTTTGAGGGGTCACAGACCCCACGCCATGTTTGTTTTTTTTTGGCCGGGGCTCCCCTTAAAAATCCATCCCAGACCTCGGATAAGGGTCTGGTATGGATTTTGAGGGGGACCCCACGCCATTTTTTTTTTTTGGCCGGGGCTCCCCTTAAAATCCATCCCAGACCTCAAGGGTCTGGTATGGATATTTAGGGGGACCCCTACGTAATTTTTGTTTTAATTTGAAGCGGGGTTTCCCTTAATATCCATAGCAGACCTGAAGGGCCTGGTAATTGAATTTGGGGAAACCCCACGCTTTTTTTTTATCAATGACTTTAATGAATGACTGTTCTCTGTGTTACAGGAGCCGGCAATTCATTAGCCGCAGATGGCTGCCTTAGATGACACAACAGGCCAGAAGGGTAAAGGTGGTTTAATGTGCTACTGCAGTGCTATACTAACGCAGCACGCACACACACTAACTACTCCTGCAGGTGGCTGGATTGGTAAAGATTGAGATTTGAGAACAGCTCTGAGAAGAATAAACTAACCTGCCTATTTTTTCTCTTTCCCTACACTACTCCCCAGAATCCACAAGCAGATAATGTAGATGAATCAAAACAGCAGATAATTTACAAGCAGACACTGTACAGAACAGTACAGTCTCTCAATGTTGCTAACGCCAAAACATACTACATGAGGCCGCCAGCGCGGCGGCCTTATATAGTGTAGAGCGTGTACTAAACCCCCTGAGCTATAATTGGTCACAGGCATCCTGCCTGTGGCCAATTATTGCTCTCCTCGCGGCACTGGCTCTATGATTGGCCAAGCATTCACAGTGCATGCTTGGCCATTCGTCAGCCAGCAATGCACTGCGCTGGCGCAGTGCATTGTGGAACGGCCCACATAGTTCTGGGCTCGACGAGCGGACGAACGGCCGATGTTCGATTAGAACATGGGTTTGAATCGAACACCGGGCCCATCCCTAATTAGAAACAAATGAATGTATCTGTTTGCTTTCTCTGTAGGGGAGACAGTACCTGAAATAATAGGTCTCCCTGGAGGTCGATATAAGTTCTTGTGCATCTTGGGAAGAGCATGAAAGGTTTCTTATATCGATAATACCATCTAGGTAGGCCTCTGTACATAGAATCCAAAATTCCTTGACAAAAGTATCAACACATTCCACTAAGATAGGGGAATACCAGTCAGTTTTACGTAATATTTCCTTTCACATTTACTGGTATTGTACATGAGTCATAATGACTATGTTACCATTTTTCTCAGACAGTTATAATTATGTCTCTATGATGTCACACATAAGTAGCGACCATCTCTGTGCTGATAATAAATTGGACTGGACAACGAGAAGAGTTGTATCTTTTGGGTCCCCTATTGTTTACTGCAAAAATGCCCATATGTTCTGATTAGTGAGTACTGTAGATTAGGAAAATGTTGTGATTTTAGTTTGAATGGGCAGGGGTCAGAGCAGGGACATCTGGGATAGTACCCTCCTCAAGCAAGAACATTAAGTCCTTCAATGCCCTGCATTCCTCTATAATAAAGTGCTTTACTTGTTTCACTAATTATTTGTTTATCTCCAGTTGCTGTCTTTCCTGGTCAAAAATAAATGTATATGTCAATTTGCAAGCAAAAAGGTAAAGGTCTTTGATGATTTCCTTTTTGTCAAGGGATTCCGATGGACAGAGGCTCATACCCAGATGTAAAACCTGGGAGGGATCTTCCTAAGATTACACTTTCGATTTCTGTGTGAGTTCCTGTCATTTAAACAGTGGGTAAGCCTTATGACTCAGCCTGGCTAATTTACTGATGTGTTGTGTATTAAACTACACCTTCATCTCTGCCTCCTGAAGAAATGGCTCATACCTCACAACATGTAGAGGATCATAAAATGGTTGGGGTATGGGTTCCTTTGTATCATACCACATACCTGGGGTATTAGATCTATACCTGTATAGTTGCCAAGGTAAATGCTCTCCGAGGCTGATCTTTTAACAATGTATTTATGATTTTTAACTTTATTTGTGTAGCGCCCTCTACCAGAAGGTAGGTGCTAGTAAGGCTTGTTTTACTAGATTCATTCAGCACAGGGAAATTTAGGCAGGCTTTTGCTGCACACTAGGCCTGTCTGTTTTGATTCTGGGGCTGGGAGTGTTAAGAGTAGCAGTGGGTGTGACCACCTGGCTCAAGTTCTGAGGTGTCTCCCCTGCTTCCAGCCAGAATGTTCTGGAAGAGGAGGCTGGGCCTAGAGCTGGAATGGCAGGCAGCACATGTGGGAGCGCTGACCAATCCCTAACTGGTATTGGCAGGGGCGGCCTCCTATATATGCTGAGGTCACATGCTGCTGGGCAGGAGAGTCAACTGGGTGAAGTGAGGAATTGTAGTACTAGACAGCCGCAGGACCACACCTCCATCTGGGGGGGTGTGGGATCGCAGGAGAAGGCCCGGAGAGAGCTGTGAGGGAACATAGCCTTCACACGGTCATTGGCAATGTCTCTGTCACCACACGGTCGGTGGCAGGGAGCTCCTGGAGCAGAGGGGGCAGGAGAAGTTGTTGGAACGCATTGGTCCAGGCAAATTCCTCATCAAGGACTGGAAGGTTGGAGGATCGGTGAGTGTTACCACAGTGGATGGCTGCAGGTGCCAGGGAGTCTGTGAAGGGAACTCTGTTAGTACACAGTCACTAATGGAGTCTGCATAAATACACACAGTGGATGATGGAGAATCCTGGATCAGGAAAGAGACTGTGGGGATGTGTGTGTCAAATCAGTGTGGCCGGGGAACACATGATTTGCAAGTTGGACTGGCTGGGAGCAGTAGTCAGTTTCCTAGAACATAGACTTTAACTTACTAGGCCTCTGGGGAGAGGTTCTGCAGGCCTCAGGCCTAGTAGCAGCGAGTCACCAGAGCCAGTAGAGGGGCTTATTCAGAGTGAGTTCTTGCTTTGCTTTTAAAGGGGAACTCCAAACTCTATTCTCCAATGCTCTTGTCTCCCCCCTCTAATCCCCTTTGATTTCCATGGGCTAACTTTTGCTTTTAACCACTTGAGCCTTGGAAGATTTGGCTGCTCAATGACCAGGCCATTTTTTGCGATACGGCACTGCATCGCTTTAACTGACAATTGCGCGGTTATGCGAAACAAAATTGACGTCCTTTTTTTCCCTACAGATAGAGCTTTCTTTTGGTGGTATTTGATCATCTCTGCGGTTTTAATTCTTTGCGCTATAAACAAAAAAATAGCGACAATTTTGCAAAAAAACACAATATTTTGTACTTTTTGCTATAATAAATATCCCCTATTTTTTTTAAAAAAAGCAAATTTTTTTCTCAGTTCAGGCCAATATGTATTCTTCTACATATTTTTGGTAATAAAAATCGCAATAAGCATATATTGATTGCTTTGCACAAAAGTTATAGCGTCTACAAAATGGGGATAGATTTATGGCATTTTTATTATTATTATTTTTTTTACTAGTAATGGCGGCGATCTGCGATTTTTATCATGACTGTGACATTATGGTGGATACATCAGACACTTTTGACACATTTTTGGGATGATTGACAATTATACAGCGATCAGTGCTATAAAAATGCACTGATTACTGTATATATGTCACTGGCAGGGAAGGGGTTAACAATAGGGGGTGATCGAGGGGTTAACTGTGCTCCCTGGCTGTGTGTTCTAACTATAGGGGGAGGGAACTAACTATAGGAGATGACAGATCGTGTTTCCTAGCTCCTCACAGAACACGGATTTGTGTGTTTACACACACACATCCCCGTTCTGCCTCTCGTGTCCGCGATCGCTTGTGGCCGGCGGTCATCGCGACCGCTGGTCACGAACATTGGCACCCCCGCAGTGCAGCGCGCGCCTGCTATCCCAAATAAAGGAGCCGATGTACAGCTACGACAGGATCGTGCCGACCTGCTGCCATATAATGATGGTGGCTGGTCGGCAAGTGATTAAAGGGGAACTCCACACTCCATTCTCCAATGCTCTTGTCTCCCCCATCTAATCCCTTTGATTTCCATGGGCTAACTTTTGCTTTTAAAGGGGAACTCTACACTCCATTCTCCAATGCTTCACCGCAGAGGCACCAGGTCACACAGCAAGCTCATCTGGGATTATCTCCAATCAGGTAAGCCCTCGGGACCCCTCCCCTCCCCACTAGCAGTTGATCCAGGGCCTTGGTTCCGACCGCCTTGGGGGTCAGGAAGGAATTTTTTCCCCTGCTGAGCATTGGCTGGCACGGCTAGGGTTTTTTTGCCTTCCTCTGGATCAACGGAAAGGCGGTAGGTTCAACAGGCCCCCATCGCCCCTACCGGAACTGTTCGCACCAGCACAATTCACCACAGCTGTCACCAGCACTTTTTCTTCTGGGCCAGGTTCATCGCTACAAACAGAGGCAGTTGGAACAGCCAGGAATTTGCGACTCGACTAAAAACTTCCTTCACATAGGGCATCATATGATCAACTTGCGCGCTTACAAATAGCCTTAACACGGCGGCAAGTCTGATAACTAGACGGACAACAGGAACTACCCGGATCAGGATCATCAACTCAGTCATCCTAGTACCAGCAACTTCATCCTCTCGCCATGTGCTACTTCAAATATTCAGCAGAAGTGCTCCACAGGCTAAGGAATACCACCTCAACATTGCCAGCCTCCATTCAAAAAATTCTACGGAAAGAACGACTACTAAAGACCGACCTACGATCAACCATCAAACTCAGGAAAATACCAGCTCGACCACAACAATTAGCATGCACCATGATCAACACCAGGTCCGCAGTCAAACACAGACTGGAAGTACACGACTTCATCACCCAAAACAACATAGATTGCCTCTTCGTCACGGAAAGCTGGCTAACGCCCGACTGTAACACCATCCTTACCGAATTGGTGCCGGAGAATTACAGGATCCTAACTGAGCATCGGATAGGAAAAAAAGGAGGAGGCCTAGCAGTGATTTTTAAATCGCACCTGGTGCTTACCAAACCAATTTTGCAGAATGCAGTGCCTTTTATGGAGACACTGACGCTACATCTTCAATCAACACCCCAAGACACCACTCACATTCTACTTTGCTATAGACCACCAGGACCAAAGACCAATCTTCTTACTCCCCTCACGGAATTCATCTCAATACACACCCTGAAAACCAAAAAACCTCCTGGTACTTGGAGACTTTAATCTCTGGGCAAACTCTACCCAAGACCCAATCGCGACCGCCTGCATCAGCCAACTGGAAGAACTGGGTCTTCAGCAACTGATAAAGACTCCCACACATGGCTCAGGACACACCCTGGACCTTATCTTCCAACAAAATTTGGACATCAACATACTCGACAACCTACCACTACCATGGACGGACCACCACGCCATCAAATTTAAAATCTCCACTAATACCACCCACCTAAAACAGAAACCTGCAACATCAACTCATTGGACCAGATCGCAGAAGAAACTGCACTCCGAAACCTTCAAAATCACTTTAGCAAACAAAATAGCAACGCTGAATTTAACCCACTCAACGGAACAAACACTCAGCTCCCTAAACAATGTATTACTACAAACAGCAGACTCAGTGGCTCCAAAACGCAGAACACTTATCCGGAGGAAAAACTCGGGATGGTTTAATAGCTCTCTCGCACTACTCAAGCAAGAACGCAGAAGAGCTGAAAGAGCATGGAGAAGAAATCCTACCAAGGAAAATCAGACAAACTACAATGGACTCCTGGAGAATTATCACAAAGCAATCTTCAAAGCTAAACAAGATTATTTTTCAAATACCATCTCATCGGCCTTAAATCGCCCTCGGGAACTTTTTAAAATAGTTGCTCAGTCAATGAACCTGGTATGCTTAGACCCCCCAGCAAACGAATCTCAAGCTTTTTGCAATGAATTATCAGATTTTTTCATTGACAAGATCGACAACATCCGGAAAATAATTCATCAGAAAAAAACATACAATCGTAGTCAAGCAGAGCAAAAAGAAGACATCAATATAAACATCCCACAACCACCAAAGTTTTCTCTGATCCCAATCACCACGGATGCCACTAAAAACAACATTAAAAACCTCAGAGACAGCACATCTCCGATTGACATCATCCCCACAAAACTCCTGAAAGAATGCTCCGACATCTTGGCTCCCACTATAACTCACCTCATAAATCAATCGTTTAAAGAAGGGATTGTTCCGGGCGCCCTCAAACAAGGGATCATCAAACCCCTGCTAAAGAAACCCAGCCTCGACCCCCAGGATCCAAACCACCACAGACCGATAACAAGCCTTAACAACATCTTCAAGATTATGGAGAAGGCGGTAGTACAACAGATACAACGCCACCTGGACACACACAAACTCCTGGACCCTCTACAATCAGGCTTCCGTCCGGGCCATGGGACAGAAACCGCACTCCTGAAGATATGGGACGACGCCCTTGAAGCAGCAGATGACGGAGAATCATGTCTCCTGGTACTGTTGGACCTCAGTGCAGCGTTTGATACTGTGGACCACAATACTCTACTCATCCGTCTCACAGAAGTAGCAGGAGTCACAGGCGCATCCTTCTTAGGAAATCGTTCTCAGACAGTGAAACTAGGAGCCTTCACCTCTAAAACCCAGGCAATCTCTTGTGGAGTCCCTCAAGGATCACCCTTATCGCCAGTGCTCTTCAACATATACATCCGCCCACTCCTCAAAATCATCAGAAGATCAGACCTCTGCTTCCACTCGTACGCTGACGACACCCAATTATATTTTCGTATCACCGGACAAAAAGACCATCATCAGCAATTAGAAAAATGCCTAACTCTGATAGACGACTGGATGACCACTAGCTCCCTCAAGCTTAACGAATCGAAAACAGAACTTCTTATGCTACATGCAAACCAAAACTCCCGAACCAAGACCCCTTGGACACCACCCACCATCTTTGGACAGACCATCGCCCCAAGGACCAAGGTCAAGAGTCTCGGAGTCATTTTTGACTCAGAAATGTCAATGGATGCCCAAATAGGAGCAGTAGTCAGTGGTTCTCACCATCTGCTCCGCTTGCTACGCAGACTTATCCCCTTCATTCCAAAGGAAGACAAAGCAGCGGTAGTTGGAACGATCATTAATTCACGACTTGACTACGCAAACTCCCTTTACATAGGTTTACCCCAATATCAACTTGCGCGCTTACAACTTATCCAAAACACGGCGGCAAGGCTGATAACAGGAAAAAAACCCTGGGAATCCATTTCCCCTTCCCTGAGGAGCCTACACTGGCTAACCGTAAAGAATCGGGTCATATTCAAGACCCTCTGCCTCACCCACAAATGCACCCATGGAGACGCCCCCCAATACCTTCTCGAGAAAATAAAACACTACACGCCCAATCGTAGTCTCCGATCGTCTAACCAAAACCTCCTCCTCATTCCCAAATCCCGCTACAAATCTAAGGGGGAGCGGAGATTCGCTGTCCAAAGACCACGGCTATGGAACGCTCTACCGAACGATATCCGCATGGAAGAAAACCATCAGGCCTTCAGGAAAAAACTCAAGACCTACCTCTTCTAAGAAGCTTGACAACAAAGCACAAATACAGCACCTTGAGGCGATTCAGTTCGCATTGTAGCGCTATACAAATTATTCATTCATTCATTCAATGCTCTTGTCTCCCCCCTCTAATCCCTTGGATTTCCATGGGCTAACTTTTAAATTTTAAAGGGGAATTCCACACTCCATTCTCCAATGATCTTGTCTCCCCCTCTAATCCCTTGGATTTTCATAGGCTAACTTTTGCTTTTAAAAGGGAACTCCACATTCCACTCTATTCTCAAAAGGCTGCGAGCTGCCTTCACCAAACCACATCCTTTTTCATACAACAGGGCCAGCTAGGAAAGGGGCGAGAAGAGCAATTGCCCAACCCCCTCCTGAACCATACAAGGCCACATACACTCAACCTAGCTGTCTGCCTTTTGGGCATGTTGGGCTCAGCCCAATACCAATCACAAACCACCTTGTACCCACTAGTTTAAAGGGGCTTTCCACATTCTGTAAAGCCCCCTGTCTGCAGTCCCCCACAACACCAGCCTAGGGTTGTGTGGAAGAGGCCCTTGTCTCCCTGAATATGGGAGCAAGGTGGTTGACTTTTGGGGTGCCGAAGCCCCTCCTACCCCAAGCATCCACCCCCTTTCATGAGCTGGCTTGCTGTGTGTTTGGCTAGGCGTTTGTTAGTGTGTGGGAGGGGCACAATATTTTTTTAGTTTTGTTTGTTATTTTTCATGTGGGCGTTCTCATTCTAAGCTTTAACAGATACTAATGGCCTTGTATGTATTGGGGGGGCAGGCATTTTTTTTTTTGGTTGAAATCTTGCAGCTGCAATGTAGATTTGTAAGTTTGAAGCAGCATTTTGGATACGTGCTACAGATGCAACACTTAACACTTTACAGGCAGAGTAAGACCCCCCCCCCCCCCCCCCCTCAAGTTACTCACTTTTAAGCATTTTTTTAATTTTAAAGGCACTTCTCCTTGTTTCGTTTTTGGGGTTGTCCAAATTGGTGACATTGATGCCATACCCATTTTAAGGCCAATAACTAGAATATAAGCCAGCCAAATGGGGACTAGCAAAATTACCAGGTCAGTTCCCATAGACTGCAATGGTATGTATTGTTTAACTTTTGCCCATGGGGATGTTTGTCCCATCTGTAATTTTGTAGCATGCTAGATGGTGTGCTTAATTTTTGACGGGGGGCGGCTTATTTTGTGCTAGCTGCATTTGGGTTGATCTGGGCATGCTCAGGGACTTTGTTTTTTTGGTATAGCTTTTGGTCTGTGAAATGCATTTGGGTTGGTCTGGGCATTCTCAGGGACTTTGTTTTTTTTTTTTGGTGCTTTTTGTGTGTGAACAGCACTTGAATTTTTCTGTGAATGCTCGTGTTTTTTGGGTTAGCAATTTAAGGACATCCTTAACAGGTGTACCCACTTTGAAGTAATGTCTCAACACTGGGTGAACTTGCATTTTGTGTTTCATGGACTGTGCATGTGTTTTCAATTGCCTCATTAGCACACAAACCTATGTTGTATAAAGTTTGTCCATATATATAGTTTCTATGTCTTTGCAAAACAGATGTGTTTTTGAGCAAGTATTTTTTACTTTTCATTGTATTTTTTTTGGAGGGGGAGATATTTTTGATGTTGTCAATTTGTGTCGTTTGTAGGTAGTTAGTTTCACTTTGATTTAATTATCTGTGCTGCATTATTTTGCAAAATCTTCCTCAAGATGTTGTGACTAATAAATGTTTAAATACTTAAGAGACAGTCCATTTGTGGGTGCAGTCCTTTTAACTCTTGTTAATTTCCTATGCATATTCTGTTAGTGTCTCAAATTAACATACATGTGTTTTTTGCTTTCCTTGCTCTTTTCCAAGTCCTGTTTTGCTGACCAATACAACTTTAAGCTAATTGTTATGTTTTATGTGTTTTGTTAATAATTTGTTTTGCAGATGCATGCTCAATCTAAGTAACGTATTTTACACTCCCTCCTAAACAATTTTTGTGGAACAGATTTCCCAGCTGCAGCTTAAAGTGGAAGTAAACCCATCGCTTTAATGGCTTTAAAAAAAAGTTATGTTCACGGCATGCCGTAGAATGCTAGCTGTCACAATGGTTGTGCTCTCAACCAATCTGTCGAACCACCCAATGGCTGGAGTCATAACTGATCACATGTGCAGCATCATGGCAGTTGAAGATTAGACAGAGACCAAGATGGCAGCTTCCTTGGCTGAAAATGATAGGAGGGTTTACTTCCGCTTTAACTAGGCTGATTAGCAAAACAAAAAAAACATGTGATTTGTCTAAAAGCTACTTTCCTTGTGTCTTCATGGCAGCATACGCATGGATTGTGCATATGCTGCCATAGATAGGCACCAGGAAAGGAATATTACGGAAAGGTAAGTATTCAATTTTCCATTTTCGAGCAGTGGTTTTCAGTCACCAAGTACCCCCAACAGGTAATGTTTTGTCAATACCAAGCCATTGACTCTGATTTAAAGCATCTCTGCAAGATGAAGGAAAACCTGCAAACCTGGCCTGTTGGGGGTTCTTGAGGACAGGGTTGAGAACCACTGATTTAGAGCACTGAGCTAAAATCTAGCTCAAGACCATCCTATTCTAATTGTGGGTATTTGAGGGAAACCAAGTGAGTGTTAGAACCCCTGCTTGTCTTTTTAGGTTGGGCTTTGTGTCCCTTTTCTGAAAATTGGTTTCCCTACCTGTCACATAGCCAAGCAGGAAGTGAGGGTAAAACCCTACCAATGAAAGTGTAGTTCCTGTAAATCTGATGGGAAGCACTGCTGATTTTATCATCCAATCATGTAGAAGCAAAAATGCTGTTTTTTATTTTTATTTTATTATTTTTTTATTTTATGTCCCCCTTGATTCTCCAGCGACTGCACTTCCAAGTGCACTTGTAGTGCAAAGTGGATTCACCTTTAGTAAATAAACGCTAAAGTCCAAGATACCTAATAATTTGGGTTGTACACAGCAAAGTATTAGAGTGCAATTTGCCTAATAGTTAGATGTGTGTCCCCAAGGAAATACATTGGTAGGTTTTTACCCTCACTTCCTGTTTGGCTATGTGACAGGAAGTGAATAAATTTGAAGGAGAAATGGGCAAAATTTGGGAGGTTTCTTCACCCTATCAGGGGTGCAGACATCCCCAAAAACTTACAAGACTTCAAAACCCTCTGCACTCTATTACCCAAGCAAAAATAAGAAAGGATTTCATTTAGTTTAACTTTGCAAAGACACATTCCTACGTTCAACTGTGATGCATGTCAATGGCACATTTAGACCTTGTTTAATAGAAAACAGCAGTTGCCTTTCACTAGAAACATTTGTAAGTCCAGGCCTGGAAATCGACATCAGCTTTCCTATTATTCGCCAATAAAGTTATGGGCCTGCACCTAGATGCATGTCCCCGTGGCGCATATCTGGTTCCCGGATCACGCCCCTCCAGGAAGTTGCTTGTACTACTTTTTTTTTTTTTACATGGGGTGGTATTTGTGTCTGTCATGCGTATGTATAAATGATTTGGCCTCAAAACATACACCTACTTCTTGTGTACAGATTCACTTCCGGGCCAATGTATATTTCTTCCTGCTTCAGTGTGTGTGTGTGTGTATATATATATATATATATATATATATATATATATATATATAGATGTAGGTTCTTGTGTCCACCAGCAGAGAGAAGTTGGGTCGATGCCACACTCCCAATTCTGGAGGCATAATAATGGTCTAGCACAGGGATCTTCAAACTACGGCCCTCCAGTTGTTCAAGAACTACAATTCCCATCATGCCTAGTCATGTCTGTGAATATCAGAGTTTTACAATGCCTCATGTGATGTGTAGTTCCGCAACAGCTGGAGAGCCGTAGTTTGAAGATTCCTGATCACTCTAGCACAGTGGTTCTCAACTCCTGTCCTCAGGACCCACTAACAGGCCAGATTTTAACTATTACCTTGGGTAATTGCAGACTAAAATACTGCAATCACTGAGCAGCAAATGATATCACCTGCAAGATATTTCAGTTATCTTGCAAACCTGGCCTGTTAGTGGGTCCTGAGAACAGGAGTTGAGAACCACTGCTCTAGCTCTTCATGTCTTGAAAAAAGGTGTGTTCTCATTAGGGATGAGCCCGATGTTTGAGTCGAACGTAAGTTAGACTCGAACATCAGGTGTTCGCCCGTTCGCCGAACAGCGAACTATGGGGTGTTTGCGGCAAATTTGAGTGCCGCAGAATGCCCGATAATGCACTGCAAGATCGTTCAAATAGGTAAAATCTATGGGACAGAGCATGAAAAACCAAAAGTGCTAATTGTAAAGGCTTATATGCATGTTATGCAGGGGACATATATCAATGCAAAAAAAAGGTTTAAAAACCACAGTTTTTTCAGGAGCAGTGATTTAAATAATGCTTAAAGTGAAATAATAATGACGGGGACAAGGGCCTCCTCCCCACAACCCTTGCCTGGTGGTTGTGTGGGTCTTCAGGCAGGGGGCTTATCAAAATCTGGAAGCCCACTTTAACAAGGGGACCCCCAGATCCCGCCCCCCGACACATTCACCAAGAAAAGTGTCAAAAAAGTAAAAATGACAGTAGACAGTTAGGAACAAGTACTTTATTAAAAAATAAGAATCCCACGATGTCCATCCATCTTCGATCATAACGTCTGACGACCTGAGAAAAAAATTTCTCAGGAGACGTCCCACTGACTGCAGACTTTTTGTTTTGACAGCTCGCTTGCTTGCGTCACCGGGTGGCCCCGCCCTCAGCTATATAACACCTGTCAAAGCGAAAAGCCTGCAGTCAGCGGGGTTTTACACTTTTTTTTTTCCCAGGTCATTGAAAGCTGTGATCGAAGATGGATGGACATCGCGGGACATTTTTATTTTTTTAGTTTGTTATTAAAAGGCTTGTCCCAAAATGGTGCAGGGTTCCTCTTAATTTCAGGTCTGATATGGATTTGGGGGGGGGGGGCATGCCATTTTTTTTTTTTTTTTTTTGTGCAGGGGGTTCCCCTTAATATTCATACCAGACCCAAAGGGCCTGGTAACGGACTGGGGGGGACCCATCCCATGTCTTTCAATGATTTTTATCTATTTTGCCGGGATCCAAAAATACATTACAGCCACGAGCAGTTTTGAATGAAATGATTTCCTTTAGAAATGTAATTTTGCTGTGGTACAGTTCTAAACACAGGAAAGATGCACTATTTTACAGGCATACTAAGGACACCCCCCCCCCCCCAGGCACAATATTTAAAGGAATATTTCATTTGTATTGTTGAACAATTAATTCAAAATATAGGAAATCAAACAGGCTCTTGCACTAAATCTAATTTATTTAAGATCTAATTGAAGTGTATGGTCACCTTTAAAGATCAAGATCTGAAAATATAAATTTATTGGGTTTAGAAACACTTCTCTGTTCTTTGTAATGTATTGAAAGATTTGGGTAAATAAAAAAAAACGAATTTCAAAGATATATTAGAAGTAATAGGAATGAGATTAGCATCAAAAGGGTTAATTAACTGAGAACACCTACTAATTGCCTAACAAGACGCACAACCAATTAGATGAAATTAACATTAATTGTATTTAGCATGCGCTAGTATCAATGAGAAAATAATAGTTACCCTAGCACCAGTTGTAGTGTACATACATTTGTTATCTCTATTTGCGCTTCAATGTGCGCCGGTTAGCACATTAGATTAACCACTTGACCACTGGGCACTTAAAGCGGTTCTGCACTCTGTATATATTTTTTTTTTTTTTGGGGGGGGTATACAAAGGATGCTTACCTTAATTGGGGGACTCACCTGTTCCATCTTCCATCTCGATCGCCGCCGGTTTTCGTCCGATGAAGTTCTTCATCTTCTTCTTTTGTGCTGGGGGCCATCTTGCCTGTGGGCATGTGAAACCCCCACAGGCACTTTAGATGGCCCAGCATGCACCGCCGTTACTCGCGCGTGCGCAGTAACGGCACATCTGCCGACATCTCACGAGATTTCGGAAGATGTGGCCGAAATCTCGTGAGATTTCGGAAGATGGCCGCACTGACTCCTGGGAACAATGACACCAGATCCCAGGAGACAGTGCGGCCTGACGACGATCGACGCAGAGACCCCGCCCACCCCCGAAGAGACAGAAGACCGGAAGTCATCAATTACAAGGTAAGTAAAAAAAAAAAAAAAAAAAACACATTTCATTTAGTACTCTTTGCCTGATTTGGAAGGCAAAGAGATTTACTAAATGAAATGGGTGCAGAACCGCTTTAAACACCCTTAATAACCAGACCAATTTTCAGCTTTCGGTGCTCTCACATTTTGAATGACAATTACTCATTCATACAACACTGTACCCATATGAAATTTTTGTCCTTTTTTTCACACAAATCGAGCTTTCTTTTGGTGGTATTTAATCACCGTTGGGTTTTTTTTTGCGCTATAAAAGAAAAAAGACAGAAAATTCTGTAAAAAAAAAAATTTTTCTTTGTTTCTCTTATAAAATTTAGCAAATTTGTAATTTTTCTTGATAAATTTTTGCCAAAATTTATACTGCTACATATCTTTGGTAAAAATAAGTACAAATTGGGGTATATTATTTGGTCTTTGTGAAAGTTATTTCCACAAGCTATGGTGCCAATATTTGGAAATTGATTACACCTGAAGTACTGACGGCCTATGGGTCCTTTCACACGGGGCGGATCCGTATTGATCCGCCCCGTGAAGATCCGTTGCTCAGCGGGGATCACACAGCTGTTCCCCGCTGAGCCGACTGATGACAGGGCGGTCCCTGCACAGTGTGCAGGGACCGCCCTGTCAGTTCTCCGCTCTCCTCTATGGAGGATCGGATGAACACAAACCGTCTGTCCGTGTTCATCCGATCCGCTCTGCAGACGGATGAAAAAATAGGATTTTCCTCCGTCTGCAGAACCGGACAATTGCAGAGGCGGACAATAGCGGGTGTCAGCGGATGCTCATCCGCTGACACCTGCTGCCCCATAGACATGCATGTATGTCCGTTTTTCATCCAAAAACGGATGGATGAAAAACGGACATACGGTCCGCATGTGTGAAAGGGGCCTAACTCATTTCTTGAGACCCTAACATGCCAGAAAAGTACAAATACCCTCCAAATGACCCCTTTTTGGAAAGAAGACATTCCAAGGTATTTAGAAAGAGGCATGGTGAGTTTTTTGAAGTTGTAATTTTTTCCCACAATTCTTTGCAAAATCAAGAATTTTTTTTTTTTTTTTCACAAAATTGTCATATAAGCAGGTTATTTCTCACACACAGCATATGCATACCACAAATTACACCCCAAAACACATTCTACTATTACTCCTGAGTACGGCGATACCACATGTGTGAGACTTTTACACACCATGGCCACATACAGAGGCCCAACATGCAGGGAGCACCAGGCGTTCTGGAGCACCCAGGACAATTCTGACATTTCTCTCCTACATGTAAAAATCATCATTTATTTCCTAGAAAATTACATAGAACCCCAAAACATTATATATGTTTTTTTAGCAAAGACCCTAGAGAATACAATGGCGGTCGTTGCAACTTTTTATCTAGCACGGTACTTGCGCAGCAATTTTTCGAACGCGTTTTTTTGGGGAAAAAAAATGTTTTGTGCTTTACAAAAAACAAAACTAAATTTAGCCCAATGTTTTTGCATAATGTGAAAGATGAAGTTACGCCGAGTAAATAGATACCTAACATGTCACCCTTAAAAATTGCACACACTCGTGGAATTGCGCCAAACTTCGCTACTTAAAAATCCCCATAGGCGGTGCTTTAATTTTTTTACTGGTTACATGTTTTGAGTTACAGAGGAGGTCTAGGGCCAAAATGATTGTTCTCACTCCAACGTTCGCAGCGATACCTCACATGTGTGTTTTGAACACCGTTTTCATATGTGGGTGGGACTTACGTATGCGTTCGCTTCTGCATGCGAGCACACGGGGACAGGGGCGCTTTAAAAAAAATATATTTTTTATTGTTCATTTTACTTTATTTATTTTAGTTTGACACTTTTTCGCCCAAAAATTTTTTTTTGATCACTTTTATTCCTATTACAAGGAATGTAAACATCCTTTGTATTAGGAATATGGCATGACAGGTCCTCTTTACAGTGAGATATGGGGTCAATAAGACCCCACATCTCACCTCTAGGCTGGAAAGCCTGAAATAAAAAAAAAAACGATCCTGGCTTCGATCGTAGCGAGTATTGAAGAATATTGCAGGGTATCGCAGGATATGGCAGAGTATGGCAGAGTATGGCAGAGTATTGTTAGGTATTGCAGGGTATCGCAGAATATCGCAGGGTATCGCAGAGTATGGCAGAGTATTGTTGGGTATTGCAGAGTATTGTTGGGTATTGCTGGGTATTGCAGAGTATTGCTGGGTATTGCAGAGTATTGCTGGGTATTGCAGAGTATTGCAGGGTATCAATGAATATCGCAGAGTATGGCAGAGTATGGCAGAGTATTGCTGGGTATTGCTGGGTATTGCAGAGTATTGCTGGGTATTGCAGAGTATTGCTGGGTATTGCAGAGTATTGCAGGGTATCAATGAATATCGCAGAGTATGGCAGAGTATGGAAGAGTATGGCAGAGTATGGCAGAGTATTGCTGGGTATTGCTGGGTATTGCTGGGTATTGCTGGGTATTGCAGGGTATTGCAGGGTATTCCAGGGTATGGCAGGGTATGGCTGGGTATTGCAGGGTATTGCAGAGTATTGCTGGGTATTGCTGGGTATTGCTGGGTATTGCAGGGTATTACAGGGTATTGCAGAGTATTGCAGAATATTGTTGGGTACTGATGGGTATCAATCCATCCATGCTCAGCCATCCCTCCATATCCTGCAATACCCAGCAATACACTGCAGGCTATTGCTGTGTATTGCAGGGTATGGAGGGATGGCTGAGCATGGATGGATGGATCGGTGGCGACTGCAGAGCAGGCTGTGGGCACTACAGATCCCGCCCACAGCACTGCTGCCACCGATCCCTCCCCCTCTCCTCTCACACTGTACCAATCGGTACAGGGAGAGGAGGAGAGAGGAACCGGCTTCATCAAATGACGCCGGTTTGCTTACATGTGATCACTCCGTCATTTGACGGAGTGATCACGTGGTAAACGGCCGCGATGAGTGGCCGTTTACCGTGATCCATGATCTGCCAGGTCCCCTGGACCCGGCGATCAGGGGAATTCTGTGAGGCCTTTAATTAACGGCCTCTCAGAGTTAAGCAACCGCCCTGTAGCCGTTTTTTCGGCTATGGGCCGGTTGTTAACTGGTTAACAATGTTTCTGGCACACCAATTAATGTGTGAACTGGTGCAGCGCCTTCTCCTTAGTGAATGACTCTCAATGTATTTTTAAATATTTTGAGTTTGTTTCTTAGCTGCTCATAGAACGATAATAGCCATGATTATTGATCAATATTAGGAAGTTGATTATATAAAACATTTTTTTTTAGCCATGTATATCTTTCTGTAAATGAAAATATGTATACTGAATGACACACACCACAGTAGCCGTAATTCGTGTCTCTCCTGTCAGGGAATATTTATAGTGTAGTGAGTGACGTCCACAATGAGCCTCCATTCCCAGTCGAGGACTCGGGTGGAGCCTCTGACGGAGGGTCTTTACCACGTGATCAACAGTGTCCAATCACAGCTGATCACGATGTAAACAGGAAAAGCCATTGATCGGCTTTTCCTCACTCGCGTCTGAAAGACGCGAGTAGAGGAGAGCCGATCGGTGGCTCTCCTGACAGGGGGGGTCTGCGCTGATTGTTTATCAGCGCAGCCCCCCCCCCTCGGATGTCCACACTAGACCACCAGGGAAGCCCCCAGGACCACCAGGAAGGGGGGCAACATGTGGATGGCCAGGTATGTACCCCATGGCCATCCACATGTGCAAATGACAGCCCAATCTGTGCCAATCAGTGCCCAGCAATGCCACCCATCAGTGTCATCAGTGCCACCCATCAGTGTCCAGCAGTGCCACCTATCAGTGCCCATCCGTGCCTATCAGTGCCCACCTATCAGTGCCCATCCGTGCCACCCATCAGTGCCACCCATAAGTACCCATTAGTGCCACCCATAAGTACCCATTAGTGCCACCTATGAGTGCCCATCAGTGCCGCCTAGGGGTGACCATCAGTGCCACCTAAGAGTGCCCATCAGTGTCGCATACCAGTGCCACCTATCAGTGCCCATCAGTACCACCTCATCAGTATCACCTCATTGGTGCCACCTCAATGGTGCCCATCAGTGCCACCTTATCAGTGCCCGTCAGTGCAGCCATATAAGTGCCCATCATTGAAGAAGAAAACATACTTATTTACAAAAAAAAATTACAGAAACTCTAAAGAATAGAATAGAATCTAAACTTTTGTTCTTTTTTTATTAGTTGCGCAAAAAATAAAAATCACAGAGGTGATCAAATACTACCAAAAGAAAGCGCTATTTGTTGGAAATGATACATGCAAAATGATAAAAAATTTGTTTGGGTACAGTGCTGCATGACCGCGCAATTGTCATTCAAATTGCTACAGCGCTGAAAGCTGAAAATTGGCTTGGGCATGAAGGTGTCTAAGTGCCTGGTATTGAAGTGGTTAAATAAATTTTGTTTTTACGTATTGCACCATGAAGTCTTTCTCTTCTATTGTCCTCCGTACATGAGAGTGTTCGTGGTGGATTCAACATTTGTAAGGAATACTATCGACATATATTGGTAACCTAATCTCTTTAAAAAGGGGTGCTTAGAACTCAAAAGGGGAGTGGAACATCTCTGTCAGCTAACACATATGTGCTAAGCGAATTTGATCTCTATAACCTGAGATCTAACCTTTCTGGTAAGCAGGGTGCATTGATCTGGGGAGAGCACATACTGGAGCACCTTTTTCTTGATTTTACATATCACCTGTCACAGATTGAACACAGATATTTGGACTTTATGTGGACTGAATTTGCGTGTCTTTTCTGACACTTGCGTCACTTCCGGGTCAGTGGTTAGCGGCGGTGGAGCGCAATCATCACTTCCGGTCCAGCGTCGTGTAGGCCCTTACGCGTTTCGTCACTTCCTGACTTCAACAGAGGGCGCCCTCTGTTGAAGTCAGGAAGTGACGAAACGCGCAAGGCGTGGCCTACACGACGCTCGACCGGAAGTGACGATTGCGCTCCACCGCCGCTAACCACTGACCCGGAAGTGACGCAAGTGTCAGCAAAGAAACGCAGCCGAACCGAAGGAAGTGCAGCGGCTGATGTGATACAGTCACTGAATGCTGACAACACAAAACGCAAGTCTAAGAACTTCATATATGCTGTTTATAAAGAATGATTGATGTACGTGGATGACTTAAGGGGGGATGTATAGGGATTTCTACTTTTAACCTTTGAAATAAAAAATGGAATTACACTATATGTGCCACTTTTTCCATTTTTTCTGGTGATGATATTGTGAACCCCTGAACCCCTGATGTTATACTGATACCCTGGTGGTGTATATTGCTGAGGAAGTGACCTGGCCGGCTCAGATTATTGGATCTTATGACGAGGCTTATACATTGTGTACCCTGCTGATAACAAATATCTTAAGGCTGTCTTGTTTTATCTCTCTGGTGAGTTTAACCCCCTGAGGGGAGCGTGCCTCACGTGGTGGAAAATTCGAAGGGATTAAACGGTGCTTGGATAGACACCTGAAGCACAACCACATGAAAAGTCACTGAATTTGAACTGTTCACAGTCTCACTCAAATACACCTAAAGGACTATTATTGACTATGTATTACTATATCATCTACTCACTAACTTTTGCAGTCTCAGGACTGGTCACGGAAAGATTTTATTATCTTACACGTCTTTACAGCGCTGTTTTAGTATTTTATTTTACAGGTTCATCTGTTTTATTCTTTACTATCATCCTCTATATTTGTGTATTTTTAAACAGCTGCTTAGTGTAAATTGTTTACATATTTATGTAAATTAATTACTTATTTATATAAATATTTATTTATTTATATAATTATTTATATTGATGCAATAGGTCTGCTGTTATTATTGTGTGGACGCACCCAGCGCTGAGTAGTGTATACACCTAGGCCTTTATTATACACTTACTTGTTCAGATATGCGATATACTGAACATTTTTTACAACTCAATCTTTGTATCCCAAATAGTACATATTTTCCACTATCAAGTTTAAGATGTCCATTTATGAAGCAGTGAACAGTGGTGATCCAGAGGATCGCCACTGATCACAGTCCATAAACAGTTTATGAAACAGAGATAATCGGGGGAGAACGAGTTTACATAGTTACATAGTTAGCTAGGCCGAAAAAAGACATTCAGTTCAACCATAAAAAAAAGAAATAATAAATAAAAATAAAATATATTTTATATATAGGACTTATAGTGTGTTTGTGGCAGCACACATAGGACCTATATTTTCTTGTCAGCACACATAGTACCTATAGTGTGTTTGTGTCAGCACCCATAGGACTTATAGTGTGTTTGTGGCAGCACACATAGGACCCTATATGTATTTTCTTGTCAGCACACATAGTACCTATAGTGTGTTTGTGGCAGCACACATAGGACCTATATTTTCTTGTCAGCACACATAGTACTTATAGTGTGTTTGTGTCATGAGGGCTCCATCCGTGGCCGGCGACCTGATGATCCTGCCAGTAATCGGCGCCTCAGCATCCCTGGTTCCCGTTCTCGGCTGCCATTGCGCATGCGCGAGCGCGCGCGTGCACGCGCGTGCACGCGCGCGCTCCCTGTGTATCGACCTTGGCTTGTCTTTGACCATCCTCTTGTCTGCTCCATCTGTACCGTGCTGCCAGCCTGATATCTGACCCGGCCTGCCTGACCATTCCAGAGCCAGCTTACCTGTTATACCAGTCTGCATACAGATACAAGTCTGCCTGTTGTTCCAGTCTGCATACAGATCCAAGTCTGCCTGTTGTTCCAGTCTGCACACAGATACAAGTCTGCCTGTTGTTCCAGTCTGCATACAGATCCAAGTCTGCCTGTTGTTCCAGTCTGCACACAGATCCAAGTCTGCCTGTTGTTCCAGTCTGCACACAGATCCAGCTTACCTGTTGTTCCAGTCTGCATACAGATCCAAGTCTGCCTGTTGTTCCAGTCTGCACACAGATCCAGCTTACCTGTTGTTCCAGTCTGCATACAGATCCAAGTCTGCCTGTTGTTCCAGTCTGCACACAGATACAAGTCTGCCTGTTGTTCCAGTCTGCATACAGATCCAAGTCTGCCTGTTGTTCCAGTCTGCACACAGATCCAGCTTACCTGTTGTTCCAGTCTGCATACAGATCCAAGTCTGCCTGTTGTTCCAGTCTGCACACAGATCCAGCTTACCTGTTGTTCCAGTCTGCATACAGATCCAAGTCTGCCTGTTGTTCCAGTCTGCCTACAGCTACCTACTTACCTCATCCGCTGAGCTTATCCAGGAAGCTCTTGTACCGGTCTGACCATTCCTGCCAGGCACCTGTGCCCCTCCTGACTCCTGGTCCTACTGTCCCATCATCAGGGGACCGGCGAGTGGGAGCCGCAAGGGAGGCCCTTCTCTGCTAATCAGACTCACCACTACCAGGGAGCGTGACAGTAGCAGACAGCCATGTCTGAGTCTGAGCAGGGGGCCTCTCCTATGGAAGGACTGTGCCAACACCTGGCAGGACTGACCGAGGCGGTAAAGAATCTCCAGCAGGGATACACCCGGTTGGAAGAACGGGTGCTGGCTCTACCACCAACAGCCCCATCTGGGGGAAGTCCAGGACCATCGGTGATAATGCTCCCTCCAGAGCCCCGGGTACCAATCCCTGAGAGATTCTCGGGTGCCCGCAACCTCTTTCGGGACTTCCGTAACTCCTGTGAACTGTTCTTTGCACTACAGCCACGTACTTTTTCCCTGGAAGCCACCAAGGTGGGCTTCGTGATCTCCTTACTCTCCGGAGACCCGAGGACCTGGGCCCACCGCCTCCTAGAGCAGAAGGACCCCGCACTGGTCTTAATTCATTTTTTGACACCATGGCCCAACTCTATGAAGACCCCCAACTCGCTGCCACCGCAGAGACCACTCTGCGCGCCCTCCAGCAGGGGCGAAGGCCTGTGGAAGACTATGTCGCGGACTTTAGGCGCTGGGGTGCGGATACCCAGTGGAACGACGCGGCTCTGCGTCACCAGTTCCGCCTAGGACTTTCTGAGGCACTAAAAGATGAGCTGGCGAGAGTTGGGGTACCCCAGACCCTGGACACTCTGATCAACCTGGTCATCCAGATTGACCGACGACTAAGGGAGCGCAGGTCGGAACGTGCATCCGGTTTCCCTCGTCCTACCTGGATGCTCCCCAAGGCCCCAAGTCACCTGCAGACTGGCTCGGCCCAGCGGTCTGTAACCCTCCCTGATTCTTCCGAGCCCATGCAGTTAGGGCTCTTGAGGCCTTCTCTAACTTCTGAGGAACGGCAACGTCGCCGGGTCAACAACTTGTGCCTCTACTGTGGTGAGCCTGGGCACTACGTAAGGAACTGTCCGGCCAAGGCTCGTAAGTGCCCTCTCATGCCTGCTTGCTCTATGGACTCCTCAACCCAGGTCTCCTCTCACCTTGCCCTTTCTGTCTTGTTACAGCTTCCGGGAAGAATCCTCCAGGTACCCGCCATTATTGATTCCGGGGCATGCAGCTGTTTCATGGACTCGTCCTTCGCTGCCCAACACCGGATCTCTCTCCAGTCTAAATCCCAGGGACTGTCAGTTTACCTGGCGGATGGCTCCTCCATCCGTTCAGGCCCGGTTACGCAAGAGACCATCCCACTGCCCATGACCATCTCGGACAACCACCAGGAACTTCTTTGCATGGACATTATTTCCTCTCCATTATCCCCTATAATCCTGGGCATGCCGTGGCTGAAGGCCCACAACCCAGTCATCGACTGGGCCACTGGGATGGTTTCCTTCTCCTCTCAGTACTGTCAGACGTCTTGCAGACCTCCTAATTCCTCCCAGCTGGCTACTCTGCTAAGTGGGGACTCTGAGATGGACCTCCGTCGGGCTATTCCCCAGGCCTACCATGACTATCTAGATGTCTTCAGCAAACAGGCAGCAGAGGTGCTCCCTCCTCACAGGGCTTATGATTGCCCAATTGAACTTTTCCCTGGAGCAGAGATCCACTTTGGAAGGGTCTTCCCCCTGACAGAAATGGAGCAAGGCAAGTTGAAGGAGTACATTGAGGAGAACCTCCGAAAAGGCTTCATCCGCCCATCTACCTCTCCTGCGGGCGCATGCATATTTTTCGTGGAGAAAAAAGATCACACCCTTCGGCCCTGTGTGGACTATAGGGAGCTGAACAACATTACGGTCAAGAACCGTTACCCTCTCCCGTTGGTCCCTGAACTCTTCCAGAGGCTTGGCACGGCCACCATCTTCACGAAGCTTGACCTACGGGGGGCTTATAATCTGGTCCGGATTAAAGATGGGGATGAGTGGAAGACGGCCTTTCGGACACGGTATGGGCATTACGAGTATCTCGTGATGCCCTTCGGCCTGTGCAATGCCCCCGCAACCTTTCAATACTTCATTAACGACGTACTTCGGGACTTCCTGGACTTGTTTGCCGTGGTATATCTGGACGATACCTTGATTTTCTCCCCCTCTTTAGAGACCCACCGCAGACACGTCAAGGAGGTCCTGGGACGACTCCGTATCCACGGCCTGTATGCCAAGGCAGAGAAATGCCAGTTTGAACAGGAGAGTATCCCCTTCCTTGGGCTAATCATCTCAAGTACAGGCATCAAGATGGACCCCCAGAAGATTTCTGCCATCTTGGAATGGCCCACTCCGGCAGACAAAAAGGGCATCCAACGGTTCATTGGCTTTGCCAATTTTTTCCGTAAGTTTATCAGGGGGTTCTCCGCCATTGTGGCGCCTATCACCCAACTGACCAAACAAGGGACCCGGTTCCGGTGGTCTTCCGAGGCCCAGGAGGCCTTTGATGCCCTTAAAACTCTGTTTACCTCGGCACCCATCCTCAGGCACCCGGACTCCTCTCTACCCTTCACCTTGGAGGTCGATGCCTCCGAGATCGCGGTGGGTGCCATTCTATCCCAGAGACAGGGGGACAAGTCCCTGCTGCACCCGGTCGCCTTCTTCTCCCGCAAGTTGTCCTCGGCCGAGAGGAACTATGATGTGGGCGACCGAGAACTACTGGCGATCAAGGCTGCCCTGGAAGAATGGCGATACCTCCTGGAGGGGGCCTCTCACCCCATTCTAATATTCACCGACCATAAGAATCTGGAATACTTGAAGTCAGCTAAGAGATTGAAACCCAGACAAGCCAGATGGGCACTTTTCTTTTCCCGCTTTACTTTCCATGTGACATACCGGCCCGGATCCAAGAATGTCAAACCAGATGCCCTGTCTAGGATGTACCACAAGCACCAGGAAGAAGATCCCCCTGACACTATTCTGGCCCCTGGAAACTTTCTCCTTCTTCAAGAGGACTTGCTGTCCAAATTCAAACGTGCCTCAGCAGGGCAAAGGCCCACTTCCGAAACCCAGCTACAGGAGAAGGATGGCCTATTCTGGTACGGGGACAAGATCTACACCCCGGAACAGCTCCGGGTAACAACTATGGAGCTGTGCCATGACCACGCCTTGGCCGGTCACTTCGGTGTCGCTAAGACCACCGACTTGGTACAGCGTACCTTCTGGTGGCCTCAACTACGGGCTGACTGTAAAAAATTTTGGACACTTGCCCCACCTGCATCCGGAACAAGAATCCCAAAACCAGGGCCTGGGGTCTCCTTAAACCCCTGTCTGTCCCAGATCGTCCCTGGAGGATGATCTCCCTAGATTTCATTGTGGAGTTGCCCCCAGCAGAAGGCCACACGACGCTCTTTGTGATCGTCGATCGGTTATCCAAGATGGCTCACTTCATCCCCATGAAGGGCACCCCCTCGGCTCCAGAGACGGCACGGGCCTTTATTAGGGAAATTGTCCGCCTTCACGGGGTCCCGGCTAACATCGTCTCGGATCGAGGGGTACAATTCACCTCTCGATTCTGGAGGTCCCTGTGCCAGTCCTTGGATATCGAACTCTCTCTCTCCTCTGCGTACCATCCTCAGTCTAATGGGCAGACGGAGCGGACCAATCAGACCCTAGAGCAGTACCTGCGCTGCTTCTCCTCCTTCGCCCAAGATGACTGGATCTCCCTTCTGCCCCTGGCCGAGTTCGCATATAACAACGCCACCCACTCCGCCACCAAACAGACCCCCTTTTTCGCCAACTATGGGTACCACCCGGCATTTCTGCCTAACTCACTTCCTGACTGCACTGTGCCAGCAGTCCAAGAGCGAATTCAGTTCTTTTCCACCAACAACCAACTTCTTCAGGAGACCATGACTAGGACCCAGGAGTACAACAAAACCGTATTTGACCAAAAGAGACGGGGGGAACTGGTGCTTGTCCCGGGCGAAACTGTATGGCTATCCACCTCTAACCTAAAATAAAAAAAACACCGAAAAACTTGTTCTGCCCTTCATGCGGAATTCATGTTGCCCCCAGTTTTTTGGAGCCACACTTCCCGGTCAGAGGAAGATCCAGAAACGAGGCGCGTGCACGCGCGCGCTCGCGCATGCGCAATGGCAGCCGAGAACGGGAACCAGGGATGCTGAGGCGCCGATTACTGGCAGGATCATCAGGTCGCCGGCCACGGATGGAGCCCTCCTGACATTGCCCCCCCCCCTAAGGGCAGCCACCGGATGCCCCTCGGGGCAAATTTCTCAGGATGGGCTCTCTTAAAAGATTGGACTAGACTCTTAGCGTGGATGTTCTCCTCGGGCTCCCAGGAGTTCTCCTCGGGGCCGTACCCCTTCCACTTGAAGGGGTACGCGCGCGCCCGCAGACGGGGGCGAGCGTGCGCGGACGGGTGCGCGCCTCCATTGGCGCCAATGAGGCTATTTAAACCCTCCTGTGACTGACGGTCCCCGCTGTCTGCTCTACAACGTTCTGTGTTTGAAACCTGATCTGAAGTCTGTTTACCTGTATCTGACCCGGCTATCCTTGACCATCCGCTCTGTCCCTGTGTATCGACCTTGGCTTGTCTTTGACCATCCTCTTGTCTGCTCCATCTGTACCGTGCTGCCAGCCTGATATCTGACCCGGCCTGCCTGACCATTCCAGAGCCAGCTTACCTGTTATACCAGTCTGCATACAGATACAAGTCTGCCTGTTGTTCCAGTCTGCATACAGATCCAAGTCTGCCTGTTGTTCCAGTCTGCACACAGATACAAGTCTGCCTGTTGTTCCAGTCTGCATACAGATCCAAGTCTGCCTGTTGTTGCAGTCTGCACACAGATCCAAGTCTGCCTGTTGTTCCAGTCTGCACACAGATCCAGCTTACCTGTTGTTCCAGTCTGCATACAGATCCAAGTCTGCCTGTTGTTCCAGTCTGCACACAGATCCAGCTTACCTGTTGTTCCAGTCTGCATACAGATCCAAGTCTGCCTGTTGTTCCAGTCTGCACACAGATACAAGTCTGCCTGTTGTTCCAGTCTGCATACAGATCCAAGTCTGCCTGTTGTTCCAGTCTGCACACAGATCCAGCTTACCTGTTGTTCCAGTCTGCATACAGATCCAAGTCTGCCTGTTGTTCCAGTCTGCACACAGATCCAGCTTACCTGTTGTTCCAGTCTGCATACAGATCCAAGTCTGCCTGTTGTTCCAGTCTGCACACAGATACAAGTCTGCCTGTTGTTCCAGTCTGCATACAGATCCAAGTCTGCCTGTTGTTCCAGTCTGCACACAGATCCAGCTTACCTGTTGTTCCAGTCTGCATACAGATCCAAGTCTGCCTGTTGTTCCAGTCTGCACACAGATCCAGCTTACCTGTTGTTCCAGTCTGCATACAGATCCAAGTCTGCCTGTTGTTCCAGTCTGCCTACAGCTACCTACTTACCTCATCCGCTGAGCTTATCCAGGAAGCTCTTGTACCGGTCTGACCATTCCTGCCAGGCACCTGTGCCCCTCCTGACTCCTGGTCCTACTGTCCCATCATCAGGGGACCGGCGAGTGGGAGCCGCAAGGGAGGCCCTTCTCTGCTAATCAGACTCACCACTACCAGGGAGCGTGACAGTTTGTGTCAGCACCCATAGGACCTACAGTGTGTTGTGAGCACACATAGGAGCTCTATTTTTCATACAATATACACTACCCACTACAATGGCTGGAAGACCACCAAGGAGAGGCAGACAGTCCCGAGGCAAGAACACAGGGCAAGCAGGCTCTGTTTCTAGAGACAACAGTGCTGGTCGTGGACGTGGTGGTGCATCGTCATCAGCACGTGGCCATGGGACACGCTTGTCTTTGTTTTCGGCAGCTGGACATGTTGAGCCGCATCATGCCGAAGGCTTGGTAGAATGGATGACCAAGCCCTCCTCATCCTCCTCATCCTCCTCATTATTTTCTTGTCAGCACACATAGTACCTATAGTGTGTTTGTGGCAGCACACATAGGACCTATATTTTCTTGTCAGCACACATAGTACTTATAGTGTGTTTGTGTCAGCACCCATAGGACCTACAGTGTGTTGTGAGCACACATAGGAGCTCTATTTTTCATACAATATACACTACCCACTACAATGGCTGGAAGACCACCAAGGAGAGGCAGACCGTCCCGAGGCAAGAACACAGGGCAAGCAGGCTCTGTTTCTAGAGACAACAGTGCTGGTCGTGGACGTGGTGGTGCATCGTCATCAGCACGTGGCCATGGGACACGCTTGTCTTTGTTTTCGGCAGCTGGACATGTTGAGCCGCATCATGCCGAAGGCTTGGTAGAATGGATGACCAAGCCCTCCTCATCCTCCTCATCCTCTCTCACCCAGGCTCAGGGTACTGGCAGAGCAGCTGCCAACGCGTACTCAATGGCATCATCAGCCACCCCTTCCCTAGACCCACCATGTCCTCCTGAGGAGTCCCCCGAACTGTTTGAGCACAGTGTTGGGTACATGCTCCAGGAGGATGCCCAACGATTCGAAGGCTCGGATGATGATACCCAGCTTGAGGAAGGCAGTAGTGTGCGCGCAGAGAGAGGGGATGCTGAAGGACAGCAATCTGGCAGTAATGTTCCACCAGCTGCAGCTTACTGCCAGGTTTGCTCTAGTGGTGAAAAGGGAGGGGATGATGAGGTCACTGACTCCACGTGGGTGCCTGAAGGGAGAGAGGAGGAGGAGGAGGAGGAGGATGTGGCGGCACATGTCCAACGAGGCAGGATGCCCCCTGGAGGCCAGCTAGAGGCCAGCACACCAACTGAATCACACCGCAGAGCTCAGCCTGTGCAGGGCGCTGCCTCTGCACGTTATCACAAAAGTTCTTTGGTGTGGGCCTTTTTTGAGACGAGTGCATCAGATCGCACCACTGCTATTTGCAATATTTGTCTCAAGCGTATCTCGCGTGGCCAAAACATCAGCCGCTTGGGCACCACAAGCATGAGCAGACATATGTCGACCTGCCATGCAGCTCGTTGGCAAGCGCACATTAAAGACCCACACCAAAGAAAAAAGCGGACCTCTCCTTGCTCCTCATCAGCTGGGATCTCCATCCCCACTATATATTCAGTCCTCTCTGAAAGCTGCTCTGAGAGGACTGAAGGTGTAGAATTAGGTGTGTCACAACCAAGTACTTGCAGTACACCGACGTCCGATTTTAGCAGGCAAATTTCCCTGCCCCAGCTGCTGGACCGTCGAAAGAAGTATACTCCCAGCCATCCACATGCCCAGCGGTTGAATGCTAGCTTGGCTAAATTGCTAGCACTTCAACTGCTGCCTTTTCAGTTGGTAGACTCGGCCCCCTTCCGTGAGTTTGTTCAATGTGCGGTTCCTCAGTGGCAGGTTCCCAAACGCCACTTTTTCTCACGGAAGGCGATTCCGTCTCTCTACCGGCATGTGGAAGGCAATGTCCATGCCTCGCTGGACAAGGCGGTCAGCGGTAAGGTGCATATTACCGCTGACTCATGGTCCAGCAGGCATGGACAGGGACGTTATCTGTCTTTCACGGCCCATTGGGTCACTCTATTGGCAGCTGGGAGGGATGCAGGACAAGGTGCAGTAGTGTTGGAGGTTGTTCCGCCACCACGCCTCCAAAATGCTACTACTGGTTGTGACACACCTCTCTCCTCCACCCCCTCCCCTTCTTCTTCCTCCATGGCCTCTTCGAGTGCTCTGTCCTCGGAACCAGCGGTGCTCCGTAGGCGTACAAGGGGCTACGCGAGTACGCAGGCAAAAAGATGCCATGCCGTGCTTGCGCTGGTGTGTTTGGGGGACAGGAGCCACACTGGGGCAGAGGTTCTGGCAGCTCTGCAGGGGCAGGCCGAGAGGTGGTTGACGCCATGCCAGCTTAAGCCAGGAATGGTGGTTTCTGATAATGGCACCAACCTCCTCTCCGCCCTGCGACAGGGGCAGCTCACCCATGTGCCCTGTATGGCTCACGTCCTCAACCTGGTGGTGCAGCGGTTCTTGGGCAGGTACCCAGGCTTACAGGATGTCCTGAGGCAGGCCAGGAAAGTCTGTGTGCATTTCCGCTGATCGTATAATGCCAGTGCTCGGCTGGCTGAGCTGCTAAAGGAGCTGAACCTGCCCAAGAACCGCCTAATATGTGACATGCCCACCAGGTGGAACTCAACGTTGGCCATTCTGCAGCGACTGCACACGCAGCAGAGGGCCATCAATGAGTACCTTTGCGACTACGGCACCAGGACAGGGTCAGGGGAGCTTGGCTTTTTTTCCCCACGCCAGTGGAGCATGATCAGGGATGCATGCACTGTCCTCTCACCATTTGAGGAGGCCACGAGGATGGTGAGCAGTGACAGTGCATGCATTAGTGACACTGTACCTCTTGTCCACCTGTTGGAGCATACGCTGCGTGGGATAATGGACAGGGCACTTGAGGCAGAACAGAGGCAGGAAGAGGAGGACTTCCTTGCCTTTCAAGGCCCCCTTTATCCAGACAGTGTTCCTTCTGTCCCACCCATCACACAGGAAGAGGATGAGGATGAGGAGGAGGAGGATTGTGTGAGCATGGAGGTGGAGCCTGGCACTCAGCATCAGCAGCAGCAGCAGCAGCAGTCTTTTAGGGATGATGTACAGTCCCAACAAACCAGTGGACTTGTACGTGGCTGGGAGGAGGTGGCTGGCGATCATGTCGTCCTCAGTGACCCAGAAGACTCCGGACCGAATGCCTCAGCTAACCTACGTTGCATGGCCTCCCTGATCCTGCAAAGCCTGCGGAAGGATCCTCGTATTCTTCGGATCAAGGAGAGGGACCATTACTGGCTGGCCACTCTCCTTGATCCACGGTACAAGGGTAAGGTTGCGGACCTTATCTTGCCGTCGCAGAGGGAGCAGAGGATGAGACATCTCAGGGAGGCCTTGCAGAAAGGTCTGTGCAACGCGTTCCCAGAAACTGGGAGGTTACAAACTCCTGGTCCTGGACGACGAGTTGCTGAGGCTTCGGTCAGTAGCACAAGGAGCGGTGGGGAAGGTGGACGTCTGACCGATGCGTTCAGACAATTTTTTAGTCCGCAGCCCCAAGGTATGATCGGTTCCAGCAACCATCGCCAGTGTCTGATATACATGGTGCAGGAATACCTAGGGGCAAGGTCAGACTTGGACACCTTTCCCACCGAAAATCCTCTGGCTTACTGGGTCTTGAGGATGGATCACTGGCCAGAGCTTGCACAGTATGCAATTGAGCTACTGGCCTGTCCTGCATCCAGCGTTCTTTCCGAACGCACATTCAGTGCTGCTGGAGGATTTGTCACCGATCACAGGGTGCGCCTGTCCACCGACTCGGTTGATCGACTGACCTTCATAAAAATGAATCAGTCTTGGATCACTACCAGCTACCAGGCACCTGAAGCGGATATAACTGAATAATTTATAATGTCACATCCCTTCAAGACTGCCTATGCTGATGCTGAGTGACTGTCCTGTTATGTTCACTGACTATCCTCTTCCTCCTCCTCAATGATCCATTCCTTGATAGCTTGGAAGAACATTTTTGTTTCTGGGTGCCACCACACCAGTGCATAAGGCACAATTTTTCAGCCCCTGTATAACAGGGGCGTGTAATTACAATTTTTTACGCAAAGCTTCGCAACACGTCTGACTGCTGTGCTCCAAGTACAGTATCTGTGAGGGGTTGCAGTGTTGTGGCACCAGCACCAGTGCCTAAGGCACAATTTTTCAGCCCCTGTTTAACAGGGGCGTGTAATTACAATTTTTTAAGCAATGCTTCGCAACATGTCTGACTGCTGTGTTCCAAGTACAGTATCTGTGAGGGGTTGCAGTGTTGTGGCACCAGCACCAGTGCCTAAGGCACAATTTTTCAGCCCCTGTTGGGGCGTGTAATTACAATTTTTAGGCAATGCTTTGCAACAGGTCTCATTGCTGTGCTCAGAGTACAGTATCTGTGAGGGGTTGCAGTGTTGTGGCACCAGCACCAATGCCTAAGGCACAATTTTTCAGCCCCTGTTTAACAGGGGCGTGTAATTAAACATTTTTAAGCAATGCTTCGCAACACGTCTGACTGCTGTGCTCCAAGTACAGTATCTGTGAGGGGTTGCAGTGTTGTGGCACCAGCACCAGTGCCTAAGGCACAATTTTTCAGCCCCTGTTTAACAGGGGCGTGTAATTACAATTTTTTAAGCAATGCTTCGCAACACGTCTGACTGCTGTGTTCCAAGTACAGTATCTGTGAGGGGGTTGCAGTGTTGTGGCACCAGCACCAGTGCCTAAGGCACAATTTTTCAGCCCTGTTTAACAGGTGCATGCAATCACAAATCTTGATCTAATAACTCACAGCAGGGTCCATTCCTGTGCCCACCAAGAGTAACTGTGAGGGCTTACAGTCTTGTGGCAACACCGTCCACCACCACCACCACCAAAGGCCCAATTTTTCTGCCCTGTTTAACAGGTGCATGCAATTACAAATCTTGGTCTAATAACTTACAGCAGGGCCCATTCCTGCGCCCACCAAAAGTAACTGTGAGGGCTTACAGTCTTGTGGCAACACCGTCCACCACCACCACCAAAGGCCCAATTTTTCTGCCCTGTTCAACAGGTGCATGCAATTACAAATCTTGATCTAATAACTCACAGCAGGGCCCATTCCTGTGCCCACCAATAGTAACTGTGAGGGCTTACAGTCTTGTGGCTACACCAACATCTAATGGGGCAAATTTCTGCAGAGTATATACGGCAGGCCCCTACTTTCAAACATCCAACTTACAAACGACTCCTACTTGCAAACGGAAAGAGAAAACAGGAAGTGAGAGGAAATCTACCCCTAGGAAGGGAAATTCGATCCTGTTAGATTTAATTTGGGAAAAAGGTATTTCCTCTCTACTGATGCTTTATCACCAATCCTTGTTTCAATTAAAACCCCACTTTTCCAAAAACATTTGTCATTGGGACGGAAAGTGAGGTGAAATGTTCTGAACAGATGTGCAAAGACAGCAAATGTTACAGGGGTGATAACCCCTCCCTATGTTCTCCAAAAAGCTTAAAAATAGATTTTTTGGGGATGGAGCTACACTTCATAATGTACCTGTTCAGATTCTACTTAACCACTTTCAGACCGGACCAATTTGCAGCCAAAGGACCAGGCCCTTTTTTGCGATTCGGCACTGCGTCGCTTTAACTGACAATTGCGCGGTCGTGCAACATGGCTCCCAAACAAAATTGGCGTCCTTTTTTTCCCACAAATAGAGCTTTCTTTTGGTGGTATTTGATCGCCCCTGCGGTTTTTATTTTTTGCGCTATAAACAAAAATTACTTTTGCTATAATAAATATCCCCCAAAAATATATAAAAAACATTTTTTTTCCTCAGTTTAGGCCGATACGTATTCTTCTACATATTTTTGGTAAAAAAATCGCAATAAGCGATTATTGATTGGTTTGCGCAGAAGTTATAGCGTTTACAAAATAGGGGATAGTTTTATAGCATTTTTGTTAATCATTTTTTTTTATTAGTAATGGCGGTGATCTGCGATTTTTTTTGTGACTGCGACATTATGGCGGACACATCGGACATTTTTGGGACCATTGTCATTTATACAGCAATCAATGCTATTTAAATGCATTAATTCCTGTATAAATGACACTGGCAGTGAAGGGGTTAACCACAAGGGGGCAGTGTAAGGGTTAAGTATGCCTAGGGGTGTGTTTTTTACTGTGGGGGGGCGTGGCTGTCAGCTAGTGAATGCTGATCTCTGCTCCAATCACAGGGAGCAGAGACCGGCGTCACTAGTTGCTAGGCAGAACGGGGAGATGCTGTTTATCTCGGCATCTCCCCGTTCAGCCGTCCCGTGAGACGATCGCGGGGGTCCCCGCGGCGATCGAGTCCGCGGGGACCGCGACCGGACTCACGGGGGTCCCGACGGGAGCCATGCCATTTTTCGCAAGGATTTTCAGCCATATGGCCAGGACAAGACATGACATTAAAGCCGCAAGTGGTTTTAAATGGCTTCTTTTTTTCCTTTACAAATGTCATTTTGTGCAGGGACAGTTCTAAACACGGGAAACACATGCCACTTCACAGGCATACTTTAGACACCCCCCAGGTACCATATTTAAAGGAAAATTTCACTTTTTTTTTTTTCACTTTATGCATCATTAAAATGACTGCTCCTGAAAAAACGTTAGTTTTTAAAAGTTCTTTTTGCATTGATATATGTCCCCTGGGCAGGACCCGGGTCCCCAAACCTGTTTTATGACATTAACATGCATATTGGCCATTGTAATTAGCAATTTTGATTTTGAACGTTCGCGTCCATTGTAACGCAAACTTTCGGTCCGTTCGAAGGTTCTGGTGCGAACTGAACCCGGGGGTGTTCGGCTCATCCCTACCCCATACATACTATTAGATTTTCTGCAGATTTTTGTCTTCAGATTTACCAAAACCATGTAGTGCAAGGGCCTGCCTGATTGCATACAAATTGAAACTCTTAAGGTTTGACCTCATATTATATGGTTTTGGTAAATCTGAAGTAAAAAAAAATCTGAGACCACTAATGCCTGACTGTATTGAGAATGATCAAGTGGGCTTTGTCACCGGGAGGAAGGCAAAAAAGGGGAAAAAATGTATTTTTCTATCAATAGACGCCGAAAAGGCCTTTCATAGATTAGACTGGGATTTTATGTTATGGACATTGAATAGATTTTGTATGCGGCCTGCGGATGCTGAAATGGATAGAGGCTTTGTACTCTAACCCTACGGCTAAAATTCAAGTTAATGGAACCCTATCTGAGACCTTTCGGTTGTTTAATGATACACAACAGGGATGCCCACTTTCACCTTTACTTTATGTGCTTTCTTTGGAGCCCCTCTTAGCCTTTATAAGAGTTAATCAAAAAATCGCGGGAACATAAGATATCTGCGTTTGCGGACGACGTTATGTTATACATAACTTATCCCCGGAGGTTTTGACAGAATTAAATAATTACGGGGGTATTTCAAACCTCAAGATAAATATGGAAAAGACTGAGATATTAGATATCTCGGTTCCCATAGATGAAAGTAGGGACCTTAAAATTTTATACCCCTTTAAATGGAGGAAAAGAGGATTGAAATATCTGGGAGTGTTTTTGTCAATATCAATAATGGATGTATATCAGGATAATTACCTGCCTTTATTGAAAAAAATCAAGCAAGATCTGAAAAGCTACCCCGTCCCGAGATTAACAGGGTTTGGCAGGATAAGCGCGATTAAAATGATGATTCTCTCAAAAGCCCTCTATATCTTTCAGTGTCTCCCGATAAATATCCCTGTGGCCTATTTTAAAACTCCTATGCCCCGTACACACGGTCGGATATTCCGACCACAAAATCTGTTGGATTTTTTCCAACGGATTTTGTCCGAAACTTGTGTTGCACACACACCAGGTGACGGGGCTAGCGCGGCGGCAGTCACTGCCTTCGCTAGCCCCGTCTACCTGCAGTTACGTTCTAAATGAAGGACTTTGCTCCGTGTGTGGGCAAGTCCGTTCATTTTCAAAAGTCCCGCAGACTTTTTCCCGCGGATTGTCCGCCGGAGAAGTCTGGGCGTGTGTGGGCAAGTCACACGCTCGAAAAGTCCGGCGAAGCCCCGCTGGAAGGTCCGGCGGTTTGTCCGCCAGACTAGGTCCGGCGGACATTCCCGCAGCAAAGTCCGATCGTGTGTACGAGGCATTAGAAGGTATTACGAGACAGATCTAAGTGTTGAGTTAAATGTTCAGTCTAATGTGGTTAGTATATGTTTTGTTTTATATATATATATATATATATATATATATATATATATATATATATATATATATATATATATATATGTATGATAAGTATGTTTATGTATAAGGTTTTTATGCTATGGAATGTTTTTATGTGAAAAATATCTTAATAAAAATAATTGAAAGAGAAAGCAAAAACACATATTACAGTGTTGCCAACCGTCAGTATTTTTACTGGCAACCAGTAAAAAACAGGCAACTTTCTCCTGCCAGTATATGCCAGTAAAAAGAAAAGGTTGCCAGTAAAAAATATGGCTGTGACACTCGGCCCGGAGCCAGCCGAGACCATACAAGTGCCTGCTACAGTGTGTTCGGATGGCTCTGGTGGAGGTGATGCCTGGTGCAGGTGAGCCAAGCGAAGCAGCCAGAGCCTTATATGTGGGCCTGCAGGATGGGAGCAAGGCAGGCCAGGAGCGGGACCATCAGTGCTGTTTGGACTGGAGTGACCACCTGACTTGGAGAGAGACTGTCACTGTGACTCTGGAGGGGACGTGTTGTGTCGGTAATCTGTAATGCTGCACACTGCTGTCAGTATCACTGTGAGAGTCAATTTCATGTGTGTGCCGAAGAAATATGTTTTTTTACCTTATTATCTACTTTAAATCACATTGCTAATTACAATTTTTACTTATTTGTAGCCTAAATAGTGAAATTTGTACTTAAGAATATGTGGGGGAAATAAAACCGCGCTAGCCAGGATGTAAATAAGCTGCCGACACTACAATTTGACCAATTTGTGCAAAACTATAAATATTATAAAGTGTAGTACTAAGTATGTCTCTAATTGGCCCAGGTCTACCAGAATGAAAATCTGGAGAACAATGTGCTATATTAGATATTTGATGGCATCTCTTTAGCGAAAGAGAATAAAATGCTAAATCTCTCAATTTGTGCAGAATGTTGAAATCACGCACATGGGTGATTTGAGAGAAATGCTAATGAAAATTGACAACATGTGAATACATATAAATTGCTCTGTGGTAAAACAATATGTGAATATATCCCACATGCAAAAAACTCAAACTGACAATGGGGAGGTGGTAAGCCTCTCCCTCATGTGACTCAAAAAGGAGTGATAGGACAAATCCTAAAACAATGAATGGTGACACAAATAGACTATGTGATACGTGGACCACAGATCTAGTACTAAGTGGTATTCTGACTGTAGGTAATATCAGTGAACAAAATAACGTGTATAAACAATGAATATAAACACTGGTGAATTATGCAGTCCAAATACAGAAAATTAGCTGCTTCATGTAATGGATGCAGACAAATGTTCACTCAAACTGATTGAATGGTTGGAGAATCTTCAATGTCTCCAAACAACCCTCCGTTTGAACTTTTCACAAACAGTAAAACCGATTTGATAGGTGGGTACTCTTACCCCCTCCAATGGACTCATTGGCTGTGAACCATGAGTCAAACAGGATGATAACAAGGGTGTCACGCACGCAAATAATCCAGTGATACTCCACATATGCAATTCCAATACTACTTGAAGTTATTGTGTACTGATGCACAAAACATAATGGAAGTAAAGGTTTGGTACTCTTACCGACTGTGGTGGACTCTCCAACCCAAAGCTGAGAGTCAATCAGGCTTGTTCCAACATATAGTGGATGAATAACGGCATCACTAATGTTGCGATTCCTGTTGAATTCTGGGTAGCGGTATTATGACCATAGGTACTCACCAATAGATTTAAATCATATACGTAAAAAGATACCTGGGACACTTGCTCCAATTTTCTCACAAACTCGATTCTCATTGGATTACTAACACATGTACAGACATTGTGAGACGCACGCCGATCACCCTGGAAGTCGGGCTGGACGGAAACATATCAGGTGCTTTATTGATTACTATATTGTACACAGTATATATTGGAGAGGGGCCGGGCAAGTGTATACCCCAGCAGAAGTCTGTGAGGACGAAGCACGCAGGGTTATATGCTCTACCTGCCTATTTTATCATATCATTTGTTTAGCTTTGTTTGTTGTTTTTTGTTTGGGATTATTCCTGAATAAATAGTGTCATCCGGTTATCCGTTTTTTTATACTATGAGGAGGCCTCTCCTTTTGTCTTTTTCTTTCATACTTTGGATATTACCACCATTTGTGAGAAAATTGGAGCAAGTGTCAGAGGTATCTTTTTACTTATATGATTTACATCTATTGGTGAGTACCTATGGTCATAATACCACTACCCAGAATTCAACAGGAATCGCAACATCAGTGATGCCGTTATTCATCCACTATATGTTGGAACAAGCCTGATTGACTCTCAGCTTCGGGTTGGAGAGTCCACCACAGTCGGTAAGAGTACCAAACCTTTACTTCCATTATGTTTTGTGCATCAGTACACAATAACTTCAAGTAGTATTGGAATTGTATATGTGGAGTATCACTGTATTATTTGCGTGCGTGACACCCCTGTTATCAGCCTGTTTGACTCATGGTTCACAGCCAATGAGTCCATTGGAGGGGGTAAGAGTACCCACCTATCAAATCGGTTTTACTGTTTGTGAAAAGTTCAAACGGAGGGTTGTTTGAAGACAATGAAGATTCTCCAACCATTCAATCAGTTTGAGTGAACATTTGTCTGCATCCATTACATGAAGCAGCTAATTTTCTGTATTTGGACTGCATAATTCACCAGTGTTTATATTCATTGTTTATACACGTTATTTTGTTCACTGATATTACCTACAGTCAGAATACCACTTAGTACTAGATCTGTGGTCCACGTATCACATAGTCTATTTGTGTCACCATTCATTGTTTTAGAATTTGTCCTATCACTCCTTTTTGAGTCACATGAGGGAGAGGCTTACCACCTCCCCATTGTCAGTTTGAGTTTTTTGCATGTGGGATATATTCACATATTGTTTTACCACAGAGCAATTTATATGTATTCACATGTTGTCAATTTTCATTAGCATTTCTCTCAAATCACCCATGTGCGTGATTTCAACATTCTGCACAAATTGAGAGATTTAGCATTTTATTCTCTTTCACTAAAGAGATGCCATCAAATATCTAATATAGCACATTGTTCTCCAGATTTTCATTCTGGTAGACCTGGGCCAATTAGAGACATACTTAGCGCTACACTTTATAATATTTATAAATTTGTACTTAACACTGTAATTTTGTAACTTTTGGAAATGCCAGGAAAAACATGGCTGTGCCAGTAAATTTTGGGTGTTATGTCAGTAAATTCCAATCTGTTAGGTTGGCAACACTGACATAATATAAGGTCAAACCTTAAGATTTTCAATTTGTATGCAATCAGGCAGGCCCTTTCACTACATGGTTTTGGTAAATATGAAGACAAAAATATGCAGAAAATCTAATAGGGTCTTAGTCATTAGGGTTCAATATTGAGTTGGCCCACCCTTTGCAACTATAACAGCTTCAACTCTTCTGGGAAGGCTGTTCACAAGTTTTAGAAGTGTGTCTATGGGAATGTTTGACCATTCTTCCAGAAGCTCATTTGTGAGGTCAAGCACCGATGTGGACTAGAAGGCCTGGCTTGCAGTTTCCGCTCTAATACATCCCAAAGTTGTTCTATCAGGTTGAGGTCAGGATTCTGTGTAGCCAATCAAGTTCCTCCACCCCAGACTCGCTCATCCATGTCTTTATGGATCTTGCTTTGTGCTAAAAGTCCAAAAAATGCTGAATTTGTATACCTAGAACCAATAACATAGTTCATATAAGGCAGTGATATAGATGCCCAAACACTATAAACCTAAAATTGCTATGGGCATATATTACATAACATCAATATAATTCATAAAACTTGATTAATACTTCACAATGGATCACTCCCCTCAACTCAAAAACATGTGCTACTAAATTAATGGATTACGACACTAATTGGCACTTCTCTCCTCTCATTTTTTTTCCCACCAATACCTCACTTCCAGAATTATTTCCTCCATTCCTCTCTATATTTCATATATTTAGACATAGAAAATCACCATAGCGTGAAATTGCAAAGTCACTTTTATTAAAATACCTAAACGATTCCACTCACATGAAAATCACTTGTTTAATGCCACTTTTGTGTTCAGGCAAGCACCATGACTTACAACATGTCCTGATACTTTTCTTCCAGTATGTCACGCGCACACCCATCCTCAACACATTTCATCACAAGTATTTCTTCAGGATTTCTCTGTCCTTCCTTTCCTACTCAGTTGTCTCTTTTTGGTCTAATAAAAAAAAGTATCATTCAATTCAGAAAAATGTTTAATTGCCTTAATCGCTCCTCCGGCTTTAAATTATTGCATTTGTTACTTTGTATGAAAGAAAAGAAGTGTTGTTGAATAAAATCCCTTGTGGATTTACCAGTCATTTTTTGTGTATTATTTTTCTCATGTTCCACATAAGTTAGGATGTGCCAGAGGTATGTCCTTTGCTGACATGGACTACATACTTTGTACTAAAAGGCCCTTTTCTAACCTCTCAAATTTTGAAATACTGTATGTCCATGAATGCTGAAACGTCAAAATCTTCACAAAGAAGACAACATGTAGGAAAACAGACATCCAACAGTAAATCATAAAGAAGTACATTGTTAAAGTGGCGTGATTTTTAAAAAATATATTTAATGGGAGGAGACAAATAGGGGTGAATAGATTCATAAATCTAATTGTTTGAATTAGTAGGATATCTCACCTATGTATTTGCCTGCTGTTTCAACATTTCATGCGACCTAAATTTATTGTTGAACATTCTGGCTATCAGAAGATTTTGAACATTAGTTGTATGGTTAAAAATTGGTAAAACAGAATTTACGTTATACGTGAGATTCATTTAACAATGCATAGACCTTGAGAACATAGGTCCAGTTCCGAATCATTCTACAGGTCCATGTGGATAACAACTAATGATCAACAAGTAACTCAAACAAGAAAGTAGTTTAGAGGTTTATTTGTTTATGGATAAAGTGTTCCTGGTCATTGGATTCTAAGAGGTAAGTGAGCGTAGAGGAAACGGTTGTGGTGTTGGTTAGGTCCATCACTGGGGTGGATTCATAATAGATGTTTATGTTGGATGCGATGAGATGGGCTTAAGTGGTTAATGCGTGGTGGTCTTTTGAGAATAGCTTAGTCAGGGGAGTAGGGGAGGGGAGGAGAAAAAGGTGAGATAGGAAAGTGTAGAGGATAGAAAAGAAAAGAGGGGAAGAGAGAGAAGAAAGAAAAAGGGGGGGAGGGAAAGGGAAGTTGGTCGTCTCCTACTTCCCTCCCTATCAGCTAACCAAATATGCGTCACTCCTAAGAGTTTGTGTGTGTCTCAGAGGGGGACAACCCTTAATGGAATAGGGTCAAGGGAACAGTTTAGGTGGCATTGAGGGGGTATTGGAATTATTGGGAGTCAGAAAGTTGGGTAGGGTGGTTTTATTATTGCTAGGGCGCATTATGCAGCCAGGAGAATTCTGTGGTCGACTTGAAGTGTTTCCAGCATGCCCATTTGGTTCCAAATTCTTTGGGTGTGTCTCGTGCAATGTAAATTAATTCTTCCATTTCTGCTACCTTGTCAATTCTGTTGAACCATTCCTTGATCAGGTGGGGGGGGTGGTAGAGCCCCAGTGTATCGGGATACATTGTTTTGCTGCATTGATCAAATGCATGGCTAGTGATTTATGGTAGGTTTTATGTGGAAGAAGAAAAATACATTTTCCCCTGGTTGGTGGACTTTGAAGGCACAACAAATCTTTCCCCAAAATAACACAATAAGGTAAAGTAATAACAGAATTTATTTATAACATAGTATACATAAAAGTTTTGAAGTAGAGCGTTTCTAACAGAATTAACATAAAAAATGCATCAACATTTTATGAGAAATCAGATCCGACGCGCTTCAGTGTTTATCAAGGATGTCCTCCTTCTTCAAGGGTCACAGTATCGGGTGTAGAACCCAGTTATAGATGAAGATGCATTGGTTGAAAACACTCCACTATGTTAAAAAGCAAGAGAGTGCACTGGATTAGATATCTTCCATGTGGAGATCCAGCGTAAACCAAGGTTGACAAAGCCTCTGTCTGGTGGAAGGCTATATCTAGAGAGTGTGATGGAAGCCCCTCCCCGAATGTGGGATGGTATCAGAAGGCCGCAAACAGTGGAGTGGGAGCGAACCACAGGAATGCTGGGGTCAGCAGAAGAGTGAGGAGTCCTCTGTCCTATTGAAACCGCTAATCGTAACGAGCAGTAATGGCCCTGCATATAGATCAATATAATCTTAGAAGTTGTGTTTATATGAGAGGTTGCAGCCACCTGTCAGTCCATCAGCACATCTCCAGTGCAGTATAGCCTTCCACCAGACCGAGGCTTTGTTAACCTTGGTTTACGCTGGATCTCCACATGGAAGATATCAAATCCAGTGCACTCTCTTGCTTTTTAACATAGTGGAGTGTTTTCAACCAATGCATCTTCATCTATAACTGGGTTCTACACCCGATACTGTGATCCTTGAAGAAGGAGGACATGCTTGATAAACTCTGAAATGTGTCGGGTCTGATTTCTCATAAAATGTTGATGCATTTTTTATGTTAATTCTGTTAGAAACGCTCTACTTCAAAACTTTTATGTATACTATGTTATAAATAAATTCTGTTATTACTTTACCTTATTGTGTTATTTTGGGGAAAGATTTGTTGTGCCTTCAAAGTCCACCAACCAGGGGAAAATTTATTTTTATTCTATTACTACTGGATGTGGCACACATTTTTTAACTGAGCTGGGGAGAGTTTCAAGTCATAGGTTGTCAATGGAGAGGTAATGCGGCAAACTTCCTGCCAAAAGTTTTGGATGTGTGGGCAGGACCACCAAATGTATAGTAATGTGCCTCTGTCCATTTGGCATCTCCAGCAAGACTCTGGGATTGTGGGTTTAATTTTGTGTCAAAGGGATGGGGTACGGTACCAGCGGGATTAGATTTTGTATCCATTCTCTTAAGTGGAAATATTTACAGAACCTTTGTGTATATTGAGGTATATTTGTTCCCATTCTTCTTGTGATAGGGTCAGGGAAAGGTCTCCTTCCCAGGTTTTACATGCTTTAGTATCATTAGGATTATAATCCACGTTGAAGTGAGTGCATGGTGGATATAAGATTTTTGTATGCAGAGATTTTCAAAAGGTGTAAGTCGTCTTGAGCAGAAACCTTTTTTTGTCTAGGGATTTGATATAGTGTGTGAGCAAGTAAAAACATCCAGGAGGGTATGGGTAGTTTGTCCATTCGGGTAGATAGGTGAGAGATCGATAAATATTTCCCATGTTCGTAAAAATGATGGGCTAGGATTTGGTCTTCCGACCAAAAGTCTTTTATGTATTGGTGATTCATTATAGGGGGGGAAATCTGGGTTCATTCTAATTGGGGTTAGCGGGCCTGGGGTGGTCGATAAAGATGTATGGGTGCAAACTTTGCAAAAGCATTGTATGGTGGGGCAAATTAATGGGTGTGAGTGTAATTCAGACGGGGTATGGCATTCTAGTATCCACGGCAAGGACTTGAGTGGGAGGGTTGTAAATTATGCTTCTAGGGAGACCCAGTATTTATAGGAATTATGGACATTCCAATCGATTATTCTAGACAGGTGAATAGTTTTATAGTAATTTAGGATGTCTAGCAAGCCTATCCCGCCTAGATGTTTTGGTACAGTGAATACCATACTCTAATCTTGGGTTTGCGGTCACTCCAGAGGAACTTGGAGCACAATGTTTTGTACATTTTGAAGAAGGCCGGTGGAAGACGTATGGGTATTGTTTGCATAATGTAGAGTAGTCGTGGGAGAGCATTCATTTTCAGTATTGCTGCACTACCAAACCAGGAAAAGATTGGTTTGTTCCAGTTTTTGTGGTCAGATATTAGTTTATTTAAGAGTGGTAAGTGGTTTTTCCCATATAAGTGTGACAGTTTGCAGGGGAGATGTATGCCTAAGTAGGTAATCGTGTCATGTTTCCAATGGAAGGGAAAATTTTCTTTGCAGTGGTCCACTTGATTCTGTGGTAAGAATATATTAAGAGCAAAGGATTTGGAAAAATTAATCTTAAGGTTGGAAAGCAAATTAAAGTGCTGGAATTCAGCGAGGAGGACTGCTATTGTAGTTAGAGGTTTAGAGAGAAATAGTAAGATATTATCTGCAAAGGCAGCAAGCTTGAAGTCTCTGTTGGTCGCCTGGATCATTTGAATATTGGGGTTACTTCTTATACTATGAAGGAATGGCTCCGGGGTGAGTACAAAAAGGGTAGGGGACAGGAAGCAGCCCTGTCTCATCCCATTGCGGATGGGGAAGACATTTGACAGGGTGTTGTTCACACGGACCACGATGGAGGGATTAGTGTATAGGGATAGGATGAGGTTAAGCATGTGTGGGCCCACACCAATGGTTTTTAGTACTGCTTCCATATAGTCCAATGACACCCTGTCAAATGCCTTCTCTGCGTGCAGGGATAGGAAGAAGCCCTTTTGATTCATTTGTGTCATTATGTAGTGTAAATTTATGGCCTTGATGGTGTTGTCTCTCGCCTCGCGTCCAGGTATGAAGCCTACTTGGTCTCGAGAGATAATTGTGGGTAGGATTGGTAAGAGTCTATTGGCTAGTATCTTTATTTAGTAATGATATCGGTCTGTAGTTTGCGGTTTGTGTGGGGTTTTTTCTTCTTTTGGGTTTGACCGTTATGTGTGCCTGAAGCATCCTGGGTGTTAGAGGGTTAGATGAAGACAGGGAGTTAAAGGCTCCCAGAAAGGGGGATCTTAGTATTTCTGTAAAAGTCTTGTAATAAACATTTGAAAGGCCGTCTGGGCCTGGGCTTTTGCCTAATTTGGGCTATTTTACTGCTAGGTCCCATTCTTTAGGGGAGATCGGTTGTGCTAGATTTTTGTCTGTGTCTGGGGAAATCGCTTTAGGGCAGAATTTGTCTAGGAAAGTTTTGATATCATTAAGTTTTCCCTGTGGATGGTGGGCGAGGGGGTTGGATGCTTCGAGATCATAGGGAGGAGCAGTATTTTTCTAATTCCTGAGCTATGTCACTATTTTTGGTGTATGTTTGTCCGTTTGTGGGAGAATGCAGTTTGTGTACTGTGGTTTTAGCTTTTTTTAGCATAGTGCTTGGGCTAGTGGATTTACACACTTGTTACCAAACTCCTAAAATAATTTTTGTGATAGTGTATTTTTCTTCTGGAGGTTACGCCCAAGTACTTCTTGTAACAGTATACAAACTTCAGCTAGTTCTTGGTAGGTTTGGTGAGCTAAAGTGTGCTTATGAGTAGCTTCCAGAGACTGGAGTTTGGTGAATATGTCTTTTAGTCAGTTTTTTTTATTTTTATCGCTGGGGCTAGTGAAAAAAGTTCCTGTCTTATCAAACACTTGTGTGCTTCCCACTGTGTCAGTTTAGCTGTGTCAGGAGTATCATTCACTCTAAAGTAGTTCACAAGGCATTTGCAGATCTCGTCTGTTCTAGGTTTATCTGTAAGGATGGATGGATCTAGTCTCCAGATTGGAGTGTGTTGAATTTTTTAAGGAAGGTTAGTGTGGCGGTAATAGGATGGTGATCAGAGAGTGTCATGGGTTCTATTGTCACTTCTGATAAGCATGAGAAGTCTTGTTGAGTTATGAGGAGGTAATGGAGGCGGGAGTACCTATTGTGAGGGTTGAGAAAAAAGTGAAATCTTTATCTTTTGGATGTAGGGTGTGCCAGGTATCATGTAGTAGGAGGTCTTGAAGGCAGAGTTTTATTTGGCATAGTGCCCGATAAGGTAAGTGTGAGGTGCCTGAAGATGTGTCAAGAAGAGGGTCAAGGGGGACATTGAAATCTCCTCCTAGGATTAGAATCCCTTTCTGAAAAGTGGATAGGAGTCTTGTTATATTGCGGATGAACGGAACTTGGGCTGTGTTGGGGCTGTAAATGTTAGCCAGTGTGATTGGCCTGTCTTTTAGAGTGCCTTTCAGAAAAATGTACCTTCCCTGATCATCTATGAGAGAATCTGATATTTGAAATGGGTGTGTTTTTGGAGATTAGTTTAGAGACTCCTTTTGATTTAGAGATTGGAGAGGTGGCGTGGAAGCTTTAGGCATAATGTTGGTTTTCTAATTTCAGGATGGCGTCGGTGCAGAAGAAGGTTTCTTGCAAGAAAGCTATATCTGCTTTAATGCTACATAGATTGGAAAGGGTTTGTGAACGTTTCTCTGGTATATTTAGGCCTTTGGTGTTTAAAAAGATTATTTTGAGGTTTAGGGTTTCATTGATGACTTTGGGTGGAGTCATGGTGGTTAAAGAGTGGTTGATGTCCGTCATTTGTGTACTGAGGGAGGGAAGCAGATGAGGACCAATGTGGAGAAGAAGAGATGAGAGGTGGGTGGAGAAAGAGAGGGAGAGAAAAAAAAGGGGGGAGGTGGAGAAAGACTTTCAAGCCTTGTACACACGATCAGATTTTCCGACAGGAAATGTTGGATGTCAGGCTGTTGGCGGTATGCTCCATCGGACAATTGGTGTCGGACTTTCCGCCAACAAATGTTGGCTAGCATGTCTTCAAATTTTCCGCCAACAAATGTGTGTTGTTGGATTTTCTGATCGTGTGTACAAAAGTCCAAAGTACAAACACGCATGCTCAGAAACAGAAGCGGTCGGTGTTGTAAACTAGCGTTTGTAATAGAGAATTAACATTTTGTGATGTGGCAAATTATGAAATCTCCAAATGCAGCGCACAATTTCAAACTCATTTTCAAAGGCTTTTTTTTTCTAGTGATATCAAGAATAATATTATTATGTTTTTTTTTTTTTTGTGCAAAGTTACCACAACACCAGTGTCCCTTGTCAATTTTACATTGTATTTTTTTTAAATGTAACTGCCTACTCCCAAACTGTCATTTGAAGTAAAACACATAGCCAAGTATTATTCTCCACAATTCTTTTATTGTGCGTTAAAAAAAAAAAAAAAATTAGACATGCTATCTGCCAATAGAACTTACTCAGTTTAGGCCAATACGTATTCTTCTACATATTTTTGATAAAAAATTGCAATAAGCGATTATTGATTGGTTTGCGCAAAAGTTATAGTGTTTACAAAATAGGGAATAGTTTTATGACATTTTTATTAATTGTGAATTTTATTGTGACTGCAACATTATGGCAGACACATCGGACATTTTTGACACATTGGGACCATTGTCATTTATACAGCAATCAGTGCTATCCAAATGCACTGATTCCTGTGTAAATGACACTGGCAGTGAAGGGGTTTACCAGGGGTGGCAGTGTAGGGGTTAACTGTGTCCTAGGGGCGTTTTACTAACTGTGGGGGGGTGTGGCTGTGTGTTAGTGATCAATGTCACTTGTTGCTAGGTATAACGGGGAGATGCTGTTTACTTCTGCATCTCCCCGTTCAGCCTCCCCGTGAGACGATCGTGGTTGTCCCCGCGGCGTTCGAGTCCACGGGACCAGCGACCGGACTTACGGGGGTCCTGACCGGCACGTGCGCATGCGATGGCACAGCGGCATTTTCAAAGGGACGTACCTGTACGCCCTTATGCCTGTCCGTGCCATTCTGCCAACGTACATCTGTGTGCGCCGGTCATGAAGCAGTTAAGATATAGTGTGTGTGTGTGTGTGTGTGTATGTGTGTGTAATACATCTATGTAGAGCCTGAAAAGTCCCAGTATATTTCTAACCTATTCAAAAACATTTTACTTTCTCTTTAGTAAACCTGCACTGCAAGGGTCAGTACAGGTCTACAGCACAGTCTGGAAGGCAAAACAGATCGGACTCACAGGAGGAAAAAAAGAAGTTTGCTATCTGTTTGCTCTCTTATCTTTAGTCTGCCCAAGGAAAGCTCTGATATCTGCTGGGCAGAAAACAGTGATGGGGCTGCCGTGTAGTGTTGCCTGCCTGCTCTGCCTACCTGTACTAGAGCTCTCACTGGCCCGATCCAGCCGGCCAGCCTGTCAGGAACCTGTGCCCGGGAGAGTATTTCTGTCCTTTCCGGCAAGGGATGGGGAAGCTTGAAGTAGGTATGGGCACATTCTCAGCTCTGCTTTTGGACAGACTCTAGCGAAACAGAGACAAAGGGTGATGCTTGAGTATTTTGGTGCCCCTCCCACACTTCACCCAGGGCAGTGGCCTCTCCCGTCCCCTCCTTGTACTGGCCCTGGTAAGAGTTAAATAAGTTGAAAAGTGTAGAAAGAGAGAAGGTATGATAAGATAAAAGAGAAGGGGCAGCAAAGCATATTCCAGGAATAAACCACAGTTTGGTCTTATTGAGCTAAGAGATGGTAGTGTTGGCATAGGAAGGCTTATGGGAGCAATAAGGATTCGTCAAGTCTTTGTCGTAGACCATAGCCTGGGTAATCCTATTTTTTACAAATATATATATATATATATATATATATATATATATATATAAGCTGTATAGGCATTCCACATCAATTGTAACTAATAAGGCCCCATGAGGTAAATCTATTCCTTCAATCTGTTGTAAGTGTATGGTATCTTTTACAAACGAGAGTAGACTTGAAACCAAAGCTCTCAAAACTGTATAGATTAGTCCACTGGCACTTTCTGTTAGGCTACCGTTACCTGATTTTTTTTGGATGGCCGGGAGGACTAGTTGGCTTTTTGTGTACCTCTGGGAGTGCATAGAGCACAAGGGGTTTTGGGGAAAAGGTGTCCAAATGTAGTCCCAAGAGGCATGTGGAATGATACTATCATGGAAGGCTTTGTCCAGTAATCAGTAGAATTTCCCATTGATGTTTTGGATCATTAATGCAGATATTGGGCAATACCAGGATTTATTTTTTATAATGTACCAACACATTATTTCATAGTCCTTATTGTCCATTATTACTTTATCCCCCCCCCCCCTTATTAGCAGGTTTTATGGTTATATTGTAGTTAGATCCGAGTTCTTGTAGTGCTGCCTGTTGCTTATGTGTAAGATTGGATGTGTAAGATTGCTGTATGTTAAGACTATTAAGGCTCTCAATTTCTCTAGAAACGTATTTCAGAAAAGCCGCAACATTGCAGTTGGTACAAGGATGTGCAAACATTTGTGTTTTTTTTTTCTTTAGTTTGGGAAAGGTGATTTAATGATATATCAGAGGAATTAGACACTAATGTTTCCAAATCAATTTCATCTATAAGGTTGAGGGGTCCAATAATACAAATCTTTTTTGTTTACAAACGGTTTTTATTATGGAAATGGTCAAGGTATATAAAAAAATCACAATGATGGAGCAGGTATGTATACAAATATCTTTAACAATAGGCATTGTACAGGAAAAGTATATGGTTATAATCAGGCCATTCAAGAATATTGTAGTGGAGAGAAGAAAAAAACAATAATTGCATATATGTTAAGGAGGAGTTAAAATAATTTTTATTTTTTTTAAACCAGAGAGGAGGTATCCCAGAGAGACCATTTTAAAGGGGCATAGAATCGTATAGCGTATGGTGAATTCTCTCCGAAAGTTTGATGTTCGTCATGGGGTTGAGAATTTGTGGCCAAGGTACTATAGTGGAGCGCCAATTAAAGGCTATGGCCCAATGGATGGAGCTGAGGAATGTGTGGATTAGCTTTGTGCTAGTCAATAGAATATCCTGAATAGGGGAGAATAGAAGACAGATTTGGGGTGTAAGAGAGATTTTTCTACCAGATATTTTTTCTATTATTATGCTAGCCTTATGCCAAGTGCTTTTTATGTGGGGACAATCCCAAAAAGATATGTAAAAGTGTACCCTGAGAGGGGCAGCCCAAAAGGAGAGTGGGGATAGTGAGGGATAAAATGAGTTAAGTTTAGCAGGGGTAAGATACCATCTATAGAGCAATTTAACCACTTTCCGACCGGCGCACGACGATGTACGTCCCTTTTTTGAAGAGAGATATCTCCGTAACGGCAGCAGCTGCTGGCACAACTGAGATATCCATCTCTTCAGGCGCCGGTCGGCATTCCGATAATGGTGGTCATCGCGGCGGAAGCGATCGGGTCCTCCTCCGTGCTGGGTATAGAGACGAGTGAGGCTAAGATGGCCGCCACCCGTCTCTATACCATTGCAGGGCAGAAGCGACGTCAAAACGTCACTTCCGCCCATACCTCTTAACGAAACATTTTCCAAATGTCATTTTTTTAAATGACATTTTTTTTTTTTGTTGCATTTAAGTCGAAATATGAGATCTGAGGACTTTTTGACCCCAGATCTCATATTTAAGAGGACCTGTCATGCTTTACAAGGGATGTTTACATTCCTTGTAATAGGAATAAAAGTGAGCCAATTTTTTTTTTAAAAAAATATTGTAAAAATAAATAAAATCAAGAAAAATAAATAAGAAAAAAAAAATTTTTTTTAAAGCGCCCCGTCCCGACGAGCTCGCGCGCAGAAGCGCCCGCATATGAAAACGGTGGTCAAACCACACATGTGATGTATCGCCGCGATCGGTAGAGCGAGAGCAATAATTATAGCCATAGACCTCCTCTGTAACGCAAAACATGCAAACTGTAGATTTTTTAAACGTCGCCTATGGAGATTATTGAGGGTAAAAGTTTGATGCCATTCCACAAGCGGGCGCAATTTTGAAGCGTGACATGTTAGGTATCAATTTACTCGGCATAACATTATCTTTCACAGTATATAAAAAAATTGGACTAACTTTACTGTTGTCTTATTTTTTTATTCAAAAAAGTGAATTTTTTCCAAATAAAGTGCGCATGTAAGACCGCTGCGCAAATACGGTGTGAAAAAAAAGTATTGCAACGACCGCCATTTTATTCTCTAGGGTGTTAGAAAAAAAAACAATATATAATGTTTGGGGGTTCTAAGTTTTTTTCTCGCAAAAAAACCTGTTTTAAACATGTAAACACCTAAAATCCAAAACGAGGCTGGTCTTAAAGTGGTTAATGGCTGATTCTCTGATCGAGGTTGTCTTGGTACATTTATGGAGATTTGCAAAAATAGTATCCCATTGATCAAGAGTAAATGAGGTATTTAAATATGATTCCCATTGTAGCATGGGAAGTGATTTCTCAGACATGTTGGTCTCATTTAAGCTTTTATATATTCTGGAGATTAAACCCCTATCTCGAGGGGAGGAGATACAAATTTGCTCAAATTATAGGGGGGGGTGGAGTGTAAGTGTGTAATATTTCTGGTAGAATTGTCTTACTTTTGTATAGTTCTCTAGTTCAGTAGGTGATAGGTTATATTTTGTTTGTAGTCTAGTGAAATTAAGGAATGAGTTGTTGTGGGAGAGCGATTTTAAGTGTGTTAGGTTATGTGACTTCCAACTCATTAGAGAGTTTTGATCTTGAGCTCTATCTGGGGGGGGGGGGGGGGGGAGCGAGGGTCACCTAGAAAGGAAGCCAGGGGGGTGTCAGAGGATAACTTAAATTTAGAGACTTGTCTGTTCCATAGTTGGAGGGTGTGAGTGACTATAAGGTTTAATGCTTTTAATTTTTGTGGTGGAATAGTCTTGGACCAGAGAAGTCCTTGTAAATTGTGGGGTAGGATAGATTCTCAAACTGGAGCCAAGGGATTTGGAGTGAGGGGGCATACCATTGGGCTAATTGAGTGAATCCGATAATAAAGCCATAGGTTGGGAATGTTGAGGCCTCCTTTTATTTGTGGTCTAAACATAAGGGAATAACTAAATCTGGGTTTTTTGTTATGCCAAATTAATTTGTTGATCTCTCTCTGTAAAGATTCTAATGTTTTTTTAGGTAGAATAAGTGGGAGGGCTCTAAAAAAGAATAAAAGTTTGGGTAATATCATTCTCTTTACAGCCACTATTCTGCCAGAGAACGAAATCTGGTACGATGACCAAAGTTTAAGTAGATTTTTAACACTGTTAAATAAGGAAGGGTAGTTTGCTTGGTATAGCGTTTTATATGAGGATGTAATCTGAATACCAAGGTATCTAAACGAATCCGCGTGCCAGTTGAAAGAGAATTTGTCTTCTAGTGAGGATATTAAGGCTGGGGGAATATTGATCGGTAAAGCGGAGCACATAGATAGATTTACACCCAGACCTGTCAGGTCATGGAAGATGTCAAGGGTTTTAGTTAGATTGGGTAGGGAGATGAGAGGGTCGGTTATAAACAGAAGGACGTCATCCGCGTAGAGACTTAGCTTGTATTCTTTGGATCCTTTAAAATATCCTTTGATGTCTGTGTTATTTCTGACTATTGCGAGGGCGAAGAGTAGAGGGGAGAGGGGACAACCTTGTCTGGTACCTTTAGTCAGGGGAAAAAAGTCAGAATTGTGTTTGTGGGTTGTGATAGAGAGCCTTAAAGCCATGTAGGAATTCATTGTTGATGCCATAATTAGGAAGTAGAGTGTCAAGATATGACCAGCAAACACTGTCAAAAGCTTTGTGTATATCAAGGCTAAGTAGTAGTGTGGATTTGGAATGTATGTTTGAGTCTTGAATGTTATTTGAGGTCAGTCATATGTTGTCTGTTATTTGTCTGTTAGGGATGAAGCCTGTTTGATCAGGGTCAACTAATGGGGAGATAACAGCAGATAATCTGTCTGCCAAAATATGGCCAAATATTTTTAAATCGTTGTCAATAACTGAAATTGGGCGGTAGTTTTGGGGGGTGGAGTGGTCTTTGGTTTGTGAAGAAGGGACATGTTAGCTAAAAGCATCTCAGATGGGAATTGGCCACCCTGTAAGATATTATTATACAGTTTAGTAAGGTGTGGGGTAATGGTAGAGGCAATTTTTTTATAGTAGGATGTGGAATAGCCATCGGGGCCTGGGGCTGTGGATAACTTTAATGTTCCAATGATTCTGTTAACTTCTATATCTGTACAAGGGGCATTAAGAGATTCGATTTGTTCCCTAGTAAGAGTGGGTAATGTAATGTTGTTAAGCCAGTCTAGGGATGACTGTTTGGGAGATGATTGTGGTGTGGAGAGAAGGTTTTTATAGAAGTCTAAGAACAATTTCATGACTTCTTTGGGATGGGACACTATATTTCCAGATGAATTCCTTAATTTGTAGGTGTGGGGTGGTTTCATGGATTCATTTTGTTTTCTAGCGAACATGGTGGAATATGAATTGCTGTTGAGTAAGAATCTAGCTTTAGACCAACTGAGGGCTTTTTCAGTGTCCGATGTTAATAATGTGCCTAAGGTAGTGCGTTTCTCTTCAATCTGTTTAAGAATGTCATTAGATGGGTTATGGTTGTTTTTGTGAGATAAATGTTATAGATCTTTCGTGAGGGACCTAATATCTGCAAGTTTTGATTTATTTTTAATTGAGGTAATATTTATCAGATGTCCTCTCATTACCGCTTTATGCACCATCCATATATTTGTAGGAGACATATCTGGTGTAATGTTATGTGCAAAGTATTGTTCAAGATGAGCTAGAATTTGTTGGTTGGTTGATGGGTCTGTGAGCAAGGAATCATTTATTCGCCATGAGTGAGTTGTGTTGGCTAGACTTATGTGTGAAGTGTCAAAGGAGACTATGTGGTGACCAAAGACATGCATGGATATCTGCCTTAGAGGAATTGGCAAGTAGGACTGGGGTTCAGAAAATGTAATCAAGACGGGCGAAACTGTTATGAGGGTGGGAGAAGAATGTGTAGGATTTTTGTTCCTATGTTGTGGGCTCTCCAGGTGTCTACTAATTGGTAGTTATATAGTGATCTGTTTAGGAATTTGGGGAAAGCTTTAGAGGATGGAACAACCTTGCTTCTGTCTAGGGCTGAATGAGCTGCTAAATTGAAGTCACCACCCACTATCAGATGTGTGGAGTGATACTTGTCTAGGGTGTCAAAAAATGTATTGAAAAAGTTTGCATGGGCTTCATTGGGGGCATATACTGAGGCAATAGTGACAGAACGTCCTTTAATTAAGCCTTTCAAAATCAAATAACGACTGTCTGGGTCCTTAAAGACATTCTGAACCTCAAAAACTACTGAGTTCCTAATAAATATAGCAGCACCCCTGGATTTTGTGTTGTAAGTTGTGCAATAAAATTGGCTGTAACTTTTGTCAAAGAATTTTGGGTGTTTATCTGATGCAAAATGAGTTTCTTGCATTAAAATTAATCCTAATCTTTTGCAGTGGTGAAAAGCTTTCTTTCTCTTGTGAGGCGAATTAATGCCCTGGGCATTGTGAGAAACTACCCTAAGACCCATTGTGTAGGATTTAAAAAGTGATGATGATTATGAGGTAGAGGCAAAGGATCACATGGCCTAGGGGTAAGCATATAGCAAAATATATGTGGTAGTAGAAATATGATTATAACCATTAACATTAGAAAAGAAGAATTACCTGAGATAAAGGAAAAATTTGTGGTCGCTGTGTTGCTATCAATATCTTCATATATAAAATATATCAAAATATGTATCCGGATCCTGCATACGTTTTTTTCTTGTTGACGTTTCTATATCACATAACATATTGTAACTATACTTATAAACAATGGAGAATATAGTACTTGAACAGAGGAATCCTAGAAGTAATAAACTCGTGGATAATAACAGAGGTGCATTACACAACGCCTTTCCATCATAATGCTTTAAATAAAATAGAGAGTTTTTGTTAGACCTTTTCAAAAATTTGTAAAAATAGAGTATTTTAGTGTGATTATGAGAAATATTAATTATAGCTTGGGGGTCAGGGTGAGAAGCACCACCTGACCGAAAATAATATTGTTGTGGACAATATTGTCCATTACTCACAAGAGGAGCCTCCATCATTAAAATAATGGATAGCAGAATCAACCGCAGAAGAATTTCTACTAGTTGAATCAAGCTTTTGGGGTCCATTGTGAGTAGGGGGACAAACTAGCAGAGGCGGATCAGATCAGCCTCAGCGAGGAATCTATAAACAAATATATAACTGTATGTTGTAACATATGTAAAAAAAAATTTTTTAGTAGAGACAATAAGGGCTCTTTCACACGGACGGACCGTATGTCCGTTTTTCATCCTTCCGTTTTTGGATGAAAAACGGACATACAGGTATCCCTATGGGATAGCGGGTGTCAGCGGATGAGCATCCGCTGACACCCGCTCTCGTCCGTGCCCGCTCTGCTCCGTTTCTGCAGACGGAGGAAAACCCCATTTTTTCATCCGTCTGCAGAGCGGATCTGGTGACGACGGACTCTACGGTCCGTCGTCACCCGATCTCCCATAGGGGAGAGCGGCGCTCTGACTGGTCCATCCCTGCACGGAGTGCAGAGACGGACCTGTCATCTTCTGCTCAGCGGAGATCGCTCCGGCGATCCCCGCTGAGCAAGCGGATATCCACGGGGCGGATCTGCACTGATCCGCCCCGTGTGAAAGAGCCCTAACATAAATAAAATAAATAAATAAAATAAAAAAGTTAAGTGTATAAGTTCGCTTGGGAGGAACAGTAGTATTCCAACCCAATACTTTTTAAAGAAGTAGAACAGCTGTTTACATTACATAGTCAAACTATAAAACATGTAACATTTTAGAACTGTAAAAAATTGTTCTTTGAGCCTTGTGAAAAAGAGGAGAAAAGCCCAAAAAATTTTAAAGAAAAAAAAAAAAAAACATTTCCTTTTCCACCTCCCTCCCCTTCTCTCCGGCTGGAGAAGGGTAAACTTTCAGCCGGAGGCAAGCGCCAGCCTTATCTTCAGGTATCCAAATTTCTAAATGATGGTCGCCATCTTCTTTGATCATGACGCGTGGATACCCCGTGAAGCCTAAGGAGTGGTAAGAGGTCTTGCAACTGGACCTGGATCTAGGAGACCCAACTTAACAAGGAGATCCTTGCCTTCCGAGATGTTGAAAACTGTATAGGTGGTGCCGTTATGTGGTACTGTTAATTTAAATAGAAAAACCCACCTGTATCTAATATGAGCTGATTGTAATACTGAAGTTATCTCCTACATTTTGCGTCTTCTCTCCAAGGTAGCTTGTGAGATGTCTGGATATATTTGAATTTTTGTGCCATCCAATTCAATGTTATGCATATTTCTGGATGCTCTCAATATGCTTTCTTTTGTGATGAAATTTTTCATGCATAGAATGATGTCGCGTGAAGGTTTGTCTGGGGGTGGTTTAGGACGCAAGGCCCTGTGAATTCTATCACACATAAATGAGGATGGAGGTAAATCAGGAAGGAGATTATGGAACAGTTTGGATACTGCTGGCATTAGATCAGTGACTGACTCTGGAACACCACAAATCCTTAGGTTGTTCCTTCGGTTTTCGATTGTCCAAATCTTCCACTTGTGATTGTAAGTATGAATGGTTTTCAGCTAAAAGTTCAAAGTCCTTTCTAAGATCGTTGTGCGCAAGTTATAGCTCATTGTGTTTGGTTTCTAGAACGTCTGTGCGTCCTCCCAGAGTCGCTATTTCTTGTGTGAGTGTGTTTGTTGTTTTTTGGAGTCCGCATTGCAATTTGTCAACAATTTTTTTATAGATCATGGTTAAGCTGGAGTCCACATCCTCTTTTGTGATCTGAGAGGAGAACTCCCTGTTATATTGTGTAGAAGTAGACTCCTGCGAAGGGCCTCTGGCAGTTATAGAAGACTGCGCAGGCGGTGAGCTAGCACCTTTTTGAGCCATTTTCTTCTGGTCTTTATTGCGTAGTAGGTACGTGATCAAAGAGTGCTGTTGCGGGGGCGTGGCCTGCAGCGGAGAGGGATGGCAGCGTGACCTCTGAGCTCCGGATCCTACAGGGAGAAAGCGTCCATAAACGGCACATTTGGACCCCGCCAATCGGGCCATTTACCGGCGGAACCACCCGCTACCATCAAGAGGACATGGCGACTAAAAGAAAAGGGGCGAGCAAGCCGCAACGCCTGACCGATTACTTCCAACAGCCGCGGCCTGGAGGTAGGCAATATGGCGCCGGCCCCGCACACGCGGCGGCACACAAACACAAACCCAAACCCAGCTCATCCACCCCATCACCCCTACATGACGATCCGATCGTCGACCAGACATCCCCCTTACCTCATTCCCCTACAGGGAGCCTGGCTAAAGCCAAACTAAGACTGGATGAGAACGGATGCAGCACAGCCCCAGGCCCAGCATCAGACTCAGGGGATGACACCAGGGAGCTCCCGGACTCAATTACGTCCTTCCCCACAGCCAACCAACCTGTACTGGATACTGTCCTTAAGGACATGCTAGTCTCCCTCAGAAGCACACTCCAAAACGATATGATTAACTGTATGCACAGGTTTAGTGGGGAGCTCGCTGCAGTGGAAACAAGAGTGGAGCATATAGAGAACAAGATGGGGGAGTATGCCTCCACCATTAATGACTTGATAGATGCAAACGACGAAAAAGATGATGAAAACGCATGGATCAAAAACAAAATCGCAGACATTGAGGACCGTTCCAGAAGGAACAACCTCAAAATTAGGGGGGTCCCCGAAGCTATATTACCCCCAGACCTGAGGTCATATGCCAAGGACCTCTTTTCCTCCCTTCTGCCTGACCTGTCCCTGGTGGAACTCACTATTGACAGGATTCACAGGTTACCAAAGCCATCACACTTACCAGATGCAGTCCCTAGAGATGTTATCCTCCGCCTGCATTTTTTCCATGTGAAGGAACAACTAATGCAAGTCATGCGAAAACAAGACAACATACCCTCACAGTTTCAAAACCTGCAATTTTATGCCGACTTGTCACAGCACACCCTGCAGAAAAGAAGAAACTTGAACACCATTACAAAGGTGCTCAGGAACCACAACATCCCCTATAGATGGGGCTACCCCACAAAGATCACCATTACCAAACAGGACAAATCCTTCACAGTGGATAATCTAGAAAGAGGCATATCCCTCCTGAAGGAATGGAGAATTCTCCCAGAAAACGACGAGAATAACGAGCACAAAACCAATCGTCGCTCACTCAGCCCTGACTGGACACCTATTACACACAAAAACGCAAAGTAGCAAGACTAACTGATCCTCCCAACAAGAGGTCCCAAATTCCCTGACACAAGGATCCGGACCACCCACTCCCTAGGCCAGAACTTTTACCCCGATTCGCTGGAGCAATTGTGAGCTCCATGTCAAACCAGTTATTGTCAGCCGTTATGTTGACAAAAGGAATAGTTGAGCTAATGGATATGCTCATATACTTGCACCTGACTGTTCCTCTCTTGTTTTTGCCGTTCTCTTTTCTTTTCTTTTTTTTTCTTTTTCTTCTTGAAGTGCTCAGCCCTCCACCAAGTAGCAAGGACCAGCTATCGAGCTCCACTCTTCACAAGTCAACCAGAACTCCAAGTGATCGACAAGTGAGTACCGTCACACCAGCCAATGATGACCCGGAACCTGATGTGAGTACATATACCTTACTCTATACACCACACAGCTTATGTCAACTAGGAAAAGAAACCTCTGAACTATGTATGCATACCAACTTTTTCCGTTTAGCTGCCACTGGATACCACTCCCATGGCCATACGCTTCCTATCCATTAATACTAAGGGGCTAAACCACCCCGTGAAGAGGAAATCTTTATGGAATGAAGCGATGAGCAACAAATCTGACATTGTTTGCGCACAAGAGACACACTTTAGCAAGGAATCTGCTCCTAAATGTACCCACAGGAACTTCCCCCATATTTTTTTTGCAAAGGCGGACAAAAAAGTAAATGGAACAATGATAGCCATTAGAGATACAGTGGCATTTGCACTCCATACTGAAATTACAGACCATTTAGGCCGCTACATCATTCTGATCTGTGACATTAACCAAGTCACATACACCATAGTTAACCTCTACGCCCCAAACAAGCATCAACTACGTTTTTTTAACAAAATTATGAAAAAGGTCAACTCAGTCAAGAAAGGCTCCCTTATTATCTGTGGAGATTTCAATGTGGTTCCCGATCCTAGCATGGACTCAACCTCCAAACCAAAGCGCAAAGCTCAGTCCCTCCAGACTGCCATTCACAGGGAAGACCTCTATGACGTGTGGAGATGCCACCATGCAGGAGAAAAGGACTTTTCTTTCTTTTCCACTCCTCACCGCACGTATACACGAATAGACTTGTTCCTCACTGACCAGCGCACGCTATCCAAGTCAATCTCCTCAACCATCAACTCCATCACCTGGTCGGACCATGCGTCCATAACTATCCAGATTAAAGTCTCTTCCACAGTGGACTCTGCTCCACTATGGAGAACTAACTCCTTTCTCTTACAGCACCCAGATACAAAAAAAATCATTGAAGATAACCTAGCTGAATTTTTCACACTTAATGGTCCCTCTATGCAGAACAAATTTACCCTGTGGAACGCCCGTAAAGCGTTCATCAGGGGGATCTTTATACAACAGGGGGCTAGGGCGAAGAGGCGGAAGCAAAACAAATTAAGAGAGATTACTGAGAAAATACGAAAACTTGAAATTGATAATAAAACATCAACCTCCATTACTCTTTCCAAGCAGCTTAACCAATTGAGGCATGACCTCAGACTTCTACTAATGGAAGATTTTGAGAAATCTTCTAAGAAACTCAAAATGTCTTACTACTCCCAGGGGAACAGAGCTGGCAAGCTCCTAGCCCACCAAATCAAAGGACATAGAGGGAAAACCAAAATCCCTTATATCCTACACTCCACAAAACACACAAAGATGCATCATCCTCAGGATATAGCGGATGCCTTCAGTAACTACTACGGCGCCCTCTATAACCTCAGGGATGATAAAGAAACACCACAACCCACTACCAAACTAATAGAAGACTTCCTGCAACAGGTGTCTTTACCAAAACTCTCTACCCAACAATTAGAATGTTTGAACACCCCATTTACAGCAGAGGAAATTCGGAAGGTTATAGAAACCATCCCAAAAAACAAATCCCCAGGCCCTGATGGCTTCATAGGGGAATACTACCAAACTTTTAAAAACATCCTAACCCCTCACATGTCAGATATCTTCAATGCAGCTGCCGCCTCTTCCTCCTTCCCCCAAGAAATGCTGAAGGCTGTCATCGTCACTATACCCAAGCCAGGGAAAGCTCCTGATAGTCCTGCTAACTTCCGCCCCATTTCGCTACTAAACGCAGACCTAAAAATTTACTCAAAACTACTAGCTAAAAGATTGATAGATTTGATGCCCCTACTGATCCACCCAGACCAAACTGGTTTCACTAAAGGCCGCCAGACATCTGACGCCACCAGGAGACTTACCAATATCATTCACCTAGTTGGTTCCTGTCGGAGGCCTTCTTTGCTACTAGCTTTGGATGCGGAGAAGGCCTTCGACAGGGTCCACTGGGGCTACCTCCTTGGGGTGCTGGAGAGGTTCGGCTTCTCCGGACACATCCTCTCGGCCATTATGGCCCTGTATTCAGAACCTTCGGCCCAAGTATACACAGCTGGTGTGCTGTCAACCCCTTTTAAAATAACCAACGGCACCCGACAGGGGTGCCCTTTATCCCCCTTGATCTTCAACCTAATCCTAGAGCCACTAGCAACCCTCATTAGAACACACCAGAACATCACAGGAATCTCATCTCACGGTTCCAAGCATGTCATCAGTCTGTTCGCTGATGACATAATTATGATGCTTACTAATCCTGAAAAATCCCTGGCTTCGGTGTATGATGTATTACAATTGTTTAACAAGGTCTCATTTTATAAAGAGTGCTGTTGCGCACAGTGATTGTACGCCTTCTTGCCAGACGGCATGCACTAGTGTGAACAGCAGGAATGTCAAAAAAAAGAAAAAAATTATTTAAAGTGTTTATTTCTTACAGTATGGATTATATCCTCGCTGAACCAGTGGGGCTCTTAGATAAAGATGGTGATCTGCATCGCGTCTCGCATGCATCCCCACTTAGTTGGGGATGTGTCCTTTAGCTCATCCTGTTTCCTTAAACCCGGGTTGATATCTCACTCCAAATCTTTTGTGGGACTACATGCCACCTGGTGAGGAGGGTATGGGGTCAAGTTAGGGTGTGAATCAGGGCTACAGGATGCAGACTGGATGGCTGTGCGAGGATCGCCTCTCTGCTGGTTGCAGGTCAGGCCTGTGTGGATTCAAGCAGCCCCAGGCCCACTGCTGTAGGGTGTAGCAAGATGGTCGCCACACGTGGGTGTAAGGATAAGGCCTTGGGATCCACCAGTGCCGCTACATGAATAGAACACTCACTAGTCCCTGTTCTGGGTCACCACAATGGCAAGCAGGGTATTTCTAAAGCTTTCTGGGGCTTGAATCTGGAGCGGGGGGGACGAGGAGGGAACTAGTGGGTGCAGCAAGATGGCCACCGCTCACCGCCTCTCACCTGTGTCCCTGAAGAGCCGCTCACACCAGGGCTCTTCCAGAGGCCGTCCGCTTGTCTAAACACTGTCCTCATGGGCCTCTGAAGCCGCTGGGGGTGCCGGGATAGGGCCGTCGATCTTCCCACAGGGAGCGGCACTCGAGATGATGGCGGTACTACCCCGTGGATGGAGCAGGCCACGAGTCGGATAAATGTTCAGATGGCCATCTGGGGTACCTAATGCAGGTACTGATCTGTCCAGGGGAAGACCAGGATTAAGGATCGGTGTCCTGGGGGCCTCTTGTGGAGGAGCTGGCTGAGGATGGTGGTGGATTCCCGCAGGGACAGCGGAGCTCAGCAGCAAAGCGTCTATCCTCTTTCCACTTCCAGACACGCCCCCCCAATAATACAAATCTTATAGGTTTCTTACCCTTTGTTTTGATGTCAGTGTGGTACGATGCACATTTTTGTTAGTATATTATGGATTACCATTGAGGGCCTCTTGCATCTTTTGCATATAACCTTCCATATGCAGGGCCGTCTTTAACCACTTTCTTACTGGGCACTTAAACCCCCCTCCTGTCCAGACCAATTTTCAGCTTTCAGCGCTGATGCACTTTGAATGACAATTGCGCGGTCATACAACACTGTACCCAGATGACATTTTTTTCATTTTTTTCCCACAAATAGAGCTTTCTTTTGGTGGTATTTGATCACCTCTTTTTTTATATTTAGTTATAACATTTTTAAACAGGTCATTTTTGCACTGATGGGCACCGATAGGTGGCAGTGATGGGCACTGATGGGTGGCAGTGATGGGCACTGATCGGTTACACTAATAGGCAGCACTGCTAGGTGGCGCTGATTGGCACCACTGGTGGGCATTGATAGGTGGCACTTGTGGGCATTGATAGGTGGCACTTGTGGGCATTGATAGGTGGCACTTGTGGGCATTAATAGGTGGCACTGGTGGGCACTGTGGGCATTTTCAGGTGGCAATGGCAGGTGGCACAGGTGGTTCCTCTTTGGGACCGATGTCCCTTGCAGATGAGCCGTTGATCCGATTTCAGCGTGAGGAGAAAAAAAAACAATTACTGAGCTTTTGTTTACATCATGTGATCAGCTGTAATGTGACTACATCATGTGACTCAGATCGGTGATCACCCGAGTCTCAGTGACTCAGTGATCACAGCACGCTCTGCGTGCACCCTGCACCCTGTGCCCTGGGCGCACCCTGCTCCCTGCGTGCACAGTGGAGGCCGTCATGTGACGGCCTCCCGAAAATTCAGGTCCGCGCTTTGGCCGTCATTCGGCTATAGCATGGACAGCAAGTGGTTAATGTTGATTGGACCCCGGGCAAACATTTTCTTGGGCTCCCTTTGCAGAAATACTACAGGAGATGGCCAGAGACTGCAGACATACTACAGGAGATTTTCAAAGACTGCAGAAATACTACAGGAAATAATCAGAGACGGCAGCAATACTACAGGAGATGATCAGAGACTGCAGACCTACTACAGGGGATGGTCTGAGACTGTAGATATACTACAGGAGATGGTCAAACACTGCAAATGTACTACAGGCGATGATCTGAGACTGCACACATACTATAGGAGATGGTTAAAGACTGCAGAAATACTACAAGATATGGTCAGAGACTGAAGACATGCTACAGGAAATGGTCAGAGACTGCAGAAATACTACAGGAGATGATCAAAGACTGCAGAGATACTACTGGAGATGGTCAGGGACTGCAGAAATACTACAGGAAATGATCAGAGACTGCAGAAATACCACAAGAGATGATCAGAGGCTGCAAACGTGATGGTCAGAGAGACTGCAGACAGACTAGAGGAGATGGTTAAAGACTGCAGAAATACTACAGGAGATGATGATCAAAGACTGCAGAAATACTACAGGGGATTATCAAAGACTGCAGACATACTACAGGAGATGGCCAGAGACTGCATAAATTATATAGGAGCTGATCAGAGACTATAGAAATACTAAAGGAGTAGATCAGATACTTCAGAAATACTACAGGAAATGATCAGAGACTGCAAATGTACAACAGAAGATAGTCAGAGAGACTGCAGACAGACTACAGGAGAAGGTCGTGGACTGCAAAAAATACTACAGGAGATGATCAGGGACTGCAGAAATACTACAGGAGATGGTCAGAGACTGCAGCTATACTACAGGAGTAAAGGTACTGTGGATGGTATGGTGATGGATAGCTCCCCCCCCCCCCCTCCACCTCTCTGTGGAGAGGGTGATGTTGCAGATCCATGTATACAGCTCTAGGACCTGGTGGAGCATGTCCTCCCTCTGGAATACACCTGTTTATTGTATAAACAGCATGTCCCCTTAGACTCCCAGCCAGTCAGCTCAGCAGTGTCCCAGTCCGGACGGCAAGTCCTCTCCTGGCCCCTTTAGTTGCCAACAGAAAGCTGGGAAGTACAGCACTTGAGGACGAAGCATCTCTGGAGGAGGAAGTTACATCTTCCTCCTCTGAATGCTGGGTTCTCCAAACACCTGATTGGTTGTTAGGACACTAGGTGGGCCTAGCAACCAATAGTTTTGACAGGCGGGACTTGGGAGACTGGTGAATCTACAGGGGAAGCCAGTTGATCCATTTCTGTTGGTAGTTTTGCCACTAGCGTGGACTTAAGGGGCAGCTGCCCTTTTTTTTACAGGTTTGTTTGACAGGTGCATATAATTTCAGTCTTTTACAGAAAGGTCTAATTCTTGCTTTCATCAAGAGTACCTCTACAGGGTTACAGTGTGACGGCACCACCAACACCCAAAGCCCATTTTTTCCGCACATGTTTGACAGGTGCAAATACTTTAATTTTTTTTTTACAGAAAGGCCAATTCTTGCTATCATCAAAAGTACCTTGCTGATCTACAGACCAGTGAAAGGAGGAAAAAAAATTCACACGGAATGCTCTGAGACCACACCACTGGAGAGAGCATGCAGACTAAGGGCACCCCCCAGGCACTGTTTTAAAGGAATTTTTATTTTTTATTGTTTCACTTTAAGCATAATTAAAATCACTACTCCTTTAACCACTTGCCTACCAGGTACGAACACCCCCTTCCTGACCAAGCCATTTTTCAGCTTTTAGCGCTGTCGCATTTTGAATGACAATTGCGCAGTCATGCAAAGATGTACCCTAATAAAATTTTTATCACTTTTTCCCCACAAATAGAGCTTTATTTTGGTGGTATTTGATCACCTCTGCGTTTTTTATTTCTTGCGCTATAAACAAATTAAGAGGGACAAGTTTGAAAAAACACAATATTTTTTACTTTTTATTATAATAAATATCCATTTTTTTTTTTTTTTTTAAACAAATTTTTTTCTCAGTTTAGACCGATACTTATTCTTCTACATATTTTTGGTTAAAAAAAAATCGCAATAAGCGTCTATTGATTGGTTTGCGCAAAAGTTATAGCGTCTACAAAATAGGGGATAGATTTATAGCATTTTTTTTTTTTTAATAGTAATGGCGGCGATTTTCGATTTTTATCGTGACTGCGACATAGCGGTGGACATATCGGACACTTTTGACACATTTTTGGGACCATTCACATTTATACAGCGATCCGTGCTATAAAAATGCATTGATTACTGTATAAATGTGACTGGCAGGGAAGGGGTTAACACTAGGGGGCACTGCAGGGGTTTATGTGTTCCCTATGTAAGTGATTCTAACTGTGGGGGGAGGGGACTGACTGGGGGAGGGACCGATCGGTGTCCCTATGTACAAGGGACACACCATCGGTCTCCTCTCCTCTGACAGGACGTGGATCTGTGTGTTTACACACACAGATCCACGTCCTGCTCAGTTACCGGGCAATCGCGGGTGCCTGGCGGACATCGCGGCCGCCGGGCACGCGCATCGGGTCCCCAGCGACACCCCTAGTGGCCAAAAAGCTAGCGCCGTCATATGACGGCAGCCCGCCACAACAGCTGCACCGCTCCGCCGTCATTTGACAGTGGGCGGTCAGCTACAGGTTAAAAACAAACAATCTTTTAAAAAAAAAAAAAACAATCTTTTAAAAAAATAAAACAGATAGCTCAAACAATTAAGAGGAGCAGTGGTCCCTGCTAAGGTCAGGTGTACCTGACCCCATTCCCAGGTTGCTGAGGTGGTACAATCACATGATGATATGCAGCAGAATGCTAGAACTAGTGCCACTCTACCTTCTGGTGAACCGGTGAGCCTAGTACAACCTGGTTTTAGACACGACAGCACTGCAGTAAAACTTGGTGATGTGGTGAGTCCCACAACTGCAGTTCAACCTGGTGCAGTGGCTACCACAAGTAGTTTAACGCAGCCACCAAGAATTCAAACGCAGGCCCATAGAACCCACAGTGTTCTTCTGGCTGTGCTTGCAAATCCTGATTGGCAGCCAACAGATTCTGCAGCCCCCATACTTCCCCCATTTACTGGCCAACCCAGAATTCAGGTGGAAACCGCAAATTTAACTCCCCTAGCTTTTTTTAGCTGTTTTTCACAGAAGATCTGTATGGATCTATTGTGAACCAATACAATTTATATGCCGAGCAATTTATTGCCGCAAATGCAAATACAAACCTTGCCAGACAATCTTGGTTTCCAAATTTAAGATGTTTTTGGCCTAACCCTCAACATGGGCATTACTAAAAATAATGAGTTGCGGTCATATTGGTCCACAGACCCGATTCATCATATGCCCATGTTCTCTGCTGCCATGGCCAAGCACAGATATGAGAATATTATGCGATTTTATGCACTTCAACAACAATAAACTCTGTCGTCCTCAGAGTGACCCTAATTATGATCGACTCCACAAAATTCGGCCCCTCATAAATCATTTTAACCAAACATTTGCAGACTTGTATTAGCCTCAACAAGTTGTCTGCGTAGATGAATCCCTCATTCATTTTTCTGGCTGCCTTGCTTTCAGTTTCTCCCCAGCAAGCATGCCAGATACAGGGTCAAAATGTATAAGCTCTGTGAGAGGGCAACTGGCTATACATGGACGTTCCTGATTTACAAGGGAAAATATAGTCATGTGGAGCCCCTCGACTGCCCAGGCTATATAGGGAGCAGTAGCAAGATTGTTTGGGACTTGATGTCATCCTTGATAAGAAAGGATTACCACTGGTACGTGGACAATTATGGGCTTCCCCCAAAGGCTTGTAAATACCCAACTTATATGGGGAAAGAGAGCCTGCTTGAGAAATAGAGAATTGCTTGCAGTGAAGTGGAAGGGCAAATTATGTTTTCATCCTGTCTTCCATTCACGCAGATACAAATTGCAACAGCAACTGGTGTTGTTGAGAAGCCCCTCTGTGTCCACGACTACAAACTTAACATGGGAGGGGTGGACTTCAACGACCAGATGATGGGACCATACTTAATTTCCCATAAGGGTAGGACGCTGATAAAAAAAAGTGTGTGTATATTTATTCCAATTGGCCATGTTCAACGCTTTTGTACTATACAAAGCATCAAGAAGTGGATCCTTCCTAAAATTTCAGGAAGAGATCATCACAGTCCTTTTGTATCCAGAAGGTGCTGTGGCCCAATTTCCCAATCCAGATGCAGTGAACCGGCTGAATGAGAGGCATTTTTACGGATGTCCCCTGGTACCCCTACCCAAAGAGCACCCCAATAATGATTTTGTGTCTGTAGTAGACACGGATATAAGCTTGACTCCTGCTTTTACTGTCCCTCCTGTCCTGGCCAACCTGGTCTCTGCCCCAAGGACTGTTTCTGTCGCTACCACACACTAGTGAAGTATTAGTATAGGGTGCAGCATGGCACAGTCTAGGGCACACATTCACACAGGGTCTTGAAAGATGTTAGATAGTTATGAAACTGGCATTTTGAGAGACCCTATCCAAGGAAGTTTACATTTTTTTACAGCTTTTTACAGTTACAGAAAATATACAAAAAAGTTAAGTAAAAAAGAAAAAAAACATAAGAAATTTTAAAAGTCAAAAAATAAAAAAAGCCAAAAATAGTTTGTTTTTGTTTTATTGTAGTTGCTTTATTTTATTGAGTTAATGTTCTGATGTTACTGTGTTTTATTGTTAATTGTTATTTGCTTTGCAGGAACGCCATTCAGCTGCAGCACTGATCTTTCCACCTAGTTTAACCAAAAAAAATAAAAATACAATCCCATATACACAATCCTATACCCACAGTTCAACTCATACGTCAGTGACTGCAGCACTGTAGGAGGCGTTTTCCCCACCACAGTTAAAAAAAGAGCGTACATGCCCAAGCCTGAGGGGCCTGGGGTGGTCAGAGCTTGGATCACCCCTATGCTTCGGCATATATATTTTACTCTTTTTTGGCACAGATTGCAATAAAAAAAGTTGAACATTGCATGTATGCCCATCATTAGAAGTGGGGGGATGCAGGGCAGTATACTCTAATGGTGGGCACACCACACACTTTTTCTGACAGAGAATTCAGTAAAAAAAAAAAAAATGTTATTGTTTTATTGTTACTGTGTTTTATTTTTAACCATTATTTGCTTTGTAGGAATGCCATTCAGCTGCAGCACTGATCTGTTTATTCTGACAGCAACAGGGTTTGCTTTCAGAATACATAAATCAATGATTGCAGCGCTGTTTAAGGTGATTTTACCACCGTAATTTAAAAAAATAACGTATATGCTAAAGCATAGGGGCTGGGGTAGACAGTGGGTGGACCGCTCCTATACTTTGACATATATTTTCTTTCACTTTTCTTGGCAGAGATTTCTTCATCCATATAGATCGATGTGAATGGAGGGAGCCAAGGGCTGAATGAAAAAAAAGAACATTGCATGTATGCCCATCATTAGAAGTGGGTGGATGCAGGGCGGTATATTCTAATGGTGGGAATACCACTTACTTTTTCTGGTAGAGAATTCAGTAAAAAATAAAGTATATGCCAAAGCATGGGGGCTGGGGTGGACAGTAAGTGGATTGCCCCTATGCGTCGGCATGTTTTTTTAACTTTTCTTGGCAGAGATTTCTTCATCCACATAGATCGATGTGAATGAAGGAACCTGTTAGGTTCTTCTTTTTCTCTTTCAATATGTTTATTGAGATTTTTGCAATAAAGAAACAGAAGATAACATTACAAATGTTAGCTCGTAACTAGGGCCAACATGGCCCAATCCGAAAGGACAAAAGTATACACAATGTACCATCAACTGTAAAAATTTCAAAAGAACAGAGAATTAACTTTAATACTTGTCAATATAGATGCATCAGGAGTCTCTCCTTAAAAATTGTCCAACCTAAATAAACCCGGACAAACAGGAGAAAATTTTTTCAGAGGACCAGGGTTTGGGCCAATAGAGAGATGGTTCTGTAGAGATCGGAAGAGACATTCCCATACCACCTCGGCACCAGAGGGTCTTGCAGGTCACCCCAATGGGATCACGCTGTAACCCGCTCGGCTCATACTGGGCCAGATGGGCATCTCAATACACCCCTCTCATTTCATATATAACAATGTAACATAACCCTGTACTCCATCCTCTTATGAGGTTTTTATCCCACTTATCATGGCAACTCTGTGTCCTGGGAGAATCTTTTTTTTTTGTTTAAAACGGTTTTATTGAGGTATAATAACATAACTGATAAGGATAAATGAGTGCGGACGCAGCCGCGAGATGCAATATCCATCAATAGAACAACAATTGCAAGGTAGGGTTCAGTATATTAACAGCAGGAAGTATTGTTAGATTGTACAGAAGAAAAAGTACGTTAGTACGTAGAAGTAGTCGAAACATATATAATTAAGATTCAGTATTAATACATCTGTCGAGGAAGACGGAGTCTATATAGTTTGTAGTGGGGTGATTTAAACTAATTCATTATACACGTAGGTAGTCGATAGTAATAAAGCACAGGTGTAAGATAAAGGTAAAATATGTATCAAAACAGTGGATGGTAGGGGGTAATGGTATCGAAGGTATTCAGTTGGAGCATCTAGGAGGAAAGGTATCCATCCTCAGCATTTATAAATGCAAAAAGGGGCATTTAAGGGAAGGTTGGACTTAGCTCGGGTTAGTTATAGGGCGGTATTGATTTGTGTCACCACAGCTCCTACTAGTTGATCAAGAGAGAATTCTAGAATATTCATCAGTTGTACAATAGTGTAATCAACATGACCATGTTTGAGTGAATTTGTAAGGGGTGTCTCTAGCTTGGTGGATTAATTCCTCCATTTCTGAAGTTTTGTTAATACGTCGGAACCAGTCCTTTAAGGAGGGTGGTTCCGTGGACTTCCATTTGGCAGGAACACACATGTTTGCAGCCATGAGCATATGCATGGGTAAAGATCTCAGGTATGGTTTTAGAGGTGGGGTCGAAAGGTGTAATAGAAGTTGTGTAGGGGAGTATTCCAGGGTGTGGGAGGAAATTTGTTGGGTAAGTCTATGTACTTCTGTCCAGTATGGTTGGATTTTGGGGCAGGACCACCATATATGCAACAATGATCCAGTAACGTTTTCACATCTCCAACACAGTGGGGAGGTAGTTGGGTAGATTCGATGTAATAAGATAGGTGTTCTATACCACCTTGAGAGCAATTTAAAAGCGTTTTCTTGGGCATAAACGTTTAGGGAACCCTTGTGGACAACTGTGTAAATGTTCCTTGGCAGCATCTTTAATCAACTATCAAAGCGTAAGTTATGTACTGTGCATGAAATCTGGCATACATTGAAATTCAAAAAAGTGTACTTTTTCCAAACAATTTACATTTGGAAAACCAATAATAAAATACTGGGACAAAACAAAATTGCAACACCCACCATTTTTTACTGTAGAGCCTCTGCTTTAAAAATATATATAATGTTTGGGGGTTCAAGGTCATTTTCTAGAAAAAAATATTTATCGTAAACAAAAAGTGTCAGAAAAGGCTTGATCTTCAAGTGATTAGAAGAATGGGTGATGTGTGGCATAAGCTTCTTGAAAATGAAACAAAGTTGTCACTCAACCACTTTTTTTATAACACCCTAGAGAATAAAATGGCAGTTGTTGCAATACTTTCTGTCACACTGTATTTGCGCAGAGGTCTTACAAGCACACTTTTTTTGGAAAAATACACTTTTTTGAATTAAAAAACGGGACAAGTAAAGTTAGCCCAATTTTTATTTATAATGTGAAAGATGATGTTACGCCGAGTAAATTGATACCCAACATGTCATGCTTCAAAATTGCGCCTGCTCGTAGAGTGGTGACAAACATTTACCCTTAAAAATCACCTTAGGCAATGTTTAAAAAATTCTACAGGTTGCATGTTTTGAGTTACAGAGGAGGTCTAGGGCTCCCGCTCTAACGATCACGGCGATACCTCACCTGTGTGCTTCTGTGTGCAAGCTCGGCAGGACAGGGCGCATTAAAATTATATATTTTTTCTTATTTATTTTACTTTTTATTTTTTATTTTTACACTGTTCTTTTAAAAAAAAAATTGTGTGTCACTTTTATTCCTATTACAAGGAATGTAAACATCCCTTGTAATAGAAAAAAAGCATGACAGGACCTTTTAAATATGAGATCTGGGGTCAAGAAGACCTCAGATCTCATATTTACACTAAAATGCAATAATAAAAAAAAAGTTATTTGAAAAAAAAGTCCCTTTAAGAGCTATGGGCAGAAGTGACATTTTGACATCTCTTCCTCCCTGCAAAGGTATGGAGCTGGGTGGGGGCCATCTTCCCCTCACTCAGCTCCATACCACACACAGAGAAGGATCCGATCGCCTCCGCCACTACCGACAGTGGTGGAGAGTACTGGAGCATGGCGGGAGGGGGCCTCTCCCATCACCCATAAAAGTGATCTCATGGTGAATCCCCCGCAGAGACCACTTTTATCTGAAAGCAGATCGCCTGCTCTTGAAGAGGATACTGGGGTTATGGCAGCTAACTGCCATAACAACAATATTCCTCTTCAAACAGCCGATGTTAAATGGCAGCGGGCGGTCAGAAAATGGTTAAATTATATATTGCTCACACATGCCATGGGAAAGTAGACACCCCATGATATTTGCTAAGAGGCATGGTCAGTATTTTGCAGATCTCATTTGTTGCCACAATTTTTGGGTAAATGAAGAAAGAAAATAAAATAGTTTTTTTTGTTTTCTTTTTTCCATTTTCAAAACCTTTAAAAATTAGATCTGAAAAATACTCCACATGTCTCTTATCAAATTCCTTGGGGTGTCTACTTTCTGAAAAGGGGTCATTTGGGGGGGAGTTGGGGCTATCTTGGCATTTTAGGGCCTCCAAAACTGTGATAGGTAGTGAAATAAGTAATTTACGCACTTTGGAATCCAGAAGGCGTGATTGGTTTTCGGAGTCCTGTACGCAGCTAGGCTCCCAAAAAGTCTACCACATGTGGTATCCCCATACTCATGAGAAGTAGTGGAATGTATTTTGGGGTGTAATTCTACATATACCCATGGAATGTGTGACCAATATATAATTTAATTGAAAACTTTGTGTAAAAAAAATATATATTTTTTGTCCTTTTCCAGAAACTTGTGGCAAAAATTTAAATATTCCATGAACTCAACATGCCTTTCAGCAAATTGCTTGATGTGTCTAATTTCCAAAAAGGGGTGATTTTGTGCTATCTTTGCATTTCAGGTCCTCCAAAACTGTGATGGGTAATGAGGAAGTGAAATGAACAATTTATACCCTTAGAAAACCTGAAGGCGGTGTGTGGTTTTTGGGGTCCTGTACACGGCTCGGGTGCCAAAAAGTCTCACACATGTGTAGAGTTGAGCGGACACCTGGATGTTCGGGTTCGGCGGGTTCGGCCAAACTTTGGAAAAAAGTCCAGGTTCAGGACCGAACTTGACCCCGAACTCCGAACCCCATTGAAGTCAATGGGAACCCGAACTTTTCAAGACTAAAATGGCTGTAAAAAAGTCATGGAAAGGGCTAGAGGGCTGCAAATGGCAACAAAATGTTGTTAAGAGCATGGCAAGTGCTCTGCAAACAAATGTGGATAGGGAAATAACTTAAAATAACATAAAAAAATAAAAAATAAAAATAAAATGCTGGAGGCCCCCTTCTCAGCAGAAGAGGTACAGGAAGTTATTAAGAACCTCAGAAACTCAACGGCACGATGCCGCACATATGGTGGGAATACCCCAGAATACGCACTTTCTGGAAAAAATTATTCAATTTAATGGATAAGATAGTGGGAAAATAAAATACTTGGAAATTAAAAAAATGAAAAAATTATAATCTTGACCTAGGAGGACGAGGTCCATATGGAGTAGGAGGTTGAGGTGGCGGTGGATGTGGCGGTGTAGGTGGAAGGTGGAAGCGCAGTAAGTGGCCGGACACTATCCGATGGCCAGACAGTTTTTGTCAGAACACTGGTATATGTGTCTATTCTGCACAAGGTATGGACAAGTCCTGTGGGATCCATGGCTGGTTCATTTTAATGAACGTGAGCTTGTCCACATTGGCTCTGGACAGGCGGCTGCGCTTGTCTGTGATAACGCCCCCTGCCGTGCTAAATACACATTCAGATAATACACTGGCTGCAGGGCAGGCCAGCACCTCCAAGGCGTAAAGGGCAAGCTCAGGCCATGTGCCCAATTTGGAGACCCAGAAGTTGAAGGGGGAAGACCCGTCATTCAGTACGTGTAGGCGTGTGCACACATACTGCTCCACCATGTTGGTGAAATGCTGCCTCCTGCTAAGACATTCCATCTCAGCTGGTGGTGCTGGTTGTTGTGGCGTGCTGACAAAGCTTTTCCACATTTCGGCCATGCTAACCCTGCCTTTCTGAGGTGCTGGCGGTGCCCTGGCTGCGTTGGCGACCTCTTCCTCCTCCTCTGCCTTTGCCTTGTGCTTCCACCGTACCCCCGCTGCCAAGTGGGAATGCCACCAGCAGAGCGTCTACCATTGTGCGCTTGTACTCGCGCATCTTACGATCACGCTCCAGTGAGGTAATTAATGACGGCACGTTGTCCTTGTAACGGGGATCCAGCAGGGTGGCCACCCAATAATCAGCACCAGGTAAAATGTGGGAAACTCGGCGGTCGTTGCGGAGACACTGCAGCATGTAATTGCTCATGTGTGCCAGGCTGCCCAGAGGCAACGAAAAGCTGTCCTCTGTGGGAGGTGTATCGTCTGTGTCCTCTGTATCCCCCCAGCCATGCACCAGTGATGGACATGAGCTGGTCTGGGTGCCACCCTGCTGTGAACATAGTTCCTCCTCCTCCATCTCATCCTCCACCTCGTCATCCTCCAGAACTGTGCCCTTGCTGCCGGACAATTGTGTACCTGGCGCTTGTTGGTGCAGGAACCCACCCTCGTAGCCACTTGTAAATGACTGCCCTGAAAGCCTTGGAAATTAACCCTCTTCCTCCTCCTCCTCCTGTGCCACATCCTCTTCCATCATCGCTTGAAGCGTTTTTTCAAGGAGGCATAGAACTGGGATAGTAACGCTGAGAATGGCGCCATCGGCACTGGCCATGTTGGTGGAGTACTCGAAACAGTGCAACAAAGCACACAGGTCTCGCATGGAGGCCCAGTTATTGGTGGTGAAGTGGTGCTGTTCCACAGAGCGACTCACGCGTGCGTGCTGCAGCTGAAACTCCACTATCGCCTGCTGCTGCTCGCACAGTCTGGCAAGCATGTGCAAGGTGGAGTTCCACCTTGTGGGCACGTCACATATGAGACGGTGAGCGGGAAGGCCGAAGTTACGCTGCAGCGCTGACAGGCGAGCAGCAGCAGGCTGAGAATGCCGAAAGAGCACACAGACGGCCCGCACTTTCTGCAGCAGCTCTGGCATATCGGGGTAATTCTTAAGGAACCTCTGGACCACCAAGTTCAGCACATGCGCCAGGCTAGGGATGTGCGTCAAACCGCCTAGGCCCAGAGCTGCTACGAGATTTTGCCCATTATCGCACACCACCAGGCCGGGCTTGAGGCTCACTGCCACCAACCACTCATCGGTCTGTTGTTCCATGTCCCTCCACAAGTCCTGCGCGGTGTGGGGTTTTTCCCCCAAACAGGAAAGTTTTAAAACTGCCTGCTGTCGTTTAGTCCTGGCTGTGCTGAAGTTGGTGGTGAAGATGTTACGCTGACCGGATGAGGAGGCGGTAGAGGATGAGGAGGCAGAGTAGGAGGAGTTAGCAACAGGAGGCAAACTGAAGTGCCCTGCAATCCTTGGTGGTGGAAGGACATGCGCCAAACTGCTATCCGCCTCAGGCCCAGCCGCCACTACATTTCCCCAGTGTGCTGTTAGGGAGATATAACGTCCCTGACCGTGCTTACTGGTCCACGCATCCGTAGTTAGGTGGACCTTGCCACAGATGGCGTTGCGCAGTGCACACCTGATTTTGTCCCCCACTTGGTTGTGCAGGGAAGGGATAGCTCGTCTGGAAAAGTAGTGGCGGCTGGGCACGACGTACTGTGGGACAGCCAATGACATCAGCCTTTTAAAACTCTGCGTCTCCACAAGACGGAATGACAGCATTTCAAAGGAGAGGAATTTTGAAATGCTGGCATTCAGGGCCAGGGATCGCGGGTGGCTAGGGGGGTACTTCCTCTTCCGCTCCAGTGTTTGGGAAATAGAGAGCTGAACGCTTCCATGGGACATTGTGGAGATGGTTGGTGACCCAGGTGGTAGTGTTGCTGGCAGATCCTCTGTTTGCGGGTTGGCAGGTGCCACTGTCACTACAGAGGTGGATGAAGAGGCCGAGACTGCAGCAGAAGAGGAAGCAGGAGGAGCCAGAGACCTTTCTTGGTTTTTGAGGTGTCTACTCCACTGCATCTCGTGCTTTGCACTTAGATGCCTGGTCATGCAGGTTGTGCTCAGGTTGAGAACGTTTATGCCTCGCTTCAGGCTCTGATTGCACAGCGTGCAAACCACTCGTGTCTTGTCATCAGCGCATTGTCTGAAGAACTGCCACGCTAGGGAACTCCTTGGACCTGGCTTTGGTGTGCTCGGTCCCTTGCTGCGTTGGGCAGTAGCAGACGTACTCTCTAGGGGACAGACGCTCCGCTTTTGCACCCTGCTCCCTCTTCTGCTGTGCTGGTGGCTCTGTGCGACCACCGCCTCTTCCTCCGAACTACACTGGTCACCTGCATGACGTTGATTCCATGTGGGGTCAAGGACCTCATCGTCCTCCACATCATCTTCCACCCAGTCTTCACCCTTGCCCTCCTTGTTGGTCTGCACAATGGCGAAAGCAGCAACAGTTGGCACCTGTGTTTCGTCATCATCCAAGACGTGCTGCGATGGTCCTCCCATGTACTCATCATGAAACATAAGCTGTTGGGCATCGGTGCACACAATCTCTTCCACTTCTGGGGCAGGGCTAGGTGGATGGCCCTGGGAAATCCTGCTAACAGAGTCATCAAAAAGCAGAAGAGACTGCTGCATGATTTGGGGCTCAGACTGCTTGGCTGATTTGCAAGGGGTGAGGTGAAAGACTGATGGACATCGACTGCAGGTGCCAACTCTGAACTTTCATCAGGAGTCTGGGTGGGAGACAATGTGAAGGAACCGGAGGCACTGTCAGGAACCCAATCTACTATCACCTGTACTTGTCCTGGCCTCAACATTCCTACAGCCTCATTAGGCAAGCTGAAATACCGCTGCAGGCTCTGTCGCCTACTCGCACCTGAGGAAGGTGTTTCACTAGTGCGAGTAGCTGGCACAGATCGACCACATCCTCTCCCTGCAACAGGAGCTCCACCAGCAGCACCACGACCGGGGCCACGTCCCTTTTTTGATGATATCCTCATATTTTCTAAATTTATGATCTCGCCCTAAATGGGTGTTTTTGCAATAGCAGAATACACCCACAGTATGTAAAGCGTGTATCTCAAAAACTGCTAAACTGCAGAAAATGCTATTGGGAAAAAAAATGTCACTACAATTTTTTTTTTGGGATAGCACAATAGAAGAAATATCGATCGATTGTATGTCACACTTCTGCACACATGCACAAAGCACTGAAAGATTTTATTTTTTGGCAATAGCAGAATACACGCACAGTGTCTAAAGCGTGTATGAACATGCAGAAAATGCTATTGGAAAAAAAAAATGTCCCTACAATTAATTTTTTTGGGATAGCACAATAGAAGAAATATCGATCGATTGTATGTCACACTTCTGCACACATGCACAAAGCACTGAAAGATTTTATTTTTTGGCAATAGCAGAATACACGCACAGTGTCTAAAGCGTGTATGAACATGCAGAAAATGCTATTGGAAAAAAAAAATGTCCCTACAATTAATTTTTTTGGGATAGCACAATAGAAGAAATATCGATCGATTGTATGTCACACTTCTGCACACATGCACAAAGCACTGAAAGGTTTTATTTTTTGGCAATAGCAGAATACACACACAGTGTCTAAAGCGTGTATGAACATGCAGAAAAAAAACATATTTTGTCTGGCACTGGCCTCATGGCACTGTTAAAAGACTGTGCACTGCACCCCAGCCAGGGTACAATTGATTTAGGAATCTCTTGAATAATTCTCTCTGCCTCTTTCTTTTCCTTAATAAAGACACTCTCTAGTCTCTACTCTAGCTATGTAGATCACTCACTGATATAACTAATTTGAAGAAAATGTAAGGAATGTGGACTGACTGACTGTATCAGACTAACTCCTAATGAAATCCTCTCTTAGCAGCACAGGAACCTGTCTATAGCAGAGTGAGGTGCTGAGCTGTGTGCCTGTACCTTATATAGAGGCTGGGTCACATGCTGCACTGGCCAATCACAGCCATGCCATTAGTAGGCATGGCTGTGATGGCTTTTAAGGGCACACTAGTGAAACTAGCGTGGATTGGCTGCCCTGCAGCTTGTAAAAAGCGCCAATACATCGCCGAACACCGGACCCGAACCCGAACATACAGTCAATAGTTCAGGTTCGGGTCTGGGACCCGGACACCCAAAAGTCCGGTACGGGTGTAGGGTTACACAACCATGTGTACACGTGGTATCCTCAAGAGAAGCAGCAGAATGTATTATGGGTTGTAATTCCACATATACCCATGGCATGTGTGAGCAATATATAATTTAAGTGAAAACTTTTTTTAATATATTTTTGTAATTTTTCAAACACTTGTGACAAAAAATAAAATATTCAAGCCATTCAGCAAATTCCTCGGGGTGTCTACTTTTCAAAAAGGGGTAATTTGGGGGGTTTTGTACTGCCCTGGCATTTTAGCACCTCAATAAATTAAATATGCAGTCAGAAAGTAAAAGATGCATAAATTCCAGTAGTTCGTATATATAGTTTTTAGATGCTATAACTTTTCGCCAAACCAATCAATATATGCTTTTTAGTTTTTTTGTTCATTTTTTCCAAAGGCATGTAGCTGAATACATTTTGGCCTAAATGTATGACAAAAGTTTAGTTTATTGGATATTTTTTATAACAAAGTAGAAAATATTGTTTTTTTCAAAACTTTCGGTTTTGAAAAAACGTTTTTATTTATATTGCAAAAAATAAAAATCCCAGAGGTGATCAAATACCACCAAAAGATATCTATTTGTGAAAAAAAAGGACAAAAATTTTGTTTGGGCACAGCGTTGCATGACCACGCAATTACAAGTTAAATTAGCACAATGCCAAATAGCAAAAAATGCTCTGGTCAGTTAGAGAGTAAAACTTTCCAGAGGTCAAGTGGTTAACGGGGTATGGTTATATAAACCTGAGCTTATGCTGCTATGGGTCAATTCCACGCAGAATGCATGGGTCAGGCATAATCAACACACAAAATGCAGATGTGAAGAGTAAGTACTGTAAAGACAGCAGAGGACAGAAATAAGTAATGCACAGAGTATAGCTGTAATGAAAAGGTAATTCAGTAAGAGCAGAGGTTTAGGAGTAAGTAATGCACAGAGAACAGAGGTCAGTGGTTAGTAATGCAGAGAGTGCAGGGGTCAGAAATAAGTAACAGAGAGAGAAAGTAGAGGTCAGGAATAAGTAATACATAGAATAGAGGTCAGGAGTAAGTAATGCAGAGAAAGAAAAGTTCAGGAGTAAGTGATGCACAGGGTGCAGGCATCAGTAGTAAATAACGCTGAGAGAGCAGCAGTTAGGATTATGTAAAACAGAGAGAGAGCAGAGGTCAGGTGTAAGTAACACAGAGAGATCTTTGGAGGACAAAAATAATTTCAGGTTTAGACAAAGATGCTGTAGGGACCTACCATTTAAAATTGAGACGAAGATGTTGTAGGGACTAGTAGCACCAACCAAAGAATCGAGGATCAGGTAAGTAGATCTTCTTTTATATGTTGCCTATTTATAAATGAGCAATTGATCCTTGCAGTAAAGGTACAGCCCCACTGCAAAGGATCTTTTTTAAGTTTCTCAGAGTAATGTCGCGTACACACGGTCAGATTTTTTTTTTCCGTTTTTGGTTCATCAATCACACACAATTTTCAGCTCATGACTGTTGAAAATTGAATGTTAACAAATAGAAAAGACCAGCATTTTTCATTCTTGTCACAATCATGTGTGGCCACTACTGTCTATTGATATGTAAAACACTTTGTAAAATCAGAAATTACTGATCAATAATAACATTTGAGCCAGGTATAGCATTGTTCAACATATTTCTAGTCAAATAATTAATGATTAATTAATCATCATTAATTATTTGATTAGAAATATGTTGAACAATGCTATACCTGGCTCAAGCTGGGCTCCTCCACTTCTTCCTGGCTGGCAGGCCCAGGTTGGATGTCGGAAGCCTCAGCTGGAAGGAAGCCTTGAAGGAAGATTGGAGAGTGATGGCTTGGGTTCAGTCTGGCCTGCCAGAAAATGCAGTCTGTCATAGTACCACAGCCTGGGTACATAAATGTCATCTGCTGCAGCTCCTGATCTCTGGGAATCATGAACCTTCTTGTGCTCCTATTATAAGCGCTCCTCATGCCACCAATTAGGGCCTTCAAATAGGGGATAGCCCTGGGGATCACCAGCTTCACAAATTCCAGCAATTGATCCAGCACTGACTTCCTCTTTGGTTTATTGTTATAAAAGGGGTGGCTTACCTGCCACAGACAGGGCAGCCCCCTGTACATATCAATGAATATGGGGATAAAGTCCTGATCATTCAATAGATCCATTTTCTCTTCAAGACACAACACAAGACAAACCCTAATGTCAGGCTAAACTCTCCTAATCTTGTCCCAATATAGGCCTCAATCTATAAGCAGTATAGGCTACTGATGCACTTAGTTCAAATTGTACCTTTGTTGAAACGATCAGCGCTTCCGATACACCTTCCTCCTCTCACAGATCGTATGTACGACGCACGCGTGTTATGCTGTATATACACTGCACATGCGTGAAACTTCGCCCACCCCAGACATTCTTTCTAGACTATTGCCCACCCCTTGTCTTTCTGCGCAGTGGGAGAGCACATGGTGGAGACAGAGCAGGTGCCAGAGAGTAGCAGCAAGGACAAGGAAAGCCCGGAGCCACAAACGGTCCAATCCCGGAGGATATTTAAGGCCTCAAATATGTCCTTTATAGAGATGGTGGAGATGGTAGACATCTTCAAGAGGGCCGACTATGATGGGAAGCATGGACCGTACCCAAACCCAAATGTGAGAAAGGCCAAGATCATGCCTAAAGTTGTGAAAAGTCTGCAGAAGAATTTTGTGGTACGGCGATCCAAGGATCAACTAAGGAAACGATGGTCAGACCTCAAATTGAGGGAGCAGGATCAGTACAGAAGAATCAAGAGAGTGCTGCAAAAAAGTAAGTATTTTGTCGTGTGTTCCTATTCTTCTTATTACGTTCGTGCTGCTCCATGTGCTTTTCTTTACTGTTGTATAGTATAAAATGGCAAGTTTCAGGGTCGTGGGCACAGTAATCGTTTGTAGTAAATATTGTTCGTTCGCCCATTTAAGACAATGTTTTTTGCAGATGCAGGTTAACTACATTTGGTCATGCCTATTTCTCTTAAAAGAAGTTTAGTACATTGTTGTCTAGATGGTTTTGTAACTAGAATGAAATGAAAACTTGATTCAGTGCAAGGAGAGGACACTCAGCAGCTGTTTACACATCTGGATGCCAGAGAACTAGTGTGGGACACCAGAAAAAACTTTTTAGGGTGTCCCACACAGGTGCTCCAGTGGATACTAGGGGTGTCTCCATGTGTGAAAATTGTACAAAAAAGTAAGTATTCCAGCTTTAGAAAGGGAAAAAAATGTCTTCAGCTTTGAACTCTGCCAAAACAGACAATTGTACGACACTTCCAAGCAATGTTTCATATTCCTATTTCTTGCCTCAAATATCTGTGTGCTAAGTATACCTTTATTTTATTCACATAGGGGAGAAAAGACTTGTGACGTCTGAGGTCACCAGGGACCCCCAACCTCCTAAAGAAGGGGAAATACCACCAACACAACCAGAGGATGTGGAGGAAGGAGAGGTTTATGAAGTGGGCCAAATAGTGACCAGTGAGTGTCTGAGACCACAGCTTCAGGCAATAGATGTATGCCTGCATATTTCTAAAACATGGTGTGTTTGTTTCTTTTAGTTGATGTGGATGTTGTGGAAGAAGAATATCATTTCACAAGTGCAAGTGCACAGGTCCTCATCGGGGAGATCATGGTATGCAATCATGATTTACAGAAGATCAAGGAAGACATCAAAGATGTGGAAACAAGACTCAAAAACATCATTGATGTTTTAGGCAGAATCGAAAACACACCAACATTTCTAAAATTGTTTCTCTTTTTCTAACGTTTCACCAAAATTTGGAAAGCCAAATTTTGAAGATGCACACAGTGGGGGTTATTTACGAAAGGCAAATTCACTTTGCACTACAAGTGCACTTGTAATTGCACTTGGAAGTGTAGTCACTGTAGATCTGAGGGGAAGATCTGAAATGAGGGGAAGCTCTGCTGATTTTATCATCCAATCATGTGCAAGCTAAAAAGCTGTTTTTCATTTTCCTTGCATGTCCCCCTCAGATCTACAGTGACTGCACTTCCTAGTTCACTTTCAAGGGCACTTGTAGTGCAAAGTGGATTTGCCTTTCATAAATATCCCCCCAGTGTGTCAACATGTGCTATCTGCCATCATGGGATATCTTGGTACGCGTTTTGGGGGTGCAACCCCTTTCTCGTAACTATGGTAGCTGAGAGGAAGGGGTTGTACCCCCAAAACACGTCCATTGATCCCCCATGATGGGAGCTAGCACATGGTGACATTAGGCATGGGATCAGGAGGGAAATCCCCATTTTGACTGTCAATTTGTGTGCATCTTCAAAATGTGGCTTTCACAGGGGTGACATCATCCCATCTGATGAAGGCAATATCAATACAGTTAGGACATACTAATGTCTGATATTGCCTTCACATTGTCAAAGTTGAACTTTGGAAGTTCCTGAGTTGTGTATTGTTTTATGGTTTTAAACATGCCTGTTTTAACACAAAAAAAGGCTATTTGTACTGTCCAAAAAAAAATGATTACTAAAATATGTTGGTTAGTTCAAAAACCCTTTTCTAACGCACATGTGAATGTGCACGGAGTAAAAAGTTTTCTACTCAACAATGTGTGGCTTCTTCTTTCAATGCTCAATATAATTTTTTGGACTAAGTTGGTGTTTACATTGAAATGGGGGTTATTTAATAAAGGCAAATCCACTTTTCACTACAAGTGCACTTTCAGTGAAGTTTCAAGTGCAGTTTCATGTGCACTTTTGCAGTGCACTTGGAGTGCAAAGTGGATTTTCACTTAGTAAATAACTCCCACAGTGTTTTATAATTTGCCACAATCACATAATTTTCGTGACTCCACAAAATTCATTCATGGTGCTGAAAATGATGAATATTTTTCTCAGTAATGCATTACATACATTAACAACAAAAACAAGGAGTGTGTAGAAGACCCACAACATAATAATATTTTGCTGAAGAAGAGATTGTCACCTCATGTATCAAATAAATTACATTTGCACTATTGAAGAAAATGACCAAAAAGAAAAGCCCAGAAAAGTAAATAACTCCCACAGTGTTTTATAATTTGCCACGATCACATCATTTTCGTGACTCCACAAAATTCATTCATGGTGCTGAAAATGATGAATATTTTTCTCAGTAATGCATTACATACATTAACAACAAAAACAAGGAGTGTGTAGAAGACCCACAACATAATAATATTTTGCTGAAGAAGAGATTGTCACCTCATGTATCAAATAAATTACATTTGCACTATTGAAGAAAATGACCAAAAAGAAAAGCCCATTGGAGAACCTAGGAGACAGCTAAAAGAAACCCATGCAGTAAATCAAAGGAAATTTTCTTTCAGTTTAAGTTAAAACATTTTTGATTAAATGTTTCTTAAACAGTTCTGGCATATCAATGGCCACCCTACCCGCAAAGTACTTGACATACAGTGGTGTGAAAAAGTGTTTGCCCCCTTCCTCATTTCCTGTTCCTTTGCATGTTTGTCACACTTAAGTGTTTCGGAACATCAAACCAATTTAAACAATAGTCAAGGACAACACAAGTAAACACAAAATGCAATTTGTAAATGAAGGTGTTTATTATTAAAGGTGAAAAAAAATCCAAACCATCATGGCCCTGTGTGAAAAAGTGATTGCCCCCTAAACCTAATAACTGGTTGGGCCACCCTTAGCAGCAACAACTGCAACCAAGCGTTTGCGATAACGTGCAATGAGGCTTTTACAGCGTCCTGGAGGAATTTTGGCCCACTCATCTTTGCAGAATTGTCCTAATTCAGTTACATTAGAGGGTTTTCGAGCATGAACGGCCTTTTTAAGGTCATACCACAACATCTCAATAGGATTCAGGTCAGGACTTTGGCTAGGCCACTCCAAAGTCTTCATTTTGTTTTTCTTCAGCCATTCGGTGGTGGACTTGCTGGTGTGTTTAGGATCATTGTCCTGCTGCAGAACCCAAGTTCGTTTCAGCTTGAGTACACGATCTCTTGGTAGACAGCAGAATTCATAGTTCCTTTTATCACGGCAAGTCTTCCAGGTCCTGAAGCAGCAAAACAGCCCCAGACCATCACACTACCACCACCATATTTTACTGTTGGTATAATGTTCTTTTTCTGAAATGCAGTGTTCCTTCTACGCCAGATATACTTGGACACACACCTTCCAAAGAGTTCCACTTTTGTCTCATCGGTCCACAGAATGTTGTCCCAAAAGTCTTGGGGATCATCAAGATGTGTTGTGGAGAAATTGAGACGAGCTTTGATGTTCTTTTTGCTCAGCAGTGGTTTTCTCCTTGGAACTCTGCCATGCAGGCCATTTTTGCCCAGTCTTTTCCTGATGGTGGAGGCATGAACGCTGACCTTAACTGAGGCAAGTGAGGCCTGCAGTTCCTTGGACGTTGTTGTGGGGTCTTTTGTGACCTCTTGGATGAGTCGTCGCTGCGCTCTTGGGGTAATTTTGGGCGGCCGGCCACTCCTGGGAAGGTTCACAACTGTTCCATGTCTTCGCCATTTGTGGATAATGGCTCTCACTGTGGTTCGCTGGATTCCCAAAGCTTTGGAAATGGCTTTATAACCCTTTCCAGACTGATAGATCTCAATTACTTTCTTTCTCAATTGTTCCTGAATTTCTTTGGGTCTCGGCATGATGTGTAGCTTTTAAGGATCTTCTGGTGGACCTTACTGTGTCAAGCAGCTCCTATTTAAGTGATGCCTTGATTGTGAACAGGTGTGGCAATAATCAGGCCTGGGTGTGGCTAGAGAAATTGAACTCAGGTGTGGACAACCACAGTTATAGTATGTTTTAACAAGGGGGGCAATCACTTTTTCACACAGGGCCATGATGGTTTGGATTTTTTTTCACCTTTAATAATAAACACCTTCATTTACAAATTGCATTTTGTGTTTACTTGTGTTGTCCTTGACTATTCTTTAAATTGGTTTGATGTTCCGAAACACTTAAGTGTGACAAACATGCAAAGGAACAGGAAATGAGGAAGGGGGCAAACACTTTTTCACACCACTGTACTTCTGTCTAACTTTGCGGGTGCTTTGGAGGGGCAAGCCAAGACGTCCAGCTTCAAGCCCTGTCAGGGTTTTTTTCTTGAAGTCCGGCCTCAGGCCCAACTGAGGCCACATAGTTCATTGAATTTCTCCTTAAAAAGTTGTGTAGAAGGTTTATATGGTTACGTTTATATTCCGCCATGTTGATTGGCATAAGGAATAGGCGGAACCGGCGGGCCATTATCCCAAAATCGTTCTCCACCACTCTTCTGGCTCTGGCCAGACGGTAGTTATAAACCCTCTGGTCCGGGGTGAGGGTCCTCATGGCTTCAAAACGGTCAGCTGGTCAGAACGAACTAACAGAAAGCACTGAAAAACAGAAAGGCCGGAGCTGAAAATCAGAAATGAGTGGACAAGAACGCACTGAAAATCAAATACGTACTATAAATACGAACCCACAAGCACAAACTGAAGAGCAGTAATGATCGGAAAAGCATGAGGCTGAAAAGCGCAAATCGTCTGTCACCAAAATTCTACTAACACAAGATTAGCAGAAGGGGCCCAAAAGGGTGGAGCACTTGGTATTGAACTTCCTCTTTCTAGTGCCGTCGTACGTGTTGTACGTCACCACGTTCTTGACGTTCGTTATTACCGACAACATTGTGTGACCATGTGTATGTAAGACAAGTTTGAGCCAACATCCGTCAGAAAAAATCCCATGGATTTTGTTGTCGGAATGTTCGATCGGGTGTACTCGGCATTAGGCTTTAAATAGCAGTAATATGGTGTGCACCGCATAAGCACTATTTCTTCATTTTCTTAAGTCTCATTGGCTAAATCCCTAATTTAGCTTTAGGGATATATATAATTCTTTTGCTAGTAATGTGATGTTTCTCAAGGTGTTGACTGATAGTGGATTGACTAGTAGATGGATATTTTTCATTGCGATAATGCTCTAAGCCATACATGCGTGGTTGATTTGCCTGCCTGTAAGGCTCCATCCCATATGTTGGCTCTCGCATATTTCTGGCCTGAGAACTGTTACCCAGAATTAAGTCATGTCCAGACCAGTTGCATTTTAAATGCTTACTGCATAGCTCAATCATGGCTTAGAATATTTCTTGTAAGCACAGTTCCTTTACAGCATGACATCCATTCACATAACTCGCTGAGCAGAAGTCTGAAGCACAGAGAACTATTCCTCATTACATGACATTCTGTACAGTAATCCTTAGAACACTCACATAATTCCCAAAACCATTACAACCATCTTCCCAGATGTTACAGTCTCCTTACTCAGATGTTACTCACACAGGGTGTACCTTCCCCTCACACAAAGGGAGATCCTCCACAGGGCCAGGAGCCTTTATAAACCAAGTCATGCATATCACTAAGCAAGGGTCAGGGGGAACAAGGTTTCTTTTTCTGCTCCCAAGTGTCCTTGTCTGGATTCCCTGCTGATTCAACCCTGCAGAGGGCACTCTCTCTCTCTCTCTGTAAATACATAGGCTACATGATGCTGGCCAAGGGGGGCCACTCTGGTCAAGGGTGCACTCTGTACATAGCACATCCCTGATCTCTGCACATAATGCACTCCTGGTGTTTACTGCCCCGTTAAGATCCTCCCACTGTTAGTGCAATTTGCCCACACCCACCGTTTGAAGCAGTTTGGTGGGGGTGGGGGCGTTGTTGAGTTCTTGCACCTATTCTCTGAGAAATAAAAGCCCTGCATACATATATATATAGTCTTACAGATACAACTAGCCCTTTAAGAATAACCATAATGCTGATGTGGCCCACAATGAAATTGAGTTTGACACCCCTGCTTTAAGGTAACTATGTAGGAAAAAAAAATCCTTAAAGCCCATGTTTAACATACACTATATTGTCAAAAGTATTGAGACACCTGACTTTACAAGCACATGAATTTTAATAGCATTCCAGTCTTAGTCCGCAGGGTTCAATATTGAGTTGGCCCACCCTTTGCAGCTATAACATCTTCAATATTTCTGGGAAGGCTGTCCACAAGGTTTAGGAGTGTGTCTATGGGAATGTTTGACCATTCTTCCAGTAGCGCATTTGTGAGGTCAGGCACTGATGTTGGATAAGAAGGCCTGGCTCGCAGCCCCTGCTCTAATTCATCCCAAAGGTGTTCTATCGGGCACAGGACTCTGAGCAGGCTGGCCAATTTCCTCCACCCCAAACTCACTCATCCATGTCTTTATGGACCTTGCTTTTTGCCAACTTCTGTGATCTCCATTCCCTTTCTGTTGTGCCAATGGGAAACAAATTAAAAAAAACTAACTAACAACTAAATTAAAATTACTAACAGCCAACAACATGATTTGGGTAAGCTCTCTGGCACTCCTGGCAGTCCAGCCTCCTTAGGTCAGCTGGATTTCTCTGTAAAGCCCCGGACACACGCTCGGATTTTCCGATGACTAGTTCCGTCGGATCATTTCCGTCGGAATTTGTCCGATGCTGGTGTTGCGTACACACGGTCGGACAACGTTGTCGGAATTTCCGGTCTTCAAGAACGCCGTGACGTAAGCCGTCTTCCACAAGACTAGAAAAGGGAAGTTCAGCACCACGTCCGGCACCCGTTGGGCTCCTTCTGCTGATTCTGTGTTTATCGCGTGTTAGTAGAAGTTTGGGGACTTACGATTCGCGCTTCTCAGTTTTCTGACTCAGATCGTTACTGCTCTTCAGTTTGTGCTTGTCGTGCGTATCTGTTTATCAGTGCGTGTAGTCAGTTCGCATTTGTTGTTCATTGCGGCCTATATCTTGATATAGGACGCTTTGATTTTCACTGCTTATTGTCTGCTCGTTTCTGGTATTCATTTAGTTCTTTCAGGCCTTGCTGTTTATCGGTGCTTTCTGTTTGTCCGTTCTGACCAGCCGACCGTTTGTGAGCGATGTTTCCTGTACGTACTCGTCGCCGAGTTCGTGCTGTACAGGGACTTGGTGTCGGGCTTTTAGCTTTGACCCAAGACCCGTCCATGAACAGAGCGAGGAGGAGTATGTGGACCAAGAATTGGTTGCTTCAGCGTGACCAATTCTCGCACATGCCTTTGCTTCGTGAGATCCGGGAGAATAATCCTGATGATTTCAGGAACTTTCTCCGGATGACGGACCCCGTTTTTTACCGTCTTTTGGCTTTGCTGACCCCTTTTATCAGCCGGCAGGATACCTGCATGAGACAAGCCATCACTCCGGAGCAGAGGCTTGTTGCCACGTTGAGGTACTTGGCGACAGGGAGAAGCCTTCAGGATCTGAAGTTCTCCACAGGTATCTCTCCCCAGTAGGGATGAGCCAAACACCCCCCCGTTCGGCTCGCACCAGAACCCGCGAACGGACCTAAAGTCCATGCAAGCTTTAGAACCCTATTAGTTATAATGGATGCGAACGTTCGAAATCAAAAGTGCTAATTTTAAAGGCTAATATGCATGTTATTGTCATAAAAAGTGTTTGGGGACCTGGGTCCTGCCCCAGGGGACATGTATCAATGCAAATTTTTTTTTAAAAAACAGCCGTTTTTTCAGGAGCAGTGAGTTTAATAATGCTTAAATTGAAACAATAAAAGTGTAATATTCCTTTAAATTTCGTACCTGGGGGGTGTCTATAGTATGCATGTAAAGGGGCGCATGTTTCCTGTGCTTACAACTGTCCCTGCAAAAAGTGTCATTTTTGCAGGAAAGAAAGCTATTTAAAATCACTCGCGGCTAATGTGAATTGACGGATCCCGTAACACAGAGAACAGTCATTCATTGAAAGTCATTCATAAAAAAAAAGTCATTGATAAAAAAAAAAAAAAAATAAAAAAAAAAAGCATGGGGGTCCCCCCAAATTCAATAACCAGGCCCTTTAGGTCTGGGATGGATATTAAGGGGGACCCCAGCCAAAAAAAATGGCGTGGGGTCCCCCTCAAAATCCATAACAGACCCTTATCCGAGCACGCAACCTGGCAGGCCACAGGAAAAGAGGGGGGGACGAGAGCGCCCCCCCCTCCCGCCTGAACCGTACCAGGCCACATGCCCTCAACATTGGGAGGATGCTTTGGGGGTCTGAGACCCACAAAGCACCTTGTCCCCATGTTGATGAGGACAAGGGCCTCTTCCCCACAACCCTGGCCGGTGGTTGTGGGGGTCTGCGGGCGGGGGGCTTATCAGAATCTGGAAGCCCCCTTTAACAAGGGTACCCCCAGATCCCGCCCCCCCCCCGTGTGAAATGGTAAGGGGGTACTACCATTTCACCAAAAAAGTGTCAAAAATTGTAAAAATGACAGGAGGCGGTCTTTGACAATTCCTTTATTAAAATCTTCTTTCTTCTTTCTTCATCCTTCGGTTTCTTCATCTTCTCCTTCCGTCATCTTCTTCCATCTTCTTCCATTTTCTTCTTCCTCCGATACGCTTTTTCTTGCGCTGGTCTTCTCGTCCTTCTCGTCCGGCATCTTCTTCCATGGCGTCGGCATCTGTTCTTCTGTCGGGCCGCTCCTCGCAATGGGAGGCTCCCGCTGTGTGAGGCTTCGCTCCGTCTGACAGGTCTTTTTATAACGGATGGCACCTGGTGACCCCGCACCCCTCTGACGTCATGGGGAAAGCCATAGGGAATTCCCCATGACGTCTCCGTGCGTCAGAGGGGGCGGGGTCACCAGGTGCCCTCCATTATAAAAGACCTGTCAGACGCAGCGAAGCCTCACACAGCGGGAGCCTCCCATTGCGAGGAGTGGCCCAAGAAGAGACGCCGACGCCATGGAAGAAGATGCTGGACGAGAAGGACGAGAAGACCAGCACAAGAAGAAGCGGATCGGATTAAGAAGATGATGGAAGAAGAAGATGGAAGAAGATGCCGGAATGAGAAGATGAAGAAACCAAAGGATGAAGAAAGGAAGACCAGAAGAAAGAAGATTTTAGTAAAGGAATTGTCAAAGACCGTCTCCTGTCATTTTTACAATTTTTGACACTTTTTTGGTGAAATGGTAGGGGTACTTTTGTACCCCCTTACCATTTCACACAGGGGGGGGCGGGATCTGGGGGTCCCCTTGGTAAAGGGGGCTTCCAGATTCCGATAAGCCCCCCGCCCGCAGACCCCCACAACCACCAGCCAGGGTTGTGGGGAAGAGGCCCTTGTCCTCATCAACATGGGGACAAGGTGCTTTGGGGGTCTCAGACCCCCAAAGCATCCTCCCAATGTTGAGGGCATGTGGCCTGGTACGGTTCAGGCGGGAGGGGGGGCGCTCTTGTCCCCCCCTCTTTTCCTGTGGCCTGCCAGGTTGCGTGCTCGGATAAGGGTCTGGTATGGATTTTGAGGGGGACCCTACGCCTTTTTTTTTTTTTGACTGGGGTCCCCCTTAATATCCATCCCAGACCTGAAGGGCCTGGTTATTGAATTTGGGGGGACCCCCACGCTTTTTTTTTTTTTTTAATCAATGAATGACAGTTCTCTGTGTTACGGGAGCCATCAATTCATTAGCCGCGAGTGCTTTTAAATAGCTTTTTTCCTGCAAAAATTACACTTTTTGCAGGGACAGTTCTAAGCACAGGAAACCTGCCCCCCCTTCACAGGCAACCTATAGACACCCCCCAGATGTGATACTGCAATGCTGTACTAACAGCACGCACACACAAATCCCCAGAAATACAGCATATATTGTCAGCAGTCAGCAGCACACTGACACGCTGACACTGAAACACAATATGCGAGGCCGCCGCCGCGGCGGCCCTTTTATACCGTGGGGCGTGTACTAAAGCCCCTGAGCTATAATTGGCGACAGGCATCCTGCCTGTCGCCAATTATGGCTCTCCTCGCTGCCGGCGCTGTGATTGGCCAAGCATGCGGGGTCACAGTGCATGCTTGGCCAATCATCAGCCAGCATTGCACTGCGACTGGCGCAATGCATTGCGGGCCGCTCACATCACACGAATTTGATGCGAGCGGCCCAAATAGTTCTGGGCTCGCCGAACGGGCGAACGCCCGATGTTCGATTCGAACATGGGTTCGAATCGAACATCGGGCCCATCCCTACTCCCCAGGCTCTGGGAATCATTATTCCAGAGACCTGTTCTGCCATAATCCAGGTCCTGCAGGAGGACTATATTAAGGTAACATTTCTCCTTTACTATTCTCTTCTATGTATGCTCTGTTTGCTAATGTCTTGTATTTGTGACCTCCTTCCCTAATTACCATGATTGCAATATGCTCTAATATGCTGTGCCCCTTTTCTCCTTCATGCATTTTTCCCTTCACTTACCTCCCCAGCATGCTCTTCTGCCCCAATAGACACCTATGGCCTAGTCACTTAAGCAATGTATTTTGTCTGCTCCATAGTATTGTTTTCCCCCAAACACCCCCTAAAATATGCACAAATGTTTGCTGTGTGTTTGACTTCATGCAGAGTCCCTTTGAATTTTTTTTTTTTTTTGTGGTGCCAAACTCATTAGGAACCCCCCTCCCCCAACTGCTCTGTCAGATGCTACCAATCCTCTATCTGCTGGCTTTGCCGAGCTCAATAAACACTATATACCTACCTCTTTATAGTGGTCATATTTAGGGATGAATTCAGCAAAGCATGTAGTGCAAGGGGCTGGCTCAATACTTTACAATTTTTTTTTTTATGTTTTTTTGTATTTTCCTCCTATTATTAGCTTGATAGGTAATTGCAGAATGTCAAAATGTGCTTCCCTTTTTTTTTTTTTTTTGGGGGGGATTAGGAAGCTTCTTTTATCTTTCCTGTGGGCTGCCAATAGTGTTAAGTAAGGAGGGTCTGGCCAAACTAGCACACATTATTAAGCCATTTGGCTATCAATGAAGTGGAGAGGGTTACCTGTCCAATCCCCCCCCCCAAACCCCTAGTTATTGTCAATGGCCCGTCAGAAGTGGGGGGATTGATGGGGGGTGAGTAATATGCTAAGGGAACCTTGTAATTAGGGGTGCAAATACTTTCAAGGTTACAATTTAAGTCTGATCTTGTTCCAAGATGTTAGTGTCTAATCTGCTTGCAATGTTTATGTGCAAAGTGACTAATTTTTTTTTCTTGTTTGACTCCACAGTTCCCTTCCACACCACAGGAATGGCAGACTGTGGCCTCCCACTTTGCCAGCCGTTGGTACTTTCCTAACTGCGGAGGTGCAATTGATGGGAAACACGTCCGCATCGTCCCACCCCCCAACTCGGGGTCATACTATTATAATTACAAGGGGTTTAATAGTGTAGTGATGTTGGCGGTGGTGTCTTCGACATACGAGTTTTTGTATGTGGACGTGGGGATGAATGGCCGGATCTCGGATGGTGGTGCCATTGCGCACACGGAGTTCTACTGGCGTCTCCAGAGTGGCAGTCTGTGCTTGCCACCTCCAGAGGAGAATGCTGAAGGACTCCCCTTCGTCTTTGTCGCGGATGAAGCGTTTGCGCTGACAACCCATCTGATGAGGCCCTTCCCGATGAGGACCCTCACCCCAGACCAGAGGGTCTTCAATTACAGGCTGTCCAGAGCCCGCAGAGTGGTGGAGAACACCTTTGGGATCCTGGCCAGCCGCTTCCGCCTCTTTTTGACGGCTATTAACTTGGCGGAATATAAACTCAACCACATAGTTCTTTCCTGCTGCATATTGCACAACTTCCTCAAAAGACATAGCAGCAACTATGTTGTGCCCGTTGGCCCTGATGTGGACGGGCCTTCCAATGCCGACCTCACAGCCCTTCAAGCTGCATGTCCTGGCTTGCCCCTTCTAAATGCCTGCGAGGTCCGCGAGAGATATATGGACTACTTTGTGGGTAGGGGGGCCATTGCTCTGCCTGACGATGTGTGAGAGGCATTTTTTTAATAAATATATTTTTTAACCAGACCTATGATTTGTTGTCATTTACTGCTTGTGTTTCTTGTAGGTGTGTTCTAGCTTATTTGTATTTTACATTTTGGGCCTTTACCTTCAACAGTGGGAATGCACTTTTTGGGCAAAAGGAGGTTACAGTCTCTTCTTCCCAAAAAGAATCTTCTCATTTTGTGTGTGTGATACCTAATATTTTGTCTAGATAAGGTTTGTAGTGCATAACTGACACCCAAAATACTCCTTTTCATCACCATGACAGAAATGTGTGTATTCCCGAAAATGGTGTGCTATGTGTTTTATTACAAAGCACTGTGGGTGTCATTTACAAAAGCCAAATCCACTATGCACTACAAGTGCACTGCAAAAGTGCCCTGGAAAATACACTTGCAGTGTAAACTGGAATAGCCTTTAGTAAATAATACCCATTGTCACCAAAATCATTTACTTTTGCCATAAATAATGCTTTTGTGTTTTTAAATAAGGAAGCCACACATTTTTTAGATGTAAAAATTTTACTTACAACACATTCACAAGTGCCTTTCAAAAATGCTTTTGGAAACTGAAAAGATCTTTGTTCTTTAGAACATTGTTTACTAACATTCCACATTTGGTAAAACCAGGCATGTAGCAAAACATAACAGACTGAACATAGGAACTTGCAAAGTTCAACTTTCAAAAGTGAAGACAAGATCACACATGACTATATGTTCAAAGTGTGTTTGATCGTGCCTTCATCACATGGGGTGTCACCCCTGGAAAAGTGAAATTTAGAACATGCACACAATTTGGGTATCAAAATGGGCATTTGATGCTAAAACACATGCCTAGAATGTTCAAATGTGCAATCTCCCATCATGGGGATCAATGGACGTGTTTTGGGGGTGCAACCCCTTCACCTCACCCACTTTAGTAGTTAGTAAAGTGGTTGCACCCCCAAAACATTGTCATTCATCCACCATTAAAGGAAGCTAGCACATGTTGACACACTGTGTGCATCTTCCAAATTTGGCACAGTTATTAAGTTAAAATTTTTGTGAGAAACCGCCACAAATGTATGATAATTACTTTGTGCGATTTCAGATTTTCGCTAAAACATCAATGATGTTCTTCATTTTTTGTTGAACATCATTGATGTTTTTCTTTATCTCATCTAGATCTCGATTGCACACCATTATCTCCCCGATGAGTACGTGTGCACTTTCAGTGGTAAAGTGTGATTCTTCTTCCACAACATCCACATCACCTAAAAAAAAACACAAACAAAAAAAAAATGGCTATTGTAAAAGAGGCAGGCATACATTGATTAGCTTACCAGTAGCTGGGTTCTCCCACACTCACCTGTTGTGGTGACAAGTTCTCCAAGTTCGATGATCTCTCAGATCGGGACGTTTCTGCCTCCGGCCTTTCCTCGTCCTCCTCCTCGTTGCTGTAATATTTAGGGCGCACCTGCTGTGTCGCCATGTGCTCTCCCCACTGCGCTGTAAAGAGAAGGGGTGGGGAATAGACGAGAAAGATCGTCAGGGCCGGGCGGAGTTTCACGCATGCGCACTGTATATAAAATAAAACGTCACACGCGTGTGTCGTAGCGACGATCTGTGAGCCGAGGGGAGAGAGAGCTGACGCACGAGACGATCGCTATAACGAAGGTACAATTTTAACTTGGTACATCACTAGCCTAGACTGCTTAGACCTTGAGGCTTATTTATGGAGAAGATTAGGAGAGTTTAGCCTGACATTATTTAGTGTTTTGTGTGGTGTTGTGTCTTGCAGAGAAGATGGATGGCTTCAATGATGTCAGTTTTCTCCCCCTCTTCATTGATAAATATCGGGAATTGACCCTTTTGTGGCAGGCAAAACACCCGGAATACAGCAACTTGCTTATTTACTAAAGTGTTTGACATATCAACAGACAGTAGTGTTGGAGACATTTTGGGCAAGAATCTAAACTGCTGGGCTGAGAATTGTATGGTTTTCTAATAACTCAAACTATGTCCCTTTTTCATACACAGGAAGACCTCAGCCAGGAGGTGGCTGTGGAATGTGGCAGTCAGGAGGAGGCAGGGGTTAGTGGCAGCCAAGAGGTGGGTAGGCCTAGGAGCCTGACTGTATCACAAGTCCCTCCCCTCCGCCTTCCCTACAAAAGGGCCAGAAAGGTGGGGGAGGTGGGTGAGTCAGCGCTCCGGCTTATAAGGAAGGCTTCAGCGGCACTACATGCCACACCCACCTACGAGGAGGCCTTTGGCTCCTTGGTTGCCACTAAACTCAAGTATATGGAGGCGGGGCAACGCAACATGTGTGAGGAGGTCATCCTCAAGGTACTAAATAAGGGGGTGGCTGGGGAGATGACCCCAGCAACACATGTTTGCGAGAGTCACCATGCTCCGCCTCCTCCTCCTCCTTCTGCCACACCTCCAGCACCACAGCCACAGCGTGGAAGGAAGCATGTAAGGAAGACCAGAGTGTGACGACCTGGATTCAGTCTGGTCTGAGAGAAGATGGAGCCTCTCGTATGACCACAGCCTGGGGACATAGATGGCATCTGCTGCAGTTCCGGATGTTTTGGACTTCAGGACCAGATTGCACTCCCTTATTAAGATACATACTCCTCAGGCCACCAATTTTTGAACATAAAAAAATGATGTTTGCCGTGGGGGTCCAAGGCTTTGCAAATTTCCCAAGTTTCTCCATCGCTGCATTCCTCTTTGGTTTGTTGCTGAGACCTAAATAAAGGTATTTTTGATTTCAAGAAATCCTTGCCTATGTGTTTTACTTTTCAACAATGACAATTTATTTGTGAGTAGGCAGGTACATTTCACAAATCATAAAGTCCAATTAACAAGGGGCACCAACAACAAACAACCTCCGAGTGAATTTAGGCTACAAATACAAATGATAATAATGGTGTTTGGATAAGTTGAGACACACAACCCCCCCAAAAAAAAAAAATTGTAATAAAGGATATCTGGATTAAAAAAAAAAAACACTAGAAATGACAAATCCTCCAAAAAATATAAAAAACATTCTTAAGATCTGACGAATAAAAAACATCTAGCCAATAAATCATGAAAAAGAATAAAGAAAGAAGTTTGTGAGAAGTCAGTGTGAATAGGAGCAGCTAAAAAACGTCATTCTTCTTGCATTGTAAAGAAAAAGAGAATGCGCTGGATTAAACACATTTTAACATTGCAGCGTGACGAATGTGCTGTGTCGATTAGAACGGTAGTTTTACCTGACCGAGCGCTTCCGTCACAGAATTTCTTCTGAGCATGCGTGGCACTTTGTCCGTCGGACTAGGCTACACACGATCGGAATTTGTGTGATCGGACTTTGTTGTCGGAAAAATTGAGAGCAGGAGATAAAACTTTGTCCGTCGGAAAATCCGATGGAAAATGTCCGATGGAGCCTACGCACAGTCGGAATTTCCGACAACATTGTCCGATAGGACATTTTCCATCGGAAAATCCGTCCGTGTGTATGGGGCATAAGAAGCCTGCCCTGAAAAGAGGCAACAATATCATAGTGATAGAATAATCTTGTTCCTCAGGGTTTTTTTTTGTTTTACAATGCACGATGGGGATATTTTGACCATTAAGCATGAGTACATTGGTTCCCTCAGCCACCCTAGGAATTAACACTTGGGATGACATTGAAATTTCACTAGACAATGGTGGCTTTGTGACTACAAATGTGTCCTCATCTATTAGTGCCAAATGAAACAGGAAACAAATGAATTACATTCTGAATCTCCCTTTGTGAAGAAACTTGCGTGCTGCAATGATCAACAATTATAGTGATATGTGGATTGCTCACACCTGAAACACACTCTCATAAGTCGTGCATAAAAAATATACACAGGGCCACAGGGTCACGCTACATCCCCCTGAGGAAGCCACGTGACCCTGTGAAGCAACATGTTGTAAAGGGGTTACGGATGTCACAGAGTATCTGTCACACAAGGGAGACCACTAAACACAATACCTGGGAATTGCAGGGATCATCATACTGAGCACTGTATCAAGTTGCATTGTTATTGTGTCAAGCTGTGTATAGTATGGTGCACTGGCAGCACCATGAACATGTGAGCGTAATAACAGTAAAAGTTTTAATAAAGATGTATGGTTTTAAAAGCATTTAAAAGCACTATGTTTAGTCTTTTTTTTATCTTACTCTGGCGGAGTGAAGGAGATATTCTAGGAACAATGTGATAATCCTGCATTACCCATTGGAATAGCATCCTAAAGATCCCCTACATTGGGAAATGGCTTATTTAGACCAATTCTGTTAACATATCCCCCACTGCTCACACTGCATGAAAGTTTGTGTTGCACTGTGTGGTCGATATTTAAGAAGAAACCACACTTACTTTGAAAATTCTGAGGATTATACTGCATAATACATTGGCTGGATTGTGTTGCTTCACAACATTTCTGGGACATTTGTTTGAACATTTTGGGAATATATTTTCTCTGTTTGATGTATAATTTTACAACGGTTTGATGACATTTACCATAAGGGAAACCCACATTTTTTCTTTCAATAGATTTTTATTGAGAATTCAGAGAAATGATGCAAAACTTTAACAATGTGTAATAAGAAAAACAAAGGTACAGCACAGAAAAGTAACATACTGATGAGATATAGACCATGTGTTGTATTGATGTGCCAGAGCTCTAGTATACTAGGTGTTATACAAGGTTAAAAGAATATGCTAGAACCCATTTGCACCCGAGCAAGGGTCTGGCTCCCCATTCCCAGCACCCCTAATGGGAGCTAACTGTGCTGGGAACTGGAGAGCCCCACCCCCCAGATGCCGAACGTAAAGTGAACAAGCAGATCCTAGTAATCTTATCAGTGGTCAGGTCTCCAAAGAGGGCCTGCGTTTCGAAAAGCCAGTATAAAAGAAGTTCGGAGAAAACCCCAGAACTGTAAATATAACTTTGCAGTACTTGATATCTATTGTTTTGTCTGGAGCCATGCTGTACCTAAAGAACAGATTAAGGGAAGAGAGGGAGAGCAAAACCCAACAGAGCACAGAGCAGAAGAAGAGAAAGGGATAGAGGAGAAAAGAGAGGTAGAAAAGCAATAAAAAGTAGCCATGGACGAAGTGGTGCTCGCTCCACCGCAGTCAATCCGGAGGCAAAGTGTGGTTCAGTGACCCAGAAATGTATTTGATCCAGGGTTCCCACACTGCGTCATGTCTGTCCACCATATCCAAAAAGATGCTAACAGTTTTTTCCTGGGCCATAATCCAGGATATCTTTCTTTTAACTAGCAGAAGTGAAACTGTGGGCTGTTTCCAGGTTCATGCTATTGTTAATTTGGTTCCAATTAGATGAACCTAATAAGGTTTTGGCTTAATCTTGGAACTCCGTGGTTAGGGAAGTTAGGTAAAGTGTACTGTGGAGTTTTGGGGATAGGCAATGTTGTAATCTTCCTAATAATATGGAAAACGTTGTTCCACGGGTCCCTGATTTTGGGCATTCCCACCAAATATGGAGCATAGAGCCAATATGTCCACAGTTGCAAAAGCATAAGGGGGATGCATTTGGGTAGATTTTGGCTAATCGCAATGGAACCATATACCATCGCATTAAGATTTTTAACTTAGCTTCAACCAACGCTGTGTTAAGGATGCCTTTTGAGGCAGCAAAAGATTCTCTGTGCCACTCAGCTAGGGTCCATTGTTGTTGTAGATCAGTCTCCCATTCTCGCATGAAAAGCGTTTTAGTGTCAGCCAGAGCAAGTGCCTGGTAAATCACCGTTATTCCCCACTCTGCTCCATGGCCTGGCCACACCACAGTTCATATTCCGTGATGGATGGAGGTTTGTGATTAGAGAGCCCTAGGGATCTGATAAAATTATATTTGTTGGAATCTGAACCTCTCTGTTCTTGGCATGTCAAGTTTACTGGTGCAATTAGCCATGGTGATAGGACCCGTCGGGGTTACAAAGTGACCAATCCTGTAAATCCCCTTATCTAGTCACCATTGGAAGGCTGTAATGTAAGAAGAAGGGATTCCTGAAAATGTGGGATAGGGGATGCCAGTGGGAGATCAAGTGTGGTTTTGTTTTAAGAGAGTCCCAAAGTGTGAAAGAATGAGAAAGTGTGGGAGCTAAAATGGCCGGTCTGGTCTTGGTTGGGCACCATAGAATATAATCTAGGTTGTAGTTAGGGATAGCCTGCCTCTCCATATACACCCAATCATGGCGAGCGATTTTAGAATTAATGGTGGATAGTTGGGATAGTTGAGCTGCTTGGTAGTACCATGGTATGTTTGGTACCCCCAATCCTCCCTGATCTTTGCTGCGGAAGAGAGTCCCCTTGGAAATTCTATGTCCCTTGGTTCCCCAAAATAAACTTTATGATTTTTGACTGGAAATTCCGGATGTGGTCTTTAGGAACGGGGATAGGCAAGGATCTAAAGAGATATAGGATGTGTGTTAGTAGGGTCATTTTTACAGAGGCCCAGTTTGTCCCAAATGGTGAGATCTTCCTCCATTTTGCGGAAAGTCGCAGGGAAATTGGCTGAGTAAAGTTTGTCTATAGTTGCCGTCAAGTTGATCCCCAAATATGAGAGCACAGTCTCTGTCCAACCGAACCTGAAGTTGTTTTTAAGTTGAGACACCAGCTGGGCTGGTAGGTTAATGTTGAGCGCTAGAGATTTAGAATAATTGACCCGACACTTTGCCAAAATCATCCAGTAGCCTGCATATTATCGGGAGAGAGGTGTTTGGTGAGTATATGAAAAGCAAGATGTCATCGGCGAACAAAGCACACTTATAAGCTTGTGGTCCACATTGAACCCCTTTTATATCAGGATGATCTCTGATGGAAATGGCCAAGGTCTCGATGATCATGGCAAAGATTAACAGGGATAAGGGGCACCCCTGTCTCATACCACGGAGGATTGGGAAGGAGGTCGAGTGATACCCCTGCATCTTAATTTTTACTTCCGGAGTGGAGTATAGTGCACCTATTATGTTCATAAAGGACTTACCAAATCCTAATTTTTCTAGAGCGGGAACCATAAAAGACCAGGAGACTGAATCAAACGCTTTCATGAGATCCATTGAGAGCAGGAAAGCCTTTTGATGTGGGCCCACGTCCCATCCTGATCCCAGGAGCGAAATTACGTTGATTGCCCTCCTAATCTGATCTGGCCCCTGTCGCCCGGGAATAAAACCGACTTGATCCTTATGGATGTAAAGGCCAATGAAGGAAATCCTGTCGGCTAAAATTTTTGTCAGTATTTTAAGATCGTTATTGATCAAAGATATGTGCCTATAATTGGAGGTACAAATGGGATCCTTTCCTGGCTTAGGGATCACTGTTATGAATGCCGGGTTCGAAGCTTTATCGAGGGGTTCACCGGACCTGAGGTGATTGAAGAAGCGTGCTAGGTACGGGGAGAGTATTGAAGAAAAATGCTTATAATACGGGACAGAGAAGCAGACCGGGCCTGGAGCTGTGTTAATTTTAAGATTTTTAATGACCTTTGCTACCTCCTCTGTGGAGATTGGAGACTCTAACTTGTCCCAGTGCTGTTCCCTAATCTTGGGGATTTTCACTGATGCCAAAAATTAGTTTATAGCGGGTTCTTTCCCCGTCTTGCTATAGAGAGTGCGATAAAAGTTATGGAAGGCTTCCATATTTTTTCTGGGGTTCTGTGTAAGGGTTCCGTCACTTAATTTTATTTTAGAGAGAGCATAAGTTCTAATTTTAGGGGATAACCGTCTCGCCAATAAAGACACAAGTTTGTCATTTTGGTGATAGAACCGTCCCCCCTCCCATCTGAGGTCCTTTTCCTCTATTGCGGTGACAGCCAGGTTCAAGGCTGATGGGCTGCATCAAGTCTCTTTGCGGAGCCCGACAAGGGATTAGATTTATGCAGTTTGCTCAGGGATGCAAACTCCCTTTCCAGCCTATCAATGTCCGCTTTGTGAGCCTTGCGTATTCTAGATGAAATTTGAATTAGGCTACCTCTAATCGTGGCCTTATGGGCTGCCCACAGAGTGGAGGGGGAGACGTCGTCCACGTCATTCAATAGAAAATATTCTTGAATTTTTCAATCTCACGGACGTGAGTGGGGTTGCTGAGGATGGAGGCATTCAGTCTCCAGTGGAACCCTGTGCGTGATATTGGGCCACCATTCAGTGACATTAGGAGAAGGGAATGGTCCGACCAGGCAGAGTCCCTAATATCCGACCGCTGCACCAGCGGGACATGTTGTTGGAGAATAAAAAAGTGATCAATTCTCGAAAAGGATTGATGCAGGCTGGAGTAATGCGTATAATCCCGTGCCCTCTGATTAAGTTCCCTCTAGACATCCACCAAACCATGGTGAAATAATTGCCTGGCTACCTTTAGACTCTGCCTGGTAGGAAGTACACGGTTTTTGCCTGGGGGACATGTTTTATCGATGCTAGGTTGGAAGAGGGATTGAAACAACTTTGCCCGTCCCTTGTTTGGCGCGTAATATGAAATGAGGGAGTAAAGTTGTTCATCTATGAGGATCTAAACCAACAGAAATCTGCCCTCCGGGTCCCTGAATTCAGAAACCAGGGAGAACTGAGTCTTGCGAGAGAAGAACAAGCCACCACCTTTGGTTTTGTTGTCAGAGTTTGCTAAATAAAATCTGGGGAATTTGGCGTGAATAAAGGAGGGGTTATATGACTTAGGGAAATGTGTTTCCTGCAGGAACAGGATATCTATTTTTTGAGCATGATAGTTTTGGAATATTTTCCTTTGTTTTTATCGGGGAATTAAGTCCCTGTGCACTGTGGGTGGCTATACACAGGGTTGGTCTTTGAGTGGATGGGTTAGCCATGGAGCAGTGTAAGGGAGAAGGCAGGCGACCCCCGACCACTTACCTTCGCGGCAGAAGCCGTGTTCATTACAAACGTTGTTCGAGGGATCACCAAAACATCCGTCAGATCACTGCGGAGGAGAGAGACCACCTCCAAAGCTGAAAAAAAGAATTGAGAGACAGAAAGAGGAGAGCTCCGAGGTAGAGGTGAAGACAAAGTCACCACACCTGCGGAGACAATCATGGTATCCCCCACTAGAGGGGGAATTCCCAAACAAGGAGAAGCAAGACCACAACCGTCAACCACTCCAAGTGCGGGGGTATGCGCAGTTAACCCGCTCCATCCTCCCACCCCTAACTAATATTCCGTAATATAAAAAACAAAAAACCTAGACAACCTGGACAGAAGTCCCTTATATGCATTAATAGGAGAGACCAGAACTAGGGGTATAGTAGGAAATGGGTGAGGGGGGTGGGAAGTGTAAAAATAGTTACTGTGAGTCCAATGTGGGTCCAGCTCAGGAAGCCTGGAGAGGAGACGCGCACAAAAAGGGGAGGAAAAGGGACGGGGTGAGGGAAGGAGAAAGCTTGACGGGCCTAACCCGGCCCCTTCTTTGCAAATGGTGAAGGGGTCCAAAATGTTCTTACTGGAAGCTCCAGTGGACCTTTAAAGGTAGGAGTTAAAAATCTGAAGAATGGGTGTTGTCCTGGCAAGTGCGGGAGTCATGACGTAGATCAGATTATTCAAGTCCAGAGGAATAGTCTTGCATGTTGTAAAGAGGAGCTTCCGAGTGTAGCTGCAGTACTTGGTTGCGCGAGAAAAAAAAAATGGGATCCTTTCCTGGCTTAGGGATCACTGTTATGAATGCCGGGTTCGAAGCTTTATCGAGGGGTTCACCGGACCTGAGGTGATTGAAGAAGCGTGCTAGGTACGGGCAGAGTATTGAAGAAAAATGCTTATAATACGGGACAGAGAAGCAGACCGGGCCTGGAGCTGTGTTAATTTTAAGATTTTTAATGAGCGCTTTTAATGGCCGCTCCCGGGAGCACTGCTATCTGAGTTCCCAGGCCTCTCCTCTCTGCTCCCCCGTGCATTAGATTGTGCCCACATGCTAGCGGACACCTCCGGTCCTGGTCTGGTGGCTTGTGAGAGTGGTGTTCAGCTGTGGGGTGTACGGAAGATACGGAGTGGTACGGAGCCCTGTGTTTAAGCGCCCATCACAGGGCGCCGCGCATGCACACTCTTGGAAACCCACATTTTGATTGCATTTTTAATGAGTTCATAGGTTTAAAGGGAGAGTAATTTTAAGACAATAGATATAGTGAAAACGTCTGTTGATGACGAAACGCGTATGGGAGGACGCGCAGTGACGTCACCACGTTCGTGTTACAAGGAGAAAGGGTGCGATTGAATGCCGGCCGGCGCTCTTTTTAAAATTATCGTTGGATTGTTTACTGCCTATTCTGTTCACAAGAATGTGAGTAATATCCGTTTTTAATAAAGTCTCTCTAGTTTTTTACAATATCACGCTATGGTCTGCCTTTGTCATTTACATGGTGACCTTTGGATGCACCTTTGAGTGCCTTATCTGTTTATCCTGACGTTTGGAAGTGTGCTTCTCCCTCCCTCCTGCTTTGGAGTTCTGGTTCGAATATATCCACCTTGGAGGACACTGTCTGAGGGGCAACTATACCTGATGTTTGGAATCCTGTGCTAAAGCTCATATCTGAGTGCGTTTTGTTTTCTATATATCTGTAAGGAGCCTACTTACTGGTGGTGGCACTTTAACTAGAAGTGGAGCACATTGGTGTAGTGGAACCTACTGCATAAGAGGACTCTGACCCATTGCTATTGGTTATTCATCTCACACAAAGACTTTGATAAATATCATTTACCATTGTTCACAGTTTTATATTCTAACAATTTTAGTTGAATATCTGTTATTTATGTTTTGATAACCTGAGAATATACCATCACTGTTTGCCTATGCCCTTTTGAATCTGTGTGCAGACTCCATTTCTTAGGTTATTAGTATCTCAAATACTATCAATCAGATACACAGATCACTCATGTGTATTGGTTTTCATCACTGTCATTTTAGTTTTACCTGGCGCAGTTTTCCTTTTCTATATTTCATGTGTGTTTATCCCACTATTCTGCAGCCGGTTTAGGTTTTATTTATTGATTCATTCATTTGTTTATTTATTTATTTATTTACAATTCTTATTTTCCTTTCCCCCATCCAATTGTGTGACCATTTGTGTGCGTTAGGGTAGCGCGGTTTTTTGCTTTCAATAGATATAGGGCACTTTGCACCTAGGAGTGCGGCATCATTTCAGTTATATGTATTCTGAATCTCCATGTTGGCTTTTTTTGCTGCTGTTCACAGCTGACTTATGAGAACAAATTTTCTGTAGAGCTTGTACAACATGCACAACAACGCAATTTGTCCTTTGGAGGAAATGCTATAAAATTATAGACAGTGAATGCTTACTTTCTCAGCACACCTACATAGGATTGACATTCTCTTCAGACATCATCTTGTTTTCTCAATTTCTTGTTTCCACTCTTCCTCTCTCCTTAGTTCAGTCTTATGTTCCTTTTTTCCTAAAGTCTCCTATTCTTTTCACTTACTCTGTTTTCCTCTCTATTGTCTTCTTATATTGTACAATTGTTCTTCATTGCTAGGTTGCCAAATACCACACTACTTCAAGGATCATTATACGCTGTCCTCTCACAGCTCATCTCCTATACAACCACTATTTGATCAATTTCATCGCTCAGAGTCCCCCTTTGCTGTGTATACATTGCCGCAATGCTGGAGTTCTGTCATTTTGTGAAGAGATCCTCTGGTCCATAGATTATCATGATTGATGTGGATTTACACTAAGGGATGCCTTGATTGACATGGACTATATCACAGGACATCATGACTGACGTAGATTTGCATTGGTGTTTATGATTTTATTTCAGTGACCCGCTTTTCTACCTAAGCTTTTGAACTGCAAAGTGGTGGGCAGTTACTTCTCCAAGGGCCATTTATAAAAGGCATCGAAGAAAACTCACACACATCTTTAGATGGCTCAGTTTTAAGTCTGCAAAAGGTTGTGTAGATATATTTCTGTGGATTCATATTAGTCTAAAAAACGGGAGACCCCCTAGATTTAATACGTGTACTGTATTTTTTGTTTTATACTAAAAAAAGTATATGTTTTTGTGTTGTTTTCTAAGTGGCTATTTCTGAAAATGCTCTATTTTTATTGAACCCTTATGATCATATCTATTAAGGTATCTAACCTAGCTATTATTTTTGCTGGAATTCGGAGTTACAGATAAAATTTGTTCGGTATCAAACCTTGAAAAACTGGGTTAGTCAGTAGGGACAAAAAAAACGCAAACCTATTAAATAAATTCATTAGCTCTTTGTATAGAGTAGGGATGATGCACAAAATGACAATGGTATTAACACAATTTCAAATGTACTACAGTGGCTCAAAATGAATAAACAGCATTAAAGCACCTAGGGGTTAGCTTAGATATTTCTAAGCTATTGTTTCTAATTTTAATATGTTTAATAATGACTGGCCTGGCCAGTGTGTTGGTGCAAGGCAAATGTGGTGCATATTTTTTAAAACGTATCAAGATATTCACCCAGTAATTAAAGGCTTTAAAGTTTAACTCAGATGGAGTTAACTCATATATATCCAAGCACGGAATTATGAAAGACTGAAGTTGTCAGTTAAATCTACTTTCTTTTTATAACCACTTGACCTCTGAAAGGTTTTACCACCTTCCTGACCAGAGCATTTTTTGCTATTTCTGCTCTACATTAGCTGGTAATTACGCGGTCATGTAACACTTTTTTTTCCCACAAATAGAGCTTTTTTTGGTGGTATTTGATCACCACTGGGATTTTTATTTTTTGTGAAATAAACAAAAAAAAAGAACAACAATTTTGATAAAAAAAACTATATTTTTTACTTTTTGTTGTAAAAAATATCCAATAAACTCATATTCTGTCATACATTTAAGCCAAAATGTATTCAGCTACATGACTTTGGTAAAAAAAAAAAAAAAAAAAATCCCAATAAGCGTACAATGATTGACTTGCACAAAAGTTATAGCATTTACAAACTATGGTGTGTATATATATATATATATATATATATATATATATATATATATATATATATATACTGGAATTGATGCAGCTTTTACTATCTGACTGCCTATCACATTGCCTATCACTAGGGATGAGCCGAACACCCCCCCATTCGGCTCGCACCAGAACCCGCGAACGGACCTAAAGTCCGTGCGAGCTTTAGAACCCTATTAGTTTTAATGGGTGCGAACGCTCAAAATTAAAAGTGCTAATTTTAAAGGCTAATATGCATGTTAATGTCATAAAAAGTGTTTGGGGACCTGGGTCCTGCCCCAGGGGACATGTATCAATGCAAATTTTTTTTTTAAAAACGGCCGTTTTTTCAGGAGCAGTGATTTTAATAATGCTTAAATTGAAACAATAAAAGTGTAATATTCCTTTAAATTTCGTACCTGGGGGGTGTCTATAGTATGCATGTAAAGGGGCGCATGTTTCCCGTGTTTAGAACTGTCTCTGCAAAAAGTGTCATTTTTGCAAGTAAAAAAGCTATTTAAAATCACTCGCGGCTAATGTGAATTGACAGCTCCCGTAATACAGAGAACAGTCATTCATTGAAACTGAAAGTCATTCATAAAAAAAAAGTCATTCATAAAAAATAAAAAAAATGAAAAAAAAAAAGCGTGGGGGTCCCCCCAAATTCAATAACCAGGCCCTTCAGGTCTGGGATGGATATTAAGGGGAACCCCAGCCAAAAAAAAATAAAAAAAATGGCGTGGGGTCCCCCTCAAAATCCATACCAGACCCTTGAGGTCTGGGATGGATTTTAAGGGGAACCCTAGCCAAAAAAAATGGCGTGGGGTCCCCCTCAAAATCCATACCAGACCCTTATCCGAGCACGCAACCTGGCAGGCTGCAGGAAAAGAGGGGGGATGAGAGCGCCCCCCCCCCGCCTGAATCGTACCAGGCCACATGCCCTCAACATTGGGAGGATGCTTTGGGGTCCCCCCCAAAGCACCTTGTCCCCATGTTGATGAGGACAAGGGCCTCTTCCCCACAACCCTGGCCATTGGTTGTGGGGGTCTGCGGGCGGGGGGCTTATCGGAATCTGGAAGCCCCCTTTAACAAGGGGACCCCCAGATCCCGGCCCCCCCTGTGTGAAATGGTAAGGGGGTACAAAAGTACCCCTACCATTTCACCAAAAAAGTGTCAAAAATGGTAAAAATGACAGGAGACGGTCTTTGACAATTCCTTTATTAAAATCGTCTTTTTTCTTTCTTCATCCTTCGGTTTCTTCATCTTCTCCTTCCGTCATCTTCTTCCATCTTCTTCCATCTTCTTCTTCCTCCGATCCGCTTCTTCTTGCGCTGGTCTTCTCGTCCTTCTCGTCTGGCATCTTCTTCCGTCGGCGTCTGCGTCGGTGTCGGTGTCTCTTCTTGGGCCGCTCCGCGCAATGGGAGGCTCCCGCTGTGTGAGGCTCCGCTCCGTCTGACAGGTCTTTTTTAACGGAGGGTACCTGGTGACCCCGCCCCCCTCTGACGTCATGGGGAAAGCCATAGGGAATTCCCCATGACTTCCCCTGTGCGTCAGAGGGGGCGGGGTCACCAGGTGCCCTCCATTATAAAAGACCTGTCAGACGGAGCGGAGCCTCACAATGCGGGAGCCTCCCATTGCGCGGAGCGGCCCAAGAAGAGACACCGACACCGACACCGACGCCAACGGAAGAAGATGCCGGACGAGAAGACCAGCGCAAGAAGAAGCGGATCGGAGGAAGAAGAAGATGGAAGAAGATGACGGAAGGAGAAGATGAAGAAATCGAAGGATGAAGAAAGAAGAAAGAAGAAAGAAGATTTTAATAAAGGAATTGTCAAAGACCGTCTCCTGTCATTTTTACAATTTTTGACACTTTTTTGGTGAAATGGTAGGGGTACCCTTACCATTTCACACAGGGGGGGGCGGGATCTGGGGGTCCCCTTGTTAAAGGGGGCTTCCAGATTCTGATAAGCCCCCCGCCCACAGACCCCCACAACCAATGGCCAGGGTTGTGGGGAAGAGGCCCTTGTCCTCATCAACATGGGGACAAGGGGCTTTGGGGGGGACCCCAAAGCATCCTCCCAATGTTGAGGGCATGTGGCCTGGTACAGTTCAGGCGGGAGGGGGGGCCGCTCTCGTCCCCCCTCTTTTCCTGCGGCCTGCCAGGTTGCGTGCTCGGATAAGGGTCTGGTATGGATTTTGAGGGGGACCCCACGCCATTTTTTTTGGCTAGGGTTCCCCTTAAAATCCATCCCAGACCTCAAGGGTCTGGTATGGATTTTGAGGGGGACCCTACGCCATTTTTTTTTTGGCTGGGGTTCCCCTTAATATCCATCCCAGACCTGAAGGGCCTGGTTATTGAATTTGGGGGGACCCCCACGCTTTTTTTTTTGTTTTTTATTAATGAATGACAGTTCTCTGTGTTACAGGAGCCATCAATTCATTAGCCGCGAGTGCTTTTAAATAGCTTTTTTTCCTGCAAAAATGACACTTTTTGCAGGGAAAGTTCTAAGCACAGGAAACCTGCCCCCCTTCACAGGCCACCTATAGACACCCCCCAGATGTGATACTGCAATGCTGTTCTAACAGCACGCACACACAAATCCCCAGAAATAGAGCATATCTTGTCAGCAGTCAGCAACACACTGACACGCTGACACTGTGACTGAAACATAATATGCGAGGCCGCCGCTTTTACCGTGGGGCGTGTACTAAAGCCCCTGAGCTATAATTGGCTACAGGCATCCTGCCTGTAGCCAATTATGGCTCTCCTCGCTGCCGGCGCTGTGATTGGCCAAGCATGCGGGGTCACAGTGCATGCTTGGCCAATCATCAGCCAGCATTACACTGCGACTAGCGCAATGCATTGCGGGCCGCTCGCATCACACGAATTTGATGCGAGCGGCCCAATTAGTTCTGGGCTCGCCGAGCGAGCGAACGCCCGGTGCTCGATTCGAACATGGGTTTGAATCGAACACCGGGCCCATCCCTACCTATCACATTTCTTGAGGTGCTAATATGCCAGGGCTATACAACCCCCCTCTGCCCCGAATCCCAAATTACCCTTTTTTGGAAAGTAGACACCCCAAGGAACTTGCTGAGAGACATGTTGAGCCCATGGAATAGTTTATTTTTTTGCCACAAGTTTATTGAAAATTAAAATTTTTTTTTTTTTTACACAATGTTGTTGTCACTACCTTTAACAGTTTAGGAGACCCTGAAATGCCAAGATAGCACCAACCCCCCCTTCCCAATGACCCCTTTTGTGGAAAGTAGACACTCCAAGTTACAGTATTTGCTGAGAGGCATGTGGAGCCCATGGAAATTAAATTTTTTGACACAAGTTTCTGGAAAATGAAAAAAAATATCTTTTTTTTTACACAACGTTGTCACTTAAATGATACATTGCACACACATTCCATGGGAATATGTGGAATTACACCACAAAATACATTATACATGTGTGAGACTTTTTGGGAGCCTAGCCGCACACAGGTGCTGAAAACCAATGACTGCCTTTGGGCTTGTAAAGGATGTAAATTGCTCATTTCAATTCCTCACCACCTATCAGTTTTGGAGGCCCTGAAATGCCAAGATAGCACAAGCCCCCCCCCCCCTGACCCCTTTGTGGAAAGTAGACACCCCAAGCTGTTTGCCGAGAGGCATGTTGAGCCCATGGAATATTTTATTTTTTGTCACAAGTTTCTGGAAAATTAAAAAACAAATGTTTTGGGGTTTATTTTTTACACAGAGTTGTCATTAAATGTTATATTGCTCACATATGCCATGGGTATATGTGGAATTACACCCCAAGATACATTTTCTGGTTCTCCTGAGTATGAGAAACTACATGTTTAAGACTTATTGGAAGCCTAGCCAGGCACGGGTGCCAAGATGTAAATTGCTCATTTCAATTCCTCACTACCTATCACAGTTTTGGAGGCCCTGAAATGGCAAGATAGTACAACCCCCCCCCCCCCCCCCCAAAAAAAAATTACCCCTTATCAGGAAAGTAGACACCCCAAGGAATTTGATAAGAATCATGGTGAGTATTTTGCAGATCTACATTTTTGTCGCAAGGTTTTGAAAATTGAAAAAAGAAAAGAAAAAATACATTTTAGTTTTCTATTTTTATTTACCAAAAAATTGTGGCAACAAATGAGATCTGCAAAATACTCACCACACCTCTTAACAAATACAACATTGGGGTGTCTACTCTCCAAAAGAGGTAATTCTATACAAAGAAAAGTAAAAAAAAAATATGCCGAAGCATGGGGGTGATCCACCCACTGACCACCCCAGCCCCCATTCTTCAGCATATATGTTCTTTTTTTAACTGTGGTGGAGAAATCTCCTTCTACAGCGGTACGTTTTCTGATTTATGTATTCTGAAAGCACATCCTGTTGCTGTCAGAATAAACAGATCAGTGCTCCAGCTGAATGGTGTTCCTGCAAAGCAAACAACAGTTAACAATAAAAAATAACAGTTAACAATAAAACACAGTAACAATAAAACATTAACTCAAAAAAAGGGGGGGAAAAGAGACGAATCTCTTGCAAGTGATGGGATTTTAATTGAGACAAGGTCTATTGATAGGGTAAGCACAGAAGACACCAATTTAAAAAGGTATAAATTTATTCATAGTATCAAAACAATATATTAATATAAAAAATACACAGTCATAACGTATTTGATGGACTATGAACCAATACTTGATATTTGAAATATGGTGCGTTGATAAGCAGAACCAAGATATTTCACATGATTGCTTCGTCAAGGTTTTGCATATACCATAGATTTCATCTATATTACATAGAATAAACATATCATTAGTATAATAAATATACATTGAAAAAGAAATCATTGAGAAAAAAGATAGAACTTCATTGTAGTCACATTAAAGCCCCATACACACGGTCGGAAAATCCGACCACCAAATCCATCGGATTTGGTCCGACGGATTTAGTCCGACACTGGTGTTGCATACACACGGTCGGACAAAGTTGTCGGAAAATCCGATGATTCTGAACGTGGTGATGTTTGTTGCCTACGACGGGACTACGTAGAGGCTAGTAGCCAATAGCTTTGGTCTTGTAATGTGATCTGAGCATGCGTGGCACTTTGTCCGTCGGAATTCGCTACACACGATCGGAATGGGTATGATCGGACTTTGTTGTCGGAATATTTATTGAGCAGGAGATAGAACTTTGTCCGTCGACAATCCGATGGAAACTGTCCGATGGTGGCTACACACGGTCGGAATTTCCGACAACATTGTCCGATAGGACAGAATCCATCGGAAAATCCGACCGTGTGTATGGGGCTTTAGTGTTAACATGATCAAATTTTGTATTGAATTATTGTGCCTACCTGGTCCTTCAAATAATTGATAACCATATGCACCTCTAATCGTTTAAGCACACCTCCAGTAACGCAGATAACTGCAGCTAATTTCCGCTAGGAGCCAAATCCAGGCAGGGCTGGCAGTGGGGAGATTGGATTGTACCTCTTCGTCAAAATATATACAGCATCAGTAGTATACTATAATTCTAAATATTTTTTTGAATTTACATATAAATATATTTTATTTTATTTTAATAGTCCACACTAGTGGACTCAGATATAAAGAAGGCATGGGTGGTGTTGCTGAGAGTTATATAATAATGTGTTCTAAAGAAACATAAAAGATCTGCATCTTTTTGCAAGAAACCTTACTTATAAATACTTGTTCGACAGTAATAGGGGTAAAGTAGTGTGGAAGGATGACGAGTTCTATAAAGGTTTTAAAGTTCAAGATTTCAGAGCTCTTAAAATTCTCATCCAATAACTGTATGAGAATGAGAGTGCTGCAGACCCTAATGACTCATCCTCTGAGGAGGAAGAGTCTTGTGAGGCAACTCCAGAACCCTATAAGTTTAAGCCTAAATCACAAAAGTTTCCTAACATGCAGACATGCCCAGCCGGCTTTTTTGAAACAAACTAAAAAACAAATAGAGGGCCTTACCTTTCCACTACATGCGAGAGACAATTTGTCTCAAGCACAGCAGTCAGCACTTAGCAATATCATGCGTAATGACAATATCATAATCAAACCATCTGACAAAGGCGGTAACGTAGTGGTATTAGATAAGACCCAATATACCACTATGTGCACAAAAATCCTTAAAAACCAGGAATGGTACAAACTTGTCCTACATGAGAGTCTAATTGAGGCCAGATCTCAGTATTTATCCATAATCCATCAAGCATATCATAATACACTTATTGACAAAGATTTACTAGAATACCTTGAGATTAAATGGCCGGTTACACCGACATTCTATTCAATATCAAAGGTACATAAAAGTATGGTTAACCCTCCCGGACGCCCCATAGTTTTGGGAATAGGGTCCCACACAGAAACCGCAAGTAAATATGTTGACAGCCAGCTACGTCCATATGTTATGTGCTTACCCTCTTATTTGAAGGATACTCTAGAATTATTGAAAGTAATCGAAGGACTTACCCTACCCCCAGGGCTAATTATGTTGGCTATAGACATTGAGGTGCTATATTCAAGCATCCCCCATAAGAAGGGTGTAGAAGTCATCTCAACGTTCCTTAAAGAACAAGGTACTAACAATTGGAAATTGTGCCAGTTTTGTTCAATGGCTACACCTACCTCCAGGTACAGGGGGTAGCGATGGGGACTTTGTGTGCCCCATCATACACCAACCTGTACCTGGGGGGGGGTGGGAACGAGCCTTATTCTCCAATGACAGTGCATCGATATGCCTCCGCCAAATTCTGCTTTGACGGAGGTATATCGATGACGTACTGCTCATTTGGACTGATACAACTAGGGAACTGTCTGACTTCATGCTGTTTCAATCTCAGAATGAATTTAACTTGAAATTCACAACTCAATCGGATACAAGGAGTATACCCTTCCTGGATCTACGACTGTTCATTGATCATGATGGCACAATCTACAGCAGTCTCTATAGAAAGGAGACAGCTGGCAATACGATATTGCATTACTCAAGTTCACATCCCCATTCCCTAATGCGCAGCATACCATTTAGCCAATATCTAAGATTGCGCTGAAATTGCGCCAGGGACGGGGACTTTGAGTTGGAGGCTAAGGTACTATATCTAAGGCTGCAGATTAGAGGATATAGTAAGAAAGTCCTCAAGAAGGCATACAAAAGGGTGAAACTTAACACACAGGAATTATACATTTTTAAATCTAAGTCCCATGAAACTCATGCCTCCACTAAACTTATTACAACATTTAACAACCATCAGGAGATATTTCGGAGACTTATTGGTAACAACTGGCACTTCCTGTCTGATGACTCTATCATTTCAAAATATGTGGCAGATAGACCGCAAATTGTATATAGAAGATCCCGTTCTATCAAGGACAGCCTTGTCCACAGTCACCTTCCCCCTGATGCTCCTACTCTTGGAGCTGTGGGGGGAAGAGGGACCTTTAAATGTGGTCAACGTGATCAATGTCCCTGGATTAGGGAAGGTGTGGGCTGTCCACTCCCAAGGGGAGGGTTTCACAGACTAAAGGGCTATGCTGACTGTCGCACTGTAGGCATAGTCTATCTGGCTATGTATCGGTGCAGAGCTTTCTATATTGGAAAAACTAAGCGTCCTTTTGCTAAGAGAATCCAGGATCATCTATATTATCTGGATGCGGGACTACTTTATACCCCCATATGTAAGCATGTGTGACTGCATCATAGTTATGACCCGTCATATCTCTTTCTCAGCGCTAGAAGTCATTCTTGAGCCAGAAAGAGAAGGGGACTTTGATAAGAAGATCCTCCAAAGAGAGGCAAGATGGATCTTTGAGCAGAGGGCTACTTACCCCCCGGGGGTTGAATACATCACTCTCATTTAAACCTTTCCTCTAAATCATCTTTATCATATTTTTATGGTAAAGGTATTACCATCTGTCCCAGTCCCAATATGCATAATGGATCCTATCTACCATAATCTGGCTGTGCTTCTGGTTTTGAAATATTCTTTAATTTATTATTATATTTTTTATTATTCACTATTTATTAGGATTTATTATTTTTCATAAAATATATATATATATCTCATCTTTTTTTTTTTTTTTTTAATTATTTTCCAACTATTATACTTATTATTATTTCTATTTGGTCTATGATGTTTATTTACTAATAGATGTTGTTTATGTTTATTTTATTTTTTTGTCAATGTGGTTATGTATCCCCCTATGATATGTATAGACTAACAGTATTGTTAACATCAGTATTGAATGTACATCCTATCTGCCGTCCATGCCACTATCTAAGGGGTTTATACCTAGTACTGGCATGGTCGCTTTAAATGGATGCACGTTCATTAATTATGTATTATTAATGATGTCTCTATCGGGATATCATTTGCGTATTAGAAATTGAGATCACCTATTGAGTTGTTATGAATGTTATAGTTTTGGTCTTTTTGGATATTGTGCCCTGTGCCCTTTCTCCTTCTCCGCACTTCTGGTCTACACTTTGCCGCATCTAGCCATTAGTGGGGATATTTGTGCGTTCCTGGACAAGAGGAGGGAGCATTTTTCCCTCCTCGTTTCCCATCCATGCTGTTTACAGCGTCTGACTATCAGCGCTACCGCATTATGGCCACTAGATGGCACTGCCGCGGTTATGCGCCTCCAGGGATGCCCGGACCGGAAGTGATGTCAGGGGTCAGGTATGACCCTTCACTTCCGACATATAAGATGCTAATTTTGGCGGTAAACATGCATCTTGTCGTCCGAGATGCATTGTATCATCTCACACCGCATCGCCATCTTGTCATCTAACGATCTTGGTCAATTCGACCTTAATGCTATCAGGTAGGAGTACTTTTGGGTTAGCTACCATTTATTTAGGGGATGCTATTATTGAGTAATAATTTTACTTTATGGCCATTATGCCCCATGCTTTGTCTGGGTGCTGTATGAATAGTCAACTATTACCATATTATTGGCTTGCTCTATAGACATCATTAGGCTTATGTTCCCCCCTCGTTTGTCTATACCTTATGTTTTTATACATTTACTCCACCTGCCCAATATAAATATATTATCAGTCTGTATTTTCAGACGCAGTAACTGTAGTTTAAATAAATCTTCTACTATGAAGCTTAGGCTATAATGGTTAGTTACATGAATTTAATGTTGAGTGCAGATTATGGGGTGTATAAACTGAGAGTGCCATATGCAGGCTCATGATATTTTTATCTTTTATGTTTCTTTAGAACACATTATTATGTAACTCTCAGCAACACCGCCTGTGCCTTCTTTATATCTGAGTCCACTAGTATGGACTATTAAAATAAAATAAAATATATTTATATGTAAATTCTAAAAATCTTTAGAATTATAGCATAATCTATCATCTTTTAGACTACTGATGCTGCATATATTTTGACGAAGAGGAACGATCCAATCTCCCCACTGCCAGCCCTGCCTGGATCTGGCTCCTAGCGGAAATTATCTGCGGTTATCTGCGTTACCGGGGGTGTGGTTAAACGATTAGAGGTGCATATGATTATCAATTATTTGAAGGACCAGTTAGGCACAATAATTCAATACAAAATTTGATCATGTTAACACTTAATGTGACTACAATAAAGTTCTATCTTTTTTCTCAATGATGTATTTTTCAATGTATATTTATTATACTAATGATATGTTTATTCTATGTAAAATAGATGAAATCTATGGTATATGCAAAACCTTGACTAAGCAATCATGCGAAAAATGTTGGTTCTGCTTATCAACGCACCAGATTTCAAATATCAAGTATTGGTTCATGGTCCATAAAATACGTTATGACTGTGTATTTTTTATATTAACCACTTGACGCCCGCCATATAGCAGAATGACGGCGGCAAAGTGGTTTCAATATCCTGACTGGGCGTCATATGACGTCCTCAAGGATATTAAGCCGCTGCGCGCCCCCGGGGGTGCGCATCGTGGCGATCGTTGTTGCGGTGTGTCAGTGTGACACCCCGCAACACCAATCTAGGTAAAGAGTCTCTGACGGAGACTCTTTACCACGTGATCAGCCGTGTCCAATCTCGGCTGATCACGATGTAAATGGGAAGAGCCGGTGATCGGCTTTTCCTCACTCGCATCTGACAGACGCGAGTAGAGGAGAGCCGATCGGCGGCTTTCCTAACAGGGAGGGTCTGTGCTTATTGTTTATCAGCTCAGCCCCCCCTCGGATCCCGCCCAGGACCACCATAATGCCACCAGGGACGCCACCACACTGGACCACCAGGTATGCCCCCCTAGACCCCAGGGAAATGCACATCTGTGCCCAGGCAGCTGCAAATCAATGCCCAGGTAGCTGCCAATCAGTGCCCACTGACAATGCCTACCACTGCCAGTGCCACCAGGGATGCCCATCAGTGCCTCATATTAGTGCCATGTATCAGTACCCATCAGTGCCCATCAGTGCCACGTATCAATGCCCATCAGTGCCCAGCAATGCCGCCTATCAGTGCCCATCAGTGCCGCCTATCAGTGCCACTCATAAGTACCCATCTTTTCATCCTTTCAGTCCCCATCAGTGTCGCCTATCAGTGCCCATCAATGCCCACCAGTGCCCACCTGTGCCACCCATGAGTGCCCACCAGTGCCGCCCGTCAATGCCTATCAGTGCTGCATATCAGTGCCACCCATCAGTGCCGCCTACCCGTGGCCATCAGTGCCGCATATCAGTGCCCATCGTCGGTTCCCGTCAGTGCCCGCTCATTGGTGCCACCTCATCGGTGCCACCTTATCGGTGCCCGTCAGTGCTGCCTCATCAGTGCCCATAAGTGAAAGAGAAAACTTACATATTTACAAAATTTTATAACAGAAACAAAACCAAAACTTTTATTTTTTTCAAAATTTTCTGTCTTTTTTATTTGTTTAGCAAAAAATAAAAACCGCAGAGGTGATCAAATACCACCAAAAGAAAGCTATATTTGTGGGAACAAAATGATAAAAATGTAGTTTGGGTACAGTGTAGCGTGACCGCGCAATTGTCATTCAAAGTGCGACAGAGCTGGAAGCTCAAAATTGTCCTGGGCAGGAAGGTGTATAAGTGCCCCGTATTGAAGTAGTTAATATGTTGTTTTGATACTATGAATAAGTGTATACCTTTTTTAAATTGGTGTCTTCTGTGCTTACCCTATCAATAGACCTTGTCTCAATTAAAATCCCATCAAGAGACTTGTCTCTTTCTTCCCCCCTTTTTTTTAGCTATTACCAGGGATTTGAGACAATGTCTATTCTGGAAATGTCCAATCATTAATATTTACAAAACATTAACTCAATAAAACAACAAATTTCATTGCCACCTGGACCCAAAAAAACTTAAAATATATATGCTGAAGCATAGGGGCGATCTGCCCACTGACCACCCCCAGCCCCTCATGCTTGGGAAAATACGCTCTTTTTTTTAACTGCAGTGGAGAAATCTCCTCCTACAGTGCTGTAGTCACTGACATATGTATTCTGAAAGCACACCCTACTGCTGTCAGAATAAAGAGATCAGTGCTGCAGCTGAATGGCATCCCTGCAAAGCAAACAAGGGTTAACAATAAAACACAGTAACAACAGAACATTAACTCAATGAAATTACAATTATTTTTGGCTTTTTTATTTATTTATTAACTTTTTGAATTTTTTATGTTTTTTGCATGGCCTAGACTGTGCCATGCTGTACCCTATACTTACATAGTTACATAGTTACATAGTTAGCTAGGCCAAAAAAAGACACAAGTCCATCCAGTTCAACCATAAAAAAAAGAAATAATAAATAAAAATAAAATATATCGTACAATCCAATAAACCCCATTCTATACCCACAGTTGATCCAGAGGAAGGCAAAAAAAAAAAAAAAAGAGCATGCTCCAATCTGCTACAGCAGGGGAAAAAAATCACTTCCTGATCCCCCTAGAGGCAATCAGATTTTCCCTGGATCAACTTTACCTATAAATGTCAGTACCCAGTTATATTATGTACATTTAGGAAAGTATCCAGGCCTTTCTTAAAGCAATCTACTGAGTTAGCCAGAACCACCTCTGGAGGGAGTCTATTCCATATTTTCACAGCTCTTACTGTGAAGAAACCTTTCCGTATTTGGAGATGAAATCTCTTTTCCTCTAGACGTAAGGAGTGCCCCCTTGTCCTCTGTGTTGACCGTAAAGTGAATAACTCAACACCAAGTTCACTATATGGACCCCTTACATATTTGTACATGTTGATCATATCCCCCCTTATTCTCCTCTTCTCAAGAGTGAATAAATTCAGTTCCTCTAATCTTTCCTCATAGCTGAGCTCCTCCATGCCTCTTATCAGTTTGGTTGCCCTTCTCTGCACTTTCTCCAGTTCCCCGATATCCTTTTTGAGAACTGGTGCCCAAAACTGAACTGCATATTCCAGATGAGGTCTTACTAATGATTTGAACAGGGGCAAAATGATATCTCTCTCTCTGGAGTCCATACCTCTCTTAATACAAGAAAGGACTTTGCTTGCTTTGGAAACCGCAGCTTGACATTGCATGCTATTATTGAGCTTATGATCTACCAAAACCCCCAGATCCTTCTCCACTACGGATTCCCCCAGTTTTACTCCCCCTAGCATGTATGATGCATGCATATTCTTAGCCCCCAAGTGCATAACTTTACATTTATCAACATTAAACCTCATCTGCCACATAGTCGCCCAATTAGACAGAGCATTGATGTCGGCTTGTAAATTGGAGACCTCCTGTAAGGACGTTATTCCACTGCATAGCTTGGTGTCATCTGCAAAGACAGAAATGTTACTTTTGATCCCAGACCCAATATCATTTATAAAGATATTAAAAAGTAAGGGTCCCAGCACTGAACCTTGGGGTACACCGCTGATAACCTTAGACCATTCAGAGTAAGAATCATTAACCACTACTCTCTGAATTCTGTCTTTTAGCCAGTTTTCTATCCATTTACAAACCGGTATTTAAAAGCCTGTAGACCTTACCTTACACATGAGCCGTGTGTGGGGAACTGTATCAAACGCTTTTGCAAAATCCAAGTATACCACGTCCACAGCCACGCCTCTGTCCAAGGTTTTACTTACCTCTTCATAAAAAGAAATCAGGTTTGTCTGACAACTTCTGTCTTTCATGAATCCATGCTGTCTGTTGCTTAAAATGTTTTTTTTTCCAGCAAGAACTCGTCTATGTGGTCTTTTATTAATCTCTCCAGTATCTTCCCAACTATAGAAGTTAAACTAACAGGTCTATAGTTACATGGTAAAGACTTTATTCCCTTTTTAAATATAGGCACCACGTTCGCCCTGCGCCAATCCAGTGGTACTATTCCCGTCATTAATGAGTCCCTAAAAATTATATACAATGGCTTTGAAATTGCAGAGCTCAATTCTTTTAGGATCCGTGGGTGGATGCCTTCTGGTCCAGGTGCTTTATCCACCTTTATTCTGTCTTAATATTTCTGGACCATATCACTTTTGAGCCATTGTGGATCATTCGGGGCTGTGTAAATACCACCCCCATTATGGACATGAGCTCCCCCATGCTCCTTTGTATACACAGAGCTGAAGGAAATGTTTAATAAATTAGCCTTCTCTTTGTCCCCAGTCACCCACTCTAGATTATTTTGTAAAGGGCCTACATGCTCAGACCTGACCTATTTACTATTAATATATTTGAAGAATTTTTTTGGGTTTGTCCTACTATCTTTTGCAATCTGTCGTTCGTTTTGAATTTTTGCATCCTTGATTTCCTTTTTACATATTCTGTTAAATTCTTTGTAACATTTAAACAACACTAGTGTTCCTTCACTTTTATATTTTTTAAAAGCTCTTTTCTTATTGTTCATAGCTTTTTTAACTTTGACCGTGAGCCACATAGGTTTTATTTTTAGCCTTTTAAACTTATTGCCCATGGGAATATACTTTGCAGTGAGGTCCCAGACAGTCTTTATGAAGAATTCACATTTCTGTTCTCTGCTCATTGATGCCAATATTCCCTCCCAGTCCAAGTCCTGGAGAGCAGACCTCATACTAATACTCCACTAGTGTGTGGTAGTGACAGAAACAGTCCTTGAGACCAGGTTGGCCAGAATAGGAAGGACAAAAATAGCGGTTGTCACGCCTATATCCGCGTCTACTACAACATTTTTTTGGGGTGCTCTTTGGGTAGGGGTACCAGGGAGGACATCCGGAAAATGGCTCTTATGCAGCCGTCTCACTGCATCTGCATTGGGAAATTGGGCCACAGCACCTTCTGGATACAAAAGGGCTGTGGTGATCTCTTCCTGAAATTTTAGGAAGGATCCACTTCTTCCTGACACTTTGTATAGCACAAAGCATTGAACACAGCAGAGATTTTCTTGCACCAGCGTCTGGCTTTATGGAAAATTAAGTACAGCGTTATCATCTGGTAGTTGAAATCCGCCCCTCCTATGTTAAGGTTGTAGTCGTGGACACAGAGGGGTTTCTCAACCACACCAGTCGCTGTTGCAATTTGGATAGTCCTATCTGAACAGAAGACAGGACGAAAACATCCCGTTTGTCCTTCCACTTCACTGCAAGCAATTCATTATTTCTCAAGCAGGCAACTGGATAAGGAAGTAAACAAAAACGTATGCTATGGATGTATGATCATATGCGTATTATCCATGGGTGCACTGCACACAGGCCCCAAGGCCCCACTATGCTCTCTGACACACACCGCACCCATGGATGCCTTAGGGCCCCACTATGGGGGAGCGGTAACATGCACCGCCACTTGTGTCAGTGGAAAAACTGACAGGGTTGCACTTGCAACACCTCCACCCCCGCCCACCACTGCCGGTTTTAGGCAATGATCAGAACATAGTGTACACTGGAAGGGGGGGCCACGGTGCCACCCGCCAAGTTACAGTTAGAGGCAATGGTCATGGAAGTCTGGACATAGTAGTGAGTGAGCACTCACTGTCATAGCGCACTGGCCGTCTACCGTCTCTGCCCATTTCTCAGAGCAGTTCCATATCAGGAGGAGGAAACTTGAGGGGAGGAGAAAGTCAGCTGATTAGATGATGGGCCAGTAGAGTGAATAGGGAAGAGCTCTCTTCTTTGTGAGGAGATGTGGATACAGTGTCCCAAAGTGGGGAGAGGCGATACTGGAGGCACTAGGAATCCAGACTGAGAGAGCACTGAGCAAGGAGGGGGAATCAACTGACACAACTGTGTCATCATGCCATCCCCCATCATCATCCCTCTGCCACTGATATCAATCCCCACCACCACCACTGCCCCCTCCTGTACCACTGCCCCCCTCCTGTGACACTTCCCTCCTCCTGTCCCACTTAACCTCACCTGTGACACTGTCCTCCTCCTGTCTTGCTGCCCCCGTCCCATTGCCACATCTGTTCTCCTGCCCCCTCCTGAGACACTGCCCCCTCCTTCTGTCCTGCTTCCCCCTTCTGCCCCTCTGCCTTCCTCTTGTGACACTGCCCCCCACCTGTCCCTCTGCCCCCTTCCTGTGATGCTGCTTACCTCCTGTGGCACTTCCCCCTTCCGTCCTGCTGCTCTCCCTCCTGTAACGCTGCTCCCCTCCTGTCCCTCTGCCTACCTCCTGTGACGTTGCTCCCCTCCTGTCCCTCTGCCCACCTCCTGTGATGTTGCTCCCCTCCTGTACCTCTGCCCACCTCCTGTGACGCTGCTCCCTCCTGTCCCTCTGCCCACCTCCTGTGACATTGCTCCGCACCTGTCCCTCTGCCCCCGGCTAGTCCCTAGGCTAATGAGCTGCAGGCTGCTGGGTTGACTGGCTGGGGCAGCCCCGCCCCCCAAGTGTCTTGTGTTTTTACCCCGGCAGTGCAGAGGCTGCTCAAGGTGGGGGTGGTGACATCTGTATGAGGAGTCCCTAGATGCGGGAGGATCTGTCTGCATGAGGAGTCCGGGGATCCAGTGAGTCAGATGTTGGGGATCTGTCTGCACACATTACAATCTGCACAGGGTCCCATGACCACCCTGTCCCAAGTCTAATTCTAATTATGTCCTCTGTTAGCCATGAGGGTGCTTCCTGTGATGTGTCATGAGGATAAGCACTGTAGTTTTGATTACTAAAGCCCCCCCCCCCCCCATTCCCTTGTAAGGAGAATAATAAATTCAATACCTTCGCCATCTGCCCATCCTTTGTAACCAGATGTCCTTCCTCATTCGTTATGGGGCCAATATGGTCTGTCCTCCCTTTTTTAATGTTTACATACTTAAAGAATTTCTTGGGATTTTTTTGCTCTCCGCTATGTGTATTTAGTGTTCTATCTTAGCCACCCTAATTGCACCCTTACATTTCTTGTTGCATTCTTTATAAAGTCTGAATGCTGATGATGATCCCTCAACCTTGTATTTTTTGAAGGCCTTCTCCTTTGCTTTTATATGCATTTTTACATTGTAGTTAAGCCATCCAGGACTTTTGTTCGCTCTTTTAAATTTATTACCCAATGGGATGCACTGACTAATGCCCTTATTTAATATGCTCCTAAAGCAAATCCACCTGTCCCCCGTGTTCTTTGTTCCTAAGATTTCATCCCAATTTATGCCTTCTAGCAAGGTTCGTAGTTTAGGGAAGTTGGCTCTTCAGTGTCTTTATATTCACCTTATGTTATCTATTTGTGTGATTTATACTGAAGCCAATTGACCTGGGATCGCTATTTCCTAAATTGCCCCATATTTCCACATCCGTGATCAGGTCTGCATTGTTGGTAATCAGTAGATCTAGTAACGCTTTATTTCTAGTCGGTGCATCTACCATCTGACCCATGAAATTGTCCTGCAAGACATTTAGGAACTGGAGAGCCTTAAGGCCCGTACACACGATCTGACTTTTTGACAACCAACATGCAAATTAGCTGTTTTGGACCAACATCCGACCGTGTGTACGCTCCATCGGACCAACTTTTTCCAGGTTTCATCTGACTTTTGTTGGCTGTGCGAACGGACCAACTTTCTGCCAACAAAAGTCCGATGGACCAAAGTCCGACCGTGTGTACACAAAACCCACGGACTTTTGTACAAACCAATGCAGAACCAATGCAAAAGATCAGACAACAATACAGAAGTTGACCAAAGGTGGTGGTAAAGAGCAGAAAAACCAAGTGATTTGGTGAAAGTTGGCTGAAAAAGTCCTGCCGTGTGTATGCAATACCAATTTGGGGCCAACGCCCTTTGGACAAAAATCCACGGGAAAGTTGGTCCACGGTCCGATCGTGTGTATGAGGCTTTAGACGAATGCGTGGTTCCCTCCGCCCAGTCTATGTCTGGATAATTAAAATCCCCCATTATGATGACACTTCCCATCCTTGCTGCTAATCCAAATAGTGATAGGAGGTCCACCCCCGCTTCCTCACTCAGGTTAGGGGCCTATAGCATACTCCAAGTATTATTTTCCCCTTAGCTTCATCCCTAATGGGATTTGTGTCCCTTTTGTGTGGCTTTTAGATGCTCTTGCCAACGGGCTGAGTGGTGGGAGGTTAAATGCCTTGTCAATCATGTGGTACCTAAATGCTTGGTATATTTGCCACGCTTGATGCACTTGAGACAAAGTTTGCAAATAGCAACAGTGTGCAATCGGCACATGTACTAAAAAAGGCCCAGACAGCTGAGCTGTGGGAAGTGTGCCAGGAGATAACAGCTCCATAATGTTATGGAAAAAGGGCGGCTGCTCTCTACTCTTCCATGATGGCTGCCTCGTTGGGATTGTGCCTCACCCTCACTTTCCTCCTCTGCTCTATTCGGCACCCAAGTTGAGTCAGTGACCTCATCATCATCATCTCTTCCATCCTCCTTTCCACTGGAGACAACTTGGCAATATGCTGCGGCTGGGGGAACATGACTGTAGGCTCTGTAGGCTCATGTTTCTGCCTTCCTCAACCTCAGAGTCAACCTCAGAGTCAGAACCAACATCTGAATCGAATAATGGCTGTTAGGGATGAGCCGAACACCCCCCCCCCCGTTCGGCTCGCACCAGAACCCGCGAACGGACCTAAAGTCCGTGCGAGCATTAGAACCCTATTAGTTATAATGGATGCGAACGTTCGAAATCAAAAGTGCTAAATTTAAAGGCTAATATGCATGTTAATGTCATAAAAAGTGTTTGGGGACCTGGGTCCTGCCCCAGGGGACATGTATCAATGCAAATTTTTTTTTTTTTAAAACAGACGTTTTTTCAGGAGCAGTGATTTTAATAATGCTTAAATTGAAACAATAAAAGTGTAATATTCCTTTAAATTTCGTACCTGGGGGGTGTCTATAGTATGCCTGTGAAGGGGCGCATGTTTCCTGTGCTTAGAACTGTCCCTGCAAAAAGTGTAATTTTTGCAGGAAAAAAAGCTATTTAAAATCACTCGCGGCTAATGTATTGACGGCTCCCGTAACGCAGAGAACAGTCATTCATTGAAAGCCATTCATAAAAAAAAAGTCATTGATAAAAAAAAAAAAAAAATGAAAAAATAAAAGCGTGGGGGTCCCCCCAAATTCAATAACCAGGCCCTTCAGGTCTGCTATGGGTATTAAGGGGGACCCCAGCCCAAAAAAAATGGCATGGGGTCCCCCTCAAAATCCATACCAGACCCTTGAGGTCTGGGATGGATTTTTAGGGGAACCCTAGCCCAAAAAAATGGCGTGGGGTCCCCCTCAAAATCCATACCAGACCCTTATCTGAGCACGCAACCTGGCAGGCCGCAGGAAAAGAGGGGGGACGAGAGCGCCCCCTCCTGAACTGTACCAGGCCACATGCCCTCAACATTGGGACGATGCTTTGGCGGTCTGAGACTCCCAAAGCACCTTGTCCCCATGTTGATGAGGACAAGGGCCTCTTCCCCACAACCCTGGCCCAGAAGAGACGCCGACGCCATGGAAGAAGATGCCGGACAAGAAGGACGAGAAGACCAGCGCAAGAAGAAGCGGATCGGAGGAAGAAGAAGATGGAAGAAGAAGATGGAAGAAGATGCAGAAAGGAGAAGATGAAGAAACCGAAGGATGAAGAAAGGAAGACCAGAAGAAAGAAGATTTTAATAAAGGAATTGTCAAAGACCGTCTCCTGTAATTTTTACAATTTTTGACACTTTTTTGGTGAAATGGTAGGTTACCATTTCACACAGGGGGGGGGGCGGGATCTGGGGGTCCCCTTGTTAAAGGGGGCTTCCAGATTCCGATAAGCCCCCCGCCCGCAGACCCCCAAAGGAGCCTCCCAATGTTGAGGGCATGTGGCCTGGTACGGTTCAGGAGGGAGGGGGGCCGCTCTCGTCCCCCCTCTTTTCCTGCGACCTGCCAGGTTGCGTGCTCGGATAAGGGTCTGGGATGGATTTTAAGGGGGACCCCACGCCATTTTTTTTTTTTTTTGGCTGGGGTCCCCCTTAATATCCATAGCAGACCTAAAGGGCCTGGTTATTGAATTTGGGGGGACCCCCACGCTTTTTTTTTTTTTATCAATGACTTTTTTTTTTATAAATGGCTTTTAATGAATGACTGTTCTCTGTGTTACGGGAGCCATCAATACATTAGCCGCAAGTCATTTTAAATAGCTTTTTTTCCTGCAAAAATGACACTTTTTGCAGGGACAGTTCTAAGCATAGGAACCATGCCCCCCTTCACAGGCATACTATAGACACCCCCCAGATGTGATACTGCAATGCTGTACTAACAGCACGCACACACAAATCCCCAGAATTATAGCACATAATGTCAGCAGTCAGCAGCACATAACACAACGCTGACACTGACAACACAACACAATATGCGAGGCCGCCGCCGCGGCGGCCTTTTATACTCTGGGGCGTGTACTAAACCCCCTGAGCTATGATTGGCCACATCCTGCCTGTGGCCAATTATTGCTCTCCTCGCCGCTGGCTCTTTGATTGGCCAAGCATGCGGGTCACAGTGCATGCTTGGCCAATCATCAGCCAGCAATGCACTGCAAATGGCGCAGTGCATTGCGGGCCGCTCACATCACACGAATTTGATGCGAGCGGCCCAAATAGTTCTCGGCTCGCCGAGCGGGCGAACGCCCAATGTTTGATTTGAACATGGGTTTGAATCGAACACCGGGCCCATCCCTAATGGCTGTACATCGTCAAGGAGCAAGTGGCTGATGGCTGAAATTTTTATAATTCTTTTCACACAAATAGTGTCGCGCGGCACTTTGTGGTCCAGCAATTGAAGTCCGCGCTGTAGCCGTCTTTTGGCTATAGCGCGGACGGGAAGTGGTTAAAAAAAGAAAATGTGTCTTTCTTCGTTTCTGTTATAAAATTTTGCCCATAAATAATCTTTCTTCATAAATTTATGCCAAATTGGTGAAAATAACCCATCCTGACACTCTCATTTCTTGAGGCCCTGAAATGCCAGCCTCAGTTCTTGAGTATAAATAACCCCTAAATTACCCCTTTTTTGGAAAGTAAAGAGTCTATTAATACTAAGGTATTTAGAGATTTTATATATTTTTTTTACAATTGTTTTTTTAACACACTGTGACCAGAGCAATACAGAGTTATCATAGTAACATTGTACTACTCTGGGGAAGTGATCATGATTTTTTTTAACACATTATGATTGCTTATACCAGTGAATTTCATGAAATTGATTCATTCAGTGTGTATTGTAATTACCTGCGAATGACTACAGCTAATCACATGATACAGATTGGCTGCGATTGGCACTGTCTGTACTGTCTGTGCAATCACTGTGACCAATCACAGCTAGCAACACAATTGTACAGTGTCTGTCATCGGCTGTGTCCGGCTATACAGCTGCCTGATCACTTTTATAGGTGAAGGAAGGGGGTCCTCCACTGCCACCCATCACCTTTCCGAGGCTCACCTTGAATGATCTGTGAATATGTCTTTGATGTTAGAAACCAGCAACGGCAAGGATTTTGTCACTTTCGGTTTTGGTTTGTTTGTTTACAAGCTGTTACCCGCTTGTAAAACAGGTGATCAAACCAATGTCAGTCTTTGGAGGGCAGAGGACAGATCTAGGTTCTAATAGACCCCAGATTTCTCCATAAAGAGAACCTGTCAGAGCCCATGTTATCACAAGGGATGTTATTCTTCCATCGTAATAGTGATAAAGTTCAATAAAATAAAAAATAAAGATACAGTATAAAAAAATAAATGTAAATAAACAGTGATCGCACCACACTTGTTAGGTATCATCATGAATGTCCCACATAACACTGAGAGTGTGTTATTATCTACAGAGCAGGAATATCACCTATATTATCACAGAAGATTCTGGCACATTACACTACAGAAGTTTTTTTTTTATTTTTGGACTTTTTTATCATTCACTTTTGGTTATTTAATGGTGTGAGGATACTTAGAATTATTGTAAATGAACACCTTGTAAAACAACATTTAGTTTAAAATGGAAATGAAAGGCAAAACATTTTTGTATAGATATAAAAAAATTATAAAAAAAGGTAAAAAGGGTATTTACAGTATGAGTAAGAGCAATAATGCTAGCACTATACCTCCTGCATAACTGCAAACTGGTAACCTGTAAAGGCTTTGAAGCATCGCCTATGAGGATTCTTAAGTACTATAGTTTTTCACCGTTCCACTGGTGTACGCAATTTTAAGGTGTGACATGTTAGGTATCTATTTCGGTATCTATTTACTATACTATACTATTTACTGTAACACCATCTTTTATATTTTACCAAAAATTGGGTATTATATCATGTTTGTGTGCACTAAAGTGTATAATTTCCTGAAAATTAGCATTTGATAAACTGCAGCACAAATATTGTGTGACGTAAAACTGCAACACCCACCATTTTATTCTCCAGGGACTTTGCTTTCAGAAAATATTTATTATTTTGGAGTTCTAAGGAATTTTCTAGCAAAAAATGCTGATTTTTACATGTGAGAAACATGTGAGAAATGGCTTTGAAGTGGTTAAAGAGTTGCAATTTCTGAAAAGCCCCCAGCTGGCAGACCTCCACAACTACTGGGCCAGGGATATGGAAAAGAAGTCCTCGTCCTCATCAAAATTGGAGCCACGTTTTCTTGCTGTAGGATGTGCTGCCGCAAAAATGACATCTACAAAGAAAAAAACATATAACGTTTAAATCGCCAGCAGCGCACCCCTAAACTCTGCACTGTATGCAGTGTACCCCTGAACCCTGCACTCTGTATTCAACGCACCTCTGAAAACTGCTCTCTGTACATAGCACACACCTGAACCTTGCACTCAGTATGTAGTGCTCCCCTGAACCCTGCACTCTGTACAAAGCCCACACTTAAACCCTTCACTCTGTATTTAAAGCGGTTGTATACCCTAAATTTTTACCTACAGGTATGCCTATAATAAGACTTACCTGTAGGTAAAATGAATATGTCCTAAAATTGTACAGTTTAGGAAATATCCACTTTGCATGCAGCCGCTGACGTCAGCGGTACATGTGCTGTGAATGCCTTGCCGGGAAGAAGACTCGGCAGTGACGTCATCGCCACTCACATCGCTGGAGCCGCAAACTCGAAAGAAACGATGAGGGCAAAATGTCAGCTCCATCAGTGTGGACTGGGCTGCGATACGGGGACCTCGTTCTAAGGTAAGTATTTCATAATGAGCTCATTATGCCTTTGCCTTACAGGTTTTTTTTTTACAAGTGTGGGTATGTGTGGGTATACAACCACTTTAATGCACACTCCTGGTATTTAATGCCACTTTAAGCCCCCCCCCCCCCCCCACTGTTAGTGCAGGAGGTGCTACCTCCTGAGCCCCATGGAGCTCAACAGGCAAGTGCATTATCAAGCTAAGCAACGAGGCCAAGGCAACGTGTACTCACCCAAGCATATGCTATGTTAATTTAGTGGTGGTCAAAGAGTGGTTCTGTTTAATCATCCTCTTTTAGTCCACTCCCACTATTAGACACAATCTGATCATGCCCATTGCTCTATTTGGCATGCATAACAGAACTTGTTTTTCAACTGTATTCCAGCAGGGTGGCTAATAAATTGTCATGCTGTGTTGACTTTTTAAATGTAAACCGGGCCAATTACCGGTTATGGATATTGTCAGTGTTTACAGATTTTGTTTATACTGTTTAAATATTGATTGTTTTAGTTTCTATTAGGATTTCTGTACTTTTTTTAGGTTGTCAGTAAAAAAAATGTGCTTTGTCAGTAAATGTTTCATGTTCTGCCAGTAAAAAAAGTTGTGGGAGGTTGGCAACCCTGCTTTGGGGGGTCTTGGTGCTTTTTTTGAAATAGATGCCAAAAGGAAAATGTAATTTGCTGGCAATTTAAACTGTGTATTTTTTTTCTTTGTAGTAATAATGTTTGCTGTTTAAAACCAATGTTCATTTGTAAATGTCAGTGTTTTAAAACAAATCAGTGCTCTTGGATAAATTTTTTTTTTTTTTCATTAATTGCACTGGTAAATGTCCTCCAGGGCAGTGCCCACCTCTCTATCCCATGCTATTTTTGGCAACCCTTTGCCTTCATTTGGCTCCCATTGATTTCAATTGGGTTCAACATTAACATTTCTTTGAAATTTGCTAAACCCTGCTCCAAGCAAACCCAGGGCAGTTTGGTACATCCCTACTCCTGTCCACAGCCCTCTGTGCTTTGCACTCTTTGTGTTATTTACTTCTGACTTCTGCATCATGTGTATTAACTATTCCTGGCACCTGTGCTTTGTGCTTTACCCACTCCTAACCCTTGCCCACAGTGTGTTACTCCTTACAGCTGCACTTTGTATTACATACTCCTAGCTTCAGCACACTGCATGTTACTTATCACTGACCCCTGCACTCAGTGTGTTACTTACTCCTGCTTCTGTGCAATATATATTCTAGACCCGTGAACTCTGATTCATTACTTAGTCCTGATCCTGATCTGTGCATTACTATCTCCTGACCCCTGCACTCTCTGCATTACCCACAGCTGACTAATGCACAAATGTTTTTTACTTATTCCTGACCCCTGCACTCTGTGCACTGCTTACTCTTGACTGCTGCCCTCTGTGTTTTACATTCTCCTGACCTCTGAACTCTTTGCATTGCTTACTCCCGACTTCTGTACTCTGTCTGATACCTACTAATGACCCGAGCACTCTTCACATTGCTTTCTGTTTATCTGTGTGTCACTTACTCCCGACCTCTGCACCATACACAATGCTTATTCCTGACATTTGAACCCTGCACTGTACTTAGTCTTGACATTTGCAATCCGTGCATTATGCACTCCTGACCCCCTGCACTTTGTGGGTTACTGGCTCTGGACACCTGTAGTCTCTGATTTACTTAATCCCTCTGCAATAATTATTTCTGACTCCTTCACTCTGCATTACTTACTCCTAACTTCTGCACAACATCAATTACATATTCCTGACTCCTGCACTTTGTGCATTACACACTTTTGATCCTTGTATGTAACTCTGCACATTACTTACTTCTGACCTCTGCACTCTGTGTTTTACATTCTATTGACCTCCGGACTATGTGCGTTTCTTACTCCTGATCTCTGCACTCTGCATTTCTTATTTATGACTTTGTGCGTTACACACTTCTGACCTCTGCAATCTGTGTGTTACGCACAAATGACCCCTTCCCTCTGTGTGTTTCTTTTTCCTAGCCCCCTGCACTCCATATTATACATTCTCCTAACCTCTTCTTTCTGTCCATTACTAACTTCTGACTTCTGCACTCTGTATGTTACTTAATCCACACCTCTTTGTTGTGTGCAGTACATATTTTTGTACCCTGCACTCTCTGTTTCCTACTCCTGACCACTGCACTCTATGCATTACTTACTCTTGACCTCTCACCCTGTGCATTACTTACACCTGACCTCTGCAATCTGTGCACTACTTACTCCTGATTACTGCACTGTGTGTGACCTCAGTACTCAGGGTGTTACATCTCTCTGAGCTCTGCTCCATGTGCACTGCTTGACCTATGTACTGTGCGCTTTATGCACTCCTTATTTCTGTTCTTTGTGCATTACTTACCTCTGGCTTTCACACTCTATGCATTACACACACCTGACCCTTGAAATCTATGCATTACCCACACTTATCTCTGCACCATCTGCATTACTTACTGCTGATCCCTGCACTCTGTGTAACAACTACTCTTACCTCTGTACTCTGTGTTATATACTTGTGAGTGCTTCTCCCTGTGCATTATTTACTTCTGGCCTAAGCTCTATATCCTGGATATTTTGCACTCTATATACCCAGAGGTTAGGTTTAGGTTTTATTTAACTATACCCCTTTAAACTCCTCCCAGGCTTAGGATCATTTGTCCACACTCATCATTCAGCAGGGGAACTTTATGATTTCTGCTAATAATCTGCCCTTGTCCTGCCTCCATTAACAGTGGGCATGGCCGGTAGACTGTCCCTGGGTTTCCCTGGTCATCTTAGTCTAGGGGGAGTAAAACTAAGGGAATCAATATATTTGTTTATGAAGGATATGGGTGTGCTGGTAGATCATATAATTAAAAAGAATCAGATATATTTTTTATGTTAGGTGCATGCCTGCTAAGTATCCTCTGACAATGCCTTCATCTTATTTGTCACTTGAAAGGCCGGGCTATGTTTGTTTAGGCATCATCCAGGGTCATTGCCTGCTTTTGGGCCTGGGATGGTAGCTCAGAGATGACACAGTCGAATATGTCCTGGTGCCTGTGCAGTTCTTGGCTGTGTTCACAATGATCAGGGCCAGATTAAGAACATCATGGGCCTGGTGCTGAGGATTTTGGTGGGGCCTTTTATAAACAATAAATAAATAAAAATGCAAACTATTTTTTATTATAACAAATTAAATTAAAGAGAGAGAGGGAGGATGAGAGAGAGAGAGAAAGGGGATGAAAGAGGGGTGAGGGGTAAGGGAGGGAGGATGAGAGAGAAAGGGGGGATGAGAGAAAGAGGATGCACATGAGCATGTGTGGGAATGACATCAACGCAGCCCGGCCAAGGCAAGTGACCGAAGGCACAGAACCCAGAAGGAAGACCGGGTGAAGATGGAAGTGCCCGGGCCCCGCCGGATTGATCACAGCACAGCACTGGAGGGCTCAGTCTGACAATTTAAGTGTACCCTAATGTGCTAATATGCTGTGCATACTTGTACATTATGGCATATGTATAGGAGAGAAGTGTGAAGAGTATGACAGTGAGCACTATGTATAGGAGAGGAGGATGAAGTAATCTGGGAAGGAAAAATGTAAAGGTTTGTGGAAGGATGTTTAGGGACTGTGTAGTGGTTAAGCGGGCCATACATGGATTGAAATTACACCAATTAAGCAGAGACCAGCCATAGTCGATCTATGTATGGGCTAGCTGGTTTTACACAAGTCAACCTATTAACCTACTTTAGTACAACCAGCCTGTCAGGTTTTCCCCAAAACAATCAGTGCTGCCAGCTATAGTTAGCAACACTAATCATTGTATTCACTGGCAGAACACAATAACACTGCGGGAGTGATTGCCCCATTCACAGGTCAGCAGGTGAGAGGGTGTGTGGGGACAGGCTGGGGAGAGATACTAGTCAGTGGCTGAGTAGGCACTGGTTAGTATCAGAGCCAGATACACACAGGTTACATATGCCACGATTGTTAGAGCGAGAGCAATAATTCTAGCACTAGACCTCCTCTGTAACTCCAAACATGTAACCTGTAAAAAAAAATTGAAAGCATCGCTTAGTACACAACAACATTTTTTTTATGAATGAAACAGTTTCTTTCCAAAAAAAAGTTTGAAAAATTGCTGCGCAAATATCGTGTAACATAAAAAGTTGCAAAGACCAGCATTTTATTCCATAGTGTGTCTGCTAGAACAATATATATATAATGCTTGAGGGTTCTGAGCAATTTTCTAGCATAAAAAAAATTATGATTTTTACATGTAGGAGAGAAGTGTCAGAATGGGCCTGGGTGGCAAGGGGTTAATTATCATAAGTAATATACAAATTATTATTAAAGGGGTTCCCCGAGTTACGAACTCGTTAGGGACTGCCCGCCTGTACGTAAGTCGGAAATGTTCGTAAGTCGGCCGCGCATGTGCAGACCGACAAATACGGAGATTTCCGGACATTTCCGAGGTTCCGTCTAATGCCGCTCTGCGCATTTCCGAGGCTCCGTATGGCCGCGCATGCGCAGAGCGGCCAAAAGACGGCGAAAACCAGCGAAAAATGGCGGAGGGTCCCCGCAGCGCCCCGTTCGTAAGTAGGGGTTGTTCGTAGGTCGGGCGTTCGTAAGTCGGGGACCCCCTGTATAAGCACTGTGAGTTCATCCTCTCAGTCTGCTGCAGAGTGTTCCAGCTTGTATTTAAACTGGCCGCTCTGTAGCTTCTGACAGGCTGCGCAAGCAGCCCTGTATCTCCGGAACCATAGATGATAGCAGCCCCATATTTTAACCAGTGCTGGGGTAGGCCTTTAGCTACTTACCCTCCAAGTGGGGTGTGGGGTCTCTGTGACTCCTGATCGCCGAGCTACAACCCTCGAAGTCGATCTTTTTTTTTGGGCAAATGGGCCTATCTTGAGAAAGGGGCCTGGAGCTGCAGCTCCAATAGCCCCTATGTTAATCCGGCCCTGACAATGATCACATCTCAGCCTAGGCAATGCCACTTGTCTCACAGTGTGACGACTAAGGAATTTATTTTTCAGACATCTGATGTCAGTGAAAGTTCTACATTAAGGACTGCATGTAATGTGAATCTGCAGTTGCTAGAATAAACAGGAAATTTCAGAAAAGTTCAGTTTTAAGCATCAGTTCACAAAAAGGATGTTGTGGAACTGGGTAGAGTGCAAAAAGGGGCATCTAAATTAATAAGAAGCATGAAGGACCTTGGTTTTGAGGAAAGATTAGCTGCACTGAATGTATTCAAATTTGAGAAGAGGTAATTAAGGGGAATATGAATTAATTTTCAGCAGGAACCAATTCTAGCCAACTCAGTAAATTGCCTTATAAGGGCTGGATGTGGTTTAAAATGTACAAAAATATAACTGGCTATTAACATTCTGGAAATAACACTGTTGAATGTTGATAACGAGATATTTGATTGCCTTTGGGATCAGGAAGGTTTTTTTCCCCAGTTACAGCAAATGGGAGCACTATTTATGAGGTGTTTTTGCCTTATTTTGGAACAACGTCAGGGTTAGGATGCTAGGATGCAGATTTATTTTTATTTTTTACTCGATTTATTGATTTTTGCTTTTTTAGTTGAACTTCATGGATCATTTTTTTTAGGCCAAATACATAACTATGATATACACCACTCTCGTGAAATCAAAGATTGTCAGAGGCTGCTTGTATGTTAATTGCTCTCCTACTAACAAAGAAGCTGTTCTGTAGACAGTTCAAACCACACTATTTTACCTGAGGCAATACCATCATTAATTGTTCTTTTCCAAAAGTACAGTTTGGTAGTTCAAAATTAAGTAAAATAACAACTGCACATACTGTGCACATACTGCACATGTAGTACTATATTAAATACTATTAGCAAATTTGTAAAATAAGCCACGAATATTCTACTAAACATATATTCACCATGAACACATAGCTTCATATAACAAGATATATACTGTATATATATGCAAGGTTGCTTAAAAACGGTTCCACACTTTGTTTTATAAGTTTTGCAGCCATCTTCACCACAGCGTTACAACTCTTATACTAAACTGCAAGGTCAGCCAGCTTGCCAGACAGTATAGTCACATGACATTCTGAGACAATACCAATTTTTACTACCCCCGGCCTCACCATTTCCAACGAAAATATAAAAGTGCAGAAACTTTTTGAAGACCCTATATGTGTGGGGCAGCACCTCACAGAAAAAAATGGTTTGAGATTACCCTAAAATCAATACTGGGCCCTTAAGCAGGCATGAAGAGAAACGAAACGAGCATGAACACCTCCTCCTAAACCATGCCAGGCCACATGACCTCCAAGTGCTGAATGTCAACAAAACTGCCAGGGGGGGTGGCTGTCATAATTGACCATATATCGCCATGACCACATTTAGTCAATGACATTACTCGGGATACCCACCGGCTTGTTTAATTTGAAACAAGCCACCAGGAAGCAGGGAGCTTTAATTTTTAGTGATGGTAATGATACACCACTAAATGAATGACGTTAACCGCTTCAGCCCCGGAAGATTTTACCCCCTTCCTGACCAGAGCACTTTTTGCAATTCGGCACTGCGTCGCTTTAACTGACAATTGTGCTATCGTGCGACGTTGCACCCAAACAAAAATTGCGTCCTTTTTTTTCCACAAATAGACCTTTTTGAAAAAAACACAATATTTTTTTAACTTTTTGCTATAATAAGTATATAAAAAAAAAAATGATTTTTTTTTCCTCAGTTTAGGCCGATACGTATTCTTTTACATATTTTTGGTAAAAAAAATCGCAATAAGCATACATTAATTGGGTTGCGCAAAAGTTATAGTGTCTACAAAATAGGGGATAGTTTTATGGCATTTTTATTATAATTGTATTTTTACTAGTAATGGCGGTGATCTGCAATTTTTATCGGGACTGCAACATTATGGCGGACACGTCGGACAATTTTGACACATTTTTGGGACCATTGGCATTTATACAGCAATCAGTGCTAATAAAATGTATTGATTACTGTAAAAAAGTCACTGGCAGGGAGGGGGTTAACACTAGGGAGCGATCAAGGGGTTAATTGTGTTCCCTAGTGTTTGTTCTAACTTAGGGGGGGGACTGTGTAGGGGAGATGACAGATCGCTGTTCATACTCTGTATGAACAGACGATCTGTCTCTTCTGCCCTCAGAGAACCGGAACAGTTCCCGGTTCTCAGTGTGCCCCGAGCGATCGCGGGAGCCCGGAGGTGATCGCGACCGCTGGGCACTCGCATCGGCTCCGTGGGCAATTCACGCAGCCGAGCCATGTTGCTGCAGTACAACTGTGGCGGCTGGTCGGCAATCGGTTAAGCTGCAGCAGCTGGAGATTTGGGAGGTGGGCAAATAGGACAATTGTTTTTCCTTTTTGATGCAGGGTGATCAGATTGGGTTTGGTTCAACCTTATCAATGTAAATCTGAAGCTCATCCCTAATTAGGATTATTTACTAAATTGTGCTTTATTCTGTGAATTGCAGAAGGGGGGGTCTTTGCTTTGTGTGAGGTGTTTTAGTTTTAATTGTATGTCCCTATGTACTTTTTTTTTTTTTTTTGTTTACAAACTATTTTATTGAGTGCAAAAGGTGGTACAAAAAGAGTACAAAAATATGCTGAAACTTGACAGTAATCATATGTTTTACATATGTAACAATGTAAAGGTACAAGTAATAAGGTAGGAATTCTTAACAATGGTACAATAGTTTTGAATATGGTCTATAGTACATTATAAAGGATAGATTGATGATTTATGTGTAGACATTCTCAGGTTGGATTGAAGAAGGATATGGAATGTTTAAACCAAGGATCCCATTTTTTATTGTATAAATGTGAAGTGTTCTGAATGGTATGAAATATTTTTTCCATGAGATTGACGTTGTTTATTCTAGTTTTTAAATGTTCTAAAGGAATGGATTGGGATTTCCAATGATATGCAATTAACCAGTGAATTGCAACACAGATTGTATGTATTAATCTGGTATTGTGTGTTGAGAGACCAGTAACAGGTGCGAATAAGAGACAGCTGTGTGGGGTTAGGACAATGTTGTTATCTGAGATTATAGAGGCAAATCTTTCTAGCTGTTTCCGTACTTTTTAATGTGAATGTCAGGGCAAAATTAAGAAAATAAACATATGCAGTACTTCTCTGTATTACATAAAATTTCTCCATGTTCTACCCTCTTATAGTTCTGCAAGTACAAATAAATACATGATAATGTACTGGAAATGCACTCACCTCCTAAGTTCGGTAAGTGCTGTTAACACACAGCATTTTCATGGACTGAGTAGTTTTCTTTTGTTTAAACTACCTAAAGTTTATTTATTTTTAATAGGTAAGGGAGAAAATCACCCTTATCTATTTTTTGCCAATTGGGGAGATTTTCCTTCACTTCCTGTTCCATAGCCAAAACAGGAAGTGAGAGATGCCCAAGGTGTCGCATGGAAGATTTCCCCTCTAGTCTAGTGTTGTGCAAATGGTTCAGCCCGAGCATGAGTTAACGCTGAACATTGGCTGTTCGCCCCACCCGGAGAACACCAGAATTTTCAGGGTGTTTGGCGGTTGTTCGCCCCGCCGTACACCCTGCAATCACTGCACAGTGCATTCTGCGCCCTGATTGGACAAAGCTTTGCCCAATTAGGGTACAGTAACAGCTAGTTGTTAAAGAGTGGGGCCAGGAAGCCGGCTGCGGCATCCTTAACAACCGAAGAATCATCCGCTGTCAATGGGCTTCCCTGCTGACAGCTGAATAATAAAAAAAAACATTTGCCGGTAAAAATAATTATAAAAAAACAGACCCTTATCTGGGCATGCAGCCTGGCAGGTCAGAAAATCGGGGGACGAGAGAGCCCCCTCCCCCTCCTGAACCATACCAGGCTACATGTCTCATCAACATGGGGACAGGGTGCTTTGGGGTAGCTTCAGCCAATTACTTGCATATAAGCTTTTAAAATGGGCACTTTTGATTTTTCCTGTTTAGCTCCCATAGACTTCACTGGGGTTCGGCGTTCAGTTCAGAATCTTTCCCCTGTCTGGGAGTTCTGCTGCGAACCGAACTGCTTTATTCCTGTCCTGGTGTCAACCCAAAATTTGGGTTTTTCTTTTACTTTCACTTTTGATGATAATGGTAAAAAGGACCTATAGAGAGGTGAATCTCCATAATGAAGGCACAGACAGCAATAGAAAACCTGACAGGGTTTCCAAACCCTCTCTACTCTATTTAAAACTAAAAAAAGCTTTCCCTTTACTTGTACTTTACACTTTATCCCTATCCTATTCCCCACAACATAATGATTAAAGTGATTGTAAAGTCTGCTTTTTAAAAAACAAAAAACAAACATGTTATACTTACCTGCTCTGTGCAGTGGATTTTCACAGGGCAGCCCAGATCCTCCTCTTCTTGGGTCCCTCTTCCCTACTCCTGACCCCTCCCTCCTGTTGAGTGCCCCCACAGCAAGCAGATTGCTATTGGGACACCCGAGCCGAGCTGCAGCTCCGTGTGTCCATTCAGATATGAAAGTTGCCATTCAGCCCTGACCCCTCTCTCTCCAGATTGGCTAACTGACTTTGATTAACAGCAGCGGGAGCCAATGGCGCTGTTTCGTCTCAGCCAATCAGGAGAGAGAGTCCTGGATGGCCAAGGGAATCGTGGACATTTCTGGACAGAGATGGGGCTCAGGTAAGTATTAGAGGGGCTGAGGGGGGCTGCTACACACATAAGGCTTTTTATCTTAATGCATAGAATGCATTAAGATAAAAAAACTTCTGCCTTTACAACCCCTTTAATTATTCTGTAATCCAAAAATAAGATTTAGGAAGGTTAGTACCCAGTCTGGACTCTATGTCATCATATCCTGCAGTCAGGGTGAATGAGAACTAAGAATGGAGCAAAGCATCTTGGGACATTTAGTCCAAAGATCCATGTTCTATACTCAGTCAGACTGTTATGGACTAGAACAAGGTGGTAGTAGCACAAGTACGTAAGTGCACACACTGGCTGAAATGTTCAGCTAAATAAGCAATAAGTCCATAAATAGTTCAAGGGTTAATCCTGGCAGATCAATGGTGGCTGCTGTCCTCAGAGAGCTGGCTCTGTGTTTAGGCAAGAAGAAGGTAGAAAAGGAGTGTAGTATTAGAGACAGCTTTTAATGGCACAGATAAAATCACACTTACAGGAAACAGGAAATACAAAGGCTCATCTGTGTGTCAGTGGTCCATAGGAAAGCCTCAGATCCGGATCCGTTTTTCTATGCAGAGATGGGAAGCTGCAGTTGTTGTTGCTGCTCAGCCTGGAGCAGATCCTGTGGCCATCAGGAAGAAGCTGGGGCTGAGGTCACGGGATCACTTCCGGGGAAGGACTCCCCAGAGTGAGAAGGGTTTGATAGGCAGGCTATGCGCTCGGAGCTGCTACTCCTTCTATTGGCCTCTAGAAGGAAAGGATCCAGATCTGAGGCTTCCCTACGGACCATTGACATACAGATGATCCTTTGTATTTCCTGTTTCCTGTAAGTGTGATTTTTATGTTTGAAAATTTTTATTATGGTTTATCACATACATAACAAAGAGAGAACAAGTGTGACTTATACAACAATAAAAATTATGCAGGTGAGTCATTGAACAGACAAATAAAAAGCATCACAGCAGCTTGTCAAAGCAACCGTGGATGTCATCTCAGTCAACAGGTATCCGTCCCTGCAGACCAAGATGTAAAGGTCCATTGTAGCCCAGCTTTCCGTGACAATGAGCCAGGGCTAGAAGAACCCTGAGAACCTCGTGCTCCCAGGAGCCCCAATTGGGATCCTGCTGCAGCCCAGGAGTCGAGGACACAGAGCTATCCCATGCAAAATGAACCCTGGGTCAGTGTCAGAGCGGAAGTGGCGGTGTAATAGTCACCATAAAGCTACAGATTCAGATAAAGTGCCAAGAGACCAACCAATATGATAGCATGAAGGCGAATGCACTCGCCAAGAGAGGCGACAAAACAAATAAAAGGGGGAGAGAAAAACGTGTGAGGGGACAGGAAAGAAGGAAGGAAAGTAATGCCAAACTCATCTACTCTCGGGAGTTCATAGCTCCCGGGGGTACGCCAGGAATGAGTGAGATATTACAAAGGGTCGCCCAAGGTTCCCAAATGTCCCTGAATTGCTCAGTTTTGTCATTGAGTTTAGCAACAATTTGTTCTTGTACCATGACCCATGTAACCTTTCTTTTAAACATCCGAAAAGAGATGGTATGTGTCTTCCCGGCCTTGGTGATAGTCATTTTAGCACCTAAGCATAAGAACAATGACAACATCTGGGAGGTTTTGGATAGCTTTGGGATCTGAAAATTAAATAATGCCCACCGAGGGTGTGGTACAACAGTAGAGCTCGTCAGTGAGCTAATAGTGCAGAAAACTTTGTGCCAAAATGATCGTATGCGGGGACAAGTCCACCAGATATGGATCATTGTGCCCTCCAGTCCGCAACCTCGGAAACATACCGGTGATGTGCCTGGGAATAGAGTCGCTAGCCTGGAAGGAACATAGTACCATCGTGTTAGAACTTTTAGACCGGCTTCGATAAGGGAGATATTAAGAATACCTTTAAATGCTCTCGTTGAGGTGCGATACCACGTCGTAGTATCCCAAGACTCGTCCATGTCGTGCTCCCAGGCTCGGGCATAAGAGGGTTTGGACTGTTTAGTCATAAGTGCCATATAAATCAGCGAAATGCCTCCCTTCTGATCCTCCGTAGTGATACACCAGCGCTCAAAAGGAGTAATATCGGGGGGTAGAGGTTTGGTGTTCCAGATGGAGTGTATAAAGTGGGAGATTTGTGCATGTCTAAAAAGTCAGGTACATCCAATTTCTTCTTATAGTGTGTCAGTGAGAGGGGTCCTGCAGGGGAAAAAAAGTGTCCAATACGATAGAGGCCTTTGTCGGTCCACCATTTAAATGCTTCAATGTTCATCCCAGGGGGAAAGTCAGGATTGTGAAATATGTGTGTTAGGGGTCTCAGTGGAGAAATTAGGGAGCTAAGGGAGAAAAGTTTGGAGCTAAGTGCTATAGAGTAAGAGAGTGGGTGCCATTATTGCCGGTCTGTCTTTCGGCGCGCAGCCTAAAAGGAAATCTATCGTGTTCAATGGGACAGATTGTCGTTCCATAGCAAGCCAATCTGGTTTGTTATGACTCGAGTAGGCTAAGGATATTTGTGCTAGCCTAGCCGCCTGATAATATCCCCACAGGTTGGGTAGTCCCAATCCCCCTTGCGTCTTTAATCTATAGAGCGTAATAGAAGGACACCTGTAACCTTTATTACCCCAAATAAAACGTAATATGTCTGACTGCATTTTTGTAAGAAAGCGTTTGGGTATCGGGATTGGTAGTGAGCGGAAAAGATACAGGAGCTTTGGTAGCAGTGTCATTTTGACCGCATGAATTCTGCCCAGCCAGGATAGAGCACATCTAGACCACCTCTCCACATCCTGTTTACATTTCTGTACCATGGGGGGATAATTTGCTTGGAATAGACCGTCAATATTTGAGGTAAGCTTGATACCCAATTATGGAATCTGGTGAGGTGCCCAAGCAAAAGAGAAATTGTCCGTGAGCTGTTTAAGAAGATCCGGAGGGAGAGTTATGTTCAAGGCCAGTGATTTGTTCATGTTAACCCGTAGACCTGAAATCCCACTGAATTCACGAAGAGTCCGAAGGATCACTGGTATTAAAGTCAGGGGGGAAGTGACAAAGAGGAGAAGGTCGTCTGCATATAGTGCACATTTGTGCTCCAGGGGGCCACAAGTAACCCCTTTAACGTCAGGGTTTGTTCTCAGAGCAATGGCTAAAGTTTCGATGGCTATCGCGAACAAAAGCGGCAACAGTGGGCACCCCTGTCTGGTCCCCCTGCCTATAGGGAAGGACTCCGAATATCTGCCCAATAGGCGTACCTGCGCCGTAGGAGCGGAATAAAGGGAATCAATAAGATTAAGAAAATATTTGCCACAACCCCAGCGCCTTAGGATTTCAGACAGGTATGCCCAATCTATAGAATCGAACGCCTTGTGCAAGTCAATTGAAAGTAAAAAACCCTTTTGTGCAGGACCCCCATCCCATTGAGAATTTAGCAGCGATATAATGTCAATCGCTCGCCTGATCTGGTCCGGGCCTTGTCTCCCAGGGATGAAGCCTACCTGATCCTTGTGAACATATGACGAAAATAAAGCTGGAGAGTCTGTTGGCCAGTATCTTAGTTATTATTTTGATATCATTGTTAATAAGAGATATAGGGCAGTAATTGCCCACCTCACTAGTATCCTTATCTGGTTTCGGTATGACTGAAATGTAAGCCGAGTTCAAGTCCGGATTCAGAGTGGCTCCATCCCTGAGAGAGCTGAACAGTCTAGCTAAATGGGGTACTAGGCAGTGTCCAAATTTCTTATAATAACCCGTGGAGAGGCCATCCGGACCCGGTGAGGAGCCCAGCTTAAGGCGTTTAATAGTGTCCAGGACTTCCTCGTGGGTGAACGGGCTCTCCAGGAGTTCAGCATGTGCTTTTTCTAGGGAGGGCAATGGGAGGTTATTGAGGAAATTATCCCTCAAAGCAGTGGAGGTACTGGGACTACGTTTGTAAAGATCTGCGTAAAAATGTTTAAAGGTGTCCATTATCTTGCTCGGATTCTGTGAAAGTTCCCTGGAGGTCACTTTTAGTTTGGGGAAGGCCTGTGTGCGTAGTTTAGGGGAAAGTTTAGCCGCCAGTCTGGAGCCTATCCTATCCTTCTGCGCATAAAATTTGGCCCCAGTCCATTTAAGGTTTTGGGCAGCCGATGTAGTCAATGACATGTTTAGGTGGGCCCGTGTCGTATCTAATTTTGCTAGCGAGTTAGCATTGGGGTTACGTTTATGCTCCTTAGATAATCTACCGAATTCCTCCGTAAGTTTCACTGTGTCAGCCCTATGTTCTGCCCTGAGTTTAGAGGATAATTGAATCAGTTTACCCCTGATAACAGTTTTGTGAGCTGCCCAGATGGTAGCAGGAGATATCCCTTCTGTCGAGTTTAAAGTAAAGTATTCTTGTATAGCATTTTCCAGTAACGTACATTGTATAGGGTCGTTCAATAGGGTTTCCCGTAAACGCCAACGCGGACGGCTGTCAGTTCCCGCTGGTTTACATGTCAAAAGGGATACAATGGAGTGGTCCGAAAGAGACGTGTCAATGATCTTGGAGTATTTCATGAGAGGGAGTGTAGTGGCACGGGTGAAGATGTGGTCTATCCTGGCAAAGGAGTTGTGGGGAACTGAGAAATGTGTGTAGTCCCTTACATGTGGGTTGGCCTCCCGCCAGATATCGATCAGGTCCGCCTCATTGAGCATTTTGGCAATTTTAACACTCTGCTTAGTAGGGCGTTTGGGTTTGGACTTTCCGTCAGCCAACTTGTCCAAAGAGAAGTCGAAGGCCATACTCGTGTCCCCACCCAGGAAAACCGTCCCCTTAAGATGCGTATGTAGTTTAGTAAGCAGGGATTCTAAGAAGGATTTTTGACCCTTATTCGGCGCATAATAGGACACAAAGGTATAGAGTTCCCCATCTATAAAGCCGGAGACTAGAATATAGCGCCCCTGGGGATCGACTATAGTGTCCGTGTGGGAGAGGTTTACGTGTTTAGCAAAACAAATCGCAACCCCTTTTGTTTTGTTCTCAGCCGAAGCTAAAAAATTTATTGTGAAATTGTGAATTGTGAAAAGCGTTGATGCAAAAAAGTGGGTCTAAATGTAGAGGGGAAGTGTGTCTCCTGAAGCAGGAGGACGTCAACATGCAATGAGTGATAAAATTGGAAGATTTTCCGCTTGATCGGGGAGTTGAGACCTTGCGTGTTGTGAGAGATAATTTTCAGGGTAGTTACATAGTTACATAGTTACATAGTTAGTTAGGTTGAAAAAAGACACAAGTCCATCCAGTTCAACCACAAAAAAAAAAAAAAATATATATATATATATATATATATATATATATATATATATATATATATATATAGTTGACAAGGTAGGTGTATCAGGCATAGATCAGAAGGGGGTGGACTATACAAACATTTCGTGACTTACCCTGCCAGCGTAGGAGAGGAAACTGAGTATAGCCCCCGGAGCATATAGAGAAGTACCTGGAACCTGGGAGCGACGACTGGAGGAGACTGTGAGATCCACGAACTCCGCCTAAGGCACCCGGGAAAAGGGAGAGAAAAGAGATGAAAGGGAAAAGGAGAGAAGTAAGAAAAACAATAAAATTAGTAACAAGCTGATGTGACATTACAACATTAGACTCAAAGCAAAATAAAACAGAGGGGTCCCCCGACCCCTTCCCAACCCCAGGTCGGTTTGGATTCTCCAAACCCACCCTAAACCCTGCGGTACCGGAGTTTCCTAGCAAGGAAAATCCGGAGGAGGATTCAGGTATGCCAAATGGGCTCCTGATCCAATTGAGGCACACTGGGTCCACCACAGCCCTCCCACCTCAACTCAGTAGTGTCTGAGGGGTCCAAGAAGTCCCTTTATGAACAATTGCCAGAGCGCTCCCAGGGGGAGTGAGCCCCATCACCACCTATAAAAATACCTCATGTGTCAGAGTCACGCCGTGCGACTCGCTATGGTCTGGCCCGTCCCGCAGCCCCCCCACAAGTGGAGGAGCCTGTGAGCGAGCCAGACTCCAAAGAATAAAAAATATATATATAAAAAAAGAATAACTAGCACATACAGTTAGCTCCTATATCCCGGCGAGTCCCCCAGAGCGACCCCGAGTGTACCCGAACCCAGGTAGATTGAAGTGTATACAAAGAAATGCAACAAACTTGGTAAAACATAGTTACAACCTAGAACTAGAAAAATGCCCTACGACCAGGAAAGCTACTGCATGAATAATAAAATAAAAAAACACCCGTGTGTCAATGGAAAGTCAAATAGCAGAAAATTCTAGTAACTGAGAATCACTTAGGCCCCAGAGACCGAGGCCATGTACTGCCAAAAAAGCATAACATGCCCTCAGTGGAGAGGGGACCAGGTCAAAGTGCATAAAACTTGGAACCAGGCAGCGCTCTGAAAATATATAAAAAAATAAAAAAAATAAAAAAAAGTCAGTATGCGTCGGAGCTGAATCACGAACATTTTTAAATAACTCCAAAGGGCAGTTTTTACAGCAGGGGAAGGTGGACCCCCAAACCCCCCCTCTACAAGGAAAAGGGGAAGAAGAGAGAGTCCTAACCAGTCCTTCGCCCCAAGTAATGCCCCAAAACCGGGGGGAAAGTTCAGTTAAGAACACATGGAGGAGGAAGGAGATTGCTCAAGGCGGCACGTTTTCCTTAGTGCGTTTGGGACCTTGCTTCATCCAGGATCTTTGCAAAGGGCTCGCTGGCGGGGGTCTCTTAGATGAGGAAGGGGGTCCTCTGACGGCCGGAGCAGGTGAAGGTTCCAGCTGAATCAAGCCAAGATGAGTGAGAAGACGCTCGCCTTCTTGGAAAAAGGAGAAGCAGAAACTTCTGTTTTTGTAGGAAAAGTTCAGGCGAAGCGGGAAAGACCATCTGTATGCTATTTCTTTATTTAGTAACACCTGCAGCAACGGTTTGAAAGATCGCCTCTTTTGTACCAGGAAAGGCGAAAGGTCAGCGAAGATCTGAATCTTGTGTCCGAGTAAAGTGAGATTATCTGAGTATCGTGCTTTCCTCATAACTTCTTCTTTGACTGAGTAGTGATGTGGTTTGACAATAATATCTCGGGGCAGTCCGTCAGAGCGGGGGGCCTGCAGCGCTCTGTGTGCTCTGTCAAGCTCCAAACGGTGGTCAGGGATGTCAGGGATAAGGCCTTTAATCAAAGATTTAACCGCTTTATGCATGTCTTTTTCAGATTCCGGGAGCCCCCTTAACCGGAAGTTATATTTTCTCGACCTATTCTCGAGGTCGTCAATTTTGGCGAATGCTGTTTCTAATTGATCTTGTACTTCTTGCAGTCTGGCAGAGTTCTGGTTAATCTGAGCCACTGCTTGGTCAGACTTCTGTTCTATGGTATCTATCCTCAGCCCTATTTGCTGCAGGTCAGCATGTAAAGATGCATGTATAGATGTAGTGATTTGAGCAGCGTTAAGGGCCAGACTTTTAGATAACGATAACATTTGGGAGAAAGCTGCCATCATAGATGGGAAGTCAGTGGGGGTAGGTATGTCCTCCTGTGCTTCACTGACTGTGAGCAACATGCCTGTGTGAGGATCCATCAGTGGGGTTGTGGGGTAGCCTGGGCATAATCCCCCTAGTAGGGATTCTGTAGAGGAGGGAGAACTGACTGCCTGCAGGGGGGGGAAGTCAGTACCTGAATACAGATGCCCGTCCTGGTCCTGGTCAGCAATGGATTGCACAATCTCTTCAGAGGCCTGCGGGCCTCGTGTGGCCGACGCCATCTTGGCATAGCTGAGGGGGCCGGGAACGGCCGTCATCTGGCCCACTGGAGCCCTCCTGGGCAGCGGAATATAAAGTGCTGGGTTCCTGTGGTGTCCCCCTGTATGGATGGCACAAAGAGCGGGTTGTTTGAGCGCTCTGATAGCTCCGGTGGGCAGCTGCAGGCTGTGGTGGAGCGGGGCTTCAGACGACGGTGGCCATCTTGGAATATCTGAGGGGGCCAGGAACGGCCGGTATCTGGCCCGAAGGAGCCCTCCTGGGCAGCGGTAAGTATATCGCTGGGTTCCTGGGGTGTTTCCCTGTATGGATGGCTCAAAAAGCGTAGTTTTTGAGCCCTCTGTTAGCTCCGGTGGGCAGCGGCGGGCTGTGGTGGAGCGGAGCTTCAGATGACGGCGGCCATCTTGGAAGCACCGCGCATGCGCTCTCCTGTAAGTGTGATTTTATCTTTGCCATTAAAAGCTGTCTCTAAAGCCCCATACACACGCTCGGATTATCCGAGGACCAGGTCCGTCGGATCATGTCTGTCGTACTTTGTCCGATGTTGGTTTTGCGTACACACGGTCGGACAAAGTTGTCGGAAAATCTGATCATTCTGAACGTGGTGACGTTTGTTGCCTACGATGGGACTACGTAGAGGCTAGTAGCCAATAGCTTTGGTCTTGTAATGTGATCTGAGCATGTGTAGCACTTTGTCCGTCGGAATTCGCTACACCCGATCGGATTTGGTGTGATCGGACTTTGTTGTCAAAAAATCTATCCAGCAGGAGATAGGACTTTGTCCGTCGGACAATCCGATGGAAACTGTCCGATGGTGCCTACGCACGGTCGGAATTTCCGACAACATTGTCTTATAGGACAGAATCCATCGGAAAATCCGACCGTGTGTATGGGGCTTATTACTACATTCAGGTGGCACTTGGTTATGGTTATGGACTACAAATCCCTGAGGAAGTAGAACAGAATGCTGGGAGAGGATATAAAAAGATAAAAAGCCTGTGTGGGGACAGAATCGCTCTCTTGGGACCACAGCCTGGATCTGTAAGCAGTGCCAGACAGTGCTGCAGCCAAGTTGCGGCCTGTGCAACAGGGAGAAGGAGAGTCATCGCAAGTGGGTGCAGGAGCATCCACTGCCAGCCACTTCTGATTGTTCAGTGGCAGCTAGGAGGCTGCTCTCATCACATCCCCGCCAGATCCAGCCGGGCTGCAGAGTGGTGTGACAAGGGGTCAATCGCCACCCCTCGAGCCAGACTCTGAAGAGGCCTGCTGCAGAACCCTCACGCCAACTTTCTTTTTTTTTTTTCCACTTCAGCGATATTCGAGAGATTATTATTCAACTTCGCGTTCATTTATATCTCTTTATATATTTCACATCATTGTGGAGTTTTATTTCGGTGAGAATTAAACCGTATAGTTTACCATTTTACATATTATTTATAATCCCTTTTTAAATTTTTATTTCTCTTTCATAATGTGTGGGGTTTTCTTTTGTCTACCTATTCCCTTTTTTTTTTTTCCTCCCCCTCCCAATCCCACCCACCCTATTTCCCAATACCTCTCGTCTTCTTGCTTCAATCACCTTTACGCTATATCATTCTATTTATGTGATCGTTTTCGGCATATTCCCATGTCTGTTTGAAAGTCTGCCATCTTTTCCATTTTTTCAAATCATCTTCTTCTCCTTCTTCTCCATTATACCTCAATTTTTCCAGATGATATATTTCTTCCACTTTTAAGACCCATTCTCTTTTTGTGGGTGCTTCTTCCTGCTGCCATTTTTTCGGGATAAGACCCTTGGCTGCATTTAGCATCTGGGGAATTAATGTTTTTATATATTTCTTTATTGGGTCATCAGTCCCATGGAATAGGCATATCCAGGGATCTTCCTTTATATTCACATCGGTGATTACTTTTATGAGGCTCCGGATCTCTTTCCAGAATTTTTTTTTTTTTGTGCACTCCCACCAGATATGGGCCATTGTGCCCAACTTATTGCATCCCCTCCAACAGTTCTGTGAGTTATCTAAGTGAATTTTATTTAGTTTATCGGGTGTCATATACCATCTGGAGAGGCATTTATAGTTCATCTCCACCGTCATAGTGTCAATAGCTGATTTGTGGGTTAGTTTCAAAATTTTTTTCATTTTGTGCATATAATCGTGTGAACCCAATTCCGTGCCCCATTTAAAAAGAAAAGGCGGTATCTCCAGTTGCTCCTCTGCAAGAATGGCTCTATATAGTCGGGATATTGTTTTTTTTTTTTTTTTTTTGTCCCCGAATCCGCACAGATTTTTTCTAATGCTGTATATTTTTCTTTTGTTCTAATCGGTTGGGGTAGGCTTCTTACAAAATGGATCAGCTGCAGATATCGCCACTCATTCATTCTTATTTGTGCCACATTGTGTTGTAATTCTACTAGTGTTTTTATTTTTCCTTTATCCATTATATCTTTCAATTGCGTGTTTTCTCCTAGACATTGGCCCCCTACGTGTCTTTTTCCTGGTGGAAAATACTCATTATCACTCAAAAACATTAACGGTGAATTATACTCCCACTTGTATTGTTTATGTAGTAAATCCCATATTTTTAATACGTTTTTAGTTATTTTTTGTGTGTTTGTGCCCAAACCCCTTAAATGTGAAGGAATCCATATCGCCCTACCTAAACCTACCCCACTTATAATACTCTCCATTTTAACCTAGTGTTTATCTTCTGTTTCCCATGCCCACTCTATTGCTCGTGACGCTATGGTCGCATAATAATATTTTTTAAGGTCCGGGGTCCCCAATCCTCCTTGATCCTTATTCTGCCTCAAGATATAGCGAGAGATCCTGGGTTTTTTTGTTTAGCCAAATAAATCTGTTTATTATCGATTTTAGGGTTTGAAAATAATAATCTGGGAGAGGGATTGGTAACATTGAGAATTTATATGTAACTTTGGGGAGTAACACCATTTTAACTGTATTAATCCGGCCAAACCATGATAGAGGCCTCAAAGAAAGTTTTTTGGTCTCGTTTTTAATTTCGTCCAATAGTGGAATATAATTCTCGCTAAATAGTTGTTCTACTGAATTTGCTAATTTGATCCCCAGGTATTTTAGGCCTTTCTTCTTCCAGGGAAAGGGATATTCTTTTTGTAAATCGTGTATCTCTTTTGGTTCAACATTTATATTTAAAATTTCTGATTTGTTTAAATTGATTTTGAAATTTGCTATTTCTCCATATTGTTTTAACGTTTCAATTAATCGTGGCATTGTATGTTTAGGTTCAGAGACATAGAACAGCAGATCGTCTGCAAAAGCCGCAACCTTATGCTCGACATCTCCAATTTTTATTCCCTTAATGTCCTTATTTGCTCTAATTGTTGCCAGTAATGGTTCCAGCGAGAGCACAAAAAGCAATGGGGACAGGGGGCAACCCTGTCTCGTCCCATTTCTCATGATGAAGGGAGTTGAAGAATCCCCGTTGATTTTTATTGTTGCGGTCGGTGCTTCATATAATACCCCTATTCTTTGTACCATCCTGGCACCCAGGCCTATATGCCTCAATGTCTCCATCATGAACCCCCAGTCTACTCTGTCAAATGCTTTTTCAGCATCAATTGACAGAAATAGTCCTGGGGGCCCATGGGTTTTCATTTTTTGCAACAAGAGGAGTGTTCTGACTCCATTGTCCCGCCCCTCTCTTCCTGAAACAAAACCTACCTGGTCCATATGGACCAGTTCTTTCATTTTATCTCTAAGTCTATTTGCTAACACTTTTGCATATAGTTTTGTATCGAAATTCAGGAGAGAGATTGGTCTGTAGCTTGGGCATAGCATTTCGTCTTTACCTTCTTTTAGAATTATAGTTATCAATGCTTTCTGTGCTTCAGAGCTTAATCCATAATCTGCCCCGAGACCGTTCATATAGTTACAGAGCCTGGGTATCAAAATTTTCTCGAATTTCTTAAGGTATTTTATGGAGAATCCGTCCGGGCCTGGGCTTTTTCCTATTGGTGTTTCTAGGATAGCTTTTTTAATTTCCTGCTCCGTGATGGGGCTTTCTAAATCTTCACTATCATTCGGGCTTAATTGAAAGATTCCTGATTTATCTAAGAACTGTTTTATTTTATTTGTTTTTTCTTTTTCTACATTGCCTTTCTTAATGTCATAGAGTGCACTGTAATAGTTTCGGAAAACGTCAGCTATTTCTTTTGTTTTGTAAACTTCTCCTTGTTTATTTCGGATTTTTTCAATGTAGTTTCTTGCCTTTTCCTTCCTCAGGGTCTTTGCCAAATGTTTCCCGATTTTATTGCCACCTAGGTATTTCCCCTTCAGGATTCTATTAAAGGCCCTTTTTGTGTCCTGAGTTAATAAGTCTTTCAGTTCTTCTCTTTTAGATATAAGTTAATGGTATATTTCTTGGTGTCTCCCTTCTGGTTTTTTATGTAGCTGTTCTAGTCCGTGTATTTCCTCTGTTAAGGTTTCCTTTTCTCTCGCCTTTTTTTTCCCAGCCCCCATACATATAAAGATACCTCTTATATATGCCTTGTGTGTTTCCCATAAAGTCGAGTATGAGATATCCTGTGTGTCATTAATTTCGAAAAAAAGCGTCAGTTCCTCGCTTATTCTTTCTATATCTTGGTTTTCACTGAGAAGTGTATCATTTAATATCCAGTTGGAAACTGGTCTCTGTGTTTTCATTTCTTCTATGGTCATCATTACTGGGGAATGGTCGGATAGAGTAGATATCCCTATCTCGACATCTGCCACTTTGGTGAGTGTATTATGATCCGTTATAAAATAATCAATGCGTGTATACGTCCCATGTACAGGGGAGAAGAAGGTGTAATCGCGTGTTTTGGGGTGGAAGGCTCTCCACACATCCACCAGTTGATTTTGATGCATTTTTTGCTTCAATATTTTGAGGGACACCTGTCCCGTCCCCTGTACATAGGACGTACTATCCTCTTGTGGATTTAAGCATAAGTTGAAGTCTCCGGCCATTATTACTATCCCTCTCCTAAACTGCGCCAGGGTCCCTATCATTCTTTTTAGGAACTCTGCTGGCTTTTTATTTGGGGCATATATATTGCCCAGAGTGCATTCTGTTTCCCCTATATACCCTCTTATAAGAAGGAATCTCCCCTCTGGATCCGTAAGCCTTTCCTCTAGTTTGAACCTAGTTTCTCTTGAGAACCCAATTGCAACTCCCTTTGCTTTATTAGTCGTTGAGTCAGCATAAAACCAAGTGGGATGTTCCTTGGAGTGTAATTTTACGTTGGCCCCTAAAAACAGATGGGTCTCTTGGAGAAAGATTATATCCGCATGATGGTATTTGAGCTCCTTTAGGACCTTATGTCTTTTGGCAGGTGAATTCAGTCCTCGGACATTGTATGTCAAAAACGTCATCTTGCGTTCAATCATTCCTTTTTTTTTTTTTTTTCTTTTTCTCTTTTTTTCCTTACCCAAAAAGACGAGAGGTATTCTTCCCTATCTACTCCATCCCCCTCCTCCTCCCTATCCCCCTTCTCCTCCCTCCCCTCTCCCCTCCCTCCCTCTCCACCCCCCCCCCCTCCTCCCCTCCATCCGACCAATTCTGGTCACTAGACCGTTGGCTGATCTGAACATCGTTTCAGATTTCAGCTTTCAGTCTTCTTGCCTCAAGGTGTTGCTCTGATCTCCACCCACATTCCGCGCCCCTCCCACGGGATAATCCCAGGAGGGGAGTGGGGTGGGTGTACTGGACCAAGCTTTCTCTCCTCCCTGTTTTAACCCACACCTCCCTCAGCCCCCCCCCCCTGCCTCCTCCCCAAAACAAAAAACAAAAAAAAACACCAAAATTTTTTTCTTTTTTCTTGGGGGGGATCCCTCACCGGGTGGATGCAACCCTACAACCCCTCTCTCTCTTTCCATTCTGGAATTTCAATTGCTTGTAGTCCAAGAGCATTACAAAATTCTGGAAGCTCTTCTGGAAATCTCAGTTTTGCCGATTTGCCCTCACTGTATCCTATTAAACAGGCCGGAAACCCCCTCTGCTTTCATTTGTGCTAATAAGGGTCTAAGGAATCGCCTTCTGGCCAACGTCTCTGGGGCCAGATCAATAAAAATTTGTATTTCAGTCCCATTGATTTTTAGTGGGGGTTTGCCTCTTAGGTTATTCCAGATTGCCATCTTGTCTTCAAAATTCTGAAATCTTACTAAAATATCCCTCGGACTATCTGGTGATATATGTTGAGGCCTCCTTAGTCTGTGTACCCTATCTATTTTGAGTTCTATTTCAGGGCCCTTGTTCCATACTGGGCCGAGGATCTCCTTGATTACTACCCTAAGGTCTTCAGTATTTTCCTCTGTAAGAGCACGTATCCTTAGGTTCTGTCGTCTGCTTTGGTTTTCCTGTTCCTCTAACTTATATCTGATTCTCCTCTGAGTTATCCTTGATTCTTTGAGCTGATCTTTTACTGCATTTAATTCCAATATGTGGTTGTCCATTTTGTTTTCGTTTTCTTCCACACGGGTAAGCAAATGCCCTAGATCTATTCGGAGTGCAGTTATTTCTGTCTTAATTGAGTTCTCCATTCGCGTTAGCATCTCAAAAATTTCTGATTTTGTAGCTATCTGTGCGGTGTTAGCTATGTCTTCGCTGGCGCTCCTCCTATCCAGCTCACTTTCTATTGTTGTTTCGCCGCCAGAGGCTCCGACCGGGTCATCTTTCTTTTTATTTGTTTCCTTTTTTTTCCCTTGTTTAATCATTTGCTGCTCTTCTAGGCCTGGGCTTTTGGGACTCGCGCCTTTTACCAAATATTGTTTAATTGTGCTCGTATTCGCTTTATTTTTAGGTGTCTTAGGCTCGACTCCTTTCGTTGTTTTTCCTTTCATACTAGCAAATCCCTTTTTGAAGGTATTTAGTTTCCCCAGAGTGTCGGTTTAACTATCTTGAAGAGAAAGAAGGGAGAACCCCTTAGGGAGTATAAATTTTTTTTTTTATTAGAGGGATAAAGAAAGGAGAGAAAGAGAAAAAGCAAAAAGGAGATGCGACTGGTGTAGATGAGGGAAGAAAAAAAAAAAAAAACAAGAAAAACCGCACAGGTTTTACGTTGCCAATAGCATTAGGCCCCATGCACATGAGACGCAGATGCAAACTCTGCTGAACGCATGTTTTAAAAAGCAGAAACCTGCGTTTTAAAACGCGTGTTTTGCTGTGTTTTCATGTCGCGTTTAGACGCGTTTAGACGCGTTTGCGTCTATAAGCATTTGTAAAGATAACATCATATAGACCCTCCCCAAGCTCAGAAAGCATATATTAACTATTTCTGCCATTTTGTGAGCAGCAGCAGCAGAGAGAGCAGTTGTACACTTGCATTTGCCTCTCTTTCTGTGTTTTTTTTTGGAAATGGATCCCATATTAAATATATGTCAGGAAATGCTCCTGATGTCGCTCTTGATGAAGCAGCAACATCATCGCAAATTTGCATGAGAGGTCCAGAATCAGAGCTTGTCGATATTGGACCCATCCGTTGATGGCACAGCGAACGTCCGTTGGATATTTCACAAACATGTATGCATTTCACAAACATGTATACATCAGTGAGTATATATGCTCTATGAACTATCTAAACTAATTACGACATTTTAACCAATTTTTTCTAGTATTTTTTATGGTTTACCATCATATTTCTGAGTTTTCTAGTCAAAAAAATTGGGTTCCTTTTAAAAAGGCTTATAAACGCAAACGCGGCTAAACGCAGGTGCCTGCGTTTAGCCGCGTTTAGCTGCGTTTTGCGTCTGAAACGTGGAAAAGCAAAGTGTCTGAACGCATTTTTTTGCTTCTGGAAAAACGAGGTTAAACGCAACTGCATAAAAACGGGAAAAAAATAGACTGTGTACATGGACACATAGGATAACATTGCATGCGTTCAGGTGCAGTTGAAAAAAGTGTCCAACTTCCTCTGAACGCGCGTTTAACTGCGTCTCGTGTGCATGAGGCCTTAGGCTACTCGTCCTTTCCTCTCTCCCTCTCTTCCCCCTCCCCTTCCTTTCCTCTTCTTTCCGTGGGCTATAGATCTCTGCTGGGTGTACTACAGCCCCCCGTTCTGATTATTTCCAAGTTGGTGTGTCATAAACGTTTTTATTTCCTATCACGCAATTTATTGCATTGGAGCTATTTCGTACCGTTTAAATCCTATTATCATTACAGTCCCATATATTTACTCCGCCGGTGTAAAGCTAGAGGTATCTCCTAGGAATCTCATAGACATTTCATAGCAATGCGGCCTCTGTGCATCTATATTACATTCATGTAACTTAGTTGTTTATTTGACCCACGTGTCTGACAGTTCTTTTTCTTCTGCTTCCGGTCTTTGAGATTTATATCTTTCAGTAAGCTTCTAGGATTACGTTTATGTGACAGTTGTGTATAATAGTAAACAAAACTTAATACTTGCGCCAAAGAGTACTATAAAAAACGCATAACACCATGCAATAGTTAATAAACAAATACTGCTGCTGCTACCTGAAAAAGTTAAAAAACCTTAAATATGATATACTGTGAAATAAGGCTGCGCTAGCAGATGTGAATCACCACTAGGGGTGTAAGTGAGGCAAACAAAACAATGAAAATTGCAACTTATAGTGACAAAATTGCTAATACACGTGACTCACCACTAGAGGTGGTGCAAATATTGCGACTGTGATTACTAATATACCACTGTGAGTATAAGTGAGAAAACCTTGCTTTACAAAACAAACAGTATAAGCAACAATAAATTAAAAGTCAATATTGCAGGTTGGGATAAATTGCAGGTGATCCTGAAGGGATGATCCCCTAGAGAACCCTACTCACCAGAACAATGTGACCCACGGCTTTGCAGTCCTAGGGTCTAAATGAGCTATAATGAAGTGGTGAGATGGGTGATGTCAGGAATCCAGAAAATACTTCAAATAATCCAATGGAGACTCCGGTTGAATATGGGTGCCGTAAGGAGGAAAGAAAGAACAAGCATGTGTGGTATCGCCGTGCTAAACCTCTAAGTGCTAAACAATAGTAACTCACTACTGAGCAGACTTGGATCAGCGAGTTCCGGGTGCGCTGTTGGCGTGCGCTCCAAACGGAACAGGAAGCAGGCGTCACTGGCTTACTGGCCGGAAATTGCGTCTACGCGTTTCGCCCCTCCTCCAGGGCGTCATCAAGGACATTACATTGTTTAATGAATACAGCTGTTTGCACTCCCCCTGTACAGAAATCAGACAATCACATCACTCACCATCTTCATTATTGTATTGCATCCCCCCTCATATGGGGTCTTACCCTTGTTGTTTTCTATCGGTCCAAGAGATCTGTAGAGGTCATTTCTTACCGTGTATTGGCAGGGTGGATCTTTGATTTTTCTATTGCAGCCCTAAGCAGGGCATAGGAGCGAGAGCGGGGGGTGTGGGTCCGTGGGGAAGCGGGTTTTAAGGCTGTGGAGGCGCAGGGGGAGAGCAGGGTCGTGTGTTTACCGGAGCGGCGTCCTCTGCATTTCATGCCGGTATCCTGGGCAGCGGGCCGCAGCCGATGACGCCGACTCTCCGGCTAGTCTCTCTCTCAAACACAGGGGATCATCCGCGGGGAATCTCGCGGTCTCTCGTGCCGCGTCCTCCCGTTCAGCTTGGTCCGTCGGATGTTCTCAGATCAGGCTCCTCCCTCACTGAGGCTCTGCGTGAGCTCACGTCCTCACATCCTGCTACGATACGGGGCTTCTTGTGCAGCCAGACGTCATAGTTTATCTCCTCACGCCAACTTTCAATACCAGAGGTTTCTGGGATTGGTGAGCGGGTACTTGCCCAACCTCCTATAACAAAGGACAATGCATGCAGACACCACTGTCATGTTACCCTGACTAAACCTGTAGAACTTTGTGCTACACTTACTCTTTGCTGAGCAGCGACCGGGTTCCTCCTGCTTGCCAGAACTCTGAGAAACCTCATCAACCCCCCCCCCCCCCCACAAGGTATTAAATCCATTGGTGCCATATAAACCCATACTTTCACCCAGGACTCTTTTTACTAAATGAGTGGGTCTAAAGACTTAAAGGTTAATCTATTTGAACTGAACTAAATACGGTATTTACCTGGTTCTTTGGGACTGTGGTGTCAGGGAATAGAAGGGAGTAGTAGAACACAAATCTGGTTATTCCTCTGTCCTCCTCATGCCTGAACCCATAGGGCTCAATCCAAGCAGAGTTTGTAGGTTTATTATATGTGCTTGTTTTACATTTCCTCCAATTATTATTCTTTTGGCTGTGTCATTTGTAAGTTACTGAGTTTTTCCCATTGCTAAAAATCTTTCAGTAAAAAGATTCAACTACCTTACTTGTCTAAGTGTGTTTCTAAGTTTTTTGTTACAACAAGGATGTTGGAACCCAGAGTGTCAGAGGTGTCAGAGGACATGCAAGGTCAGGGCACCATTGGGGTACAGAACCTTCAAGCGGCCCTCATGGGGGCAGCGCTACATAAAAGTTAGAGATATACCTGAGAAAAAAACAAATTGCAGGAAAAATCAGAAGGCAGAGGCAACAGTGCTGGGCAAGGTGAAAATATGGGGCATTTGTCTCCACAAATGAGTTCTGGCTGTAGATTCACATATAGAAAGGGCAAGACTGCGTTTCCTTGGCGATAGTGGAAGCCACAGCACACAGAGGAGGTAACTGACAGGCTCACAGTGTATGCATCGTCTTTCACTGGCTTGGAAAAGGCAGTATTTAACTAGCATTTGCAATGCACCCTCTTCCTTTTCTTTCACTAATCCCACCATAACGCTGCAAATTTGTTCAGAAGAATAGGTGGAAGTATTCAAGCACACAATTTCTGAATTGCTGCAGGAGGTGCAGAAAACAAAGGATCATTTTAGCAATCCACAGATCTTCCATTTTTTGCTGGGGAAAAGGGCTAGCTGTGGAAAAAGTAGGAAGTGGGAGAGAGCAATTTAGTGCTTGCTAATGCTCAAGAGGAATCCATGCTCAAGGCAGGAGATAGCGGATGCAAAATTGTGCTGCTGCTGAACTTTTACTTGCTGATATCTGTGGCATGATGCTCTAATCTCTATTTTAAAAAATTGCCTGTATTGTATGTCTACATGTTTGGTTCTGATGTACCTTCTGGCAAACTAGGATGCCTCTGGCCAATCTTTTTATATCTGAATCAGAAGGCCGAAGCTCATATTTCTATAGAACAAAATGCCAGTGTCCTCACATGTAGGTTTATTGTTGCTGCTACTACTCTCCTGCTGCTGGACAGTTTCTACCAAATAATAATTGAAGCTTCTAGCTTGAACATGTTTTTGAAATATTGATTTACCTCCAAATTCATGTAGGTAATTTTTTTTCATGCAATAATTTTCTCAAACTCTGGGTCAATTGAATTTTTGGCTGATTCCTTTATCACTAATGATGACATACTTTGCTAATACTCTTTTGTCAACCATTTTATCATCCTTAATATATTGCCCTTAATTCCATGCATGTTGGTGGGTGATCAGGATATACAAGTCTTTCACTGCTTTCTTCTGTGGGGCATAGGAGTCCCTATTTCATGTAACTGCTTATTCTACCTCAGGGGTCGGAGCCTCCTGGGCCTTTTGGAATTTGTCTCCTATATATGAAGGGCCACTAGCCATTCCCCAATTTACACATTTACAAAGTTCTATTGTGTGTGAATCATGACACTGGGTGATGTCCGTTTTTTGGCGTAAAGTTGTACAAGTGACTATCAGCCATGTCATGGCACTTGAGGGTTGCCTGTTGGTGTATATGTCCTTCACTTTTTATGTATTGCTTTTAGGTTACAAAAGTCATGCACAGGTGTCGTCAGATGTTATTGCACAAGGAATAGCAAGGGTCACTTTAACAATGATATTCAAAATATTAATATAATTATAGTATTCTGCTATATAAGCAATGCAGTGCTAAGCACATTACAACTTTATAATCAAACTACACTGATAAATCACTTACGTGCTCGGCTTGTTCACAAAGATGTAAACAGTTAGCAAGTAGCCTTAGGCTAGACAAACAAACTATAGATTCACCTCCACAATGCAGCTAATTAACTGCAATCATCAAGAGAAACTCTTCTATCTGATTCCCAGTCCAGTATTAAGTGTTTTACCTCCATTGTTGCAATTGTTTCTTTATAGGACAGTAAATAGCATCTGATAGACACAATAATGAGCATCTAGATCTGTGATTGTATGGAACGTGAAAAAGTAAAACAAACTAAAAAAAAGGATGTGATTAATATGTCAATTAAACTCCCCTTTTCACATTATATTTTGTTAGCATTTTGTGAAAATGTGCCATATATGGCCTGTATTTATTATTATAGAAGGGATTTTTATAGATAAATATAATAATATACTGTATATATAATCATTTTTTACATAAGAAAATGAGCTGCATCTCCGAGTATCCGATAGCTTAGCTGATTATGATCCTGATTTGTTAAAGATCTGCCAATAGTAAACTACTGTAATGTTTGTTTTCTAGAACCAGTCAGGTTAAAGCTGAGTTTCTGCATTTTAACACACCTTAAACTGATAGTTGTTTCTAGTAAACAAAAGCAAATGAAACTGGGCCTAATTAGGGGCTAATTTTCTAAAGGAAGGGAGACTGTTCGCTTAGCAAAGTAAATGTTCAATTTGCAAATAGACTTTTCCCTAAAGCTGGCCATAAAAAATTAAAGGAGCTACATGGAAAATTTGCATTCACTATTCAGGTGTTGCCACAGGCGCCACAAGATGTCAGGTTACAAAAGATAAGGTAAGAAAATTCCTCTATCCACTGTATAAAACTGTACAAATAAAATCTAACAGTGTATGGCCAGCTGTAGTTAAGATGAAGCTGTGTGTGTACTTTGAACCCCAAATCAATAAAATAAAAAAAAAATGTACTTGTACTTAACATGAATGGATGATGAAACATAGCTTTACTTTATTCATATTGTCCAACTGTTCCTCATTTTGAGGTATGGCCCCTCTTTGGAACCAAATCCCTTTAATTTCTTTTACTGCTTCAGTAATCCCTCTAGTCCAGGGTTTCTCAACCAGGGTTCCTCCAGAGGATGCTAGGGGTTCCTTGATTAATGAGCAATTTCTGCCTTTCAGATAAGTTCCCGCTGACACCATTGATCTTTTTAGCTATCTGTATGGGGGCAATCCTTCCCAGTGACCAGAAATGTAAGGAGCATTCTTCTAACTGCCAATCACACTAATGTAGCATGATTTGTATGTATAGTAATTTTTAGCAGGGATTCCCTGAGATTGGAAAGTTATTTCAAGGGTTCCTGTGTTTGCATGGTTGAGAAAGGCTGCTCTAGTCTGATGTATAGACCACAATAAAAATATACTATTTGGTTGCTTCCCCCCAGCCTATAGACAAATTATATATGTGTAAATGGACTGCGCCAACTAATTTTAAAACCGTGATTCGTCTGTTGATGTGTACCACCACTTCTATTCAAAATAACGTGCCACCACTATTTTTGTAACCATGAACATTAATTTTGGATGCCAATACCACAATACCCGATTGTAAAAAATGTATCAACCCTCCGTGCTTACATGTGTTACAGAACCCACAGTACTTGCTACCATCCAAAGGTGCAAACCAAATATATATGATAAAAAATATATATAAAAATAAAAATCATGCACCCAATTATAATAAAAGCATAGTGAAAATAAAAAATTAATTGCCATCATAGTGTAATAAGTTCAAACTTCATTTATTTAAAAGTAGTAAAAAAGTTCCACTCGCATATTATTGTGCCTCGAGCTGGCACTGAGATGTTCCAGCCATGTGTGTGAGGACCACTGTACTGGCATGCGTTCCTGCTTCCTGATGACACAATCAATGTTTTCGAAACGCGTAGAGACTGCTGGGAGTTTTTGAGGTAATTTCCTACCTAACGGGAGCGAGGTTTGGAACGCACGGAAGTGCATGGAGGAACGCACTGGACATGTAAGTGAACGCAGTGGATATGTAAGCACGGACGGTAGGGACATTTTTTACAATTAGGTATTGTGGTATTGGCATCCAAAATTAATGTTCATGGTTACAGAAATAGTGGTGGCACCTTTTTTTGAATAGAAGTGGTGGTACACAACAACAGACGAATCACGGTTTTAAATTAGTTGGCGCAGTCCATTTGCACATACACCCTGTTCCAAATTATTATGCCAATGATATTTTTTTTTTATGTAAACAACCGTCAGCATAATTCTCATGTTATTAACAATTCAAATTTTATTGAACAAACCTCCTAATGATAACAGGTTTTTTTTTCAAAATAAAAAACTTACAATGCACTGTTCCAAATTATTATGCACAGTAAGTTTCAAAACACTTCATAGGTTGTACTATAGGTAAGAACTTAAAATTGTCATTTGTTGTGTTTGCAGCATATTTACTGAAATTAAAAGCTATTTCAATCAAACTTTGAACAACATTTTAACTTTTCAAACATTTTAACGGGTCACGTTACATTTTAACATAGGACCCCTTATTTGATAGCAGCTTCATAAGCCTTGCATCCATTGAACTTGTGAGTTTTTGGACAGTTTCTGCTTGAATTTGTTTGCAAGATGTCAGAATAGCCTCCCAGAGCTGCTGTTTAGATGTAAACTGCCTCCCACCCTCATAGATCTTTTGCTTGCGGATGCTCCAAAGGTTCTCAATAGGATTGAGGTCAGGGGAGGATGGAGCCCACACCATGACTTTCTCTCCTTTTATTCCCATAGCAGCCATTGATGCAGAGGTATTCTTTGCAGCTTGAGATGGTGCATTGTCATGCATGAAGATGATTTTATTACGGAAAGCATAGTTTTTCCTTCTGTACCAGGGAAGGAAGTGGTTAGTCAGGGATTCCACTTACTTTGCAGAGGTAATCTTTACACCTTCAGGGACCCTAAAGGGGCCGACCAGCTCTCTTCCCATGATTCCGGCCCAAAACATGACTCCACCACCGCCTTGCTGATGTCGCAGCCTTGTTGGAACAGGGTGGCCGTCCATCAACCATCCACTACTCCATCCATCTGGACCATCCAGGGTTGCACAGCACTCATCAGTGAACAGGACTGTTTGAAAATTAGTCTTCATGTATTTTTCTGCCCAATGCAGCCGTTTCTGCTTGTGAGCATTGGTTAGTGGTGGCCAAATGGAAAGTTTATGCACAGTTGCAAGACTGTGGAGGACTCTACACCTTGATGTCTGTGGGACTTCAGAGGCACCAGCTTCAAATATCTGTTTGCTGCTATCTAATGGTGTTTTAGCAGCTGCTCTCTTGATCCGATGCATGGATCTGGCAGAAATCTTCCTCAATGTGCCTTTATCTGCACGAAACCCATCTGTACTCTGAATCAGCCACAAATCTCTTAATAGTGCAATGATCACACAAGTTTTTGTGAAATATCTAATGTTTTCATACTTCGTCCAAGGCATTGAACTATTTCACTCTTTTCGGCAGCAGAGAGGTCCTTTTTCTTCCCCATATTGCTTGAAAATGGTGCTCTGCTTAATAATGTGGAACACCCTCCTTTAGTAGTTTTTCCTTTAATTGGGCTCACCTGGCAATCTAATTATCACAGGTGTCCGAGATTGTTTTCAGTGATCAAAAGAGCCCTGAGACACAATGCCATCCATAAGTTAAACTGAAAAACAAAATATTTAATCTTTGTGACACGGAAATAGAATTTGCATAATAATTTGGAACAGTGTGTATATGTTTCACCATAGAGAGGATTTATTTTGACTGCAGCAGACAGAATCTAATTGGGTACTAAGATATATGTGTGTGTGCACATATATACACACATTTGATTTTCTAGCTAATATACATATTTTTTTCTATAATTTTTCATTTTAATACCTTGCGCCGGTACCCTTATAGACATATAGACAAATGATGGCCAGATGGGATAGAAAGCGCCTCGTGCAGGCACCATAGGCCACTCTGCGCCGCAATCTGTCACCCGCTGTGTCCACTGGATCACTGATCACTGTACTGGGCCACTGCTGGTGCCATGTGAATGCTGTGACCAATCACTGCAGATCACATGACAACCATTCATGGTGTACAAATGTGTTGTTCGCTGTGATTGGTCACAGGGATCATATGGTACAGACAGGACCAGTCACAGCCCATCTTGTACCATGTGATTATTTTACATTTCTTAATTTTCCAAAAAAAATGTGACAAAAAGTTACAACTTTAAAAAACTTGTCATGACTCTTACTAAATACAGTGGACTGTCTACTTTCCAAAAAGGGGTCATTTGGGTGGTATTTGTACTGTCCTTGCATTTTCGGGCCTCAAGAAATTAGATAAGCCGCCAGTACATCAGGATTGATCGATTTTCAGATATATGTACCATAGTTTGTGACCGCTAGAACTTTCTTACAGACTAAATAATATACACTGACTTGGGTTATTTATACCAAAGAAATGTAGCAGAATACATGTTGGCTTAAATGTATAAAGGAAGATTATTTATTTACAAATGTTTTCATTTATTTAGCAGAAAATAAAAAAAATGCAGTGGTTAGTAAATACCACCAAAAGAAAACTCTATTTGTGTGAACAAAAATAAAAAAAATTGAGTTTGGGTACAGTGTTGCATGACCGCGCAATTGTCATTCAAACTGCTACACCGCTGAAAGCTGAAAATAGGCCTGGGCAGGAAGAGTGTGAAAATGACCAGTATTGAAGTGGTTAATTGCCAAAAGTGTTTTACTAAACTTTTCATATAGCCTATAAAATTATTGCAATTTGTTATTATGAAAAACAAGTATAAATAAAAGGTTTTGGTAATAAAAAAAACTAAAAAAACTGGAGGGTCTAATCAGTCATGTTTTGTGTAATAATTTTCAATTGTTACCCTAAAGCCCCATACACACGGTCGGATTTTCCGACGGAAAATGTCCTATCCGACAATGTTGTCGGAAATTCCGACCATGTGTAGGCTCCATCGGACATTTTCCATCGGATTTTCCGACGGACAAAGTTTTATCTCCTGTTCTCAAATTTTCTGACAACAAAGTCCTATCGGACTTTTTCCGATCGTGTGTAGCGAATTCCGATGGACAAAGTGCCACGCATGCTCAGATCACATTACAAGACCAAAGCTATTGGCTACTAGCCTCTACATAGTCCCGTCGTAGGCAACAAACGTCACCACGTTCAGAATGATCGGATTTTCCGACAACTTTGTCCGACCGTGTGTATGCAACATCAGTGTCGGACTAAATCCGTCGGAAAAAATCCGATGGATTTTGTGGTCGGATTTTCCGACCGTGTGTGGGGGGCATAAGTGGAGTATGGCAGGGTTTATTCTTTGCCTACGTACTTTGTTTGTTTTGCTAAGAAAACTGCCCTTATTACTTTTGTAAATGAACTTCTCAGCAACTTCTACTGCCTTCTACTGCCTAACCACTAATTGAGTTCTAGAAAACGAATAAACTTATAACATTGCACACATATTTATTCAGAATTACGCATGGTTCAGTTGCTTAAACTGATTTATCTGACTACGTTTTCAATTGATTGAAGTGGTAGTAAACTCTGTTTTACCACTTAATAATAAGGCTTACCTGTAGGTACTGTGAATACCTTCTAAATATGTTTGGGAGATATTCAGTGTGCATGCAGCCGGTGACATCACCGACACATGCGCTCTGAAAGTCCAGCATATCATGTCGGACCTTCAGAGCCTGTGTTGTAAACAGCGGCTCATGAGCGCATGTTCAGGAGCAGTGTTGGTCATCTTACTTTAAAAAAGTAATTAGTTAAGTTACAAATTACTTCTCCCAAAAAGTAATTGCGTTAGTAACTCAGTTACTACATTGGAAAAGTAATTAGTTACGCAGCAGAGTAACTGACTTTTTAAAAAAATATTCTATACGTGTAACTAAGGGGCGGGTCTAGTATTACTGTAACCAAGGGGCGCATTTATTATTATTGTTCAATATCATGTAACCAAGGGGCTGCTCTATTATTACTCTAACCAAGGGGCAGATCTGTTATAGCGTGTAAGCAAGGGGCGGGTCTATTATTATTATATCGTGTAAGGGGCGGATGGCTACAGAAGAGGGCGAATGTTAAATTAATGGGCAGCGCTCGATATATAACAATAATAATAAATGCGCCCCTTGGTTACAGTAATACTAGACCCGCCCCTTACTTACACGATAGACGCCCCTTGCAGAGTAGCACGAGCATCAGGAGCGTGCGGCATCGCCTCGTACAATTACATGTTAACTGCGCCTGCGCGGTGTAGAGTTCACTCAGAGCTGTTTAGGTTCGGCAATTTTCAGAAGCTCCGTAGTCCTTCGTACTGCGCAAGCCCTGCGCCTGCGCAGTACAGGGGGTCCTTATCTGGCGGGGGGACTTTTTCGGCAGGACACAGGAATTACACTACTGCCATCTAGTGGCGGTAGATGTAATTGGGGTAACTAAGCCAAAGTAATGAGAACTGAGTTACCACGAGGGGAAAAGTAATCAGTTAGATTACTCGTTACCCTCTAAAGTAACTGTGTTAGGTAACTCAGTTTATTTTAACTCAGTTACTTACATCACTGTTCAGGAGTGACGTCATCACGCCCCCAGCCACTAATGTAGAAGGAGGACGCATACCCGGAAGGAAGACCGGGTGAAGATGGAAGACCTCTCAGCATTGACAGCGCACCGCTGGAGGGCTTTGTTTTAAGGTAAGTCTCTCATAATGTGCCAGTATGAGATGCATACAAGCACATTATTACATTGCCTTGCAGGGGAATTATTATTTTTTTTCTTCAACTGCAGTGTACTACTGCTTTAAATACATAGCAATACAAAGGGTGTGTTATCTAAAAGTGTGCTTTGTGCCTGCTTATTAACCGCTTCAATACAGGGCTTTTAAACACCCTTCCTTACCAGAGCACTTTTTGCGATTCGGCACTGCGTCGCTTTAACTAACAATTGCGCGGTCGTGCGACGTTACACCCAAACAAAATTGACGTCCTTTTTTTCCCACAAATAGAGCTTTCTTTTGGTGGTATTTGATCGCCCCTGCGGTTTTTATTTTTTGCGCTATGAACAAAAGAAGAGCGACAATTTTGAAAAAAAAACACAATATTTTTTACTTTTTGCTATAATAAATATCCCATTTTTTTTAAAAAAAAAAAACTATTTTTTTCCTCAGTTTAGGCCGATACGTATTCTTCTACATATTTTTGGTAAAAAAAATCGCAATAAGCGTATATTGATCGGTTTGCGCAAAAGTTATAGCGTCTACAAAATAGGGGATAGATTTATTATTTTTTTTTTTTTTTTTTTACTAGTAATGGAGGGGATCTGCGATTTTTTTTTCGTGACTGCGACGGACACTTCGGACACTTTTGACACATTTTTGGAATTCACATTTACACAGCGATCGTTGCTATAAAATTGCACTGTGTAAATGTGACTGGCAGGGAAGGGGTTAACACTAGAGGGCGCTGGAGGGGTTAATGTGTTCCCTAATAGACGTGATTCTAACTGTAGGGGGAGGGGACTTAAGGGGAGGAGACCGATCATGTGTTCCTCCGTACTGGGATCACATGATCGGTCTCCTCTGCACTGACAGGACGTGGAGCTGTGTGTTTACACACACAGCTCCACGTTCCCGCCCGGTCCCGTTGTTTTAACGGGCAATCGCGGGTGCCCGGCGGACATCGCGGCCGCCGGGCACCCGCAGGCGGCCGGGAATCCGAGGACGTCATATGACGCCCACCCAGGATGGTAGATCCACCTTGTGGGCGTCATATGACAGTGGGCGGTATTGAAGCGGTTAAAAGGTTCACCGACTAGTTTGGTAAAAAGAAAAAATGAGCCCTTTTTTTTTCTTTTTTTTTCAGCAAACAGATCTTGCTATCACTTTTACAATTGTTTCAGGTCTTACAAACATCAGTTTAAAGACAAATAATTGTCTTTATAGAATATTAATTATTCAAATCAAACCTTCACTCAAAAATTACTTCATCATCACCCTCTACAATAGAGTTATAATTAACTAATAGTGCACACTGTGCTGGTGTTATGACAAGGTGCATTTACCAATGTCCAATTCACCAATGTTGCAATGGCAAGCGTACATACACTATTCTGTATGCAGCTGTTTGAATTGGGTTTTTTTTTTTACTCTGACAGCACAATGGACAGGTCTTTTTGACCTGTTTCTTTACTTGACTCATACACATTTTATTCCTCAGTGAGCAATCATGGTGCTTGTTGGATTTTTGCTGAATTATGCATCTGCACTATTTTGGCAACATAAAGAACCACAACATACACAGCATTAATTTGTGCACCAGGGTGTGCTACAGCACAGGTGCTTTTTTATACAGTATATGTGCATTGGGGTGTCATGGCTTGGCTAGGTGTCCAGTGACAGAGATGATTTGTCATTCAACAGAGAGTTTTGTGGCCTGTGGGACTATGGTTTTGGTGAGACTGCTTTAGAACTCTGTCTGCTGCCTCTCTACAAGTGACAGAGATATGCTCCAGTGAATAATCTAGGTTTAGAGGCATTCCTGGTCTAAAAGTGAGTAACAACTGTGGCTGAATTTTAGGAGGTTTATTGAAGCATTTAGTTCACGGGAAAAAAGCCAACACATTTTGGGGGTATTGCCTCCACCTTTATCAGGCCTGTGTAGGTTGATACAGGTCTGGATTCTGAGACAAACCATGGGAGAGAGCCTTTGGGTCCTGTCAAATCATAGAGTCTTGGTTTGATCTAGACTAATGATTCAATAAACCTCTTATAATCCAACTTCAGTTGTGACTCACTTCTACACTGGATATGCCTCTAAATGTGTTCTAGAGCCAAAATTAATGGGAACACACATTTTTAGCCTTACCATACCACATTAAAATACTTTAATATACTTTAGTGCAAAGCTTAGCTATGTGTCCAATCACAGTGCACTTTATCAGAACTGAAGGCACAATAAGCACCATATGGATTTTTAATGCACACTGCTCTCATCATGTTAATTGAACAATAAACTCTCAATAGATATAAGTGGAGGATGTGCATATACCAAAATGTAAATAGTTGTCAGGGGATCATCATCAACCAAAATTCCATTACACAAGCGAATATAAAAAAATAAGAGAATCTTACAATGACCACCTGGTGTACATACACAAAACATTGACTGCCTAAAAATGTAAAGAGTAACATTTTAGGCAATCTATGTTTTGTGTATGTATAATGGTCATCATAAAATGTCCTTAATTTGTTAATTAAACATTAGTGTACAATGTATTAGAATGAGTTCACTATGCAAGCATACACGCTAACACTTATGCTATTCCATAATGCAAGCTTACAATGGGAAGATATCAGCTATATGGAGACCATAGACAATACCAGTGATTAGTCATGTGCCTCTCGCAACCAGGCCCAGTTGTCCTTTTTATTTTCCTTATACCCAACAGCATATGCTAAATTTCCTTTGCTTCCTCAAAGCTCTATTCAGGAAGGGAAGAAAACACTGGCTACTTCTGTATATAGTGGCACATGTAACAGTGCTGGTACTTGGTGACTGACCCAGCACTATTTAATGTGGGCAGGAAAAGTGCTCAGCTTTCTGGAGTTTTTGACTGGAATGAATTAGAACTGAGTGACTGATCAGAGTGGTTGGGAAGTTAAGGTAAGGTAAGTATATGCATCTAGGGGAAGGGGGCATTACATTGCTTTGCATGGGCATGCTTTGCATGACTTCTAAAGACTGTCACCTGTGCAGACACCATCCAACAATCCTCATATACCTCGGTCTTCTGGTTTACACCTATGACCTAATTTACCAAAGGAAAATGAACAAGAGAAGACATAAATCACTATTATTTACTTACCTTGCCTTGTTCTGAACTGTGTCTCTGTGTGGAGGTGGCCATCATGGTAGTAGAGTAGAGGAGTAAGGCTTTGCTTCCTCGTGTCAGTGCTGCCTCTTTACAACGACTAGGGTTCTGATTACTGCTGGGAAAATTATCAACAGGCAACAGGAGTCTTGGAGAAAGCACAGGTCCACATAATGAATAAAGCAGATGTACGGAGATCCTTGCAATACAGGTTTTTAGGTCCAGCAGGACCTTAGGAGAACAAAGTAATGATAATACTAAATTTCACTCCAAATCTTATGAGATTGCCAGATGCTGCAGTGCCTTAGATTATCTCACAGAAGATATGCAGACATTAGGCTACAAAACAGAACTGCATAGGCATGAAAAATTAAATATTACATATTAATAAGTAGTATTTTTGTAGCCAGCAAGATGTCTTGGCTCTTGTTGACATGTTGATATTTTATCTCCTTACAGCCAATTAAAAAAAGCTTATTGTTTATGGAGATTAATGGCTTAAGCTGATGAATAACATGGAACTGAAAAGGCCTGATTTACTTAAAGATATGTGGGTATGCCAGTGTATTGATCACGCACAAATCATATACCCACAATATTAATTTGCAGAGGACACTTTTTTTTTATTTTTATTTTTTTTTTTAGCAACGGTGTTGTTTTAGGTTTTCTGATGAGACTGTTGAGCAAAACAAATATTTTGTGAATTTCCCTACAAACTAAAATTCTAGCTCCAAAATTCAGTCTTAAAATGTGTTTATTTTTATACTGCTATGGCAGCAAGACACCCCACTCAAATTTTAAGTTCCATGACTATTAAATTTTATGTCATGGCTATTTTCTTTGTATGCATTAGGCCAAGGGAGAGATTTTTAGGCATGGTCACCTGAGTGAAAGGCATGAAAGAGTGAACAGAAGCCTGAGACAGAAGATCGGACTACCTAGCACAGGCCAAAGCCAAGCATAATATTAATGGCAGGGAATGGGCTATTCAGTCTTGTAACCTTGGCCCTAGTGATCCATAAAAAAAAACGGCAGCTGATGTTATCTATCCAACTCTGACAGAACGGTCCTAATTAAATGAAGTTTATATGTGTATGTCAGTGCATCAATCACACATGGACAGACAAATTGTATTCTCATAGTATTTACTATACACCCTTTATGGGCATTAAGAAACACACAGTTGACAAATCTTATGTATCTCAAATTCACTAACAAATGCAATTTACATTGTACACTGTAGCATCCAAACGTGTGCCAGTGTATTTCCAATTTTGGATAACGCCTACTCTGTATTTGTTACATGTTCCCATTCACAAACAGGACTTATAAAAAGAAAATTGCTGCTTGCCTTTTAATGCTCTTTTCCAAAGACGGCAGGACTGAAAAATAAGTATAGCCTACTAAAGCAGGCTATACACAGATCGAAATTTGGCTGGCTCAAATTTCGTTTTGTAGCCATCTTCCCTCAACCAAAGTCAATCATTTGACCAGCTTCTGTTGAAGGGACATGCTGGAATATTTCTCATGATCAGCGGCTGCAGCCCATTGGCTGCAAATTTTACACAAAATAAATAGCATACACTTATTTCTTTCTTTTTTTTAACAAAATAAATGTAGCAGAATACATTTGACCTTAATTTAAGAAGGATGATAATTTATTCTATATATATTTTTTTCAAAATTGTCCAATTTGTTTCACTTTTTATAGTAAATAAAATAATAAAAAAAAAAAACAGTGGCGATTAAATTTCACCAAAATAAATGTGTCTCTTAAAATAGAAAATGTATTTGTATAGTGTTGCATGGCCGAGTAATTATTAAACTGTTACAGTGGCCTGATAATAAAGGGACTGTAACATGATGGCATTTTAGGTGGTTAAAGTAAAGTCTCTTAGTCTTGTCCATCCAGTCTGTCACTATCTCCACAATGCCAAAGCAGTAAATACTGCCCATAGAATCCTATGGATTAATCGGCTCCAAACTACCAAAAACGTACGATTAAACCCAATTAACAGGAACCCACGGGAAGCTCAGCCCATTGAACTGCGGGCAATAGATTTCCTGCCCTGCAGCTGCACATGACAAAGGGCATGAATGCTCTTGACATTATTGACCTAATATGGCCACATGAACATTGATGGTCATCATCGGTCGATGATGTCAAGAGCATCCCTGCACATTTATATATGTGCAGCTGCGAGGTGGGAAATTTTCCACCCATAGCTCATGGCCTAGAAATACAGCTAACCTCCGGGTTCAAACAAACCCAAGCTTGGCCTGATTGACAGCAGGACTAAAAGTGAGATAATACTCAACATTTTGAGGTGTCACCTGCACAATGATATAGGGGATTATTTTTAAGTGACTACTGTGTAAAAGAGAATTTTCCCAAGTTTGAAGAGAATTCCTCTCAATTCCAGGGCAAAAAATTTAAGGAAATCTCTCAAATGGTCACACAGGAAAAAAAACACATAGGTATTTTATCCTTTACTTACTCTATCCAATATGAAAGTTTGGGCATTAGATACACCTAAGAGCACATTCATATGGGGGAACAAAATGCTGCATTTAGATGTACACAGCTCATAGTTTTGTGCGCATCTAAATACAGCAGTATAGTAATCAACGAGCCCATACATACAACTGCATCTACATGCACAAATGTGTTCTGTGTCTAACTACACACAAAAAGTAGGACACAGCTGCATCCAGGGTTGTACAGACCTGCAGAGTTTGAGTGTATGCGCATAAATGAGGAAGAGGAAGAAGACCTCAGAACATAAAATAACTGGACAAAGGTCGCAAAAAAAAGTTATGTATGAAGGAAAAATAGAAGGAGTGTGCGGAGAGAGTGGAGGAAATGAGGGAGAGTGCTTTCACAATCTGGAGATATCATTTAACTACTGTTATCTATATCACATGCACATCTTCTATAGAAATAATACTGAATGAGGTGTGCACTGAAACCAGTTAAAATAAAAGTAAAAATGTTATAGTCCATACTGCGCAAAGGGTACCACAGTGCACAGTCTGCATGCACAGAAAAAGCTTTCACCACTTCACATGTACTGAGGCTTGGAAAAGAGCTTTCAGTGTCAACTCTCTGTGCATCTGCTTTATTTTTTGCTCCAACAGCACAGCATGCAGGTGTTTTTGAGCTGTTTTTCTTTGCACATGTCCACATTATAGCTTAATGAGCAATCATGATCCTTGTCACATTTAATTCTTTTTTTTATTTTATTTTATTTAGAATGTTAGCAAATCTCTCTTGTTGAATTAGAAAGTGCAAAAGTCATATTTTTTCAATGCACTCCAAACTAGGACCACACTGAAATGTAACAAACAATATGCTTTTAGACAGTTTATATGTGTGTGCTTTTGCAATCCTACAATGTAAGCGTGCCAATGCAATTTCTGCTCTTGTTCATTTATCTTTATTAAATCATATCATATATATATATATATATATATATATATATATATAAATATATATATATATATATATATATATATATGTCAGATAGATCTAAAGTAAGATAGATAGATAGATATATAGATAAACATCCTAAGTTATTCAGTTACTTGTGTTAGAGAGCAGTGCCCTTACCTTTCTCACTTTGCACATATTAGTGAATACTGCTCTCTGTATGTACAGCTTTATTAGGTTAGCATAAGACATGTGGATACACTCAGTAAATACAATACAGTGGTGTGCCAATACACAAAGCTGCCAGTGTACACAGTACGCCATACAACACTGTACATATCCTCATGTACAAATCCCACTAGAAAAAATGAAGTGGATTCTGTACATTTAGCACAGCACACCCTCAATGCTTTCAGCGTATATTGTCTGTGGAAGCACTTTCAGTGTACTTCATTTCCCTGGATATAATTGTATTAAACAATCAACAGAGCCAGCAAAAAATAAGCAGTGTGGACACAAGTTGGACGTTGTCTCGGGAATTCCCTTTTTTTCTCTAACAGCAGCAGCTTTTTATTGAGTTTAGATTTTGAACTTCTGTCTTACAAATAAATTTCTCTAGTGTCATAAACCTTTTTCTTTTTTTCTTGTATTTTTTTTTCCTCTTGCCTTCCCTCTCCTTTTAATCTGTCTCACCCTAAGGCAAGCAGGAAGATATTGTGAGAAGTGACAGTATAATTATGAGAACTCCCTTCCTCCTTCCACCATTCAAATCTTGTCATTTGAACTGTGTATGCTCGTTACTAAATTAATTTTGCCTGTATTAAAAAAAGAGAATCATTGTTCGTGCCCTTAGGTAAAACTGCCACTGGTTTCATGCTGAGTATTCACTGCGGAGGGGAGTTGTGAGCAGGCTTCCCCTTCTGTAGTAGGCCAGGCAAAGAGGGGGCTGCCCACCTGCATGGAGTCTAGTGTGGCTTTGTTTCACAGCATAGATCTAATGATTGAACTAATGAAGGCCTGTTGTAGTCAATAATTACCCATCGGTTATTTAAATGACATCCTATTTACCATATAAACACAGGCAGCTCACAGCTACAAAACGTCTTTTTCTTTTTTTTTTTCTCTCCCTGGCTTTTTTTTCCCTGCCCCTTTTTTTATCTACAAGGGCGATTGAAACTTTATAGCGCATGATTCATAGAGAGGAGCTGCACTGGGAGCTATGGTGCATATTACATTAATCAGTGTCAGAGATATGAATATGAATTCTCCATATTGCACAGGATATAAATGTTCTGGTGAATAATTGATCGCTGCTTACTACCAGCCGCTGAGAAAAAAAAATTGAAAAAGGCAAGTTTAGAAGATTGAGAAGTTAAGATGATCTCATGTCTCATGCAAGAAGAACACTGGCTTGCAATTTTCTGTTTATATGACGTCATGACAGACTTTTTATGGATGTTCTAAAATACACTTATTGCCATGATGCCTTTTTTTTGCAATGCATTAATATTAATTAATTGTTTTGTCATGGTCTATTGGTTGAATCATTTTTATTTATTTTTTTTATAGTATAATATATTGCAGTTTATCAAGACTTAAGGCCTCATGCACACAGGTGTAAATAAATGCTTTGCTTTACATCTCTTAATGCATGTGTATTGTTTTCAATAGGAAAATGCATAGAGAGATGTAAACATTCACTGTTTTCAGATCTGTAACCAAAAATAAAAAAAATCTGCGTCTGAAAACATGCATTTTGCACACAATCATAAAAATGTTAGTGATCATAAAGCCAAGGTTTATCTGAATCAAAAAGTTCCTACGTAAATAATCAATAAAAGGCTACATTCACACAACCATAAAAAAAAAAAAAAAAAAAAAAAATACATTTAAAAGTGTCTTTTATTTACATATCTAAATGCAGATGCATTGTTTTCAATAGAGACATTCACACAGGTGCATAAACATGCACTGCGTTCAGATCCATCACACAAATTCAAAAATCTGCTTCTGAGGACTTGTGTATATACTGTACATACTATGCATTCTGGTATTAATAAAAAAAGGACAATTTTACACATTTGAAATGGATCTAAAAGCAAGTGTTATTTATGCAGGGACATTTGTATCAGTAACATTTTTGTGGTCATGTGAATGTAGACAAATTCTTGCCTTTAAAAACATTTTTAAATGTATAACATTGCAGTTCTATATCACCCTGTTTTTTTCAATACGCTTTTTGCATGTGATATATACGTGTGTACATGTAAGCACATAAAACACATGCCCTGATGCAGATTTGTCAATTTTGGGTTACAGTTTTGAATGCAGTACCTGTTTACGCGCCTGTGTGCATATTCCAATTGAAAAAAGTACACTTTGTAAACCTTTGCTTTGCAGTGCATTTTTTATGCCCATGTGCTTAAGGCCTTAGTATACATATGTACAGGCATGTATAAGTGTATACATAGATACAAATATATTTTGTCAACACCAGAAAATATACTTTCTGGTGTTGAAAAAAAAAAAAGAAAGGAGAATTTAGAACTACAATTTTACACATTTAAAAGCTTATCTAAAGGCAAGCTTTTTACTGATCAATAGGCAAGTATTTCTGTGCCAGAAAAACCTTGCCTGTATGATCAGTAAAGTTCTTACAGCTGTGTGCATGTAGCCTAAATGTGGTGGCTGCATTCGTTTTCTTCACTCAATGTAAGGATACATGCACATAGATGCAAAAAAAAATGCAATTTAAAGCATTTGTGTTTACTGATCTGAATGCAGGTGTATGGCTTTCAATAGAGGTGTATAAGCCTGTGCTCCGTTTGGAACCGGGACAAAAAATAGAAAAATCTGCATTGAGGACTTGCATTTTATGTGTGTGCATGTGTAAACACATGCATATGTGTACACATACATGCAAAAAGTATAAATAGAATCGAAAACAGAGTAAGAGGATATAGAATTAAATTGTATGCAAATTAAATGTATAGGCGTCTTTACGCGCTTAAATGCAGATTTCGATTTTTTCTTACAGATCTGAATGCAGCGCATGCTTACTCACCTGTGTGCATGTGCTCATTGAAAACAATACACTAGCATTCAAATCCATAATCAAAATGTACTTTGAAATCCATTTTTTTACAGTTGTGTGCATGAGGCTCTAAATGTATCGAAATGCAATTATTACTAATTGTTTACGCAGGAACTTTTGTGCCAAAAAAAACCCTTGTGTATTTGATCTGTAGTCTTACAGCTGTGTGCATGTAGCAATATTTTATGATTCATGCAGTATAGGTAACACTTGCCAGCAGAACACTAGCTTATGAGAATCCGTTCATATGACGCTATCACAGACTGATAACGGATCTGCTACAATACACTCATTGCACTGCAGTTTTTTCTTTCTTCTTTATTGCAATGTGTTTCTGTTAATAACTTGTTTTGTCAGGGTCTATTGCTTAATGTGGTATTAAGCCCAAAAACAAAAATGTAACACATTGCAGCTTACCAATTCTTTAGATGTGGTGGCTCCCATCATTTTCTTCAGTCATTGTTAATTGGTTTGTCTCAATCCTCTAATTGACACTTTTGCTGGACAGCTTGTTCTGTTAAAGGAAGTTGAAAAATAACAGACTTAAGCCTCGTACACACGCTTAGATTTTCGGACGACTGATTGTCCGATTTTTGTAGCATGCTAGTCTCATGTCAAAAGCGAGGAGGTTACTAACAAACCCGAAATTTTTTGTACAACAGAATACAACGTCAGAAGTGACATAATGTGTTGAATAGTTTTGTATGTATTTTTTCGTTTCTGAGCATGCATAGTCTTGCTCTTATGATTTTTTTGTACAAGCATACTAATGAAAAGAAAATCAGACGTTGAGTTCACAACCGACAATAATGTTATATCTGCACATCCAGCTTTTGTCTGATGAAAAGTAAAATCGTCTGTCGAAAGCACCGTGCTAATGATCTGAAAATTCCATCTGATTTTCGTATCGTGTGTATGGACCTTAACTGGCCTAATCACCAGGTGAATATAAGGGGGAAAAAACAAAACCACAAAAAGAAAACTTTTGAAGCCACCACTTCTAAGCATGGATAGTATACAGTAGACTTTTTTGCTTGTTTAATATAACTTTTGGGGGCTGCATTAGTTTTCTTTTTTTAGGCCCGGTGATGGGCCGTTACTGGGACACTGGGACACTTCCTGTCTTAAGCTGGCTACACGCTATAAAATTTTCTTGAATTTATTCAATTTCTTTTAGATTTGCTTTCAACTATGTAGTGCAAGGGCCTGCCTGATTACATACAAAATGAAAGGGTTTAGGTTTGACCTCATGTTATAAGGTTTTGGTAAATCTGAAGGAAAAAATCTACAGAAAGTTGTATAGTGTGTATCCAGCTTTAGGCTCCATGCACACTGGCTTAAAAAACATTGCTTCTACAGGAGTTTTGTGTTCTGCCTGTAGAAGCAGCTCAATGTTATCCTATGTGTCCATGCACATAAGGACTTTAAGAGGCATATTTTGAGTTTAACATTAGAGGCAGAAAAAAAAAACCTTCTGGTTCCCATTTCTGATTGGAGCTTGGAGGCAGAAAAAACTTAAAACTCTCCTAAACTCGTCTAAACTTTGTACAAAAAATGCTCTATATGAGCGATTTTTATGCCAGAGGGAACAAACGTTTTTTTAAGCCCAGTGTGCATGGAGCCTTAAGCCTCACACACACCGTATGAAAGGGGTTTGTCGTTTGACAGGCTGTTGTCCGATGTTCTTACCATTAGTATGCTCATTTCAACAATTGTTTTCCAATTTTCGGCCAACAAATGAAAGTAGCAGAAGGGGCCCAAAGGGTGGCGCTCAAGAGCTGAAATTTCTTGTAGTACGTCACTATGTTCGTGTTTGTGGCACAACAATGTGAGTAACATTAGTATGCAAGACAAGATCCTGGTACACGCCCTTTTGACAAAAATCAGACGCTCGGTTGTCCAACAATCATACCATGTGTACGAGGCTTAAAGCCTCGTACACAGGGTTCGATTGTTGGCAGGGGATTGTCTGTTGAGAGGCTGTTGTGCTAAAATCTTACCGTTACACTCCTTTTGACAATTGTTGTCCAATTTTCCACCAACAAATGTTGGATGATAGGCTAGTAAATTTTCGGCGGACAACCTTTTGGCGTCAGATTTTCGTATGGTCAGTACACAAATCCGTCACATAAAAGTCAAATATACAAACATGCATGCTTGGAATCAATGCTCACCAAACACAAAATTAGCAGAAGGGGCCCAAAGGGTGGTACTCAAGAGCTGAAATTCCTCGTAGTACGTCACTACATCCATGTTTGTGGCACGACAATTGCGTACCGTTAGTATGCCAGACAAGTTCCTGGCCCATGCCCTTTTGACAAAAATCAGACGCTCAGTTGGCCAACAATCGTACCATGTGACCGCATACACACTATTTGATTTTCTGCAGATTTTTATCTTCAGATTTACCAAAACCATATAATATGAGGTCAAACCTTGAGACCCCATACACACTATTAGATTTTCTGCAGATTTTTGTCTTCAGATTTACCAAAACCATATAATATGAGGTTTTGTATGCAATCAGGCAAGCCCTTGCACTACATGTTTTTGGTAAATCGGAAGACAAAAATCTGCAGAAAATCTAATAGTGTGCATGGGGCTTTAGACCCCATACACACTTTACAACTTCTCTTGTCAGATTTCCTTTAGATTTATCAAAACCATGTAGTGCAAGGGCCTGCTTGATTGCATACAAATCGAAACTCTTAAGATTCGACCTCATATTATATGGTTTTGGTAAATCTGAAGACAAAAATCTGCAGAAAATATAATAGTGTGTATGGGGTCTAGGCCCCATTGCACATTATTAGAATTTCTGCAGATTTTTGTCTTTATATTTACAAAAACCATGTAGTGCAAGGTTGCCTGATTACATACAAATTAAAACCCTTAGCCCTTATACACACTATTAGATTTTCTGCAGATTTTTTTCTTCAGATTTACCAAAACCATATAATATGAGGTCAAACCTTAAGAGTTTCAATTTGTATACAATCAGGCAGGTGTGTATGAGATCTAAGAGTTTTAATTTGTATGTAATCAGGAAGGCCCTTGCACTACATGCTTTTGATAAATCTGGAGACAAAAATCTGCAGAAAATCTAGTGTCTCAACTCTGGATGGAGGAACAACAGAGACACCATTGGACAGCAGCATTGTCTCCTTAGGGGTGGGGGTGGTAGCGTTGAACTAGCAATTTTAAGCCTCATACACATGGTTTGATTGTTGGATGACCGAGCATCTGATTTTTGTCAAAGTGCATGATTTTGTCTAGCATACTAACTATCTGCAAATTTTTGTTTGACAAACACGAACATAGTGACTTACTATGAGAGTATAAAGAGGAAATTAATTTCTCAAGCGCCACCCTTTGGGCCCCTTCTGCTAATTTTGTGTTAGTAGAAGTTTGGTGAGCGTTGATTCGCAATTTTCAGATGAGAATGTGTGTTGCATTTTGACATTTCATCAATTGCCACGTCACGATTGTTAATTCTAGATTACGATCAGTAGTTTACAAGACTGAACTCTTCCCGGTCATTCCTTGATTCCGAGCATGCGTGTTTGTACTTTCAACTTTTGTGTGACGATTTCTGTACTGACCATCCGAAAATCAGATGTTGAGTTAACATCTGACAAAAATGTTATAGCCTGCACATTCAGCTTGACTAACAAATAAAGTTGAACTCAAGCTAACTCTTTTTAAGCAGTTACACCAAACAGTTTTTGTTCCTTTTTGAATAAAGCTTTTTACATAAACATGCTGGCCATTGTAAGCATCCCTGTCAGTGTCTAATTGCAACTTTTGATGGACAGCTTTGTCTGTTAAAGAAAGTTAAAAAATAACAGACACAATGGTCAGATCACCGGGTGAAAAATAAAGGGAAAAAAATCTTACCACCAAAAAAGAAAAAAAAACAATACAGCTGCCACTTCTAAGAACTGGTTATCTGCAATATATTGCATTTTGTTTGGGGTTTAATACAGCTTTAATAAATATATAGGATAGCAAAGATTACTATAAACTGAGGTTAGTGTGCATATGCTCATAAGCTAATATTAATAATAAAACTACCAGCCAGAATAATACAAATGGTTCACATTGTTTAAAACAAAGCCATTCTTTGTTAACATGCACAATGCATCTTAAGTTAAAATAATTTTCTGTAATAATTCCCTTTTTTTTTTTTTCAGTATTTATTTATTTTTTGGCGCTTGTACAGTAGGCTATTATTATGGTTGTTTCTAATAGATCAGGGGCACCTTTGAGAACACAGATTAAATAGCTGAGGGGTTGGTAGGATACCACAATGATCACTTTGGATCAAATCAAGGACTAATATAATCTTTTTAACTGAACATAAACAAATTGGCCTAAAAACTGTAATGTTACATTAGGATGACAAAATAAATAATAGATGGATTAAAAATGAGCTAAAATAAACAAAACTACACAAATAATCATCTCCATATCTCAAAGGAGACCTGGGGCACTAATTAGAAGACCTGGGGCATGTGCCTTGGGTGTAAGGATTCAGCAACGTCCCTGTTAATTAACTAAAATGTATCAAATGTAATAAGTATGGTTGAAATAACCTGTTAGAAAACATCTGCTATTTTGCTAAATGTATATATACAATTTATACAAATAATGCAACTGTGAAACTTTGACATAAAAAAAAAAAAATATATATATATATATATATATATATATATATATATATATATATGTGTGTGTGTGTGTGTGTGTGTGTGTGTGTGTGTGTGTGTGTGTGTGTATATATATATATATATATATATATATATATGTGTGTGATTTTGTCTGTTCCAATTATTATTAAGTCTCCATTTTTTTTCAAGATACCTTACTCTATGTGTATACTTTTTATATGTATAGACCTTGCTGAAACAGTACCAAATTGTAACATATAGTAAAAAAAAAAAAAAAAAAAAAAGACCAAGCACTGAAAAAAAAAAAAAACTATAGCCAGATGCAAGTAGGCTCACTAATATGTGGAATGTCTCACTTTATTGCTGTTATTATTGTTGTTTATTCACCCATGAACTCTGGCGCTTTTGTTAAGCATTTGTTGAAATACACACTTGTGCTATTCAATTACAGCACTTACATATGATGGAATTGCAAAGTGCACTAGTGTGTCCACAAACAAGAATTAGCAATGCAAACTGCAATTAAGAATAGACAGGTCTTACGATGGAACGCCCTTCTGTCTGCAATTTGTTAGATCGTAATTAACCCTGTTCACAGTACAAATATCAGTAATGACGCCCGGCACCTTTTCACACCACCAACTGTCCATCCTGAACATCCTTCACCCACGTCACCGAAAGTGACAGCATTTCCAAGCATCTGCTCCAGCTTCGGGCACACCACGACAACTCTATGAGGAGCTGACACCGCACAATCCACAGCTCCCACTACACAAACCTAAATAGGAAAGTGGAGCAAACGTGTGATATTTTAAAAAGGAAGAAATATCCATCATTAGAACGACGTGCCTGATATAACTGTACTTGTTTGAGAACGCTGCTATAATACTTGACACAAATTAATTCTGAACAAGATGGCATTTCTTAACTGGCATCAGGCACCGAGGTGAAGTGCCGAGAAATGACAGCTTGTTATACACGCTGAGACCTATGGAGGGAGCTATTGCTCTATAAAAGACAAACCAGGAGAACAGACTGTTCTGAATGTGCCACGCTGACACACACATACCAACTATATATATTATATATATATATATATATATATATATATATATATATATAAAAAAAATCAGAATCTCCATGATTGCATCTACGAGATTGAATATTTTCCAGTCTTACACTCACTCTACATATAAAAATATCACTAAAGCCAAGATTGGCTTAAAACCTTGTTGCAAAGAAATAAACACTAATGCAATTATGAGGTGAAATAAAAAAGAAAAGTAAATAAAATAACATACACACATACTCATCTGTAATGTCATGATCTAGATATCTATCTATCTATCTATCTATATATAAATATATATCTATATCTATATAGTTATATATATATATATATATATATATATATATATATATATATATATATATATATATATATATATATATATATATAGATAGATATATATATATATATATAGATATATATATATAGATAGATAGATAGATATCCATCTATATATGTATATACAGAGAGAGAGAAAGAGTGAGAGAGAGAGAGAGAGATGTAATAATAAAATGGGGAAAATATACCCATTCTAGAAGTAAGTGTAAAATCCATGGCTGAGTTATTAATCTGGTTATCCAGTCGGTCTCCCCCAAGCCAGCACCTGCTTTGTTAAGTTCAATCAGTGATCCATTTGAACATCTCCAGACAATTAGCTGATGAAGAGATATCTATTTTGCTGTGTTTATCAGTAGCCTCACATTTGATGGGACCTTTATTAATATTTGATTCCGAAATCTTTTCTAGCTTCCGACAAGTGCTTGTTTGGGGCTAGCATTGTTTGAATAGGGCGTCCCCACATTATTTCTTAATGACTTCCCCAGCTGCCTCCTTCCATTTTCTGCTATGAACTACCATCTGGCGTCTTATAAGCACCTCAATGCTTGTTTAGTGTTCTCAATTAGAAATAAAAAAAAAAATAGGAAACATTGAGAATACTGCAGGTTAACAGATTGTCTTCGGAAGATGAATGTTTAAACTCATGCGTCCGCACACACTCAGGCTTTATAGCACTTCTGTTTTGCTAAGCTCATACTCAGACCCACATATTCTCATTAAAATCCCTAAATTGCACACACAATTAGCGCTGTTACTTTCGCAGCCTCTCTAAAAAAAATGATCTTCCCTGTTAACTTGAGTCATAAAAATCTGCTACCTTATGAGCTGCTTAGTTAGGTGTTAACTACCCACTCCACAGGGATTAGCTCAACAATTGTCTTTAAAATGCCTTATTTAAAATCTATACAGTTAAATTGTAATCAATATCAGAAAGACAGCAGTTAGAAAAATAAAGGCGATTCAGAGAAGTTAAAGAAAAAAAAAACTGAATTGGGTAAGGGTTGAAAAGGAATTATACAAGAGACCAGATTGTTCCAACTGCTGCATAAGAGTAATCACCATAAACTACAGCGTGACAAATTGTTTCAGCGTATCCCTTTCACTTCATAATGACTGGCATTAAAATGGAAATTGTCTGCTTAAACAAAGGGTAAAGGCAAAAAAAGCAACGGGGACCCATATCATCTGAAAGCGTTAAACATAACTTCACTTCATTTTAGGACCAATCTGGTTAGAGGAGAAAACTAGAAAACATCGAATCGAATAGATTAGAATTTCATTTAGTTTATTAGACAAAAATATATGTTTTAGACAAGTTTTGTTGACGCGCTATTTACATACTTCAGACCACGTTATATACAGAAAAAAACAGACATGAGGGAAACAGGTTACCCAAAAAAAACGAATATTCCAAGAATTGTTAGAATTACTGGGTTCTGAATTTGTACAATGGAGACGAATCCATCTAAAGATTTATAAATGTTTCTTTTTTTTCTGGTGTGGTGGTGGGTTGAAGGAGGGGGGAGGAGGGGGTTACACCGCCTTATTGCAAAAAAGTCATTTATGTGATATTCATTATTGTCCATAATGTTTAAACAGTCTCTTAATCACTGCTGAGGATTTAGTAATCAGGCTGTAGGAAGTGCCGTTAATATGCGAGCTGTTCCCTCTTGTTGTGCCAAGGAGCTGAAAATGACAGGAAAATAAGTTTATGTTACAATAAATAAAATAAATAAATGGCAGACTATGCTTTTTGTACATAACCACTGTTTTTTTTTTTTTTTTTGTTTGTGCACTTCTAAGGTACTGTCTAAAAACTTTTTAAGGTTAGTTTTGCACTGGTCTACCTGCAACATATGTATGATAGCTATAAATTCAAGTAGTTTACTTTATCATTGAACATACTACAACATATTAACCTATAGAATTGTTCAACTTACTTTTCTCTGGCAGCCTGAAATGAGGACTTCAACTGTGTAGGGGAATCGGTACTTGGGACATTTTCTCTGTCTGCGAGAAAGGAAAGAAAATCATTAATGTACAAGATATATAGTTTGCATAAAATGATAGATCCTGGGCACGAGGGTTTTAGAGTCATTACAGGTAAGCTGATAATACTAATAGATAAAATAGTAAAGGCAGGATTGTGTGTTTTATTTACCTGTGTGTTTGGGACTGGTCCTCTCTGTGCTTTTGTCGCTGCTGAGGGACCCCAAGTTGGCTGTTAGGAGAGGTGATTGCTGGTGGACCTGGAGGTGGTGGTGGTTGTGATGAGAAGCGTGGTGGTGGTTTACTCCTAACAAGGACCTCATATTAATCAGAGAACTCTGAGTAAGGAAAGCACCATTTGTCCAGTTGTGGAATTTGCCAATCTGGCATGTGTATAGTCCATGGCTAGGTAAGAAGGCCGGGTGCTGGATAGGTGGAGAAGTGTGATTTACTTGAGGAGGAGAAGGAGAGGACTTGAGGGCACCATCAGGGCTGGTCGCCGTCTCAGCCAAAGACCAGATTTTAGGTTTGCTATGTGGTGACGCTTGTAAATTCCCCTGTCCTCCGGGACTCACGATTCTGGTATTGTTGCTTTCAGAGAGTTCTTTCGTCAATGACAAAGGGTCTTTTGATTTAAGTCCATCAGCCCCTGCCAACAGGACATCGCTTTCCTTTTTGAAACTTTCTTTTTCGCTTTGCCTCAAGTGCTCAGGCTTATCATCCTCGTCTTCGTTGCTCTGTTCCCCATCGTTATCGTCTATTTTATCAATGTCTATGCTTTCCAAGTCAATCTCCTCGTCGTCTTCATTTTTTTCATGGTCCCCTTCGTTGTCACTCCCAAAGATATTGTCATCTTCCTTGCTCCTGCAACCCCAGGTCACCTTGTTCTCTTTCTTAAGCCTCCTCCTGGCGTTAGCAAACCAGGTGGAGACCTGGGTGAGGGTCATCTTGGTTATGATGGCTAACATAATCTTCTCACCCTTGGTGGGGTAAGGGTTTTTCCTGTGCTCATTCAGCCAGGCTTTCAATGTGCTGGTACTTTCCCTGGTGGCGTTTTTAGGCCGGCCTGGGTCGCCATACTGAAATTGTCCATATGGGTAATAACCTGGGGCAGTATGTGCAGCAAAAGTGGCAGCGTGGACACCAGGGTTATCTTTCAGCTCATATTGTGATCCCTGAAACATATACAAAATATACAACTCATTAATCAAAAAATACATATTTATTTACTAATATGATCATTCTCAAATTTCTCATTTACTTGCGTTCTAAAATAAAAAAATAAAACTCCAAAAAAAAAATTCTACATTTTAAAAACGACTGTGCTTCAAATCCCAAATGCTTAGCCTTCTATCAGTGATACAGACTCAGTGGCTTTTTTGGGGATTTGCTTAACCTTGGACATTTTTCGACAATGCCTAGAAACTGCTAATAAGGGACTGCACGATTCGAACATATTTCCAGTTTGAACTGACCTGCCACTCAACAAATACCCTGTATACATAGAGAGAGTCTTTCTTCCCAAGACACTGCCTAGCCTACATATCGCTAGCAGCACATTTCTTTTCTATATGAGACTTGATTATACCAATGCAAATCTAATGCATAGATCAACAGCGACCCAATTCCCCTAAACACACAATAAACATAATGTAAATTAAAGTTTGCACAGGTGCGGTTAGAATGTGCATTAACGAGGAAAACTGAATGGTGTTATATATAACAAATAATAAAACAAAAGAAAGGTGGAAAACCGAATAAGAAAATAATATTCATACATTTTATGTTAAATGTTGACTTGGTTAAACAGCTCGTTGTTTGACTAACTCATACGTTAAGCATACAGATTTTGTCAAGTTTGTCTTTGATCTTGAAGTATATCACTTGTTTGCTAGTGCTTTTAAAGGGGGCTATTTATCATCCTATTTTTTTTTTTTTTTTCTTTCTCCACAATACAGAGCGTTAAATTAACTCATTTCGGTAATAAGATCACTGGGCCTCATTATTACTATAAACGATCAGCTCCACGGGCACATAAATCAAAATTGGATTCACTACTTTCCTTTTAGTCTATACAATCAGGGGATTATTTGATAAATGACAGTTTACACAATCACAGCCTTGATTAAATTGTTCTAAATGTATTTTAGTATTTTTTTCAGCCTACTTAGATGAGCACATGATAAATGTAAACACCCACATTAGCATCATTTTATTACATTTTCTCACGTTTAAGTTTTTGGGACCTGTCTAGGCCTCTTTATCATTAACCATGAAAGTACACTGACAGCACATTTAAAACACAATTTTGCCTAGTCTGTTTTTCAACACTGTATTTTACTTGTTTGCTTGCTGGTAATTTTATTGAAGTTATTCTGAGCGTCCTGCAGAGAATGTTTAAGAGGGTACTTATAAATCTTTCAACACGTCATTAAAAAGCTTAGTGTATTATCTAAACACACAGAGCAAGTGAGCATCCTTATACATATTACATGCGAATTATATAAGACAGCGACATTTCATTAAGATGCATTAATTAAATAGGTCATTGACTTTCAATGTGGCGAAAAAAAAAAAAAAAACATAATAAGGAGGTTTTGTTATTTTAATGTTCCCCAACAAATTCATGGCTTAAAAATACACCATGCTTCTAACTCGTAGTCATAGCATATACATCATAGCTAAATAGCTAACAATCATATCAATAATATACATGGATATATATATATATATTTATGTAGATACATATATATAAGACTGCTAGCTCATTATTTTTTTAAGATGTATTAAGTGCATTCCTTATTATATATATATATATGTGTATATATATATATATATATATATATATATATATATATATATATATATATATTATAACTTATAGGAATGCATTATCTTATTAAACTGACGAGCTGACAGTCTTATATATATATGTATCTATCTATCTATATATATACATATCTATCTATCTAGATAGTTAGATAGATAGATAGAATATAGAATATATTATATCTATCTATATATATATATATATATATATATATATATATATATAAAAATGTGTGTGTGTGTGTATATTTACACACACCATGCTTATTATCCATAGCTTACAGATGCACTGCCTTGTAAAGTTAAAGAGCTAACGTTCATATATATGAATAAAATAAATAAAATATATATATATATATATATATATATATATATATATATATATACATATTATAACTTATAGTTTATGAATGCACTTTTGCACTTGTAAAGATAATGAGTTTGTAATCTTATATATATATATATATATACCATGTTTATAATCCAAAGCTTTCAGATGCACTGCCTTGTAAGTTAAAAATCTAACAATCATATATATATATATATATATATATATATATATATATATATATATTATATATTAAATGTATATATATATATTTATATATATATATATATATATATATGTGTACATGCTTTATGCTCATAACTTATAGTTTATGAATGCACTTGTAAAGCTAATAAGCTAACAATTATGTGTATACCATATACACCATGCTTATAATATAATTTATAATTTGTAGCTTACAAATGCGAAGTTAAAGAGATAACGTTTATATATATATATATATATATGCATCATACTTATAATTTATTAATTTATAGCTTATAAGTACGCTAATTTTAAACGTGAAAGAGCTAATAAATATGTTTGCATATATATATATATGTATATATATATGTGTGTGTGTGTGTGTAAATAAATGCACCATGCTTGCAATCCATAGCTTATACATGCAGTAACCTATACACCTAGGGAGCTAGCAATCTATATAAATGTATATATTGAATGAAAATCGGAAGTGATTTAGCTATTTAAGTTGCACCCAAAACTCTCTCGTTCTGCTGACCCCCATTGTGTCCTGGGTTCCTAAACACTGTAATTATGTATTGGTATTTACTAATAAGTAGCAAGCTGTGTCTGGTGTGTTTGTGTATTGCATCAGCAATGAGCCAGGAAGTACAGGAGGCGATGAGAAGAGTGTGTGTAGGGCTGTGAGACTGAGTTGGGCCCTTGTGGGGTAATGACTATTTGGGGGAGAAAGTTCCAGAGGAGACCAGAGCAAGGACTGAAGGTGGGGTGAAGTCCTCAGCAATCCCTCTGGGAAGCATTTCCTGCGCTAACTCTACTACTTTTCTTTTCTTGGAAGAACTTTGATTGGTGCTGTGTCTGTATGGCTTCCCTCGGCGACCCACCACATTACAGGCTGTGCTAGGGAGGTAGGTAGGACGCCATAAAAGAGTTGTGAGAGAAGTACTTACCATCTGAGAGAAGAGGGTGAGGTCGGTGGTATAAGGCAGGAAAGCGCTGTAATTGGGGGTGCTGTAAGGACTGGCATACATGCCCAGCACTGAGGTGACTGCAGCCGTAGAGCTGCTCCCGAGCTCCGCTCCGCTCGGCCTCCCGGATCCCGCAGCTGCCGCCGCTGCAGCCGCCGCCGCCGCCGCCAGGACTCCCTGCCGGTCCCCTCCATAGACGGCCGCCTGTCCGGCGCTGAGGTACTGGGGGTAACCCAGCTGCGGGAAGGACATGTCTCTGAGTGAGCCGGACTCCCTCTCCTTCTCTTTCCGTCACAGCAATAGAAGAAGCAGCCCAAGGTGTCGGCCAGAAAAGTGGTGCGGGTCGGAGCGAGCTCTCCTCTGCCAGCCTCTCACTAATGGCTTGTGTGTGGAGGGGAAGAAGGGGACTGAGCCGTGCCGATTCGATAAGGGTGCTCCTTTTTTGTTTGTTTTTTTGTTTTGTGTCCCCCCTCAAATCTCGGCTCTTCTGTGCTCCTAAATCCCTCAGATGTGATCTGATCAACAATTGAGCTCCAACTGATGTGTCTGCCCTTAGGTCCTGGGCTGATCTTTCAGATACAATTTGAAGTTGATGCTTTGATTGGCATCCACTTGAGCTCCACGCCCCTCCCCCTTTGCTGCATGTGGCCTGAGCATTGGCTGGGGCCACACCACTGTGTGAGCGGAGACGGGATGTTTGTGTGGATGGCAGAGGAGGCACTCTCTCTCCTTCCCTCTCTCCTTCCCTCTCTCCTTCCCTCTCTCTCTCTCTCCCTCTCCCTCTCCCTGCCCGCCTGCCTTCCCCGGATTGTGTCTACTTCATGTTTAGCAATGGGTTCCTTTCACACAAGCCCCCACTGCTCTATGACAACCTGTCTACACGATTTTACAGCTGTCCAACATTGGGCTTTTGCTGTTCTTGGTCCATACTAGGTCCCCTTTAACAGGAACAACTGGGGGCTGCTTTTACTTCCTGTCTTTACCGTAAAGCTAAAGAGATGAGGGAGCTGAGATCACTCAACTTTTCCCCTTCTACCTACTAAATATGTCTACAACTTGGAGCAGAACTCACCTTCCACACACCACACTCACTACAATTGTTCAATGCGGGTGCATGGGCTTTCTAGTCTTTCTAGATTTCTATACTAGAGCTGAACAATTCATTACTGTCCATGATACTTTTTTCTATTTGCAATAACATACAATTTGTCAGGACAAGCTTCAGGGTATGTCCTCTTCTTCAAGGTCCCAGCAGTAGTTATCCTAGACCTAGACAAGCTTTCTTCTCTGCCTGCCTGCCTGGGTGGGTGCTATGAATGCTGCAATTGTTTAAATGTAACACCTCAATAATGAGGGCACATCTAGCCATAGCTGCTCAATCAAATCTACATCACATGTCAACACTTCTGACGTTTCTTCAGTTTGCATTTATATTTTATTAGTGCTCAGAGTTGTCAGCAAACACTTCACGTGTTATGTGTGTTCATCAAAAGATGAGGAACCCCAAAACACCCCAGGGGTCACATCTCACTGCACTCCAGTCCTGCTATCTATCTATCTATCTATCTATCTATCTATCTATCTATCTATCTATCTATTTCTCTATCTATCTATCCATCTATCTATCTATCTATCTATCTATCTATCTATCTCTATCTATCTATCTATCTATCTATCTATCTATCTATCTATCTATCTATCTATCTCTCTATCTATCTATCTATCTATCTATCTATCTATCTATCTATCTATCTATCTATCTATCTATCTATCTATCTATTTATCTATCTATCTATATCTATCTATAATCTATCTATCTATCTATCTATCTATCTATCTATCTATATATCTATCTATCTATCTATCTATCTATCTATCTATCTATCTATCTATCTATCTATCCATCTATTCATATATCTATCTACCTACCTATTATCTATCTATCTATCTATCCATCCATCTAATCATATATCTATCTACCTACCTATCTATCTACCTATCTATCTATCATATATCTATCTATCTATCTATCTATCTATCTATCTATCTATCTATCTATCTATCTATCTATCTATCTATCTATCTGTCCACTGTGTGTATTGTGTGTTCATCCCCAGCAAGGCTGATAAAAAGATGAGGAGAACCCCCCCCCCCCCCCCCAGGGGTCACATCTCACTGTACTCCAGTCCTGCTATGTATGTATGTATGTATGTATGTATGTATGTATGTATCTATCTATCTACCTATTATCTATCTATCCATCTATTCATATATCTATCTACCTACCTATTATCTATCTATCTATATGTCTACAACTCTATCTATCTATCTATCTATCTATCTATCTATCTATCTATCTATCTATCAATCTATCTATCCATCTATTCATATATCTATCTACCTACATATTATCTATCTATCTATCTATCTATCTATCTATCTATCTATCTATCTATCTATCTATCTATCTATCTATCTATCGATCTATCTATCTATCTATCTATCTAACTATCTATCTCTCTCTCTTTCTATCTATCTATCCACTATGTGTATTGTGTGTTCATCCCCAGCAAGGCTGATAAAAAGACGAGGAACCCCAAAAAACCCCAGGGGTCACATCTCACTGTACTCCAGTCCTGCTATCTATATATTGTATCTATCGTATCTATCTATCTATCTATCTATCTACCAATCCATCCCTCTTCTATATCTATTATCTAGCTAACTGTGTATCTATCTATCTATCCATTATCTATGGATCTGTCTATCGATTGACCTATCTCTCTACATTACACGCTCCCCTGTTTTATGATATGTTAAATTATCATGTCTCATGTAAGTAAATACCTGCACTTCTGTTAGGTAACGCACACGTCCATTTCTAAAAGACATAGTATATCATATGCTCCCCTATTTTATGATATGTTAAGGTATCATGTCTCATAGAGTTAAATATATTTATTTTTATTAGCTAATAAATAGTTCTAAACTGCACACGCTACCCTGTTTCCATGTTAAAACATCATGTCTCATGTAAGTAACACAATTCTAAAAAAAAATCATGATTTATCACATGATAATACCTTGTTTTATGACAGGTTAAAACGTCATATCTCATGGAAGTACACCCATAAATGTCTATTAGGTAACACACACTAATATGTTTCTAAACTACATGGTATATTATACGCTTCTCTGTTTTATATGTTAAAACAGCATTTCTCTTACAGTTAGATGCATTTATTTCTGTTGGGTAAGTCTTTGTATATTATATGTTACCCTGGTGTATGGTATGCTAAAGAATCATATCTCACGTTATTTAATACATTGAATTCTGTTAGGCAACCCACACTAATACATTTCTAAAAATCGTGAGTTTAATGTAATCCTTTATTTCCTAACTCTAGGTAGCATTGTTTGCTGAGTACACTATCCAATCCACCCCAAAACGCCTAATATGGGATTGATTTCTCTTTTCTGGAAAGGTATAGGATTGCCCCAGGGCCATTTTAAGTTAGTTGGTGTACCTAGACTTATTGAATGATTGCTTTTGTAAACAAAGCTCGCTACACTTAGATACACAAGAGTAACTATATAAATAGCATGTCAACCTTTTATTCCCTAACCCCTTTCAGTGTCCTTTGTCAGATTGTTTTCGGGATGTGTCGCTAGTTTGCACCTACATAGGCAGCCCTCTGTGTGCCAGCAGACACTTCAGTGTCCCCAGATTAACACGGTGAACTGTCCCAGAAAATGACAACTTGTGTTTTCCAACCTGAAGGATCTCATTACAAGGTTACAGGTAAGTAAAGGTGGGCTAAGTCCATTGATGAACAGAAATCTTGTTAGTGCTCAGATGTTGGTGGAATGTTCATCCAGAAGCTTAAGGACTTTAAAGTCTCTTTAGTGTAACAGATCTTCACAGCCCAGCATTGGAAAACCGGTGCCTGCACATGTCCCTGGAACATACACACTTATTAAAAAGGGCTTTACACGTCTTTTCACAAATCCGCGTTGTCATGCAGCATTTTCTTTTCTGGTTGCTGAAATTTGGAAAATGTAAGTTTTCCTAAAAAAAATGGTTTTGCCTCAGCAAACTTCTCAGGGTAATGGCTAAGCTAATACTCAGTTATTGTGAATTTCTAGATACCTTCAACAGAAGCAGGGGCATGCAAATCCCAAATAGTCGCTTTTATTACACAATAAGTCTGCTCGGTTGCCAATTCTGCGAAATAAACTGCAATTTTTTTTTTTTTATAGATCTCTCCTCTTTTTGTGCATTATAAGCCTGGACCAGAACCAGTGTAGTAAGCTACTTAGGTTGAAATAAGCTTAGCATGGTCATCTAGCGCTTCCCTTCCTCAATGCAAACTTTACCGCAGCCTACTGGAACTAATAGGTGCTTAACATTGTCAGAAATATGGTCAGGAGAAAAACACCTAGAAGAATTTTGATTGTTTTGGGGGAGATACAACACAGTAGACATTTGTGTTCCGTTTTGTATATTAAGGTAAATCCATATATTTATACAATCCTTGTCTATTAGGTTGCATGCTCTGCAGACCTGAAAAGAAAAGTCTGCCAATTCATTAGCTAAACACACTTTAACGACAAGAGCAGTCAGTCATCCTGAGACTGTGGCAAGTGACAAGCTGGGATGAGCAGGAAAACACAGTCACCTTTTTGCTAGAGAGATCTGATGAACATGCCTAAGAAAAAAAAAAAAAAAAACAGAAGTCACATCAAATTGCTAACAGCGTTCCAATAATGTGTGATTATGCCTAGTGTAATTGATTGAAATAAATTGCACACTGTTTAAAAATACATTGACCTAAATGGTCAGACTTCTTTAATTTAAAGATCAGTAAGCAGATAGACTTCACTTGAAAGAGGGCTTTTCGCAATGAATTTGCATAAGATAGCGATCGCTGTAGTTTTCTCAAGGCGATGCATACACTGCCAGGAGATTTCTTTTTTTTTTCTTTTTTTTCAAATTAATAACAAATCAGCTGAGATAAGGGTCCGATAAGAAATGCAAATTCAGACATAGGGGTCGCTGCTTGGCTGAATTTTAACTGAAAAAAAAAGTCTGATGCTTTCAGGAATGGGCTAAAGGTCTCTTTGTAAGAAAAGGATAAGCGAAGATTTAGCAGCGACTCTAGTACAAAAAAGAAAAAAATGAAGTCAGTGATTTTGATCTGCTCCAGATGTCCTAAGAGTGGATATAGAGCAGCGGTGGGAATGTGCAGCGGGTATCTGAGTGCACTGATGTTAATCAGCAAAACAGATCAGCGAGGGGGGGGGATGGCAATTGTGATAACCTGCTGGAAATGTGCAGGGCTGGAGATGGCAGTGATAAACCGCTGAAAATATCTCCAAATGGAGATGGCAGAGATGGTGAAAGAAGACACCTAGCAGCACAGAAAGAACAAGATGCTTAGCAGAACACCGGAATAGCTTAGCTAACACTTTGCTTTTTCTTTTTTTTTTTTTTCATTCCTAACTTTTTTTTTTGTATTACAAATAATATGTTCCCGTCAAAATAAACTTTTTATAATGATAACCTCTACAGTCTACAGCCTCGGATGATGGCAACGTTTATCCTTTTATTTATTTATTTTTTACAGAAAATGATTAAAGTTACCACCAGGCTTTGTGTGTCAGCTTTGAAATATTTGTCTTTAAAAAAAAAAAAAAAAAAAAATGTCAAATAAATGCGTATTTAGGTAAAATGTAGCTAATAATTAGCCTTGTCGGGCAATAATGTGACCATACAAAATTTATTACACCTCATTAATAGAATTATTTACCTGCAACTGTCGTGGACAGCCTGTAATGTGGCAGTTTTGCCGGTCAACCTTCACTTGACAGCAAGTAGCCTTTTCCTATTCAGTCCCCATTCATCCGTCCGGAGGTCTGATTTATGAGGCTTGTTAAATAATCATTATTACCTACCACCTTTTCCTGCGGGCTCTGGGAAAACACCCCTGGCTTTGGAACAACAACGCATGTGTTGAATAATTCTGGGAAACATATTCATTCATCTAAATATTCATTGTGCCTGCTCCTGTCCCCGTATTGCCCCTTCGTCCCAAGATACAGCCACACACACACACAGTTAACACCCCAAGAAAATCATCGCTTCATACATATTTGAGCTTAGGACTTCTCAGAGCCAAGTAAGTTTTGCAAACTTATTGAGAAAGCATTATATATATATATATATATATATATATATATATATATATATATATATATATATATATATATGATTTTTTTTTAAATCCTAATAATTTTTACAATATATATATATATATATATATATATATATATATATATATATATATGTGTGTGTGACTTAAAAAATCCTAATAAGTTTTATACTAGTATATATATATATATATATATATATATATATATATATATATATATATATATACATATAATGTATTATTTAAGACAATATTATTTATTTTTTATTTTTTCCCAATACGTTTTATTTGAGCTTACTCTAATTGAAGTAAAAAATATATATATATATATATATATATATATATATATATATATATATATATATATATATATACACCCACCCACACACATCAATACTACAATTGTGATAAATACAGTGTACATGTGCTCATTTGAATAGAAGATGGACGGGTTTCTAAATAAATCCCTTCTTAATTAACCATAGAATTTCCATTAAGTCTGTTACATATGATCAGTTATTAAAGAAGACTTTTTTTTTTTCTCTTCACAGTTTAGGGTTCTAATTTTGCGTTGCCAGAACGTTGCTTGGGGGCATGTGCACAATTGCTGTGCCAGCTGCAGTTGTATTTATTTATTTTTCTCCCTCCCTGCTTTGTTCCTGTAGGGCTGCATTATGCAGTTTTTAATTAGTTTGTGTTTGTATTTCACCCGTCCCAAATCAATGCCATCCCGGAGCAACTGAGTGTAAATTCCTGTAGTACAGGTGTAGCTGCTAGCTCCGCAACACTAGGAAACTCATGTCTTACAAATGAACGCAGTGAATGCTATTCAGCCAAACTGTCAGCTTTAAACAGCCAAGAGGAAGGAGATCAAAGCAGGGAGCAGGAACTTCTTCTTTCCAGATTAGAGTCTTTATGGCTTCAGCTCCAAATGCTATTAGAAGGAACCAAGACATACAACAGATCACTGGCTACAAAGTTACTTCAGTTCTCCTATACTCTGCTCTTTTCTGACCATTGTAAGCCATGTCAGAAATGAGGTGATGCACCATCCCTTCTTAAAACCTTGAATATTTCACATCTCAAATTATGCAGACTGATGCTATGAGAATCACATTTCATTCTCTATGTATGCATATATTTCAGTAAAGGATCTCTCTTAACCCTGTTTATTCCTCTGCTAGAAAAAAAATAGTCTTAAGAAGAGAGGTGTGGAAACAAAAGTCATAGGATTTGTGGATATGACAGCTTCACAGATAGCCTTTTAAAATGGTCCTTTATGTGCCTATGTGGATCTGTTCTTTCTATCACACAGGATTCATTTAGAGCTCTCTTTTTATGCTAGGAATAAAAAACCACGAAGGTGCAGCAAGGCCACATTGAAATTATGATTCACAAGCAGTGTATATTTAATTAGAGTAATCTCTATCAAATTTAATTACCTAATGAATTATTTGTTTAAAGGGTAAAGGCCTGTTTGCCAAGTACAGTGCAATTCAATGAATGAAGAACTTTTATTAAAAAGATGTTACGGTTATATAATGATACATTAGGGGGGCTTTGTTCTCCAAGGTATTGCAGGTAGTTCTCTAAAATCCAATTAAGGCAGGCAAATGTGCTTTGCTTCCATTGAATGGGTATTTGAGATTAGTACATTTGCACTTGCTCCTCTGTAGGTTGACACTTTACACTTTTTCTGACAGTCCTTTGGATTGTACAATTAAAGTTTTCAATTTGCTTATAATGTATAAAGGAAAGTGTCCGGGGCAATGCTAATTTAAGTAAATATTTAAAAGGAACCATGAAAAAGTCTACATATTACATTTATGATATGCAATTTATTTCCTTGTATCAACATTTATTGTAATGAATATGGGATATTTATCATATGTCTTATATGGGATATTTACTATATATCTCATGGGATTTCTCTGACTTCAGTTGTCAGCATAAACTATACTGTATAATGCTTCTTTGTATGCCATATTTATATTTGTTTTCTATACAGCATTGCTTTCGGTCACACTAATATATTCCTGAAAAAAATGAACTTCTGGCCCTATTAAAATAGTATTTACATATACTGCTAGCATTTTGGTAAAATGTACTTCAGATTAACTCCTGCTTTTGCTTTGAATAGATTGCAAACACCTTTTTTCTGTGAAAAACTTGTCAGAATAAGCAATAATGCAAGGTGAATGTGGTCATGGCAGAGCTAATGAAACAATGGAGCAAGCTGTCAATGTATCTGTCTCACTCAAAGATGACTCATCTGCCTTATACATATTGGTTGAATATACTTCTATTTAGATGCCAAAGAGTTGTATGTTGGAAGGATTTTGATATTCACAACAAACACAGTTTCACCATATTCACCAACATTCACTGGTAAAATGAATATACACTTTGTAAAGTAAACATTCACATTGCAAGGTAAACAGCTTTTAGTATTTCAATAAGTCAACCCCAATGTGGTTGAATAGCTAACAAGTAAAATATTTTACTATTTACTAAGAAGGAAGAATGCTGTTAGGATGTAGACACCACACGAGTTATATTGACATTAATTGGTCACAAAAAAACATAGAGGATCTGATATACTGAAAATGCCAGAGAGGTTGTGTAGTGTTCATTTTCCCTGCCCGCAAAGTCACACCAGGTACAATATTTAGCAATAAATATAAATGCTTTAGTCATGGGGTTTGATAAAAATATGTGTTTCTATACATGTGCAAAAAAAGTTACAATTAACAATAAAATATACTTAAAATCAATGTGACTTGAATGTCATGGTTTTATTATCTGATCGCAGATTGATTGGCTTGATTTGGTAAAGTAATAGAGTCTGTTCACTTAGAAAAGTAAATGTTCACTTTGCAAAGCATGTGTTCTAAATAATAATGTGAACTTGTGCGCACCTTCAAACCCCATTGTTTTCATTGGATGAAATACTGCATGCAAATTCATGGTGGATGGCTACCATTCATAATAGAAATGTTTGTCAGCAAAGGCCAGGCACCGAGAATGGATAGTGCATGTGCATGCATGTGTTTATTGGAGAGTAATGCTGGGAGCATACTTATGCCTAATCTGTGATGTGGGATTTAAAAAAAAGTGACTGAAAGCTCAACCAGGTGTGTACTCATGCACATGCATGTAGGCAAATGAGTGCACTCTACAATATATCATTTTTCTTAATTAAAGAAAATGAATAATATAGATTAGAGTATGGGTTAATTATATTGCTCCCAGATTGCAAAGCTATATATTTAAAAGGCTTAGCAGTATTGACAGTTTCCAGATATGTATAATCAAAATAGATTAGATTTTGAGCATTGAAAAACTGAAAGTAAATATATTGTGAGTAAATATTAATTTAAAAATAAAATGATAATACTAGAGACATTTTAAATAAGTATTTTTTTTAAATTAGAATACTAATATTAAAAAAAACTACAGCAAATTACTGTAAAAAGTAAATAAACATATTCAAATTAATCCTTGCATTCCTGGCCCTGTTAGATTGGCTATTTGGAAATAAGCCATTAAAATCTTGGTTGTGCAAGCTTTATTTATGTGAATTGGCATGTCATTGTGGGCCTGATGTAAGAAGTACACAAAAATACACTTCTTTAAATTAATTCATGTTGACTTTTGCTAAATTGCAGTAAATCATTCCTAATTCATTACTGTAGAATGATGCATAAGTTCATTAAAGTATTTCTAAATTATTATTTTTTTTTACCTTAATACATTCTATGCATAAGGTAAAAAATATCTTCTGCAAGGAGCCCCAGCCCCCCCCCTTTACCCCCTTGTGGGGGGGGGGGGGGGGGTGTTCCAGATAAAAGAGGGTCCCACTGTGCTCTTCCTTACACTGTACGAGACAGGTCTCAGATGCTACAGCCGAGTCCTGTCAGTGCTGCTGCCTGGCCCCTGTCACAGGACCTGCAAACACAGATCCTCAGTGTCAGGGAGCTTCAAGCAGCTGTCTGGGGGCAAGGTGCTGATGTCATCCTATCCAACAGGAGCCCGGGAGCAAGAATATCTACCATGCTGCTAAGTTGACTGTGTACAGTGCCCACTGTGTAATGTGCTGTGCCCACCATGTAATGCGGAGTGGTGTGCAATCTGTGTAATGTGCTGTGCCCACCACGTAATGTAAAGTGGTGTGCCCACCATGTAATGTGCTGTGCCCACCATGTAAACAACATCTGTGACATGGACTGGGTTGAGGGCAAGAAAATAACACATGTATATGTACACAAAAAACTTTTAAATCAGAATTGATCTACAGGTGTTTTCTTCTGTGAATTGAAACCTAATAATCCAGTGGTTTAGATTGATCATTTGTGAGAGGCACCCTGGAGCGGCAATCTCTGAGCATCTCTTCACAGTCTCTGACTATCTCCTGTATCATGTCCGCAGTCTCTGACCATCTCCTATATCCTGTCCGCAGTCTCTGACCATCTCTTGTATCATTTCCGCAGTCTCTGGCCATCTCTTGTATCATGCCCGCAGTCTCTGACCATCTCTTTTATCATGTCGGCAGTCTATGACCATCTCTTGTATCATGTCTGCAGTCTCTGACCATCTCTTTTATCATGTCCGCAGTGTCTGACCATCTCCTGTATCATGTCTGTAGTCTCTGACCATCTCCTATATAATGTCTGCAGTCTCTAACCATCTTTTGTATCATGTCCTCAGTCTCTAACCATCTCCTGTAGAATGTCTGCAATCTCTTACTTAAACTTAAACACATTGCTAATAGCATTAGCTATCTGTTTATGCCGAAGGTAAGACTGTGAAGGGGAGGCATGAAATAAAAGGGGGCACTGTGATGGGGGGCTGTGAAATGTGTGCAATAAATGTTCTTGAAAACATTACAAATTTTTGTGGGTGTTTTTATATTTTAAAGTTGGTTTGTGGGCGGTTGCCAGATATAGGATTGGCCCCTGATGCCAAATGCTCTAGGCACGCCTCTGGAAAAAATATTTCCTTTCAGTTGAACAAAGTTTAATGCATAACATACTGAGACAATTGGACCCTCAAGATACTGCCCCTCAATGGGAATATATATATATTTTCATTCTGAACAAAAACTCAAAGTAAAATAAATGTAAATAAACAAAACGGGAAAGATTGATCCAGTATTTCCCATCAATAGAGGTGGGAGCTATCGGTGAAAAGCATATAACCACAACTGAGCAATAAAAAACAGATATGTGCTCAACCAGCCCTTAGACAAATTGCAAAAGTAAGAAATTGTATTCAACTCAACTATACTGAACTATATGGAAAAAAGTTTATTATTACAAAAAATGAAATATATATATAACATTGGTACCATATGTCACAAAACACACTCATAATATTAAAACTCAAACATCTACCTCTCTCACAATCTGGCTAAATATAGGCTAGTGACCATAATTACAAGCAAAATTAGAATGCATTGCTCATAAATTTAAAGTGACAAAGTGATCCTACATGATCTGATGGATATAGGATGCTCTAGCTCATAGATTGGACAGATACATATCTAGATGGTCATACATCATGAAAACTTGATGTTGGTAAGTAGAACTAACTTTGTGGTAGATATAGATGTGGGTATATAACAGTTGCAGTGGTCTAGAGGGGGCTAAGCTGTGATGTAGTAGGAACCAACTAGCTAGATTAAGACACAGTTTTACCAGTGATAGTTCAATAATGCCTTGACTGCCCCGCTCGCACTGTGGATAAGCATAACTCAATCCTTCCAGCGTACATTTATGAGTGCTCAACTTGTGTCCCCACTGAGGTAACAAGACAGTCCATATAGGTTCCACACAAGAAGCTTAATTAGTATTTCAAAAGAGTATAGGTATACTTATCAGATCCACTTCTCCAAGGTGGTCTCTATAATGAATCCATTTATGAGTAGTCCATTATTCATGGCATCCTGATCCAAGTTTGGTCATAAGTGAGGAGGTGAAGTGAAGGTATAGAGCAGGGGTCTCAAACTAGCGGCCCTCCAGCTGTTGCGAAACTACAAGTCCCATCATGCCTCTGCCTGTGATGAGTCATGCTTGTAACTGTCAGCCTTGCAATGCCTCATGGGACTTGTAGTTTCGCAACAGCTGGAGGGGCACCAGTTTGAGACCCCTGGTATAGAGTCATAGCCTGACTGGACCTCTGCTGGCTGTTTAAGAGGCTGTTCAGGGGTCTATTTAATGGCCTGTTTAATGCACATTCTTACCTTTTTTTTGAGACATAGAAATGAGCCTTCTTATGACTATTAAAAAAACTAAGGACTGGGGATGTCCCCATTTATGAAATTGAGATGAGCTGTGATCCTGATGATTGCAGCTCATCTCTAATTATTAGCAGTTTTTTTAAACTGATATAATCAGCAGGGAACATGTTCTCCACTGATCATCTCAGCTTACAGAGAATCTGTCACTGACAGAAACAGACAGTTTATGAAGGTAGGATCTCAACACCTCACTGGCGATCTCTGTGAGAATTCCCCCTCCCAGATTCTCCAGTCTAGATGTGGAGTGTCGGGGAGAGAAGATAGAATCCCCGGAGAACCGAGGAGGAATGATAAAGAATATTGACTTCCTTCATCCTCAATCATAGCACCCAAAAAAGTAAAAAATCTCCCCTGCCTTTCACAACTCCCCTCCCCTAAAACTGGTAGAGCATGTTAGAAATACAATATATACCTGTATATACAGTATATTAGAAGGCCAGTATGAAGGCCTAAATTTATGGGAGGATCCCAGGGGGTGCCTTTGGCCAATCATGGCTCAGGGGGCTAAGTCCACACCCCACACTATGTAAGGCTGCTTACACGGTGGCCATATATATAGTGTGATACATGAAGGAGACTGAGAGAACTTGAGCTAGATTAGATAGGTTAGTTGGTGATGTGCAGGCAGTTGAGTGTATATATATATATATAGAACTGTCCCTGCACAAAGTGTAATTTTTGCAGGAAAAAAAGCTATTTAAAATCACTCGCTAATGAATTGCCGGCTCCCGTAACACAGAGAACAGTCATTCATTGAAAGTCATTGATAAAAAAAAAGTAATTGATAAAAAAAAAAAGCGTGAGGTTCCCCCAAATTCAATTACCAGGCCCTTCAGGTCTGCTATGGATATTAAGGGGAACCCCGCTTCAAATTAAAAAAAAAAAAATGGCGTGAGGGGTCCCCCTCAAAATCCATACCAGACCCTTATCCGAGCACGCAACCTGGCAGGCCGCAGGAAAATAGGGGGGGACGAGAGCGCCCCCCTCCCTCCTGAACCGTACCAGGCCACATGCCTTCAACATTGGGAGGGTGCTTTGGGGGTCTGTGACGCCTCAAAGCACCATGTCCCCCTGTTGATGGGGACAAGGGCCTCGTCCCACAACCCTGGCCATTGGTTGTGGGGGTCTGCGGGCGGGGGGGCTTATCGGAATCTGGAAGCCCCCTTTAACAAGGGGACCCCCAGATCCCGCCCCCCCCCTGTGTGAAATGGTAAGGGGGTACAAAAGTACCCCTACCATTTCACCAAAAAAGTGACAAAAATTGTAAAAATGACAGGAAACGGTCTTTGACAATTCATTTATTGAAATCTTCTTTCTTCTGGTCTTCCTTCTTCCTTTCTTCATCCTTCGGTTTCTTCACCTTCTTCTTCCATCTTCTACCATCTTCTTCCATCTTCTTCTTCCTCCGATCCGCTTCTTCTTGCTCTGGTCTTCTCGTCCGGCATCTTCTTCCACGGCGTCAGCGTCTCTCCTTGGGCCGCTCCGTGCAATGGGAGGCTTCCGCTGTGTGAGGCTTCGCTGCGTCTGACAGCTCTTTTATAACGGAGGGCGGGGCCACCTGGTGACCCTGCCCCCCTCTGATGCACGGGGACGTCATGGGGACTTCCCTATGGCTTTCCCCATGACGTCAGAGGGGGGCGGGGGCCCCGCCCTCCGTTATAAAAGAGCTGTCAGACGCAGCGAAGCCTCACACAGCGGGAGCCTCCCATTGCGCGAAGATGGAAGAAGAAGATGGTAGAAGATGGAAGAAGAAGATGAAGAAACCGAAGGATGAAGAAAGGAAGAGGGAAGACCAGAAGAAAGATGATTTTAATAAAGGAATTTTGTCACTTTTTTGGTGAAATGGTAGGGGTACTTTTGTACCCCCTTACCATTTCACACAGGGGGGGGCAGGATCTGGGGGTCCCCTTGTTAAAGGGGGCTTCTAGATTCCGATAAGCCCCCCGCCTGCAGACCCCCACAACCAATGGCCAGGGTTGTGGGGACGAGGCCCTTGTCCCCATCAACAGGGGGACATGGTGCTTTGAGGGGTCACAGACCCCCAAAGCACCCTCCCAATGTTGAGGGCATGTGGCCTGGTATGGTTCAGGAGGAAGGGGGGGCCGCTCTCATCCCCCCTTTTTCCTGCAGCCTGCCAGGTTGCGTGCTCGGATAAGGGTCTGGTATGGATTTTGAGGGGGACCCCACGCCAATTTATTTTTTTTGGCCGGGGTTCCCCTTAAAATCCATTCTAGACCTGAAGGGCCTGGTAATTAAATTTGGGGGAACCCTCACGCTTTTATTTTTTTTTTATCAATGACTTTTTTTTTATCAATGACTTTTTTTTTATCAATGACTTTCAATGAATCACTGTTCTCTGTGTTACGGGAGCCGGCAATTCATTAGCCACGAGTGATTTTAAATAACTTTTTTTCCTGCAAAAATGACACTTTGTGCAGGGACAGTTCTAAGCACGGGAAACATGCGCCCCTTCACAGGCATACTATAGACACCCCCAGGTACGAAATTTAAAGAATTATATTACACTTTTATTGTTTCACTTTAAGCATTATTAAAATCACTGCTCCTGAAAAAACGTCCGTTTTAAAAAAAAAAAAACAAATTGCATTGATACATGTCCCCTGGGGCAGGACCCAGGTCCCCAAACACTTTTTATGACAATAACTTTCATATAGGATTTTAAAATTAGCACTTGAGATTTCTCCCATAGACTTATACAGGGTGCCCGCGGCTTTTCGAATTTGCCGCGAACACCCCAAATTGTAAGGCAATGTTCGAGTCGAACATTGGTAAAATGGTAAAAATGACAGGAGACGGTCTTTGACAATTCATTTATTGAAATCTTCTTTCTTCTGGTCTTCCTTCTTCCTTTCTTCATCCTTCGGTTTCTTCACCTTCTTCTTCTTCCATCTTCTACCATCTTCTTCCATCTTCTTCTTCCATCTTCTTCTTCCTCTGATCCACTTCTTCTTGCTCTGGTCTTCTCGTCCGGCATCTTCTTCCACGGCGTCAGCGTCTCTCCTTGGGGCGCTCCGTGCAATGGGAGGCTTCCGCTGTGTGAGGCTTCGCTGCGTCTGACAGCTCTTTTATAACGGAGGGCGGGGCCACCTGGTGACCCTGCCCCCCTCTGATGCACGGGGACGTCATGGGGACTTCCCTATGGCTTTCCCCATGACGTCAGAGTGGGGCGGGGGCCCCGCCCTCCGTTATAAAAGAGCTGTCAGACGCAGCAAAGCCTCACACAGCGGGAGCCTCCCATTGCGCAAAGATGGAAGAAGAAGATGGTAGAAGATGGAAGAAGAAGATGAGGAAACCGAAGGATGAAGAAAGGAAGAGGGAAGACCAGAAGAAAGATGATTTTAATTAAGGAATTTTGTCACTTTTTTGGTGAAATGGTAGGGGTACTTTTGTACCCCCTTACCATTTCACACAGGGGGGGGCAGGATCTGGGGTCCCCTTGTTAAAGGGGGCTTCTAGATTCCGATAAGCCCCCCGCCTGCAGACCCCCACAACCAATGGCCAGGGTTGTGGGGACGAAGCCCTTGTCGCCATCAACAGGGGGACATGGTGCTTTGAGGGGGTCACAGACCCCCAAAGCACCCTCCCAATGTTGAGGGCATGTGGCCTGGTATGGTTCAGGAGGAAGGGGGGGCCGCTCTCATCCCCCCTTTTTCCTGCGGCCTGCCAGGTTGCGTGCTCGGATAAGGGTCTGGTATGGATTTTGAGGGGGACCCCACGCCAATTATTTTTTTTTTGGCCGGGGTTCCCCTTAAAATCCATTCTAGACCTGAAGGGCCTGGTAATTAAATTTGGGGGAACCCTCACGCTTTTATTTTTTTTTTATCAATGACTTTTTTTTTATCAATGACTTTTTTTTTATCAATGACTTTCAATGAATGACTGTTCTCTGTGTTACGGGATCCGGCAATTCATTAGCCACGAGTGATTTTAAATAACTTTTTTTCCTGCAAAAATGACACTTTGTGCAGGGACAGTTCTAAGCACGGGAAACATGCGCCCCTTCACAGGCATACTATAGACACCCCCAGGTACGAAATTTAAAGAATTATATTACACTTTTATTGTTTCACTTTAAGCATTATTAAAATCACTGCTCCTGAAAAAACGTCCGTTTTAAAAAAAAAAAAAATTGCATTAATACATGTCCCCTGGGGCAGGACCCAGGTCCCCAAACACTTTTTATGACAATAACTTTCATATAGGATTTTAAAATTAGCACTTGAGATTTCTCCCATAGACTTTTACAGGGTGCTCGCGGCTTTTCGAATTTGCAGCGAAAACCCCAAATTGTAAGGCAATGTTCGAGTCGAACTTGAGTTTGACTCAAACTCGAAGCTTATCCCTACTTGTGACACTCACACTGGTCGGTGCCACATCAGGCACTCATTTCGCAAACATTTCAAATCAATTCGAATCGCACAATCTGTTTGAGTCGTTCAAAAACATTGACGAGTCTTTTCGGATCATTCCGAACATTTCGAATCATTTCAATCATTTCAAATCATTGCTATATCATTTCTATACCATTTCAAATCATTTCTATACCATTTCAAGCATTTCAAATAATTTCATTCATTTCGATCATTTCATTCAGTTCTGTCACGTACCGTGCTCCGATTCGAATCCAGTCGCATCTCCGATTCGCTCCGGTGTGCCCCAGTTTTCGGCCTCATTTCAGTACATGCTGCAGAGACAGATTCACTTGTTGGTTACAGATTCAGGCAATGATTCTAGTCTTTGTCATGGCATATCATTTCTGTCACATATTACGTTCCGATACGAATCCAGAGGCATCCAAAAATGCATCAATTCTTTCCGGTGCGCCCAGTTGCTTCGGCCTCATTTCTGTACATGCTCCAGAGACGGATTCACTTGTCGGTGGTAGCTTCAGTCGTTGATTCTAGTCTTTGTCATGGCATATCATTTCTGTCACATATTACGTTCCAATACGAATCCAGTCGCATCCAAGAATGCATCGATTCGCTCCGGTGCGCCCAGTTGCTTCCACCTCATTTCTGTATATGCTCCAGAGACGGATTCACTTGTCATTTCATTCATTTCTTTCATTTCATGTTCATTTAATCTTCATTTCATTTAATTTCATTCTCATTTCATTTCTAAGTCACCAACGCCTGTTAATATCACCATTCCAAGTCAAATTTCAGGAAACAGCAAAACAACCCCCCGCAGGCGGGAGGAGCTGGACTTATACCTCCACACAATCGTAGACCTAGGCTACAAATACGGTGGATTTGGGTTCTATGATTACCATCGCTCCTTCTCTGCCAAAGCCGCAGCACGGTTCCTCCAGTTTCAGACGCCCACAGACTGGAGTATCATGGATACCGAACTCTTCTGCCAACACTTCGCTGGTCTGCGGTCACTACTGTGCACAATATGCCAGTCGGTTACCCAAACCGCTGCCTGGTGTGCTAAACGCGCCTACCAGTCACCAGTTTGACAACACCGCTACTCCCAGCGCAGTTCCGGGCCAGCAGGCCCCTACATGAGTGCCACAGACGGACAAGCTCCGACGCCCAGTCCGGACGGCAGGGGGAGCAGCCATCTGCAACAACTACAATTACGGGTCATGTCATTTTAGTTAGTCCTGCCTTCTCCATGTCTGTACCCTGTGCCAGAGGGCTCACCCCAGGATCCTGTGTGAGGTCAAACAGAAGAAGGCATGACTAAGCCGGGTCAATGTCGCATGGCTCGGCTTCTATCTGACTGCACACCCCACTCCCTCCCTGGCCGTCTACCTCATTCAAGGCTTCACAGAAGGCTTCCACACCGGTCTCATCTCCCTGCCCCACACCACCCACGAGTGCAGGAACCTACGGTCGGCAGCCATCGATGAACAGGCCATCGACCAGCTCCTGCAGATGGAAATAGACCGGGACTTCGTCATAGGCCCTTTTATCCAGCCCCCCTTCAAAACATGGAGAGTTAGCCCTATTGGGCTTGTTAAAGGCAAATTTACCAATAAATTACGTCTTGTCTATGCCTTGTCAGCGCCTCATTCCTCTCCCATTCCCAGTCTCAATTCCCTTATCCCCTCTGAAGAGTTTTCCCTCAAGTATGCCTCGGTGGACATGGCAATCCAGGCCATACTCAGAACAGGCACAGGTACCTGGCTTTCTAAAGCAGACATCTCAGATGCCTTTAAGCTACTGCCCATACACCCATCCCTTTGGTGCTGGCATGGCATCAAATGGAGGGAGGCATACTACTTTGCCACCAAACTGACCTTCGGGTCAAAGAGTAGCCCCTGGCTATTTAACACATTTGCCCAGACACTCACGTGGATCCTCTTGCACAAAGCACAGTGTCAAGAGGTCATCCACTATCTGGACGACTTTCTACTGATAGAGCCGCCTGGGTCAACCCCAGGGGACCTTAACAAATTAAGAGTGGTTTTTAACAACCTTAATGTTCCCATTGCGGAACACAAGGTCGATGGTCCAGCACATAAAATCACATTTCTGGATGTCAACCTGGACACCCGTGTCATGCAGGCCAGCCTCCCCTCAGACAAACTGAACCGCATTATGGCGGTCCTCCAGGAATTCACCCGTGCCATAGGATGCACCAAAAAGCAACTTCAGTCCCTTCTTGGGATGCTTAATTTTGCGATGCGGATCATCCCCCAGGGCCACTCCTTCATATCCTGCCTGCTAGTCTACCTGTCCCACACACAAGATCCGGATCACATCATCAACCTCGACACCGTTGCTATAGCGGACCTTGCCATGTGGCAAGAGTTCCTGTCTACCTGGAACGGTATTTCACTTTTCATTCCCACAGTGTCTTCCCTGTCACCACAGGTAGTGACAGATGCAGTGGCCTCCACAGGGTTCGACGCCACTTTTGGCCATCTATGGTTTGCAGCATCCTGGCCACCACAGGTACTAGCAATACCTGGCTTCACTACCACATCTGCCCGCTTTGAGCTCTACCCTATAGTGCCAGCTGCGCACCTTTGGGGCCACAGCCGGTCCGGGCAAACCGTAGCCTTCACGACCGATAATCTTGCTACCGCAGAAATCATAAGTAAAGGCAGATCTAAGTCCATGTCCTTCCTACGTAGGCTGGTACAGTTATCTCTTCAACATCAGTTCAATGTCTATTGTTCATTCATTCCGGGGAAGCGCAATCTAGCAGCGGATGTGATTTCCCGTTTTAATTACACCTCTTTCTTTAAACAGATGCCCGGAGCCAGTCCCCTGTCGACTACTATCCCGATCTGGTCTCAACTGACCCTTGACTAGCCCAGCATTTACAGCCAGCAACCCAACTAATCAAATCCTCGCTCTCCTGCAATACAGTCAAGGCCTATCAGACAGCCTGAAGGGCATTCAACAAATTCTTGTCTCAGCACCCCAAAGAAATGTCTAGTATCAAACAGATACTAGCCTTCATTTCCTACTGTCATGCTCAGTTGACTCTGTCCCACAACACCATACAGCTATACCTGGCCGGTGTCCAACATTTCCTGTCCCTACGGGACCCCATGAGACCCTCCTTGTTTACATTTCATGCAGTACGGGCCGTTCTCCGGGGTATCCAAAAGCTTCAGCCAGTAGCCTGCACCAAACGCCTACCGATAACAGGAGAGGTCTTTAGGAACATGTCAACCATCCTGGACACATCTCCATTTGGTCTCCTCCCTAGTGTGGTCCTACAATCCGCCATGCACCTGGCCTTCTACGGGTTCTTACGACCCGGAGAATTCACTTGTAGTCACCCTTCAGGCCCAGTGTTACATAAACGTAACTTGATCCGCCACCAGGACCACTTCATCCTACATTTAGCCGTTTCAAAGACTCAGGAAGTAGGCTCAGGAACAGACATACACCTCTATAGGACCCATAACAACTGGTGTCCAGTGGCCACACTGAATCGGTTATTAGTACTACTGTCCGAGCAACCAGACTCTAGTCCTCTTCTACCCTTTCCTGTCAAACCTCTCAACACTTGCCAGTTCATGAAGCACCCCCGGATCCTCCTCCTCAGCAACCTTCATCTAAACCCCAGCCATTACTCTGGACATTCATTCCGGATCGGGCAGCCTCAACAGCATCCCGTCAAGGTGCCCCGGACCATGTGATCAAGAAGCTAGGCAGGTGGAAGTCAGCCTGCTTCGCCCGCTACATTCCCAATCCACAAGTGGAAATGGCCCAGGCCTTTGCCAAACTCACCCAGTGACTTATCTCAGATCAATAAAAGCTATTCCCTACCTGAATGTTTTTGCCCCCTTATTTTGTTGTACCGTACGATAGACCAAGGCACACTTTCAGGTCCATTTCATGTGGTAAGTTTTGTGTTAAACCTGTATGTCATCTGCCGTATCGGCCATAGGGCTCTAAACCATAAATAAGAAGGCCAGTATGGTGGCCTGAATTTATGGGAGGAGCCCGGGGGGTATTTAACCAGCCCACTTGCCGGTGGTCTTTGTCGGTTTCCTGTGCGCGATACCCACCCTCCCTTCCCCTTTTCAGTGCATTTCCCAAGTATTCTTACTCCTCACAGAATACTCATTTCATCTCATTTCATAATTACTTAATTTAATTTCATAATTTCTTATCTAGGGTATGCCCCCTTATTTTGGTGTACCGTACGATAGACCTAGGCACACTTTCAGGTCCATTTCATGTGGTAAGTTTTGTGTTAAACCTGTATGTCATCTATATCCGTATCAGCCATAGGGTTCTAAACCATATATATATATATATATATATATATATATATATATATATATATATATATATATATATACACAGTGCATTCAGTGTAGACTATATATACAGTGCCAGCAGTCTAGTATATACAGTATATATATATATATATATATATATATATATATATATATATATATATATATACAGTGCAGGCAGTCTAATATATATATATATATATTAGGGATGGGCCCGGTGTTTGATTCAAACCCATGTTCGAATCGAACATAGGGCGTTCGCCCGTTCGGCGAGCCCAGAACTATTTGGGCCGCTCGCATCACATTCGTGTGATGCGAGCGGCCCGCAATGCATTGCGCCAGTCGCAGTGCAATGCTGGCTGATGATTGGCCAAGCATGCACTGTGACCCCCGCATGCTTGGCCAATCACAGCGCCGGCAGCAAGGAGAGCCATAATTGGCTACAGGCAGGATGCTGTTAGTACAGCATTGCAGTATCACATCTGGGGGGTGACTATAGGTTGCCTGTGAAGGGGGGCATGTTTCCTGTGCTTAGAACTGTCCCTGCAAAAAGTGTCATTTTTGCAGGAAAAAAAAAAGCTATTTAAAAGCACTCGCGGCTAATGAATTGATGGCTCCCGTAACACAGAGAACTGTCATTCATTGATAAAAAACAAAAAAAAAAAGTGTGGGGGTCCCCCCAAATTCAATAACCAGGCCCTTCAGGTCTGGGATGGATATAAAGGGGGACCCCAGCCAAAAAATAAAAATAAAAAATGGCATAGGGTCCCCCTCAAAATCCATACCAGACCCTTATCCGAGCACGCAACCTGGCAGGCCACAGGAAAAGAGGGGGGACGAGAGCGCCCCCCCTCCCTCCTGAACCGTACCAGGCCACATGCCCTCAACATTGGGAGGATGCTTTGGGGGGTTTGAGACCCCCAAAGCACCTTGTCCTCATGTTGATGAGGACAAGGGCCTCGTCCCCACAACCCTGGCCGGTGGTTGTGGGGGTCTGCGGGCGGGGGGCTTATCGGAATCTGGAAGCCCCCTTTAACAAGGGGACCCCCAGATCCCAGAAAGGGATTTCACCAAAAAAGTGTCAAAAATGGTAAAAATGACAGGAGACGGTCTTTGACAATTCCTTTATTAAAATCTTCTTTCTTCTGGTCTTCCTTTCTTCATCCTTCGGCTTCTTCATCTTCTCCTTCCGGCATCTTCTTCCATCTTCTTCTTCCATCATCTTCTTCCTCCGATCCGCTTCTTCTTGCGCTGGTCTTCTCGTCCTTCTCGTCCGGCATCTTCTTCCATGGCGTCGGCGTCGGTGTCACTTCTTGGGCCACTCCTCGCAATGGAGGCTCCCGCTGTGTGAGGCTTTGCTGCGTCTGACAGGTCTTTTATAACGGAGGGCACCTGGTGACCCCGCCCCCTCTGATGCACGGGGACGCCATGGGGAATTCCCTATGGCTTTCCCCATGATGTCAGAGGGGGCGGGGTCACCAGGCGCCCTCCGTTATAAAAGACCTGTCAGACGGAGCGATGCCTTACACAGCGGGAGCCTCCCATTGCGAGGAGCGGCCCGACAGAAGAACAGACGCCGACGCCATGGAAGAAGATGCCGGACGAGAAGGACAAGAAGACCAGCGCAAGAAGAAGCGGATCGGAGGAAGAAGAAGATGGAAGAAGAAGATGGAAGAAGATGAAGGAAGGAGAAGATGAAGAAACCGAAGGATGAAGAAAGAAGAAAGAAGATTTTAATAAAGGAATTGTCAAAGACCGTCTCCTGTCATTTTTACAATTTTTGACACTTTTTTGGTGAAATGGTAGGGGTACTTTTGTACCCCCTTACCATTTCACACAGAGGGGGGCCGGATCTGGGGGTCCCCTTGTTAAAGGGGGCTTCCAGATTCCGATAAGTCCCCCGCCCGCAGACCTCCACAACCACCGGCCAGGGTTATGGGGAAGAGGCCCTTGTCCTCATCAACATGGGGACAAGGTGCTTTGGGGGACTCAGACCCCCAAAGCATCCTCCCAATGTTGAGGGCATGTGGCCTGGTACGGTTCAGGTGGGAGGGGGGGGGGGCGCTCTCATCCCCCCTCTTTTCCTGCGGCCTGCCAGGTTGCATGCTCGGATAAGGGTCTGGTATGGATTTTGAGGGGGCCCCCACGCCATTTTTTTTGGCTGGGGTTCCCCTTAAAATCCATCCCAGACCTCAAGGGTCTGGTATGGATTTTGAGGGGGACCCTACGCCATTTTTTTTTTTTTGGCTGGGGTCCCCCTTAATATCCATCCCAGACCTGAAGGGCCTGGTTATTGAATTTGGGGGGACCCCCATGCTTTTTATTTTTATTTTTTATCAATGACTTTTTTTTTATGAATGACTTTCAATGAATGACTGTTCTCTGTTACGGGAGCCGTCAATTCACATTAGCCGCGAGTGATTTTAAATAGCTTTTTTCCTGCAAAAATGACACTTTTTGCAGGGACAGTTCTAAGCACAGGAAACATGCGCCCCTTCACAGGCATACTATAGACACCCCCCAGGTACGAAATTGAAAGGAATATTACACTTTTATTGTTTCAATTTAAGCATTATTAAAATCACTGCTCCTGAAAAAACGGCCGTTTAAAAAAAAAAAAATTGCATTGATACATGTTCCCTGGGGCAGGACCCAGGTCCCCAAACACTTTTTATGACAATAACATGCATATTAGCCTTTAAAATTAGCACTTTTGATTTTGAACGTTCGCATCCATTTTAACTAATAGGGTTCTAAAGCTCGCACGGACTTTAGGTCCGTTCGCGGGTTCTGGTGCGAGCCGAACGGGGGGGTGTTCGGCTCATCCCTAATATATATATATATATATATATATATATATATATATATATATATATATATATATATATATATGATTATATATATATGATTAAGGATGCATGCACTGTCCTGTCACCATTCGAGGAGGCCACAAGGATGGTGAGCAGCGACAATGCATGCATCAGTGACACCTGTCCCATTAGTCTTCCTGCTGGAGCACAGGCTTCATGGAATCATGGACAGGGTACTTGAGGCAGAACAGCAGGAGGAAGAGGAGGACTTCCTTTCTTCTCAAGGCCCCCTTTATGCAGATAGCATTCCTGCAGGGCCACCAAACACACAAGAAGAAGAGGAGGAAAAGGAGGAGGATTGTGTCAGCATGGATGTAGAGGATAACATGCAGCAGTCTTCAATGGATGGTTTCCAGTCCCCAGGAACCCAAGGAGTTGTACGTGGCTGGGAGGAGTTAGTTCCTGACAATGTCATCCTTAGTGACCTAGAGAAGTCAGAATCGAATGCCTCTGCAAACTTACGCTGCATGGAGAGGGATCATTACTGGTTGGCAACCCTTCTTTATCCACGTTACAAGGGTAAAGTTGCAGAGCTCATTCTGCCTTTGCAGAGGGAGCAGAGGATAAAACATCTTCAGGACGCCTTGAAGAAAAATTTGTGTAACACCTTTCCAAACCCTGGGAGGTTACCATTTCCTGGTGCTGGACAATGTGTTTCTAAAGCTTTGTTTGGTCAGAAGAAGAGCGGCTTATAGGTTAAACCAAGCATCGTCAGTGTCTGCATTATATGGTGCAGGAATATCTAGGGGCAAGAGCAGACTTGGAGTCCTTTCCAACTGAGCATCCACTGGGTTACTGGGTCTCGAGGATGGACCACTGGCCAGACCTTGCTCTAAATGCAATTGAGATACTGGCCTGTCCTGCATCCAGCATGCTTTCTGAATGGACATTAAGTGCTGCTGGAGGGTTTGTAACAAATCAAAGAGTGCGCCTGTCCGCAGACTCCCTTTATAGGCTCACATTTAAAAAAAATAATCAGTCCTGGATCAGCAGCTATCAAGCCCCTGATGCTGATGTAACTGATTGAATTTGCTCGGGATCTGGGATCCCTTGAAGACTGCCTATGCTGCCTATCCTATTCCTCCTGTATTTTGATGATGCTAGCGTTTAACAATATTTTTGGTTTAGGGCACCACCAACACCCAATGGCCATTTTTTCTGCCCCTGTTTAACAGGGGCATGTAATTTCAATTTTTTAACTAATTTTTGACAACAGGACCCGTTTCTGCACCCAACAAGAGTAACTGTGAGGGGTTACAGTGTTCTAGCACCACCAACACCCAAGGCCCATTTTTTTCTGCAGAGTATATAGTGCAGTCTGTATAGTATATATACTGCAGTTCAGAGTATATAGTGCAGACCGTATAGTATATATAATGCAGTTCAGAGTAGATAGTGCAGTCCGTATAGTATATATAATGCAGTTTAGAGTATATAGTGCAGTCAGTGTAGTATATATATATATAATACAGTGCAGGGTATACAGTGCATTGAATTGGTTAAGGGGAACCCTATCACAGCATTAATAAAAAAAGGGCATGCCCCCCCCCCAAAAGCCATACCAGGCCCTTTGGTCTGGTATAGATTTTAGAGGGAACTCCACACCAAAATAAAAAAAACAGCATGCCCCCCCCCGAAATCCTTACCAGGCCCTTTGGGTCTGGCATAGATTTAAGGGAAATTCCACACCAAAATATAAAAATAAAATTGGCGTGGGGTCCTCCCCAAAATCTATACCAGCCCCCTATCCGAGCAAGCAGCCTGGCAGGCCGGGAAAGGAGGGGACAAGCAAGTGTCCCCCTCCTGAACCATACCAGGCTGCTTTCCCTCAACAAGTGGACATCATTGGGGGACCCTAAAGCACCTTGTACCCATGTTGATTGGGACAAGAGCCTCTTCCTGACAACCCTAGCTGGTTGTGAGGGTCTGCGGGCAGGGGGCTTATCGGAATCTGGAAGTCTCCTTTAACAAGGGGGCCTCCAGATCCCGACCACCTCTATGTGAAGGGGTATCGAGTACATTGTACCTGTTATGTACCTGCCAGATGAGCCTGATGTGCAGTGGGAAGGCTTTCTCTTACAACCCCGGCTCAAGGGCCACTGGTGTTGAAACCGTGGCCACAAGAGCCTGGCCGGTGTATGGGTGCCTGGTCCATCTTTGGTGTAGCAGATGTGTCACCAGGATAGGCCATCGGGTTGAATAGTAGGTGTTGTCAGTTCAGCTAGTGCAGCATAAAACAGGAACAGGAAGCATGCTGGTAGGTCGAGAGCTGAAGAGACACTAAATGTGTAGTCAGACAAGCCGGGTTTGGTAACAGACGATCAGATGTAGGTATAGACAACAGGAAGAGAATGGTCAGGATACAGGCAGAGTTCGGCAACAGGATATCAAGCAGTAGAGATGTAATCTTAGTCAACTAAGCAAGCAAGGTCAGGGTAACAGAGATCAATGTAGTCAGAGTGAGCCGGGTCAAACACAGGAATCAGAATCAGGATCTCAAGAACAGGTTTCACAGGTACAAGCTGCAGATCAGACAGCAAAGTCTCTGTGCAGCTGAGGTGTTTAAATAAGGCAAGGATCGAGTCCAATCACTAAAATTACTCTGTCCTCTTTGTTAACCCTTGGGTGACCCCTGTGCTGGGTTGAAAATCCATGACATTGCCCCCCTTACGGGCAACCTCTGAGTGCCCAATAGGTACTTCTTCTGTAAGTGGCTACAGAAGAAAACATAAACCAAGTCTTTGGCATGAACATCTTGTTCTGATTCCCAGGAATTTTCCTCAGGGCCGTAGCCCTTCCATTTTATTAGGTACTTTACCTGGTTTCTTCTTCGCCTACAGTCCAAAACTGCTTCCACCTCATACTCCTCCTCCCCGTCTATGGTCACGGGTTCTGGTGGCCTGGATACTCTATCTGGAAGAGAGTCAGGGACTGCAGGTTTCAAGAGGGAGACATGGAAGGCAGGATGTATTTTAACCGCTTGCCGACCACGCTATAGCCGAATGATGACTGCAGCATGGTCGGATAACTCGGGGAAGGCATACATTGACGTCTTACCAGAATCACGCTACCACGCGCCCCCTGGGGCACGCACCCAGGAATATCCGTGACCATCACGGATCACAGTAAATTCCCGCTGATAGCGGGCGTTTACCACGTGATCGCTCCGTCAAATGATGGAGCGATCACTTGTAAACAAACCAGCATCACATCCAGTTCCTCTCTCCCCTATTTATCGATCGGTACAGAGAGGAGAGAGATCAGAGGCAGTAGCGCTGTGGGCTGGATGTGCAGTAGCCCACAGCACTCATCAAGCCATCCATCCAAGCTCAGCTATCCATCCTCATTATTATTTAGCCACCCAACCTCATCAGTACTCAGCAATCCATCCTTATCAATACTAAGCCATCCATGCTCAGCCATCCATCCATCCTCAGCAATACTCATCCATCAATCCTCAGCAATACTCATCCATCCATCCTCAGCAATACTGATCCATCCATCCATACTCAACAATACTCATCCATGCTCAGAAATACTCATCCATCCATCCATGCTCAGCCATCCCATCCATACACAGCCGTACTCAGCCACACTCAGCCGCACTCAGCCATATCCAGCCATACTCAGCAGTACTCAGCCGTACCCAGTCGCACCCAGCCATACTCAGCCGCACTCAGCAATACTCAGCCATACTCAGCCGCACTGAGCCGCACTGAGCTGTGATATCATCGTACTCAGAAGGAGTAGCAGAACGTGTTTTGGGGTGTAATTTGTGCTATGCATATGCTGTGTGTGAGAAATAACCTGCTAATATAACAATTTTGTGAAAAAAAAATAAAAAGAAAGAAAATGTGATTTTGCAAAGAATTGTGGGAAAAAAATTACAACTTCAAAAAACTCACCATGCCTCTTACTAAATACCTTGGAATGTCTACTTTTCAAAAAGGGGTCATCTGTGGGGTATTTGTACTTTGCTGGCTTGTAGGGTCTCAAGAAATGAGATAGACCGTCAGTGCGTTAGGTGTGATCAATTTTCAGAGATTGGCACCATAGCTTGTGGACTCTATAACTTTCACAAAGAACAAATAATATCCTCTAATTTAGGGTATTTTTACCAAAGATATGCAGCAGTATACATTTTGGACAAAATTTATGAAGAAAAATTAAAAATTTTCTAAATTTTATAACAGAAACCAAGAAAAAATCATTTTTTTTTTTACAGAATTTCTGTCTTTTTTCTTTTATAGTGCAAAAAAAAAAAAAAAACCCAGTGGTGATTAAATACCACCAAAAGAAAGCTCTTTTCGTGTGAAAAAAAGGCCAAAAATTTCATATAGGTACAGTGTTGCATGACTGAGTAATTGTCATTCATATTGTGAGAGCACCGAAAGCTGAAAATTGGTCTGGTTAGGAAGGGGGTTTAAGTGCCCACTGGGTAAGAGGTTAAGTGAATCAGGTAGAGTTAATTCATAAGAAACCTCATTAAGTTTCTTCTTGACTGGGAATGGTCCGACAAATTTAGGTGCCAGTTTCTTTGAAGGACATTCCAACCTGAGATTCATAGTAGACAGCCATACCTGGTCTCCCGGGTGGAGAATCAGTTCACCTCTTCTTTTCCTTTCGAAGGCCCTCTTGCTTACTGCTTGTGCCTTGGTAAGTGTTTCTTGAAGCAACTTATTGTTGCGGTTTAGGAAATCCACCTTGTCTTGGACATAAGGAACTTTGGTCTCTGGAATAAGGTCAGGCAAGAAGGATGGTTGAAAACTATAATTCGCAAAGAAGGGGGACTGACCTGTGGCAGAGTGGCTGCCATTATTGTAGGCAATCTCCGCCAGTGGCAGCAGCGATACCCAGTCATCCTGGACAAAAGTTATGAAGCATCGGATATACTGCTTCAACGTCTGATTGGTCCTCTCAGTCTGACCATTGGTCTGAGGATGGTAGATTTTAAGGGCTTCACACAGAATTTTCTAGATTTGGGAAGTGAACTGATCGGAGACGATGTTCATAGGGACTACATGAAGCCTCACAATCTCTCTGATAAACACTTGAGCTGTCTCCATGGATGAGGGTGTATTCTTCATAGGCAAGAAAAGGGCCATTTTGGACAGTTGGTCCACTACCACGAAGATGGCCGTGTATCCTTCCGATGGGGGAAGTTCCACAACTAAATTCATATAGGCTAGTACACTGAGAGCCGCAGATTTTTTTATGTCATGACGTTCCCTTTTACCTGTAAGTAGACTACAATAAAGTTTGTGTGTTTTACCTCTACAGGCTTCACTATTGTTTCTTTTTCCTTCTATTGGGTTATTATCCGGGTGGTGAATGCACAATATATGCATCTTGTGTGAGTCCTGGCATTCTTCTGAGATTGATGTACCTGGATACTAGGGATGAGCTTTCTGTTAGAGTCAAACATGAGTTCGACTCGAACATCGGCTGTTCGATCGTTCGACGAAGATCGAACTTTATGGGGCATTTGCGCCAAATTCGAGCGACACGTCATGCCACATAATGCACTGCGTCATCGCAGTGCATTGCTGGCTGATGATTGGCCAAGCATGCACTATGACCCGCATGCTTTGGCCAATCACAGCGCTGTCAGCGAAGAGAGCCTTAATTGGGTTAAGTCCACGCCCCACACTGCACGTCAGCCTTGTGTAGTGTAGTGTGTTCTTGAGGCAGAGAGAGAGATAGAGAGAGATAGAGAGAGAGAGTGAGAGTGTCATTTAATTTACTTTGAGCAGACAGTTTATTCAGTTAGCTGCAGTGTATCTAATATATATATATATATATATATATATATATATATATATATATATCCACTGTAGCCAGTTTAGCTATATCTCACTGCAGTCCGTTCCTGGTAAACTCTTTCTAATAGACTTTAGGCAGGCAGGGGATTCAGTTAGCTGCAGTGTATTTAGTATATATATATATATATATATATATATATATATATATATATATATATATATATATACACATATACATCCCGGCTTTGTATATATATATATATACTAAATACATATATATATATATATAGTGTATTTAGTATACATATATATATACATCCCGGCTTTTATATATATATATATATATATATATATATATATATATATATATATATATATATATATATCCACTGCATTCCAGTCTAGCCAAGCCTATATCTGACTGCAGGCCATTGCTGGTGTACGTTTTTAAATACACTTTCAGACAGGCAAGTGATTCAGTGATCTGCAGTGCATTACATATATATATACAGTCTCCAACATATATATATCCACTGCATTCTAGTCTAGCCAACCCTATATCTGACTGCAGGCCATTGCTGGTGTACGTTTTCAAATACACTTTCAGGTAGGCAAGTGATTCAGTGATCTGCAGTGCATTAAATATATATACAGTCTCCAACATATATATCCACTGCATTCCAGTTTAGCCAAGCCTATATCTGACTGCAGGCCATTGCTGGTGTACATTTTCAAATACACTTTCAGGCAGGCAGGCAGGCAAGTGATTTAGTGATCTGCCCTGCATAAAATATATATACTGTCTCAAACATATATATCCACTGCATTCTAGTCTAGCCAAGCCTATACCTGACTATAGGCCATTCCTATTTAACTATAGGCCTATACCTGACTATAGGCCATGTACATATTTAAAATACACTTTCAGGAAGGCAGGCCGGCCAGGCAGGTGATTCAGTGATCTGCAGTGCATAAAGATATACAGTGCCTTGCGAAAGTATTCGGCCCCCTTGAACTTTTCAACCTTTTGCCACATTTCAGGCTTCAAACATAAAGATATAACATTTTAATTTTTTGTGAAGAATCACCAACAAGTGGGACACAATTGTGAAGTGGAACGAAATCTATTGGATTTTTGAAACTTTTTTAACTAATAAAAAAATCAAAAGTGGGGCGTGCAAAATTATTCGGCCCCCTTGCGTTAATACTTTGTAGAGCCACCTTTTGCTGCGATTACAGCTGCAAGTCGCTTGGGGTATGTCTCTATCAGTTTTGCACATCGAGAGACTGAAATTCTTGCCCATTCTTCCTTGCAAAACAGCTCGAGCTCAGTGAGGTTGGATGGAGAGCGTTTGTGAACAGCAGTTTTCAGCTCTTTCCACAGATTCTCGATTGGATTCAGGTCTGGACTTTGACTTGGCCATTCTAACACCTGGATACGTTTATTTGTGAACCATTCCTTTGTAGATTTTGCTGTATGTTTGGGATCATTGTCTTGTTGGAAGATAAATCTCCGTCCCAGTTTCAGGTCTTTTGCAGATTCCAACAGGTTTTCATCCAGAATGGTCCTGTATTTGGCTGCATCCATCTTCCCCTCAATTTTAACCATCTTCCCTGTCCCTGCTGAAGAAAAGCAGGCCCAAACCATGATGCTGTCACCACCATGTTTGACAGTGGGGATGGTGTGTTGAGGGTGATGAGCTGTGTTGCTTTTACGCCAAACATATCGTTTTGCATTGTGGCCAAAAAGTTCGATTTTGGTTTCATCGGACCAGAGCACCTTCTTCCACATGTTTGGTGTGTCTCCCAGGTGGCTTGTGGCAAACTTTAGACAAGACTTTTTATGGATATCTTTGAGAAATGGCTTTCTTCTTGCCACTCTTCCATAAAGGCCAGATTTGTGCAGTGTACGACTGATTGTTGTCCTATGGACAGACTCTCCCACCTCAGCTGTAGTTCTCTGCAGTTCATCCAGAGTGATCATGGGCCTCTTGGCTGCATCTCTGATCAGTCTTCTCCTTGTCTGAGCTGAAAGTTTAGAGGGACAGCCAGGTCTTGGTAGATTTGCAGTGGTCTGATACTCCTTCCATTTCAAAATGATCGCTTGCACAGTGCTCCTTGGGATGTTAAAAGCTTGGGAAATCTTTTTGTATCCAAATCCGGTTTTAAACTTCTCCACAACAGTATTACGGACCTGCCTGGTGTGTTCCTTGGTCTTCATGATGCTCTCTGCGCTTTCAACAGAACCCTGAGACTATCACAGAGCAGTTGCATTTATACAGAGACTTGATTACACACAGGTGGATTCTATTTATCACCATCAGTCATTTAGGACAACATTGGATCATTCAGAGATCCTCGCTGAATTTCTGGAGTGAGTTTGCTGCACTGAAAGTAAAGGGGCCGAATAATTTTGCACGCACCACTTTTCAGTTTTTTATTTGCTAAAAAAGTTTAAAATATCCAATAGATTTCGTTCCACTTCACAATTGTGTCCCACTTGTTGGTGATTCTTCACAAAAAATTTAAATTTTATATCTTTATGTTTGAAGCCTGAAATGTGGCAAAAGGTTGAAAAGTTCAAGGGGGCCGAATACTTTCGCAAGGCACTGTATATACAGTCTCCTACATATATATCCACTGTATTCTAGTCTAGCCAAGCCTATACCTGACTGCAGGCCATTCCTGGTGTAATTTTTCTAGTAAACTTCAGGCAGTGTTTTGCTAATCCAATTTTACAGCATGTCTGGAAGGCCACCATGGAAAGGCAGATGCTCACAGGCCACTAAAAGAGGGCAAGCAGGCTCTGTGTCTGCAGCCAACAGTGCTGGTCATGGACACAATGCATCCTCAGCACGTGGCCGTGGGTCATGCTTGTCCTTTTTTTTTGACAGCTGGCTGTGTTGAGCCACAACATGCAGAAGAGGTGGTAGAGTAGATCACAAAGCCATCCTCATCCTCCTCATCCTCTGTCACCCGGGCTAAGAGAAGTTTGGTTGCCAATGCAGCTGCCAAAGCGGCCTATTCCATCGGCTCAATGGCATCAGTCACTCCTTTCCTAGCCCCACCATCATGTCCTGAGGAGTCCCCCAAACTGTTCGACCACAGTGTCGGCTACATGCTGCAGGAGGATGCGCTGATGGTACCCAGGTTTCGGACGAAGGCATTAACGTGAGCCCAGAGAGAGGGGGTGTCCAAGAAGGACAAGAAACTGGCAGTCATGTTCCCCCAGCTGCAGCATACTGCCAGGTTTGCTCCAGTGGTGAGGAGGGAGGGGATGATGAGGTCACTGACTCTACGTGGGTGCCTAATAGAAGAAAGGAGGAGGAGGCACATCTCCAACGAGGCAGGATGCCCTCCAGGGGCCATCTTAAGGACAGACAACCGAATGCATCACACCGCAGAGCTCTGCATGCGCATTTTTTCAAAAGTTCTTTGGTGTGGGCCTTTTTTTGAAGATGTGTGCAGCAGATCGCACCGTTGCTGTTTGCAACATATGTCTGAAGCGTATCAAGCGTGGCCAAAACAACAGTCGCTTGGGCACCACATGCTTGACTAGACATATATCGAGCTCCCATGCAGTCCGTTGGCAACAGTACTTAAAAGAACCACACGAAAGAACAAGGCGGACCTCTCCTTGTTCCTCATCAGCTGGGATCTCCAACCCCACTATATCTTCAGTCCTCTCAGAGACCTGTACTGAGAGGAATGAAGGTGTAGAATTAGGTGTGCCAAGCACTTGCGGGCAATCTGTTAGCGGTACACCTAAATCCGATTGTAGCAGGCAAATTTCCCTACCCCAGTTGCTAAACCTTCAAAATAAATTTGGCCCCAGCCATCCACATGCTCAGCGGCTGAATGCTAGTTTGGATAAATCGCTAGCACTCCAACTGCTGCCTTTTCAGCTGGTAGACTCTGCCCCCTTTCGAGAATTTGTGGAAGGTGCAGTACCTCAGTGGCAGGTTCCCAAGTGCCATTTTTTTCTCAGAAGGCCATTCCGGCTCTCTACCGGCATGTGGAAAGCAATGTCTTGGCCTCGTTGGACAGGGCAGTCAGCGGTAAGGTGCATATTACCACTGACTCATGGTCCAGCAGGCATGGACAGGAACATTACCTTTCTTTCACGGCGCACTGGGTAACTCTGCTGGCAGCTGGGAAGGATGCAGGACAGGGTGCAGTAATGTTGGAGCTTGTTCTGCCACCACGCCTCCAAAATGCTGGTAGTGGTGATTCTGCCACACCTCTCTCCTCCACCCCTCCTTTTCTTCTTCCTATATGGCCTCTTCCTGTGCAGATTTGTCCTCGGAACCAGCGGTGCTCCGTAGGCATTCTAGGGGCTACGTAAGCACTCAGGCAAAAAGATGCCATGCGGTGCTTGAGTTGGTCTGCTTAGGGGACAGGAGCCACACTGGGGTAGAGATTCTGGCAGCTATGCAGGGGAAGGTTCAATGGTGGTTGATGCCACGCCAGCTTCAGCCAAGAATGGTGGTTTGTGACAATGGCACCAACCTCCTCTCCGCCCCTTCCGACAGGGACACTTGACTCATGTTCCCTGTTTGGCTCACATCCTTAATTTGGTGGTGCAGCGGTTCTTGTGCAGGTACCCAGGATTACATGATCTCCTGAGGCAGGCCAGGAAAGTCTGTGGGCATTTCCACCAGTCATATAATGCCAGTGCTCGGCTGGCTGACCTTCAAAAGGAATGCAACCTGCCCAAGAACCACCTCTTCTGTGATATGCCCACCAGGTGGAACTCAACTTTGGCAATGCTTCAGCTGCTGCACACGCAGCAGAGGGCCATCAATGAGTGCGAGTATGGCACCAGCAAAGGGTCAGGGAAGCTTGGCTTTTTTTCACCACACCAGTGGCTAATGATCAAGGATGCATGCACTGTCCATTCACCATTTGAGGAGGCCACGAGGATGATGAGCAGTAACAGTGCATTGCTCAGTGATACTGTCCCTCTTGTCTTCCTGTTGGAGCACATGTTGTGTGGAATAATGGACAGGGCACTTGAGGCAGAACAGAGGCAGGAAGAGGAGGACCTCCTTATCTCTCAAGGCCCCCTTTATCCAGACAGTATTCCTGCAGGCCTGCCTATCACACAGGAAGAGGAGGAGGATTTTGTCAGCATGGAGGCTGAGTCTGGCACTCAGCATCAACAGCAGTCTTCAAGGGATCATTTTCAGTCCCTAGAAACCCATAGACTTGTACGTGGCTGGGAGGAGGTGGCTGCGGATCATGTCGTCCTTAGTGACCCAGAGGACTCCAGACCGAATGCCTCAGCAAACCTACGCTGCATGGCCTCCCTGATCCTGCAAAGCCTGCAAAAGGACCCTCGGATTTGTGGTATCAAGGAGAGGGATCAGTACTGGCTGGCAACCCTCCTTGATCCATGTTACAAGGGTAAGGTTGCAGAACTTATCCAGCCATGGCAGAGGGAGCAGAGGATGAAACATTTTCGGGAGGTTACAATTTCCTGGTCCTCCTGGACAACGTGTTGCTGAGGCTTCGGTCAGTCACAGAAAGAGCAGTGGAGAAGGTGGCCGTCTGACTGATGCGTTCAGACAATTTTTTAGTCCGCAGCCCCAAGATCTGATCAGTTCCAGCAACCATCGCCAGCGTCTGATTTACATGGTACAGGAATACCTTGGGGCAAGATCAGACTTGGAGACCTTTCCAACCGAAAATTTACTGGGTTACTGGGTCTTGAGGATGGATCACTGGCCAGAGCTTGCACAGTATGCAATTTGGCCTGTCCTGCATCCAGCGTTCTATCTGAATGCACAATAAGTGCTGCTGGTGGCTTTGTAACCGATCACAGAGTGCACCTGTCCACAGACTCGGTTGATCGGCTCACCTTCATAAAAATGAATCAGTCTTGAATCAGCAGCTACCAACACCTGATGCTGATGTAACCAATATTTTTTATTATGAATGTGAGATCCCTTGAAGAATGCCTATGCTGATGCTGAGTGACTATCCTATTCCTCCTCAATGTTCATGTTGATAGCTTCTAACAACATTTTTGGTTCTGGGCACCACCACCAGTGCCTAAACTAGACATGGGAACTGCCAAAAAATTCGTTTCGTTTCGTTTCGTCCCGTTTCGTATATAAAAAAATTCGTAATTCGTAATTCGTGTACGAAATTCCGTTCGAATTCGTACGAAATACGAAATTCAGACGAATCGTAATTTTTTTTACGAATCGTTAGTAAAGTTACGAATCGTTACGAATCGTTACGAATCGTTACGAATCGTTAACGCGGCTAATGAATTGTTGGTTCTCATAACACAGAGAACAATTCGAATCCAACTACAAATATCGAATTTCAATTTCAAGTTACGAATCGTTACGAATCGTTATGAATAGTTACGAATCGTTAGTAAATCCAACTACCAATATCGAATTTCAACTAATTTGAACGAAATTATTATAGCAGATATAACGAATGAATTCGAATGACAAAGTGTCATTTTTGCAGAAAAAAAAAAAAAGCGTAGGGGTCCCCCCAAATTCAATAACCAGGCCCTTCAGGTCTGGTATGGATATTAAGGGGGACCCCAGCCAAAAAAAAATAAAAAAAATGGCGTGGGGTCCCCCCCAAATATCCATACCAGACCCTTCAGGTCTGGGATGGATTTTAAGGGGAACCCCGGCCAAAAAAAAAAAAAAAAAATGGCGTGGGGTCCCCCTCAAAATCCATACCAGACCCTTTATCCGAGCACGCAACCTGGCAGGCCGCAGGAAAGGAGGGGGGGACGAGAGCGGCCCCCCCTCCCGCCTGAACCGTACCAGGCCACATGCCCTCAACATTGGGAGGGTGCTTTGGGGTCCCCCCCAAAGCACCTTGTCCCCATGTTGATGAGGACAAGGGCCTCATCCCCACAACCCTGGCCGGTGGTTGTGGGGGTCTGCGGGCAGGGGGCTTATCGGAATCTGGAAGCCCCCTTTAACAAGGGGACCCCCAGATCCCGGCCCCCCCCCTGTGTGAAATGGTAAGGGGGTACAAAAGTACCCCTACCATTTCACCAAAAAAGTGTCAAAAATGGTAAAAATGACAGGAGACGGTCTTTGACAATTCCTTTATTAAAATCTTCTTTCTTCTTTCTTCTGGTCTTCCTTTCTTCATCTTCTCCTTCCGGCATCTTCTTCCATCTTCTTCTTCCTTCGATTCGCTTCTTCATCCTCCGGTCTTCTCGTTCTTCTCGTCCGGCGTCGTCCTTCTCGTCCGGCATCGTCGTCTCTTCTCGCAGGCCGCTCCTCGCAATGGGAGGCTCCCGCTCTGTGAGGCTTCGCTCCGGGTGACAGGTCTTTTATAACGAAGGCACCTGGTGACCCCGCCCCCTCTGACGCACGGGGACGTCATGTGGAATTCCCTATGGCTTTCCCCATGACGTCAGAGAGGGGGCGGGGTCACCGGGTGCCTTCGTTATACAAGACCTGTCACCCGGAGCGAAGCCTCACAGAGCGGGAGCCTCCCATTGCGAGGAGCGGCCTGCGAGAAGAGACGACGATGCCGGACGAGAAGGACGACGCCGGACGAGAAGGACGAGAAGACCGGAGGAAGAAGAAGCGAATCGAAGGAAGAAGAAGATGGAAGAAGATGACGGAAGGAGAAGATGAAGAAAGGAAGACCAGAAGAAAGAAGAAAGAAGATTTTAATAAAGGAATTGTCAAAGACCGTCTCCTGTCATTTTTACAATTTTTGACGCTTTTTTGGTGAAATGGTAGGGGTACTTTTGTACCCCCTTACCATTTCACACAGGGGGGAGGCCGGGATCTGGGGGTCCCCTTGTTAAAGGGGGCTTCCAGATTCCGATAAGCCCCCCGCCCGCAGACCCCCACAACCACCGGCCAGGGTTGTGGGGATGAGGCCCTTGTCCTCATCAACATGGGGACAAGGTGCTTTGGGGGGGACCCCAAAGCACCCTCCCAATGTTGAGGGCATGTGGCCTGGTACGGTTCAGGCGAGAGGGGGGGGCCGCTCTCGTCCCCCCCTCCTTTCCTGCGGCCTGCCAGGTTGCGTGCTCGGATAAGGGTCTGGTATGGATTTTATGGGGGACCCCACGCCATTTTTTTTGGCTAGGGTTCCCCTTAAAATCCATCCCAGACCTCAAGGGTCTGGTATGGATTTTGAGGGGGACCCTACGCCATTTTTTTTTTTTTGGCTGGGGGTCCCCCTTAATATCCATACCAGACCTGAAGGGCCTGGTTATTGAATTTGGGGGACCCCTACGCATTTTTTTATCAATGACTTCAATGAATGACAGTTCTCTGTATTACGGATCCAACAATTCATTTGCCGGCAATAGCTGCGACTCGATTTTAAATAGTTTTTTTTTCCTGCAAAAATGACACTGCAGGAACAGTTCCCTATATTAGATATACTGAATCTCGAATCATTCGAAGCATTCGTTATAGCCGCTATTATCATTTCTTTCATATTAGTTGAAATTACATATTTGTTAGTTACAATACAACATTCGAATTGTTCTCTGTATTACGGGAATCGGCAATTAGCCGCGAGTGATTTTAAATGTCTTTTTTTCCTGCAAAAATGACACATTGTTCAGAGAGAGTTCTAAACACGGAAACCTGACCCCCTTCATAGGCATACTATAGAGTATATAGTATATAGAAGGGCGCAGGTTTCCCGTGTTTAGAACTCTCTCTGTACAATGTGTCATTTTTGCAGGAAAAAAAGACATTTAAAATCACTCGCGGCTAATTGCCGATTCCCGTAATACAGAGAACAATTCGAATGTTGTATTGTAACTAACAAATATGTAATTTCAACTAATATGAAAGAAATTATAATAGCGGATATAACGAATGCTTCGAATGATTCGAGATTCAGTATATCTAATATAGAGAACTGTCTCTGTACAATGTGTCATTTTTGCAGGAAAAAAAAAACTATTTAAAATCACTCGCAGCTATTGCCGGAAAATGAATTGTTGGATCCGTAATACAGAGAACTGTCATTCATTGAAGTCATTGATAAAAAAATGTGTAGGGGTCCCCCCAAATTCAATAACCAGGCCCTTCAGGTCTGGGATGGATATTAAGGGGGACCCCAGCCAAAAAAAAAAAAAAATGGCGTAGGGTCCCCCTCAAAATCCATACCAGACCCTTGAGGTCTGGGATGGATTTTAAGGGGAACCCTAGCCCAAAAAAATGGCGTGGGGTCCCCCATAAAATCCATACCAGACCCTTATCCGAGCACGCAACCTGGCAGGCCGCAGGAAAGGAGGGGGGGACGAGAGCGGCCCCCCCTCCCGCCTGAACCGTACCAGGCCACATGCCCTCAACATTGGGAGGGTGCTTTGGGGTCCCCCCCAAAGCACCTTGTCCCCATGTTGATGAGGACAAGGGCCTCATCCCCACAACCCTGGCCGGTGGTTGTGGGGGTCTGCGGGCGGGGGGCTTATCGGAATCTGGAAGCCCCCTTTAACAAGGGGACCCCCAGATCCCGGCCCCCCCCTGTGTGAAATGGTAAGGGGGTACTCCTACCATTTCACCAAAAAAGCGTCAAAAATTGTAAAAATGACAGGAGACGGTCTTTGACAATTCCTTTATTAAAATCTTCTTTCTTCTTTCTTCTGGTCTTCCTTTCTTCATCTTCTCCTTCCGTCATCTTCTTCCATCTTCTTCTTCCTTCGATTCGCTTCTTCTTCCTCCGGTCTTCTCGTCCTTCTCGTCCGGCGTCGTCCTTCTCGTCCGGCATCGTCGTCTCTTCTCGCAGGCCGCTCCTCGCAATGGGAGGCTCCCGCTCTGTGAGGCTCCGCTCCGGGTGACAGGTCTTGTATAACGAAGGCACCCGGTGACCCCGCCCCCCCTCTGACGTCATGGGGAAAGCCATAGGGAATTCCACATGACGTCCCCGTGCGTCAAAGGGGGCGGGGTCACCAGGTGCCTTCGTTATAAAAGACCTGTCACCCGGAGCGGAGCCTCACAGAGCGGGAGCCTCCCATTGCGAGGAGCGGCCTGCGAGAAGAGACGACGATGCCGGACGAGAAGGACGACGCCGGACGAGAAGGACGAGAAGACCGGAGGAAGAAGAAGCGAATCGAAGGAAGAAGAAGATGGAAGAAGATGACGGAAGGAGAAGATGAAGAAAGGAAGACCAGAAGAAAGAAGAAAGAAGATTTTAATAAAGGAATTGTCAAAGACCGTCTCCTGTCATTTTTACCATTTTTGACACTTTTTTTGGTGAAATGGTAGGGGTACTTTTGTACCCCCTTACCATTTCACACAGGGGGGGGGCCGGGATCTGGGGGTCCCCTTGTTAAAGGGGGCTTCCAGATTCCGATAAGCCCCCCGCCCGCAGACCCCCACAACCACCGGCCAGGGTTGTGGGGATGAGGCCCTTGTCCTCATCAACATGGGGACAAGGTGCTTTGGGGGGGACCCCAAAGCACCCTCCCAATGTTGAGGGCATGTGGCCTGGTACGGTTCAGGCGGGAGGGGGGGCCGCTCTCGTCCCCCCCTCCTTTCCTGCGGCCTGCCAGGTTGCGTGCTCGGATAAAGGGTCTGGTATGGATTTTGAGGGGGACCCCACGCCATTTTTTTTTTTTTTTTGGCCGGGGTTCCCCTTAAAATCCATCCCAGACCTGAAGGGTCTGGTATGGATATTTGGGGGGGACCCCACGCCATTTTTTTTATTTTTTTTTGGCTGGGGTCCCCCTTAATATCCATACCAGACCTGAAGGGCCTGGTTATTGAATTTGGGGGGACCCCTACGCTTTTTTTTTTTCTGCAAAAATGACACTTTGTCATTCGAATTCATTCGTTATATCTGCTATAATAATTTCGTTCAAATTAGTTGAAATTCGATATTGGTAGTTGGATTTACTAACGATTCGTAACTATTCATAACGATTCGTAACGATTCGTAACTATTCATAACGATTCGTAACGATTCGTAACTTGAAATTGAAATTCGATATTTGTAGTTGGATTCGAATTGTTCTCTGTGTTATGAGAACCAACAATTCATTAGCCGCGTTAACGATTCGTAACGATTCGTAACGATTCGTAACTTTACTAACGATTCGTAAAAAAAAATTCGTATTCCGTACGGAATTCGTAAAAAAAAAAATTCGTACTACAGATTCGTAAATTCGTACGAATTTCGAAAAATTCGTACGAATTACGAATTCGTACGAAACGAATCGCACATGTCTAGCCTAAACCCCAATTTTTCTGCCCCTGTTTAACAGGGGCGCGTAATTACAATTTTTGCTGTAATATTTCGCAGCAGTGCACATTCCTGCGCTCAACCAGAGTATCTGTGAGGGGTTGCAGTGTTGTGGCACCAGCACCAGTGCCTAAAGCCCATTTTTTCTGCCCCTGTTTAACTTGCTTACTGGGCACTTAAACCCCCCTCCTGCCCAGACTAATTTTCAGCTTTCAGCTCTGACGCACTTTGAATGACAATTGCGCAGTCATACAACACTTTACTCAAATTAAATTTTTTCCCAAAAATAGAGCTTTTTGTGGTGGTATTTAATCACAGCTGTGATTTTTATTTCTTGCTAAACAAACAAAAAAAGATGGACATTTAAAAAAAAAAAATCATGTTTAATAGTTTGTTATAACATTTTGCAAAGAGGTCATTTTTCTCCTTCATTGATATGCGCTGATGAGGCCGCAGTGGTGGGCACTGATAGGCTGCACTGATGGGCACTGATAGGCACAGTTAAGGTGGCACTGATGGGGACAGGTAAAGCGGCACTGATGGACACTGATAAGATGGCACTGATGGGCCCTGATGGGTGGCACTGATGGGTGGCACTGATGGGTGGCACTGATAGGTACCACTGATAGGCACTGATGGGAGGCACTGATAGGCACTTATGGGCACTGGTAGTTGACACTGATGGGCACTGATAGGTTGCACTGATGTGCAGCACTGTTGTTGAGGCACTGATCAGGGGCACTAATAGGTGGCACTGTGAGCACTGATGGGTGGCACTGTGGGCACTGATAGGTGGCACTGGTGGGCACTGGTAGGCGGCACTGTTGCCTACTGCTAGGTGGCCCTGGCAGGGGGCACAGGTGGGCACTGAGGATTTGGCTGCAGCTCACATGTCTGCTGATGTCCCTCTCACAGCCGCCGGTGATCAGGTTTTTTTTTCTCTTCATGCTGTCAGCGCAAGGAGAAAAAATAGCCGATTACCGGCTCTGTTGACATCACATGATCAGCTGTCATTGGCTAACAGCTGATCACGTGGTAAGGGGTCGGGATCGACCCCTTGCTCCAATCTGTGATCCAGCGAGTCTCATAGACTCGCTGATCACAGAGCATGCCGGGCGGTGGGGATATTTGTTCACCCAGTTTTACAACTAAATACATGGCTATCATTCTCCACAGTCTGTCAGGGACAGGCAGTGGCCAGAGTAGACCCCAGGCTCGGTTCTTTATACCCGTGCTCCAGTTGCAGATTGCACAGTAATTCACGTACCTCTTATGCGGCGTACACACGCTCGGACTTTCCCACGGGATTGTCCGCCAGACCTAGTCCAGCGGACAAACCGCCGGACTTTCCAGCGGAGGTCCACCGGACTTTCCGAACGTGTGGACTTGCCCACACACGCCCGGACTTTTCCGCCGGAGTTTTGGCGAAAGTCCACGGGACTTTTGAAATGAACGGACTTGCCCACACACGGAGAAAAGTCTGTTCATTTAGAACATGGGTGGCCAACCAGTGGCCCGGGGGCCACATGTGGCCCGCAGAGCCCTCTGATGTGGCCCGCGACCTCCTGCTCTGGAATGGTGGGTTAGCAAGCCCAGATCGCAGGTTGCCGACCCGTCATACCACAGCTTCAGTGTTGAATATGAAGCTGGTGGTAGAGGAAGAAAGCGGCTGCAGAGCGGAGCCCCATAAGCCAATGCTTCCTGTACAGCGCCGGCTTTTGCCACAGGCAGAGTCTATGGCAAAGTTCAGTTAACCCGCAGGATAGACACAGGTGCACTATGCTGCACCCGCGGTGTGGGTTAACCGCAGCACATCAGTGTGAAAGGATTTTAGGCCCTTTTCACACAATCAGCCCTACCCAATCAGGCCCTCAACCTCTACGGAGCGGCAGATTAAACAGACTTTTGACCTCCAATCCGATCCTCTAAAAAAAAAAAATAGAAGGGAATTCGTCCCCTTCCATCTGGGTGTATCGGATCGGAGGGCCTATAGAGTAGCCGTGACCTGTCATACGCCCGCTCCACTCATTGTGGCCCTGGCGACTGGCTACCAAGTTGCTTAAGTGGCCCTCGCTCTTAAAAAGGTTGGGCACCCCTGATTTAGAACGTGACTCCAGATAGACAGGACTAGCGAAGGCAGTGAATGCCGCCGCGCTAGCCCCGTCACCTGGCATGGATTTAAAGGGAATCCCTACGCCAAAAAAACAGCGTGGGGTCCCCCCCCAAATTCATCTCAGACCCTTATCCGAGCACGCAGCCCTGAGCCATACCAGGCCGCGTGCCCTCAACATGGGGGTGCCCTGGGGAAAGGGGGGCCCTGCGACCCCCCCACCCCAAAGCACCTTGTCCCCATGTTGATGAGGACAAGGGCCTCTTCCCGACAACCCTGGCCGTCACCTAAGGAAAAAAGTGTAAATAAAAAAAAACAACACAATTTTTTAAAAATATTTTATTGCACAGCCCTGGGCGTCTTCTTCTGTCTTGGGGGGTCTTCTCGCCGGACTCCTCCGATATCTTCTGCTCTTTTACCTAGCTCTTTCACTAGCGGAGGAGCCCGGCTTTCTTCTTCGTCCCCGCCGCCGTCTGGGGGTCTTGTTCCGACTTCGGGGGTCTCTTCTGTTCTTGCCGGTGGCTTCTGTTGCCATCGTCGCCGCTGCCGCCGCCTTCTCCTTCTGCTTGTAGTTCTTCTTTCTTCATCCGATGCTGACACAACGCTGGAGGATGCTGGGACTGTGACATCATATGGGGGTGGGGTCACCATGTGACATGAGCATGTGACCCACCCCTTGTCCCTATATAAGTCACATCACAGTGTGTCTCTGCCATTCCGGCCAGAGAGAGCGTTGTGTCAACATCGGATGAAGAAAGAAGAACAACAAGCAGAAACAGAAGGCGGCGGCGACAGCGACAACGGCAACAGAAGCCCCGGCCACCAGCAAGAACAGAAGAGACCCCCGAAGTTGGAACAAGACCTCCAGACGACAGCGGCGACGAAGAAGAAGAAGAAAGCCGGGCTCCTCTGCTAGTGAAAGAGCTAGGTAAAAGAGCAGGAGATAGCGGAGGAGTCCGGCGAGAAGACCCCCCAAGACGGAAGAAGACCCCTGGAGCTGTGCAAAAAAATATTTAAAAAAATTGTGTCGTTTTTTTTTTTTTTTTTACACTTTTTTCCTTAGGTTAATGGATAGGGGTACATCGTACCCCATACTCATTCACATAGGGTGGGGGGCCGGGATCTTGGGGCCCCCTTATTAAAGGGGGCTCCCAGATTCCGATAAGCCCCTGGCCCGCAGACCCTGACAACCAACGGCCAGGGTTGTCGGGAAGAGGCCCTTGTCCTCATCAACATGGGGACAAGGTGCTTTGGGCACCCCCCACGTTGAGGACATCAGTGCCACGTGTCATCAGTGCCACATAGTGCCATCTGTCATCCGAGCCACATCAGTGTCACGTGTCATCAGTGCCACATATTAGTGCCATCTGTCATCAGTGCCACGTATCAGTGCCATCTGTCATCAGTACCACCTGTCAGTGTCACGTGCCATCTGTTATCAGTGTCATCAGTGCCACGTATCAGTGCCATCTGTCATCAGTGTCACATGTCATCAGTGCCATCTGTCATCAGTGCCATCTGTCATCAGTGCCACGTATTAGTGCCATCTGTCATCAGTGCCACATATTAGTGCCACGTGTCATCAGTACCACATATAAGTGCCATCTGTCATCAGTGCCACGTGTCATCAGTGCCACATATTAGTGCCATCTGCCATCAGTGTCACGTGTCATCAGTGCCACATATTAGTGCCATCTGTCATCAGTGCCCCGTATCAGTGTCACGTGTCCTCAGTTCTACGTCAGTGTCACGTGTCATCAGTGCCACGTCAGTGTCACGTGTCATTGTCCTGGTGCTCCAGGGCCTTCAAAAGTGTACGTGTCATCAGTGCCACATATTAGTGCCATCTGCCATCAGTGCCACGTATCAGTGTCACGTGTCATCAGTTCCACGTCAGTGTCACGTGTCATCAGTGCCACGTCAGTGTCACGTGTCATTGTCCTGGTGCTCCAGGGCCTTTAAAAGTGTAATAGGTAGTCAACAAGTTAGATGTGTAATTTATGCTCCTAGAACACGTGATGGTGTTCCTGCATGTTGGGCCTCTCTATGTGGCTAGGCTGTGGAAAAGTCCCACACATGTGGTATCATAATACTCAGGAGGAGTAGCAGAATTTATTTTGGGGTGTCATTTGTGGTATACACATGCCATGTGAGAGAAATAACCTATTACAATGACAATTTTGTGGAAAAAAAATCTTAATTTTGCAAAGAATTGTGGGAAAAAATTACAATATCAAAAACCTCACTATGCCTATTACTAAATACCTTGGAATGTCCACTTTCAAAAAAGGGGTCATTTGGGGGTTATTTGTACTTTCCTGGCTTGTTCGGGTCGCAAGAAATGAGACCACCAGTACATCAGGTGTGATCACTTTTTTATGATTTGCACCACAGCTTGTAGACTCTCTAACTTTCACAAAGACCAAATAATATCCACTAATTTGGGTTATTTTTACCAAAGATATGTAGCAGTATAAATTGTGGCCAAAATGTATGAAGAAAAATTTATAATTTGCAAAATTTTATCACAGAAACAAAGAAAAAATATTTTTCATTTATAGCGCAAAAAATAAAAAAGGTGATCAAATACCACCAAAAAGGACAAAAAATTCATTTGGGTACAGTGTTGCATGACTGAGTAATTGTCATTCAAAGTGTGAGAGCACCGAAAGCTGAAAATTGGTCTGGTCATGAGGGAGGTTTAAGTGCCCAGTTGTCAAGTGGTTAAGAATGGCTCCACAACGATCATCAACGTTTCCTGGTATGCCCTTTGAGAGTCAGACACGCTCTGCACAAAGTGCAGTATCGTTCAAATATGACTACTTCAAAATTGGCTCCACATTACTCTCCAGCAGTTCTGAAGTGATGCGGTTTTTAACTGTAATCTTGTTGAGCTCCCGATAGTCCACACAAGGTCGTAGGGAGTGGTCCTTTTTCTCAACAAAAAATATTCCTGCTCCTGCTGGGGAGGTAGAGGATTGGATAAACCCCTTTTTCAAGTCTTCTTGGATATACTCTTAGTGCCTCCTGTTCTCGTTCAACGAGGGGGAAGATTCTACCGAAAGGGATTTCAGCCCCTGGAGGCAGTTCAATCGGGCAGTCGTAGGGCCGATGCGGGGGAAGAATGTCATCCCCTCGCTTACTAAAGACATCCAGGAACTCATGGTAGGGTTCAGGTACGGCTTGCTGCACCTCAGACTCAGAGTCCATACAACGTAATGTTGTAGAAGGAACTGGGGACCTTGGTAGGCAGTGTTCCTGGCAATAGGCTGAGTGGAAGTTTATTCTTCCTGTGGCCCAGTCAACTCGTTGATTATGCACCTGTAGCCAGGGTAGGCCCAGAATAACAGGGAATAGCGGGGAAGAGATGAAATCAAGGCTTAGGATTTCCTTATGTTGGAAGGAGGTCAACACGGATAAGGGAATTGTCTCTTGGGTTACAGGTCCAGACTTGATAAATCATCCGCCACTTACGTGTCTTGGCTAGACAGGAGCGTACATAGTGGCCCACTTTCCTGCAGTATAGGCAGAGGTTATACTGTCGTCTGTGCAGGTGTTACTCTGGAGACAGAGAGGGGCATATTAGGCCAATTTTCATAGGCTCCAGTGTTTCAATGGCAGTAGTAACAGGAGCGGGCTGAACTGGAGTGAAGCTGGCAGGTACGGGGTGAGTAGGAGCTGGGATCCAGGGCATCATCCAGACTGGCTGCTGGGCTGATCTTTCTGATCGTCACTCACGGAGCCGACAGTCAATTTGAATGGCCAGTGTAATAAGGTCCTCCAGGGTATTTGGGACTCTGACACGTGCCAATTCGCCTTTTAAGACCTTCTGATAACCCCAAGTGGAACTGGTGTCGCAGGGCTGCGTCATTCCACTGCGTGTCTGCACTCCAGCATCTAAAGTCAGTAACAAAATCTTTGGCCGTTCTGCAGCTTTGCTGGAGTGAATGAAGGGCAGCCTCTACTGTGGTGGTTCGTTGCGGGTCTTCGTATAATTGGACCATCACGTCGAAGAAGGCGGACATGCACTGTAACAATACATTGTTCTTCTCCAACATCCGATGGGCCCAGGACTGGGGCTTACCCTGAAGCAGTGAGATGATAAATCGTACTTTGGTCGATTTAAGGGAGAAGGTTCGAGGTTACAGGGTGAAGTACAGTTCAAATGCGATGCAGAAGGATCAAAATTTTCCCCCGGTCACCTGAAAATATCTCTGGTGCTGGATCTATGGGTTCAGGAGGCAGCATCACCACTGAGGGTGCTGTAGTGGCTATCCCTGAGGCAGAGGGTGCAGCAGTGCTTGCCGGTGTAGCTAGAGTCTGTACACGTTCCATTTGCGTATAAACCCTTCTGTAGAGATTTGACAGCTTGGGTAAAGGCTGCAAGGTGCTGACAGATCACATCCATGGCCGACTTCCTATTTGTAGGCTCAGACATGGTTTTCTAATACTGTTATGTACCTGCTGAATTAGCCTTACGTGCAAGAGCCTGGCAGTGTATGAGGTCACCAGGATGGGCCAGCGGGTTGAATGGTAGGTGTTGTCAGTTCAGCTGGTGCATCAGGAAACAGGAACAGGAAGCAAAAATAAAAAAATAAAAAGTTCCCCCAAAAGAGTTTTTTTATGGCTTACAATTATTTTCTTCCTTCATCTTCTTCACCTTGCATTTTGTGCTGTGGCACCTTTCTAATTTTGTTGTTCATGTGTTTTATGGCGCACTGTGGTGGGTTTGGCACCCCTTGTACATGGCTTTTTTTCATTTTTTCACCTTCTCACTGTATTTTCTCTTTCTTTTTGTCACTCACTCTCACTTTCTTTCTTTTCCTTTTTCTTTTTTTCTCTTCTCTATCTTCCTTTCTTTTCTTCTTTCACCCAATATACCACTTCTTCACTAGCACTTGTTACACATGTTTTTGTTGGCACTCATCACTGTCACCATACTTCACATTTTTATGCTTTATTTGTTCCACACCACATGCATTCCAAGCTCTCCCTTCCCCCCTTCCCCGCCTCCCTTTCTTTTCCCTTCCCCTCTCCTTCCTCCCCCCCTCTTCTCCCCCCCTTTTCTTTCCTCCTGCATATTCTTCCCCTTTTTCCTTGTTTTTTTCTTTTCCTTTCCTTGTTTGTTCACACATTTCCATCACCACACACAATTCCGCCAAGCATTTTCACTCACTCTGTCTTCTTGCTAATGTCTTCCCTTTTTCTTTTTCTTTTTCATTTTCTCTCTTTTTCCTTTTCTTTTTCTTTTCAATTCTTCTTTTTTTTTTTTTACTTTTCTTTTTCCTTTTTCTTCTTTTTTTTTCTTTTGTATGTTCTCATTCGTCTTTTCCTTTCCTTCTGCCACTCCTCACTCCCTTTTCACTATGTAGATCATATATGCTTAGGGGATTTTGATTTTTACTCAGGGAGCTTATATATAGTGTCATTTTGACCCCCCTAAATTATTCCATATATTTCTAGTAGAGGGCCATATATACGTGTATATTACACGCATGAGGCTATGCGTTTATTTTATTGCATCTACTACTATAAATGATTGGGGTGTTGTTGCTATGTGAATTCTCTTGTCTGACCATATATTGTGGTGGGCAGCCAACTGATTCCCTCTGGATTTCCGCTGCAAGTGTGATTTGTCCCCCCCTTTGATGGTAGCCTGATCCACATAGGGGGGTTGACTTTTGTTTGACCTCTTGTAAGCCGTATTGCTCAAATACTGCCCCGGTTTTTGCTACACGATTGTAGATTGCTTTTGAGCCACCCAGGGAGAAGGGAAGATTTTAAAGGATCTCCATGTAGGAAGTATTCTTCCTGTTGAACATACACCATTTGGTAACTATATCACATGTCTGCACTGTATGGTATTTACTTTTCCTATTACTGTGTGAAAAATAATATTGACATGTATATTTGTAATATATATCTTTTAGCAGACTAATCCTCTGAAGAAGACCCTTGCATTTTGGGTTGAAACGCGTCAGTCTCATCTTTCAAATTGTCGACATTTGTATCATCAATGTTGCTATGAAAGTTTGTCTGCTAGTGTATTTTCGGTCTAGTTTTATTTTCCTACTGGAGCTCATGTTTTATTTACCATGTCATGTTTTTGGTACTATAAATAAATACCTATTTTTTCATATAAATATCGTCCCATTAAAATTCTTCCACTCTGCTGCCTAAAAACCCCTTTTTTGGGGGAACTTTTTATTTTTTTATTTTTGTACCGTTGGGGTGAGCAGCATTCTTCCATCTCTCTTTGTGTCTTATCTTTGCTACAGGCACAGGAAGCAAGCTGGTAGGTGCAGAGCTGAGAAGACACTGAATGCATAGTCAGACAAGCCGGGTTTGGAAACAGACGATCAGAAGTAGGTATAGACAACAGGCAGAGAATGGTCAGGATACAGGTAGAGTTTGGCAACAGGATATCAAGCAGTAGAGAGGTAATCGTAGTCAACAAGGCAAGCCAGGATCAGGGTAACAGAGAGCAACGTAGTCAGAGTGAGCCGGGTCAAACACAGGAATCAGAATCAGGATCTCAGAAACAGGTTTCACAGGTACAAGCTGCAGATCAGACAGCAAAGTCTCTGTTGCATCTGAGGTGTTTAAATAAGGTCGTGATTGACTCCAATCACTGAAATTACTCTGTCTTATTTGTTAACCCTTGGGCTGGGTCGCAAATCCATGACAGTACCCCTATCCATTCACCAAAAAAAGTGTCAAAAAGTAAAAACCAAGGAATTGTCAAAAACGAAGTGTCCCGCGATGTCCATCCATCTTCAATCACCCCGACAGACCTGAAAAATAGGAAAAAAATAAAAGCTCTGCCTCGATGGGAGGCCTCCCGGCTACTGCTGTCCCTTGGCTGTGACAGCTGTTATATAGGCAAGGGCAGTGCCACCCGGTGACGTAACCGAGTGACCCCACCCCCTTCTGACATCATGTGATGTCAGAGGGGGCAGGGTCATCCGGTTACGTCAGCGGGTGGCACCCTAACACTCTATGATGGCCCGATTCAAATCCCGGTCGCGTTGGGGACATATTGTTTTGTATCCTCGGCATGACACAAGTGGAGCTCAGTCTCTCTCATGGGGTTCCTGCCACAAGCTCTCAGTCGCCACTTATACCACTCATTTGCCCATTCACACTTACAACTCATGCGCCTTCTTAGGACGCAAAGGTTGACATGCTTCAGCACGCCTCTTTTCAGTGTCAGCTCATTTATTTACGTCAGTCTGTCAGCATGGCCTTGGTTATCCCCATACACTTTTCTCTACTGCTTGTTTTCGCCTCCCTTTAAGGCTAATTTCTTGCAACACGCGTTGCAACCTCTTCTTCAGTGGCACTCAACCCGGCCACTCACGTTTTCTTGTCTGTCGTTCTCGATAGGTCAGTGAGTTCAGGTTGTTCCATCCTGCACAAGGTTGGAAGTTTTTCTTGCAGGTAATATGACATACATACACACACGCAGGGCTTCACATGCTTTAACCCAGGGGGGTTTTGTCACGTTTTAGTGGGATTCTATCAGGGCACGAGTCAGGTGGGTAATACATGGGACACTCTCCCACATATACCTGCAGCACCCTTTATTCATCTCAATACCTCACATACACTAATTGGGCTGCCGGTCTGGCGCTTAGCTACATCTTCTTTCTTACCTATTTTCTGAAGGACATCACCTTAAAACTACGCAGACACGGTTGCTAAACAGTTGCTTGCTGAGAGTGCAGGCCAACCATGTGTCACCTACTACAGAACAGAATATTCCTACTTAGGCCACAACCAGACTGCAGCTTTCCACCCCAGTATGCCCTGGAGCTCTGGTTCACAGGTCGGTGCACGACACTGACCAGGCACCCGAGCTATCTGTTATTTGGCCAGTCACCTCCTGGCTAACCTCGGTTGCCCCACACTCTTTGAGTTTTCTAAATTTCCACTCTTTAGTGTTTGTCAGAATGCATCATGTTCTTCACTATGCCTGTCGTTCCTTTTTCTGTATTTCCTTCCCCCTGTTTCTTCCTCATCCTTATATATGCCGTCTCTCCTCTGCTGTTCTCATTTTCCCAAAACTCTTCTTAAACATACACCCTCCACCCCTCCCCTCTTTTCTCATTATAGCTGGAGTCATGTCACGGTTCGGCAATGAGGACTTTGCCTCCGCCCCTCTGTCACCCACCGCAGGTTCAGAGCCAGGCAGCACTCAGTCCCTCAGACTATCCTCAAGCTCACGGCAGAGCTGCGGCGTAGGGCCATTCCCTACCCTGCCATGGCCAGGAAAGCTGAATTATTCAGGCAGCTGTTCCCAACACCAGCAGCTGCACCTGGCACCCAGCAGGCATCCCTGCAGTCCATCTCCTCAGCTCTCGCCCAGCTGCGCACCATGATCGGCACGCTGACCACAGCAGTCTCCGACATGCAAGCAAGAGTAGGAGTCTTAAAGGTGTGCACAGCAGTGACCCCCTAGGCACGGTCGCAGTGCCCGTCTTGGCAGTACCACCCACAGATATGCTGGACACTAGTTCCACTATTTTTCCTGCACACCTCGTCCCTGCCGAATGACATCCTGGAGGGAAAGGATGTTAACCTGGCCTACCTGCTCATCTTGGTCCACGATCTGGCCGAGAATAAGTCCTACACCTGGAGGGACGTGTCCGTGGTTCTGAAGGCCAAAGACCCCAGGCTAAATCGCAAACTGTCGATCACCAAGTTTGTGCTGGCCTTCGTCATGTTTAGGGATGTGTTGTGCTCGGCCAACTCCGACAGGAGGGAAGAGATGGATTTGTACCGCCACTTTACGGGTCTCCATTCCTTGCTTTGCGCCGTTTGCCACTTCTCCACGCACGTGGCAAATGGGTGCTTTAACATGGACGCCAGACATTCCTTGACCTTCCCCTCTACTTCTAGTGCCCCTAAAGGCATGCCTGCCCCTATGCAACATCCTCAGGTGGATAGTTGGGATGGCCCGTCCAGTTACTAGGCAAGACGCCTATCTGCAACAACTTCAAGCACCTGCAGCTTCAACCATTGCAGACTGCTCCACATTTGCGTCAACCGTCATAGAGCTCATCCCAAGAGCACATGCACCCTCAAGCCTCCTAAATCCTCCTGACAAAGCCAGGTAAGCGTACGATGGCTGGAGTTCTAGAGCCTTCGTCTCTTACTGCCACACTCATCTGAGCCTGTCCCACAACACTGTCAGACTGTACCTAGTTGGAATCCAGCATTTCCTCTCCCTACAAGCCCCTGAAAAACCCTCGTTGTTTGTGACCCATGTGGTCAAAGCCATGCTGCTTGGTATCCAGAAACATCAACCCGTAGCCAATAGAAAACACTTGCCCATATCAAGTTCCACATTGCGGGACATGTCAGCCATCCTGTCACAGTCCCCTATTGGGTTGCTTCCCAGCCTGGTCATCCAAGCAGCTATCTGCCTGGCCTTCGGCTTCCTATGGCCTGGTAAATTCTCTTACAGTGGTCCCAGTTGCTACTCAGGTGCCATCTGGCCCACTTTCAAGACCATTTTGTCCTACATCTGGCAGTGTCCAAAACTCATATGTCTGGCCCCGGGATCGACATTAAATTCTTCCAGACCCACAACAAATGGTGTCCAGTAGCGGTTCTGGACCAGTTGTTATCACACCTGCTGAGCCAGTCTAGCTCTAGCCCATTTTTCTTGCCTTTTCCTTTTCCTTGCCTTTTCTTTCCAGCCCACTAACAGCTAGCCAGTTAATCAGACATGTTTGCATCCTCCTGGCTAATCTAGGCATCAACCCTATCCAGTTTTCTGGGCAATCCTTCCAGATTGGCTGCCTCCTGGCACAGGGTGCCGGGTCATGTCATCAGAAGATTAGGCAGATGGAAATCTGCCTGGTTTACCTGGTACATTCCGAATCCCCAGGTTGAGATGTCGCAAGCCTTCACCAAGCTTGCCCAATAAATGTCATGTATACCAATAAAACAGCTTTCCCTATCCTGGTATTTTTGCCCCCTTTTTGGAGTACCGACCAGCTGACCAGGGCACACTTCAGGTCTATGTTATGTTATGTTGTGTTATGTTGTGAGTCTTGTGGTGTCTTCATGTGGTTTCACCTCTAACTAGGTTGGAGGGCTCTGACCATAAACCATTTATATATTAACCACTTTACAACCGGCCCATAGCCAAAAGACGGCTACAGGGCGGTTGCTTAACTCTGGGAGGGCGTACTATGACATCCTCCCAGAATTACCCTCTTGGGCGCCCCCTGGGGCGCGCACTCGAGAACATCCGTGATCCGCCGGGTCCAGAGGACCCGGCGGATCACGGATCGCGGCCGTTTACCACGTGATCCCTCCGTCAAATGACGGAGCGATCACATGTAAGCAAACCCGCGTCATTTCATGACGCCGGTTCCTCTCTCTGTACCGATCAGTACAGTGTGAGAGGAGAGGGGGAGGGATCGGTGGCAGCAGTGCTGTGGGCGTGATCTGTAGTGCCCACAGCCTGCTCTGCAGTCACCACCGATCCATCCATCCATCCATGCTCAGCCATCCCTCCATACCCTGCAATACACAGCAATAGCCTGCATTGTATTGCAGTGTATGGAGGGATGGCTGAGCATGGATGGATATATAACCAGCAGTACCCAGCCATACCCCCTGCCATACTCTGCCATACCCCCTGCCATACTCTGCCATACCCCCTGCGATACCCCCTGCCATACCCCCTGCGATACCCCCTGCGATACCCCCTGCCATACTCTGTGATACCCCCTGCAATACCCCCTGCCATACTCTGCGATACCCCCTGCGATACCCCCTGCCATACTCTGCGATACCCCCTGCGATACCCCTGCCATACTCTGCGATACCCCCTGCCATACTCTGCGATACCCCCTGCCATACCCCCTGCGATACCCCCTGCCATACCCCCTGCGATACTCTGCGATACCCCCTGCGATACTCTGCGATACCCCCTGCCATACTCTGCGATACCCCCTGCCATACTCTGCGATACCCCCTGCCATACTCTGCGATACCCCCTGTGATACCCCCTGCCATACTCTGCGATACCCCCTGCGATACCCCCTGCGATACCCCCTGCCATACTCTGGGATACCCCCTGCGTTACCCCCTGCCATACTCTGCGATACCCCCTGCGATACCCCCTGAGATACTCTGCGATACCCCCTGCCATACTCTGCGATACCCCCTGCCATACTCTGCGATACCCCCTGTGATACCCCCTGCCATACTCTGCAATACCCCCTGCGATACCCCCTGCCATACTCTGCGATACCCCCTGCGATACCCCCTGCCATACTCTGCGATACCCCTGCCATACTCTGCGATACCCCTGCCATACCCAGCCATACTCCCTGCCATACACCCTGCAATACACAGCCATACACCCTGCGATACTCGCTGCGATCGAAGCCAGGATCTTTTTTTTTTTTAATTTCAGGCTTTCCAGCCTAGAGGTGAGATGTGGGGTCTTATTGACCCCCATATCTCACTGTAAAGAGGACCTGTCATGCCATATTTCTATTACAAGGGATGTTTACATTCCTTGTATTAGGAATAAAAGTGATCAAAAAATTTTTTGGGGGAAAAAAAAGTGTCAAACTAAAATAAATAAAGTAAAATGAACAATAAAGCGTCCCTGTCCCCGTGTGCTCGCATGCAGAAGCGAACGCATACGTAAGTCCCGCCCACATATGAAAACGGTGTTCAAACCACACATGTGAGGTATCGCTGCGAACGTTATAGCGAGAACAATACTTTTGGCCCTAGACCTCCTCTGTAACTCAAAACATGTAACCAGTAAAAAATGTAAAAGCGTCGCCTATTGGGATTTTTAAGTAGCGAAGTTTGGCGCCATTCCACGAGCGTGTGCAATTTTGAAGCGTGACATGTTAGGTATCTATTTACTCGGCGTAACTTCATCTTTCACATTATACAAAAACATTGTAAAAAAATTACGGTTTTGTTTTTTGTAAAGCACAAAACTTTTTTTTTTCCAAAAAAAAACGCGTTCGAAAAATTGCTGCGCAAGTACCGTGCTAAATAAAAAGTTGCGACAACCGCCATTGTATTTTCTAGGGTCTTTGCTAAAAAAAACATATATGATGTTTTGGGGTTCTATGTAATTTTCTAGAGAATAAATGATGAGAGAGAAATGTCAGAATTGTCCCGGGTGCTCCAGAACACCTGATGGTGCTCCCTGCATGTTGGGCCTCTGTATGTGGCCACACTGTGTAAAAGTCTCACACATGTGGTATTGCCGTACTCGGGAGTAATAGCAGAATGTGTTTTGGGGTGTAATTTGTGCTATGCATTTCCTGTGTGTGAGAAATAACCTGCTAATATGACAATTTTGTGAAAAAAAAAAAAAGAAAAAAAAATCTTGATTTGCAAAGAATTGTGGGAAAAAATGAAAACTTCAAAAAACTCACCATGCCTCTTTCTAAATACCTTGGAATGTCTTCTTTCCAAAAAGGGGTCCTTTGGGGGTATTTGTACCTGGCATGTTAGGGACTCAAGAAATGAGATAGGCCGTCAGTACTTCAGGTGTGATCCATTTTCAGATATTGGCACCATAGCTTGTGGACTCTAAAACTTTCACAAAGACCAAATAATATACCCCAATTTGTACTTATTTTTACCAAAGATATGTAGCAGTATAAATTTTAGCCAAAATTTATCAAGAAAAATTACAAATTTGCTAAATTTTATAACCGAAACGAAAAAAAAAATATATATTTTTTACGGAATTTTCAGTCTTTTTTCTTTTATAGCGCAAAAAATTAAAAACCCAGAGGTGATTAAATACCACCAAAAGAAAGCTCTATTTGTGTGAAAAAAAGGACAAAAATGTCATATGGGTACAGTGTAGGGTACAAATTGGTCTGGTTATTAAGGGTGTTTAAGTGCCCAGTGGTCAAGTGGTTAATCACTAGGGATGAGCCGAACACCCCCGGGTTCGGTTCGCACCAGAACCTTCGAACGGACCGAAAGTTCGCGCAAATTTTCGAACCCTATTCGTTAAAATGGACGCGAATGTTCGAAATCAAAATTGCTAAATACAACGGCCAATATGCATGTTAATGTCATAAAACAAGTTTGGGGACCCGGGTCCTGCCCCAGGGGACATATATCAATGCAAAAAGAACTTTTAAAAACTAACTTTTTTTTCGGGAGCAGTCATTTTAATGATGCATAAAGTGAAAAAAAAAAGTGAAATTTTCCTTTAAATATGGTACCTGGGGGGTGTCTAAAGTATGCCTGTGAAGTGGCATGTGTTTCCCGTGTTTAGAACTGTCCCTGCACAAAATGACATTTGTAAATGAAAAAAAGAAGCCATTTAAAACCACTTGCGGCTTTAATGTCATGTCTTGTCCTGGCCATATGGCTGAAAATCCTTGCGAAAAATGGCATGGCTACCCCATCACCCCCCCCCCCCCATCCCAGCCCCTTTGGGTCTTGTATGGATATTAAGGGGGACCCCGCACCCAAAATAAAACCCTATACCTACAACCCTATATACTCTGAACAGCAGTATGCAGGCGGTGCAAACAAGACACGGACTGTAGGTTTGTTCTTAAGTAGAATCTGAACAGGTACATTATGAAGTGTAGCTCCATCCCCAAAAAATCTATTTTTAAGCTTTTTGGAGAACATAGGGAGGGGTTATCACCCCTGTAACATTTGCTGTCTTTGCACATCTGTTCAGAACATTTCACCTCACTTTCCGTCCCAATGACAAATGTTTTTGGAAAAGTGGGGTTTTAATTGAAACAAGGATTGGTGATAAAGCATCAGTAGAGAGGAGATACCTTTTTCCCAAATTAAATCTAACAGGATCGAATTTCCCTTCCTAGGGGTAGATTTCCTCTCACTTCATGTTTTCTCTTTCCGTTTGCAAGTAGGAGTCGTTTTTGTAAGTTGGATGTTTGAAAGTAGGGGCCTGCCGTATATACTCTGCAGAAATTTGCCCCATTAGATGTTGGTGTAGCCACAAGACTGTAAGCCCTCACAGTTACTTTTGGTGGGCGCAGGAATGGGCCCTGCTGTGAGTTATTAGATCAAGATTTGTAATTGCATGCACCTGTTGAACAGGGCAGAAAAATTGGGCCTTTGGTGGTGGTGGTGGACGGTGTTGCCACAAGACTGTAAGCCCTCACAGTTACTCTTGGTGGGTGCAGGAATGGGCCCTGCTGTGAGTTATTAGATCAAGATTTGTAATTGCATGCACCTGTTGAACAGGGCAGAAAAATTGGGCCTTTGGTGGTGGTGGTGGTGGACGGTGTTGCCACAAGACTGTAAGCCCTCACAGTTACTCTTGGTGGGCGCAGGAATGGGCCCTGCTGTGAGTTATTAGATCAAGATTTGTAATTGCATGCACCTGTTGAACAGGGCAGAAAAATTGGGCCTTTGGTGGTGGGTGGTGGACGGTGTTGCCACAGGACTGTAAGCCCTCACAGTTACTCTTGGTGGGCGCAGGAATGGGCCCTGCTGTGAGTTATTAGATCAAGATTTGTAATTGCATGCACCTGTTGAACAGGGCAGAAAAATTGGGCCTTTGGTGGTGGTGGTGGTGGACGGTGTTGCCACAAGACTGTAAGCCCTCACAGTTACTTTTGGTGGGCGCAGGAATGGGCCCTGCTGTGAGTTATTAGATCAAGATTTGTAATTGCATGCACCTGTTGAACAGGGCAGAAAAATTGGGCCTTTGGTGGTGGTGGTGGTGGTGGTGGTGGACGGTGTTGCCACAAGACTGTAAGCCCTCACAGTTACTTTTGGTGGGCGCAGGAATGGGCCCTGCTGTGAGTTATTAGATCAAGATTTGTAATTGCATGCACCTGTTGAACAGGGCAGAAAAATTGGGCCTTTGGTGGTGGTGGTGGTGGTGGTGGACGGTGTTGCCACAAGACTGTAAGCCCTCACAGTTACTTTTGGTGGGCGCAGGAATGGGCCCTGCTGTGAGTTATTAGATCAAGATTTGTAATTGCATGCACCTGTTGAACAGGGCAGAAAAATTGGGCCTTGGTGGTGGTGGTGGTGGTGGACGGTGTTGCCACAAGACTGTAAGCCCTCACAGTTACTCTTGGTGGGCGCAGGAATGGGCCCTGCTGTGAGTTATTAGATCAAGATTTGTAATTGCATGCACCTGTTGAACAGGGCAGAAAAATTGGGCCTTTGGTGGTGGTGGTGGTGGACGGTGTTGCCACAAGACTGTAAGCCCTCACAGTTACTCTTGGTGGGCGCAGGAATGGGCCCTGCTGTGAGTTATTAGATCAAGATTTGTAATTGCATGCACCTGTTGAACAGGGCAGAAAAATTGGGCCTTTGGTGGTGGTGGTGGACGGTGTTGCCACAAGACTGTAAGCCCTCACAGTTACTTTTGGTGGGCGCAGGAATGGGCCCTGCTGTGAGTTATTAGATCAAGATTTGTAATTGCATGCACCTGTTGAACAGGGCAGAAAAATTGGGCCTTGGTGGTGGTGGTGGTGGTGGTGGTGGACGGTGTTGCCACAACACTGTAAGCCCTCACAGTTACTCTTGGTGGGCGCAGGAATGGGCCCTGCTGTGAGTTATTAGATCAAGATTTGTAATTGCATGCACCTGTTGAACAGGGCAGAAAAATTGGGCCTTTGGTGGTGGTGGTGGTGGACGGTGTTGCCACAAGACTGTAAGCCCTCACAGTTACTTTTGGTGGGCGCAGGAATGGGCCCTGCTGTGAGTTATTAGATCAAGATTTGTAATTGCATGCATCTGTTGAACAGGGCAGAAAAATTGGGCCTTTGGTGGTGGTGGTGGTGGTGGACGGTGTTGCCACAAGACTGTAAGCCCTCACAGTTACTCTTGGTGGGCACAGGAATGGACCCTGCTGTGAGTTATTAGATCAAGATTTGTAATTGCATGCACCTGTTGAACAGGGCTGAAAAATTGTGCCTTAGGCACTGGTGCTGGTGCCACAACACAGCAACCCCTCACAGATACTGTACTTGGAGCACAGCAGTCAGACGTGTTGCGAAGCATTGCTTAAAAAATTGTAATTACACGCCTCTGTCAAACAGGGGCTGAAAAATTGTGCCTTAGGCATTGGTGCTGGTGCCACAACACTGCAACCCCTCACAGATACTGTACTCTGAGCACAGCAATGAGACCTGTTGCAAAGCATTGCCTAAAAATTGTAAGTACACGCCCCAACAGGGGCTGAAAAATTGTGCCTTAGGCACTGGTGCTGGTGCCACAACACTGCAACCCCTCACAGATACTGTACTTGGAGCACAGCAGTCAGACATGTTGCGAAGCATTGCTTAAAAAATTGTAATTACACGCCCCTGTTAAACAGGGGCTGAAAAATTGTGCCTTAGGCACTGGTGCTGGTGCCACAACACTGCAACCCCTCACAGATACTGTACTTGGAGCACAGCAGTCAGACGTGTTGCGAAGCATTGCTTAAAAAATTGTAATTACACGCCCCTGTTAAACAGGGGCTGAAAAATTGTGCCTTAGGCATTGGTGCTGGTGCCACAACACTACAACCCCTCACAGATACTGTACTCTGAGCACAGCAATAAAACCTGTTGCAAAGCATTGCCTAAAAGTTGTAATTACACGCCCCAACAGGGGCTGAAAAATTGTGCCTTAGGCACTGGTGCTGGTGCCACAACACTGCAACCCCTCACAGATACTGTACTTGGAGCACAGCAGTCAGACATGTTGCGAAGCATTGCTTAAAAAATTGTAATTACACGCACCTGTTATACAGGGGCTGAAAAATTGTGCCTTAGGCACTGGTGTGGTGGCACCCAGAAACAAAAATGTTCTTCCAAGCTATCAAGGAATGGATCATTGAGGAGGAGGAAGAGGATAGTCAGTGAACATAACAGGACAGTCACTCAGCATCAGCATAGGCAGTCTTGAAGGGATGTGACATTATAAATTATTCATTTATATCCGCTTCAGGTGCCTGGTAGCTGGTGGTGATCCAAGACTGATTAATTTTTATGAAGGTCAGTCGATCAACCGAGTCGGTGGACAGGCGCACCCTGTGATCAGTGACAAATCCTCCAGCAGCACTGAATGTGCGTTCGGAAAGAACGCTGGATGCAGGACAGGCCAGTAGCTCAATTGCATACTGTGCAAGCTCTGGCCAGTGATCCATCCTCAAGACCCAGTAAGCCAGAGGATTTTCGGTGGGAAAGGTGTCCAAGTCTGACCTTGCCCCTAGGTATTCCTGCACCATGTATATCAGACGCTGGCGATGGTTGCTGGAACCGATCATACCTTGGGGCTGCGGACTAAAAAATTGTCTGAACGCATCGGTCAGACGTCCACCTTCCCCACAGCTCCTTCTGCTACTGACCGAAGCCTCAGCAACTCGTCGTCCAGGACCAGGAGTTTGTAACCTCCCAGTTTCTGGGAACGCGTTGCACAGACCTTTCTGCAAGTCCTCCCTGAGATGTCTCATCCTCTGCTCCCTCTGCGATGGCAAGATAAGGTCCGCAACCTTACCCTTGTACCGTGGATCAAGGAGAGTGGCCAGCCAGTAATGGTCCCTCTCCTTGATCCGAAGAATACAAGGATCCTTCCGCAGGCTTTGCAGGATCAGGGAGGCCATGCAACGTAGGTTAGCTGAGGCATTCGGTCCGGAGTCTTCTGGGTCACTGAGGACGACATGATCGCCAGCCACCTCCTCCCAGCCACGTACAAGTCCACTGGTTTGTTGGGACTGTACATCATCCCTAAAAGACTGCTGTTGCTGATGCTGAATGCCAGGCTCCACCTCCATGCTCACACAATCCTCCTCCTCCTCCTCCTCCTCCTCCTCCTCCTCCTCCTCCTCTTCCTGTGTGATGGGTGGGATAGAAGAAACACTGTCTGGATAAAGGGGGCCTTGAGAGGCAAGGAAGTCCTCCTCTTCCTGCCTCTGTTCTGCCTCAAGTGCCCTGTCCATTATCCCACGCAGCGTAGGCTCCAACAGGTGGACAAGAGGTACAGTGTCACTGATGCATGCACTGGACAGGACAGTGCATGCATCCCTGATCATGTTCCACTGGCATGGGGAAAAAAAGCCAAGCTCCCCTGACCCTGTCCTGGTGCCGTAGTCGCAAAGGTACTCATTGATGGCCCTCTGCTGCGTGTGCAGTCGCTGCAGCATGGCCAATGTTGAGTTCCACCTGGTGGGCATGTCACATATTAGGCGGTTCTTGGGCAGGTTCAGCTCCTTTTGCAGCTCAGCCAGCCGAGCACTGGCATTATAAGATCGACGGAAATGCACACAGACTTTCCTGGCCTCCCTCAGGACATCCTGTAAGCGTGGGTACCTGCCCAAGAACTGCTGCACCACCAGGTTGAGGACGTGAGCCATACAGGGCACATGGGTGAGCTGCCCCTGTCGCAGGGTGGAGAGGAGGTTGGTGCCATTGTCAGAAACGACCATTCAGCTTTCAGAGAGGACTGAAGATATAGTGGGGATGGAGATCCCAGCTGATGAGGAGCAAGGAGAGGTCCGCTTTGGTTCTTTGGTGTGGGTCTTTAATGTGCGCTTGCCAACGAGCTGCATGGCAGGTCGACATATGTCTGCTCATGCTTGTGGTGCCCAAGTGGCTGATGTTTTGGCCACGCGAGATACGCTTGAGACAAATATTGCAAATAGCAGTGGTGCGATCTGATGCACTCGTCTCAAAAAAGGCCCACACCAAAGAACTTTTGTGATAACGTGCAGAGGCAGCGCCCTGCACAGGCGGAGCTCTGCGGTGTGATTCAGTTGGTGTGCTGGCCTCTAGCTGGCCTCCAGGGGGCATCCTGCCTCGTTGGACATGTTTGCCGCCGCATCCTCCGCCTCCTCCTCTCTCCCTTCAGGCACCCACGTGGAGTCAGTGACCTCATCATCCCCTCCCTCTTCACCACTAGAGCAAACCTGGCAGTAAGCTGCAGCTGGTGGAACATTACTGCCAGATTGCTGTCCTTCAGCATCCCCTCTCTCTGCGCGCACACTACTGCCTTCCTCAAGCTGGGTATCATCATCCGAGCCTTCGAATCGTTGGGCATCCTCCTGGAGCATGTACCCAACACTGTGCTCAAACAGTTCGGGGGACTCCTCAGGAGGACATGGTGGGTCTAGGGAAGGGGTGGCTGATGATGCCATTGAGTACGCGTTGGCAGCTGCTCTGCCAGTACCCTGAGCCTGGGTGAGAGAGGATGAGGAGGATGAGGAGGGCTTGGTCATCCATTCTACCAAGCCTTCGGCATGATGCGGCTCAACATGTCCAGCTGCCGAAAACAAAGAAAAGCGTGTCCCATGGCCACGTGCTGATGACGATGCACGACAACGTCTACGACTAGCACTGTTGTCTCTAGAAACAGAGCCTGCTTGCCCTGTGTTCTTGCCTCGGGACGGTCTGCCTCTCCTTGGCGGTCTTCCAGCCATTGTAGTGGGTAGTGTATATTGTATAAAAAATAGAGCTCCTATGTGTGCTCACAACACACTGTAGGTCCTATGGGTGCTGACACAAACACACTAGAGGTACTATGTATGCTGACAAGAAAATATAGGTCCTATGTGTGCTGCCACAAACACACTATAAGTCCTATGGGTGCTGACACAAACACACTATAGGTACTATGTGTGCTGACAAGAAAATATAGGTCCTATGTGTGCTGCCACAAACACACTATAAGTCCTATGGGTGCTGACACAAACACACTATAAGTACTATGTGTGCTGCTGACAAGAAAATATAGGTCCTATGTGTGCTGCCACAAACACACTATAAGTCCTATGGGTGCTGACACAAACACACTATAGGTACTATGTGTGCTGCTGACAAGAAAATATAGGTCCTATGTGTGCTGCCACAAACACACTATAAGTCCTATGGGTGCTAACACAGACACACTATAGGTACTATGTGTGCTGCTGACAAGAAAATATAGGTCCTATGTGTGCTGCCACAAACACACTATAAGTCTTAAGCCCCATACACACGGTCGGACAATCCGCGGACCAGGTCCGTCGGACCATGTCCGTCATACTTTGTCCGATGTTGGTTTTGCGTACACACGGTCGGACAAAGTTGTCGGAAAATCCGATCATTCTGAACGTGGTGACGTTTGTTGCCTACGACGGGACTACGTAGAGGCTAGTAGCCAATAGCTTTGGTCTTGTAATGTGATCTGAGCATGCGTAGCACTTTGTCCGGTCGGACAACCGTACACACGATCGGATTTGGTGTGATCGGACCGTGTTGTCGGCAAATCTTTCCAGCAGGAGATAAGACTTTGTCCGTCGGACAATCCGACGTACACTGTCCGATGGTGCATACACACGGTCTGATTTTTCAACAACATTGTCCGATCGGACAGAATCCATGAAAAAGTCCGACCGTGTGTATGGGGCTTTATGGGTGCTGACACAAACACACTATAAGTACTATGTGTGCTGCTGACAAGAAAATATAGGTCCTATGTGTGCTGCCACAAACACACTATAAGTCCTGTGACAATCCGGGGTGATTAGATTCAAGTGGTGCATGCGATTTTTCAGAAACGTGCCACTCCAGACTTGTGTTTTAGGGCATGGCAGCCCACTTTTATTTAAAGGAAACGAAAAAAGTTCAAATCAACAGAAATCTTCCCTCGCAGGGGGTTCCACCATCACTGCATAACCAAACGATAGCCTCCTGGCTTACTCATTGTCAGCTTCGTGCTGCTTTAGTCGCAGGCTACACCTGCCTGCTTCAGACTGCCACCTCCAGTCTTAGGCTCCTGTCTCTATCTCCTGGAACTCTCCCAACCTCCTGGCCAGACTTCCTGTCTGCTGGGCGGAGCCGTCTCCAGGTCTGAGCACTGACTGCATTTCCTGGGATGTTTATGAACCCAGCCCACAGGTGTGCAATTAGTATTCCTGCCAAAATCAGGCATGTGCTGCTTATATGCACCTGTGAGATGGGGCGCATCTCCACATATCCTCCCCCCCTGTTTCGCACTGGAGGGAGAAATACAAAACCCTTCTTCCTAAAGGGGCACTTCACCCACCTCTTTTTCCGAGTATGCTTCCATGCGGACTTCTTCCTAATTTTTGGGAGCTTGCATTTATTCTCACCTCCCCCAGATCTACTCTGCCACAACTGTAGGGGTCCTACTTTGACATCTGTCTCAACTTTACCCAGCACTTTTTGGGTTTCAGGTTCGCTGATACCTGCGTAGTTACCCCTGGCAACCGCTTTCTCAAAATTACCCAGTTCAAAACTACCAGGAACTCTGGTCCCATCGCTTGCTAGGACAGTGTCTGAGGAGGGACCACACACAGGGGAGCAGTTACTCTCTATGGGACCTTCCCACAGTTTCACATCGCCCCCTGTTGTCCTACACTCCATCAGCGACTGTTCTTGCACAACACTTTTTTCCACACCAGTTTTCACCATTTCTGTCACTGCTGGTATTTCCGATACCTCTGCCTTGTCTAACAGGGCTCCAGAGTGCTTGTCATACACAAGCTTTGTATGACGCAATCCAGCACACTGTGAGACAACTTTCCACATTAATACAAAACATTGCATTAAACGATTCAAGCATTTGCGATTTCTGCACAATACAGCCTGCAATATCCAGCTCCAATCAGCCATACCCCATGGTACCAGTTCTCCTAACACAGGAGAGGACGGCAGGATATATACTGGCTGTATACTCGATGATGCTAACATTTCATTAAGCATGTCTGTCACAAAATACACATTTTCTCTTTTTATCACTGTGGACACAATTTCCGCTGTGCGTTTACACTCGCTGAGACCTTCAGTCATGAGAGGATTAGTCTCTGCAACAACCCGTGCATCTTGGCCTATAGGCTGTTCTGCAGACACCTCTCCTGGCACAGCAGCCATAGTATCCACTACTCTTTTAGCAGCAAAAGCTTCTTCCAGCATTGCTATTAGTCTCTTGGCCAAGTCATCCCAGTAGGTACTGCTCTGTTGGACTACATCATCCCCATGAGATCTGGACAGACCAAGAGGCTCAATAGCATCTGAAACACTGCTCTTGTCAGTTTTACACTCCTCAACATTAAACACATCACTTTGTTTTACCCGGCATTGTGGCAACACATTTTCAACCACACCATGTTGCTGTTCCCCACCCTCATCAGCATGAGCAGATGGAGTTACATCGCAGACCTCAAGCTTTTTAAGTTTAACACTTGCCTCCCCACTGAACAGGGCACTGCAGCAAGGCAAGTCCTTTTAACACAAACAGGGGATCTCCCATTTGGGGTCACTTCCACTCCCGTGTGCACAGTCACATAGTCAGTCTTTCTCACCCAGTCTGCAGACTTGGAATCACAGGCGTTGCTACGGGCAACCGCTCTCCTCTTGAACTTCCAGTCAGCCTGTTGCTTTCTCCTGCTGTATTTCCCCATGCGGTTATCAGGCGAAATGAAAGACTCTCGGGCTTCCCAGCCCTCTTTGTGGGAACATTGAGCCACCTCTTCATAGGAGCCCCACCATTCAGACGACACTTTACTGGTTGCTATGGGAGACTGCCTTCTCCCTGCAGAGCTTCTCCAGTAACAATCCTCCTGAGCCCACCTGCCAGAACTCTCATCAGGATCATTCCACCATTGGCCATAGGTCTCACGCCTGATCTTGCCTTTGTTGCTACGGGCAACAACATGCATCTTTGCAGCAACAGATGCAGAGTTCCTTCAAAAAAATTTTTTGGCGTACTGTCTCCTTACAGCTGAGACACAGCACCCATCACTTTGCTTCACACAGCAACAGCAATACACACAGTCTCTGACACTCACGGTTTCCGGCATGCGAGGATCTGGACCAACGCCATCTGTGCCCAACGCCAATTTCTCCACCAATTGTGACGATCCGGGGTGATTAGATTCAAGTGGTGCATGCGATTTTTCAGAAACGTGCCACTCCAGACTTGTGTTTTAGGGCATGGCAGCCCACTTTTATTTAAAGGAAACGAAAAAAGTTCAAATCAACAGAAATCTTCCCTCGCAGGGGGTTCCACCATCACTGCATAACCAAACGATAGCCTCCTGGCTTACTCATTGTCAGCTTTGTGCTGCTTTAGTCGCAGGCTACACCTGCCTGCTTCAGACTGCCACCTCCAGTCTTAGGCTCCTGTCTCTATCTCCTGGAACTCTCCCAACCTCCTGGCCAGACTTCCTGTCTGCTGGGCGGAGCCGTCTCCAGGTCTGAGCACTGACTGCATTTCCTGGGATGTTTATGAACCCAGCCCACAGGTGTGCAATCAGTATTCCTGCCAAAATCAGGCATGTGCTGCTTATATGCACCTGTGAGATGGGGCGCATCTCCACAGTCCTATGGGTGCTGACACAAACACACTATAGGTACTATGTGTGCTGCTGACAAGAAAATATAGGTCCTATGTGTGCTGCCACAAACACACTATAAGTCCTATGGGTGCTGACACAAACACACTATAAGTACTATGTGTGCTGCTGACAAGAAAATATAGGTCCTATGTGTGCTGCCACAGACACACTATAAGTCCTATGGATGCTGACACAAACACACTATAAGTACTATGTGTGCTGCTGACAAGAAAATATAGGTCCTATGTGTGCTGCCACAAACACACTATAAGTCCTATGGGTGCTGACACAAACACACTATAGGTACTATGTGTGCTGCTGACAAGAAAATATAGGTCCTATGTGTGCTGCCACAAACACACTATAAGTCCTATGGGTGCTGACACAAACACACTATAGGTACTATGTGTGCTGCTGACAAGAAAATATAGGTCCTATGTGTGCTGCCACAAACACACTATAAGTCCTATGGGTGCTGACACAAACACACTATAGGTACTATGTGTGCTGACAAGAAAATATAGGTCCTATGTGTGCTGCCACAAACACACTATAAGTCCTATGGGTGCTGACACAAAACACACTATAGGTACTATGTGTGCTGCTGACAAGAAAATATAGGTCCTATGTGTGCTGCCACAAACACACTATAAGTCCTATGGGTGCTGACACAAACACACTATAAGTACTATGTGTGCTGCTGACAAGAAAATATAGGTCCTATGTGTGCTGCCACAAACACACTATAAGTCCTATGGGTGCTGACACAAACACACTATAAGTACTATGTGTGCTGCTGACAAGAAAATATAGGTCCTATGTGTGCTGCCACAAACACACTATAAGTCCTATGGGTGCTGACACAAACACACTATAGGTACTATGTGTGCTGCTGACAAGAAAATATAGGTCCTATGTGTGCTGCCACAAACACACTACAAGTCCTATGGGTGCTGACACAAACACACTATAGGTACTATGTGTGCTGCTGACAAGAAAATATAGGTCCTATGTGTGCTGCCACAAACACACTATAAGTCCTATGGGTGCTGACACAAACACACTATAGGTACTATGTGTGCTGCTGACAAGAAAATATAGGTCCTATGTGTGCTGCCACAAACACACTATAAGTCCTATGGGTGCTGACACAAACACACTATAGGTACTATGTGTGCTGCTGACAAGAAAATATAGGTCCTATGTGTGCTGCCACAAACACACTATATAAGTCCTATGGGTGCTGACACAAACACACTATAGGTACTATGTGTGCTGCTGACAAGAAAATATAGGTCCTATGTGTGCTGCCACAAACACACTATAAGTCCTATGGGTGCTGACACAAACACACTATAGGTACTATGTGTGCTGCTGACAAGAAAATATAGGTCCTATGTGTGCTGCCACAAACACAATATGGCTCCTATAAATCCCTGCCTGGGATGGGACAGAAGGTTGGGACAGAAGGTTGGGACAGAAGTTGGGGTGCAATGCTGTTCTAACAGCACTGCGATTGGTGCTACTGCAATGCTGTACTAACAGCACGCACACACCAGACTAATCCCCAGCAGCAGCTAATATCACACTCTGTGCAAATCAGTAATGATTTGAATGACTCAGGTCAGGGGTTAGCAATGGTTTAGCAAAGAAGAATATCAATCAAGCAAAGAAGAATATCAATCAGCAGACTGCTCTTCCAGAAGCCGGAACACATGTGCCCTGGGCTGACGGCGTGGCGGCCTTTTATATGGTGGGGCGTGTACTAAAGCCCCTGAGCTTTAATTGGCTACAGGCGTCCTGCCTGTAGCCAATTATTGCTCTCCTAGTTTCCGGCGCTGTGATTGGCCAAGCATGCGGGGTCACAGTGCATGCTTGGCCAATCATCAGCCAGCAAAGCACTGCGCCGGCCACAATGCATTGCGGGCCGCTCGCATCACACGAATGTGATGCGAACGGCCCAAATAGTTCTGGGCTCGCCGAGCGGGGCGAACGCCCGGTGCTCGATTCGAACGTGGGTTCGAATCGAGCACCGGGCCCATCCCTATTAATCACCGCTGGGTTTTTTAATTTTTGCGCTATAAATCAAAATATACTGAAAATTCGGTAAAAAAAATAAATAAAAATTCTTTGTTTCTATTAAAATTTATTGCAGAGTATTGGCAGAGTATTGGCGAGTATTGGCAGAGTATTGGCAGAGTATTGGCGAGTACTGGCAGAGTATTGCAGTGCTGCAGTGTTGCACAGTGGTGGCAGAGCATTGCACAGTGGTTGCAGAGCATTGCAGTGGTGGCAGAGCGTTGCACAGTGGTTGCAGAGCGTTGCACAGTGGTTGCAGAGTATTGCACAGTGGGGGCAGAGCATTGCACAGTGGGGGCAGAGCATTGCACAGTGGGGGCAGTGCGTTGCACAGTGGGGGCAGAGTGTTGCACAGTGAGGGCAGAGCGTTGCACAGTGAGGCAGAGCGTTGCACAGTAGTTGCAGAGCGTTGCACAGTGGGGGCAGAGTATTGCACAGTGGTTGCAGAGCATTGCACAGTGGTTGCAGAGCATTGCACAGTGGTTGGTGGCAGAGCATTGCACAGTGGTTGGTGGCAGAGCATTGCACAGTGGTGGCAGAGCATTGCACAGTGGTTGCAGAGCATTGCACAGTGGTGGCAGAGTATTGCACAGTGGTGGCAGTGTATTGTGGGCACTACACATCCAGCCCACAGCGCTGGTCCCGTCTCTCCCCCTCTCCGCTTCTCTCCTTTCTGTACCGATCAGTATAGAGAGGAGAGGGAGGAACCGGCGTCATGACGTGACGCCGGTTTGTGTACATGTGATCGCTTCGTCATTTGACGGAGCGATCACATGGTAAACGGCCGCTAACAGCGGCCGTTTACCGTGATGCGCCGGGTCCTCAGGACCCGGCGGTCACAGATGTTCCCGAGTGCGCGCCCCAGGGGGAGCGCGGGAACAAGTTTTCGGGAGGACGTCCGTAGGACGTCCACCCAGGATAAGCCGACCGCGCTGTAGCCGTCTTTTGACTATAGCGCGGTCGGCATGTGGTTAAATACCACCAAAAGAAAGCTCTATTTGTGTGGAAAAAAAAAGGACACAAAATTCATTTGGGTTCAGTGTTGCATGACTAATTGTCATTCAAAGTGTGAGAGCACCGAAAGCTGAAAATTGGTCTGGTTAGGAAGGGGGGTTAAGTGCCCAGTGGTCAAGTGGTTAAGCGTCAAGGTAATTTTGTTCACAGAGTACAGACCATTCTCAGTGTTGCTATGGTTGCCAGAAAGAGATATTTTTATTTATATAATTACAATGGCTGCAGATTGAGGTGTAATGATACTTTAACTACTTCAATACCAGGCACTTACACCCCCTTCCTGCCCATGCCAATTTTTAGCTTTCAGCGCTGTCGCTGTTTAAATGACAATTGCACAGTCATGCTACACTGTACCCAAACAGAATTTTTATAATTTTGTTTCCATAAATATAGCTTTCTTTTGGGGGTATTTGATCACCTCTGCGATTTTTATTTTTTGCTAAACAAATAAAAAAAGACCTAAAATTTTCCTTTGTTTTTTGTTTGTTTTTTAAAATAAATAAGTTTTCTCCTTCACTGATGAGCACTGATAAGGCAGCACTGACAGGCACTGATAAGGTGGCATGATGAGGTGGCACCAATGAGGTGGCACTGATGGGCACTCAGGGGTACTGGCGATGGGCACTGATAGGCGGCACTGATGTGGCACTGATATGCAGCACTGATGGGCATTGATAATCGGCACTGATGGGCACTGATAGGTGACACTGATGGGCACTGAAAGGCTTCACTGATGGGTAATTATGGGTGACACTGATAGGCGGCACTTCTGGGCACTGATAGGCGGCACTGCTGGGCACTGATATGCAGCACTGATAGATGGCATTGATAGGCATCACTGATGGCACTGGCAGGCATTGGGAATAGGCACTGATTGGCATTTCCCTGGTGGTCTAGTGTGGTGGCAATCCCTGGTGGTCCTGGCGGCATCCTGGTGGTCCTGGGTGGGCATCCAGGGGGGGCTGCACTGATAAACAATCAGCACATACCCCCCTGTCAGGAAAGCAGCCGATCGGCTCTCCTCTACTCGAGTCTGTCAGACACGAGTGAGGAAAAGCAGATCAATGGCTCTTCCTGTTTACATCGTGATCAGCTGTGGTTGGACATGGCTGATCACGTGATAAAGAGCCTACGTCAGAGGCACCATCGATCGCCCCGATGCGTGCCCCCATGGGCATGTGAGAGCGGTCATTCTGGAGGGCCGTCATTTGACATCCACTCAGAACGAGAGCCGCTCCGCCCATCCATCATTTGACGGCTGGCGGGCGGGAAGTGGTTAATACTCAGAAATTGTACATTTTCTGTAATAGTTATAGGAAAAGTAATCAGTGAATCTGTTAGTAAAAAGAGATTCTTAGTTGTGTGATTGGGAAAACAAACACATAAGCCTTTTTGGGAAGGGCGTGTAAAATCTTGTGTGCTCAGTGCAAATCACCAAAGCTATACAACATGATCGAGCTCTGATATCTCATACTCCGGACCTTATTATTAAAAAACAGGCACATAAATGCAGTTATAAATTTCTCTAAAGATTATAAATGCATTTATGATGTGAGTTTGCATATTGTGCAGATGTTTACACATCTGGAAAACATTATCTCTTTATTAATTTGGTAAAGTACCTGTTCTGCTTAAATATACTGTATATGTTGTGGTCCAGTTGGTAATGCGCATTGAACATCCAAGCAGAGCTATATTTTGCATTAAGGAATGTGTTTAAAAAAACTATAATATGAAAAGTACTATGAATGCTTAGATTTGAAAGGCAAGTGTACCAACTAAAAGGAACAGTGCTAAAGAGCCTGTTCACCATGTTCTCAGATCAAGTGTGAAGATATTTATCATTACAAAATGCATTTACAACTAGTAGATTATGAAATAATATACACACATTTGCTATTGCATTATGCTATTTTTTTTATTTTATTTCATAGTTTTTGTTTTTTATTCCCTTTATTACTACCAGGAAGTACTTGATGCTGTATTGTTCCTACATGAAAAACAAATGCAAAATGGCTAAATGATGTAAGATAGCTAAAAAATTTTTTTAAGAGAATGCCACTTTGACTCCAGTTACACAATCACTTAGCTGGCATACATTTGGAAGTTGGGATATGTACAGTTTAGCAATTCACTTTAAAGTGAATTAGTTGCATGTATGCTATCATAGTATTGCCAATCTCCTCAAACACTATGTGCACATAATAAATAGAGTGAAAGTGTGCCTGAGTTGTGGGCACATCAGACAGCGAATTACATTTTTTAGTAAATCAGGCCCACTGATTCCTTACATCCCATCTTGTTACTTGCATACAAAGGCAGCATTTTTGAAAGCCCCTTTCTAAGTACATGTGCCTAAGTAACCTCCAGGCTTTGCTTAGTATAATTATAGTGGTTGATTGACTAAAGGATTAGGGAACGTTTACTTAGCAAAGTGAATGTTCACTTTGTAATGTGAATGCACAATTAGCATAGTTAATATGAAGAAGCTATGTTCACTTTGAATACTTAATCATGTGTAAGGCAGATAAAAAAAAAAAAAAAAAAAAAACTGTGCTTATAGTAGGAAAAAAAAAAAAAAAAAGAAAAAAACAAAACAGGAACTGTGCTAGCAGTTAACTAGAAAAGTGAAGAGTAGGGGTGAGGTTTAGGTTCGTTGTTACCTTGGGTTTGTGGCCAATCCCCCAGATTTATTAAGTTCACAAACCATGCATTTTTGGTTTAAAACTTTTCGAGTTCACCATAAAAAAACAAATATCACCTATATAGCAGTACAATGGCATTGGCACTGGGCAGATAAGTCACAAAAGCCCATCTTTTTTATATAATAAGCTTGGCTCACAGCAGCCATAATGTCAATGTGTGTTGAAGCTGAGCGTTGGCCGCTGATTTAAGTAGGTAGAGATAGTTTTTTTTCTATTTTTTTTTTCTTAGTTGTGGCAATGGTACATTGGTATATGTCCTCTATGGCGATAACCTGATTCACATGCCCTTTTTTGACAATGGCTTGATTTTTAGCCTTACAAATGGCCATAATTGAATAACAAGATTAGCTCCCCTATTCATAGACTTCAACTGGGTTCAACACAAAGTCCACGAACTTTGAATGAGATTCACACAACCTTTTGCAAACCAAATTCATACCGCAGAGAACACAGCTCCACCTTATTACGCCAGTTTGCAAAGTGATCAATCTTTGCTGCTTTAGCAAATCAAAACCATAGTTAGATATTCATTTTTACACATAATTCTGCAGGCTTCATTTTCTCATTTGGCTATGAAAATTAACAAAATCTTTATGAGTTGCCTTTATTCTCCAACCACTATAAATAAACCACTAAATGTATGCTATAGGACAATTATAACACAGCAGCTTATGCATAGCATTTATAACACCCTGACACAGCTCTGCAAACTGTATAAACACACATTGCACTGTGTAGCCTCACATCACTGTATTTTATACCAGTCATAGTGAGGTGGAAGAAGTCTCCCACTTTATGAACAAATAACCTGAAAAGAGCAGCAGCAATGCAAATTGTTTGCAGACCTAACAAACACTAATGTGGCAACTCGCCATCCCAAATGCATTATAATGATAATGCACTATAGAGGCTTTGAGCTTTGGAGGGGGGGGGGGGGGGGTGCAGAGTATCCACAGAGTCAGTGTATTGACAGCTGTTGCTTGGAAAAGATAGGGGATGCTTTGATACTGCATAGGGGAAGGATCAGTTAACAAAAGTGTACTTATGATTGCTAGCTCTTTGGACAACCCATTTGTTGCCTTTTTTCTTGTTAATGGGGACTTTTGAGAATTTATTTTAGGTTGATTTTAAATGAGTTTACTTTAGCATACTGTTCTATCCATAGCAACTTTTTTTTTTTTGCTGACTTTCCTTAAAAAACAACAGTTTTGTTTTAGGGGTACAGTATTTTTTATTTATTTATTTTGGAGGTAAATTGTTTTTAGTTTATGTTGTTGGGACCTTTATTTTAGGTTAAACTGCCTTTTTTTGCATCAAGGCTTTCCATTAAAAAAGTGGTATTATTTTATTTGTTATATGGCCTTTCTTAAGTTAAACTGGTGGTGGTATTTGGGGATTTTTGTTTATTTTTTGGTGATGGTTCAGTCTGTGATGGGTCAGTCTGTGATGGGTGGTCTGTGATGGTTCAGTCTGTTATGGGGTCTGTGATGGGTCAGTCTGTGATGGGAGGTCTGTGATGGTTCTGTCTGGGATGGTGGCTCTGTGATGGGGGGTTTGTGATGGGTCAGTCTGGGATGTGGGGGGTCTGTGATGGTTCAGTCTGTGATGGTTCAGTCTTGGGATGGGGGGTCTGTGATAGTTCAGTCTGTGATGGGGGTCTGTGATGGGTCAATCTAAGTCGGGGGGGGGGTCTGTGATGGGTCAGTCTGTGATGGGGGGTTTGTGATAGTTCAGTCTGTGATGGGGGGTCTGTGATGGGTCAGTCTGTGATGGGGTCTGTGATGGGTCAGTCTGGGATGGGGGGTATGTAATTGTTCAGTCTGTGATGGGGGGTCTGTGATGGGTCAGTCTGAGATGGGGGTCTGTGATGGTTCAATCTGAGATGGGGTGGGTCTGTGATGGTTCAGTCTGTGATGGGGGTCTGTGATGGGTTAGTCTGGGATGGGGGAGTCTGTGATGGGGAGTCTGTGTCAATCTGGATTTTTGTTTATTTTTTGGAGATTGTTCAGTCTGTGATGGGTCAGTCTGTGATGGGGGGTCTGTGATGGGTGTTCTGTGATGGTTCAGTGTGTGATGGGGGTCTGTGATGGGTCAGTCTGGGATGGGGGTTGGGGGTCTGTGATGGTGGGGTCTGTGATGGGTCAGTCTGGGATGGGGGGTTTGTGGTGGGTCAGTCTGGGATGTGGGGTGTCTGTGATCGGGTCTGTGATGGTTCAGTCTGTGATGGTTCAGTCTTGGGATGGGGGGTCTATGATAGTTCAGTCTGTGATGGGGGTCTGTGATGGGTCAGTCTAAGATTGGGGGTCTATAATGGGGGGTCTGTAATGGTTCAGTCTGTGATGGGGGGTTCTGTGATAGTTCAGTCTGTGATGGGGGGTCTGTGATGGGTCAATCTAAGATGGTGGTCTGTGATAGGGGGTCTGTGATGGGTCAGTCTGGGATGGGGGGTATGTAATGGTTCAGTCTGTGATGGGGGGTCTGTGATGGGTCAGTCTGAGATGGGGGGTCTGTGATAGTTCACTCTGAGATGGGGGGGTCTGTGATGGGGAGTCTGTGTCATGCACGGGGGCTTCAATGTGGAAGATATCATGTGAGTAATAACACCAATATGACACTTGGACTTCCGCTGGAAGACAAATGTTCTGACCGGACCCCATGATTTTTAATTCAGTACCCCTGTTCTAGACATAATCTTAATTAAAGCAAGAATTGGCCTTGCTGTAAAAAAAAAAATTGATGCCCCTGTCACACAATTGTGGAAAAATTGGTCTTTGTGTGTTGTTGGTGCCTTCACCCCATAACCTTCTAGAGATAATCGTGATGAAAGCAAAAATTGGCCTTGCTGTGAAAAAATGAAATTTGATACCCCTGTCACACAGTTACAAAGAAATTGGTCTTTGGGTGTTGTTAGTGCCTTCACCCACTAACAGGTCCGATTCTAAGTATTACCTTGGGGAGATGCAGACTAGAATACTACAATCACTGAGCAACAAATTAAATCACCAGTGATGTATTTCAGTTATCTTGCAAACCTGGCCTGTTAGTGGGCCCTGAAGACAGGAGTTGAGAATTACTGTTCTAGATGTAGTCTTGATGAAAGCAGGAATTGTCCTTGCTGTCAAAATGTTTTAATTTGATGCCCCTGTCACACAATTGCAGAAAAATTGGTCTTTTGGTGTTGTTGGTGCCCTCACTCCATAACCTTCTAGAGGTAGTCTTGATGAAAGCAAGAATTGGCCTTGCTGTAAACAATTTCAATTTGATGTCCCTGTCACAAAGTTGCAGAAAAATTGGTTTGGATTTTGTTGGTACCTTTACCCCATATCTTTCTAGAGGTAGTCCATGATGAAAGCAAGAATTGGCCTTGCTGTAAAAAATAGAAATGTTACACTCCTGTCAAACAGGTGTGAATAAATTGGTCTTTGGAGTTGTTGGTACCTTCACTCCATAGCTTTCTCGAGGTAGTCTTGATAAAATCAAGAATTGGCCTTGCTGTAATTTTTTTTTAATTTGATGCCCCCACAGTTGCAGAAAAATTGGTCTTTGGGTGTTGTCGGTGCCTTCCCCCCATAACGTTCTAGCGGTAATCTTGAGGAAATCAAGAATTGGCTTTGCTGTAAAAATTGAAATGTGATGCCCCTGTCACATAATTGTGAAAAAATGGGTCTTTGCGTGTTATTGGTGCCTTCACCCCGTAACCTTTTAGAGGTAATAGTGATGAAAGCAAGAATCGGCCTTGCTGTGAAGAAAATGTAATTTGGTGCCCCTGTCACACAGTTGTGGAAAAAATGGTCTTTAAGTGTTGTGCCTTCACCCCATAACCTTCTAGAGGTAGTCAAAACATTTTAATTAATTAATTTATTTTTTTTTAATTTGATGCCCCCTGTCACACAGTTGCCGAAAAATTGGTCTTTGGGTGTTTTTAGTGCCTTCACCCAGTAAACTTGTAGAGCAGGGGTTCTCAACTGCTGTCCTCAGGACCCACTAACAGTTCAGATATTAAGTATTACCTTGGGGAGATGCAGACTAGAATACTGCAATCACTGAGCAACAAATTATAGTTATCTTGCAAACCTGGCCTGTTAGTGGGTCCTGAGGACAGGAGTTGAGAACCACTGTTCTAGAGGTAGTCGTGATGAAAGCAAGAATTGGCCCTGCTTTAAAAAATAAAAAATGTGATGCCCCTGTCACACAAGTGTCGAAAAATTGGTCTTTGGGTGTTGTTGGTGTCTTCACCCCATAACCTTCTAGAGGTAGTCTTGATGAAAGCAAGAATTGGCCTTGCTGTACAAAATGAAATTTGATGCCCGTCACACACTTGTGGACATATTGGTGTTTGGGTGTTGTTGGTGTCCTCACCCTGTAACCTTCTAGAGGTAGTCTTAATGAAAGCAAGAATTGACCTTGCTGTAAAAAATATAAATTTTATGCCAATGTCAAACAGGTGCAGAATAATTGGTCTTTGGTGTTGTTGGTGCCTTCACCCCGTAACCTACCTTCTAGTGGTAGTCTTGATGAAACCAAAGTCGTGCTATTAAAAATGTAATTTGTAAGATTACTGCAAAGCACATATTAATACATCATCCTGGTCCAAACAGGGAATCAACTTCTTTGAACATTTGCGACTGATCATGAACACAAAATAACAAATAAGCTCTACAGCAAATCTTTTAATATGAATTTTAACCCGGAAAAGGGCATAGAACTCCCTAATGCACTATGGGAATTTTTCTCTTCTTATGAGAGCATTAAGAAAAGGGGCATATCCCATATATATAAACTACTTTCATCTTTCCCACCCCAAACCAAAACTATAAATATGATTAACCTCCCTGGCGGTATGATTCTGGCTGGAATTTTGTGCTGAAAGCGGTACAATTATTTTGCATGGAAATTTGGCGTTTTTATATTGTAGGCATGCAATTCTTATGAATAACTCACTTAAATCTGTCCGAACCAGAGTCTAGTAGACATCCCGGGTATGATAAAGTTTAAAACACAAAATCATAAAAAAATTAATAAAAATATAATAAAAATATATACAAAAACACTGAAATTTGCTCAGTTGCAGAATAGTCGCTGTCATTAAATTTATTGTTTGATGATAAATTGTGATTCTAATTTTTTATCTGTGTTTTCTAGCTGGTCTAAAACCACTTTTGACATAAAGGGACACTTTTTGGTTGCTATGGACAATCTCCAGTTTCCAGGCAGGAAAAAAAATCTTTTTATTATATAAAATGACATGCAGGGCACTGGGCAGACCACTAGGGACAAAGGGGGTGTGTATTTTTTGTATACAGTAATGTAATCTGTAAGATTACAGTACTGTATGTGTACTGTGTTTTTAAACTTTTTTGAATTTGGCGCCGATCTCCGCTCCCGTGCGTCGTAACGTCGCAGGGAACGGAGATCAGCGGCACTCGGCACTGTGTGAATCGAGCGAGCAGACGGCTCGCTCACACAGCGGGGAGACATCGCAGGATCCAGGGGAAAAGGTAAGTAACTCCCCCCCCTGTATCCTGCAATGCACCCCGAGTCTGGCTCGGGGTTACCGCTCCTAGCAGAAAAAACTGGACCCGAGCCAGACTCGGGATTACCGCCTAGGAGGTTAAATGGGAGAAAGATCTTTCTCAAACCTTCTCATTGGAAAAGTGGCGAAAAGCCATACATATTAATAGCACCTCAACATCATGTATTGAACATTGTGAAAACGCCCAAAAAATCCTGAACCGTTGGTATTTGACCCCATACAGACTCAGTAAAATATTCCCCACCTCATCCCCCATATGCTGGAGATGTGATACCCATACAGGTAATTTAATACACACATTATGGAGTTGTAAAACTCTTTCTAGCTTTTGGAAATCTGTCTCCTCCATCATAGCGTCCCACTGGAAATCTAAAGAGACTCACACCTGAAATGGCTTTACTAGGCATAAGCCTAGACATTTACCCTCCCCAACATAGAATTATAGTCGCTAACATCCTTATAGCAGCAAGGCTCACCATAACTAAAACATGGAAATCTACCCTAGCACCTAACCTATCAGATGTTATCTTGAGACTCAATACTCGCACTACGAAATAATGTTAGGACACAAAAAAGGCTCCACAACTAAATTCCTTAAAAATTGGAATGAATGGATTCGACACCCTAGGGCATCAAATTTTCAGAAAAATCATATGAACTATTGAATGTTTTCCTGAACGACAATTTCCTTAAAGATAGTTTGATTTATAAGTTAACTTCCATACAGCCTCCTCTCCCTCCTTCTCTTCCTCCCTCCCTCCTTCTTTCCTTTCTTTTCTTGAATTAACTATATTGAATCATAATCCCATCTTTACAGTATGATCCCATTTGGGTAAACAGGGAATTTTCGTTTCTTTTCTGGTTCCTACTTGTTTATTCACTTGAACAGTATTTAAATTGACAAAGTTCTATAACATTCTATGTTAAGTAATTTGTAGGTTTGAAACAAAACCTATCCAGTCACCTTGGAGATGAAGATGTTTGAATAAGTAGCTGTATTATTCTTGTTTACTTTTTGAAAATTCAGTAAAAAAATAAAATAATTTGTATGTCCCTGGCACACAATTGTGGAACAATTGGTCTTTGAGTGTTGTTGGTGCCTTCAAACCTTCTAGAGGTAGTCTTAAGGAAAGCATGAATTGGCTTTGCTGTGAAAAAAAAATTAATTTGATGCCCCGTCACACAGTTGGCGAAAAATTGGTCTTTGGGTTTTGTTGTGCCTTCACCTCGTAACCTTCTAAAGGTAGTCTCGATGAAAGCAAGAATTGGCCTTGGTGTATAAAACTAAAATTTGTCACCCCTGTCAAACAATTGGGGAAAAATTGGATGTTGATGGGGACATGGGCCTCATCCCCACAACCCTTGCCCAGTGGTTGTAGGGGTCTGCGGGCGGGGGGTTTATTGGAATCTGGAAGCCTTTAACAAGGGGACCCCCAAATCCTGGCCTCCCTCCTGTGTGAAATGGTAACGGGGTACAAATGTACCCCTACCATTTCACAAAAAAAGTGTCAAAATGGTAAAAATTACATGACATGGCTTGGTACCTTAATTAAAAAAAAAAAAAAAAATGTCCCACAAAGTCTTCTTCTTCTCTTGCTCCACTGATGGACCGAAAAAGAAAAAAAACCTGCACGCAGCCACCGATCCACTTCCATGGGAGGCACCGGCAGTAATGACCGTCCTCTCTGGTGACAGTTCTTTTATAACTGAGGGCCGGGCCAAACGGTGATGTCCCCTGGTGACCCCGTCCCCTCTGATGCATGGGGACATCCCTATGGCTTCCCCGTAGTGTCAGAGGGGGGCGGGGTCACCCGGGGACATCACTGGGTGGCCCCGCCCCTCTGACGCTACAGGGAAGCCATAGGGATGTCACTGTGTGTCAGAGGGGGCGGGGTCACCCGGGGATGTCACTGTGTGGCCCCACCCTCAGTTATAAAAGAACTGTCACCTGAGAGGACGGTCATTATGGTGGGTACCTCCCATGGAGGCGGATCAGTGACAGTGTGCCTTTTTTTTGCCGCAGGGCAAGGGTTGTGGGAATGAGGCCCTTGTCCCCATCAACATGGGGACAAGGTGCTTTGGGGGGACGCACCAGGCATGTGGCCTGGTATGGTTCAGGAGGGGGGGCTGCTCTCTTGTCCCCCCTCATTTCCTTCGGCCTGACAGGTTGCGTGCTTGTATAAGGGTCTACTATGGATTTTTGGGGGGACCCTCATACCATTTTTTTTATTTTGGTGCAGAGTATCCCTTAAAATCCATACCAGACCTGAAGGGTCTGGTATGGATTTTGAATGGGACCCCTACGCCATCGTTTTGGAAAAAGGTTGTCACGGGGTTCCCCTTAATATCCATACTAGACCTGAAGGGCATGGTATGGAATTTGGGAATTTTACTTTGATTCGGGGTTCCCTTTAATATTCATACCAGACCCAAAGGGCCTGGTAATGGACTGTGGGGGAATCCCATGCCATTTTTTTTTTTTTGGCTTTTATGTGTATTGCCGGGACTGACAATTCATTATAGCCGTGAGTACTTTTAAATGACTGTTTTTCCTTTAGAAATGTCATTTTGTGCAGGGACTGTTGTAAACACGGGAAACATGCGCCACTTTACAAGCATACTATAGACACCCCCCCAGGTACGAAATTTAAAGGAATATTTCACTTTTATTGTTTTAATTTAAGCATTATTAAAATCACTGCTCCCGAAAAAACAGATGTTTTTAAAACTTTTTTTTGCATTGATACATGTCCCCTGGGGCAGGACCCAGGTCCCCAAACACTTTTTATGACAATACCATGCATATAAGCCTTACGTTGGACTCGAACATCGCGCTCATCCCTACCCCTGACACACAATTGTGGAACAATTGGTCTTTGGGTGTTGTTGGTGCCTTCACCTTGTGACCTTCTAGAGATAGTCTTGATAAAAGCAAAAATTGGCCTTTGCCACGGTGTAGCAATCTGAACCGATCATTCCGTGGTTTACTAGTAACGTTCCACCAGTATTAACATATAAGGAAGAGAAGAGTGCCCATAGCGTGATATCGCTTTATAAACTTTTTATTTATTTAAAAAATGGAGATATACTCACATTTGGTATGAGAATTACAAACATGTAATAGAAACACAGGCACAGAGTGAAAAATCCTATCTATGGCCCTGACCGGAAGTGACGCAAAGATGTTCTGTAACTCCATTCATACATGTGGGATCTTTTAAGGTTTAATATATTTCTTCCTCTGCTTCAATGCCCCCAAAACTTCCATAATCCTCCTCCCTCTCTTCGTGTGTGTTTTGTCACAAGAATATTGTCTGCGTAAAGTGGGCCTTGAGAGGAAAGGAAGTCCTCCTCTTCCTCCAGCTGCTCTGCCTCAAGTGCCATGTCCATAATGCCACACAGAGTATTCTCCAACAGGAAGAAAAGAGGGATTGTGTCACTGATGCATGCATTGTCACGGCTCATCATCCTTTTCACCTTCTCAAATGGTGGTGACAGTACAGTGCATGCATCCTTTATCAGCAGCCATTGGCATGGGGAAAAAAAAGCAGAGGTGCCCTGAGCCTGTTGTTGTGCCATACTCACACAGGTACTCCTTGATGGCCCTCTGCTGCATGTGCAGCTGCTGCAGCATTGCTAAAGTTGAGTTCCACCTGGAGGGCATTTCACAAATCAGGGAATTTACAGTCAGGTGGAATTCCTGCTGAATTTCAGCCAACCCGAACAATGGCTGTGTATGAAATCACTACAGACTCTTATGGCCTATGCTTTTGAAGATCTTGCAAACCTGGGTACCTGTTTAAAAATTGCTGCACCACCAAATCGAAGACATGTGCCTGGCATGGCACATGTATCGACTTCCCCTGTCGAAGGGCGGACAAAAGGTTAGTGCCATTATCACACACCACCATTCCTGGCTTAAGCTTCTGTGGCGTGAACCACCTCTGGACCTGCCCCTGCAGAGCTGAAATAATCTCTACTCCGGGGTGTGGCTCCTGTCCATTAGACAGACCAGCTGAAGCACTGCATGGCACCTTTTAGCCCGACTCAATGAATTGCCCCTTGAACGCTTAGGGGTACTGGTGGTTCAAAGGACAATCCAACAGAGGAGGGCATGGAGGAGGGGGTAGAGCTGACAGATCTCACATCAGCACCACCAGCTGTATGGAGACGTGGCGGCAAAACAAGCTCCAGCACTGAGACCTATCCTGCATCCTTCCTAGTTGCAAGCAGAGTTACCCAGTGTCCTGTGATTGAAATATACCATCCCTGATCATGCTTGCTGGACCATGAGTCTGCAGTACGGTGGACCTTGCGACTGACTTGCCCAACAATGCCAAAACATTGCATTCCACGTGATGGTAGATTCACATAAGGGGACAGAATCCACCAGACAGAAAGACAGGAGATGTAAAGCCAGGAATTTTTACAAGCTGGAATTTAGATGCTGGGCATGTGGGTGTCAGGGAGTGTATTTTTTTATGCCTGCTATACTCTACAGCTGGTGGTGTGTTGCTGGAAGACATGTTGCAAGGACCTGTGACACCCTTTGCTATACCATCATCCCTTTCAGTGGAGGCTGCTGAGAGGTCATGAGATATAGCAGGGTTGGACATTGAGAAGTAAGGAAGAAAAGGAGTGTGTCCCTTGTGTGTGGTTTTCTGATGCCCTTGCCAATGGGCTGAGTGGTGGGAGGTTAAATGCCTTGTTAAGCATGTGGTCTGCTTGCGGCAAAGATTGCAAATGTGCTATAAAAGTCCCACACAGCTAAACTCTGGGAATTGGGCCAGGAGATAACAGCTCCACAACCTGATGGTATGGCTGCTCTATACTCTTCCATGATACCTGCCTCTGGAGGACATCCTGCTTCGTTAGGGTTGTTTCTCCCCCTCACTTCCCCCCTCTGCTCTATCTGGCACCCAAGTCACGTCATTGACCTCATTATCAGCATCCCATCCATCCTCATCATCACAGGAGTCAACTTAGCAATACACTGCTGCTGGGGGAACATGACTGCCAATTTGTTATTTATCAGTGTTCTCCCCACTCTGTTGACTCGTGGTAGGCCTTTCCTCTACCTCAGAATCAACATAAAATTCCAGCAATGCCTGTACATCCCCAAGAACCAAGTGGCTGATTCTGTGTTCAACAATTCAACTGACTTCTCTATGCATGATGTTGGGGCTATGGCAGGGGTAGCTGTGGAGAAAGAGGCAGAATAAGCCACTCTGGCAGCTGCGGTGGACTGAAAACTAGTGCCAGCTTGGGTCATAGAGGATGAGGAGGATTAGAATGGTTTAGTAAGCCAGTCCATCACCACTACATGCTGTGGCTGGATAGCACAGGCAACATCACTAAACAGAGACAAAGGTGACCTGCATGACGACAGACCATGTCCATTTTTGCCTGTGGACACAGACACTGCTGGCCCCCTAATAGTGGCATGGCAACGTCTGCCTCTCCTTGTTGGCCCCCCAGACATGATGGTGGGGCTTTTTACCCACATTTTATAGATACTGGTAAATGTGTAATTGAATGCACTGACAGAAATGTAAAAATTATAAAAAATAAAAAAGGGGGAACACCATGTCACAGTCAGAAATACAGAGGCTGACGATTTAAAAAAAAAGGGGACAAAATAAAAGACAAAAAAAACATGCAGCAACCAAACAAATAGGGTATACAGCACTACATGTTATGTAATGCTGTGTTAAACACTGCACTTCACTAGCACACTACACTGATACACTATTCTCACACACTATACTAACACTAAACTAACACACTACACTAAGTCAAATGTTATGTAAAGCTGTCTAAAAAACTGCACTACACTAACACACTATTCTCACACACTATTCTAACACTAAACTAACACTCTAAACTTAGAGTAAAATTTTACATAAAGCTGTGTTAAATACTGCATTACACTAACACTCTACACTGGCACACTATTCTCACATACTATACTAACACTAAACTAACACTTTACACTCAAAAGTCACAATAATTATACACAATAACTGCTAGTAGCAAAACAAGCCCTGCTCTATCTATCTCCACTCCAATACACTACAAGAGCTGGCGATGGGAAGTTACCTTTCATAGTGTGGGGTGGGACTATGAGCACTGAGCCATGATTGGAGAAAGTAATCATTACTTTCTTCAATCAAGGCTCTGACAGTGCTAACTGGCGAAGCCTTGCACCTGACCAGCAGTCAGGTGCAATGCTTCATCCAATTAGGGACCTAGAATGCACTGTAAAGTGCGCAATGCATTGTGGGGCACTCGGTAGGTGAGCATCCCCCGAGCTATCCGCAAATTCAGATGTTTGCCGAATAGGAGAAGTTACATAGTTACATAGTTAGTTAGGTTGAAAAAAAAAGACACAAGTCCATCCAGTTCAAACACAAATAAAAAAAAAAAAAAAAAATAAAAAAATATATATATCATACAATCCCATATACCCCATTCTATACCCACAGTTGATCCAGAGGAAGGCAAAAAAAAAAAACAGCAGCGCATGCTCCAATTTGCTAAAGCAGGGGAAAAAATTCCTTCTGATCCCCCGAGAGGCAATCGGATTTTCCCCGGATCAACTTTACCTATAAATGTTAGTACCCAGTTATATTATGTACATTTAGAAAAGCATCCAGGCCTTTCTTAACCACTTCAGCCCGGACCAATTGTCAGCCTAAGGATCAGAGGTCTTTTTTCAATTTCGCACTGCACTGCTTTAACTGGTAATTGCGCGGTCATGCAATGTTGTAAACAAACAAAATTTGTGTCCTTTTCTTCCCACAAATAGAGCTTTCTTTTGATGGTATTTGATTGCCTCTGTGATTTAAATTTTTTGCGATATAAATGGTAAAACGCCGAAAATTTTGAAAAAAATAAAGATATTTTCTACTTTTTGTTATAAGAAAAATCTAATAAACTCAATTTTAGTCAAACATTTGGGCCAAAATGTATTCAGCCACATGTCTTTAGTAAAAAAAAATGCCAATAAGCGTATATTTATTGGTTTGCGCAAAAGTTATAGCGTCTACAAACTAGAGTACATTTTCTGGAATTTACACAGCTTTTAATTTATGACTGCCTATCTCATTTCTTGAGGTGCTAAAATGGCAGAGCAGTAAAAAAACAAAAACAAATGACCCCATTTTGGAAAGTAGACACCCCAAGCTATTTGCTGAGAGGCATGTTGAGCCCATTGAATATTTTTTTTTTAGTACCAAGTGATTAAATAAAGACAAAAAAAACAAAAAAAACTAAATGATATATTGCTCACACATGCCATGGTTATATTTGGAATTGCACCCCAAAATACATTTTGCTGCTTCTCCTGAGTATGGGGATACCACATGTGAGGAACTTTTTGGGAGCCTAGCCACGTACGGGGCCCCAAAAACCAATCACCGCCTTCAGGATTTCTAAGGGTGCAAATTTTTGATTTCACTCCTCACTACCTATCAGAGTTTCGAAGGCCATAAAATGCCAAAATAGCACAACCCCCCCCCCCAAATTACCCCATTTTAGAAAGTAGACACCCCAAGCTATTTGTTGAGAGGCATGTTGAGTCCATGGAATATTTTATTTTTTGCCACAAGTTGCGGGAATATTACAAACTTTTTTTTTTTTGCCCAAAGTTGTCACTAAATGATATATTGCCACACATGCCATGGGCATATGTGGAATTACACCCCAAAATACATTCTGCTGCTTCTCCTGAGTACGGAGATACCACATGTGTGGGACTTTTTGGGAGCCTATCCGCATACGGGACCCCGAAAACCAAGCACCGCCTTCAAGATTTCTAAGGGCATACATTTTTGATTTCACTCCTCACTACCTATCACTACCTATCACAGTTTTGAAGGCCATAAAATGCCAAGATGGCACAACCCCCCCCCAAATGACCCCTATTTGGAAAGTAGACACCCCAAGCTATTTGCTGAGAGGCATGTTGAGCCCATTGAATATTTTTATTTTTTTGTCCCAAGTGATTGGATAAAGACAAAAAAATAAATGTTTTACAAAAAGTTGTCGCTAAATGATATATTGCTCACACATGCCATGGTTATATGTGGAATTGCACCCCAAAATACATTTTGCTGCTTCTCCTGAGTATGGGGATACCACATGTGTGGGACTTTCTGGAAGCCTAACCGTGTACGGCACCCCGAAACCAATCACCGCCTTCAGGATTTCTAAGGGTGCAAATTTTTGATTTCACTCCTCACTACCTATCACAGTTTCGAAGGCCATAAAATGCCAAAATAGCACAAACCCCCCCAAATGACCCAATTTTGGAAAGTAGACACCCCAAGCTATTTGTTGAGAGGCATGGTGAGTATTTTACAGCTCTCATTTGTTTTTGAAAATGAAGAAAGTAAAGAAAAAAACTTTTTTTTTTCTTTTTTCAATTTTCAAAACTTTGTGACAAAAAGCGAGATCTGCAAAATACTCCCCATACCTCTCAGCAAATAGCTTGGGGTGTCTACTTTCCAAAATTGGGTAATTCCATGGCCTCCTAAACTGTGATTGGCAGTGAGGAGTGAAATAAAAAAATTACACCCTTAGAAAGCCTAAAGGCGGTGCTTGGTTTTTGGGGTCCCGTACGCAGCTAGGCTCCCAAAAAGTCTCACACATGTGGTATCCCCGTACTCAGGAGATGCAACAGAATGTATTTTGGGGTGTAATTCCACATATGCCCATGACATGTTTGAGCAATATATCATTTAGTGACAACATTTTTTTTTTCATTATTCAATCTCTTGGGACAAAAAAAAAAATAAAATATTCAATGGGCTCAACATGCCTCCCAGCCTCAATAGCTTGGGGTGTCTACTTTCCAAAATGGAGTCATGGGGGGGGGGGGGGGTTGAACTGTCCTGGCATTTTATGCACAACATTTAGAAGCTTATGTCACACATCACCCACTCTTCTAACCACTTGAAGACAAAGTCCTTTCTGACACTTTTTATTTACATGAAAACATATTTTTTTTTGCAAGAAAATTACGTTGAACCCCCAAACACTATATATATTGTTAAAGCATTTTCAAACGCATTTTTTGTGGAAAAAATACACTTTTTTTTATTTTAATGCACACTATATTGCTCAAATTTTTGATGAAATAAAAAAGATGATCTTAGGCCGAGTACATGGATACCAAACACGACATGCTTTAAAATTGCGCACAAACACGCAGTGGCGACAAACTACATGCATTTTTAAAAGCCTTTAAAAGCCTTTACAGGTTACCACATTAGATTCATGGAGGAGGTTTACTGCTATAATTACTGCCCTCGATCTGACCTTCGCGGTGATACCTCACATGCATGGTGCAATTACTGTTTACATATAGCGCCAGACCGACGCTTGTGTTCGCCTTTGTGTTTTTTTACTTTTATTTTTTTTATTTAGCGTTTTTATTTTATTTTTAAACTGTTCCTTCCATTTTTTTTGTTATCATTTTTATTGTTATCTCAGGGAGTATAAATATCCCCTATGATAGCAATAGGCAGTGACAGGTACTTTTTTTTTGAAAAAATTGGGGTCTATTAGACCCTAGATCTTTCCTCTGCCCTCAAAGCATCTGACCACACCAAGATCGGTGTGATAAAACGCTTTTCCAATTTTCCAATGGCGCTGTTTATATCCGGGAGGAGGGACATTCCCTCCCACTGCTTGTAAAAGCAGTCTAGAGGCGAATTACCCGCTAGAATTGCTTTTACATGAAAGCCGATCACTGGCTGAAAAGAATGATACCAAGATGATACCTAAACCTGCAGGCATCATTCTGGTATAACCATTCAAAGTCCAGCAACATACTGGACATATAACTGTGGTGGTGAAATCACCTCCTACAGCGTTGGAGTCATGGCTTTATGTATCGTGGGAGCAAACGCTGTTGCTGTCAAGATAAATAAATCCGCGCTGCAACTGAATGCCGTACCTGCTAAGCAAATTATGGTTAACATTAAAACAAAGTAACATTACAGTATAACAGTAAGACCTTACCATACCATACCTGCAAAGCAAATACCAAAAAAAAACATAGTAAAAAAATATTTTTTTTTTAACTCAACTGGTGCCTAAAATATATATATGCCGAAGCATGGGGGCATCCTCCCGCAAAAAAGTTATGCCTCTTACACATGGTCGGACTTTTCCACGGGCAAGCCTCCGTCGGACTTTCGACCTTATGTACGTGGCATTAGGAGCAAATCGCTCCTCCGCCCCTGCTGCCCCCATGCTTCGGCATATATGCTCTTTTTTTTAACTGTGGTGGTGAAATCACCTCCTACAGCGTTGGAGTCACGGCTTTATGTATCGTGGGAGCAAACGCTGTTGCTGTCAAGAAATGTGGTGTGTCCTTCGCGCTACTAATCAACTGTGCAATGTGTATATCCCCACCAAAGGTGGAGGTAATGTATAGACTACTACAATGAATAAATACATATAAATAAAGGTGATACAATAAATAAATAAATAAATAAATAAATGTTTAGATTAATATAGATAACCCTGTGTATCTTATATTAAATAAATAGATACATGCTGCAAAATCTAAAAATGTGCACAATCCACAACTTAATAGAAAAATGATAAAAAAGTGATTTTGCGCATAGTAAAAAACATTCAGGTGATGTCTAAACTTAACATAAAGTGCTACTATAAACCACAGTGTTCCATGTGATAGCAATAAACATTAAAAATCATAATGCTATAGAAGTGAATCAATAAATATTGGGATGGATATAAGAAGTAAATCAAAACCACTATATACAAGGTGTTATCTGTTTAACACCTGTTTAACAGTTCCCTACGCGTTATGTCACACGTGACTTCTTCAGGGGCTGAAGAAGTCACGTGTGACGTAACGCGTAGGGAGTGGTTTGGACGTCATTACGCAACCGGAAGTGCAGTGAGAGTGGCGTTTTACAGCGTATTTTTGATTCCTTGCATATTGTTGTTTTTTATTGTGTAAGGGCGCATTTTATCTACTAAAATAAATTATCCTACTTGATTTTAAATACTACACTATGGGAGTCTCCTTTGCCCTCCATCCCCTTCTTTTTTTGATGAGTCTGTACAGCGTACTAGACCAGTAGGTTGGGGCACTCGAGGACCATAGCCCACCGCGTGGAGGAGTACATTAAAGGCTGACCAACAGTGGAGGAGAGTACTTGATTTATTTGCAGTAATAAAGAAACTTGGAGGTGAGAGTTCTGGGAGCTTAGCCTAGGATAGTTTTGGCTATAATATCACTCATCCCTGGAGAACACCATTAGAGACTAGAAGAGAGGCATTTGAGCCCTACCCAATATAGAAACATCTTTATCTTTGGCACGGACTGCTATATTATTGTTAGAACTGTTAAACAGATACCACCTTATATATAGTGGTTTTGATTTACTTCTTATATCCATCCCAATATTTATTGATTCACTTCTATAGCATTATGATTTTTAATGTTTATTGCTATCACATGGAACACTGTGGTTTATAGTAGCACTTTATGTTAAGTTTAGACATCACCTGAATGTTTTTTACTATGCGCAAAATCACTTTTTTTATCATTTTGCTGTTGCTGTCAAGATAAATAAATCCGTGATGCAACTGAATGGCGTACCTGCTAAGCAAATTATGGTTAACATTAAAACAAAGTAACATTACAGTATAACAGTAAGACCTTATCATACCATACCTGCAAAGCAAATACCAAAAAAAACATAGTAAAAAATAAAACATTTTTTAACGCAACTGGTGCCAAAAATATATATATGCCGAAGCATGGGGGCATCCTCCCGCAAAAAAGTCATGCCACGTACACATGGTCGGACTTTTCCCCGGGCAAGCCTCTGTCGGAATTTTGACCGTATGTACGTGGCATTAGGAGCAAATCGCTCCTCCGCCCCTGCTGCCCCCATGCTTCGGCATATATGATCTTTTTTTTAACTGTGGTGGTGAAATCACCTCCGACAGCACTGGAGTCACGGCTTTATGTATCGTGGAAGCAAACGCTGTTGCTGTCAAGATAAATAAATCCGCGCTGCAGCTCAATAGCTCACCTGAAAACAAAAAAATGGTTAACAATAAAACACAGTAAACAGTAAAGTATAACAAAATTACATACCTAAAAAGCAAGCATGATAAAACATAATAAGATTTTGCAGAATAGAATACAGTAAAAACGAGCAACAATAGAGAGAGAATAGAGAGAGAATAGAGAGAGAGAGAGAACAATAAAACAACAACTATTTTTATTTTTTATATTTTTTTTTTTTTTTTTGGTTTTTGGTACTTTTATTTTTATTTTTTACACTTTTTTTTTGTAACTATAATTTTAACTGTAACGGTCAGGTCTCAAAATGCGATGGCATCTTGGGAGACCCTGTGAAAGTGTATCCTAGCCTGTGAAATGCTGTACCCTACGCTAATACACTAGTGAATGGTAGCGTTCAAAACATTTACCAATGCAAAGACCAGGATTGTCAGGACAGCGTGGACAAAAATAACGGGTGTCACGCCTTGATCCGCACTTGGTACAGACACGACACCTTCTTTGGGGGGCTCGTTGAGTAGGGGTACTCGGGAGGTCATAAGGATAATGCCGCTCATGCAGCCGGCTTACTGCATTTGGTTGGGAATGGTGAGGTGCAGAACCGTCTGGATACAGAAGGTCTGTGACAACCTCTTCCTGAAATTCAAGGAAGGGTAAATCCCCGCCTAAAGCTCTGTATAGCACATGAGCGTTCAGCAAAGCCAATTGGAATAAATAAATCATTTTGTACCAGCGTCTAGCCTTACCGGCAACTAGATACGGCGCCAACAACTGGTCGTTAAGATCCACCCTCCCCAGTAGTGCGCATGCGCGGGAGCTCCGTTATGGCTGACTGAGCCTGGAGCTCCGCTTCACCCCTGCCTAACGAGCGAAACAGCGGACACAGCACTCCTTATTTTGACATCCCGCTAACCAGCCCTGAGGGGGGACATTGCCGGGACCCCCCCTGTATGCCAGAACCCCCCGTACATAGCTCCGTGGGACCGAAATTCGAGCGGGCAGGCCGCGGAGGTGTACCAAGATGGCCGCCGACAGGATTGTCTGAGCCTGAAGCCCTGCATCTCCCCCGCACATCGAGTGCCTCGGCGGACACAGCTTCCCCAGAACAGGCATACCACCAACCCGATTAGTGAGGGGACATTGCCAGGACCCCCCCTATATGTCGGGACCCACTGCAAGACGTGATCTGGGGCCGGAATTTGAACGTTCAGGCCGAGGAGGGTGTACCAAGATGGCCGCCGGATTCTCCTCAGCTCAGCCACAAGCGACACACTCTGAAGACCTGCAGGAATTCAGGCAAGTGATTACCCCTGTCGCTCTCACCTACGCCCAGGTTGCCCAAGGTACCCCACAAGGCCTTCCTGCTCCTTCCCCAACCTCCACCGAATCTCTGCTAGGCAGAATGCTGGAGGAATACACACTGTCCCCTGCAGGGCCTACCCCCTCACTACCTCAGGCGACCCCGCCACACGAAATGTTTGATAAGAACCAGTCCTCACCTCAGGGAGACATGTTCATCAAATTTGCTGCCCTATTGGAGAGGGGCCTGGCTAATACAGCAGCACAGATCACCAGAGACATCACCAGTGACATAAAATCTGATTTTGCTAACCTCGGCACCAGAATGGAAGCTATTGAAACCAAACTAGACAACACAGTGGCTCACACCAACCAGAACGCGGCCCACATACAGGTCCTCCAGGACCAATTAGAGACTGCCCTTGCCAGGATAGACGACCTCGAGAACAGGTCCAGGAGATATAATTTCCGAGTCCGAGGTCTCCCAGAAAACATCACAGATATCCCCCTGGCCATTCAGGATCTCATCAAGGATCTAATTCCTAATTCGCCTCCCTACCGCCTAGAACTGGATAGGGCCCACAGGGCCCTCGGGCCCCCCAGAAAGGATGGATCCCCTAGAGACATCATAGTAAAGCCTCACTTTTACGCTGTAAAAGAGGAAGTTATGCGACAAGCCCGCCTCAAACAGCAAGTTGCTTGCCGAGGTCACCAAATTCAAATTTTCGCGGATCTGGCCCCTTCGACCATCCAAAAGCGTAGAGCCCTTAAACCGCTTTTAACGGCACTATCCCAACAAGATATAAAATACCGATGGTCCTTCCCCTTCGGGGTAAAATTCACCATTCAAGGGAAAACATACTCTTTCTCCTCCCTCCCTGAAGGGGAGAAACTTCTCCTTCACCTCAAACTGATTTCCCAGGAAGCACCCATGGACTTTTCATCGGCACCTGGAGGATCCACCAAGAGACCCCCTCCGGCTAGCCCAGTTTCCCCTCTCTGGAACAGAGGCAAGACAAAGAAGTCTAAGGAAGCTAGACCCCCCTAAGTCAATTTTGCTAGCCTCTTCCATTTCTTCGCCCTCAACAGGGCATCCCAACCTGGGATAGTTAACCCCGCTGTTGAAGGAACTTTGCGTTCCTAACTTTTCGCCAGTTGCCATCCTTTAGGCCATCACTGTTCCCTCCTCACTGGACAGTGACATGAAGCCTGAACCCCAGACTTTCATTTTACTACGTCGGATGCACAACCAAGATCGGCTCGGACCTCACGAGAACATTGACTATACCCCCTTTATAAGATCTTCAGGCTTCCTCCCGGGTCCTCTCCACGCAGAACCGATCTCAAAAATTCTGTTTGCTTTCAGTGACACTAGACGGGAACCTGTTAAGGACTCCAGCCAAGAAGATTCCATCTCCAACTACAATTTTTCCTACACCCTGGAGAGCTCCCACCCAACCCCCCCCCCCTAGGTTTAGGGGTGGGGCTGGGTGGACGAAGTCTGCCTGTGCTAGATCCCCATTTCGGGATGGGCTAGTCAGGTTCTAGAGAAATTTCAAAGTTGAATGGCAATCTGGTTTTGTTTTTGTTTTTTTGTTTTTTTATATATACGTAGACTTTACGCTGTTTTAGTCCTATTCTACAACAATTAGATTTTCAGTAAGGGCCAGGGGTGACACCCTTGCGCCTCCACCCTTCCCACAGACGAGCTTTTCCCCCCTCTGTGGTATGGGTCTTCGGCCCTCTTATAGAGGCTGCCGAAGCCAAACTGTTGGTATCTGGCGGGTCTTAGCCCCGTCAGACATCGTTTGTCCTCCTAGAGGACGTTGTACTTTGTACTTTTCTGTCTCTATTCTCCCCTCCCTTCCTAACTCTCCCCCTTTTTCGAGCCGTCTGGCAGGTATTCCGGAGTTCCTTTCAACGCTGACGCTCCGCACTCAATTGTTTCCAAGACTGGGGCCTAAGAGGAGAAGCTTTCCTGGAGTAAGTGGTGACAGCCTTGGCAGAATTACACCCCTCTGACCTAATGTCTGCATTAGACACGAATGGAAACGATCTTAGAGTGGCCACACATAATGCACAGGGATTAAACTCCCCTAGAAAACGCAGAATAGCTTTTGACCACTACCGATCCCTGAAAATAGACATTGTTTTAGTACAAGAGACACACTTCCCGATCCAATACAACCCCAAATTCCTTCATTCACACTTCCCAACATTCTACCTTGCAAATGCCGCAAATAAAACCAAAGGCATAGCGATACTGTTCTCAAAGAATAGTAAATTCTCACATATATCTGACTACAGAGACCCCGAGGGTAGATTTATCCTAGTCAAAGGGTCCATAGAAGGCAACATCTATTCCATAATCTCTTACTATACCCCCAATAAAGGACAAACTAAATTTTTCCAAACCCTTCTTCAAACCCTTTTACCTCTAGTAGAAGGCAAGGTCATCTTTGGAGGAGATTCGAACTTAGCGTTTGACCAAGGTCTCGACAAATCGCGACCCCCTAAGGCCCAATTAACGCGTCCTACCAAAGCTAGCTTGACCGTAGCGAAATTCCTCCACTCACACGGGCTTGTCGACATATGGAGGGAACTCAACCCCTCGAAAAGGGATTATACCCATTTCTCTGCTCCTCATCAGTCATATGCTAGAATAGATCACATCCTAATACCCACATCCCTCATCTCTTTGACACGCAAGTCGACCATTATAGATACAGCTTGGTCGGACCACTCACTGGTTCTTCTCCACATGAAAAACTCCCTCACTAGACCGATGGGCTCGCACTGGCGACTTAACGAATCCATCCTTAGTGACCCTATTAAAACCGCTGAAATAGATAGGTCTCTGAAGGAATACTTCCTTCTCAATAATGTAGACAACATCTCCCCCGAGATTCTCTGGGCTGCCCACAAAGTCACCATCAGGGGCAAACTCCTTAGTATCGCAACCCAACTTAAGAAGGAAAGGACGACTGACATTATTAAACTCGAAAAAAAGTTTGCTTCCCTTAAACTCCAACACAAGAATAACCCATCTCAAGCCCTAATAGACCAACTAGACTCAACCAGACTGGAACTAAATTTAGCCCTCACGGCAAAAGCGGAGAAGCACATTCGCTGGAGTGGAGCTAAATTCTATCACCAAAAAAACAAAATGGGCCCGATGTTGGCCTCCACACTCTCCCCCCGACCCCGTACTTACTGCTTCCCCAGGATTAGAATAGCAGGTAATCCTCCCTCAGCAGACCCTAAAAAGGTACTAGAGGCATTCCGTAGTTTCTACACTAACCTATATAGCAGGTCTCCAAAAGACAAAGGCCCCTTATTGTCCCAATTCTTTCGAGACCTTCCGATTCCAACTTTATCGACTGAACATAAGGAGGTGATGGAGGCGAGCATTTCTGTGGAGGAGATAGGTGAGGTAATTAAAAACCTCAAATCTGGTTCGGCTCCTGGTCCAGATGGACTCTCCGTGCCCTACTATAAGGCCTTTGTTGAGACACTAGCTCCTAATATGGCTAGGTTCTTTAACATGTTGACGCAGGGAACCCCCTTAGACCCTCAGATAAATACCGCCTACATAACGGTTATTCCCAAACCTAACAAAAACCCAGAAGAGGTCGAAAATTATAGACCGATCTCCCTTATAAATAACGACCTCAAGATCTTGACAAAGATCATGGCCAACCGCTTATCCTCTTTCATTAACCGTTACATCCATAAGGACCAAGTGGGGTTCATTCCAGGCAGGCAGGGGTCGGACCAAATCAGAAGGGCCATCGATCTAATCTCCCTCCTTCATACCGGGTGGGACGGGGGCCCCAAACAGGAGGGGATGTTACTCTCCGTAGACCTCCATAAGGCATTCGACACAGTAGAATGGCCTTATCTTTTCGCTCTAATGGAGAGGTGGGGTTTTGGTAATCGCTTCTTGGGAACTCTACAATCCCTTTACTCTAAACCTTCAGCTCTAATCCGCCTCAATGGGCATCACTCTTCACCCTTCCACATAGAGCGTGGCACCAGACAGGGATGCCCTCTATCACCTCAAATTTTTGCCATAGCCATCGAGACACTTGCTTTAGCAATTCGGTCTAACCCCAACATCCAAGGTATTTCTTGTGGCCCCCAAACACACAAATGTGGTCTCTTCGCAGACGACATGCTATTATTCATCACTTCACCTATCACATCTCTCCCTAACCTCTGTAAACTCCTGAATGACTTCGCCAGGGTATCGGGTCTCAAGGTTAATTACGACAAATCTCACGCCCTAAACATATCCCTGACTCCCTCCATGGTGGAAACTCTGAAAAACTCTTTCAAATTTAGATGGAACGCCTCGTCTATAGACTACCTAGGGATTCACCTAACCTCTAAAATCGACCAATTGTATCCGGCAAACTTCCCACCCACATTCAAAAGACTTGAGTCGGATCTGAAGACATGGGCTAGTAAAGACCTCTCCTGGATCGGCAAGATTCACTCGATAAAAATGACCCTCCTCCCCAAACTGATTTATTTATTTAGGGCCATCCAGATGAACCTAAGAAGGGACCATCTGCAATCCCTCCAATCGAAAATCGACGAGTTCATTTGGGGCAGAAAAGGACGTAGATTACCAAAACATACTTTATACAGACAGCGCACACAGGGTGGCTTGGGGTTACCAAGAATTCTTTGGTACTACCAGGCGGCAAGACTAGCCCAACTATCAGCAGCTTATGTCAGAACGGAAAAGCCAGACTGGATTAATATAGAAAGACAGGCGGTCCCCAACTATACTCTAGATTACTTGCTTTGGCTCCCTCCCAAGAACAGGCCTCCCATACTCTCTCCGATCCTCTCACAATCCCTATCCCTTTGGGATAAATTGAAAACCCACCCTTACTTGACCTCTGACTGTCGTCCTCTAGCTCACATCTTCAATAACCCTGATTTCCCCCCAGGTCAAGATATAAAATCATTCAAATGGTGGTTGGACAAGGGGTTGTATCGGATCGGGCATTTCTTTACGGCTACGGGCCCAATAACCTTAAAATTCTGTAAGCAACAACTGGGCATCCCGGATGGGGAACTCTTCAGGTTCTCCCAAATACAACACTTTCTCCACAAACTATGGACAGGGAAACCCATCCCACCTAGTTTCTCTCCATATGAGCTATGGTCAGGTCAACTCAAGGGTCAGAGGGGTGGAATTTCAGTTATATATCAGTCTCTTGCCCATCAGGTAGGCAAAACCCCTTATATGACCGCTTGGGAGGAAGACCTCCAACTCCAATGGGATCTTGAGCAGTGGCAGACATCCTTTTCCAGAGCCTATAAAGGAATGAAGAACATTTCCCTAATAGAATCGAACCTCAAAGTAATGACAAGATGGTATCTCACACCCTCTAAATTGGCCCGCATCTTTCCAACCGCTGACCCCTTATGCTTCAGGGGTTGTGCCCTACAGGGCTCCATGGCCCACATATGGTGGGAATGTCCCAAAATCAGATCATTCTGGAAAAGGCTGTTTACCCTGATTCATACAGTAACTGGGCATCAACTACCCAGAACCCCTGCAGTAGCCCTATTGAACGCCAATATCTCAGGGTCTAGTAAATGGAGCCGCAAATTGACCCATTTCATTCTCTTGGGTGCAAAGTTAACCATTGCCAAGGCCTGGAAAAAACCTGGGGTATCCCTCAAAGCCGCCAAGCACAAAATCTCATGGATTATGTCCCAAGAGAAATTGACCAGTGTTCTCCTGGACTCCAAAGCTCAATTTGAATCCACCTGGGAACCCTGGGCAAACCATGTGGGCATCTCCCTCATCCCTGGTATACAAACGTAACCAGGGCGCGTTAACAATTTTCTTACAATCTTCTACCTGTCAGACGGCTCCCCCTCCTTCTCTCTCTACTCCCCTCCTTTCCCTCACCCTCTTCTCCTTTTATTCTTTCTGGTTCGATTTTCTTTTTTCTGCATTTCATGTATTAGGTATGCATTGCATGGGCTTGTTGTGACCATTTAGTGAGTACAATTCTCAGCGCGGTGCAGAGACCCCTGGATTTGGGGATTGTAGCCCCCCGGGGGACACCTGTACAGGGCACACTTCCCACTGTTTAGGCAATCCTGCGAGACACAGTTAGAATTTGAACATGCCCCGGAGGTCTCGGGGGGGCTGCTCCGACACAGTTTGATCCCCTTAGGGGTGTCGGGGGAACCTCCCGGAGCAAGAGTTTTTATGAAGTGGGTGGACGCAGATGACACAGGGTAACTCCTGGGGAACCTGGGTCTCAACGTTCGCAGGGGAGGCCTTTATAGTGCTTTACGGTATAATATCACCTTCTTGCCCCCTAGAGATTGTTAGATCCATATATGTTCTTAATGATTTGCAACTCGCCACTATACAATGACCGTATGTATCATCTTGTATTATTATTGTTCTTGTTTCTTTTTTCTCTCAATAATAAAACATTTTGAAAGTAAGATCCACCCTCCCATATTTTGGTTATATTCGTGGACACAGAGGGGTTTCTCCACAACACCAGCCGCCATACGAATTTGGACTGTCCTGTCTGCATAAAGGGAGGTAAGAACGAAAACATTCTTATTATCCCTCCACTTCACAGCAAGCAAGTTATTACACTGAAAGCAGGCCCTCTCCCCCAGCCTAAGATGGGAATCTACAAGCCGCTGGGGAAAGCCCCGGTGATTAGGTCGCACGGTGCCACATACTCCAATCTGATGATCAAACAAGTGACTAAACAGTGGCACGCTCGTGTAATAATTGTCCACGTACAAGTGGTACCCCTTTCCGAATAAGGGTGACACCAAGTTCCACACTATCTTGCCAGCGCTCCCTATGTAATCTGGACAGTTCTCCGGCTCTATGTAACTATCTTTTCCCTTATAAACTGAAAAGCTCCATGTATAGCCTGTTGCCCTGTCACAGAGCTTATAGAGCTGACCCCGTATCTGGCACGCTTGCTGGGAAGGTACTGTTTGAAAGACAAGCGGCCAGAAAACTTAATCAGGGACTCATCAACGCAGACAACTTGATTGGGAGTAAACAAGGCTGCAAAACGTTGGTTGAAATGGTTTATGAGGGGCCGAATTTTGGAGAGCCGATCAAATTCAGTTGTCACTGAAGTGCATGAACCGCAAGATCTGTTCGTATTGTGCCCTGGACATGGAGGCAGAGAACACAGGCATATGGTGGACTGGGAGGGTGGACCAATAAGTCCTCAGAGTCAGGAATTTATGTATGCCCATGTTGAGGGAAAGGCCCAGAAAGGACTTAAATTCGGAAACCGTAATTGGTTTCCAATCTCTGGCAAGGGAAGGCGACTGGGGATTAGCGGTGATGTATTGACCAGCATATATATTACTTTGGTCCACAATAGATCTATAGAGATCTTCCGTGAAAAACAGCGAATAAAAATCAGATGGCTTAAAATCAGATGTTTCCATCTGAATACCGGTTGGCCAGTGAATGGGGGAAGTACGGGTTCTGCAGTAGTGGTGGGCACCCAATCAGGATTGGCGAATTCTGCAGGAAGGACACTATGTGATCGACGGGCCTGCCTTTGTCTTCTTCTTGGTGGCAGCGGGACACTACTTGTGCTTGCCACCTCGCCAGCTTGAACTGCACTTATGGGACTCGCCACGTCACCATGTGATACTGCAGTGCTGGATGTACGTTTAGGGTTTACTAGGCCGCTGGTGCTTGCCAGTTCACCAGAAGGAATAGCGGTGCTAGTACTTCTCTGCTCCATACGAGAGACCTGCGGTTCTTGCATCTCAACAACAGCAGAAGATCAGGTACGCCTGACCTTAGCAGGGACCACACCTCTGTCGTCAGAGCTATCTGTCATGGAGCCGCTGTCGTCTACAGGATCGTATTCTGAGCCTGATTCTGACAGATGAGTGACCTCCTCTTCACTATCTGTCATGCTCAGAAACGTGTAGGCCTGTTCACTAGTGTACATTCGATTAAATTTAGTAGTACACTAGTGAGATTCACAGGTAAAAAAGCTCCTGACTGTTAGCGACTGAATCAAAACGCTACCAAAAAAACGTTAGCAATCGCAGGGATCAGGCCTGACTCTGCAAACGCTGCAGTTATGTGTGCTTAGTGTTTTGTAAGTGACAGTGATCGATCAATACTGCACTTGGGTGGGCTGGGCTGGGCTGGGCGGAGGGGGAAAACGCAGGTGCTAGCAGGTATCTGGGCTGATCCCGTTAACAATTCATTTTTTGGAACCCTAAAATGCTGGGATGCTAGTATAGATCTGATCAGATCAGATATTGATCTGTTCAGATACTATACCACTAAGGGAGGTGTATGCTTTGCGTGTGGGTGTTTGCGGTACTGGCACTAACCTGGGGCGACGCAGACCTTATTTGACCCTAAAACCTAATTGATATCACCCGCCGGGCGATCAGGGGGTTAAACCGTTATTGGGTAATAAATGGCAGGTTCCCTGACAGTATAAAAAACAAACTAACTAACCACCGTCACTCGTAACAGTTATACAGTGATCACTGGTGAAAGGGTTAACTAGGGGCACTCAGGGGGTTTAAACGTTTATTAGGTATTATATGGGGGTACCTGACACTATATGAAAACCTGACGGAGAACCTAAATAACGTAATAACGAACTGGCTAACCAGCGTCACCAGTGACACTTATACGGTGATCACTGGTGAAAGAGTTAACTCTAGGGGCAATCAGGGGGTTAAAACCTTTATTTAGGTTGAAATATGGGGGTACCTAACATATAAACCTATTTATGAACCTATATAAACCTGGCGGTTAACCAAAAAAAAATAACTGGCTACCTAGCGGTACCAGTGACACTAATGCAGTGATCAGAAAAACGATCGCTTAGTGACACTGGCAAAAGGGGGTGAAAGGGCTACCTGGGGGGAAATCAGGGGGTTAAACCTTTATTAGGGGGGTAGGGGGCTACCTTGGACCTAAAGGGGCCTAAAACTAAATGCCCTGACACTTGTTACAGTCACAACTGACACTAAATGCAGTGATCAGTAAATAAATGATCACTGCAATCAGTGACACTGTGACTGGGGGGGCAGGGGGTGATCTGGGGGGTAGTCGGGGGGTGACTGGGGGGTGAAAAGTGTGCCTACGTGTGCTGGTGTCAGTGTACTGTTGGTGCACTTACTTGGATGTCTTCACTCGCTCGCGTCCCGGTCAGAAAGACTGACACTAGGAGTGTGACATCACTTCCTCCTGCCTGTGTTTACAGTTCACAGGCAGGGGGAAGCTTCTTATTCGCCATGAGCGATCGCGAGGGGGTGGCCAGAAATCACTGGCCGTCCCCTCATCTCGGATCGCTCCTGAAGCGAAGCCGACCGTCTCCGCCGGCGGTGGGGGGGGGGGGGTCCGATCGGACCCCCCACCCGCTGGAAGGCAGGCACGTACAGGTACAGGCTTTTGCCTGTACGTGCCATTCTACCGACGTATATGTACAGGAGGCGGTCGGCAAGTGGTTAAAGCAATCTACTGAGCTGGCCAGAACCATCTCTGCAGGGAGTCTATTCCAAATTTTCACAGCTCTTACTGTGAAGAAACCTTTCCGTATTTGGAGATGAAATCTCTTTTCCTCTAGACATAAAGAGTGCCCCCTTGTCCTCTTTGTTGTCTGTAAAGTGAATAACTCAACACCAAGTTCACTATATGGACCCCTTATATATTTATACATGTTGATCATATCCCCCCTTAATCTCCTCTTATCAAGGGTGAATAAATTCAGTTCCTCTAATCTTTCCGCATAGCTGAGCTCCTCCATGCCTCTTATCAGTTTGGTTGCCTTTCTCTGCACTTTCTCCAGTTCCCCAATATCCTTTTTGAGAACTGGTGCCCAAAACTGAACTATATATTCCAGATGAGGTCTTACTAATGATTTGAACAGGGGCAAAATGATATCTTTCTCTCTGGAGTCCATACCTCTCTTAATACAAGAAAGGACTTTGCTCGCTTTGGAAACTGCAGCTTGGCATTGCATGCTATTATTGAGCTTATGATCTACCAAAACCCCCAGATCCTTCTCCAGTTAGGGCCGAACTTACTGTATGCTCAGATCGAACTGTTCGCCCATCTCTACTGGTGACCCTGGTGAAAAACCAGCGATACTCTAACTTTAGAGGGATTTACTCTCACGGTTTGTGGAACAGGAAGTGAAAAAAAATCTCCCTAATGGGACACAGAGGAGAAAAAAAAAAAACTAACAGGGGTTACAACCATCCCTTACTTATCTAAAATAATAATAATAAAAAAAGTTTTGCCTTTAGTTCTACTTCAAATAATGGGGAATAGTTAACGTGGCATAATTCAGATACTGCAGAGGTCAGTGGCAAAACTACCAGGGTCGCAAAGGTCGCACTTGCTACAGGGCCCTAGCATTCTGCCACTGTTGGGGGGCCCTAGCGGGGTTGCTGGCTGCAGGGCTGTGAGCTGAGAGCGTCTCTTTCATACAGCCCAGAGCCTGCTTTTTACAGTTCCCCACTCGCTCCTCCCTAGCATGGATGGGAGACGAGAGAGCCGATCTTCTCCTTCTCCTCCCGCCCCGCTCCTCCTGTGTGCACTGTGGGAAGTGTGAAGCTAAGCAGCTGAATTTGATCATTCAGCTGCTGGGCTTCACACTTCCTGTGGTACACACACAGGAGAAAAGGGGTGGTAGAAAAAGGAAAAGGAGCAGATCAGCTCTCTCCTCTCCCATCTGTGCGAGGGAGGGGAACTTTTAGTGCAAGCTCTGGGCTGTATGAGAGAGACACTCTCAGTTCAGAGTCATGCTGAGGAGGCATTGATAGACAGCACTGACAGACTGCACTGATGGGCACTGATTGGTGGCATTGATGAGTACAAATAGGCAGCACAGACACAGCATGGGAGTAGAGGACTGACAATAACCGGTAAGTCTGTTTACATGTGATCCACTGATCACATGGTAAAGGACCGCTGTGATTGGCCCTTTACCATGATCTGTGATCAGCTGTGTCCGAAGGACACAAAGGTCAGAGTGTCCTGGATGTGCTCCCCAGGGGGCATGCGGAAGGCAAGGTTCTGGGAGGATGTCCATGGATGCCCTCCAAAAACTGGTATCCCGGGGCTCAGATGGAAGGGGGTGATCAGGGGGTTCCTTTGTGGTTTCTTGCACCGGGGCCCTGAAGGTTCTAGTTACACCTCTGGCACAGGTCAATGTAATTTCTAGGTAAGACAAAAAGTCTGAAAACTGCAGAAAAAAATTTCATTATGAGTATTCATTATGTTGGGTCGATTAATGTTCAGGACTTCTGACTTAAAACAATCACATTTAAAGGGATTGTAAAGCATCCTTTTTTTTTTTAGTTTTTTTAATAACAAACATGCCATACTTACCTCCGCTGTGCAGTTCGCTTTGCACAGAGTGGTCCCGGTCCTTTCCTTCTGGGGTCCCTCAGCTGCGTTCCTGGCTCCTCCCCACATCGAGTGTCCTTGCTGGAGAAGCGTTCTCCTTGGTGGACACCCATGGGGGCGCGCTACCTGCCCCCTGGCGCTGCGTTATTGGATTTTAATGACAGCAGCGGGAGCCAACGGCTGCGTGCTACCAATCTATCCACCAGCTAGAGCTAGTATGCTCGTTCCTGGCTGAAGAATGACAGGATTCAGGTAAGGGAAATGGGGGGGCTGAGGGGCTGCAGCATGAGAGAAGGTTTTTCACCTTAATGCATAGAATGCAACCCCTTTAAGGCCCAATATTTTAATATATCTGTCTTTGTTATACCTTTCATCTTTAGACCGAATAGAAAATAAATACATTTTACAAGACAAAAGTGGCAAGCAGTGGCGTAACTAGAACCTTCAGGGCCCCGGTGCAAGAAACCATGAAGGGCCCCCCTGAACCCCAGCCGTGGCCCTTCCTTCCGAGTCCGGTGGTGGAACTCCAGGGCTCGGTCACAGGTACGACTTTTGTGAGCCCTGTAGTTCCACCACTGGTATCAGCAGTTTTTTCATTATTTTTTAGAAGGGGTTCCTGCCCCCAAGGGAAATGGGGTCCCTGTCCTCTGGGGAGAAGTGGGTCCTGTTCCTAGGGGAGATGGGGTCCCCAGGTGAGAAGGGGTCCCTGAAAAACACCTTTTGAAAGACAAAAAGTGCATTTTATATACAGTACAACTATATAAATCAGACTAAAATGAGGGACAAAGAAGTGGGTCCTGTTCCTAGGGGAGATGGGGTCCCTGTCCCCAGGTGAGAAGGGGTCCCTGTCCCCAGGTGAGAAGGGGTCCCTGTCCCCAGGACAGATCTCCCAGAAAGACCTGTCAACATCTGTGTATGACGGGGAGGAGGGGGGTGCTGGCAGACAAGCCTGCGGTGTCCTTTGGGAAGCCGGCTCTCATAGGGCTGCACTGCATCTGTGTGCTTAAAGTTTGTTTGCCCGGGAGAAGCATGCAGTGCAGTATGAGCCGGACTCAGGGGGCGGGACTGGGGAGGACAGACACCGGACTGAGCAGCACTGCATGGAGCAGGAGAGGGGGACCTGGAGGAGCGGCAGAGGACACAGGTTGTGTGGGGAATGCACAACTAAATAGCAGCCAGTGCGGTAGTCGAGCATGGAGCTCTGCTAGTCACCTCCAGCCACCCGTGCGCTCGGTGCCTACCCGCCTATGCTGCCACCGGCCATATGTAGAGGGGGCAGCATGGGCCCCTTGCAGCACAGGGCCCGGTTGCGCTCGCCACTGCTGCACCCCCTATAGTTACGCCCCTGGTGGCAAGGCCTTATTTGTCCAGAAAAAAATACATATGTAATCCATTATTATCTTAAGTCATAAGGCCCCAGGAAGACGTAAGGTATTATGAAACATGTAGGGCGTTGCTATGTGCTTACGCCATCACGCCACATGTGACCCCGACACACGGGTGTTTGCTTGTTTTTAGCTTGCCGGCTTTTTTTTATATTTGTCTTATCTTTGTATCATGTCATATTGCGGTTAATGCCGCTTGTTTCTTACAAGTATTATAAGCATTAAAGGCTTCTTTTTATTAAGCGTTACCTTCACGATTGGAGCCCGTTTGTCCCTTTACACTCATGGCTTTGAGTCCAAGTGTATTTATTATTTTAAGATTGCCGGTTGGGTTGTTCTTACCACCCCCTGTTGAAGCAATTCTTCGTTCATCATTGGAAGACACTGGTACTAGAGGTATCGGAGATCTATCTGTCCCTGCAGAAGGCTAAATCTGCCTGCGCTTGTGACTCCGCTCTTGAGGGGGTCCACTTGTTCTGGTAAGGATTCTCACTTACAGAATTTCTTCTCTTCAAAATAAGATTCCTTATCCTTTCCTTGCAGTGAAAGCTGACGGGCATTGGAATTTATATCTCAAATTGGACTCATTTGTTCACATTCATTCATTCTTTTGTACATCTATCGAGTCTCTTTATCCATTAATTTTCTCATTTGATCTATACACATGGACAATTTTTGAATGATCACGATTGTGGTATTTGTTATTTGCATATTGTGTCACTTCTTGTGTGATTGTTCATGTTCTAACGCAACTTATTTTTCTATTATAACAATATTATTGAAAACATGAAACAATATTTGCATAGCAAAAATGAAAAAATAAATAAATAAGTACAACAGAGGGCACTGCGCTTAAGGTGCCCAATTTTCTGTGTCTATAGATTCCTGAGAGAGAAATATATCCCTGTATTTGCTAACTATCAGGCTAAAGAACTGTACACACAGGCTGAATATCAGGCGGTGTCGGCCCGTTCAATAGAGACCTGCCAACATTCAGCCCGTGTGCACTGCAACCGGTCCGACAGAATTTCGGCTGGCTTTTGATGAAGGGGCATGACCTAAAACAGTCTGTGCCGATCGTCATCCGCCAGTGGCTAAGAGCGCCAACCAATGTGTTCTGGCAAGGGGTGGGGGGGGGGTGTCCCCATTTCAGAACACAATAGCTCAGCTAGGAGATCGCTGTATAAACATTTCATAATAAGTACAATGGCTCCTCCCAAGCGTTTCAGTTTTTTTTCGTTCAGCCTGCTAGGTTGAAAAAAAATAAAAAATAGTGTGTACCAGGCTTTATTCTGTTAAAACATTTGTGCCATTGCATTGAATAGGCTCACAAACCAGGCTGAACAAAGCAAGTATTGTTTCATAGTATTTGCAATGTGCATGGGATGGTTACAGAAATGCACACAGCAATAATAGCATACACTATAGGACACTTTAAGGACTTAGGAAGCAGGGGACTAGGCAGAAGTGTGTCAGATGCTGAAGAATCTTAGCTTCCGTAGCTCCTGGAAAGCAAAAACAGGACTAACCATCCACTGAACAGGATTATTATTATTGATCTTCTTCTGCAGAGAGCTTTTTTTTTTTTACTTTTTTGGCAGTGTTACTTCACAAGTACACACAAAACTTTCTGAAGTAGTTCCTAACTTTTTACTTGTTTTTATTATCTTATATACAATTGTAAGTACAACTTTCACAGATTCTTAAAAATGCATTTAGAAAAATAATTATATATTCAAAAATATATATTTTTTCATGAGCTATGTGTTGAGGTTGGAAGGGACATGTAGATGTATGTGTAACACCCTCCTGGGTTCAGGTAAGGTTGTTAGGTAAATTTAGTTTGACACCACTGTAATCAGTGAAGCAGGGGTTCATTGGTTAGTGCTGCTTAGGTTTTCACAGGCTACTGCTCTGCTACTTCTCCTGTATTCAGGAAATCTCTGGAGGTTTCCAAAACATAGTGGGTGAGAGGGAAGAGGCTGCAGTCTGAATATTTATGGGGCTTGCACCAAGCCCTAGGGAGGTATGCCCATAAATATTCTGAGCCTGAGCAGCAAGGTGAGTTTGCAGCATGTTGGAGTAAGACAGCATTCCAGGGTCCAGACAGGAGGAGACCCCTGTTGAGGGGCCTTCCCCTCCTGGACAGAGGCCAGGGAAGGAGCCAGAATAAGGCATTCAGGGTATCAGCTAGGCTTAGCTGGGGGACCTGAACAAGGAATATCCAAGAAATCCAGGGGTCCGGAGAGAGCTCACGGGAGGAGAGCCAGAAAGGAAGCTGTTGGAGAGAGCGCTGATATGTGCCCATTCCAGCCATCCATGCTCAGCCATCCATACTCAGCATACCCATCCACACTCAGCATACTCAGCCATCCATACTCAGCATACTCATCCATCCACCCATGCTCAGCCATCCATACTCAGCCATCCATACTCAGCATACTTATCCATCCATCCATACTCAGCATACTCGTCCATCCATCCATACTCAGCCATCCATACTCATCATACGCATCCATCCATTCATACTCAGCATACTCATCCATTCATCCATGCTCAGCCATCCATCCTCAGAAATACTCATCCATCCATCCATGCTCAGCCATCCCATCCACCCCTAGCCATACCCATCCATACCCAGCAATACCCAGCCATACTCAGCCGTACCCAACTGTACTCAGCTGTACTCAGCCATACCCAGCCATACTCAGCCATACCCAGCCATACTCAGCCATACCCAGCCGTAATCAGCTGTACCCAGCCATACTCAGTCGTACCCAGCCATACTCAGCCATACCCAGCCATCCCATCTATACCCAGCCATACTCAGCCGTACCCATCTGTACTCAGCCGTACCCAGCCATACTCAGCCATACTCATTCATGCTCAGTCGTCCCATCCATACTCAGCCATCCCCATCCACGGCTCATCCATCTCCATTTATGCTCATCCATGCCACATCTATGCCATTAGAGTGCCTCACAAAAATGTAATAGGTAGTCAAATTAGATTTGAAACTTATGCCCCTAGAACACCTGACGGTGCTCCCTGAATGTCGGGCCTCTCTATATGGCCACACTGTGGAAAAGTCTCACACATGTGGTATCGCCGTACTCAGGAGGAGTAGGAAAACCTATTTTGGGGTATAATTTTTGGTATGCACATGCTATGGGTTGTTTTCTTTCCACAATGGGGTCATTTTTGGGGCGTTTCCATTGTCCTGGTTCTCCAGGGCCTTCAAAAGTGCAGACAAAACGTTTATGTAAGGGCGCTCTGAATATCAGGACCAGGCAGATAAAGTCTATATTGGACAAGGTATTCCGATGATGTAATATTCAACACTTGGCTGCACTCAAAGAGAGGAGCAATCTCTAGTAAAAGACAAACAAAAGGAAAAGGCGCCTCTAAGCACAGAATTAAAAACTTTTAATATCCCCAAAAAGGGTTAAAAACACTTACAAGCACACCTGTAGAGGCTGACATTACAGAACATCTCTCACCTATGCAACTATTGTTCTTTCAACCCGCCAACCCTCAAGCTCCTAACAAGGACACACAAACAACAGCAACCTTTAACCAGGGATTATCTACACCTGGCAATGGACAATCGTCTGAAACTAGTGAGCAGAAACTCAATGTCACACCTCAACTTTTTCTTTTTGGTGTAATTTTCTGATATCTGTACCTTTTTATCTGTTGCTCATCCTTTTCCGTACACGCATCACCCTGGAGGGAATCAATGTACTTATCTGGTCGTTTACTCCTTGACATTGGCCAAGTAAACGGATAGACATCAGGATCTATCCCAACACAGAATGAGGCTGCATTAAGCCTGCTATACCCAATACAGGACAGTTAACAGCTCATACAGAGATGTATAGTTTACATTTATATTTTTCTTTTACTATGGTTAAAATCTTGCCTTCAGCACTCCAGGTCAGCCGACCAATTGTGATCATTGTGAATTGTCACACCGTTGGGCCAGGTGAGTGGCGGACCCTTCGCTGGGACATGCAGCAACAGATCTTAGCACATGTTAAATGCTCCAGTTCGCTTAATTACAAAACACCCATCCTTGGGGATTGGGCAGTAACTATCCCCCTTATAACGCGAACCTGAGATACACTAGAAGATGTTTATAAAGCTGTACTATGTTACATTTATTCTTCATACAGAAAACAGTTAACAGTTCATATATAAGTTGTATAGCTTTTTCTATATTTTTCTTTTGATAAGATCAAAGCCATGCCTTCAACATCCCGGGCCAAGCAAACTAGTATGTTTATTGCAAAATGTCGCACCGTTAGGCCTGATGAGTGACAGGCCCCCCGTTGGGACATGCAGCAAAAGGTTTTTGACTTATGTTACAAAGTTCTAGATTGCTTGATCACAAACTTCCCAACCCAGGGATCTGGGGGGATACTACTCCTCCTGTGACCCAAATATGGGGACACAGGAAGAGATAACTGTGAAGATACACTTGGTTATAATGATGTTTAAATCGTTGTTTATTCCAATCCCGGACCCTAAACTAATTATTCCATTTAACATTAGGCCTAAGACAATTTTTACTAAGCCCCACAATTGGGCCCTCCCGATATGCCCAGAACTCATAGGAACTCTTACAACAGACCCATCTCTATTACATCCACGGGTGCGCCTCCCACTAACCCCTCAGAGTCAACCAGGCGTTACCCAATAACGCCATTGTTAATTCAGTACCAAGCGGCTGCTTGCCTGAATCAGGACTCACCACATTCCCATCTAAATCCCCTAAAAACCCATCCCAATCAACCCATTCCCCCCTAGAATAAAAGAAAGTAAATCCCATACTTAATACACCACCCCCTCTTCCCCCCCCCCTTTTTCTCCTTTTTTTATTTTTTTATTACCCCCCGACAATGTCTTACTCATTCATAGGGAAAAACCCGACACTGGTGTCACACAATATTAACGGCCTCAACATTCCAGAAAAAAGGTCTAAACTCCTCAAAGAACTCAGAGTAGCGAACCCTCTACTGGTATACTTACAAGAAACACACTTCAAGGGACAAAACATACCCAGAATCACCAATAACCTCTTCACTAAAGCATACCACGCAACAAATCCACAAGCCAAAACAAAAGGTGTTTCAATTCTCATAAATAAAAATGCCCCCTTTGAACTGACCAGCCAACTCACAGACCCAGAGGGACGGTACATCTTTTTAAAAGGTTTATGGGAAGGCACCCCCATAACCCTAGCGAACGTGTACTTCCCAAATAAAGCTCATATTACCTTCTGTAGCACGATAATAAGCAAGCTTAAATGGTTTGCTGAAGGATGTATCGTCCTAGGAGGCGATTTCAACATACCATTATCCCCACTACAAGACACCTCAACCGGACATACATATGTCCCTTACAGAATCCTGAAACGTATGAAACTTCTATTACATTCCCTTACACTCATGGAGAACAACACACCCCACTGACAAGGACTTTTTCTTATTTTTCACACCCTCATAAGCGTTACTCGAGGATTGATCTGATTTTTATAACCCAACGTGACTTGCCCAACATTGTAAGGGCAGACATAGGCATTATCACACTATCGGACCACGCACCCACAGCCATCACCCTAAAATTCAACCAGACCAACCGCCCCTCCTTTAACTGGAGATTAAATGCTTCCTTGCTCACCAACCAAAATATCCATGATGACATACACGAATCAATCACCACCTACTTCAGAACCAACATTGACTCAGACACGAACCCACTCAATAACTGGGAGGCACACAAAAGCGTCATCAGGGGGGAGTTTATTAAGTGGGGAGCTAGAAAGAAAAAAGAAAAGAATAAAACGATCTCAGATCTAACAAATAAAATAGCTCAACTAGAAACACAGCATAAACAATCCCTCACAGCCATAACAGCTGATGAACTTAACCAATGCAGAAAGGAGTTACTGCAAATCTTGCAACTCCAAACACAAAAAGCCTTGTTCTTCCGAAAAAGCGCTTTCTATGAAAAAGGAGACAAGAGCGGTAAACAGCTGGCTAGGGCTCTGAGAGATGCCACAATGGCTAATCACATACACGCTATCCGTAACAAGACAGGCACCCTGGAACATGATTCTGAAAAAATAGCAAAACTATTTCAATAATCTACCCACGCAACATAAACCAGCACATGTACACCTCAACAGGGAAGACCTGATAAAAACTTTTCTGGAAAACAGTAAACTGCCCTCCCTACCCACCCTAGACACAGATACTCTGAATGCTCCCATAACCCTAACCGAAATCCAAGAAGTAATCAGACAATTTAAAACAGGAAAAAGCCCAGGACCAGACGGCCTAACTTCCCAATACTACAAGACGTTCTTACTCTTACTCTCTAAACCATTACTCACAGCCTTCAACTATTTAGCCTCTCACAAAAATAACTCAGACTCTCTTCTTATGGCCCACATAGCGATCATCCCCAAACCCGACAAAGACCACACCGACTGTGCAAATTTTAGACCGATATCACTCCTCAATATAGACGTTAAATTACTAGCAAAAATCCTAGCTAACAGGCTAAAACCCCTACTATCCCAAATCATCGGCCCTGAACAGGTAGGCTTCATGCCGGGCAGAGAAGCGAGAGACAATATTACAAAGACTCTGAACCTGATTTATTATGCACACCAACAAAAGCTCGAAGGTCTTCTGGTCTCCACAGACGCCGAGAAGGCCTTCGATAGGGTCTCGTGGGAATACATGTTTGCAACCTGTACACATGTAGGTCTCCACGGCAATATGATGAACTGGATCAAGGCCCTCTATCAAAAACCACAGGCCAGAATCAAAATTAATAATACCCTATCTGACCCAATTCATATATATAATGGTATGAGACAAGGCTGCCCCCTCTCCCCCCTGCTCTTTATCCTTACACTAGAACCACTCATCAGAACGATCAACCAGTCACCAGATATTAAGGGCTTTAACATACACAAAAGAGAATACAAGACAGCTGCATATGCAGATGACCTCCTTTTCTTTATTACACAACCACACACCACACTCCCAATCCTTATAGACATATTTGCGACATATGGATACATCTCAAATTTTAAAATAAACCAATCTAAATCTGAAGCCCTGAACCTAACTATACCGCCAGACAAGATCAACCCACTTAAAGGGAACTTCAAATTTAAATGGGAACTCGACTCCCTTAAATACTTAGGAATCAGACTGACCCCTCAAATTGACGACTTATATAAGACCAACTTCTCTACCCTACTGAATGACATAACCAAAGACCTCCAAAGATGGTCCCCAAAACAATTCTCGTGGTTCGGAAGAGCATCAATCTTAAAGATGACAATTCTCCCCAGACTACTATATTTCTTCAACGCACTACCCATAAACATACCCAACACCTTTTTCTCAAAATTGCTCTCCATCCAAAGAAGCTTCTTATGGTTTAATAAGAAACCCAGGATTGACTTTAGTACCTTAACTAGGCCCAAGGATCAGGGAGGCATTGGCCTCCCCGACTTCAAAAAATATTATCAGGCCTCACATATCTCCAGGGTCATTGATTGGCACTGTCATAGCCACACAAAAGACTGGGTGAACCTTGAACTACCTCAAAGCAAAATACACTTACTTTTCTACCCATGGACTATACATTCCAGACACAACAAAGATATTACCCACCCACTTGTCGCAAACACCATCAAAATTTGGCACGCAACTGCCACAAAACATGAACTAGCTACCATCCCAGGCCCGCTGACTCCGTTAACCAATAACCCAGACTTCCCGACAGGACGGAAATGCACTCCACTTTCAACTCAGGAACAATCTCACAAACTCTTGGCCAAACATTGCATTTCTGGCAACAAGGTCAAATCTCTAGAGACACTCAAAATGGAATATGGAGATTTCTTCTCAAACTATTGGTTCTATATACAAGTACAGGACTTCCTCTTAAACAGCAAATACCGTTCCTCATACTTCCAAAGACTCACACCCCTAGAAGATATATGCCTCAAAGGTTCACAAACAACCAACACAACCTCCCTTGCCTACAAATGGCTACTCCACTCACCCAAACAAGGCAGAAATAGACACAGAGAAAGATGGGAGAATGAACTCGGGGTTGTAATCGCCAGCGCACAGTGGGATAAAGCGTGTATATTTGCACACAAATGCTCACTCAGCACAAAATACCAAGAAATCTCATACAAACTCCTCACGCAGTGGTACATAACACCAGTCAAGACCAAAAAATGGTCACCCCAGTCCTCAGATGTGTGCTGGCGATGCAATAACGACACAGGTACTCTTCTACATCTTTGGTGGGAATGTCCCCCAGTCCTTGACTACTGGAACCAAATTATTAGGTGGATTAAGCACATTACAGACACAAAAATCATTCTAGACGCAGCTGCATGTCTATTGCATATTAACACGTTTTCAATCAGAAAATACAAAAGGTCCTTAACCAGGCACCTCCTTACAGCAGCCAAAAGTCTAATACCTTTACACTGGAAAACCACTCACACTCCCACGGTCAAGGACTGGTTGGACAGGACCAACTATATGTACAGAATTGAAGAAATACTTGCAATGAAAAAAGAAGACTGCTCTAACTTTACATCACAGTGGCAGCCCTGGTTAGTTTTCACACTATCGACGGAATACATTAACTTATCCTCCTAAATCACTGAATTAACATGTCACAAACGTTAATAACCATAAGCCAAATTAATATCTGTTAAAGACAGGAGCCGCCCTTGACCAGAATCCTAAACACACTTAAGACATTCCTGCCCCTCCCCCTAATTTTTATTTTTTTTCTCTCTTCTATCCCCCCCCCCCATCTCGCAGACCCCCACCACTCCTCCCTCCCCTCCAACCCTCCCCCATACCCTCATACAAACAATGAATGTTCAGTGAATTCTACAATGATAATTCATAATGTACAATACATAAAAGTTATGTCTACTGTTTTGTTTACTGTTGAGACAATGTATGTCTCCCAACTTGACTGTAATCTGCCTTCTAAACAGCCACTTTGTTAATCTTACTGTATGCAATTTTTTTCTAAATAAAAACCTTTTGATTGTGAAAAAAAAACACTTACAAGATCTGAAGTAGAAGGGAGCATATCATATGTTCATAAAGCAGGTGATCCGGCATCAGGGAGGTCCCCAGTATGTTATTAATTTCCAGTGATGTCAATATACAGCAGTGGAAGATCCCAGGGTGGCCAGCAGATGGACGCCAAAGGCTCTGGAGACACTGGTAAAGTGGTTGCGCTGTCAGAGTCAGTGAGGAATGGAAATCCCGGAAATGACGTCAGCAGAAGGGGACAACAACCAGAGTGGACCGCAAGCCGGAAATAGTCATCGAATTGGGACATGTTTCGGACTACTGATTGGTTCCTTCTTCAAGCCAATGACTGCAAATTAGCACAAGCATAACTTCTTATAATCTGTGGGCGGGGTGTGGGTAGGGTTATGGGCGGGAGTGGAAAAGGGAAAACTTTCTTCCAGAATTACATGAATTGTGCTATATGGACATAAATAAATGCACAATAAAGTGCAAAGGCAACATAAAAAATAAAATGTATCCTTTGCACAGGGAGAGTAAGACAAATATAACAGGACAAAAATGGGACGTCACAAAATAGATGTAAAGGAAAAATTATGGAAAGGAAAAACACAAAACTCAGACTGCCAGTAGAACCAGCACATGGATATAGAGTGGAACACAGCGGCCAGGCCACACATCACTCCCCAATAGCAAATGCCATTAGGGGGGGATCAGTCATTACATAACAAGCACTAAAGTGAGTAATAAAAGTAGCACATCAGATTAGATAATATGTGTATATTTGCATGAAATGGAAATAAAATATTAATCGTTCAAAAAACAATCAAATGATCAATATAATGAGGACGTGTGGGTATATATATGTATAAGTGCATACACACATAAACACACCCATGTGTGCATCGATGCAGTGCACGCATTTGGATAAAAAGGCTATAAATAAGCCATAAATATGTGTATTGCATCTGTACATGCATACACACAGGTACATGCAAAAGTGCATACACATATGTCTGTGGGATAAAATATCACGCACACATACATATATACACACATCCCATAATGAAAGATAAAATGTAATAGTCCAGTAGAGGACATACAGAAGAGAGCATGGACACTATATAATGAGCATAGGTGAGGATGGGGATTTTTATAAAGAATAAGATAAAATTCTAAAGTATGGCACTGATTTCAAAATCCTCATTTAACCCTCCAGGAGCCAAAACATTCAAGGAGAAAATCCAGTACATTTCTCTATGACAACGCTTTTGAAAACGCTCAGCTGGAGGGAGGTCTCTAGGCATCGCCTCAATAACCCAAACCATTAGACCATCAGTTGATTTGTTATGGTATTCGAGGTAGTTCCTAGGGACACTGTGGATGTCCAGTCCATCAGTAATGAGATGTCGATATTCGCCAAATCGCTTACATAATGGCCTAATTGTTTGCCCAACGTAGAAGAGACTACAAGGGCATGTCAAACAATAAACCACATGGTCAGAGGAAAACCCTTAATAGGGTATGTTTGACCTTTTACACAGAAGTCCTTCTGACCATGTTTTACAAAACAGCAGGTCTTACATAAGGGTTTGCGGCATTGGTACATGCCAGAAATGGCTAGAAAGGTGGGAAGACAATAACCTGGGGGTAATGGTTTCTCTTTAAGTTTACTTGGTGCCACCTTACTTTTGATATTAGGGGCTTTTCTGTAGGCAAACTTGGGCTTGTTGGGTAGGACAGGGAGAAGGTGCTTGTCCTGAAGCAGCAAAGGCCAGTGCTTCTGCACGATGCCCTCCATCGGTCTATGGTGGGAGTGAAATTGGGTAATGAATCGCAAGTCATCCTTATTAGTACCACCATGAATAGGAGGACGTAATAAAAGGGGTGTGTCTTTATAATGGGAATAGGCTGTTTCCACAATGTCAGCTGGAAATCCTTTATCAAGAAATGTATCTTTCAAAATCTTACTCTGGATGTCATAAATAATCACTGCTTCTAGTACAGTTTTGTTTGAGTCTACAGTACTGGCTTTTAGGTATGTTATTAAGCAATTGAGGATGATGGCAGCTTTTGTAATGAAGAAAATAATTTCCTTCCGTCGGCTTGGTAAAATTCCTAGCATGGATTTCTTTGCCAACAAAAAACAGTTACAAGTCAAGGAAGGCCAATTTTTCTTCATCAATGACAGAGGTAAAATGCAAACCCATGTTGTTGTTGCAATGTGCAACAATATCCAAAACTATGGATGCATTACCATCCCAATTTTGAGACCCTTTTCAGAGATTGGCACCATAGCTTGTGGACTCTATAACTTTCACAAAGACCAAATAATATACACTGATTTGGGTTATTTTTACCAAAGATATGTAGCAGTATAAATTTTGGCCAAAATATATGAAGAAAAGTTACTAATTTGCTAAATTTTATAACAGAAACTAAGAAAAATTCATTTTTTTTACAGAATTTTCGGTCTTTTTTCTTTTATAGCGCAAAAAATAAAAAACCCAGCAGTGATTAAATACCACCAAAAGAAAGCCCTATTTGTGTAAAAAAAAGGACAAAAATGTCATATGGGGGGGTGGGGGCGTGGCTGGCCGTGAGGGAAGATAGCCGCATAGTAAACCGGGTCTGTGACAAAGGAACTCCCTGAAGCGGCTAGTAGCCATTTAAAGCAGCCATGGACACACAAAATAACCCCAGCAGTGAAGAGAACCTGACAGACATGACAGGGAAAAAAAAAGAAGAGAGACAAGAGACTTGAATGAATACCGGCATTGGGCAGGGATTCAGGGAACTAAAGATGGTGCCGGATTCTCCTCACAGCAAGGCGCAAGCAGTATAAATGTACAAGCTGAAGAGAATGTAATTGTACAAATGGAAATGCATGGGCTAGCACAAAGGGATTAATTAACACAAATAACGACCAATAAACACTTCTTTCTTTAACATATTTATTAATATTTGGGCAAATTATTTATAGACCACGGTGTTGTTTAAGGGGTTACCTGATAAATGCATTAATGATAAATACATTAAATTATGAAGCCATCCTGGCTATAATAAATTAATAAAGACACAGTGTCCATCCAGACAATGCTGGACGACTATTCCCCCACTAAACCACACCTATGACAAAAATTTTAGAAAAAGGGGAGGGAGGGTGGGAGTCCCGGTCCCGGTCCTGTCTTGAAGGGGTCTGCGGGTAATGGCCGGAGTTCCTCCTTATATTAGCTCCGGATTCACAGGCTTTGGCAACCCGCCGATTTTAACCAATCCACCGCCTGTTGCTGTGCAGGTAACCGATGCAGTAACCAATAACAATCTGCTAATGATATCAATTGGAAAACATCATCTCCCTTTTGAGCTTTCCCATGTTGGTCCTGCATAGTGCATGAACCTTTCATTGTAGTGACAATGAAGAATCTCATGATTACACTAATTACCCACCTAAACAGAAAAGAAAACTGGACAAACCTGAGGTAATTGTGACTAAAAATTTACATGGTCCTGATATTACTCTGTGTGAAAATCTTTATGATGCTAAACTGAATGCCATTCCTACCACAGGGCAACCTGTCTCAGACTCGACCATTAAAGAAATTGTAATGTCTTTAAGGGGAGCCCTGCAACAAGACATGATTAATTTCATGCAACAATCTAAAAGAGATATAGTGGAAATTGGTTATAGAGTTGACTATGTTAAAAATAAATTGTGTTAATTCACTGACCCACACAATGATCTGGATAAAGCCCATTTTGAAGTGGAAGAAGAATTAAAAAATCTTAACTTGAAAGTGATAGATTCAGAACATAGGGCTACAAGGAACAGCGTTAAGTTCCGAGGCATCCCAGAGAATGTAAAACCTCCAGACTTGAAGAAATTCTTAAAATAAATTATTACAAAATTATTACCTACTGTCCCTCAGCAGGAATTAACAATTGACCAAGCACACAGACTTCCTAAGCCCTCATATTTCCCGGAAAGAATACCCAGAGATGTAATTGCTAAAATAATTTTTTTTTCAAGTAAAGGATCAGTTAATGCAATATGCATGGCATAACTCTCCTCTTCCCAACCCTTACGCAGGAATAGTGTTCTATTCAGATCTTTCCCAGGCAACGATATTAGCACGCAAAAATCTGAACTCAATAACCAAAGAACTCTGGAACCATAAGATACAGTATAGATCGGGATTCCCTACTAAAATACTAATCGATCATGAAGGTACTTCATACAGTATCCATTACATGGAAGAAGGACTGAAGATTCTACGTCAACGTGGATTACTTCCAATTGAAGAAGACAGAGGTCCAGACAAATCCCTACCTGTCACAGTACCTCGACAATGGCAAACAAAACAAGGAAGACCATCATCCTCCCTCTCCAAGGACCGCTTTAAATGAGCTATAAAAACTTTTCTGCTGAATATATGGGTATAAGGATTAGAATTATTCACCTACTTTAACCCAGGGTCTCTAATTACAGGGAATCCTGAGTCTGGTAGTTATGTTTCTCCCCCTATCCTAGGATATTTAGTACATTAACAATGTACACAGGAGTTGCATACCAACTCCTAGTTTCTTATCTTAATTTGTTTATGTTGTTTATTTGTATGTTACTTATTTTTTTGTGTTTTATAAGGATCAAATCGACTATCTACTGTTTACAGAAGGTAATAACTACTACTGCATTAAAGAGGTAAAACTTTTTCAATTAATGTTAAGTTAACCTTGTTTAGCAGCGATTACCACCAAAACTATGGGCATTAAGTTTATGTCAATAAATACTAAAGGCCTTAACAGCCCATATAAGAGAAGAGCTCTATGGAAGGATGCTATTAAATTCAACAGTGATGCTTCCTTTTCCTCCATCTTGGAATCCAGTGCAGTTGTGTCTGCATCTGGACATTGACAGTACAAAATGTCTGGCAGATTGTGGTGTAAAGCAACCTTTGCTGGCTACAAGAGAGGCCTCCGAAATCAGCGGAAACACACTGCCCTGCTGAAAATCGAAGGGGTCTACGCTCAGAATGAGACAGACTTCTACTTGGGCAAGAGATGCGCCTATGTATACAAAGCAAAAAATAACACAGTGACCCCAGGCGGTAAACCTAATAAAACTTGTGTGATCTGGGGGAAGGTGACCAGAGCTCATGACAACAGTGGCATGGTCCGTGCGAAGTTCCGCTCCAACTTGCCTGCCAAAGCCATTTGACAAAGAATCCATGTGATGATGTACCCTTCAAGGATCTAAATTTCTTAAAATAAAAAGAACAATCTGGATCTCTAAAAAAAAAAAAAAAAATCAACAGTGATATAGTGTGCATACAGGAATCACATTTTTCAATGGACAAAACACCTAATTTCTCTCATCATAAGTTTTAAGTTTCCACATATTTTTGTTTCCAACAACAAAAAAAAGAAAAAAGGTGTGGCCATAGCAATTAAAGATACTGTAGCTTTTCAACTACTGGATCTTAAAACAGATGATCAGGGTAGATACATCATACTGTTGGCAAATATTAATAATACAACCTATACTATCGTTAATATCTATGCACCCAATAAACGCCCTCAAAGATTTATAAGAAAAACCATTATAACAGCAAAAAAATACAAAAAGGCCAATTTATTATCTGTGGAGATTTCAATGCTCCTATTGATCTCATTATTGGATACCTCAAACAAAGAAAAATCTACCAGACCTGGTCTAAATAAATTAGTTCATGATGAAGATCTGTATGATCTATGGAGATGTATTCATACCACTGAACGAGACTATACAGTTTTCTCAAACATACATAAATCCTATTCCAGGATTGATTATTTTATCACAGATAGATTTCTGTTACAAGATAGAAAATGCTAAAACATAATATAACATGGTCAGACCATGCTCCTATCACGATAGAAATACAATCAGGACCAATGTATAACAACAATACTCTTTGGAGAAATAATACTTTCATTACATCTCAAAATTACAATCTATCTGTGATGAAGAAAAATCTAAAATTATTTTTTCAATTTAATATTGAGGATTCCGTAAATATAACAAATGTATGGTGTTCCCATAAAGCATTTATAAGGGGTATATTGATTCAAGTAGCAACCAGGGAGAAAGAAAAGAAACAAATTACAATAAACAAACTACTGCAAGATATTTCTGACCTAGAAGAAGTACACAAAAAAAGTCCCATAGATATCAAACTATCCCAGCAATTAAACAACCTTAGAATGGAACTAAGATGTGCCTTAATAGCAGACCATGATAAATATCTTAAAATAATTAAATTAAACTACTACTCCCAAAACAATAAGGCTAGCAAATTATTAGCATATCAATAACGCCAACGTCAAAACAAGAATAAAATTACAAATATAATTAATCATGCAACTCAAGAAACACATTATAACCCCAAAAGATTGCAGATTAATTTTCGGATTACTACAAATCATTATATAATCTTAAAAAAGATAAAAACACTCCGCCAACCTACACCCGCTAGTATAACGAGATTTTTAGACTCTGTAAATCTACCTAAAATTGATACTATCACTCTTGAACATATCAATGAGGCTACATCACAAGAAGAATTTCTTACTGTAATAAAATCCCTACCTAAAAATAAAGCACCAGGAAATGATGGTCTGTCTGCAGAATATTACAATGCATGTGCAGATATCTTAGCTCAACATCTAAATACATTGTTTAATCAAATCACAAACATCAGACAATTCCCAGAGGAAATGCTAGAAGCAGTCATAATTACTATTCCTAAACCAGAAAAAGTCCCCTCATCCCCTAAAAACTATAGACCAATATCATCTTTAAATGGGTGAATTGTGCAGTGCTTAAAGTGGAAGTAAACCCCCCTATCGTTTTCAGCCAAGGAAGCTGCCATCTTTGCCTCTGTTTAATCTTCAACTGCCACAGTGCTGCACATGTGATCCGTTATGACACCAGCCATTGGATGGTTTGACTGTTTGGTTGAGAGCACAGCCAATGTGCAGTTAGCATTCACGGCATGCCTTTTTTTTTTCTTGGACTGTTAAATCGATGGGTTTACTTCCGCTTTAAGCAATCATATAAACAGTGACAAGCAATATGAATAAAATGAATGATGTGCACAAGTGAGACCAAAGAGTCCAATAATAGGACATATGATGTCTATATAAAAAACGAAACTTCAACGTGCAATATCCAAAAAAGGTCAGTGGCGATCCTCAACTTCATATATAAAATATGAGAGTAATCCTCAACCACATATATGTGCATATGATATGGTGACAGTCTTTAACTTCAAATGTATGCATAGAGTGTGGTAACAATTGATAGTAGATCCACCACCAGAAACACCAGAAGCTTCTTACAAGAGGGATTGAACTCAAATAGGTATACACCTAGTGAGTCAATTAAACTTTGTGGTATAATGTACCAAGGGGATCAGGTTCACAATCCAGGTATGACCTCCAGATGGACCTCCAGGTGAATAAAGGATGTGAGTGGGATCAGTAGATATGGGCAATCAGCCCCACCGTTAAAAGAAGAAGGAAGGCATATAGTGTAATTCCGTATGGAACACGTTTAATATATAAAAAAGCAAAGGAAATACACTCACGTTTAGCAGTTAAAACAAGTGCTTATAAAAGATGACAGTGGTCTTAGCATGTTCTCTTGGGAGAACAAGCTGAGACCACTGTCATCTTTTATGACAGTGGTCATAAAGAATAAAGAAAAATCTTTATTATATCTCCCTGTGAGAATAATAGATTATTGTAAAATCTGCATAAGACAAGAGAGTGGAATATACAAGGTTACAATATGTATAATGCCCCGTACACACGGTCGGATATTCAGATGGAAAAAGTCTGATCGGATTATGTTGTCGGAAAATCCGATCGTGTGTGGGCTCTAGTGGGCTTTTCCGTCGGAATTTCTGTCAGAAAAAATTTGAGAGCAGGATCTAAAATTTTCCGACAACAAAATCCGATCAGACTTTTTCCGATCGTGTGTAGAGAATTCCGACGCACAAAGTGCCACGCATTTTCTGACAACTTTGTCCAACCGTGTGTGTGCAACACAAGTTTCGGACAAAAATCCGACAGATTTTGTGGTCGGAATGTCCAACCATGTGTATGGGGCATAAGGATTTACCCTCAAATTATAAAATAATAGTATTGAGTAAAATTAAAAAATGCTCCCGCTTAAAAAACTTTAATCCAGATGATAAGATAGAAGTTTTTCCAACTGTCTGGGAATTTCTATCTAAACATAGGAATCAAAAGAGGACAGGGATTTCACTATTCTATGATCTCCTCTCTGAATACCCTTTAGAATACAAAAGCCCTCATATGATTCAATAGGAAAAGGATTTATCGCAGACTTATACAGGAGAACAATGGAGGAAAGCGATATTAACTTCTAGAAAGGCTTCCTCTTGCATAGAACATTGGGACAATTCCCCAAAAATACTGAACAGATGGCATCTTACACCTTATAAACTATCTAAAATGTATCCTTCTTCACCCTTATGCTGGAGATGCAATGAACACATAGGAAATCTACATCACACCCTCTGGAGCTGTAAGAATTTACAAAGCTTTTGGAAAACTATATCCAAATTTTTATTTATTTTTTTCAACAAAGTTTTATTAAATGTTTGCAAGTGTACAATAAAGGTAAGCGATGAAAGCATTACAATATAAACGGAGTCATCAATGAAAAATAACATTGTAAAAATCAGTATAACAACAATGCAAATGTGGTCATATACACATATGTGTTCAGGAAGAGATGTAGTATACACAATCTGTCTCAAGTAGTTGTTCGATATCCCACAGATGTGAGGATGGCCAATGCGTGGGTAGAATGAGAGTGGTCCACATGCGACCATATTGATTAATCACAATAAGTACGTGCGATGGGCTGTGGTGAAATATATTAGTACGCCGTCAGTCTAAACCCCACTCCGTTCACCCCTGAAGGGATCTTGCTGTGAGCAGGGGAGGGATATGTAGGAGCATAAAGGTGTCGGAAAGGTATGGCGTAACAGCAGAAGCCGGTGAACCCAATTGTCGTGTATTCTGAAGCGTAACCATCAATAACAGTGGTGAAATAGAAGAAAAGGGGGTGGAAAGCGTATGGAGTGAGTAGCAAAAGGTGAATGGTCAACTGGGCAAGAGGGACAGTACGATGGTAGGAGGGGGGATCTGGGAGATACTAGGGGAAAGGCGGATGACAGATGAGAATCATATAGCAAGAGGCGTCGTCGTCGGAATGGGCTATGTGGTAGTGGGTGAAGTATTGACTGGGTGATCAGTTGTCGTGGGTTCTCTGAAATGCTTCCAACATGCCCAGGTGTTCCCGTATGTCCCTGGCCTGGTGTATGAGGCTTTCCATGTCCGCTATTTTATCAACCCGTCGCACCCATTCCGCCACCGTGGAAGGTGACGTGTTCCTCCAGTGGACTGGAACACATTGATTGGCTGCATTAATGAGGTGCATAGCAAGGGATTTCGTATAGGAGCGCTGGGGAATGGAGGTGTGCATGTCTTTGGGGAGAGAATACTTGTTCGAGCTGGATCCAGTCTTTACTCAGTTTGTGTGTATGCCAATCGACTATTCTAGTCAAGTGGCATGCCAGGTGGTATTTATTAATATCTGGAAAGCTCAGACCCCCTAGTAGTTTAGGGAGCGTCAATCGTTCCCAACTGAGTCTGGGCATTTTGGACGTCCAAATTAAATTCCTACACATACGTTTGTAAGATGAGAAGAAAGATGGCTGTAGTTTGTTAGGGATAGCTTGTTGCAAATAGAGGATCCTGGGCAGCACATTCATTTTTAAAATAGCTGTTCTCCCAAACCATGAGAATGGCCCCGTGTGCCACTTATGAAGGTCACCTTGGATGGTTTGAAGAAAAGGTTGGAAGTTTTGTGCATATAAATCTGACAATCTGGTAGGAATTTTAATACCAAGATAGGAGACGGCGTGGGGTTCCTAGTGAAAAGGGAAGTTGAGTTTACATTGCGACACTAATGTGGCTGTTAGGGTGATGTTCAGGGCTTTCGATTTAGAAAAATGTATTTGCAAATTGGAGAGGGTTTTGAAAGAAGAGAAGTCTTTGAGTAGGTTGGGAATAGTGTTTACTGGATCTGTCAAGAAGAGTAGAATGTCATCCGCATAAGCTGCCACTTTATACGTTTTATTTTGAATTTTAAGACCTTTGATGTCTGGGTTATCTCTTAGCTTGCGGAGAAAGGGTTCCATGGTGAGCAAAAAAATAATAGGGGATAAAGGACATCCTTGACGGGTGCCATTTAAGATGGAGAAGGCGCTCGACAGGCGGCCGTTAATCCTAAGTTTAGCCGGGGGGGACGAGTAGAGCACCATGATCATCTGGAGTAAAAGCTGTGGTATGCCCACCGCTCGGAGTACTGCTTCCATATAGTCCCAGGCCACCTTGTTGAACGCCTTCTCTGCGTCAAGGAATAAGAAGAAACCATGAGTAGATGTTGTAGAGAGCCAATGATGAATGTTCAACGCTTTGATGGTGTTGTCCCTGGCTTCCCTGCCAGGGACAAAACCAACCTGATCCAGATCAATTAACCTAGGGAGAAGGGGCAAGATGCGGTTAGCCAATACTTTGGCGTACAGTTTCAGGTCGACATTGAGAAGCGAAATGGGGCGATAGTTAGTAACTAACATGGTATATCCAAATTTATAGCAGATCTTACTGGTAATCTTATTGAACTTACTCCAGCAATGGCCCTCCTAAGATTAAATATAGACTCCTATCCGAGTATGTTTAGAACAATAGTAACCCACATACTAATTGCTGCTAGAATCTCAATTTCTACTCTGTGGAAATCTTGTGAACCCCAAAACTTAACCACTGTTATTATTAGATTAAATATACAAGCACAATATGAACTGACATTGGCCTATAAAAATTATCATATGACAACATTAAAAAAAATGGCAAGCTTGGATGGCTCACCCTAGAGTCTCTCATTATTTACAAACCTGTAATCTTTAATTACTTACATTTTAGATATTATAAAATAACCTTCGAATTTATCCTGTAGTTCAAGAACAAATTACCTGTACCTTATTCACTATAAATGTTTAATAATTGATCTCCGCTTACAGCTTGAACCCGATTGGGGTAAGCGAAGATTGATATGTTGTAATTGATATTATATTGTTGACTTATTACCATTATACCTTAGATATGATTCGATACATGGAAGTATATTGTTTTGTTTTATTTTGCTGTTTCTTTTAACCAAATGATTTGTTTAGCATAAATGTTATTGAATGACTGATGCTATTTTTACATGAATTTGTATTCTATTACTTGGAAAGATAAATAAAAGATTAATGATCAAAAAAAATAAAAATCATATTAGGTACAGTGTTGCATGACTGAGTAATTGTCATTCAAAATGTGAGAAAACTGAAAATTGGTCTGGTTAGGAAGGGGGTTTAAGTGCCCAGTGGGTAAGTGGTTAAAAAAGTATTCATACCCCTTGAAATTTTCCATATTTTGTCATGTTACAACCAAAAACGTAAACTTATTTTATTGGGATTTTATGTGAGAGTCACAAAGAGACACATAATTGTAAATGGAAGGAAAATGATAAATGGGTTTAAATTTTACCCCTAACTAAAATCTAATGGAACCAATTGCCTTCAGAAGTCACCTACCTCTGTGTAATTTGATTTCAGTATAAATACAGCTGTACTGTGAAGCCCTCAGAGGTTTGTTAAAGAACCTTTGTGAACAAACAGCATCTGGAAGGCCAAGGAACACACCAGACAGGTCAGAGATAAAGTTGTGGAGAAATTTAAAGCAGGGTTAGGTTATAAAAAAATATCCCAAGCTTTGAACATCTCATGGAGCACTGTTCAATCCATCATCCGAAAAGGGAAAGAGTATGGCACAACTGCAAACCTACCAAGACATGGCCGTCCACCTAAACTGACAAGCTGGGCAAGGAGAGCATTAATCAGAGAAGCAGCCAAAAAGCCCATGGTAACTCTGGAGGAGCTGCAGAGATCCACAGCTTAGGTGTCCATAATCTGTCCACAGGACAACTATTAGTCAAGCACGCCACAAATCTGGCCCTGTATTGGGCATTATCCATAGGTGGGCCAGGCACTCAGGGTTCTTCCCTCCACACCATGGACACCATGCCAAGCCTTGGTTTATGGCTTTCACCTCCTAACAATAGGTACGTTATGTCTCACACTAGTCACCTATCAGTTTTGTTTTCTCCCAATCCTTATTTCAGTTTCCCAAATTTTTCTTGGTGGCACTCTCTATCACTTTCCTTCACTCTCTTCTTTTCTCTCCCTTTTTTTCCTTTTCCATTTTCTCTTTTTTTTTCTATGGTTGCTTAATCTTCAACATCAGGTATGCATTTGCTGTTTAAACATCCCACTCATATTCACGGGTCACATTGCCCACGTTAATCCCAAACCCTCGCATTATTTTCACAGAGGTCCTACATGGTTTCACCATCCCTAACACACATCAGGATCACCCTTTGAATGCCTATCCGCCAACGTATGCTGTCTTTTTTGGTTGTTGTCCCTATGCATGTCCCCACAGTTCCCGGAGATGATGTCCTTGGTTGACTTGCGGTTTCCAACACTATACCACCAGCACACATATGTTTTTATAAGTAATATATAGTAGGGGGTTTTCCCTATTCCTATACTGTTTTAATTATTGACCTTGATAGATCATCTAGACATGTCTAATTTTCTTTATTATAGATAGATACTACTGTACAGTCTTGCTCCTGAAGAGTGATTAAAAGTCACAAAAGACGTCAAACTAACAGCTGCTGTATTTTATACCAATCATGTGTTGACAAAGATTTTTATACCATTCGCTTACATAATACATGTTTATATGACTATATGTGAAAAACTTTTTGCCATCTTGTTTAATATTTTTTACCAACAATGATAGGGAGTAGCAAGGTTATAGGCTACATAGACATTATGTAACGTGTATGTGTACATGAATTACATTTTATTGGATCATGAATTAATATTAGTGATGTTTTTTAAATTGTTATAAGGATTATTGTTATCATGAAAAATTGCCCTAAAATTTGATATTAATATTATATATATGTATATGAACTAATAAATATTCTTATATCCATCAATTAATTTGTTTACCACCACGTGCTTCATATAAAGTCCCAATTCCTCACCTATTCTTTTAAATAGCCATTCATGTCTAAACTACTGGCAACAAAAGTGAGTAAACCCCTAAGTGAAAATGTCCAAATTTGGCCCAAAGTGCCAATATTTTGTGTGACAACCATTATTTTACAGCACTGCTTTAACCCTCTTGGGCATGGAGTTCACCAGAGCTTCACAGTTTGCCACTGGAGTCCTCTTCCACTCCTCCATGACGATATCACAGAGCTGGTGGATATTAGAGACCTTGTGCTCCTCCACCTTCCGTTTGAGGATCCTTTGAGGATCCTTCACAAATGCTCAATAGGGTTTAGGTCTGGAGACATGCTTGGCTAGTCCATCACATTTACCCTCAGCTTCTTTAGCAAGGCAGTGGTCATCTTGGAGGTGTGTTTGGGGTCATTATCATGTTGGAATTTTGCCCTGCGGCACAGTCCCTGAAGGGAGGGGATCATGCTCTGCTTCAGTATGTCACAGTACATGTTGACATTCATGGTTCCCTCAATGAACTGTAGCTCCCCAGTGGCTTCCTTCTGGAATGACAGCCATGCAGACCAATTTGATGCAGTGTGCGGTGTATGGTCTGAGCACTGACAGGCTGACCCCCCACCCCTTAAACCTCTACAGCAATGCTGGCAGCACTCTATTTACTAAAGACAACCTCTGGATATGACGCTGAGCACATGCACGCAACTTCTTTGGTCCACCATGGCGAGGCCTGTTCTCAGTGGAACCTGTCCTGTTAAACCGCTGTATGATCTTTACCACCGTGCTGCCACTTTTTTTCTGGGACTTGGCAATCTTCTAATAGCCAAGGCCATCTTTATGTAGAGCAACACTAACACTAACGAGTCACATGACACCGGGGAGGGAAAATGGCTAATTGGGCCCAATTTGGACATTTTCACTTAGGGGTATACTCACTTTTGTTGCTAGCAGTTTAGACATTAATGGCTGTGTGTTGAGTTATTTTGAGGGGACAGCAAATTGACACTGTTATACAAGCTGTACACTCACTACTTTACATTGTAGCAAAGTGTAATTTCTTCAGTGTTGTCACATTAACCATTTGCCGACCGCTGCACGCCGATATACGTCTGCACAATGGCAGCGGTGGGCAAATGGGCGTACCTGTACGTCCACTTTAATTTGGGGGGCTAGTGGGCATGCACGCGCCCGCCGTGTACAGCATGACCGTGCCCACGGGACCAGCGGACTCGATGTCTGCCGGTCTCCCGCCGATCGTGTCACGGAGCTGCAGAACGGGGAAGATCCTATGTAAACAAGGCATTTCCCCGTTCTGCCTTGTGACATGACAGATATCACTGCTCCCTGTCATGTGAGTTGAAGCCCAGTCCCCCACAGTTTGAATCAAAATATGTAGAAGAATACATATCGGCTTAAACTGAGGAAAAAAAACGTTGTTTTTTTTATATTTTTCTGGGGGATATTTATTATAGCAAATAGTAAAAAATATTGCTTTTTTTTCAAAATTGATGCTGTTTTTTTGTTTATAGCGCAAAAAATAAAAACGGCAGAGGAGATCAAATACCACCAAAAGAAAGCTTTAGTTGTGGGAAAAAAAGGACATCAATTTTGTTTGGGTGCAACATTGCATGTCCGCGCAATTGTCAGTTAAATCAATGCAGTGCCGAATCGTAAAAAGTGCTCTGGTCAGGAAGGGGGTAAAATCTTCCAGGGCTGAAGCGGTTAAAAGATATAATAAAATATTTACAAAAATGTTAGGGTGTACTTACTTTTGTAAGATGCTGTAGGTGAGACTATTATTTGCATTGATATTTCTCATTGCTATTATGCATTTTCTTTTAATAAAATCAATCCCAATATGTAACTGCTAAACACTGCAAGTCATGTGATACAAGCTAACATTTTCAAAGAACACTGAAAAGCTTTTTCAGGCTCATTAGTCTTTTTTCAATCACAAATACAATATACATTTCTATGTTGACCCTTAGCTTTATTTACTATTTAATTAGAAAGCTGCATACATTTAAAAAAGAAAAGAAACTTTAGAAGTGGGAGTAGTGCCTTGTATTTGTGAAAGTAACATAAAGGATTGACAACAAATAGGCTTCAACCATATTCATTGAAGGTTTGTAATGTTTTGAAATGAGCTGAATGTCTTTTTGGTAATTAGATCTTTCTTTTAATGCCACCTACTGGCTTCTTTTGAAAGAGATCTTGTAAGTTTTGAATGAACTTTGGGATGAAGGTGAGAGGAAGAGGTGGTCAAATCAGTAGGGGTAATGATTATTCTATTGGATTTCAAGTTTCTTTTCAAAGCCTTACAAGAAGACAGATGCCATTCTATTAGTATTGTATAAGCCTAATTTGCATACAAACTAATTAAGCACTGATAGTGTTAATAGGTGACATTATTGCTTTTACGCAAGTAAGAAAGCAGGTTCACAGCAGTAGAGCAGAAAATAAGAGAAAGTTGAGTAAGCAGAATATGTAATCTACAAAGACTTTAGCAACTTCAAATCCTATGTAGGTCTATGCATAAAGCTACACAAATCTAAAGGAGAGCTTTTTCTAATGGAATTCAAGTAATTGGTGTTTAGGTTAAAAAAGATGTTAAATGTTATCTCCTATTCCTCTGTTGAAGCAATTTACTTTACAATCTTATGTAGCCCCCCACCCAGAGGTGTGGTCTGTAAAAGGATTAGTGAATTTTCACAGAAAGTGCACTTATGCTTCCTGCCTAGCCTTCCTGACCTAAAATGAGCAGCTAGTTATAAGATTTTGATTTTTTCTGAACATGAATTTATGGCAAATTCCCAGGATGCGCATTCATTTTGAACTGGCAAATTTCAGGACTATTCACAGTCAGATAATTTTTAGATATTACCCTATGTGCCCTGCACAGCCTTTAACTCTGGTAAGCAGCCTCGCAGCACCTAATAGTGGGTGGGGAAACTAAGCCCTGTACTGTGGGTGGGAAAATCCAGCCTTGTACTGTAGGAACTGCTTTAATGAGAAGATGGGAGTAGTTGACTATTTGTGGAGAGATTGTTTGTGCAATATTTAGAAGCATCCAAAATGATATAGGTGGAGTGTTGTACAGTAATGTTTCATAGTCTAACCATAGGAGGCATTGTCCCCAAACAACAACTGTATGAAGATCAAAATATGTGAGACTTTAGATATGCCTCCAATAGTCAACAAAATCAAATTCTAACATATATATTATTCATTCCAAAATATTTGAGATTAATAAAAAAACAAAAAAAAAAAAACAAACATGTAATTTGACACAATAAGTCCATGAGACATTACATTGTAAAACTACATAATTTATATTAAGAGTTCATTTTTAACACATCAACCTATCAATGAAACTCTTATACAATTCTGTAAGACCAACATATGTTGATCAACACATTTGTTGTTATCCCTTGCTTCTTCTGGGCCCTTGAGACCTTAGTATCTCAATAGCTTAAAAAAGGACACATCACATCAACACACAATAGAAATCAATAGTTTAAAAAGTACAACATAATTACAATAAGAATATCCCTTGTAACCTATCCTCTCAAAGATAAATAAATAAAAAATATACACAAACACACATAAATATAATTCAAAATGCATATAAAAAACAAATCAAGCCCCCATCCTGTCCCGTGTGTGTGGGGGAACCTACCAGGGTGCCTCGAAACCTATAAAACAGGGGGAATATGTGATAATCAATAAAGTAGATAAAGAGGAGCTCCCACCAAGGAGGCATATGGGTCTGCAGTAAAATGCAAACAGCACATATTTTTTGTGGCATGCAGCCCTTTTATTTTGAATGCAGGGTACTGCATTGTGGCGTAAATGGGTCATTGCTAGCGTTGAGCGAACCCGAACTGTAAAGTTCGGGTCCGTACCGGACTTTTGGGTGTCCGGGACCCGGACCCGAACTATTGGCTGTAAGTTCGGGTTCGGGTCCGGTGTTTGGCGATGTATTGGCGCCTTTTTAACAGCTGCAGGGCAGCCAATCGACGCTAGTTTCACTAGTGTGCCCTTAGAAGCCATCGCAGCCATGCCTACTAATGGCATGGCTGTGATTGGCCAGTGCAGCATGTGACCCAGCCTCTATATATAGTCCAGACACACAGCGTCATTCTGCTATAGACAGGTTCCTGTGCTGCTGAGAGGATTTTTAGGAGTTAGTGTGATAAAGTCAGTCAGTCAGTCCACATTCCTTTAATTTTCTTCTAATTAGTTAGATCAGTGAGCGATCTAGATAGCTAGAGTAGAGTAGGGAGTTTCTTTATTAAGCAAAAGAAAGAGGCAGAGAGAATTATTGAAGAGATTCCTAAATCAATTGTACCCTGGCTGGGGTGCAGTGCACAGTCTTTTAACAGTGCCATGAAGCCAGTGACAGACAAAATATAAAAGTTTTACCTGCAAGCTCAGTGCACCATTAGGACCAACACTGCATATAGTAAGAGATACACCAGATACACCATAGTCTATGTGTATTCTGCTATTGGAAAAACATTGCAAAAAAATTTAATTTTGCTGTGTTTTTTTTTTTCCCCAATAGCATTTTCTGCGTGTTCATACATACACGCTGTAGACACTATCCGTGTATTCTGATATTGGAAAAACATTGCAAAAAATTTTAATTTTGCAGTGTTTTTTTTTTTCCCAATAGCATTTTCTGCGTTTTCATAAACGCTTTAGATACTGTCCGTGTATTCTGATATTCGAAAAACATTGCAAAAAAATTAAATTTTGCTGTGTTTTTTTTTTCCCAATAGTATTTTCTGCGTGTTCATTCATACATGTATTCTGATATTGGAAAAACATTGCAAAAAATTTAATTTTGCAGTGTTTTTTTTTCCCAATAGCATTTTCTGCGTTTTCATAAACGCTTTAGACACTATCCGTTTATTCTGATATTGGAAAAACATTGCAAAAAAATGTTTTAATTTTGCTGTGTTTTTTTTTTTTCCCAATAGCATTTACTGCGTTTTCATACTGTATGTATGAACACGCAGAAAATGCTATTGGGAAAAAAAAAAAACACAGCAAAATTAAATTTTTTTGCAATGTTTTTCCAATATCAGACACGCTGTAGACACTATCCGTGTATTCTGATATTGGAAAAAACATTGCAAAAAAAAAAAATTTTGCAGTGTTTTTTTTTTCTCAATAGCATTTTCTGCGTTTTCATAAACGCTTTAGACACTATCCGTTTATTCGCTTTAGGCCCCTTTCACACTGGGGCGTTTTTCAGGCGGTACAGCGCTAAAAATAGCGCCTGTATACCGCCTGAAAAAATCCGGCCCCTTTAACTCCAGTGTGAAAGCCGGCGGGCTTTCACACTGGAGCGGTGCGCTAGCAGGACGGTCAAAAAAGTCCTGCTAGCAGCATCTTTGGAGCGGTGTGTTCACCGCTCCTATATCGCTTCTTCCCATTGATTAGAATGGGACACCGCGGTGATACCGCGGCAATACCGCCGCAAAGCGCCGCTACGGCGGCGCTCTGCGGGGGTCTTTAACCCTTTTTCGGCCGCTCGCGGGGGGGGGGGGAAACGGAACCGCGAGCGGCCGAAAACCGCAGCTAAAACGACGGTAAAGCAGCGCTAAATATAGCGCTGCTTTACCGTCACCGCGGCTCCCCGCCCCAGTGTGAAAGGGGCCTTAGATACTGTCCGTGTATTCTGATATTGGAAAAACATTGCAAAAAAAATTAATTTTGCTGTGTTTTTTTTTTCCCAATAGCATTTTCTGCGTGTTCATACATACACGTTGTAGACACTATCCGTGTATTCTGATATTGGAAAAACATTGCAAAAAAAATTTAATTTTGCTGTTTTTTTTTTCCCAATAGCATTTTCTGCGTTTTCATAAACGCTTTAGATACTGTCCGTGTATTCTGATATTGGAAAAACATTGCAAAAAAAATAATTTTTGCTGGGTTTTTTTTTTTTCCCAGTAGCATTTTCTGCGTTTTCATAAACGCTTTAGACACTATCCGTTTATTCTGATATTGGAAAAACATTGCAAAAAAATTAAATTTTGCTGTGTTTCTTTTCCCAATAGCATTTTCTGCGTGTTCATACATACACGCTGTAGACACTATCCGTGTATTCTGATATTGGAAAAACATTGCAAAAAAATTTAATTTTGCAGTGTTTTTTTTTTTTCCCAATAGCATTTTCTGCGTTTTCATAAACGCTTTAGATACTGTCCGTGTCCGGAATCTGAAACGGGATAAGCCCAGCTGCACTGCTCCTGAGTGTTTAAAAGTGCTTTGTGGGATCTATGGAAGAGTTGAAGACTAAACAGAGTTAATTAATATTATTGTTATACAGGGTTTATATAGCGCCAACAGTTTGCACGGCGCTTTACAACATGGGGGCAAACAGTGCAGTTACAAAGTTCAATGCAGCAGGGATCAGAGGGCCCTGCTCGTTAGAGTTTACAGTCTAGAAGGGAGGATCAAGTGGAACAAGAGGTAACAGCTGTGGGGGATGATCAGATGGAGAAAATGAAAATACAGTTGTTAGGTGTGGGTAGGATAGGCTTCTCTGAAGAGGAGGGTTAATCTATCCTTTCAACCACACTTATCAAATGGAGGGTGAGAAGCTATGTCACATGGCTAGATCAGATTCTTCATCAAGTCATAATCAAGGGTGGAATGGAAGCCAAAGCTGCAAGTAGAGCCCTAATGCTACAGATATAAAGAGGGGCTCAGCCGCTGGATCCTATTGTGCTACAGCTTCGAGCATGGGGTTCAAGCAACCCCTTCAAACTAATGAAGACAATTAGAGAGGAGGAGGCTCTCATCGCAGCAAAGGTACCAAGGCCTGTGTCTTCCAAAGGACTCAAACATGGTGCTACAGCTTACATCATTCAGTCTAAATCTGAACTGGAGACCAACCCAGGGGAATGGCCCTATACCCTCGTTGACACTTTGGCACAAGCCATAGCTCAGCTGGCACAAGCCCAAACTAATTTACAGCAAACATTCTGTGGGATTCAGAAGACAGTGGGGCAAGTGATGGAAGCCCATGCTGATATGTAACAATCACTCTCAGAAGTGAAACAGACTCTGTCCACCCCTGCAAATGAGAGAAGGGATGCTGCTTCTCTGACAGCTAAGAAATTTCATTTATGTGAAAAAGTAGGACATTTCATCACAGAGTGCCCGAATGGAGAGATTTTGGCAGATCTCACAGCAGAGGTGGTAAAAGCATTGAAGAAGATATCCCTCTCAAAGCCAGTGGGCAACTTCAGACGGCTCCAGTGAAGGAGCCCATGTACAGTACAGTTGCCTCTTAGTGACCCAGTTTTCTGCTCCCTTTGGCACATAATGCTAAGTCAGAGAGTCAATGCACACCAAACTCCCATAGCTCAATGGAGATCCAAGGCGGATCACAATTCCCACAAGAGAGGAGCATGGTTACAGGCCACAAAGCAGGCTAAGGCTACCATGTCCGACAAGTTCCCTGTCAAGCTTGTGGGACCTTCTCCAGTTGTATCCATCTAAGTAGAGGGACTCTACACCATAGTCCTCCTGGATACTGAGGCACAAGTGACATTTTTTTACAGAGACTTCTACGATAAGTATCTTAAGTATCTGCCATTACGGAAGTTGGAAGAGTTAGAGATATGGGGCATTGGGACCCAGAACTTCCCCTATGACAACTATCTACCAGTGAAGCTAACCTTTGACTTTTCCATGACTGGAAAGACAGAGACGTTTGACACACTGGCAGTGGTCTATCCTTGCCCACCAGGGGCCAACAAGAGTTCCCTGAACATAGGGACCAATACTGATCTTGTCAGAAGGCTGTTGACACCTCTTATCCTGGAACCTGGCACTTCAACCATGGGTGTACACCCCATGCTGAGACAAGCCTACTAGCGCCTGGTGAAAGAGCAGAAGGTCCCAGTTCGAGTGGAAAAGATATGGTGTCTGGACCGGTGTGAGGAGGTGTTACAGCCCAGTGAGATGGCTTGTTTACAAGCATCTGTCATGCTCAATTGAAAGCAACCAGGCCATTTCATCGTCCTTGAAGCTGACAGCCAGAGAGAAGACACAAGGGTGGAGATAATCCAAGAAGTGATTTAGACTAAGGCATTGCATCAAAGTCACGGGAAGGTTTCAGTTAGTGTCGGGAACATCACAGCCTTCCCTGTGGCCTGTTGCCTCTGTGAGCCGGAGCTTGGAACCCGCCGAGAAGAAGTACCACATGCACAAACTCGAGTTTCTGGCTTTGAAGTGGGCAGTGGTGGATAAGCTGGAGGCTTATCTGTACGGAGCAGACTTCATGATCAAGACAGACAATTGTCAGCTCACATACATCTTCACTAATGCCAAGTTGGATGCCACTGGTCACAGGTGGTTGGCTGCCCTATCGGAGGTCAGCTTTCAGTCTGAATTACCGTCCAGGGGTCAGGAACAGAGACACAGACGCTTTGTCAAGAAGGCCCCAAGGTTCAATAGACTCTACAGAACAATGGACTCAGCCGTCACCTGAAGGTGTATGAGCTCTATGTCAGGGCTCAGAATATCAAGCTGGAGGTGGATCTAGGGTCTTAGCGGCTGGTGTCCCCAGAGGTTATTGTAACATTACCCAGGTCAGTGATGAACCTTGTCCAAGCTCTCCAAGAAAGACCCTCTTTGTAGCTTGATATTGAAGACTTTGGAGAGCCGGTGTCCTGATTTGCTTCTGACTGACTCCCAGAAGGAAGCCCATCTGCTGCATAGAGCGTGGAATCAGCTGCATCTGTGAAACAGATTGGTCTACTGAAGGGGCCCATCTGATGATCCCAAGGAGAAATGGCAGTTATTCCTACTCTGAAAGCATAGTGAGATGGTGCAGCTGCCCTACACAACAACCATCGCCACCTACGGCCTGAAAGGACATTCAACCTGGTAAGGTACCAGTTCTACTGTTCTACTGGCCCTGCAGGCAGGCCGAAGTTGAGGTCTATTGCCACTCCTTTCTTTGATGCATACAGAGAAAGACTCTGCCTCACAAGCTGCCCCATTGGGTCATCTTTAGACCCAAGGTCCCATGGAGCTGGTGTGCATTGACTTTCTGTGCTTGGAGCTTGATTTGAGTGGACAGTGAAATATCCTGGTAGTGACTGACCCTTCAATATGTATGAGCAGGCATTTCCCACAAAGGACCAACAGACATTCACTGTGGCTAAGATCTTAGAAAATAAGTTATTTGTACACTATGGTCTGCCCCAGCGTATCCACTCCGATCAAGGGAGAGACTTCAAGAGTAGCCTCAAGAGTAGGCTCTTTGATCAGTTAGGCATCAAGAAGTCTAGAACCACTCCATATCACCCTCAAGAGGAGAGATTCCGAGAGATTCAACCAAACTCTCTTTAATTACTTCAAAATTAAAGCAGCACTGGAGCAAGCAACACAGGCGACCCCATAACAATCCCTGGGGGAAAGACTAAACACCCCACCATGCCCAGGGTTGAGAGGAGAAAGGAGACACCAGGAGGCTGCCTGGGAGCGAGCAGACCACAAGGTGAGATAAAGACCAGATGCAAGAGTCTTCTATCACAGATCCATGGTCGTTCACAGACATCCCACCAAAGAGGGACCCTGGGTGCATCTCCAGGTGCATTTATGAAGCATGACGCATTCTGGTTCTTGGGTTGCCAGTTGGGCAAACTGAAGAGCCTGTTCAAGGACATCTGGGCCTGGGTCCCATGATTGGTGAGTGGGCACTTACCCATCTTAGAGAGTCACAGAGACACTGCATGCAGACAACGTTACCTATCTTTGCCTATACCAGCAGAACACTGTGCTTCACTTATCCCCTGCCAGGCAGTAAATGTGTTCTTTTTGCTTCAGGAGTTCCACAGTACACTTTGCATCACCCTACTAAACAGGACACCCAAGTGCCCCAACTTAGAGCTAGCTGAAGACACAAGGTCTTTTCTTCTAAAACTGCAACCTATTTCCCTTCAAGACATTGAAGTCATTGGTGCCGTACAGGGCCACACATACACCCAGGACTCAGGATATATTAAGTGAGTGGCTTTTAAGAGAGTTAGAGTGTTACATTGCAATATATATGTTGTGCTCTTATGACTTACTGGGACTGTGGTGTCAGGGGATAGAAGGGAGTGGTCTGAAACAAGTCTGGCCATTCCTTCACCCTCCTCCTGCCTGGACCCATAGAGCTCAACCTAAGTAGAGTTGGTGGTCAGTCTGGTAAAGTGTTTTATCATATTGTGATCTGTCACTGTTAGAGTGGTTACACACGGTCTGATTTTTCAACAACCGTGTGTATGGGGCTTTAGAGTGGTTACCTCTGCTTTCAGGGCTATTCGCCTTGAGGAGTCCTCTGGAACTAGACAGAACCAATTGTGAATTGTGAAGAAACCCAGAGTGCGTTGCCCCGTCCCACCGGGATACAGGTCTCATATCGCTTAGCCAATTAGTCTATTCCTCTAATTCCTCTCCAATCAACCTTTTCCCTTCACCTGACTGTAGAAATGGTTCCCAAATTTACGATATAGATTCCCTTTCCTCCAGAGACATAGGGATCAATTTTTCCATGATCCCAATTCTTCTTACTTTATTTAGCCATCTCGAGATTCGAGGTGCCCCTGTCTCCTTCCAGCATGTGGTGATGCAGCTTTTGGCTGCATTCACCAGATGACATATCATTGAGTTCTTATATCTCTCTAGTGGGATTTGTGAACATTGTAATAGGAAAAAAGCCGGGTCTTCCGTAATCTGATATTCAGTAAATAGCTGGGAGATTCTCTGGACTTCTTCCCAAAACTGTCTGATTACTGAGCAAGACCAGAAAATGTGGGCTATAGTGCCTCTCTCCTTACCACACCTCCAACACTTATCCGACGCCTCTGGAGAGAATGTATTCATTCGTGAGGGGGTGTAATACCAACGCATTAATACTTTGTAATTTAATTCCTGTATCTTTGTACATCTAGATGATTTAACAGTTAAGTGTATTATTTTCTGCCGTTGGGCGGGTGTGAAGGTTTGTTCAAGGTCCCTCTCCCACTTATCTAGGCTCAATATACTAAAGTCCTCTGAGGGTAATGTTAATAGGCATATATCTTAGAGATAATATGAGAGATAGGCTCGTTCTCCTCACAGTACCTCTCAAACTAATTGGCCGACTGTACTCTTCGGTCACTCATAATGTTTCCAGAAAATGTTTAACCTGGAGCGCCTGCCAGAAGGGTATTTCATATTGTCCTCCTGATTGCATTAACATTTCTATTGATGGGCATTTATTAGACCTCAAAAAATGTGAGGCCTGAAAGCATCCTTTCTCTTTTAATTTCCCAAATACCCCTGGCTCCAAACCGGGTGGGAAATCTGGATTCCCCAGAATGGGAAATAAGGGCGAGTTTGGTGATGAAAGTCTAGGGATCCGAGTAGCCTTAGCCCCCATACAAAGAGTGGGCCCTATTAAAGGATGTGCTTTTAATGTAGGGGGTATAGACCCATAGCACCACATGGCTCTACCTAGGGGGATTAAACTTACTTGTTGTTCCATAGCAATCCACCTTTTACTGTCTCTATGATGACACCAATCAATAATTCTACCAAGCTGGGTAGCCTGGTAATATATATATATAAGTCTGGCGCCGCGATTCCCCCCACCTCTTTAGGTAATGTTAACAAATTCCTGTTAATCCTTGGACGCTTACTTGCCCAAATAAACCTTGCAAAGACTGTTCAGGTTTTACTAAAGAAGGTGAGTGGAATCAAAATAGGTAATGCCTGGAACAAATAGAGACATTTTGGCACTATATTCATTTTCAGGATATTACATCTCCCGAACCAGGAGTGTGAGGATTTACTCCAATCATCCAAGAATATGCTAATTTCCCTTAATAAAGGTGGAAAATTTAAGGCATATGCATCTGTTAAATTAGGTGGAATCCGTATCCCTAAATAATTCAACGCCGTAGATGTCCATTTAAACTTAAAATTATTCTCCAAGTTCTTTTGAATGGAACACTCCAGGGATACCCCCATTGCCTCCAACTTGCTATAATTTATTTAAAAATTCGACAGAGCTCCGTATCGCTCCACTTCCTTTAATAAATTAGGTAACCATATTTGTGGACTAGAGAGTGAGAATAAGAGGTCATCCGCATAGGCTGAGAGTTTATATTCCTGATCCCCCAAGGGGATGCCTTTGATATCGGGGTTCTGTCGAATTTTATTTAATAAAGGTTCCAGCATCAGAGCAAATAAGAGGGGCGACAGGGGGCATCCCTGACACGTTCCATTAGATATTAGGACATTTTCTGAATTTATCCCATTGACCTTCACCGGGGCTTGTGGCATTGAGTATATTCCTGCTATCCAATCCTGCATTCGATCCCCCAGGCCCATCTGTTTTAAAACTCCAAACATAAAGGGCCAATTGACCCTATCAAAGGCCTTTTCTGCATCTGTATTCACAAAGATACTCGGCAGCTTCCTTTGGTTTACCTGTTGTATTAGACCTTAATAGTACTATCTCTAGCTTCCCGTGTAGGGATAAACCCCACTTGGTCCATATGGATCAGCTGCGTCATGAACGGTTGTAGGCGAGATGCAAGTATCTTTGAGAATATTTTATAATCTGTATTCAATAATGATATTGGACGATAGCTACTACATATCGATTGATCCTTTCCTTCCTTTGGGATCAATACAATATGTGCTCTCAATGCTTCTGCAGGGGGGGCGATATTTGTCCTATTGCATTAAATGTTTTGGCCATATATGGGGCTAAAAGTGTGTAGAAACTTTTAAAATATTGCAGGGAGAATCCATCTGGACCAGGTGCCCTCCCATGCCTCATCGTCTTCATTGCTATAGATATCTCTTCTATTGTTATTAGTAGCTCATGTTTTCTTCGCTCCGGAGACAAAAGTCTCGTTAAATGTGAAGATTTAAGATATTCTTCTAGCCTTGAAGAAGACTGGAAAGGCCCTGTGAGATTATACAGTGAAGTATAATATTTCCTAAACTCCTCTGCAATATCTTTCGGTATTGAAGATTTAAGACCTCCTTTTGTTTTACTATGAGGTATATATGAACGTAATTGTTGCTTTTTTAATTTTCTGGCTAATACCTTGCCACACTTATCTCCCGATTCATATATTACCCTCCTCCCTTGTTGTAATATTGCCGTTGCCTTATACCGGAGGAGATCAGAAAGTTGTCTTCTTAAATGTGCTAGTTCTATTCCCAATTCCTTCCCCATAGTCTTCTTATGTTGTCTCTCAGTTGCCCTTATCCTTTCCAATAAGTTGCCTGTCTGCTCTTCTCTGGCCCTCTTCATTCTGGATCCGTGTTTTATTAGAATTCCTCTAATTACTGCCTTATGGGCTTCCCACACTATTCCCATGTCAGTCTCCCCATTATCGTTGATTTGAAAATACGAATTGATTTCTTTAGCCACATCTTCTCGAATTTCAGGACACTGTAATAAGCCGCCAGTTCCAGTCCATTTTGTGAGTTGCACCCCTCAAGGAAATATTAATTATAACTGGTGCATGATCAGTCCAGGTTATATTTCCTATTAGTGTATCGTGTACCAATGAGAGAATTTGTTGTGGTAGCAAAAAAAAATCGATTCGTGAGTATCGTTGATGGGGGTTTGAAAAATATGTAAAGTCCCTCTCTTCCGAATGAAAGGCCCTCCATGCATCAACCAATTGAAATTCATCTAGTTTCCGAAGGATATTTTTCCTGGTTCTCCCAGAAACAGAAGATGTCCCATTGAAGGTATCTAATTTAGGATCTAGGGGGACATTAATGTCCCCCCTATGATAAGTATTCCCTCCCTAAATTCCATTAATTTAGATAGGGCTTTATTCAAGAAACTATCTTGATGTACGTTTGGGACATAGACTGTTGCTAGGGTCACCTTAACATTTCCTATAAGCCCTTTGAGGAATAGATATCTTCCCCCTGGTTCTTGGCATTTATCTAGCAGGGACCATGTAATATGGTTAGAAATTAGAATGGCCACTCCCTTAGTTTTAGCCTCTTGATTTGTGGCATGGTAAACGTTTGGAAAATGTCTATTTTGAAGATAGGAAAAAGTTCCCATCTTCAAATGTGTTTCTTGTACCATGCCAATGTCAGTTTTAGAGCGTTTTAAATCATTTAATAGCATTTTACGTTTTTCTGGAATATTGAGTCCTCTAGCGTTCAGTGATGTGATACATAATCTCTCCATTTTCTCCAGGGCAGGGGCGACGCACCCAAAAAAAAAAAGGGGGGAGGGGAAATCCTCTATGGGGAATATCCTACACAATTCCCAAACACCTACCTAAGGGTACTCAGTTTCCCGTAGGTGTTGGGCATGGGGGGTGGCTAGAGAGCACAGGGTAGGTAGAGCACTACCTCCCCTCCAGGAGATCCCTTTATATTAACATCCATCAAAGCAGCATCTATACTTTATTCTCATTTATTACCGCCGACACCCTCCCCCTCTATTTACACATCACATCACATTCAAATTTACACATCACATAATATAATATATCCAATTTTCCCGCTTCACCGCCCCATATTTCAACCAAAGCAAATATCCCTATGCTGCCTTTAAAACAAAACACCCCCTCATCATAAACCATAGTCAACCAGTAATTTCCAGCTCACATTTATATCACCTTACTCATTCCAATTCCCTCCCATCCCCCACAATGGGTAAGAAAAAATAAATAAATAAATAAATATGAGGTAAAGCCTTGTGCTTCTGGTGCCTTAATATCCTGTATATTTGTTGCAGCCCCTTGTCATAGTCTCTATCTCCCTATACCAAAATGTGTGTCTATATTGTTACAATATTACCCCCCGACATCCCTACTGACCTCCCAGACCCCTACCCCCTCCCCCTAAACCCCTTAATCCCCACACTGGCCAACTTGGCATATCCTCTGGATATGTGATCTCTATACCCCCTATTAAGTGAATCAGTGAACATTATTGTGTTAATTGTGAACTCCAAAGTATGTAAATTAAATCTCTCGATATATATATATGTGTGTGTATATAAATATATATATACACACACACACACATGTGTATCTATCTATCAATCTATATGATTAAATCTGTTCCGGTGTCCCAAAAAAAAAAAAAAAAAACCCATGTAGGAGGAAGAGCAAGAAGATCGAAAATAGCTGGAAGAACAAGTATCCAACAACAAAAAAGATTTCAGAAGGTAGGAGAATACCAAAAACAAAAAAAAAAAAAAACAGCAAATTGAAATAGTCCCTCATGAGGGTACTTCAGATCCCCTAGCATCTAATTTTTAGAATAAAACATCTATAAATCAGATATTACTGATTTTAGCTTAAATCAAAAGACTACACACACAGGTCAGAGAGAAAAAATAAAATAAAAATAAGAGAGGGGGGGGGGGGGGGGCTTTAGGGGAGAGATAAGAAATAAGGGAAAATATCAGATAGGGAAGCTTATACAGAAAAAAAAGAAAAGCCGTATAAAACAGCCACATATACATTATTCTCATATATCATATTGTATATATATTATGGAAAATAAGTTGTCCACGGTTCCTCCTGAACCATAAACTTTTACTAGAGGGAAGAGGGTACCATGCATACGTGCCCGTCCCAATTCCCTTATGTCACAGTGTCTCTAGGTAAGGAACCCGCTTCAGCTGTTTGCTGGAATTCCGCTTCTTTACTGCCCAGGGAGGTGGTTTCCCCCATTGACCTTGGGACCCCCTCTTTTCACTGTCTTTTCTTTATTGGCTGAAGCCAGTCCTGCACCTCACAACAGTCAGTGTCAGAGGTACTCACCCGGGCCGAAATGCTGAGAGCTGCTCCCCTTGCGACTAGGTGCACGATGCCTCTGGAGTGGATACAGAGGTCACCGGGCACAAAGATGCACGGGTTGCCAGCAGGTGTGTTGCAGGTGGTGTGCAGTAGCGACGTTGACCAGGAGAGGCTGATGCTGCACTGGAAGTAGACACCTGGCAGGACCGTGATGAGGCAGAGGCTATGTAGATACCAGAATGTGTGCTTGAGGAGAACCCTTAGGTGCATGTGAGAACTGGAAGTCCAGAACCCCAAGGCAGGGGGTTAAGCACAGGTAACTCAGAGAAAGTCCAGTAAGCAGGCCGAGGGTCAAGCACAGGTAATCAGGCAGAAGAGGTATCCAGGAAGCAGGCCAGGGGTCAAACACAGGTAAGTAACTCAGAGAATGTCCAGTAAGCAGGCCGAGGGTCAAGCACAGGTAATCAGGCAGAAGAGGTATCCAGGAAGCAGGCCAGGGGTCAAACACAGGTAAGTAACTCAGAGAATGTCCAGTAAGCAGGCCGAGGGTCAAGCACAGGTAATCAGGCAGAAGAGATATCCAGGAAGCAGGCCAGGGGTCAAACACAGGTAACAGCAGCGGTGGTCAAGCGGATTCCGAGTCAGGCACAGGTAGTCGAGCAGATACAGGATACGGGGTACTGGATACAAGGTACAGGATACAGGATACCGGGTACAGGGACTGGAGCCAAGACTCAGGAAGAGACAACAAACCAGCGATTTGCGAAGAGACAGAGGAAGCTTTTTATAGGCCAGGTAAGTGGTCAGGTGGGATACCCGGACGAGTGCGCATGCGCACTTGTCCTCTGTCAGCGCCACGCACAGCGGTGAGCCGCACTGGCTGAGCTGCATCAGATACCCGAGCGCCATGGACCCGCGCATGCGCACCCGCTACCCGGCGTACCTGTACTGTTCGCTGAGCCGCTCTACCGTGCGTGCGCATTCTTGGAACCCGGCGACGAAGTCGGTATTTCCCTGACAGTGCCTCCCCCCCTAAGGGCAGCCTCCGGATGCCCAATTCAGGGTGTCTTTGGTGGTATTCTCATATTAATCGGGGGGCATGGATGTTTTCAGATGGTTCCCAGGAGCAGTCCTCAGGAGGATAACCCTTCCACTTGACTAGGTACTGAACCTGCCCTCTTGTTTTACGGAAATCCAGGATCTTCTCAACCTCGAATTCTTCCTCTCCTTGGATGGTGATGGGTGGAGGAAGTGGCATCTGCCTGTCAGGGAAAGAATTGGCAATTACAGGTTTCAGTAAAGAGGCATGGAATACTGGATGGATTTTATAGGAACTGGGTAAGTCTAGTTCAAAGGCGACTGGGTTGATCACCCTCTTGACCTCAAAAGGACCGATGAACCTAGGACCGAGTTTCCGGGATGGACAGGGGAGTTTCAAATTAGCAGTTGATAACCAAACTTTCTCACCAATCTTGAACGGTGGACATTCCTTCCTGCCCCGGTTGTATTGTACCTCATACCCCCTTTGCGCTTCCTTCATGGCCTGTTGGATTTGGAGGAAGTTGTCCTGGATATGCTTGACCAGTTCCTGTGCTGCTGGAGTAGAGACGTCTGGAATGGAATCTGGAAGAAAAGAGGGGTGATATCCGTAGTTTGCCCAAAAGGGTGTTTGGTTAATGGCAGAATGTAGGGAGTTATTGTAAGCAAACTCTGCGTAAGGTAACAGGCCTGACCAGTCGTCTTGGGAATAAGAACAGAAACATCTCAGATATTGCTCAAGAGTCTGATTGGTCCGCTCGGTCTGGCCATTGGTTTGCGGATGGTATGCTGAGGACATGGAAGATTTAATTTCTAGAGATTTGCAGAGGTCTCTCCAAAACTTAGAGGTGAACTGTACCCCCCGGTCTGAGGTGATATTGGCTGGTACCCCGTGTAGCCTTACAATTTCCTTGATGAAAATGTCCGTGGTGGAGGCAGCAGAAGGGGTACCCTTCATGGGCAAGAAGTGGGCCATCTTTGAGAGGCGATCTATCACAACCAGAATCGTGGTAAAGGAATCTGAGGGAGGCAAGTCTACAATAAAATCCATAGAAATCTCTTTCCATGGACGTTCAGGAACGGGTAGAGGTCTCAGCAGACCCCAGGACTTGATGTTGGACACCTTGTTTCTCTGGCAGGTGTTACAGGAAAGCACATAGTTTTGGCAGTCCTTTCTCCAGCCTGGCCACCAGTAGGACCGACTTACCAAGTCGGCCGTCTTTTGCATTCCAAAATGGCCAGACATCTTGTGGTCATGGAGGGCCTGCCGAACTTGGAGCCTGACTGGAGGGGGAACAAATATTCGGCCATGGGCCCAAAGTAAGTCCTGTTTCTTTTCAAGAAAGGGTAATGAGGGAACAGAAAATTGATTGGAGGCTTGTTTAAGGGCTACGGTTAGGTCAGGTTGGATGGCATGGAGGAAGTTATGTGCAGACAGAATGGTGGCAGGTTCCTTGGAAGACTCTGTGTTCAGAAACATGCGGGATAAGGCGTCAGCCTTGCCATTCTTGGAGCCGGGACGATAAGTGATGTGAAAGTTAAATCGGGAAAAGAACAAGGCCCAACGGGCCTGTCTTGGTCTTAGGCGCTTAGCTGCCCTGAGGTACTCCAAATTGCGGTGATCCGTGAAGATGAGAATGGGTTGGGAGGCTCCCTCCAGCAGATATCTCCATTCTTCTAGGGCGAACTTAATCGCAAGTAGTTCCCGGTCGCCTACGTCATAATTCTTTTCTGGGGGACTCAATTTTCGGGAGGCGAAGGCGACCGGATGGAGCAAGGCCTTTGGGCCACTTCTCTGTGACAGGATTGCTCCTGTAGCAGAGTCGGAAGCGTCCACTTCTAGCACATAAGGGAGTTCTGGGTCAGGGTGCTTCAGGATGGGTGCAGACGAAAAAAGTTCCTTGAGTTTTACAAATGCGCTCTGCGCTTGGGGAGTCCATTGGAATTTGGTTTGCTGGCGGTTAAGTTGAGTGATCGGGGACACAATGGCAGAAATCCCCTGAATGAACCGTCTATAGAAGTTTGCAAACCCAATAAAGCGTTGAACTGACCTTTTGTCCGTGGGGGCAGGCCATTCCTGGATTGCCTTCACCTTTTGTGGGTCCATCAGAACTCCTCCGGTGGTGATGATGAAGCCCAGGAACTGGATGGTATCTGTCTCAAACTCGCATTTCTCCCCTTTGACATAGAGTCCATGCTTACGTAGGATGAGAAGTACCTTCCGGACATGTTGACGATGGGTTTCTAGTGAGTCGGAGAAAATCAGAATATCGTCAAGGTAAACAATGAGGAAATTATCCAGATACTCACGGAAGATGTCGTTGACAAGATGCTGAAGGTGGCTGGGGCGTTGCAGAGCCCGAAGGGCATGACCAGGTACTCAAAGTGACCGAATCTTGATCTGAAGGCCGTTTTCCACTCATCCCCAGAACGTATTCTTACCAAGTTGTAGGCCCCACGTAGATCAAGCTTGGTGAAGATTTTGGCAGTCCTGAGTCGCTGGAAAAGTTCGGGGATGAGTGGAAGTGGGTACCTGTTCTTGATGGTGATTTTGTTGAGTTCCCTGTAGTCCACACAGGGTCTGAGAGAACCGTCTTTTTTTTCCACAAAGAAGATCCCAGCCCCTGCTGGGGAAGAGGATGGTTGAATGAACCCTTTAGCGAGGTTCTCATTGATATAAACCCGCAGGGCTTCTAGTTCGGTCTCTGATAAGGGGAAGATTCTTCCGAAGGGGATCTCAGCCCCTGGCAGGAGGTCAATTGGACAGTCATATGAACGGTGAGGAGGAAGAACTTCAGCCTTTTTTTCATCGAAAATGTCCATAAAAACCTGGTAGGGTGCTGGAACATGTTGCAGGTCCTTGGGACTGGGTTGCATGGCAAGACAGGTGGGAGGTTTAGAGGAGACGTCCGGGAAGCAGTGCTGCAGGCAGTAGGGGGAAGAAAACACCACTTCTCTGCTGTTCCAGTCAATCCGAGGGTTGTGGGCCTGTAACCAAGGATACCCCAGGATAATATGGAACATTGGAGAGTGAATGATATCGAAGCGTAAGAGTTCATGGTGCCCCGAATTGGTGTAGGTCAGGATGGGACCCGTCTCCTGGGTCACAGGTCCAGAGCAGGGTGGAGAGCCATCAGCCAACTGGACTTGGAGAGGTTGCTTCTTGGTTTTCAAAGGAAGGTTCAGGTGCCGTGCCAGGGTCAAGTCCATGAAGCAACTGCATGCCCCTGAATCAAGGATGGCTCCCAGCTGGAAAGCTTCTCCCGCCACCTGTAGGGAGAGTGGAACAGTCAAGTGAGAACGGGGAACCCCGGTAGTGTGTGAGCTCAAAAGAGACCGAGGTGGGCACTTACTGGGTCTCACTGGGCATTTCTGTAGATAATGTCCGGTGCCTCCGCAGTAGAGACAGAGGTTAGCTTGTCGACGACGAAGTCTTTCTTCAGCAGACAGGGGGGACCGTGCTAGGCCCAACTGCATGGGTTCCCCATGGGGGGAAGAGCGAGAGTTCCAAGAAGGAGCAGGTGCCAAGGGAACCCGGGGCATCATCCAGGTGGGCCGGGGACCTTGGAGCTTCTCTGCCCGTCGTTCCCGCAACTGACGATCCAGTTTAGTGACAAGTTGGCAGAGGTCTGACAGCGTGGTTGGAACCTCTCCCCGGGCCAGTTCGTCCTTTAACACCTCGGAGAGTCCCAAACGGAATTGGTACTTTAGAGCAGACTCATTCCACTCTGTATCTGCGGCCCATTTACGAAAATCTACTATATAGTCCTCAACGGGCCTTCTCCCCTGGGATAGGGTGTGCAGAGTGGATTCCGCCGTACCTGTGCGTTGGGAGTCCTCATAGAGTGCTGACATGGCGGAGAAGAAAGTCTCTACAGAATCCAGCTGTGGGCTCTTCTGTTCCATCAAGTGGTGTGCCCAGGATTGGGGTTCATCAGAGAGCAGAGAGATAATGAAACCCACCTTGGTGGATTCCAACTGAAAAGTCCTGGGTTGCAGGGCCAGGTGTAGTAAACAGGAGTTCTTAAAAGAGCGAAATTTCTTTCGATCCCCGGAAAAACGTTCTGGTGTGAGGACCCTGGGGTCAGGGTAAGACATGACGTAAGCAGGGAGAGCACCTCCAGATGCTTGAAAGGGAGTGGAGGTGCTGGCTGCAGGAGGTGACTGGTCTGCTTGATTAGGAGAGAAGGTCAGGTGCTGGAGACGTCCCTCGATCTGGAAGTATCCATCCTGGAGGCGTTGTACAGCCTGAGTAAGGGCTGTCACCTGCTGGCATAGGGCCTCAAGGGGTGAACCGGCTCTGTCGGCCTCGGACATTGGCTGGTTTGTACTGTCAGAGGTACTCACCCGGGCCGAAATGCTGAGAGCTGCTCCCCTTGCGACTAGGTGCACGATGCCTCTGGAGTGGATACAGAGGTCACCGGGCACAAAGATGCACGGGTTGCCAGCAGGTGTGTTGCAGGTGGTGTGCAGTAGCGACGTTGACCAGGAGAGGCTGATGCTGCACTGGAAGTAGACACCTGGCAGGACTGTGATGAGGCAGAGGCTATGTAGATACCAGAACGTGTGCTGGAGGAGAACCCTTAGGTGCATGTGAGAACTGGAAGTCCAGAACCCCAAGGCAGGGGGTTAAGCACAGGTAACTCAGAGAAAGTCCAGTAAGCAGGCCGATGGTCAAGCACAGGTAATCAGGCAGAAGAGGTATCCAGGAAGCAGGCCAGGGGTCAAACACAGGTAAGTAACTCAGAGAATGTCCAGTAAGCAGGCCGAGGGTCAAGCACAGGTAATCAGGCAGAAGAGGTATCCAGGAAGCAGGCCAGGGGTCAAACACAGGTAAGTAACTCAGAGAATGTCCAGTAAGCAGGCCGAGGGTCAAGCACAGGTAATCAGGCAGAAGAGATATCCAGGAAGCAGGCCAGGGGTCAAACACAGGTAAGTAACTCAGAGAATGTCCAGTAAGCAGGCCGAGGGTCAAGCACAGGTAATCAGGCAGAAGAGATATCCAGGAAGCAGGCCAGGGGTCAAACACAGGTAACAGCAGCGGTGGTCAAGCGGTTTCCGAGTCAGGCACAGGTAGTCGAGCAGATACAGGATACGGGGTACTGGATACAAGGTACTGGATACAGGATACCGGGTACAGGGACTGGAGCCAAGACTCAGGAAGAGACAACAAACCAGCGATTTGTGAAGAGACAGAGGAAGCCTTTTATAGGCCAGGTAAGTGGTCAGGTGGGATACCCGGACGAGTGCGCATGCGCACTCGTCCTCTGTCAGCGCCGTGCACAGCGGTGAGCCGCACTGGCTGAGCTGCATCAGATACCCGAGCGCCATGGACCCGCGCATGCGCACCCGCTACCCGGCGTACCTGTACTGTTCGCTGAGCCGCTCTACCGCGCGTGCGCATTCTTGGAACCTGGCGACGAAGTACGGTATTTCCCTGACAGTCAGCTTCCAAAAAAGAGAATAGGGCCGGTAGTTCCATTGGAGATAAAAGCAAAAAGGAAGCTGAACCCCTTCTAACCGTCAGGGATATTGGATACCCCCATCGGTACGAACCCCCTGATGCCTTTATCTTCTCCAATAATGGGCGCATTTGCACCCTCCTTTGTAGGGGGGCTCATGATAAATCAGGTAAGATACTGATCCTGGCTCCCTCATATAATAACGGACCTGTCTCCCATGCTTTCCGGCTGATCATCTCCTTATGTGCATATCTATGTAGGCGCCCAATTACATCCCTAGGTCTGGACAAATCTGTTGAGCTCGGGCCTGGAGCTCTGTGGAGCCTGTCAAATTCAATTTCTCTTGGTGCCGTGCTGACCCCCAGGTTTTGACATATAGTGACCACAGTCCTATGTAATGAATCTTCTTCAATATTTTCAGGGATGCCTCTAAATCTAAGATTATTTCTCCTGCTCCGATCCTCAGCCGCCTCCAATTTTAGTTGTATAGAAGAGGCCCGAGCTATCTGCTCCCTTTCTAATTTGGACACTCTTTCCTCCAGGCTATTGACAGCAGATGTGTCCACGTTTACCCTGTCTGTCATGGCCTGTACCTCAGAATGTACTGTCTGCATTTCCCTTCTATGCCCCTCTTCCAAGCGGGACACCAGTGCCTCCATTTTTTGGCGAGTTGGGAGTGCCTGCATGATTGTTCTCAGGAACTCTATCTCTTGGCGGGTTGGCAGAGCTTGCATTACTGACCTCAAGTCCATTTCCCCTGTAAACGCATCCATTGCACTCCGACCTCCTGCCTCCAGCCATATTTCCAAACACTCCTGTACCTGTATTGCGTCCGGTGTTAACGGAAGGCTCATCCGGGGCGATGGGAACCACTTCAAACCTAATAGGACATGGCTGATGTCTTATTATAAGGCCCCAACTAGGAATGAAGCTCTGTTGGACCTGGTAATCTCAAACCATGCAGAGCTTATTAGTAATGTTCAGATAAAAGAACACCTGGGTAGCAGTGATCATAACATGATTTAATTTGATGTTAGCTGTAAGCAAGAAATACTCACAGGAAAGATAAAAATACTTAACTTCAAGAGAGCACATTTTCCAAGGATGAGGGCTGCTCTCCAGGACTTGGACTGGGAGGGAATATTGAAATCGATAAACACAGAACAGAAATGGGAATTCTTCAAAAAGACTGTTTGGGACCTTACTGCAAAGTATATTCCGATGGGCAATAAGTTTAAAAGGCTAAAAATAAAACCTATGTGGCTCATGGTCAAAGTTAAAAAAGCTATAAACAATAAGAAAAGAGCTTTCAAAAAATATAAAAATGAAAGGATCACTAGTGTTGTTTAAATGTTACAAAGAATTTAACAGAATATGTAAAAAGGAAATCAAGGATGCAAAAATTCAAAACAAACGACAGATTGCAAAAGATAGTAGGAGAAACCCCCAAAAATTCTTCAAATATATTAATAGTAAAAAGGTCAGGTCTGAACATGCAGGCCCTTTACAAAATAATCTAGAGTGGGTGACTGGGGACAAAGAGAAGGCTAATTTATTAAATACTTTCTTCAGCTCTGTGTATATAAAAGAGCATGAGGGAGCTCATGTCCTTAGTGGGGGTGGTATTGACACAGCCCCAAATGAGCCACAATGGCTCAAAAGTGATATGGTCCAGAAATATTTAGACAGAATAAAGGTGGATAAAGCACCTGGACCTGATGTTATCCACCCTCAAAGATCTGAGCTCTGTAATTTCAAAGCCATTGTATTTAATTTTTAGAGACTCATTAATGACGGGAATAGTACCACTGGATTGGCGCAGGGCGAACGTGGTGCCTATATTTTAAAAGGGAACAAAGTCTTTACCAAGTAACTATAGACCTGTTAGTTTAACTTCTATAGTTGGGAAGATACTGAAGCGTTTAATAAAAGACCATATAGACAAGTTCTTGCTGGAAAAAAACATTTTAAGCAAAAGACAGCATGGATTCATGAAAGACAGAAGGTGTCAGACAAACCTGATTTCTTTTTATGAAGAGGTAAGTAAAACCTTGGACAGAGGGGTGGACGTGGTATACTTGGATTTTGCAAAATCGTTCGATACAGTTCCGCACACACGGCCCATGTGTAAGGTATAGTCTACAGGCTTGGAAATATCCGTTTTTAAATGGATAGAAAACTGGCTAAATGACAGAATTCAGAGAGTAGTGGTTAATGATTCTTACTCTGAATGGTCTAAGTTTATCAGTGGTGTACCCCAAGGTTCAGTGTTAGGACACTTACTTTTTAATATCTTTATAAATGATATTGGGTCTGGGATCAAAAGTAAAATTTCTGTCTTTGCAGATGACACCAAGCTATGCAGTGGAATAACGTCCTTACAGGATGTCTCCAATTTACAAGCCGACCTCAATGCACTGTCTAATTGGGCAACTATGTGGCAGATGAGGTTTAATGTTGATAAATGTAAAGTTATGCACTTGGGGGCTAAGAATATGCATGCATCATGCATGCTAGGGGGAGCAAAACTGGGGGAATCCATAGTGGAGAAGGACCTGGGGGTTTTGGTAGATCATAAGCTCAATAATAGCATGCAATGCCAAGCTGCGGTTTCCAAAGCGAACAAAGTCCTTTCTTGTATTAAGAGAGATATGGACTCCAGAGAGAGAGATATTAGTAAGACCTCATCTGGAATATGCAGTTCAGTTTTGGGCACCAGTTCTCAAAAAGGATATCGGGGAACTGGAGAAAGTGCAGAGAAGGGCAACCAAACTGATAAGAGGCATGAAGGAACTCAGATATGAAGAAAGATTAGAGGAAATTAATTTAGTCACTTTTGAGAAGAGGAGAATACGGGGGGGATATGATCAACATGTTCAAATATATAAGGGGTCCATATAGTGAACTTGGTGTTGAGTTATTCACTTTACGGTCAACACAGGTTTCTACACAGTAAGAGCTGTGAAAATGTGGAATAGACTTCCTCCAGAGGTGGTTCTGGCTAGCTCAGTAGATTGCTTTAAGAAAGGCCTGGATACTTTCCTAAATGTACATAATATAACTGGGGACGAACATTTATAGGTAAAGTTGATCCAGGGAAAATCCGATTGCCTCTTGGGGGATCAGGAAGGAATTTTTTCCCCTGCTGTAGCAAATTGGAGCATGCTCCACTGTTTTTTTTTTGCCTTCCTCTGGATCAACTGTGGGTATATAATTGGGTATATTGGATTGTACGATATATTTTATTTTATTTTATTTATTAATTTTTTTATGGTTAAACTGGGTGGACTTGTGTCTTTTATCAACCTGACTAACTATGTAACTATGATCACCTAAACTCGTGCACTCCACAAATCTGGCCTTTATGGAGGAGTGGCAGAAGGAAAGCCATTGTTGAAAGAAAGTCATAAGAAGTCCTGTTTGCAGCTTGCGGGAAGCCATGCAGGGGACAAAGCAAACATATAGAAGAAGGTGTTCTAAAAAATGTAACTTTTTGGCCTAAAAGCAAAATGCTATTTGTGGCAGAAAACTGACACTGCACATCACCCTGAACACACCATCCCCACCGTGAAACATGGCAGTGGAAGCATGTTGTGGGGATGCTTTTCTTCAGCAGGGACAGGGAAGCTGTTCAGAGTTGATGGGAAGATGGATGATGGATGATGGATGGAGCCAAATACAGGGCAATTGTAGAAGAAAGCCTGTTATGCCCTGTACACATGATAGGCTTTTCCGACAACAAAATCCCTGTTTTTTTTTTTGACGGATGTTGGCTCAAACTTGTCTTGCATACACACGGTCACACAAAGTTGGTCGAAAATTGCGAACGTCAAAAACGCGGTGACGTACAACACTGACGACGAGCCGAGAAAAAGGAAGTTTAATAGCCAGTGAGGCTCTTCTGCTTGATTCCGAGCATGTGTGGAGCATTGTGCGTTGGAATTGTGTACACACGATCGGAATTTCCGACAACAGATTTTGATGTCGGAAAATTTGAGAACCAGATCTCAAATTTTGTCCGACAAAAAGCTCCCAACGAACATTTTCCGTCGGAAAATCCAACCGTGTGTACGGGGCATTAGAGTCTGCAAAAGACTTGAGACTGGGGTGAAGGTTCGCCTTCCAGCAGGACAACAATCCAAAACATACTCTACAGCCAGCGCTACAATAGAATGGTTTAGATCAAAGCATATTCATGTTTTAGAATGGGCCAGTCAAAGTCCAGACCTAAATCTGATTGGGAATCTGAGGCAAGACTTGAAAATTGCTGTTCACAGACACTCTCCATCCAATCTGACAGAGCTTGAGCTATTTTGCCAAGAAAAATGGGCAACAATTTCACTCTTTAGATGTGCAAAGCTGGTACAGACATACCCAAAAAGACTTGCAGCTGTAATTGCAATGAAAGGTGGTTCTACGAAGTATTGACTCAGTGGGGCTGAATACAAATGCACGCCACACTTCTGACATAATTATTTGTAAAAAAAATTGAAAACCATTTATCATTTTCCTTCCACTTCACAATTATGTGCCACTTTGTGTTAGTCTATCACATACAATCCCAATAAAAGAAATTTGTTTTTGGTTGTAACATGACAAAATGTGGAAAATTTAAGGATATGAATACTTTTTCAAGGCACTGTATATAAACATATTGTAAGAGTGGGGTGATCAGACTCAAGCAGTAGGTGTGTTTTCAATGAGTGTGCCAGTCCAAAACTGTATTCTTTAAGGGCCTGGTAGCCCACTTTTATTTAAAAGAATGGAAAAGTTCACAAAGACATAAGTAGCCCACGAAGGCGGTTCCACCATTACTGTATCTTGCACAATCAAAATACTTCAGCCTCCTGGCTTATTCTCTTGCCACACAGCTGCTTCAGGCCTCCAGCCTAGGCCTTAGGTCTACTCCTCAGACCAAAAGAGTTTCTTTGAGTCAAGCTCTCTCCTAGCTTACTCCTGATCAGCTCCTTGCTGCTCTGTCAAAAACTACATCTGCCTCCTGAAGACATGCATGCTCTGGCTGCCCCATGTAGCCTCTGACTCCTGCAGAGGAATGATGGTCTTTGCCAACTCTTATCGAAAGCAACCAGATCCCTGGCCATAAATCTGAAATTCCTACACCAGATGCAGCTGCTCATCACCCACACTTGAAACAAATAGCACATAGGGTTGCCACCTGTCCGGTTTTAAACCCGGACAGTCCGGGTTCTGAGACATAAGCCCGGGTTTCCACCTGCCAGAAACCTGGGCACAAATACCACTGTCCTGTGGACAGTGGCAGCGGATCTCAAGAGGCGCTGCGCATCCTGTGCCGGCTATCACTGTCACACAGTGCCAGGACATCGGGTGCCCTCTGTGATTGGCCGAACGGAATGTGTCATGTGCGGGGGCGGCGGAGATGGTCACATCTGGAGGCGGGGCTGGACAGGACTGGGGATAATCACGCCTGCTGCTTGCTCCCGGAGTCCTGCCTCACGCTGTGTGCACTGTCTCCTGAGGTAGGTCTCATCTGCTCTGTAAGCCCCCTTTCTGTCAGCCACCCCTTCCTCTCTGTCAGCCCCCCCTCCCCTGTTGGACTCGGCCCCCCTCCTCTCTGTCGGCTCCTCTCCTCTGTCAGCCCCGCTCTGTCAGCTCCCTCCTCTCTATCGGCCCCCCTTCTCTGTCAGCCACCCCCTCCTCTGTCAGCCACACCCTCCTCTGTCAGTCGACTCCTCTCTGTCGGCCCCCCTCCTCTGTCAGCCACCCCCTCCTCTGTCAGCCACCCCCTCCTCTGCTGCCTCCCTATCTACCCCTGCATTGTCAGTGTCAGCGGCGTGCACCTCCATCCACTCAGTGTACTGCAGATGGGACACAGAGGCGGAGCCTCCATGTTGCCGGGTGCTCTCCTCTGGCTGGCTAAAGAAGGGACACAGAGGTGAAGTTGAAGGCAGAGCCCCTGCATTCCCTGCTGCTCTTTTGAAAAGTGTGCAGAGATCGCAGTGTGAGACAAGTTTGTAAAGTATGTTTTTGTGATCTTAGTATGTCAGTATTTCAAAGGGTTATTCTCACCCACCCCTATACACCATACATACATACATACAGTCCTCACCACTCCCCCATACACCATACATACATACAGTCCTCAACAACCCCCCCCCCCCCATACACCATACATACTGTGGGGCAAAAAAGTATTTAGTCAGCCACCAAAAGTTCTCCCACTTAAAAAGATGAGAGAGGCCTGTAATTGTCATCATAGGTATACCTCAACTATGAGAGACAAAATGTGGAAACAAATCTAGACAATCACATTGTCTGATTTGGAAAGAATTTATTTGCAAATTATGGTGGAAAATAAGTATTTTGTTAATATCAAAAGTTTATCTCAATACTTTGTTATATTTCCTTTGTTGGCAATGACAGAGGTCAAACGTTTTCTGTAAGTCTTCACAAGGTTGTCACACACTGTTGCTGGTATGTTGGCCCATTCCTCCATGCAGATCTCCTCTAGAGCAGTGATGTTTTGGGGCTGTCGCTGGGCAACACAGACTTTCAACTGCCTCCAAAGGTTTTCTATGGGGTTGAGATCTAGAGACTGGCTAGGCCACTCCAGGACCTTGAAATGCTTCTTACGAAGCCACGCCTTCGTTGCCCGGGTGGTGTGTTTGGGATCATTGTCATGCTGAAAGACCCAGCCACGTTTCATCTTCAATGCCCTTGCTGATGGGAGGAGGTTTGCACTCAAAATGTCACGATACATGGCCCCATTTATTATTTCATGTACACCGATCAGTTGTCCTGTTCCATTTGCAGAGAAACAGCCCCAAAGCATGATGTTGCCACCCCCATGCTTCACAGTAGGTATGGTGTTCTTTGGTTGCAACTCAGCATTCTCTCTCCTCCAAACACGACGAGTTGTGTTTCTGCCAAACAGTTCTACTTTGGTTTCATCTGACCATATGACATTCTCCCAATCCTCTTCTGGATCATCCAAATGCTCTCTAGCAAACCTCAGATGGGCTCTGACATGTACTGGCTTAAGCAAGGGGACACGTCTGGCACTGCAGGATCTGAGTCCCTGGCGGCGTAGTGTGTTACTGATGGTAGCCTTTGTTATGTTGGTTCCAGCTCTCTGCAGGTCATTCACTAGGTCCCCCCGTGTGGTTCTGGGATTTTTGCTCACCGTTCTTGTGATCACTTTGACCCCACGGGGTGAGATCTTGCATGGAGCCCCAGATCGAGGGAGATTATCAGTGGTCTTGTATGTCTTCAATTTTCTAATTATTGCTCCCACAGCTGATTTCTTCACACCAAGCTGCTTGCCTATTGCAGATTCAGTCTTCCCAGCCTGGTGCAGGTCTACAATTTTGTTTCTGGTGTCCTTCGACAGCTCTTTGGTCTTCACCGTAGTGGAGTTTGCAGTGTGACTGTTTGAGGTTGTGGACAGGTGTATTTTATACTGATAACAAGTTCAAACAGGTGCCATTAATACAGGTAATGAGTGGAGGACAGAGGAGCCTCTTAACCACTTAAGGACCGTCTCCTGCACATATATGTTGGCAGAATGGCACAGCTGGGCACAAGCACGTACAGGTACGCTGCTCTTTAAGAGCCCAGCCATGGGTCGCGCGCGTTACACACATTACACACATTACAGTACATTACACACGCCTGCACTTTATACACTATATTGTACATTACATATGCCTGCACTATATACACTATATTGTACATTACACACGCCTGCACTATATGAACTATATTGTACATTACACACTCCTGCACTACATACACTATAATGTACATTACACACACCTGCACTATATACACTATATTGTACATTACACACACCTGCACTATATGCAATTGGCTACACCCACTGTTCACTGCTGCGCATTCTGCATTACTACTCCCCTAGGGCACACAGAGGTGTCTCAGGTATTTTACACTCTCATAGTGTATGCTACAAAAAAAATGCCAAGCCCCGCTGAAGTGTTCGGGGTTTGATTTGAAGGAAAGGTGGCAACCCTAATGGCACATCTTTTACCAGAACTTGATCCTTAGGCTCAAATTATCTTTCTCTTTAGGAGAGATATCTTACGAGTCCACAAATCAACTCTCCTTATGCTCAGAGGTTAGACCTCGGATGGGTCATCATAGGAGATGTCTGTCTAGCAAGCGTGCACAAACCTAACTCCGTTAGCAGCATGCTCACAAATGCCCTAGACAATGGGTGTCCCTCTCTTTTCCAGCCATGCCACAACCATTTCCTAGTTAAGGAATCGGCCTACAGCACCCACTTGTCTTGTCCCTTCACAAGCCCCACTAGTGACAACTTTGCCTGTGACAGTGACCAAGACCATTTAGGGTGCACAGTCTTTCAAAGAACTAAAGATGACAATCGTGTGGCAATGTCTATTGCGGACAAACTCTTCTTAGAAATAATGGATCAGAGTGCGCATGCGCGGGACTTCCGGGAGGACGCTCTGATCGGAAGCTCCGCTCCGGCCTATTTACTACCCCCGAGCGCTCAGACCGAGCAGGAATCGTCCGGCCTTCACCCCTCCGCTTCCCAAGGGTGCCAGGCACCCCCCGATATGGCTACAGGGTCACACAAAAACGAGGTGAGCCGTCAGCTCACCTATAATCCGGCGGCCCCGGCCTCAGCCAAGATGGCGGCCGCAACACGAGGCAGCACAGAGGACCTGGACACTATTGCAGACCCACCAGCCCAGCATCTGCATCTCCAGCTCCACACGAACATGCCTTCAACCCCTGTGAGTACCTGCAACCCCCAGGGGAACTCCCCAGCCTCCACAGCATCCCTGCTGAGCAGGAACTTCGGTGACTATCCACACACTCCTTACCAGGGATCCCCCTCAGGCCTGGAAGGCCCCCATCACTATCCTCCTCTGCTGCAGACCCACTCCACTGACATGCAGCTCATGCTGCAACATTTCTCCGAAATGCTGGCACAGAATGCCTCCCAAATCACTGCTACCATTAAAGCTGACCTGCAGGGCCTAGGGGCCCGCATGGATGTTATTGAGCAGGCGGTAGACAACAATGCAGCACGTACCAACCAGAACACCGCATGTATCCAAACCCTACAAGACCAACTAGAAACAGCCCTTTCTAAAATTGACGATTTGGAGAACAGGAGCAGAAGGTACAACTTCCGCGTTAGAGGAATTCCCGAATCGGTCACAGACGTTCCCAGCACGATCAAAAAGTTCATTAAAGAACTCTTGCCTGATATCCAGGAACACAGATTAGAACTTGACAGGGCCCACAGAGCTCTCCAACCCCCCAGACAAGATGGCCTTCCTAGAGACATTGTGGTTAAACCGCATTACTATAGCGTTAAGGAAGACGTCATGAGGCACACACGCAATCTGGATAACCTGAACTTCCAAGGCAACAAGATCCAAATCTTTGCGGACATCTCCCCCGCTACGGTCCAGAAACGCAGATCACTCAAACCCCTTCTGGAGGTCCTCTCCAGAACTCCATCAAGTATCGCTGGTCCTTCCCGTTCAGGCTCCAATTCCACTTCAAGGACAAATCCTACAGTTTCTCCTCGTTCCAGGATGGCGAACGCTTGCTACTCCAACTCGGACTGATCTCCCAGGATTTGGCCCCCCACCAGGCTCCAATCAAGACAGCTTCTTCGAAACGTCCACCACCAGGCAGCCCCCTGACCCCTCTGTGGAACAAGCAACAGACGAAGAGACACCGGGAATCCCATCCTCCGAGATGAAGACCCCATCCTCCACCTCTCACCAATGAGAGGCCTTGCTTCCTTTAACTTTTTTTTGAACATCTTTCCCCCTGAACCTTGCCCCCCCCTTTCCATCTGGTCACCCCATCACCCAAACTTTATCCCTCTCACTTTTTCAGTGACCACCCCAGCTTGCCCTAAGGTTCAGGGGGAAATGGATCCACCAAGCCCTGACCAGTATTGGCCAGGCCAGGATCCCTCTTGTTTAAGTGGACCCCATTGGTCCTAACAGGGGCTAAATGGGGCCCACTTCCTCATTCTACACTCCCACCTGGGATCACGTAGGTATTTTGCTCGCTTGCATTCCTTTTTGTTTTTGTGGACTGGGACAATTCCCTCTTACATCCTCCCCAATCAGTCAGTCCCACACACTGGCCCTAGCTTATTCCCTTCCGGGACTTCTCCCCCCCCCTCTACCCTGCAGGTACCCCCACCCCTACTGTTTTTGAGCTACCACCCTTCTTGTTCATAGCAAGAAACAATCTATGACACACTTTTTGCGCATGCTGCGCCCAGTTTTTAAATTTTTCCCTGTTGTTTCAGTTTATGTTTACCCTCCTAGGCCGACCGGTAACAGTTTGTTCCTTACTGGGGGCCGTACCGGCCGGAGCGGTGTAGTATGCCACTCCACCTGTTGTGACGCGGAGGGTACCCACTCCCTCCGGTGACACCAGACAGCCAACCCTTTTAGGGTTGCACCCTCTCCAAATGCTCTCCCTGGTGAGCTTTTGGACCCGGACCTTCTTAACTGGTCCTTATTGCAATATAACTGTAATGTATTGGTTGATTGTTCTTTGTTTTTTTTATGCACTTACTAACCATCTCAATGCTCTTTGTGCTCTCTCCTCCTCTACTTCTCCTTTCTTACTCCCCTTCTTCTCCCTCCCCCCCTCCTCCCCCTCTACCCCTAGTGCTCAAGGTTCCTCGCGGAGTTATCCCACATCACCCCCTCCAGGTTCTCGGCGGAAGCACTTCCCCCAGACTGACAGATTCAGAAGCCACAGGTCTAAGGTAAGCTCCCCCCAAACATTCTCGCACCCACACCCAGACGCCCATGGCTGATTCTGAAACCCGCACAATGACACTAAGAATTGCCTCTCATAACGCTCAGGGACTAAACTCCCCCTCCAAACGCCGGAAGGCCTTTCAAAGTTACCATGCCAGATGCCTTGATGTCATGCTACTTCAGGAAACCCATTTCCCAGCAAGTTACACTCCTTCATTCCTCCACCGTAACTATCCCACCTTCTACCTAGCCAATGCTCAAACTAAACAGAGGGGAGTAGCTATCCTACTGTCCAAACGTATCCCTTTCGTTCATACACAAACCGTCCCAGATGAGGAGGGCAGGTTCCTCCTGATCAAAGGACTTATTGAAGGGGAACTGTACTCCCTCGTCTCCTACTACGCCCCCAACCGGGGTCAAGCGCGCTTCTTCGCTTCTATGCTCGCTACCCTCTCTTCTCACCTGGAAGGCAGGATCATAGTGGGGGGCGACTCCAACACTGCATTCGATCACGTCTTAGACAAATCTTCTCAAGACAGGCCCCGCCTCACTAAACCCCCCAAACAGAGCCTCAGAATAGCCCGACTCTTCCATGACTTAAGCCTGATTGACACTTGGAGGGAATTAAACCCCACTGCCAAAGACTATACCCATTACTCGGCCCCCCACAAAACGCACAGTAGAATAGATCATATATTTATCCCCAACTCTGACATCCACACTGCGACACATGCCTCAATTCACGAAACCCCCTGGTCTGACCACTCCATCGTCACTCTCAAAATTCACAACGCACTGTCACCCACCGGTCCCCCTCAATGGCGCCTCAGTAAATCCCTTCTATCCAACCCTGTTCACTGCACTCTATTAGCTCAGGACATTAAGGAATTTTTTAACCTCAATGACACGGGGGACACGTCCCCCAGCTCTCTCTGGGGAGCACACAAGGCAGTAATAAGAGGGAAAATAATCCAATTGTCATCCAAACTCAAAAAAACATAAAATCACTATAGAGAAATTGGAAAAAGACTTTGAACGTCTCAGTAAGGCTCATAAAGCCAAACCCAACCTCAGCCAGCCTTTCCCAACTTGAATCCTCCCGTGTGGCCCTGAACCTAGCTCTGACCACTAATGCTGATAAACACTTACGCTGGTTAAGCGGCAAGTTCTACTTACAGGCAGACAAAATCGGTCCTCGTCTGGCGACAAAACTCTCCCCTAAACTGAGAAACTTCACATTACCCAAGATAAAAACGGACTCGGGGTCCCTTTCCCAGAATCCCCAAAAAATTTTGGACACCTTCCACACAGTTTACTCGAACCTCTACTCTGCTCCTTCCATAACGGACCCAGCCCCCCTAGAAACCTTCCTAAAAAACGTAAAACTACCGGAGCTCTCTGAGTCACATAGGTCCATGATGGACGCTCCTTTTACCACAGAGGAAGTCCATGATGTCATTAAAAACCTTAAAACAAACTCTGCCCCTGGCCCAGATGGCTTTTCCGCCCAATATTACAAAACTTTTTCTGAAATCCTCTCTCCTCGTTTGGTCCGCCTCTTCAACTCCCTACGCGAAGGTTCCCCCTTGAACCAGCGGCTAACCTCGCATTTATTACAGTTATCCCCAAACAAGGGAAAGACTCTAGTGATGTAAGCAACTATAGGCCAATATCTTTAATTAACAATGACCTTAAAATCATGACCAAAGTCTTAGCCAACAGAATGGCCTCCTTCATTGCGTCCTACGTACACAAGGACCAGGTGGGTTTTATCCCCGGGAGACAGGGGCCGGACCAGATTAGGAGAGCAGTGGACCTGATATCGCTTATGCACTCCGCCTGGGATGGCGACCCCCAACAACTAGGCTACATACTCTCCATAGACCTGCAGAAGGCCTTCGATACAGTAACCTGGCCTTACCTATTTACCATCCTACGTCGATGGGGGTTTGGCCCGGACTTCTTACAAACGTTATCTTCCCTTTACTCCACCCCGAGAGCCCAGATTAAAATACAAGGCCACCTCTCTAAACAGATCCCAATCTTGAAAGGTACTAGACAAGGATGCCCCCTTTCTCCTCTACTCTTCGCTATAGCGATAGAAACTCTGGCATTAGCAATCAGACAAGACCCTGACATTAGTGGGGTTGTATGCGGCAAATGTGCTCTCTTTGCAGACGACGTCCTCCTGTTTCTCACCTCCCCTCTCACGTCTACTCCTAAGGTCCTAAAACTGCTTCACGCTTTTGGAGCAGTTTCAGGTCTTAAAATCAACATGTCAAAATCCCTGGCCCTCAACATAACTGTTCCCCAAGACATAGTAGACAGGCTTAAAGCCAACTTCCCTTTCTCCTGGAGCTCCTCCTCCCTTCCCTACTTAGGGGTCTTCCTTACCCCCAAAATTGACCTTTTGTACCATCACAATTACACCCCCATGCTGAAGAGACTCTCAGATGATTTAGCACAATGGTCCCTATACAATCTATCCTGGCTGGGTAGAGTTAACTCAGTCAAGATGACCCTCCTCCCCAGACTCCTGTACCTCTTCAGGTCTCTGCCAATCCCCGTTAAGAGACGGGATCTGGACAGATTCCAATCCACTGTAACTAGATTTATCTGGGGAGGCAAGGGTCATCGTCTTTCAAACACAGTGCTATTTAGAGCAAGAAAGAAAGGAGGACTAGGACTCCCGAATCTCTGGAAGTATTTTCAAGCAGCTCAACTCTGCCAGTTCTCCGTAATTTACTCCAGATCCCCAAAACCCGACTGGGTTGAAATTGAACGACAGGCTACCCCCAACCACACGTTAGACTACTTGATCTGGAAAACACGTAGAGATCGCCCTGCGATCCTATCCCCCACCCTTTCACACTCGATGTCCCTCTGTGACTCCCTCCACAAACATACCGCTCTAATATCTCCCTGGCATCCTCTCACCCATATCTTCAACAACCCCTCCTTCCCTCCAGGACTAAACATCAAGGCATTTGCTTGGTGGCTCGACAAAGGCTTGTATAGAATCGGTCAATACTTCAATGCTGATGGCCCCTTCTCTCTAAGATACTGCATAACCAAGCTGGACATGCCCCCCTCGGAAACCTATCGGTACTATCAGCTACGCCACTTCCTACACACAGTCTGGAACAGTTCAGATAAGTCGCTCTCCGTCACCCAATATGAGCACTGGTGTTCCTCAGCCATGGGCGTCAGGGGGGGTATCTCCCTGATCTACTCAGCGCTTGCTGAACCGCAGGGCAAGGCGAACTACATGTTGAGGTGGGAGCAGGACCTACAGTTTGAATGGGATCTGGAAACTTGGCACACGCACTTCTCTTACTCATTTAAAGGTATCTTGAACACTTCCCTTATGGAGGCAGATGTTAAAGTGATATCTAGATGGTATCTAGTCCCTACCCGCCTCTCTAAATTCTACCCCCAGTCTTCCCCACTTTGCTTCAGGGGATGTGGCAGCTTAGGCTCTCTCCTTCACATAGTCTGGGAATGCCCTAAAATCAGGGGCTTTTGGAACAAGGTCTTTTACCTCATACGTACGGTCACAGGACTCAAAATCCCGCAGGACCCTCTCATAGCTCTCCTCAACAAGTCTATCCCGCATACTCCTAAATTAACCCGCTCGTTCATTCATTTTATCCTCCTAGGGGCCAAGATCACTATAGCTCAAGCATGGAAATCGCCCTCAGTCTCACTCCGACGAGCTAAACAAAAGATCTCATGGATAATGGCTCAGGAAAAAATTGCCCACACTCTTCTAGACACATTAGACAAATTCCATCTCACATGGGAACCGTGGGCCCAATACACGGGCACATCGTTGATTCTCCTATGAGAAAGGCTGTCAACCTCCTGGACTGAACTACACATGCCCCGCAGCTCCTCTCCGCGAGGACCCCCCATTCAACCTCCCCTCCCCCCCCTCCCTTCCTCACTCTCTGTCTCTTTTCTCCTCTCTTCCCTTCCTTTTCTTTCGCTGGCTCTCCTCCTACCCACTCAACTTCTACTTGAAGGGTCCTGGGGCGCTCAGGACCCCAGTTCTGGTAAACGGGTTTGACATGTTTTGACACCCGAAGGTGCACAAGGGCAGCCCGCTTGATCAGAAACTGTAGCTCTAGCCTCGTCAGGCCTACTCTCACCCTCCCCCTCACTACGTGAGGGACCAAATCTTAGCCCACGGTAACACCCTTACCCCAGTTAGGGGTTGGTAATCTGCTACGGTGAGCAGGGTTTTCTCACCCTCTCACGCTAGTCTCACCTGAAGCTCTGGCCCCTGTCCCGCCCACGCACAGCAAGATCCCCTCAGGGGGTGTGTGGGAGGTCGGCGACCAGACGCTGATTAAGTCTCTTACGAAAGCTTTCTTAGAAGTAATCGAACCCCGCCCGATGGCAACAGTTCCTAAGCCATTAGAACAAGAATCACTCTCCTAATTTCTCCTCAAGCGGCCTGACTGTTGTTCGCATACCGTCTAGTTCATTGCAGAGTGAGTATGCCTGTAAGCTGTCCTCTGTACTGACCCTCTAGGGGGCACCATGTTCTCATGTTCTGTTTTACGTTTTTATACCTTTGTAATTTACTATTTACAATAATACTTTTAAAAACCAAAAAAAAAAAAAAAAGAAATAATGGAGCAAGGACTAGTCAAAGATAGCACAAACAGCTGGGTCACACCTCTCCCCTTCAGACCACAGAGGCAACGCTTACTCAATAACAGAGCAAGTGCTACAACATTTCTCTTCCCTTAGACATAATTTACAAAGAAAGCCAGCGATGAGAGAACTATTTTTAGGCCTCTATTCTTAGCTAGTACGTTGTCGTACGTACGTTCGAACCCAAGTAGCGAGCGTCCTAAACGAAGGTAAGATTTGAACTTGGCCCATCACAGTGGCCTATACTGCTTCGAAATTGAGGCCTATATTGGGATGAGATACTTGGAGTTTGGACTGACATTGGTGTTTTTTTTTCTTATCTGTGTGTGTTGTGTGTGTGTGTGTTGTGTGTGTGTGTGTTGTGTGTGTCCTAAATTGGGATAAGATAATTATGAGAGTTTGGACTGACATTAATGTTTTTGTCTTGTGTATTGTCTTTCAGAAAAAAAATAATCCCTTTATAGAGCAGGATTTTTTGAGCAATTTTATTGACAGATATAGAGATATGTGAAACCTGTGGGAGGTCAAGCACACTTTGTATTATAACAAGCAAGCAAGGAAGTCAACACTGGAGACACGTCTGGAGTTTGTCAAGACTCGAGTCCCCCAGGCAAACATTAAGTTTGTGGAAAATAAAATTGGGATCTTGCGGAATATGTACTGGCGGGAGCACAATAAGATACAGAATTCCCTCAGATCGGGAGCAGCAGCAGACGATGTTTATGTCCCCAAGCTGTGGTACTTCCACAAACTCCGTTTTCTGGACGACCAGACTGAAGCGAGGGAATCGCTTTCGACCCTTCCCTGCAGCCTTTCCTCCACCCTTCCCTCCACCCTTCCCTCCGCCCCACCAGAGGCTTCCCAGGAGCCTCCATCATTGAGGAAGTGGATAGAATTGCTAACAAATCAATGATTCTATACCAAAAAATATGTATACATATCACTAGACAGTAGTGGCCAAAAATGTTGGTAAAATGCTGGTGACCAGCTAAAAAAATGCTGGGGTCAGAATGATAACCTTTTCTATTTCTTAACATTCAATTTGCAAGTCATGAGCTTAAAATTGAGTGTGATTGATGAAGCAAAAAATACAACTATGTCCCTTTTTTTATACACAGGATGAGCTCAGTCAGGAGGAGGCCATGCCCAGTGGCAGACAGGAGGAGGCCGTGACCAGTGGCAGGCGACGAAGGCTGTGCCCAGTGGCAGGCAGGAGGAGGCTGTGCACATTGGCAGCCAGGAGGTGGCTGGACCCAGTAGGAGCCTCACAGAATCCCAGGTGCCTCCCCTCCGCCTTCCCACCAAAAGGCCCAGGAAGGTGACAAGAACAGAGGAGGCATCACTTGCCCTCATTCGGAAAGCCAGCCAGTTCCTGAGTACCCCCCTCCCCCCAATGCTGAAGTGGCCTATGGTACCTATTTGGCCACCAGGTTGGTGGAATTGGAGAAGGGCCTGTGCAGGGATTTTTGCTGAGGCCCTTCAGAAGGGGTTGAGGGGCCAGATCACTGAAACCAGCCATATCTATGATCAAGCCCCTACTCCTTCTCCTCCTCCTGCCACAAGCCCACCACCAGAGACACAGCCTCCAAGGAAGGCTGCAGAGAAGCGTGGAGGGAAGGCTGCAGGGCAGCGTGGAGGGAAGGCTGCATCGAACAGAAGAAAGTGATGGCCTGGCTTCAGTCTGGTCTGACATAGATGTCATCTTCTGCTGTTCCTGATCTCTGGGAGTCCTGGACCAGATTGTGCTCCCTAGTATATGGACTCCTCAAGATCCCAATTTTGTTTTCCACTGACTTGATATGTGCCCTGGGGGCCAAAAGGCTTCACAAATTCCAAAAGTGTCTCCAGTTTGCTTTCCTCTTTATTTTGTTAACCAGAATAAATGGATATTTTATTTTCACTAATACTTTCCTATGTGTTTTTATTCAAAAAGGACAGTTTGTTTGTGAGTAGGCAGGTACATTTTAAAAAGACTATGGGGGTTATTTACGAAAGGCAAATACAGTTTGCACTACAAGTGCAAACTACAAGTGCAAAGTGCACTTGAAATTGCACTGCAAGTGCACTTGGAAGTGCAGTCGATGTATATCTGAGGGGTACATCTGAAATGAGGGGAAGCTCTGCTGATTTTTTTTTTTTCCACAAAAAGTTTTTATTGAATATTGTACAGAACATGTAATGCAACAAGCAAGAAATACAAAGCATATTAACATACACGTGAACTTCCACAGTAACAGGGCATAGTTACAAAAACGATAGAGTCTCCATGTTTATCGGAAGTTTCATCAAACTGTTTAGAACAGTTTAATGTATAATTCTGATTCTGAGAGATCGGATAGGACAGCAGGTATTTATTTTTACTTACATGTTACCTAAGAGAGGTAGCTGTGAGCAAAGTAAAGATAGAGGGGGTTGCTCCGGAGCAGGCCCCCGGGGGGCGCGCACCTGGGCAGAAGAGAAGCGGGAGAGGAGGGGGGTGGGGGGGGAGGGGTGAAGGGAGGGGGTCCAGAGTGGGGCAGGTGGGGTTGTTTGGTGTGCATTTGGGGTCAAGATCCACAGGATCATGAATCATTGGGGCCCAGCCACCTCGGTACGTTTGTTCTGCTTAAATTAAAGGACAAAGCGCCATTTGAGCATGAATCAGGGTGAGTTCGCTTGGAAGCGCTGTGTGGTCTTAAAGTAAGTCCAACAAGCCCATGTTGTCGTAAACTTCTGGATACGCTCCTGTGAAATGTGTACCAGTTCTTCCATTTCTTCAATTTTAGAGATCCTCGAGAACCATTCCCTAATTGTTGGGATGTGTGTAGACCGCCAATGAACCGGAATGCACAGCCTGGCAGCATTCACCATGTGCATAGCAAGAGATTTAAAATATTCCGACCTGGTCAGATGAGTATGATGCAGGAGGTATTGGGCTGGGGAGTAGGTTAGAGTGTAAGTGGTGACCTGTGCAATAATGTCATGTACCTCCTTCCAAAACGGCTGGAGTTTCTCGCAATCCCACCAAATGTGGAGCATCGTCCCTCTGTCTGAATTACATCTCCAGCATATGTCAGGGGTTGATGGGGAAAATTTGTGCAGTAGATGTGGGGTTCTGTACCACCTTGTTTTGATTTTGTAGCAGTTCTCTTGGATCGCCACATTAAGGGATCCCTTATGGGCATATTCATTGATAAGCGACCAATCGTCTTCTGTGAGAGAGAGTTGAAGCTCGGTTTCCCATGCAGTGCGGGAAGAGTCTGGTAGGTTGGGTGTTTCTTCTAGGAGCATATTGTATATAGTGGAAATTAAGTGTCTTTGTGGGGGATGGCTTGTGCATAACTTTTCAAATGGAGTCAGGGGTCTGGACCATGTGTCGTTTGTGGCTTTTGTAGATAAAAAGTGTCTAATCTGCCTGAATGACCAAAATGAGAAAGAGTTAGAGAGTGATGTCGCCACTAAATCTTCAAAAGTTCGTGGGACACCCTGTGAAAAGAAATGGTGTGCCAAGACTCTTCTGTGTGGCCAGTCATGTAGGAGGTAGTTGGCCGACAGACCTGGCGTGAAGTCGGGGTTTCCCCTTAAGGGAGTCAAGGGCCCCGGGGTTGAGGAAAGTACTGCTGATTTGATCGTTTTCCTAAAAGTTTTAAGGGAGGGAAGAACAGTGGGGTGTGTCTTGGCCTCTAAGGGCCAAGAGCCAGACGGTACCCAAGGGAGGGAGTCCAGCGGTGGGCCTATGTCTGCTTTCTCTAGTGTGACCCAGACCTTTCCGGATTCATGAATGTTCCAATCAATCAGGCGAGTCAAATGACAGGCTGAGTAGTATTTTTGAAGGTCCGGCAACCCAATACCACCCTTCAGTTTAGAACACGTTAGACGTGCGTACTTAATACGGGGTGGAGAATTCTTCCAAATAAAAAGCGAGGACGCCCTCTTGTATGTAGCAAAGAAAGATGGCGGGAGGCTAATGGGGATACACTGAATAAGATACAAAAGTCTCGGCAGTACTATCATTTTTAGAAGGGCCGCCCGACCAAACCAGGATACATTAAGATTGCTCCAGTCTCTCATGTCTTGCTGTGCTTTCTTTAAAGCCCTTAAGAAATTTTCATTATACATCTGAGCTAGGTTTGTGGTGATTTGTATGCCAAGGTAAGTGATGGCTTTCTGATTCCAAAGGAAAGGGAGGGATTTTTGACAAAGGTCTACCTCATTTTTGGGGAGAGAAATGTTTAGGGCGTGGGATTTTGTGTAATTAATTTTAAAATTTGATAAGGATCCAAAGTGTTCCAAGTCTTTTAGAAGGTTGGGTATGGAGGTGAGGGGGGAGCAAAGGGATAGGAGTATATCGTCTGCGAAAGCAGCCACTTTGTATTCCTTGTCTTGTATTAGGATACCTTTTATATCGGGGTTATCTCTTAGTCTGTTGAGAAAAGGCTCCAGTGTAATGACAAAAATTAAGGGAGACAAGGGACACCCCTGGCGAGTTCCATTGCCTATAGGGAAGGCGTCCGATAGGTGGCCGTTGACCCTGACCCTTGCCCTGGGAGAGGAGTACAGGGCTGAGATATGTGAGAGCATACGGGTGTTGAGACCCAATACCTTCAGGGTTTCATACATGTAGTCCCAGGCCACTCTATCGAACGCCTTCTCAGCGTCTAGAGAAAGAAAAAAACCTCTGGCTGCGGAATTCGCAAGCCTGTGGTGGAGATTCAGCGCTCTGATGGTGTTGTCCCTTGCCTCCCTTCCGGGTATGAAACCCACCTGATCCAGGGAAATAAGGCCGGGTAGGATTGGGGATAATCTGTTGGCTAAGATTTTTGAGTACAGCTTGATATCAACATTTAAAAGGGATATGGGTCTATAGTTCTGCACTAGGGTTGCATCTTTCCCCTCTTTAGGAATGACGGCAATGTGGGCTTCTAACATGTGGCCTAGTGAGGTTTGGGGGGTTGCCATGGCATTGAAGACAGTTATTAATTTTGGGGACAGGATATTGGAGAAGAGCTTAAAGTACTGCAAGGTGAACCCATCGGGGCCTGGGCTTTTGCCGGGTTTCATCTGCTTTATTGCAGATTGTAGTTCTTCTAAGGAAAGGGGCTTCTCCATTTCTTGGGCTTGGTCTTTCGTGAGGGATTTTGGGCAGTATTGTGCAAGAAAGTCCTTAATAGCTTCTGTTCTTTGTTCTGCCTGTTCTTTGTTTTGTGTGGTAGGTTTCAAGTTGTATAGTTGTTTGTAATACTTCTCAAACCTGTCTGCTATTTCTGCATTTTTAAAAAGGGGCCTACCATGTGTGCCTTGAATCTGATGTATCGTATTGGAGGGTTTAGATGATTTTACTGCTCTCGCCAATAGCCTCCCACATTTATTACCTTGCTCGTAGAAAATTCCCTGATGCAGGACATAACGGCGTCTTGTCTGTTTACCTAACTCCTCCAATAACAAGGAGCGAGAAAGAGACAATTCCTGCAGGGAGTTTTGCGATTGTGAGAGTTTGTGTGAGGACTCTAGACGTTTAATCTTTTCTATCAATTTAATTATAGTGTCCTGACGTGCTCTTTTCATTTTACCAGCTTGCCTCATCAGTTCACCCCGTATAACACATTTGTGCGCCTCCCATACTGAGATAGGTGAGACGTCTTCAGTGGTGTTAGTTGTAAAATATTCTCGCATTATAGCTGCTAGGCGTGTGGTAAACTCTACGTCTTTTAGCAAGGCAGAGTTAAGTCTCCAAGTTTTAGATTTCTGTACTGAATCCGGAAAGGACAGGGAGATTGAGATAGGATGGTGATCTGATAAGTACATGGGCTCTATCGTGGCCCGTGTAAGGTATGGCAAGTCGGGTTGGGAGAGGAAGAAATAGTCTATACGTGAGTATTTTTGGAATGGGGTGGAGTAGAATGTATAGTCTTTAACCGTAGGAAACAAGGTGCGCCATGTATCGTGCAGGTTGAGGTCTTGGAGCTGCAGTTTAATCTGTCGGAGTGCCCGGTATGCTAGGGTAGAGGAGCCTGTGGACGTGTCCATGGCTGGGTGCAATGGGGTGTTGAAGTCTCCTCCAAGAAGGACAATACCCTCTTTGAAGGAAAGGAGAAGTTCTTTGATTTTCCTGAAAAATGCAACTTGGTGCTCGTTTGGGGCGTAGATGTTTGCTAGTGTCAAGGGTTTGGATGCATAGTGACCTTTGAGGAATACAAACCTGCCTTCAGGGTCTATCAAGGAGTCTGAGATTTGGAAAGGGGCATGTTTGGATATTAGGATTGAGGTCCCCTTGGTTTTTGCCAGGGGGTTTGTGGAGTGAAGGGCAGTGTGGTAAATATGATTGGTAATCTTAGGGATGGCGTTTGAGCGGAAATGGGTCTCTTGGAGAAAAAGAAACTGGGCTTTCTGTTTAGTAAGGGCTGCTAAGACCTGTGAGCGTTTTTCGGGGAGGTTCAGGCCTTTAACATTGAGTGACACACATTTCAGCTGTAAGAGGTCATGGTTCAGCGGATCTTTGGACATTGTATTATTAAGCGTGGGGTCTTACGTGAGAGAGGTCAGACACGGCTTACACACGTGGATATGTCCTTTTCGCGTTCCGAGGTGGCTGGGCTGGGGGGGCGGTTTGGGGTGGTCAGAAGGGTATAGGGGCGTGGGCAAAGGAGGGGAGGTTAGGGAAGGTGCCGTAAGGTAGGGGGCAGAGAAAATTAAGGGAGGGCGGAAGTGAAGGGGGCAGGAGGTGAATGGGTCCGGGGAGGTAAGGAGGGGGAAGGGAGGAAGAGGATAGGGGTAGAGAGGAGAAGCGAACAAAGGTGTGGAGGTAAAGCCACAGAGGGGTGGGGGTAGCAGATAGTTGGATGGAACTGTGAGGATCAGAGGTCTCACAGGGGGGGAAGAATACCAGAGGTGGGAGGGAGGTTCCCTACCACCTGGGGGGTGGGAGGCTGGATGTTCAGCAGGCTTACTAGGTAGGACTGCTGTGGGGGTATAGTGAGAATGCCCGGGATCAACGAGAGCTGCATTTTGGAGGATCTGATAAGCTTTAGTTGAGAGGGGAAGTGAGTACCAGTAATGGGTAAGAGTAGGCTCAACTTATGGTTGAGGTGCTGCAGTGTAATCAGATAACCTTAACGTAAAAGTACAAGAACAACAATACTAGTGTGTTTGAAAATTACATTAACCATTAATTGTGTATCGGCCTGCAAGTCTGATAGAACAGTCTTACTTGCATCCAAGAGAGAAAAAAGGAAAAGAATAAGCATTTAAAAATAATAATTAAAAAGGGGGAGAAAAAACATAAGCATGGACATTAAGCATATATCCATATGAACCTTCTGGTTCCGCATTATCAGGTGATGTAGCATTCTAAAGGTCCTACCGGTTCATGAGGGCAGAGAGGGGGGGGGGGGAGAGGGGATCATCTCATTGTCCGTCTCCCCCCGCCCTCTCCTCCGGGAGCATCAGACGTCACCCTTCTTGTGGGTTTCGGTCCATGAGTGCTAGGGGACACCCCTCATTATTTGTTAGGTGAAAGATGGGGACACCACCAGTCTCGTGGTATTCGTCCTGGCTATTGGGAGATATTAGATTCTAATTGATAGTTTCCTCAGTTAAACAATGCATTTTAGTTAGATAACTAGACAAGGCGGGCGTCGCCACAGGGACCGATGAGACCAATGCATTTCAGGTATGCGTTTAAAGTGTGGGTACTTATGGCTGCAACTCGAGGTTAGGTTTCCCCGGGCTCTTAAGCAGGTAGCTCGTCTCTGGTATATCCAATGAGTTTGGATTCCTTAGGAAGGGGGCGACCCCAGGTGTGGGGTCGGGGAGAGTGTGAAGCATTGGTTGAGCCTCGGTCCCAGGGACAAAACCCGCCAGAGCCGTAGCATAGTATGGACGTGTTACCCTGGAAGAGTAAGAGAAGCTTAAGTAATGTGTCATGGTCTCCAGGGATAAAGTAAACTCAATCGGGGGGGGGTAGGGGGGGAGAGTCTACGCTTACAGCACAAGTGATCTGGCAAGATGCGTCAGCAATATAGTGAGCGTAGGCAGTTCATGGTGAATGATCTGAGTCCTTAATGATGCTCAGCATTGGGGGATGGATACAGTTCTCTTTGCAGTCTGCCATGGGTCTCACCTGGTTTCACTTCGCAGCAGAGCATGCATGTGGGTGCCTCCTTCAGTAAGCCTTGGAGACGGTGGTGTGGCGGGGTAATCGTGCCTGTATGCCATCGATGGGAGAAGTCCACATTTTTCTGGGGTGATCCACTGATCGCGCCTTCTGAGTGTCCAGGATTGCGGACGGGTAGGGAATACTTTCCAGGGCCTGGTAGAGCTGGAAGTGGATCAGGAGGGTGAGTGTCAGCGTTGGGTGTAGGAGGGCCTTAATAGGCATGTGGAATATAAACAAGGCAAAGAGAAAAAAAAAAGAAAAAGAAAAACGAAAAAGGGAGACGTAGTCATTGGATGCTACTCACAGGCCGGTACGTCGTACATCAAGGGGTAGTTTAAGCGTCCGGACGGTCTCTGCGTGGAGTAACAGGAGGACCCGGCGTCCGTTGTTGGGAATCGCGGCGGGGAGGACGAGCTTCGGGTGACTGACGGTTCAAGCCTCTTCTCCTTGAGCGGTGCCATTGAGTCTTCGGCGAGAGGTTGTGTGATGTTGGTCGCCAGGGTTCTGACGGGAAGTGGAAAGGGCACCATTCCGGAAGCTCTATCAAGGGGATATCAAGTTGCTCGCAGAAGGATGGTAAGTCGTCAGGCGAACGCAGGAGTGCAGTGCGACCTCTAGCGGAGGCGGACAGGCAGAACGGGAACTTCCACCGATACTGGATGTTGTGGGTCCTCAATTGATCCAGTAGGGGGCGAAGGGCTCTTCTGCTCTGCAGGGTGGTTGGGGAAAGGTCCTGAAAGAGCTTTATTTCGGCTCCATTATATAGCACACGGCCCCTGTCCCTTGCCTTTCTCAGGATAGCTTATTTTAAAGGGAAATTCACTATGCAACAAATGATGTCCCTCGGAGGCTCGTTGTCTCGGGGTGGCGGTCTCAGTGCCCTATGCGCCCTTTTCATTTCAATTGGTGAATCAGCTGGTCTCTCCAGTAAGTCATTAAAAATGGCGCAGATAGTCTGGGGCAGGGCGCCGGCGTCCAGACCCTCGGGCACTCCGCGGACTCTAACGTTATGCCTGCGGCCTCTATTGTCAAGGTCTTCCACTTGACGGTGGAGGTCAAATAAGTAGGCCAATTGTGAATCATGGGCTCGTTGTACTTGCCTTATGGCGGCCGTATGCATCTGTGTTGTCTGTTCCACGTCCGCGAGGCGTGTGGCCACCGATTGTATGTCCGTTTTCAGGTCGAGGATAGCTGCCGACAGAGTGCTAGTTATGTTGCTAGTGATGTCGGTAGCTACTCTGTGAAGGTCAGCTAGGCTCACAGCATGGGTTGGTCGCTCGTCTGTGTGGTCGCTTCCCTCCGAGTGAGAGTCAGATCTGTTCCCTGGGGAGTAAGGCTCTGCGGCCTGCATCGCCTCGTGGTTGTCAGACCGGAGGGAGCGAAACAGCTCGGGGATATTGCGGCCGTGCTGCGACCCGTTGTCCCTCGGTGTCCGGGAGGCTGAGACGCTTCTGTTGGATTTACCCATTGCGGGAAAGTAGGGCAGTTTCCCCAGAAAAAGGGATATTTCGTCCTCGGTATGCAGGAGCTCTAAGCTTAAGCAGCCATCTTCGGTCCCAGCCAAGCCACGCCCCCAGCTCTGCTGATTTTATCATCCAATCATGTGCAAGCTAAAATGCTGTATTTTTATTTTCCTTGCATGTCCCCCTCTGATTCACAGCGACTGCACTTCCAAGTGCTCTTTTAGTGCAATTATAAGTGCACTTTGCACTTGTAGTTTGTACTTGTAGTGCAAAATGAATTTGCCTTTCGTAAATAACCCCCCTCAAATTAACAAGGGACACCAACCTCCTTATGGTTCAGAAAAAAATACAAGATAATAATGTTATTGTGGTAACTTGAAACTCAAAAAAATAAAAATATATGGAGATCACTAGAATTTTTTTTTTTTTAAATAACTGTAAAATAAATATTGATGAAATATAAAATTATAAAAGATGAGTATAAAAAATAATTGGAAACATTATTTATGGAGATCAGGCTTTTAAAAACTAGATTAGTCATGAGATGAGGATAAATAATGAAGAAAGAAGTTTGTGTGAATATGAGCAACAAAACATCTTCATTCTTCTAGCATTCTAAAGAAGAAAAGAATGTGCTGTATTAAAAGACCACAGAATTGGCAGCATGAGGAATGTGCTAGCTTCAATATGAATGCTAGTTTTACCACACCGAGCCCTTCTGTCTTGTACTTGCTTCAGAGCATGCATAGTTTTTGGTCCGTCGGACTAGCACACAGACAAACGGTTTTCCCGATAGAAATTTGATTCCGTCGGACAGATTTGAAACATGTTTTATTTCTAGGTCCGTCAGAGTTTTGGGAAAAAAAAGTCCGCTGGAGCCCACACATGATCGTAATATCCGACGGATTGATTCCGTCGGACCTAGTCTGCCGGAAAATCCGGTTGTGTGTACGCGGTATCAGAGTATCGCATGAGAGTACACATCTTTGGCAATAGATAGCAGAGTGGCTGTTGTTTGAGTGGCAGAGTGGCTGTTGTTTGAGTGGCAGAGTGGCTGTTGTTTGAGTGGCAGAGTGGCTGTTGTTTGAGCGGCAGAGTGGCTGTTGTTTGAGTGGCTGTTGTTTGAGTGGCTGTTGTTTGAGTGGCAGAGTGGCTGTTGTTTGAGTGGCTGTTGTTTGAGTGGCAGAGTGGCTGTTGTTTGAGTTGCTGTTGTTTGAGTGGCAGAGTGGCTGTTGTTTGAGTGGCTGTTGTTTGAGTGGCAGAGTGGCTGTTGTTTGAGTGGCAGAGTGGCTGTTGTTTGAGTGGCTGTTGTTTGAGTGGCAGAGTGGCTGTTGTTTGAGTGGCAGAGTAGCTGTTGTTTGAGTGGCAGAGTGGCTGTTGTTTGAGTGGCTGTTGTTTGAGTGGCAGAGTGGCTGTTGTTTGAGTGGCAGAGTGGCTGTTGTTTGAGTGGCTGTTGTTTGAGTGGATGTTGTTTGAGTGGCAGAGTGGCTGTTGTTTGAGTGGCTGTTGTTTGAGTGGCTGTTGTTTGAGTGGCAGAGTGGCTGTTGTTTGAGTGGCTGTTGTTTGAGTGGCAGAGTGGCTGTTGTTTGAGTGGCAGAGTGGCTGTTGTTTGAGTGGCAGAGTGGCTGTTGTTTGAGTGGCTGTTGTTTGAGTGGCAGAGTGGCTGTTGTTTGAGTGGCAGAGTGGCTGTTGTTTCAGTGGCTGTTGTTTGAGTGGCAGAGTGGCTGTTGTTTGAGTGGCTGTTGTTTGAGTGGATGTTGTTTGAGTGGCAGAGTGGCTGTTGTTTGAGTGGCTGTTGTTTGAGTGGCTGTTGTTTGAGTGGCAGAGTGGCTGTTGTTTGAGTGGCAGAGTGGATGTTGTTTGAGTGGCAGAGTGGCCTTCACCTACGATTGCTATCTATGGACTCAGACATTCCACCCAAGAAGGTGAACAATTTGTAGAGAAAGACTTTTATGTAGCTGACTGTTTAAAATTCTTACCTTCCAGTGAGTCTGCAATCTGTCTGCTTAAAAGAGCAAAGGAGAGCTTGTTCCAATCTCAGGCTTCACAAGATTGCTTCCAATAGAAAAGAGGTAATAGAAGCTTTCGCTGCTCAAGACCATTCTAATGATCTAAGAGACTTAGATCTAGGTACAGACTCTTTACCTGTACAGTGCAGTCTAGGTCTACTTTGGGACTTGAAATCTGATTCCTTTACCTTCCAAATAAATGGAGAAGAAAGGCCCTTCACTCGCAGAGGTGTCTTGTCCACAATCAATAGCCTATACGATCCATTAGGATTTGCAGCACCTGTTACAATTCAAGGTAAAGCCCTACTTAGAGACTGGGATGCCCTACTACCCCTTGATAAGAGGAACTCTTGGGTAGAGTGGAGTAACTCTCTATCAGTCTTATCTGATCTCCATGTTTCACGCCCATATGCTCCCGTACCCTCTACAAAGACAAAGAGCCAAAACCTTTGCATATTCTGTGATGCTACTATCAAGGCAATAGATGCTGTGGCCCACTTAGGAACTGTCGACACTACAGCACAATGCCACATAGGATTCGTCATTGGGCAAGGCAAAGCTAGCTCCACACCCTGAGCACACTGTACCTAAGCTAGAACTTTGTGCTATAGTACTAGCCGTTGAACTAGCAGAACTAATAACCTCAGAAATGGACATTGACCTCAAGGATATCCAGCCCTACACTGACCGCAATGTAGTGCTAGGATACATCTAAAATGAGACATTTCTATGTTTACGTCAACAACAGGGTGTTGAGGATTAGGAGATGCACTTGTCCAACACAATGGTACTATGTACCTACTGACCATAATCCTGCAGACCATGCTACAAGAGCTGTTGTTGCATGTAACCTTAAAGACACAACATGGTTTACAAGACCTGCACTCTTGAACAATGCAGAACAGACTGTTCCTAGGAGTGACACCATTAAACTAGCAGATCCAGACTCAGATACTGAAATCCGTCCTGAGATCTCGGCATTTCAGACTGCAACTTCAGACTGCTAGCTTAAATCTAATAGATTCTCAAAATGGAAGGCACTTGTTCGAGCTATTTCTTGTCTCTTGTCTCAAACAGCTGTGACCGCAAAGGATGGAATCATTGCCAAAGGATCAGTTCAGCATTAGAGCTCCAGCAGTCTCAGGATCTTATCATCCGTACTATACAGCATGAAACCTATGCTAAGGAGATAAACTGTATCTTGAACAGAAAACCTATCCCTAGTGACAGTGCCCTGAGAAAACTTGACCCATTTCTTGATCAAAATGGACTATTGAGGGTAGGTGGTTGTCTAAGACAAGCCAACTTAGAATCAGATGAGAGAAACTCTCTAATAGTTCCTGGTCACCACCACATTGCTTACTTTATCATATCACATCATCACCCCCACGTCAAACATCAAGGAAGACTGTTCACAGAGGGAGCTTTATGAGCTGCCGGCCTATGGATAGTTGGAGCTAAGAGATGTGTGAGTAACGCAATCTTTAAATGTGTTACTTGTCGCAAACTTCATGGCATGCTACAAACACAAAAAATGGCCAACCTTCCAGCTGACAGACTTGCTCCAGACCCTCCTTTCACCAATGTTGGTCTTGATGTCTTTGGCCCTTGGTCTGTTGTCGTAAGTCACACCAGGGGAGGTCATGCAAACAACAAACCAGTGGCGGTGCGTGCATAGAGGGCGCAGGAGCGACGCCCCCCCTCTCCTGCACCGCTCTATCACCAATAGATAGATTCATGCATTGCATGAATCTATCTATTGTCACCACTGCCGCCCCCTATTCAGGTGTCCGGCCCCTTGTCGGGTGCCGGGCGTCTGAATTACAGCAGGGGGGGGGGTGTTTCTGGAAGCGCCCTATTAGAGCTGTAAGCTCTAATAGGGGACCTGATTAGAGCGGTGTGCTCTAATAGGCTTCCATAAGTGTAAACAGCAGGCGCACTGCTGTGCGTTCGCTGATTACACAGTATTGTGTTAGAGAAGCGAACAACCAATCAGGTTGCCGGGTCTGTTACCTGTCACCTGATTGGCTGAAGTCACAGGCGCTGTGATTGGACGCTAGGCGTCCAATCATAGCAGAAGACAGGAGGAGCGCGGGAGAAGACATCGGAAGATGAGGGGAAGATGAGGGGACGCTGCACACCGAGACAAGGTAAGTGCAGAGGACAGGCAGGGGGCACAGTGGCAGCACTTGAGGGGCACAGTGGCAGCACTTGGGGCACAGTGGCAGAACTTGGGGCACAGTGGCAGAACTTGGGGCACAGTGGCAGCACTTGGGGCACAGTGGCAGAACTTGGGGCACAGTGGCAGCACTTGGGGCACAGTGGCAGCACTTGAGGGGCACAGTGGCAGCACTTGAGGGGCACAGTGGCAGCACTTGGGGCACAGTGGCAGCGTTTGATGGGCACAGTGGCAGCGTTTGATGGGCACAGTGGCAGCGTTTGATGGCACAGTGAGGCTGTTTGTTTGCGCCCCCCCAAAAATTTTGAGCTGGGCAGTCATATTCACCTGTATGGTCACGAGAGAGTGCACATCAAAGTTATTGCGTCTATGGACAATTCAAGCTTCATAAATGCCCTTAGGCACTTCATTGCTATCCGAGGCCCCGTAAAAAAACATCCGCTCAGACAGAGGCACTAACTTTTCTGGAGCAGTCAGGGAACTGCATATTCCTTCAAACATGGACACCAAAGGGGTAGAGAGATACCTCAGAGACCAGGGCTGTTCATGGGCTTTAAACCCACCTCACTCCTCTCACATGGGTGCAGCATGGGATAGAATGATAGGCATAGCCCACAGAATTCTGGACTCTGTCTTTCTGCAAATAGGGACCACACAACTTACCCACGAGAGTCTGGTAACCTTCATGGCAGAGGTCTCAGCCATCATCAATGCCAGACCTCTAACTACAGTCTCAAATAACCCAGACAAGCCTGTTTTACTCACACCAGCAGCACTCCTTACAGAGAAAACTGGATTAATCAGTGCTCCCCACAGGAATTTCACCACTAAAGACTTATACTTGCGCCAGTGGAGACAAGTACAAAGTCTGTCAAATACCTTCTGGGACAGGTGGAGGAAGCAATACCTCTCCACTTTACAGCTACGTACTAAATGGCAAGACAACAAGCCCAAACTAAAAGTCTTGTTAAGGACTGTCAGTCCCAAAGGAATGAGTGGCCTTTGGGTCTCATCACCAACACCTTTTCAAGTGAGGATGGAAAGGTCAGAAAAGTGGAAGTCAAGATTCATAGAAACAAGGAGACAAAGTTGTTCCTCATACCAGTTTCTGAACTAATTTTATAGTTGTCATCTGAGGAATAAATAGTGGCATCTGACGATACCAGACGGGGGAGAGTGATGCCTTCGGCCTATAAGGAAAAATATCTTCTGGACCTGCAATACCAACATTGTCCACTCTAACAAAAGACCACTGATGGGCAGTGTCCTATGGTTTATTACATATTTCCTGTTATATCACTGGAAACTAGCTCCACTTCCTACTACAAGTTTCTTTCACTTTCTCCACTGGGACAGACTGCATGGGAGCCAGCTAAGCCTGCACTGTGTTTCCGAGGAAAATCTTGGTCCTTCTTTTTTTTTTCTTTATTATTTATTTTAATTATATCCACATACAAAAACAAATTCCATAAATTCAACATGATTACACTTAGTATATGTGTTTTACATTATCCCCCCCCCCCCCCCCCCCCCCTGCTCCTCCAACCTCTCTGTCCATCCCCATCCATCCCATTATCTGAGTTTTCTCCCTTTCTCCCAGTTCTCCCACTTTATCCTGTCTTATTCTCCTACAACCTTCACATATCTCATCGTCTTCTTAAACGCCTTATATTTCCATCTATTCATCATTCCCTCTATTCCCTCCTCTCCACAGTATCTCAAATATTCCATGTTATGTGTCTCTTCTACCCTTTCGAATCAATCTTTTATTGTGAGGCTTTTTGTTTCTTGCCAGTATCTTAGTATCTGACTTTTAGCTGCATTGATTAGGTGAGGTATCACAGATTCTTTATATTGTTTTATTGAACTTTCTATCCCATGGAATAAACACATCCATGGTTCTTCCAATATCTCTCTTTTGGTAATTTATTTTATTAACTGTAAGATTTCCTTCCAATAACCGAGATATACCATTTTTTCTATTTGATGTGATACTCAGACACTCCAGCAGCCTTAGATCTTCCGCTGGTCTTAATGGTTGTGGCAAAGTCATGACAAAGGGGGTTATTTACGAAAGGCAAATCCACTTTGCACTACAAGTGCAAACTACAAGTGGAAATTGCACTTTAAAATGCACTGAAAGTGCACTTGAAATTGCAGTCGCTGTAGATCCGAGGAGGACATGCAAGGAAAAAATAAAAACAGCATTTTAGCTTGCGCATGATTGGATGATAAAATCAGCAGCGCTATCCCTTATTTCAGATCTACCCCTCAGATTTACAGAGACTGCACTTCCAAGTGTACTTTCAGTGCATTTTCAAGTGCAGTTTGCACTTGTAGTGCAAAGTGGATTTGCCTTTCGTAAATAACCCCCTTTGTCATGACTTTGCCACAACCATTAAGACCAGCGGAAGATCTAAGGCTGCTGGAGTGGCTGAGTATGGCATCAAATAGAATAAATGGTATATCTCGGATTTAAAAAATTCTAATGGCAGAGGAAGAGCTGGAGGCCCAGCCATTCATAAAAAAAGAGAATTGGGAAAGAGAATTGGGAACACAAGGTAATAAACAAAAACTAGGAAAAATTTTGAGATTGATACATAGCTCCGCAATCGACACTAACACAGCTGAGATGAACTATAAATGCATTACAAGGTGGTATATAACCCCAGATAAAATAAGTAAATATCAAACAAGTGCAAAGTGGATATGCCTTCCGTAAATAACCCCCAAAGTGTTTCAACTGGAGGTACCGCCATTCATCAATCATCATCAACACTGTCTTGTGTTTTAATTCTTGAAATGTGCATATTTTCCCCTTTTCTATTATATCCATTCGTCATTTTAATTTTATATCCAATTTCCCTTTTCCCGGTATAAAATAATTTGTTTCTTTCAGTGATCTTAGTGGACAGTTATATTTCCATTTTTATAGCAAGGAAAAACTGCGCTGGACAATGATTAAACTAAGACCTCTGAGCATCAACACCACGTGAGATACACACAAATAACGACAAATACAAGAAAAGTTGCGCTGTAAATATTAAACCAAAAACCTATAAACGTCAAAATATGAGTGATAATATATTCATAAATACACCTCAACTTTGTATGTGATAAAAAGTAATTTAAATATACCAATAAATTGTAAATGATAAGTCCAGGACAAATAATGTCCAAAGAGATGTCCGTGAATTAAAACAAAAAAGTCCCAAATAGTGCAATGTTGAATAGCAATTTAACTTGTGATACATCCATAATAATAAAGGTGACTTTAGTGAAATTAATCCCACCACCATCTGGGTTTTGCGCTAAAACCCAGATGGTGGTGGGACACTATTTGGGACTTTTTTGTTTTAATTCACGGACATCTCTTTGGACATTATTTGTCCTGGACTTATCATTTACAATTTATTGGTATATATAAATTACTTTGTTATCACATACAAAGTTGAGGTGTATTTATGAATCTATTATCACTCTTATATTTCCATTTACCTTGTTTATTTATTAGATCCCAAATTCTAAATACGTTTCCTGTCAGTGCATGTGTATTCTCACCCTGTGCTCTATATTGAGGAGTGACCCAAATAATTCTACCCAACCGTGTATCACTCATTACATTCTCGATTTGTACCCATCTTTTTTAGTTTTTCTCCCTTGACCACTCCATTACTCGTGAAATTAACACAGCATTTTAGTATTTTTTAAAGTCTGGTACTTTTAGCCCACCTTGCATTTTATCTCTCCTAAATACCGAGAATGATATTCTAGGTTTCCTATTCTGACAAATGAACTTACCGTATTTATCAGCGTATAACAAGCACTTTTTCCCCCTTAAAATCGTGGGAAAGTCGTGGGTGCGTGTTATACGCCGATCCCCCCCCCCCCCAAAAAAATGACAAAAATTGCGAGCGGCGCCGAAAAATAGCGAGCACCACCGAAAAAGACCAAAGCGCTGCCGAAAAAGACCGAGCCGACTGTTCGGCTCCGCTCGTAGTCCCGCCTCCCTGCGCTCGCTCCCGAAACAGCAGGGAGGCGGGACTCCGAGCGGAGGCGAAAGGTCGGCTCTGTCTTTTTCGGCGATGCTTCGGTCTTTTTCGGTGGCGCTCACGCGGTCTGTTTCGGCGGCGGGAAATTTAAACGTGGGCAAGGCTGCAAATGAAGCTGGCAAGCTGCAAATGACACTGGGCAAGCTACAAATGACGCTGGGCAAGCTGCAAATGACGCTGGGCAAGCTGCAAATGACGCTTAAATGTAAGTTTTTTTTTTCCCTAAACTTCCCTCCTAAAACTTTTTTTTCCTTAAAATGCCCTCCTAAACTTGGGGTGCGTGTTATACGCTGGTGCTTGTTATACGCCGATATTATTAGTTATTATATTTTTTAATGTTTTAAAATATGTCTGGTAGGCTTATAGGCAACATTTGAAATTTGTTCATCATTTTCAGTACTATTACCATCTTTATGGTATTTATTCGCCCTATCCATGAGAGGGGCCTTGTTGCTATTTTTCTTGTTTCTGTTTTTATTTCATTTAATAGTGGGATGTAGTTTACCTGATATAATTTTCCTGGGGATGATGTTAATCTTATTCATAGATATTTTAGTTCTGTCTTCCATATGAATTAAAATTCTTGCTGTAAGCACCTTTCTTCCTGTTTATTTATATTTATATTTAAGATCTCTGTTTTAGAAAGATTTATTTTTAAGTTTGATAATTCTTCATAATATTTCAAGGTCTTCATTAGATTGGGCATTGTAATCCTAGGGTTATAAATCTAAAATAATGCATCGCCAGCATAAGCTGCTATTTTGTGTTTCTCCTCTCCTATCTTCATTCCTCTTATGTCTGGGTTGTTCCTTATTGTTGCTAGCAGGGGTTCTAATGATATTACAAATAATAGAGGGTGATAGGGGATACCCCTGTCTCATACCGTTGTACATCTCAAAAGGGGAAGATAAAGTCCTGTTGACCTTCACATTTGCAGTAGGATGCTTATATAATTGTAATCCATCGGACCATCCTTGGGCCCATGGCTTCCAAGGTGTTCATCATGAATCCCCAGTCTACCCTGTCGAACGCTTTTTCAGCATCGATCATCAGGAGTAGACCTGGGGTATTTTCCTCTATCATTTTCTGAAGCAAGAGCAATGTTCTAACCCCTTTGTCTCTTACTTCTCTGCCGGGGATGAAACCAACTTGGTCCGCATGTACCAAGTCGATCATCAACTCTTTCATCCTGGTAGCTAAAACCTTTGTGTCATTTATTTTAAAATATTGTTCTATTTCTTCTTTTATTTTCTCTTCCTCTTCTATACCCTGTATTAGTTCTTCATTTAATCTCCAAGAATGTAATTGTCTTTGGGCACCTGGTATCTTAATTTTCATGCTTACTGGTGTTATTATTTCAAAATTTGTCTTAGTCACTGACTCTAGTAACCTGTGTTGGACCATTATATAGTCGATCCTTGAGTATGTCACAGGGGAGTAGAATGTATAATCCTGTTTCTTGGGTTACTGCACTCTCCATATGTCCATCAGTTGACACTGATACATTTTATTTTTTATTGTTTTCAACTGTACATTCCTAGTCCCCTGTGCTGGCGACGTACTATCAACACTTGGATCCAAGCAAAAGTTTAGGTCTCCTGCCATAATCACTCTTCCCTTTTTAAAGTCCATTAACTTCCCTATGACCTGCCTCAAATAATTAGTTGGGTTCTTATTGGGGCAATATATGTTCGCCAGTGTACATTCTATTTCATAAAGTTTTCCTTTTAGGAAGAGGTATCGCCCTTCTGGGTCTATAATCCTTTCCTCCAATATGAACCGCACCTCTCTGGCCACTGCAATGGCTACCGCCTTTGCCCTGCTTGTTGTAGAATCCCCATAAAACCATGTTGGGTGGTCTCTTGAGAACAGATTTACATTGGTCTCATGCGAGATATGCGTCTCCTGAAGGAACACTACCCCAGCTTTATACTGTTTAACCTCCTTTATGATTTTATGCCTCTTTGCTGGCAAATTAAGCCTGTGAACATTATATGATATAAATGTTATTGATGTCATCTTAGATCACAGCACTCTCTTTGTAACCTATCAGGGAAATAATTAATCTGATTGATGTGATACACATAGATAGGAATCTCTGACACTCCCCACCCTCCTCCCTCCTGCCCTCCCCACCCTCCCCACTCACCCCCCCTTTGGCCCCTTTCCAGCCCTAGAACCATGGATGGAAGCACAATCCATCTCCACTGATGATCCACTAATCCTGGGGTGAAACTCTGACCAAGCCTCCCCTCCAACCCCCCAGATCTCAAAAAGGGGGGGGGTGGTGGGCCGGGAGTGCATCAGTGATCCACGTGTCCCAACTCTCCATCCCCTTTGACCCCACTAATTCCCCCCCCCCCCGTGCCCCTTCACGCTCACCCCAACCCATTTTGCTTAAAACATTTTCCCCTTTCATCTTATGTTTCTGCTCATTCTGCTTGAGCTCTTTCTATCTAATCCCACTTTCTTTCCACCTGTTTCTACTCAGGCTCTAGGGTAAATCTTAGATTTTGTCTTTGTTTTTAAGTCTTTCTAGCGATTTTCGTCTTCCTTCTGTATCAATATTTCTTCTTTTGCCCATCCTGGGATAACCGAGGCTTGTAAGTCTAATTTATTACAGAATTTTTGTAGATCTTCTGGAAACCTTAATCTCATTGATCTTACGTCCTTCTGACCTATTAAACATGCCGGAAAACCCCAACTATATTTAATATTCTTTGTTCGCATTTGTTCGAGTAAGGGTTTGAGGAGTCTTTGCCTGGCTAGTGTTTCTGGCGCTGGGTCTGTAAAAACTGGGGGGTCTGCTCCATCATATTTTAGTGGTGGTTATCCTCTCATTTTCCCCCAAATTTGTGCTTTTTCTTCATATAGTTGAAATCTCACTATAACATTTCTGGGTAAGTCTGCTGATTTATTTTGAGGTTTTCTGATCCTATGAACTCTTTCTATCTTGAGGCCATCCTCTGCTATATTCTCCAGGAGAGGGTTAAATATTTTGTTTATTATTTTTCTTAGGTCTTCTCTTTCTTCTGTTATGGCATGGATCATTAAATTCTTTCTTCTGTTTTGGTTCTCCTGATCCTCTAGTTTGTATAACATCCTCCTCTGCTCTAATTTCTTATCCTTAAATTGTTCTTTTAGTTTTATTACTTCTTCAGCTTGCTTGTCCATGTCTTCTTCTGTCTCCTCTACCCGTGTCAGTAACTGGCCTAAATTGGCCCATAATGTGCAGATTTCTGTTTTAATAGAGTTCTCTAGTCTTATGAACATGTCTATCATTTCCTGTTTTCTTGGCATTTGGGCACCTGCTTTTTGTTTCTCCATTTTACTTCACTTTCTGTGCTTATATCTTCTTTGGATTGGCCTGAGATCTCTCCTTTCTTTTTTTCAGGATCTTTTTTCCTATCTTTATTACCTTGTTGCTTTTTATCTGAGCCTAGACTTTTTGGGCTCCCGCCCTTTGTCAGATATTTCTTGATTGTACTTGTGTTGGCATTTTCTTTTGGAGTTTTTGGTTTGTTGCCTTTTGGAGTTCTGTTTTTCATAATTTTTTTTTTATTTTTTTTTATCTGACTAAATAGTTGCTTATGGCACAATTCAATAGGGGGTATATAATGCTATTCTTGAGATACCTTTCCCTAGAACCTTTTTAGGCCGTTTATAGCTCATTCATACACAGTTTCAGATACGGTTCTTTAGTGGTTTTCTAGGTCGTTCATCTGCAGTTTCTATACGCCGTTTAGATGTAGCTTCAAACGCAATGAAGAAACGCTTTTAACACAATTCAATAAGAAATATATAGGACTGTTCACAAATTATCTTATCACAGACCAAACCTAGACAGTTCATAGAAAAATCATCAACAATTTCATGGGCAGTTCATGCACGGTTTCATGGATAATTCATGGGCATTTGTATGACCGGTTTATAAGCGGTTTTAGGCAAAATTCATATATTTGTATATGGTTTCCCCCTTGTTTGCCTTGCCAGTCATGTGCAGTTTTCTACTGCATACCTATGCTCCTTTTTGCATATGTCATTTATAAGCGATTTCATAGGCAGTTCATATACTGTTTTCCTAGGCAATTCAAAAGCAGTTTTATAAGCAGATCTTAGGCATTTTCAGAGCATTTCAAAGCTGTTTCATAGGCAGTTCATTCCTTAGTAAAACATTGAGTTTGTCAATTTAGGTGTAAGTTATCACTCACCCTTTCTTCTTCTCCACTTACTTCCATCTTTCCAGCTTCTCAGGAAACTACGCACCTGTACGATGGCTCTGCCTCTCTTCTCCCCTCTTCAAGATCTTCAATGAGAGGGGTAGGTAGGTTGAAAGAAGAAATGGGGGTAAAAAAAAAAAAAGAAGAAAGAGAGCAACAAAGAGCAGCGACACCGATAAAAGCACATCAAAGGTGCAAGGCTGTGTGTCCCTTAGTCTGTTGGCCTTATCATCTGGGCTTCTGGGGTTCCCCCTCTCTGCTCAGGCTCCACATATATCACGGCTCAGCACTCGCTGTTCTCTCCTCTACCTCAATCATTGACATGCAGGCCGGCTCTGATGTTACCTTGCAGTCTATTTACACGGTACTTTACTTTCTCTCGCCCTGACCTTTCCTCCTCAGTCCTCCATCACCACAGCAACCAGCATACGCTTCGGCGTCTACAGTAACCGCTCCGCTCTCCTCCACTTACTCGACACCTGGGATGCTGAAAGAGAGCTCCTGGCTAAACATCTGCCAGATTGCTCCTTAGTATAATTTCCCCAGCTCCCTGACTCGGCTCCCTCTCTCCCAGCTGGTCAGTGCCACCCCGTGTGGTCAATAGGGATAGCGGGGGGGCCACCGCTTTAATTTTTACGGTTCAGCAAGCTTTACCGCTGATAGAACACAGTGGTGCAGTCGTTTTCCACCACAAGACGGCATCCAGCATAAGGGGGGGTCAGCGAGATTCAGCGAAGGTCAGGTCCGTCCAAGGTGGGAGCCCCGCAGCCTCTCACACCATGGTTCTCCCACGATCTTCCTCGGACCACCTTCTCACACTCCCTTTCGGCGCCATGCTCAGGTCCCACCCCCAGCCAAGGAGCATCACATCATGTCTTCCTCCTGACTGTTTCTGTGTCAGTCTGAATCCTGGTCCTTCTAAAGCAGCATTGCTGATATGCTAAAAGATTTGTTTAACCGTATACGCAGTGGACATTTGTATATGTTCACGTATTTATTATATTTTAATTCTTATCTGTTTATTTCCCCATGTGCTGTAATGTGCTGCAATCTCTAGGGACAAAGTGTTGGTAGATTTATGTAGCTCAGATTGGAATTTCTGGGCAATTTTGTCATACATCAGGGTAAGGCTCTCATCCAAATCTGCTTTAGTGAGTTGCAAAGAATACTCACAGTCTCCCAGGGAGTGAGCTGGTGAGGAGTCTGCAGCCTGGGAATGTGCCTGTGTTTGCTTTGTGTTTGCTTTGTCTGGGTGCCATCTTGGGACATCATGCTCTGCTCCCTCACTCTCAGCAGGTATGTTGTAAGGGACTTTTGAGCCGGTTTACTGCTGTGATGTTTTGGTCCCAGCATGTGCTGATTAGGGATGAGTCTGATGTTCGAGTCAAACGTAAGTTCGAGTCGAACATTGGGTGTTTGCCTGTTCACCGAATAGCGAACAATTCGGGGTGTTCGCGGCAAATTCGAAAGCTGTGGAACACCCTTTAAAAGTCTATGGGAGAAATCAAAAGTGCTAATTTTAAAGGCTTATATGCATGATATTGTCATAAAAAGTGTTTGGCGACCTGGGTCCTGCCCCAGGGGACATGTATCAATGCAAAAACAAGTTTTAAAAACTGACTTTTTTCGGGAGCAGTGATTTTAATAATGCTTAAAGTGAAATATTCCTTTAAATTTCGTACCTGGGGGGTGTCTATAGTATGTCTGTAAAGTGGCGCATGTTTCCCATGTTTAGAACAGTCTGAGAGCAAAATTACATTTCTAAAGGAAAAAAAGTAATTTAAAACTACTTGCGGCTATAATGAATTGTCGGTCCCGGCAATACACATAAAAGTCATTGAAAAAAACGGCATGGGATTCCCCCACCGTCCATTACCAGACCCTTCAGGTGTATGAATATTAAGAGGAACCCCAAACCAAAATTTAAAAAAAAATTGCGTGGGGGTCCAGCACTTTAGGTCTGGTATGGATATTAAGGTTAACCCCACACCAATTTTTTTTTTTAAATGGCGTGGGGGTCCCCCCAAAAATCCATACCAGACCCTTATCCGAGCACGCAACCTGGCAGGCCGCAGGAAAAGAGGGGGGCGAGAGGATGCCCCCCCTCCTGAATAGTACCAGGCCACATGCCCTCAACATGGGGAGGGTGCTTTGGGGTAGCTCCTCAAAACACTTTGTTCCCATGTTGATGGGGACAAGGGCCTCATCCCCAAAACCCTTGCCCGGTGGTTGTGGGGGTCTACGGGCGGGGGGCTTATCTGAATCTGGAAGCCCCCTGTGTGAAATGGTAATGAGGTACAAATGTACCGCTACCATTTCACAAAAAAAGTGTGAAAATGGTAAAAATTACATGACATGGCTTGGGGACAAGTCCTTTATTAAAAAAATAAATAAATAAAAATGTCCCGAAGTCTTCTTTTTCTTCTCTTGCTCCGACGGACCAAAAAAAAAAAAAGGAGACCAACCTGCCTCCATGGGGGCCACACAGTGACGTTGACGGGTGACGTCAACGGGTGACCCTGCCCCCCTCTGATGCACAGGGACATCCCTATGGCTTTCCCGTTGCGTCAGAGGGGGGCGGGACGCTTTTTTTTGCATTGATACATGTCCCCTGGGCAGGGCAGGACTTAGGGTGCTGGGGGCCCCTGGGCTTGAGTCACTTTCGGGCCCTACCTTCTATATTCATTTGTCGCCATCTTATGCCGTAACAATATAATCGATCCAATCGTTATTTAAAGTGCCAAGCTACTTTTAAAAGGTGACTGGTACCGTAGACAGTGTTAAATGCTAAAAAAAAATAATAATCTATTTATATGACCACTGAAGCTTGAAAAGCTTTTTTCCAATATATAAATAATGATTAAAAAAATTCAAAGTGATCATGTGTTTATTGCAATGCACAAATGAGAACATAAAACACTTATTGACCTGGAAAACATATTGAAAAACAAACAACTACCTTGTAAGGTTGCAATCATAACAAATCAATTGCAAGAATATAGCAAAATAACACATTGAACAAAGTGCAAGATAAATTGTGTGTGTGTGTAGTACGTAAGTGAGCGTTGTAGTGAAAAATCTTAACTATGCACACAAATTAGAAATGTACAGTCAATAAAAAAAAAAAAAAAGTACACTATCATATCTTAAGAAAGCATTACATCAACAACAGAATCCAGAGGCTGATCATTTAAAACAACAAAAGGCAAGGGTTAGAAAGAAAGAGAAAGGTGTTCAGGTTATGACTTCATGCATGTCATCTAATTTTAAAGATATTAACATTACTATTTAGTTGCATCTTCTGGATTTCTTTGCAGCAAAGTCTTTGATAAAATCAGTAAAATCCAGTTTACGTAGAAGGTCACTCTCAATCGACATAAAGCCCCATACACACGCGCGGATTATCCGAGGACCAGGTCCGTCAGACCATGTCCGTCATACTTTGTCTGATGTTGGTTTTGCGTACACACGGTCGGACAAAGTTGTCGGAAAATCCGATCATTCTGAACGTGGTGACGTTTGTTGCCTACGACGGGACTACGTAGAGGCTAGTAGCCAATAGCTTTGGTCTTGTAATGTGATCTGAGCATGCGTAGCACTTTGTCCGGTCGGAATTCGCTACACACGATCGGATTTGGTGTGATCGGACTTTGTTGTCAAAAAATCTATCCAGCAGGAGATAGGACTTTGTCCGTCAGACAATCTGATGGAAACTGTCCGATGGTGCCTACACACGGTCTGATTTTCCGACAACATTGTCCGATAGGACAGAATCCATCGGAAAATCCTACCGTGTGTATGGGGCTTAAGAGTGAGATGATTTCATTTCTGCTGTACAATTGTGGATCTAATGCCGCGTACACACGATCGGAATTCTCGTCGGAAAAAACTCTGACGGTTTTTCCGACGGAATTCCGCTCAAGCTGTGTTGCCTACACACGATCACACCAAATTCCGACCGCCAAGAACCCAGTGACGTCCACCACGTACGACGAGACCATAAAAGGAAAGTTCAGCACCATGTCCGGCACCCGTTGGGCTCCTTCTGCTGATCTCCTGTTTATCGCGTGTTAGTAGGAGTTTTGTTATAGACGATTCGTGCTTTTCAGACTTGTGCTTCAGATCGTTCCTGCTCTAAAGTTTGTGCTTGTCGGTGCGTATTTGCTTATCAGTGCATGTAGTCAGTTTGCATTTGTTTGTCTTTGCGGCCTATATATTTATATATAGTACGCTTTGATTTTCAGTGCTTATTGTCCGCTCGTTGCTTAATTTGCATTTTGTTCTTTAGGGCCTTGCTGTTTATCAGTGCTTTCTTTAGTCCGTTCTGACCAGCCGACCGCTTAGAAGCGATGTTGCGTGTACGTACTCGTCGTAGAGTTCGTGCTGTGCAGGGGCTTGGTGTTGGGGTTCTTACTTTGACACAAGCCCAGTCCATGAACAGGGCGAGGAGTTCATGGATCAAGAATTGGTTGCTCCAGCCTGACCAATTCTCGCACATGCCTCTGCTTCGTGAGATCCGTGAGAATAATCCTGATGATTTCAGGAATTATCTCAGGATGACGGACCCCATTTTTCACCGTCTGTTGGCTTTTCTGTCCCCTTATATTACCAGGCAGGATACCTGCATGCGGCAAGCCATCACTGCGGAGCCACGTTGAGGTACTTGGCGACAGGGAGAAGCCTTCAGGACCTCAAGTTCTCGACAGGCATCTCCCCCCAGGCTCTGGGGATCATTATTCCAGAGACCTGTTTTGCCATCTTCCAGGTCCTGCAGAAGGACTATATGAGGGTAAGTTGTATTCTTTAACATCACATTCTATGTATTTACTGTTTGCTAATGTATTGTATTTCTTTCCTAATTACCAGGATTTCAATATGCTGTAATATGCTGTGCCCCTTTGTCCTCACGCATGTTGGATTTTTGTATGTTCCTTTTTTGTCCTTCATGCATATTTGCCTTCACTAACCCCCCCAGCATGCTATCCGGGGCCCATATATTCCTATAGTCTAGTCACTTAACAATTTATTTTGTCAGCTCCATTGTAATGCTTTACCCTAAACACCCCCTAAAATTTTTTTTTTTTTTTATAAATCTTTATTTTATCTTCATTTTCACATTTTATCAACATTAAACATTGCAATTTCATATTATATTATACATACATTTTGAAGTTGTATCTATTTACTGATTTTTAGTTCTTTATTCCTGTACCCATGTATATTGTCTGTATATTATTAATATTGCATTCATTCACTATTCTAGCCATATTCTCATTAAAACTTCTTAGTCAATCAACCACTTTCTATACACCCATACACACAAGAAAAAAAAAAAAAATCTCTCCCTCTCTCTCCGCCCCCCCTCCCCCCCACGCCCCCTATAGGAGACCCGCTTCGTGGGTCCCCTCTTCTCTCTTCCCCGTGTCCTCCATCCTCTCTCATATTGTCCGCAGTAGGGAGGATGATGTCCTATATTCCTCCCATTTTTGCCACGTTTCTCTTATGTGGTCTTTTGGGCCTTCTTCTTTTGTGATCCTCTCTTCCAGTGAACGCATTTCATCCATTTCTGATATCCACTCCTCTATTGAGGGTGTTATATTGTTTTTCCATTTTCTTGCTATCACTATTCTGGCTGCGGTTAAACAATGTTTTAATATCCCTTTTTTTTATCTTTTTAATCGTTCCTGGTATCATTGATAGTATAGAAATCTTTATATCTGGTTGTATATTTATGTCTGTCATCTCACAATATATTTTGATCCCGATTGTTTTCTGACATCTCCAACAGGTGTTGTCATTTTCTATATTAATCTTATGCATGTCAATTGGGCATTTATACCATCTCACTAATAATTTATAGTTTCTTTCCTGGTGCCTATTGGAGAGTGACATCTTGTGTGTTAATATAATTGCCTTGTCCCATTTTTCTCTAGGTATGACCTCATCTAGTTCTTGTTCCCATTTTCTTATATATTTTAACTCCTGTATATCCCTATTTGAAATTAAATACTCATATATATTGGATAGATTATGTGTAGGTTTTTGTTCTTGTAGTAATAGTGTTTCCAATGTTGTTGGTACTCTGTCCAGTGTTCCTGTTTTCTCAAGGGTGATTATGTATTCCTGAAGCTGTCTATGTTGTATCCATTTATGTGTGTGCTCTCTGCCCATATCTTCTAATCGGATAAGTTTCTTATTCTCCATTGTCTGTATGATTCTGATGCTATCTTTTTTTTCCCATTTTAAAAAGGTTTTAGTTTCACTCGCTGGGGGGAAATCAGGATTGCAGAAGAGGGGTGTCATTGGGCCTATATAAGATGACCCTATTCCCCTCTTCATCAATCCATCCCACATTTTCAGTGTTGCTTCGACCAAGAGTGGCGTCTCTTGTTTAGGCGGTCTATTTTCTTTCTTTATCCATGGTAAAACTTTTAAATTTATGTTCATGATTTCTTCCTCTAGCTTCACCCACTGTTTAGTTCCTATGTTATGAAACCAATCTAGGATCCTAGTAACCAGAGATGCTTAACACCCCCTAAAATTTGTACAAATGTTATAGTTGTCCTTAAATTCATTCAGAGTGCCTGAGGCTTTGTTTTGTGGTGCCCAAAATCTTTTGGGAACCCCCCCCTCCCCCAACTGCTCAGTCAGCTGATACCAATCCTCTATCTGCTGACTTTGCCAAACCCAATACACACTATACCTACCTCTTTAGTGGTCATATTTATGGATGAATTTTTCAAAAGTATGTAGTGCAAGGGCCTGCCTCAATATTTTCAAATGCTACTGTTTTAATTTTTCTTCTCCTGTTATTATTGTGATAGGTAATAGCAGAATCCAAAAATGTGCTTCCATTTTCCTTTTTTTTTAGGCCACTTCTTCTTACCTGTCCAGTGGGCTGCCAATAGTGTAATGAAGGAGGGGCTGACCAAACTAACACACATTACTTTGTTACTCCATTACGTAGTGGAGAGGGTGGTTACCTGTCCAAAACATACCTCCCCCCTAAAATATTTACAAGGGGCCATCAGAGGGGGGAGGAATCTGATAAGTGGACCTTATATTTTAGCCTTTAAATACTACAAGAAATGTTATACTGATGTTTGCCAACATTGTTTCTGTATAATCTGCTTGTAATGTTTATTATCAAATGTACTAATTATATTTTTCTTGTTTGACTCCACAGTTTCCTTCCACGCCACAGGAATGGCAGACTGTGGCCTCCCAGTTTGCCCAGCGGTGGGATTTTCCTAACTGCGGAGGGGCAATCGATGGGAAGCATGTCCACATCATCCCACCACCCCATTCGGGGTCATACTATTTTAACTATAAGGGGTTCAATAGTATCGTGTTGATGGCGGTGGTGTCGGCGAACTATGAGTTCATATATGTGGACGTGGGAGGAATGGCCGGATGTCGGATGGAGGAGTCTTTTGCCGGACCGAGTTCTACCAACGTCTCAAGAGTGGTGGCTTGGGATTGCCACCCCTGGAGGAGAAGGTCGAGGGACTCCCATTTGTGTTCGTTGCAGATGAGGCTTTTGGTTTGGCAAACCATCTGATGAGACCATTCCCCCAGAGGACCCTCACCCCGGAGAAGAGGGTATTTAATTACCGGCTGGCCAGAGCCAGAAGAGTCGTGGAGAATGCGTTCGGTATTCTGGCCAGCCGGTTCCGCCTGTTCCAAACGGCCATTAATATGGCGGAATACAAACTTAACACCATTGTGGTATCGTGTTGCATCTTGCATAACTTTTTAAAAAGGACCAACCCCAATTATGTGGTTACACTTGGGCCTGACGCTGGACTGCAATCCCTGACGTCCCTGGAAGGGGCCCGTCCTGGCTTGCCCCCCCAAAGCGCCCGTGAAGTGCACGAAAATTATTCTGAATATTTTTCGGGGAGGGGGGCCATTGCTTTGCCAGCACTTTTGGAATAAATTTTACCTTTATTTATCTTTAAAATTTTGCTTTGAATTTCCTGCTTGTGTTTCTTATTTGTGTCTCCTAGTACACGTGCCAAGTGGTTTGTACATTATTATCTAAACACCCATTGTCACTGTAAACACCAATTTCAACACAAAAAAAATGGTATTGATCATTGAAAGAAGAAGCCACACATTGTTGAGCAAAAAATACTTTTTTTACTCCATACACATTCACATGTGTTTTTTTTTTTACAAAAATAACAAGTTTTGCATTTTCACCCCAAAAAATTGTGGTTACGTTACATAAACAGCAATGTTTACAAACACAACATACACAACTCTGGAGCATTAACAAAGTTCAACGTAGAAAAACTTTTTAAGGCAAGATCACACTTTACATTGTCGAAAATGTGTGGATCTTGCCTTCATCAGATGGGGTGCAGTCACCCCTGTAAAAGCCTAATTTTGAAGATGCACACAAATTGTGAGGCAAACTGGGGATTTACATCCTGATCCCATGCCTAATGTCAACATGTGCTATCTCCCATCATGGGGGGATCAATGGATGTGTTTTGGGGGTGCAACCCCTTCCTCTCACTGATTTAAGTTTTGAGGAGGGGGTTGCAGGCACAAAACGCGTACATTGATATCCCATAATGGCAGATAGCACATGTTGACATACTGTGTGCATCTTCAAAATTAGGCTTTTTAAAATGTTGTACAATTTAAAAATAAAAAAACAAAATGGTGGCAATTTTTGAGAAAATTATATTCTTCCAAGGACATCAATCATGTTTTTAAGTTTTATAAAATTGCAAGAGGGGTACCGGCGCCAGCTCCTATATTAAGTTTATTTATGAAAGCTGCAATCTAGAAAATAAAAGTACTAATTGTACAATTACTGGTTGAAATTGTGGTAAGATGGAGAGTTGCACCAATCAAACTGTTATTTTGTTATCCTCTGAGCCCTAATTGTAACGGGCTTATTTTTTTGCTGCTACTGTCAATTACAGATCCCTTTGGGGGTTCGGCCAGTTCTAGGTTATGTCAGATGAGTATGAGAAATATTATTGTTGGCTAGTAAAGTGTTATATAGTAAAATAAAGTAAAATAGGATACATAAAAAAGTATAAAAGAATTGTGGTGACAAATACTATTAGCCTTAGTTTATCATGTACCACTAGACACTCTTATCTATAAATATGAAGTATGCTAAAGGTGGTTGTCTACTAATCAAAACTCTTGTGACAAAATCACTATTGTTGTGAACAAAGAAATACATAAATAAGAACCCTACAATCCTAAAACTCCCAATCCTGCAGAGGGAAATTAGGCAAAAAAATTGTGTCAGACGACCTATACTTTTGTGTCAATATTCCTGTGAAAAGAAAAACTTTTTTCCTGTGAAAAGAAAACTTTTTTTGTCCCCCTCCCCACAATTGCTGTTGGAGAAAAAACACAATACCACAATATCACAATTCTGTGGAAAAGATATATAAGTGTATCACAATTCTGTGAAAAAAAGATAAAAAAACAAAACAAACCAAAAAAACCCCAATAAAAAAACCCCAAAGCAATACCCTTTTAATCCAAATCCTGCAAAGGAAATTTCAAAACAATATAGGTATAGTCCCCAATAGTGTATCAACATAAACTATGTGAAAAAAAGAGTCCATGTGTTGCCACCACCGACGTTCCAGCCGCTCCAAAACAGGTAAGTTCCAATTAGTGCAGTTACTAGTAATTAGTGCTTTCAAAATATATTTTTATCACCCTGTGAATCCACCACCATAGAAAATGGCCACTCACCAGATTTAGGTGAGTAATAAGCGTTTGGTTTATTTAGCCGGACAACCACTCCTTCTCCTTGTTATATCTCCACTTTACAAGGTCCGGATAAGTTTAATGCAGGTAGCGTCCTTCATTCTCAGGGAAAATGATAAAAAGATGCTCCCATAGTGTATTATGTTTAAACAATTTATTAAAACAAATAAAACAAGAGGACTATTCCACTCACATATGATAGTGCCCTCAAAGCCGGCACTGAGCCTCTCCAGCCATGTATAAAAGGACCTCAAATCACAGAAAGGACCGCTTGTGCTGTGGACCAGTTTGGCGTCTTGATTGTTACCCAGCAGCCTCTACGCTTTTCGCATGTGTGTCTGCGTCATCAGGAAGCTTCCTGATATGATTATATAGTCAACCTTGTAAATATGGTAGAGAGGGTTTTTTATACCTGTTTTTATTACATTTTTTATGATTTTTCTTTTTTCCTTGGGTAGGATCAGACCATACAGCAACTCTTTCTACTATATTTTATTGAACTCACGTGCATGCTCCTGAAGAGTGTCTCAATCCACAAAATGCATAGAGCTATTATATGCCGTGTCCCTATGATTCAATTGATATCTGTCAGAATGTATAGTTTTTGATATTAATCTTTAAAATCATGTGGCAACCCATCTACATTGCATGTATAGATATACATTTTTATGAATTGTACCAGTTAATATAATTGTATTGGATATACACTTACTCATGATTATGCGTTTGTATGTTAATTTATACAATAAACAGAATTCTTGATGCCTACGTGCTTCATTCAAAGTCCCAATCTCTTTTCCCCTCTTGTTTTGACAGAGGAGCCATGGTGTCATTGAATTGAAAGTTGTTGTAGGGAAATCATGAAGGATTCTGATTGCTACCTATTTTGGCAATCAACCCCTTTTGCTGTCTTCATTTTTGTTCTTAGTATTGGGGATTTGGTCTTTCATTTTATTTTGTGTTTTATGTGAGGTTAGCAGTCACTTTTACCTACTCCTGTCCATAGCAAGCTTTATTGTACTCAAGGCCGGATTAAAATAGGGGCTATTGGAGCTGCAGCTCCAGGCCCCTTACCTTAAGATAGGCCCATTTAAAAAAAAAACACAAAAAAATATAAACAAAAAAAACAATTGACTTTGAGGGTCGTGGCTCGGCGACCAGGGGTCACATAAAGCCCACATTTGGGGCTCCTATCACCTATTGTCCGGAAGATACGGGGCTCCTTGCGCATCCTGTCAGAAGCTACATATGGAGCAGCCAGTTTAAATACAAGCTGGCACACTCTGTTTGCAGCAGACTGAGAGCATGAGCTCACAATGCCTCGCCTCACTTCTTGTCAGAGGCACTGAGCTCAATGGATAGCTTGGAGCCTGCAGAGTTTGACAGGCAGTGACAGTGACAGTGTTGCAGTGACAGTGTTGCTAACTATAGCTGGCAGCACTGACTGTTTTGGGAAAACCTGACAGGCTGGTTGCACTCAAGTCGATTAATAGATTGACTTGTGTACAACCAGCTAGCCCATACATAGATTGACTATAGCTGGTCTTTGATTAATTGGCTTAATTTCAATTCATGTATGGCCCCCTTAACCACTACGCAGTCCCTAAACATCCTTCCACATTATTCCTTCCCAGATTCTTACATCCTTCTCACCTGTACACTCCTCTCCTGTACATACTGCCCACTGTCATACCATCCACACTCCTCTCCTGTGCATACTGCTCACTGTCATACCCTCCGCATTCCTCTCCTGTACATACTGCCCACTGTCATACCTTCCACACTCCTCTCCTGTACATACTGCCAACTATCTTTCTCTCCACACTCCTCTCCTGTATATACCACCCTCATAATACCTCCCACACTCCTTTCCTGTACATACTGCCTCTATCATACCCTCCACACTCCTCTCCTGTACATACTGCCCCCATCATACCCTCCACACTCCTCTCCTGTACATACTGCCCACTGGCATACCCTCCACACTCCTCTCCTGTACATAGTGCCCACTGTTATACCCTCCACATTCCTCTCCCTCACCTGCACATAATTCCCACTTTTATACCATCCATACTCCTCCCCTATGCCTCTTACACACAAAAACAGTTCTTTAAAATTATATTGAATATCCTCAATGTTATCAGCTCTAGAATGGGCACACTTTTGTTCCATCTTCACCCGGTCTTCCTTCCAGGTTCTATGCCTTCGTTCACTTGCCTTGGCCGGGCTGTGTTGCTGTCACTTCCATTCGCATCTTCTCTCTCTAATCCCCCCTCTATCTCTCATCCTCCCTCCCTTACCCTCACTCCTCTCTCATCCCCTTTCTCTCTCTGTCATTCTCCCTCTCTATATTTAATTTAATTGTATTTTTTTTAATAAAAAGCCCCACCATAATCTTCAGCACCAGGCCCATGATTTTCTTAATCCATCTCTGATTGTACTGCAAGGTTTCACTTTCAAAAATGTGCTTTTATTTCAAGAGGTATTTTGGGGATTTTCATTAATTAGGGGGGTATGTTGTTTCTTTAATTTGTGATAGGGTTTTTTTATTTTCTGCAAGTCTTCCTTGGCTTTTATTTCAAGGGATGTATTTTTGGGATTTTCATTTCCATGTGTTTTTTGTGTTTTTTTATATTTGACTTTTATATTTATATAGATAAAAGAGTGTATCTGAAGGGCCTACAATACACTGCTCAGCGTCTGATGTCACATATACAGTTCTTAGACCAACTAGATACAAATTGGGTCAATAAGTTAATATATATATAAATAAATTAATAAAAATATATATAATATAGCAGCCGTTTAAAAATGTGGCAATATAGAAAATGGATAGTATAAAACCTCAGACTAAAATGTGAGAACTAATACTAAAAACAGCGCTAAAAATCGGTGATCGGGCTATTAAAAAACATCACAAATAAATATGTGTTTAAAAATAAGTCCTCAATCATAAATAGGTGAACACATAAATCAATAAAAAATGATAAATAAATAAATAAATGTTCCTTGGGTGCAGGAGTGGTGGTAGGTGAACAGTTCATATAACAGATCAAAGTGACTTCTTCTGTGATTTATTCAGGCACCGTATCTTCCCGTGTATAATTCACCAAGTGAGGCACACTCCCCTTAGGGGTTCAAACTCACCAGATAATCAGATAAAATACGCCTGTCAAGATTTGTCACCAAGGTATAAAGCCTGCTTCCACTTATCCTCTGCTAAGACAAGGTAAACCAGCCTGGTATCCTTCTTAGGGCCAACAGCATCACCAAGGGAGCACCAGCATCAGGGGTTCAGGGGGAGTATATCACCAAACAAACTCGCCATGGAAACAGATTGAAAAGTTGCACATAGCGTAATTCTGTTTATTACAAGCAAATATCACATTCCCATAAATCCCCTAAAAAATAGCAGCGTACATTTATTAATCTTTAAATAAGCATTCAAAGCAACTTGCGTTCAGATGGTGTAGAGAAAATCTCTCCAGCATTAGCTCCTGCACTTCCTGTCAGTGTCCTGTGTGTCTATGGAGGCACACGTTTGACTTCCGGGTAGCGGTGTGGTGCTGGTGGAGCGCAAACGTCACTTCCGGTCGGCGTCGTGTAAGCCACGCCCTTACGCGTTTCGTCACTTCCGACTTCAACAGAGGGCGTGGCCACACGACGCTAGACAGGGCTTTAAGTATCCGGCCTCTCAGGCGGCAGCCAATCGTAGCGCTAGCGTCTCAGCGCTAGTTACCATGACAATGTAGGCCGGTCAGCTCTATGCCCTAATTATAATATAGGAAGTAGAAGCTACACCAGCGTCCATCGGACATCAAGTGTAACGGCGAAGCTGATAGTCAGTCCATATATAGTAATAGTGGGGACATATGTACACCGGAACATATAGGAGCATAAATAAGGTTCAAACACAGATACTGAGTAAAACGGTGTATAAACAGCACATTCATTACCGGGTCATCATATAGTTTGTAGTAATGGTTATAGATAGAATGTAGATGGGACAAAGAGAAACAATTTGACAATACTTATAAGTGGCACTCCCAAATATAATTAAAATTAGAATTAAAATTAATATAAAAATTAAAATTCATATAGTCAGCGGCAGCACATAAAGTGAATACAGTGCAGTGCACTATAATATAATCTTATTCAATAGCCAGAGGCAAAGCGCAATATGTGTTTTATATTATATATACCCCAGAAACATACGGGATTATTTATATCCAAGGCAGCAAAAATAGAACAGGAAGTGGATATATTTTCCATATATAGAATACATGTAAAGGTATATAAATAAATAAAATCACATGGCGGAATCATTTAATACTGCAATAATCGCTGCCAGCTATATAAATAAATAAATAAATAAATGCTGAGCACACAATGTAATGAGAGATTAGCGGGGGAAGGAAGGGGTTTTTTAATAGCCCGATCACAGATTTTTAGCGCTGTTTTTAGTATATTATTTCTCACATTTTAGTCTGAGGTTTTATACTATCCATTTTTTATATTTATATATTCTTTTAAGCTCTAGGTGCTGAAAGCAGAGAATTTCCTTGTTACAATTTATCTATATTTTAAGCTGCATTTTTGTTCACAGCATGCCACTGCATTGTTTTAAAGGAGGAAAGAAGAAATGAAAACCACCCATACAGGGATCTATTTTTCGACTCTTGTACAACCAGCATGTAGAGTTTTTGCTGAATGATCCGTGAGACTGGCTATAACCGGCAACGCTGTTTCTTGTATTCTGACAGCAAAATATAATAGCTCAGCGGGAAGGAATCTTCCATCCACACTGAATGTGTGGATGGGGAAATCAGCTCATATGTTATTCATTCAACCTGCTGGTTGAACAAAAGTGCAACTTAAGTGCAAGAGCAATGTGCACCTAAACCACATTACATCACTCATACTCAATACACCCTACTATCCCCATAGATAAAATACAAGTTTGGCATATACCAGTTAGGTGTATTATCCCAGATTTTGGGAAGATTATAAAGAATAAACTGAGAAGAAGGAAGAAGTACTTAGTGAGCTGAACAAGATGACTGATGCTCTGTGCTAACAATAATGACCGTCTACATTAAATGCCATTCCTAAAAAATAAATATATATATATATATATATATAACAAAAAAGGGAAAAACTTAGCAGAAAAGCATGTCACACAAGAAGGTGTTTCTCTAAGAGGACCAGCTATACAAAACAGAAAAATAAATACATGATATTTCCTTTTATAATTTATAATAGAAAAGTAACACACCTATAGTCTGAATGGACTAGAGTACAGGCTGCAAGAAAAAATGGATTGCGGAAGAAAGGGAGAAGTAAAGAAAGCAGAAAGGGAGGAGGACCCTCACCTTCCCAACATCCAAAGTACATACAATAGAAAAAAAAGGAGAAGCTAACCTAGCTTCTCAAAAACTGGGTGGATTTTGTACGCACAGCATGAGGTAGTTATTGATTAAAATATCACAAATATAAGCCTTTAAAATTAACACTTTTGATTTTTCATATTCACGTCCCATAGACTTTAATGGTGTTCGCATGTTTGCACAAAAATCTTTTGTCTGTTCGCATGTTCTGGTGCGAGCGAAACCAGGGGGTTTTCGGCTCATCCCTATTCAAAAATATACAGTATTATATACATCTCATAACAAATTGCAGTAAATATATTGTTTTCTATTATTTATTATATAGTTCAACAGTTCTTGTATGCATATATCAATGTGCAATACCCTACACATAAATACAAAAAATTTGCTTGCCTGATCGACTTCAGATGCTAAGAGAAGGGCGGTAATAGATCATGGGGGAGGACAATGTGCCATCTTGAAGAAAGGAGGGGGGGGTGAGGCAATATAGGGAAGGGGTCCCCACTGCTGCCAAAACAGCAACCAGTTAGGCATGAAAGAATAGATTTGGTAATGAACACCAAACTAGGCTATGGGAAAAGAAATATATATTGTATCAAGATAATATAACCTAAAGGATAGTATATAGTCATCATGAGGTGATATATCATACCTAAAAAGTAATGCATAAAAATAATGCATGAAGAGGTAAAATGTTATCTCCTGAATATGTGGGATCACAACATTAACCCTAAAAGTGCCACGATAGAATAAGGTAAACAGGATAAATGGCACTTATACTGTATCAAGAAAAATCAAAAAACAAAAGTGGGATAGATCAGTACCTTCATAAAGCTGGACCAGCTTTATGAAGGTACTGACCTATCCCACAAGATCCCACACCCAACCCAGCATGTAGGACGTCTTCTCCGTGGACTCAGCCAGGGCAGAGTAAATTATCCTCCTTTCATCTCCATGACTGTAGAACACCACATGATGTGACTGTTGGGGGGGGGGGGGATGGGTTGGCTTGTCAACCCGAAAAGAATGTAAGCAATTTGAGATTTGGGTGAAGCGGAATCTCTCTGAAAATCTCCAATTTACTAACACAATAGCTAAATGAAAAGATTTACCATTAGAGCTAAAGAATTGTCCTATCTGGAATAGGCCTTTGCTTAACCACCATTAAAAAGCTTTTATTTCTCTCCCTGGAGGAAAGTGAGGGTTGTGAAAGATTTGAGAGAGCGGGTGCCACCCTGAGGCAATTTTGGGGGACTTGTGTAAAGAATCCCATAAGGCTACCAAATGAGACAAAGTTGGGGAGAGAATCGGGGGATGGGGTTTGGGGGTACTCCATATGAGATAGTCTAAAGTGAAATGCGGGACTGACTGTCATTCCATAGCAACCCAGTCAGGTTTAATTCCCCTAGAATAGATAATGGACCGCTTGGTAGTTTCAACCAGAGATTAGGTAGTCCTAGTCCCCCTTTAAGCTTGGATCTGTATACGATATGTTTAGAAAAAACAATGCCCAGTCTTGCCCCAGACAAAGCGGACAATGAAAGATTGCAGTTTAGAGATGTGTGACTTGACTAAGGGGATAGGAAGTGAATGAAACATATAGTAATTTTTACTGCATTCACTCTACCTAGCCAGGAAAGCCCAAGGAGGGATCACTGTGACAGATCAGAAGACAATTCCTTAAAAAGGGGGGACAGTTAACTCCGTAGAGTTGGTCAATTGAGGCAACCAAGTTAATACCCAAATAAGGGATGTAGTATTGATTTCAGGTAAAAGAGAAATGATCCTGTAGGCATTCCAGCAAGGCTATGGAGGTTGATATGTTGAGGGCCATAGATTTGGACATATTGTGTGGAGGTCAGATACTTGGCCAAATTTATGCAACAATTGAAAAATATTAGGAGTTGAGATAACGGTATAGTTACAAAGAGGCGTATATCATTGGCAATATATCATTCTGGATGAACGGTCCACAACAAACTCCATGAATGTCGGGATGGTGTCTGATAGCTATAGCCATAATTTCTATAGCTATCGCGAAAATAAATGGGGAGAGGGGGCATACCTGTCTCGTCCCTTTTGCTATAGAAAAAGTATCTGAGTAGAAACCTTGCATCCTAACTTGGGCAGTCGGGTGAGAATAAAAGGCTTCTAAGACTCTTATAAAATTAGGGTCAAAGTCCCACTTTTTAAGAATGGCAAAAGGATAAGGCTGGGAAACTGTGTCAGAAGCCTTTTGAAGATCTATTACAATAGATAGCCTTTCTGGTGGGGCCCTGTCCCAACCTGATTTCATCAGGGTGATCACATCAATTACCCTCCTTTGATCTGGGCCCTGCCTACCCAGGATGAAACCTACTGCCCTTGTGAACATATGTTCTAATAAAGGATGCTAAATGGTTTGATAATATTTTAGACATCATTTTCAAGTTTAGAAAACGAAAAAGGGGGGTTTTTAGCCAACCTAACGGACTATCACGGTACCTGAACGGACGTATGTCTCAATACAAAAGATTGATTCTAAATAGTTTTATTAACACATAATATACATAAAACATGTCACATATAAAAAAGGGGGGTCATTGCAGTCCAAGAATGTACATATACATATAGCTATTAATAAATCAGAATGTTGAAACAAACTCGCTGATAAGATGCTGGTTGACGCGTTTCGCTTAAAGCTTCTTCAGAACCAGAATATAGCAGTTCGTATATCTTCCAATTCTTGTTGACAAGGTAGAAGCTAGTATATGTCAGCCATACCCAGTTAGTTACCTAAAAGTCTCTCGGGATAGCCATCAAGGACTCGCCGAGTTTGGGGTCTGAAGCCAGCAAACAAGGCATAGGATAAAGATTAGAAAGAAAGAAAATTAACAGTAGTAAAACGTGGGTGTGCCGGAATTGGCCAGTGGCGTGGTGGTATTTACGGATAAATCTGCAGTGCCGGTATCCTTGAGGATCCAGCGGGGTTCTAATTGTGGATCCCTTTGGAGGGTAATAGTTTCAAGTCGATGGCATCAACACTATAACAAATACAGCATCACATAAGTGAACTGATAGCCACATGGGAAAAGGGGACAGCCCCAGCTGGAAAGGATCACCAGCTCTTTAAGGTAAGACTTTCAATAGCTGAATCCGTCAGTTGCAGACTCTGAACAAAATTAGGCAGGGGCAGCTTCCCAGCACTCCATCTCCGAGATGGAGTGCTGGGAAGCTGCCCCTGCCTAATTTTGTTCAGAATTGGAAGATATACGAACTGCTATATTCTGGTTCTGAAGAAGCTTTAAGCGAAACGCGTCAACCAGCATCTTATCAGCGAGTTTGTTTCAACATTCTGATTTATTAATAGCTATATGTATATGTACATTCTTGGACTGCAATGACCCCCTTTTTTTATATGTGACATGTTTTATGTATATTATGTGTTAATAAAACTATTTAGAATCAATCTTTTGTATTGAGACATACGTCCGTTCAGGTATCGTGATAGTCCGTTAGGTTGGCTAAAAACCCCCCTTTTTCATTTTCTATACATAATTTTAGGACGAGGTACCCCCCCTAAGCTTTTCCACACCCCTCTATCATTTTCAAGTTGTTATTGATCAGGTCTGTAGTTTCCAACATCACTAGGATCTTTCCCCATTTGGGAATTAACAAGATATATGCAAGATTGGAGGTAGGGTCTAGGGGCTTACCTCTCCTAAGAGTTAAAAAACCAGGCCAAGTAAGGAGAGAGAGTGTTAGCGAATGTCTTATAATAACATGTCAAAGCCATCCCGTCCCGGGGCCAAACCATTACGTATGACCCTTAATAACATTTTGGACCTCGATTTCTGAGATAGGAGAGTCAAGGTAGAACAGTGACTATCCTTAAGTTTAGGAAGGGGGATCCCCTCCAAGAAGGCCTCAAGGTGGCGAGGGTCATCAGAGTTTTTGTTATTATACAGTTTAGAGCAGAACGAGTGGAATGTTTTCATTATACGTTTTGGATTTTGAGTGAGGAAACCTGTCTAGGATCTAATTTTGGGGAGGGAGAGCACACCATATTTAGGGGTCAATTTGGCTGCAAGTTTCAGACCTATTCTATCTCTTTGGGGATAAAAGTGGCCCCTCATCCACTGCAAGCTAGGCTAGGTTCAAAGCCAGTCTAGCAGAATCGAGATTAGCTAACGAATCAGGTGTGGGGTTACATTTGTGAATTTTACTGAGCAATTTAAATTCCTTTTTAAGCTTATCTATATCAACCTGATGTTCACGTTTTCAATTGGGAAGCTAACTGGAAAAGCTTTCCACGTATTACCGCCTTCTGTGCCCCCCACAAGGAACCTGGGGAGATGTCATCTATGTCAGAGTAAGAACTCTCGGGGGCGTGGCCTGGACGGAGACCGAGATGGACGCCTAATCTGAGAGCTCCTGTGTGACCGGGTCGATTTACCTACTTAAATGGGAGCCTACCGTTTTATTCCTGCTATGCACAGGTCCACAAGAAGCTCGTCCACCTCCCGACTCTCATACCCACTTGGGGAGGAACATACTGGACATATTCCGGTCACAAAAACTGCAGGCCCCCGCGCCATTACAGGCCCACGCGCCAACAAAGGCCCAAGCCTCGGCCTTGCCTGACGGACCGCCGTCCACCACCATGCCGGGAGTGTCCTCTCCCAGCCCCAGTGGGGCCCTTCCTCCCAGCCTATTCGACTTGGAGAAAGTCGCTTCGGACATAAAGAGCACTGTGACGGCAGCAATAGCAGACCTGAAGACCGACCTGCTTGCGGTTGCTCACCGGATTGACAGCGTGGAGCAGACGACCCAGACGCACGCGGCAGCCATTCGCCAGGTACAGTCTGCATACGACTCCCAACTTGCCCAAGTCTTTGAGCACCACAGACACGTGGAAGATTTGGAAAACCGGGGACAGAGACACAACATTAGGGGTCCCCGAAACCGTCGATCCTAATGCCATACAGCAAACCATTAGCGCCATCTTTAACGACCTGATTGAGCGCCCTGCGGACTCCCCCATTAATATGGAAAGGGCCCACCGTGCTCTCCGTCCCCCACCCTGAGACAACGAGCCCCCCAGAGACATCATATGTTGTATTGTCAACTTCCCCCTCAAGGAAGAGATTCTTCGCAAGGCGAGGGAAAGGGGACGCATTCTCTTTAATGGCACGGAGGTGAAACTATTCCAGGATCTTTCACAGATCACTCTTCAGAATAGGAGAGCACTACGACCATTCCTAGATGCTTTACGTGCGAGAAACATCCAGTACCGCTGAAAATTCCCATTTGGTCTATCTGCATCCGCAAGGGGGCGCTCTGCCCTGCTTCGCACACCTGAGGACCTTCAAGCATTTTGTGATCAACTCGACTTGCCCAACATGGAACTCCCTAATTGGTACGCGCTCTATTTCCCGGCGGAACCCTGGCTCCCTGTCTCTCTCAACCCATCACCGAAAGCCTTGCGCCAGAGATCACGCCGCCGCAGGCCTGGACCGATGTCACCGAACGCCCGCTCCTCCCGCCGGGACTTGCACCAACACAGCCCTTCACCGCCGCACATGAGACGCGAGGCGCTGATTGACTGAATGTTCGCTGGATGGATTGAAAACTGCAGACTGTGAGTGATCTTTCTCTCTCTCCCCCTTCTTTTGGCTTGCACGTCAATCCCTATGCCATTACCCCGTCAGAGATCTCTCAGACCCCCCCAGGGCCTGGCCAGGCCACAGCTTCCCCAGTCCCTTGTACCTCCTAGCTGGTGCCCCCCCTTCCCGGTACCCCTTCCGGTGACCTCCCAGAGACACCATGCTTCTCGGAGACCCGTCTACGGCATCGCTTATTGGCTCTACCTCAGGCCTTACTACACCGCTTTGCCGGCCGAAGTGGCCCAGCCGCTCTACAGTATGGAACTCACCGGATCGAGTATGGCTCGACTTACCCCGGTGTCGGCCACCAGACGCGTGTATCCCCAGAGGAGCTATCCGTATCTCTTCACCCTACAGCCCCTGAACCCCCTCACATATCCGGATCTTCAACGGCTTGTGTCGGGAGCCCACACCAACGGGCGGAACGTCCTGACCTCCGGAAGACTCATACACCCACACAGGCCAATCTCGTCCTGCGGGAGACTCTTCATAGATGCCTAGGATTATACCTGGGATTATGACATTGTTCCCCACTCTTGCAGTTCCGAAGATCCTCTCCTGGAAGGCCTAATGAACTGTCCGCAAGCTGGGTCCATGTAAACATTCCCCTCCTGAAGCGGGAGGTCTGAACTCTCTTTCGCCCTGCATCTCTGCCTGCAACCCGAGCGCAAAATCCTCCCCCGGAGTGCATACTCTGCTGGTGACATTTCCACGTTCCCACAGGCAACGTATTCGTGATATTTATTTTATTCTCTCATATGTTGATTTATTTTGCATTTTATTAACTTTACCAGTGTTATCTTATGCACCCTGCTTGTACTTACTTTCCCTTAACCCTTACCGTATGTCTAGGTTGAGCCAGATAACAGACGGGCAGAGCCCTGCTCGATTGATGTCAATCTACGCTAGGACCTGAGGGTCCCCCCCCTCCGAAGCTGAGGCCAGACCCGGGGTCCCACCCCCCCAGCTTATTCTAGACGTCCCCCCACCTATCCCCACCTCCTCCTCACCCCTCTTTATCCCGCCCTCCCCTCCTCACCTTGGCCTACCCCTTTCTCCCCCCTCCCTTCACCCTATTTCCCCCCCCTTCATCCCCCTCTCCCCTCACCCTACTACCCCCACACAGCGGTCTCATTGAGACTCGGCTGACACACCAGATTTCTCCCTTGACTCCTACAGGTGGATAGCCTAGCTACTCCCACCTCTGGTACTTCTCCTTCCCTCTCTCTTTATCTCTCCCTCCCCCCTCGTCCTCATATCTTGCTTCCGCCCCCCGTCACTCTTTTCCCATCCCTCCTCCTCTCTCTCTCGACTCTGACCCCTCTCCCCTTTTTGCTTTTTTTATCTCTCCTTTGCCCTCTCTGATCCCCTCCCTTCTTCCTGCTCCCTACTCTCCCTAACCTCTCCATTTGTTCGTCTTCCCCCCCACCCCATCTTTCCCCCTGTGTGTCTTGTCCCCTCCCTCCCCCTCCCCAGGGGAGTGACCCGCGTACTCATCCTCTGAATAAGTTCTTAACCTATTCGATAACCAGATATTCACCCCCGCCTCCTCCTAACTCCCCACAATGCAGACCCCCTCTAGAACAAATATCCCACTGACTCTGAAGTGTGTTTCACTGAACACGAAAGGCCTTAACTTACCAGAAAAAAGGTCACAAGTCTTATCCTCACTTACCAAACATAAGGCTCACTTTATCTTCCTACAAGAGACTCATTTTCGATCTGATGCTATCCCTAAGCTTGCTAATCACATATACCGTTCTGCCCTACACGCCACTAATCCGGTCGCCAAGTCCAAGGGTGTCTCGATCCTCATCTCAAGACATGCCAACTTTCTCCTGACTGACTCCCTAGTGGATCCAGAAGGTAGGTTTATCTTTATTAAGGGAACGTATGCATCCAAGCCAATCACACTGGCTAACATTTATTGCCCTAATGAACATCAGGTTTCCTTCTTCCGCAAGACTTGTGCCCTCCTGTCCACGTTACAGAGCGGCCTGGTCCTCCTGGGTGGCGACTTCAATGTGCCCTTAAATCCCCTCCTGGCAGGCAGCAGGAAAAGGGGGGACGAGAGCGCCCCCCTCCTGAACCATACCAGGCCACATGCCCTCAACATGGGGAGGATGCTGTGGGGGTCTGCAGGTGGGGGGGCTTATCGGAATCTGGAAGCCCCCTTTAACAAGGGGACCCCCAGATCCTGGCCCCCCCCATGTGAATGGGTATCGGGTACATTGTACACCTACACATTTACCAAAAAGTGTCAAAATGGTAAAAATGACAGTAGACAATTTGGGACAAGTCCTTTATTTAAAAAAAAAAAACGATGTCCATTCATCTTCGATCACATCATCCGACAACCCGAGAAAAAAAATAAAACGCAACAACTTAACCTCCATGGGAGGCTCCCGCTGACTGTAGCCTCTTCGCGATGACAGCTTTTATATAGCTGAGGGCAGGGGTCACCCAGTGACATAAACCGGTGACCCGGCCCCCTCTGACGCCATGTGACATCAGAGGAAGGCGGGGTCATCCGTTTACATCAATGTGTGGCCCCGCCCTCAGCTATATAACAGATGTCATTCCCGGGATCTGGGGGTCCCCTTGTTAAAGCCCCCAAAGCATCCTCCCCATGTTGAGAGCATGTAGCCTGATATGGTTCAGGAGGGGGGGCGCTCTCTTCTCCCCCCCTTTTCCTGTGGCCCACCAGGTTGTGTGCTCAGATAAGGGTCTGGTATGGATTTTGGGAGGACCCTGCAAACTTTTTTTTTATTTTGATGCAGGGTTTACCTTAAAATCCATACCAGACCTGAAGGGCCTGGTATGGATTTTTGGGGGGACCCCCACGCATTTAAAAAAAAACATGCCTTTTTTTCAATAATTTTTATATATATTATCTATATTATATCCGACAATTCATTACAGCTGCGAGCAGTTTTAAATTACTTTTTTTCTTTAGAAATGTAACTTGGCTGTGGTATTGTTCTAAACAAGGGGAAATGCACTACTTTACAGGCATACTAAGGACACCCCCATATTTAAAGGAATATTACATTTTTATTGTTTCACTTTAAGCATTATTAAAATCACTGCTCCTTTCCAAGGCCATATACTGTCAGCAATCATGGCCTTATACTCCGCCCCATCAGCCCAAGTATACACGGAAGGGATGATCTCCCGACCATTCCTAATAACTAATGGAACCCGTCAGGGGTGCCCACTATCCCCACTTATCTTTAACCTTATCATGGAACCCCTGGCGGAACACGTTAGAATGTGCAGAGGGATCTCAGGATTCAAAATCGGTCTAGTAGATCATAAAATTAACCTATTCGCTGACGATGTTGTAATGATGCTTACCAATCCCATGTCTTCCCTGGCTTCGGTACAAAATGTTCTAATGCAATTTAGCTCTGTCTCGTACTATAAAATTAACGAAAGTAAATCCTATATCTTAGACCTGGGCATGGATGCGATTACCAGCAATATCTTACGTGGCCAATACGCATATCCTTGGGCGGATAATGGCATATCATACCTAGGCATAACACTCACGAAATCGACTTCTGGCTTATTCAAAAACAACTACTCTGCGGCCAAACAAATGCTGTCCACAGAAACAACTAAACTAGCTAAATATGAACTATCCTGGTCAGGAAGGCTAGCGGCCTTCAAAATGCTTATTTTGCCTAGAATTCTTTATATATTTCGCTCCCTTCCCATCCCCTTATCCACCTCCTACATCAAATCTCTGCAAACTATTCTTACTACTTATATATGGCAAGGTAAAAAGCCTAGAAGCAAACACTCTACACTCATCAAACACAAAAATGTGGGCGGAATGGGTTACATCGACATTCGGGACTATTACCTAGTAACCATTCTTTCCCAACTACAGGAATGGACCAAAGTCCACCACACTACGTTGTGGGGAGACATAGAAAATGACGCCACACCTGGTCCTAGTCTTCAACTCTGGTTATTTAGTACCACAGCCTCTATCAGAAATCTGCACTTGTACTCGCCAACCATACAGGCATCTATTAAAGCATGGAAAATACTACACGCACATAAGTGGTTACACTCTACCACGAAACAATTGCAGATACCAATACAAACTCTTCAACTCTTATCCCCGGATCTTACCCTCCCCAAGTGGCTCATAACACATGCATCTTCCACTGCAGATCTTAGAAAATTGACCGATCGCAAAACATTCTCCGAGATACAAGTAGCCTATAATGCACCTACCTCGGACTTTCTCACTTACCTCAGGATTAGAACGTGCCTATCCACATACACATGCATTGAAGGGGCATTACCTACCAAGCTTTGGAAATTTTATTTCTCCCAAAACTCCAATGCAAAAGGTATCTCAATTATATACTCTTCACTACAGGAGAAAAATACATTCTACAAATCCAAACCATTCACAGATTGGGAATCGGACACACAAACGCAATACTCTGAGACACAATGGCAACAAGCGCTAAGAACAGTTTATAAAGCCACTCGTTCCACAGCCCTATGGGAACTGACAAACAAAATCACGCTTCGATGGTACCTCACTCCTCACAGACTATCTAAATTCCAACCTAACACCTCTCCGCTTTGCTGGAGAAACTGCAACCACACTGGCGACTTAATTCACATCCTATGGCAATGCCCAAAAATACAGACCCTCTGGATAGCTGTAACTCAACTCCTCCGAGAATTGAGCCAAACTACCATAACCCTTACACCACAACTCGCTATTCTCAACGTAATTCCTGATACTATTCCATGTACATTTCGCACCGTCCTCACTCATGTCCTTCTAGCGACCAGATTGCTTATAACCAGAAACTGGAAATCATCATCTATACCGACCATCTTAGATGTAATCACTTTAGTCCATTCCCATTGCACCTATGAACTTGTAGGATCAAGAGGACTCGCCTCGCACTCCAATACTCGACTACAATGGCTTCAATGGCAAACTTGGTACGAACATAAGATCACATGACTTTCCTTCTGAATATGTATGTATAAGTCCTGTTGCTACAATATGACTTCACATCACTGAACCTGGTTCTCGAGACTCCTATCCCTTAACACTCCTTCCTCCTCCCCCTCCCTTCCCCTATACCCTGCCCTCCCTTCCTCTACTATACTAATTCATGGTACACTCCCTAGTAATGCTTATACAATGTCTGTTTTCTGGAATTTACATGTGTGTACCGCTGTTATCATCCATTTCTGTTATGAATTGTTCTACTTGACTTCAATGGAAATGTATCCTATGTTACTGTTTTTTGTGAAAAACAATAAAAATCTATTTGAGAAAAAAAATTAAAAAAAAAAAAAAAAAATCACTGCTCCTGAAAAAACAGGCGTTTTAAACTTTTTTTTAGCATTGAATCATGTCCTCTGGAGCATGACCCAGGTCCCTGTACACTTTTTTTTATGGCAAGCCTTTAAAATGAGCACTTTTGTTTTTTCATGTTAGTGTCCCATAGACTTTAACGGTGTTCCACGGCTTTCGAATTTGGCGCGAACACTGCATAATGTTCGCTGTTTGGCGAATACCCAACGTTCGAGTCGAACTTACCTTCGACTCTAACATCGGGCTCATCCCTAGTCACTAGAGGGAAATGGGGCCCCTGAGTCACAACAGGAGGAGAAACATGTAAACCACCCACCAGCGAGTAACCACCCTCACTCTGCTGTCTCCCCAGTATCCACTGAGTCCCTCCTGGGCAGAAATATGGATGAACTGCTGGGCACCCTCAGGATAAACAGCGCTATGGGCCTTGCTGCTTTGCAACAAGCGTCTCCCTCACTCCCGGGTCACCTTCCTGACATGGGCCACAACCTAGATAGATTCTCTGAAATGATAGCTAACGGACTGGCTCAAACTGCAGCTCAAATAACAAACACAATTAAAGCAGATTTACAGAGTCTGGGTGCACGTATTGATGCCATTGAGCAGACTGTGGATCACACTGTCACACGGGCTAACCAGAACACCTTCTGCGTTGACGTATAAGTATGGAGCAATGTTGGGTCGCACTTTTGTGATCAATATCATATCTATTTAAAGCGGAAGTAAACCCACCGATTTAACAGTTTAAAAAAAAAAGGCATGCCGTGAATGCTAACTGCACATTGGCTGTGCTCTCAACCAAACAGTCAAACCATCCAATGGCTGGTGTCATAACGGATCACATGTGCAGCATTGTGGCAGTTGAAGATTAAACAGAGGCAAAGATGGCAGCTTCCTTGGCTGAAAACGATAGGAGGGTTTGAAGTAAAGTGATCTAGCGCATAAATACAAACACCCTCTTACAAATATAAAAATTTGTCACTACTAGTGATAATGGATCTCAATAGAGATAAATTACAATTGATGTGATAAAAAATATATAAATAAATATAAAAATCAATCAATCAACACAAAAGTTCAAATATTGCTGGAACAACTAGTAAATGGCGAATAGTTCAAGAAAAAAGGCTCTAATAAATTATAGAGCTAGATAAACGGTAAAGTCAATAGGTCACCCTGAAAATAGCCATGAGGAGATGCACCAAGTGTAGGTTCTAAAATGGATAGTCCCTTAATCGGTATCCACAGTATGTGAAAGAAAACTGTCAGCAACACATGGTATATGAAATCCAAAAATGGGCTATCTAGCCTCTCACCTCATAGATTCTTTATTCAGCGTGTAGTCAGAGACAACTCGATTCTCCTTTGCTTTTGAGGTATATCCCCGTTTGGAGGAGCTTTGCCCCGGCACACTGTATCAAACGCCGTCTCCTGGATCACTGTCCTCCAGCCTAACAGGCTTCGGATGGATGGATATGGACACTCTCCAAGTGCATACACCGCCAAACGATAGAAGTGGGAAAAAACAAAAGCAGAAAAGGAGTGCCTCCAATGGTGAAGTAGGTTTAAACAAGGAGACTTTATTGAACAAATGAAAAAATAAATAGCTAAAATGGACTCTTACAATGTTAAAAACAGATCAGGCAAAAAACAAGCACAATGGCGTCTGAACGCCGATCTCACGTCACTTCCGGTTCAAAGGGTGACTGTTTCCGATCCCTCCCTACGCGTTACGTCATGTGACTTCATCAGGGGACAGTCCGGATACCGATTAAGGGACTATCCATTTTAGAACCTACACTTGGTGCATCTCCTCATGGCTATTTTCAGGGTGACCTATTGACTTTACCGTTTATCTAGCTCTATAATTTATTAGAGCCTTTTTTCTTGAACTATTCGCCATTTACTAGTTGTTCCAGCAATATTTGAACTTTTGTGTTGATTGATTGATTTTTATATTTATTTATATATTTTTTATCACATCAATTGTAATTTATCTCTATTGAGATCCATTATCACTAGTAGTGACAAATTTTTATATTTGTAAGAGGGTGTTTGTATTTATGCGCTAGATCACTTTACTTCATTCATTTGTCTATGTGTTTGTGAACATTATTAGATTTGGCTGCTTTGCACTCCGAGGAAGATTTTATCTCCATTGGATAACACACCTGAGATTTATTCTCTGTACGTTTTATTATATGTGGGATATTTATGCACATGCACTTATTAATATTTATTTATTAATATTTATTATTTTGTACACAGGTGGAATATTGCATTCCACCATCCATTAATACAGCGCGGAGGTCACTTTCACTTATTTTATTGATAGGAGGGTTTACTTCCACTTTAAGTTACTGTTGAACTTCTATACATTCTCCAATAGCTTGGCTCGCTATCTCCATATTTAAGGATTGGGTACCTGTTGACTTACTTAATGTAGAGGGTGCTATTATATTTTAATATTCATGTTTGTGTTATTTTAATCAATCTTGTAATAAAAATGCAATATTTTACATAACTGCCTCATGCTGTGCCTACAAAGTCAGACCATTTTTTGAGAATCTAGGTTAGCTTCTCCCTTTTTCTAAAGAAAGCAGAAGAACTGGACTGTAAGAGAGGCAGTGAGAGATAATTGTGGAAAGGGCAGTAAAGAGAAATTAGAGCTGCATATTAAGCCCCATACACACGGTCGGACTTTTTCATCAATTTGGTCCGATCGGACAAGGTTGTTGAAAAATCAGACCGTGTGTATGCACCATCGGACAGTGTTCGTCGGTTTGTCCGTCGGACAAAGTCTTATCTCCTGCTGGAAAGATTTCCCGTCAACCCGGTCCGATCACACCAAATCCGAGCGTGTGTACGCTTGTCCGACCGGACAAAGTGCTACGCATGCTCAGATCACATTACAAGACCAAAGCTATTGGCTACTAGCCTCTACGTAGTCCCGTCGTAGGCAACAAACGTCACCACGTTCAGAATGATCGGATTTTCCAACAACTTTGTCCGATCGTGTGTACGCAAAACCAACATCAGACAAAGTATGACGGACATGGTCCGACGGACCTGGTCCACGGATTGTCCGCGCGTGTGTATGGGGCTTAAGAGGGAAACAGAAGTCACCAAGATTGAGTGTGAACATGTGTGTTAGGGGATTATCAAATTGAGACCAAAGTATAGTAGAAAAGGAAAAAAGAGTTGATTAAAATGGATTATGGAAAGAAAAGAAGAGGCAATGGGGCTGCATATAGTGTAATATATATATATATATATACACATATACACTGGGGTCTGGATAAGGAGCCATGTTTTTGTAAAAACAAACAGTTGTTATTTCCCAAAAAAGGCAAGCAGCTTATCCTCAGCATCAAGAAATAAAAACACTCTATGAACTCGGGTATAAAAATAAGTCCCACAACAGTGTTTAAAGTTCCTGCCTGCTCCAGAGACCTGGGAAAAAGGACACAACAATCCAGCAGCATCTTATTAGCCAAACAGACCACAGTTCTCTAAACCACACAAACCCTCATCAATGCCTGCTAACTGCTTCCTAGGTGTGTTAATCCTTTCAGATCCCCCTTAGAGGGAAATCTTTCAGCACTGATTTTCTTTGTGGCTCTCTGTGTTCAGAAACATAACATCTTAGTGGGACAAAAAAAAAGAACAGAGAGCAGGTAGCTATATAATGATGAAAAGCTGTATTTGACTGTGGTTTTAATTGGCCACCAGCCCACTGTATCTTATTTTTTCTGACCCAGGGGACTAGTTCCCTGCCATCCAGTCTTTACATGAGTTTTACTAGCTTGTCCCTTTTAGACTCCTTTTCTTGTACTGCAGCATAACAACTGATCTTTGTGGACACGTGGTATTATATACCATGTAAAAATGAATATGTTTTAAATTAAAGAAATGTTGTTTTCTTATTGTATCAACCTTGCTGTCTTGCAAAAAAAGTGTTACGACAATAAATCTAGATGCACACAAGGTTCTTCAACCCATAGTGAAATTATTTTTTTGATTATTAAACAATTAGTATTAATAATAAGGGCTCATTCACATGGGCGAAGAGCCCCATTCGGCATGATGAGCCAAGCCGTGTGTTTATCTTTTTGTACTTGCATGTAGCTGCGTGGAGGCAACCTATGTAAGTGAATGTAAATGCTTTGGCTGTATGCACCTGCATACCTGTTAAACTCTGCTGTGCTGGTAATTCCCTAAAGCTGATGTGTATCTAGTCACCTATGTAGACATCTATGCAGCTACATGCTAGTATAGAAAGATGAACACATGGCTCTTCATGCTGTGCGGGACTCTATACCCATGTGAATGAGCCTTAATATTCTGTTTCCACTAGTGTTTAAGGTGCACATATTTGGACTGACACTGTTGCCAATATTTTATATATTATAGGAGGCTTTTTGACCTATTTAAAGATGTGTTACAAAATTACATATGTTTGCGATATGGAACATGATTCAATGATTTGCAAGGTTTTGGCCTTTCTGAACACATTCGATCCAAAGACAACACGTCTGAAAAGAATATTGTGTGTAACATCTTTGTTTTTTCTTTAGAAGGCTAAGCACATTTATATAGGATTTTTCTTGTTGAGCCACTTAAAGTCTCTGAAGCAAACATTATACTGGGTGACGTCACAAGGGGCAGTGCCACCAGGTAACGTTGCCAGGCTGCTCCACTCCTTACCTATATAAGAATTGTCAAATGGCAGAGCCTGCAGTAGGCGGTTAGACTTAGTCAAAAGCGGAACAGGTTTTTTTTCTTTTTTACGTGTTCGGTAGTGGTGTCGGCATTGGCGTCATTATTGATGATGGATCTACATAGGAGGACATTGTTTTTTTTTTGTCAATAAAGGAATTGTCAAAAACTGTGTGTCAGGGCTGGGCTCAGCCCTTCCTTCTCTGAGCAGGCCACTCAGCTGTCGCATAATTGCCAGCTTCCATCTCTCTCCACAGTTAGGCCCCTTTCACACATGCGGACCGTATGTCCGTTTTTCATCCATCCGTTTTTGGATGAAAAACTGACATACATGCATGTCTATGGGGCAGCGGGTGTCAGCGGATGAGCATCCGCTGACACCTGCTATTGTCCGCCTCCGCAATTGTCCGGTTCTGCAGACGGAGGAAAATCCTATTTTTTCATCCGTCTGCAGAGCGGATCAGATGAACACGGACAGACGGTCCGTGTTCATCCGATCCCCCATAGAGGAGAGCAGAGAACTGACAGGGCTGTCCCTGCACAGTGTGCAGGGACCGCCCTGTCATCAGTCAGCTCAGCGGGGAACAGCTGTGCGATCCCCGCTGAGCAGCGGATCTTCACGGGGCGGATCATTACGGATCCGCCCCGTGTGAAAGGACCCTTACTCAGCTGTTATTCCTATCCTAGTAAGTAGTAAATAATGAGGTCAACGGTGCTACCTATGACGCAAAAGTGTATTGTGAGTACCACTACTCCAAAACTATGGAGATAGGGGTACAATAAAAATGAATAATGATATTAGTAATATAATAATAAGTGCCTCTCTGTTAGTGGCTATAAACCATTTTCCACCAGTGTGTGATCTGTACACATGTGCAATAATAGTTGTGCCTGCCTAGTGTACCACTAGGATATCTATAGTACACAAAAAGGCAAGTCTAACTAGATGCCTAAAAACCAAAAACCTATATAAGTGAAACAAAACAAATAAATAGAACAACGTGACTCACTGGTGATTAGTTATCAGTGCATGCACACCTGAATCAGGTGTTGAATAAAGTGGCAAAAGATACTATGCACCATCCAGTCTCAATGAAGGGTGCTATATAGTTTTTCACACAGGTGTCCACCTAGTGCAGGTGATAAACCAAAATAGCAATAAAGTAAAAAATGTAAAAAGAACGTGTATGGTAAAACTATAGATATATATGCATGAGTAGCATATATATAGTTGCATAGTCAACCCAGGTTAATAATTATATATTATATTGTTATTCATATCCTGCTCGTCAGTCCTGCCTACTTAAGCCATCCAGTCCAGAGGGTCTCTGCCTTCGCCTTGGTCAACATCACAAGAAACTTCTCCTGCGTTCCTGTTAAAGACTGGCTTTGCTGGCATCCCTTCTGGCTCCAGATCCTGCTTGCTGTTCCACTACATTGATCCATGACTTCTGGCTTGGCTGACTATCCGTTTCGGTTACTGAACTCTGGCTATGTTTTGACTACGTTTGTTATTTTTACTTTTATTATTAAACAAGTGTGATTAAACTGTACTTCTGTCTCGGTCTGATTTCATGGTTTCTGACAGTAGGTAAAGGCCATGAATTCAGAAGATGCAGTCAATCCACTTGTTGGTAATATTTTTTCCAGATTGAATAAACTGGATTACTGCATGGATCAGTTCGCCATGGTGTTACAAATGCTCCTGAGTTGCACGGCTCACCTGGAATCTCCCACTGTGGCTGCCCCGGTACAATCTATGTTGCAGGCCGACCCTGTTGCAGTGACAGTCTCTGTGCAGGCACCCGCCTCGAGTGTTACCTCTATAAGAGGTATTTCTGGTTCCGCTACGCTTCCCCAGTGATTTGGGGGCGATCCAGTCCAATGCAGAGGGTTTGTCAACCAGGTTGAGAAATACTTTGAGATGCTGCCCCAGGCATTTCCCACAGACAGAAACAAAGTAGGTTTTGTGATATCTTTGCTTTCTGAGAAAGCCTTGGCCTGGGCAAACCCTCTATGGGAGATGCAAAAACCTGTTGTCTTGAGCTACCCTGAGTTTGTGGCTTAGTTTAAAAGGGTATTTGATGTTCCCGCATGCTCCGCTTCTGCTGCCAAATGCCTCATGTCCATCAAACAGAGTATGAGAACTGTTGCCGACTACGCCATTGAATTCTGTACTCTGGAGGCAGAGGTTGCGTGGAACAATGAGGCCCACTGAGCTGGAGAAGTTGATCATGTTTGCCATCCTCATTGACTCCAGACTCAGAAAAAGACTCTCTTTGAAGGAGCGCCTGCAGAAGCCTCCTGTACGTTTGTCTCCGAGTTTTGCAGTCCCACCCATCCCTCCCTCACCTCCCATGCCTCCTGGTACTGAGTTTGTCAGTGAAGGTGAACCCATACACTTGTGTTTCACGTGTCTATCTGCGGATGAGAGTACCTTTAAGAGGAGGGAGAGATTGTGCCTTTATTGTGGCCAGGCAGGTCACTTTTTGAAGTCTTGTCCTACCCGTCCAGTGAATGCCCGAACCTTGAGGTCCTGTCACGGACAGACCTTAGGTGGCGTGGTTTCATCCCCAGTTATCCAGAAGGATAAGCCTTTGGTTTCAGTTACCCTTTTTTGGGCTGAGTCGTCCATCGAGATACAGGCTCTAATTGACTTTGGGGCTGCAGGCCTGTTCATTGATGCTGCCTTTGTATCGAAGCACTCGATTCCTCTGCAGCTGCGTGAAACTCCACTTGCCATTAAGGCTCTTGATGGGAGACCTTTACAGCCTGTCCATGTGACTCATGAGATGGTTCCGTTGTCCATGGTCGTAGGGCCTCTTCACCATGAGATAATCCAATTCCAAGTTATTTCCTCACCCAAGTTTCTGCAGGTTATTGGTTATGCTTGGTTACAGAGGCACAACCTCTCTTTTGATTGGCTCCGTGCTGAGGTTCTCTCCTGGTCACCACAGTGAGACATGCTTCCAGAAGGTAGCCAAGGTTCCGTGCACCTCTTCACTCTCCTCACCGCCAGAGGAGTACTGCGATTTTAGCGATGTCTTTGACAAAGGTCTAGCCGGTAGTTTGTCTACACACCGGCCATATGATTGCCATATGATTAACCTGGGGCCATACCCCCTCGTGGCCAGGTTTACCCTCTGTCGGTCTAAGAGGATAAGGCCATGGAAGAGTATGTTGCAGATGCACTTTCTCGAGGTTTCATCTGCAAATCCTTGTCTCCTGCTGGTGCTGGTTTCTTCTTTGTAAAGAAGAGTGGTGAACTGAGACCTTGTATTGATTATAGGGGTCTTAATCATTTCACGATTAAGAATGCCTATCTGATTCCATTGATTACAGAATTTTTTGACCACCTCAAGGGAGCAACGATTTTCGTGAAGCTTGATTTGAGAGGGGCATACAATCTTGTGAGAATTAAAGCGGAGCTCCACCCGATTTTAATATATTATATAAAATGTATTTAATACCTTTCAGCTATCCAAAACGGTATTTTTTTTTTCTTTTTCTTTACAGTACCTTTTTTTTTTTCAGGTGACCTACTGTACTTTCTGTGTATGTGATCACGGATATGGGCGTGGATATTGCGGCTATTTCACAATATCCCCTATCCGCACTGTCTCCTGGGAGATTGTGTCATAGTTCCCAGGAGTCAGTGCGGCGGCCTGGCGCAAGTTATCTTGAGATTTAGAAACCGGACATGACGTCTCTCCTCACTGATTCTCCGTTGTATCTTCTTTGAGTACTTGGTAAGCTAGGTTGCCATCTCAACGGGGTGGGACTTCCAACGATGCCGCCGCCTGTTGCGATGGCAACCTGAGCTGTTGATGGCGCTCCCAATTCAATGTACTGCGCATGCACTAGATCGGGATACAACGCGCAGTGCATCCTGGTCCATCTACGACACTGTATCCAGGAAGAGGATGCCTGTGGGCTTCACATGCCCACAGGCAAGATGACACCCGCGGAGAAGACAGAATCTAATTTGTTTTTTCCTTAGAAAAGTCACATCGGAATGACATAAAAAATGCAGAAAGTGAGTACTAACATTTAAATACTTAATGCTCTTCATTATCCCCCAAAAAAATTTTAGGCAGTGGAAGCCCGCTTTAAGAAGGGTGATGAGTGGAAAACTGCGTTTAATACCAGAACAGGTCATTATGAGTACCTCATAATGCCTTTTGGCCTTTGTAACTCCCTGGCAGTTTTCCAGGAATTTATTAACAATATCCTCCGATTTGTTGCAGTTATCTGTGGTGGTTTATTTCTATAATATCCTCATATTTTCCAAGTCCCTGGAGAACCACCACACATATGTCTGTCATGTGCTTCAGAAACGAAGAGAACGATCTCTATTGTAAACTGGAGAAGTGCGAGTTCCATCGTGAACAGGTTAAATTCCTGGTTCCATGTCATTTCCACTGCTGGTTTTTTGATGGACCCAGAGAAACTTTTGGCAGTCCTATAGTGGCCCCGACCCGTGGGTTTACGTCCTCTGCAGCATTTCCTGGGCTTTGCCAACTATTATCGGAAGTTTTTTTCGTAACTTCTCGTCTCTGGTCTACCCTGACTTATATGACCAGAAAGGACGGTAACCCTAATGCCGCGTACACACGTTCGGACTTTATCCGCCGGACCTAGTCCGGCGGGACTTCCCCACACACTCCCGGACTTCCAAGCGTGTGACTTGCCCACACACGCCCGGACTTCTCCGGCGGACAATCCGCTGGACAAAGTCCGCGGGACTTTTGAAAATGAACGGACTTGCCCACACACGGAGTAGTCCGTTCATTTAGAACGTAACTTCAGGTACGTAGCTAGCGTAGGGAGTAAATGCCGGCGCGCTATCTCCGTCACCTGGCATGGATTTAAAGGGACTCCCCATGCCGAAAAACGGTGTGGGGATCCCCCCCAAATCCATCTCAGACCCTTATCCGAGCACGCAGCCCGGCAGGCCAGGAAAGGGGTGGCATGAGCATGTGACCCTGTCCCCTTGTCCCTATACAAGTCCCAGCACAGCGCGGCTCTGGCATTCCGGCCAGAGAGAGCGACGTGTCAACATCGGAAGAAGAAGAAGAAGGCGGAGCAGAAAGCGACGACAGCGGCAAGAACAGAAGAGACCCCGGAAGACCCCCCAAGGCGGATCGAGACCCCCAGACGGCGGCGACAACGAAGAAGGTAGCCGGACTTCTCCGCTCGGTAAAAGAGCTAGGTAAATGGCGGAGGAGTCCGGCGAGAAGACCCCCAAGACGGAAGAAGACCCCCGGAGCAGTGCAATAAAATATTTTTTTCAAAATTGTGTGGTTTTTTACTTTACATTTTACACCTTAGGTGAATGGGTAGGGGTACATCGTACCCCATACTCATTGACATAGGGTGGGGGGCCGGGATCTGGGGACCCCCTTATAAAAGGGGGCTCCCAGATTCCGATAAGCCCCCCGCCCGCAGACCCCGACAACCAATGGCCAGGGTTGTTCGGAAGAGGCCCTTGTCCTCATCAACATGGGGACAAGGTGCTTTGGGGTGGGGGGCCGCACGGCCCCCCTTTCCCCAGGGCACCCCCCATGTTGAGGGCACGCGGCCTGGTACGGCTCAGGAGGGGGGGGGGGGGGGCGCTCGCTCGTCCCCACCCCTTTCCTGGCCTGCCGGGCTGCGTGCTCGGATAAGGGTCTGAGATGGATTTGGGGGGGACCCTTTATATCCATGCCAGGTGACGGAGCTAGCGCGCCGGCATTTACTGCCTACGCTAGCTACATATACCTGAAGTCACGTGCTAAATGAATGGACTTTCCGATGAGCGGCAAGTCCGTTCATTTCAAAAGTCCGGCGGACTAGCCTACTAACGGCGGGATTGTCCGCCGGACTGCCAAGTCCAGCGGATAATTTTAAAACAAAACTTAAAACTTTAGTCCGCCGGATTTTTTGGAAAAAAGTCAGTCGAAGGCCCACACACGAGGGGATTATCCGGTGGACTTAGTCCAGCGGACAATCCCGCGGGATAATCCCTTCGTGTGTACGCGGCAATAGAGTTGGTCTCCGGAGTCCATTAAGGCCTTTGAGAGTCTCAAGGCTGCCTTTCTTTTTGCTCCTGTGTTGGCACATCCTGATCCTACGTTACCTTTTATCCTTGAAGTTGATGCTTCTGAGATTAGCGTTGGTGCCCTTCTGTCTCAACGTCCTACCTCTGAGAGTGCTATGCATCCTTGTGGCTACTTTTCCAAGAAATTGTCACCTGCGAAGTGCAATTACGGATTGGTGACAGAGAGCTGTTGGCGATCATTTTAGCCCTGAAAGAATGGAGACATTTCCTCGAAGGTACCACTGTACCGGTTCTCATCCTTACTGACCATAAGAATCTCACATTCTTGTCTGAGGCTAAGCACCTCTCTCCGAGAAGGGGGGATGGGCTCTTTTCTTGTCAAGTTTCAATTACATTGTCTCATTTTTACCCAGTACTAAGAATTTAAGGGCTGATGCTTTGTCACAACAATTTTCCTCCACTTCCAAGTTGGAGTCGGTTCCGGTTCCTGTGATTCCTCTTGATCATATTCTGGCTACGGTTCGCACCAGACTCACGTCTCCTTTGGGTGACAAAATTCTTGCTGCTCAGGTCCACGCTCCGCCTGAGAAACCTTGTGACTGCTGCTTTGTCCCAGAGATTCTCTGCACTGCCGTGCTTCAGACTTACCATTCTCCCAAGGCAGCTGGCCACCCTGGGAGGAATCAACTCGATTGGCCCATTTACCAACAATTCTGGTGGCCTAGTCTACATGCTGATGTAACTGCCTTCATAGCTGCCTGTTCCGTGTGTGCTCAGAGTAAGACTCCACGACACCTTCCAGTGGGCCTCCTACAACCCATACCCAATAGAGAGGTCCTGGACCCACCTGTCTATGGATTTCATTGTGGAGTTACCCAACTCCCAGGGTAACACAGTTACCCTTATGGTGGCTGACCGGTTTTCAAAGATGTGTCATTGTTTTCCACTTAAGAAGTTGCCCACTTCTAAGGAACTGGCTTCCATTTTTGCTCAGGAGATCTTTCGCTTACATGGGCTACCGAATTGTCTCGGACAGGGGTAGTCAGTTTGTGTCCCAGTTCTGGAGAGCCTTTTGTGCACAGTTGGGAATTCAGCTTGCTTTCTCCTCTGCGTATCACCTGCAGTCCTCTGCGTATCACCTGCAGAACGAGCCAATCAGTTCTTGGAGCAATTCCTATGTTGCTATATTTCTGACCATCATAACAACTGGTCAGATCTATTACCATGGGCAGAGTTTGCTCACAACAGTCCCTTGAATTCTGCTTCCCGATTGTCCCCATTATGGCGAATTATGGTTTCCAACCTTCCTTGTTGCCTGACTCGTTTGTTCCGCAGAGTATTCCTGCATTAGAGAAGCATCTCTGTGGTCTTCGTTCCACTTGGGCACAAGTCCAGGAGGCTTTGTGTCATGCTAATGATAAGTACAGACGCCATGCTGACCAAAGATGCCTGCCTGCCTGCCTGCGCCTTCCTACCAGGTTGGGGACAGGGTCTGGCTCTCATTTCACAACCTCTGACTTTGTGTTCCCTCACTGAAGTTCACACCTCTCTCTCCACAGTTACTCAGCTCAGCTGTTGTTCATATCCTGCTCATCAGTCCTGCCTACTTAAGCCATCCAGTCCAGAGGGTCTCTGCCTTCGTCTTGGTCAACATCACAAGAAACATCTCCTGCGTTACTGTTTAAAGACTGGCTTTGCTGACATACCGTCTGGCTCCAGATCCTGCTTCCTGTTCCACTACATTGATCATTGACTTCTGGTTTGGCTGACTATCCATTCCGGTTACTGAACTCTGGCTATGTTTTGACTACGTTTGTTCTTTTTACTTTTATTATTAAACAAGTATGATTTAACTGTACTTCTGTCTTGGTCTGATTTCGTGGTTTCTGACACTGCGTTTTGTATTTTTATTTATTTTTGACACTTTTTATGTTGAATGAGTAGCGGCGGGATCTGGTAGACATGTGCACTGCGGAAAAATTTGTTCATATTATTTTTTTGTTTTTTTGTTTTTTGGGTCATTCGTTATGATCGCAATTTGTAAATTTAGAATTTTTTCGGAAAAATGGGTTTTCATGCATTCGGATATCTCTGAATAAACACATTTGTATATAAACAAATTGCACATTTCTAGGATCTGGGGACCCTCTTGTTAAAGGGGACTTCCAGATTTTAATAAGCCTCCAGACCCCCACAACTACAGCCCTGGGTTGTTGGGGAGAGGTCCTTGTCCCCATCAAATTCGGGACAAGGTGCATTGGGGTGGGGGGGGTAGCAGATCCCGATTCCTTACTACGTGATCAGCTGTTAGCCAATGACAGCTGATCATGTGATGCAAACAGAGCCAGTAATTGGCTTTTTTTCCCTTATGCCCTGTATACACGATCGGACATTCCGACAACAAAATCCATCGGATTTGTTCTGACGGATGTTGGCTTAAACTTGTCTTGCATACACATGGTCACACAAAGTTGGTTGGAAAATCCAAACGTCAAGAACGCAGTGACGTACAACGAGTACGACGAGCAGAGAAAAATTAAGTTAAATAGACAGTGCTGTTCTTCTGCATGATTCCGAGCATGCGTGGCACTTTGTGCGTCGGAATTGTCTACACACGATCGGAATTTCCGACAACGGATTTTGTTTTCGGAAAATTTTAGATCCAGCTCTCAAATTTGGTGCGATGGAAATTCTGATGTAAATTGTCCGATGGAGCCTACACATGGTCTGAATTTCCGACAACAAGCTCAGATCGCACATTTTCCGTCGGAAAGTCCGATCGTGTGTACAGTGCATAACACTAACAGCGTGAGGAGAAAAAAAGCTGATTACCTTCTGGAGTAAACAGGAAATCGGTCCCGCACACTTCAGACCCACTGCTGCTGAGCAGTGCCCACCAGTGCCACCTACCGGTGCCACCTATAGTGCATAACAGCACTGCTAAGCAGTGACCACCAGTGCCACCTTTCAGTGCCCATCCGTGCCACATATCAGTGTCACCTACCATTGCCTATTAGTGCCCATCAGTGCCACCTCATCAGTGCCCACCACTGCCGCTACATCAGTGCCCATAAGTGCCATCTATCAGTGTCTATAAGTGCAGTCTTTTTTTTTTTTTAATCTTTCTTTATTTTCAATTTTTACATGCTTATTCCATACAAAAAAGAGGTAATTAGTTATAAGCGAAGATGCTATAAGCAACAAGTCAAAAATGTACCATCATTTCATATCTTAATATATATATATATATATATATATATATATATATATATATATATATATATATATATATGAATATATAAATACAAATAAGAAAAACAACAGTGAAAACAAAAAACAACACCAAAAGAACCACACTGGACTAACTAGACATAAAAAAGGACAATCAACTGAATGTACAAACATATACCTTAAGCTTTATTTCCAATAAAGTTGATATTATTCAAATCACATTATCTTAGTTTGTTATAACCAATGATGTAAGTAACTGAGTTAAAATAAACGGAGTTACTTAACGCTGTTACTTTAGAGGGTAACGAGTAATCTAAATGATTACTTTTCCCCTCATGGTAACGCAGTTCCCATTACTTGGGTGGCATTACCGCAATTACATCTACCGCCACTAGATGACAGTAGTGTAATTCCGGTGTCCTGCTGAAAAAGTTCCCCTGCCGGATAAGGTCCCCCTGTACTACGCAGGCGCAGCGCTTGCACAGTACGAAGGACTACGGAGCTTACGAAAATTGACAAACCTAAACAGCTCTGAGTGAACTCTACACCGCACAGGCGCAGTTAACATGTAATTGTATGAGGCAATGCCGCACGCTCCCGATGCTTGTCCTACTCTGCAAGGGGTGTCTATTGTGTAACTAAGGGGTGTGTCTAGTATTACCGTAACTAAGGGGCACATTTATTATTATTGTTATATATCGAGCTCTTCCCATTAATTTAACATTTGCCCTCTTCTGTAGCCATCCACCCCTTACACAATATAATAATAATAGACCCGCCCCTTGCTTACACGCTATAACAGATCTGCCCCTTGGTTAGAGTAATAATAGAGCAGCCACTTGGTTACACGATATATAACAATAATAATAAATGTGTCCCTTGCTTACAGTAATACTAGACCCACCCCTTAGTTACACGTATAGAATATAAAAAAAAAAAAGTCACAGTTACTTTGCTGCGTAACTAATTACTTTTCCAATGTAGTAACTGAGTTACTAACGCAATTACTTTTTTAAAGTAAGATGACCAACACTGGCTATATCTCCTCGTTCTATTCCTCCCCCCCTCCCTCACTCCTGCCCCCTCACATGAGCGATCATACATTAAGTTGAGCCAACAGTGCCATATTTTGTAGAATTTTTGGGGGACTCCTCTATGTTTATATGCAAGTCTTTCTTTTCTTAATATATAATTTAATTTATTAACCCATTGTTTATGGGTTGGTGATATATTAGCAGTCCACTTTTGTAGAATAAGTTTGTGAGCAAGATAAAGAGATCTAGTCCACATTATATGCAACTCTACATGCCATCTGGGATTATTCCCAGTAGTGATAGTTTGGGGGTATTTGACTATTTGTTATTTCTGTCCGTGATATTGTATTTAAGGTTAAGAATACTTTCTCCCAGTATCTACAGAGTTTGGGACTGAGCCACAGCATATGAATAAGGGAGCTGTTAGATATCAAGCATCTCGGACATAAGGGCGATTTATATTTTCCCCAAATATTTTTTTGTGGGGTATAATGGGTTCTATGTAAAATAAAAAGCTGAGAGAGTTGCTGTGATAATGAAATAGATAACTCAGGTAAATTTTCATAGCTGGAGTCCATTTATCCACACTAAGATCCACCAGGTCCTTTTGCCAATTAATAAGACTCTTATCTTGACCATCTGACTTTACTGTGTTTAATAATATGTGATAGAGAACCCCTATTAATCCTCGTTTAGTAGCCCGCACTGAAGTTGCTTTCATTAGGATCTCTGATGGACTATATTGTAGCTGAAATGTTGGAGTTTGACTTTGTAATGCGTGGCGGATCTGAAGATACTGGAAAAAATTACCCTGTGATAAATGAAAGCGTTCTTTAAATATACATAAGGACAATAGAGTATCACTTTCAAATAGTTGATACAGAAAAGCTATCCCTGCCCTTTTCCATTCTGGGAATTCTGATATTTTATTCAGCTCAGATAAGCAATGGTTCTCCCATATTGGCATATGTCTTGTGTAACCCATATGCTGCGTAATCATGCTTATTATTTCCCATAATTTATGAATTAAATGAAAAGTTGGAAATTTTCTCTTCTCCTAGAATCTATGAGACACTATTCGCTGTACTAGTGGTAATGGTTTAAATTGGGTCATTAGTATGTTCTGTATAGGATCTTGATCATCTACCTCCTCCCAACCACACCAATGTTGAAGTTGTGCTGCCAAGAAATATAATCTTGAATTAGGAACCACTATTCCCCCTCTGTCTTTTGGCTGTTGCAAAGTTTCAAATTTAATTCTGTGTTTACCATGTTTCCATATAAGATCTCTAATGGCTCTTGTCCTAAATAATTTTGATGTCAACCAGACTGGAGAATTGTGTAGTAAAAAAAATAATTGGGGGAGCCACACCATCTTGACCAGATTTGCGCTCCCTATCATAGTCAATGGAAATTTGCTCCAGGTTTTACTTTGTTGCCTAAAAGGATATTTTTATCTATGTAATCCTTAACATTTGATGTGATTAACACCCCCAAATACTTAAATGACATAACATATTTCATCTGGTGAATTTGGTATATCTGGTGTGGGGGCTCCAATTGTATCGGATCAATAGGCATAATTACGGATTTTTCCAAGTTAATATTAAATCCTGAGAATTTACCAAAACAGACAATAGGTGAGATAACTCTAGACAAAGAATTACATGTATCCCCTAAAAAAACTAGGGCTGTAATCACAGTTTCATTCATCGAAGGGGGAGAAAAAGATCCCACCTCGTAAACATGATTAAGAACCTGGTAGGCCGTCTGACCCCAGAGATTTATTATTAGATAGATTTGCCACTGCTTCTCTCAATTCTTCTATTGTTAATGGTTTCTCCAATATCTTCCTCTCATCATCTGGTAACTTTGGTAAATTGATAGGTTTAAAAAACTTTTTCATACCCCCTTCCTGCTCCCTTGTCCTACTTATATATAACTCCTGGTAGAAGGCCCGAAATACTTCCAAGATCTCTGGAGTATTATTGGTCTTCCCCTGTTCAGATGTTTGAATTTCCGTTATCGAGGACATTATGCCTTAACTACAGAGGCCAGTATATGCCCTGTTCCTTCTCCCTCTTCAAAAAAGGGCTGCTGCAAAAAAAAAACTTTTTATTCTCTGCTTTCTTTATGGCATCTTGAGCATATTTTTCCTGGCTGTTTATCCATTGTGTCTGAGTGTCTTTATTAGGGTTAGATCCATATAATGCTTCAGTTGCATCATACTATCAGCAAGAGTTTTTTCCCAATTTCTAAATTGCTTTTGTAGCACTGACCCCCGAAGGAGCTGCTAGTTTGAATTAGGCCTGTGCTCTTCTGCGAAACCCCCCTAACGTGACTCTATCGCCTTGGAACAGCTGTGGTGCAATGCAATACAGTACAACATAAGACAGTATAAGATACCTGTTTTAAATCCCTCAGGATCATCTGGCTCCACCTGGTTGGAAAAAACAGTACGCCACACAACTGTAAACTTAACCAGGAATACTTTTACTGAAGGTATATCAAACAGGTGGTTACAGAGATTGCACTGTCGCCTCAACATAGGACGTCAGTACAATATAAATCAACAGGCAAATACAGTAAGCAATATATGTATATTCTATTTATCTAGACCTGGGAGCTCCCACTACTTACCTATTTACGTGAGGCCTCGCTTAAAGTACTTTCTCCTTTATCTTCTTTCTTCGCTAGCTTAAGTGGTTCCTCAGGTATTTGTAATCCAAAAAGGTGGGTGAACAAGTTAACTTAGTATGCTCCAGGTAGAACTCCAAGAACTTGTAATCACACTTGGGCGCTAAAGTGAAGTAGGCCTCAAGCCTGCTCAATGTCAGTTGCTCGATTACGCCTCCGTGGAAAAACAGATGCCTATGAGTGAGTCTAACTGCGTGCAATAATAATAAACGGTGGGCCGTAACCCGCTCACCAACTGTATCAGAGTTCTGGGTGATGACTTTGGTCTGGTAACTGCAGCTTGCTTCAGTTCAGACTGGGCCAGATGCTCTGCGTCGCTCCGCTGACCGGATCCGCTGACCGGATCCGGTCCTCCGATACTCCGACAAGTGTCTCTGAACCTCGTCAATCCGATCACCAACTCTCAGGCTCCGTCAAGTCACTTCACAAACAATCCGGTTTGCAATCCGCTGTGATTGTCTGCCTCTGTATCTGAGAAACCTCCTCACAGATCCGCACAGGCAGGCAGCGTGGTCCCAAGAGGCCAAATATGGCCGCTGCAGTCCTTTTTATACCCTACCCAGCATGCACTGTATATGAGAGTGTTCATGGGTAGGTCACACTGATTCCTGGGTAACAAAAGTCAAACTTTTTATCAAAACAACAGTACTTCCTATAAAAGTCTTTTGTGCTTGTAATCACCATATCTGTGCATTACCAGATTTGGTCAGTAGATGGATCCAAACACTGAGCCATAGCAATGTCCACAGATTTAACATGGACATATACCACGTTAATAAACGAATATATCCCTGCTACACTTTTTTTTTTGAATTCATGAAATAAGAAGACCTCTAAGATATACTTTCTGTGCGTCCCAGTAGATTAAGGGTGAACAGTAGATTTATTTATTTCTTGAAAGATAGTGAGCTCTAATTTAATTTCTTCTAAGGGAAGAAGTGAAATCCAATAAGGGTTTACCTTCCATAATCTAGCCCCCATATTAGTCCTAAAAAAAAGGCTAAAATCAGCGGTGAATGATCTGATACACCTCTGACCTCATATTTCTACTCGTTGTATATTTCGCAACCTCCGAAGATCCAGCAGCCCCATTTCTGCAATATATTTAGCAAAGGCCGTGTCCCCTTGTGGATATTGCTTATTCGGCAAAGAGAATTGATCCATTGATGGATCCTTGTAATTATTAAAATCTCCAAGTATCACACATAGACGGTCTGATTTATCAGATACAAATGCAATAAATTCTTTCAAAATTTCCGGAGAATATGTCGGTGGGATATAGATATTTGCCAATACACATTTTCGCCCAGCCAATAGTCAATGCTAAAAAATATACCGACCCCTAGTATCCGTCTTAATCTGTCTACATTGAAAGTCAATTGTATTAGCTATGAGTATAGATACTCCACGGGAGTATGAGGTATATGTGTAATGGAATTGAGTTTTAAACTGTTTTTTCTTTAAATAAAATAAAGTATGGGGAAGTAAATGTGTTTCCTGGAGACAGATTATAGAAGGTAAATACCTCATCAATGATGTAAAAATAGCTCGCCACTTAGAAGGAATACCCAGAACTCGAACATTCCATTTAATTGTTACATTTTTCTGGGGGGTCATAAAACAATATCACCATACATTTTAACTCCGGTTATATTTACTTTAGAAGCTATATCATACTTCAATAGGCACATGGTTCTAAAATATAGAAACAAGGGAAATAGAAAAATGAAGGGAGAAAAGCGAAAAGAGAAGGGAGCAGATCAAAGATTTACAGTCTATAACCATATTTTTTATAAATCAGACCATCCTTTGATCCCCACAAATCAAAAATAGAAATATTAAGGCGAAGGAGCAAAAAGGGAGAGAAAAGAGCGGAGATCTGGAGCAAGAACAGGTACATAGGCTTAATAAGCCAATATTTAGCCTGAGCTATAATCAAAACAACATATAGAACAAAGACAAACAAACACATACCAAGACACATAGAAAACAAACAAATTAACAAAAAAACAATCATAGGAGTTATGTGATCCGAAAGGTCCCAAAAGTAGAACCCACCCTGACCAAAAAAAAAATATATATATATATATGAAAAAAAAAATAAAAATAAATATATATGAAAAAAAAAGCGAAAAATTGCTTTCCATATTACATTAGAAAAAATATTTGAATGGATATAATTATCCAGCCATTGAGACACCGATTCTGGTGTTGTAAAAAAAATATATATTATCCTGTGTCTTTACTCTCAACCTAGCTGGAAACAGCATAGCATAAGACAGTTCCAGTTGCCTCAGTCGTCGCTTTACCTCCACGAATCCTGCCCTTTGGCGCTGTACATTTGCCGAAAAATCAGGAAAGAAACTTATCTTTGAGCCATCCATCCGTATATCTACTAATTGTCTGGCTCTTTGCAATATCATATCTCTGTCTTTATAATTCAAAATCTTCAAAATAAAAGTTCTAGGTCCTAATTGCTCTCCCGATGGCGGGGAACGTCCTGCCACTCTATGTGTCCTTTCCACAGAAAAAAGTGGAGAAAAATATTCTGCTCCCATAGTGTCTTTAAGCCATCTTTCTATAAATTCTACTGGTTTATTTTCTTCTGCCCGTTTGGGGATACCTACGATCCTAACGTTATTTCGTCAAAGGCGATTCTCAAGGTCCTCCAAACGAGAGTCGTATAAGGTTAATTGTTGAGTAGTCTTTTTTTCAGATTTCATAATTTTTTGTAAAGAATCTTCAAGTGTGCTGATTCTTTCTTCTGCACCTGATATTCTTTCTTTAATTGTATGCATATCTTGTCTAAACAGATTTATATCATCCCTCATTCCCTCAAGCTTATGTGATAAAGAATTCACAGAGCTATTACATGTATTAATAGCCTTCATTATATCTGTCAAGGTAATTATATGCTCTGTGATTGAACTATTTGAGGTATTGGGAACATTGGAAGATGTAGCTGATATATCATGCAAGTCACTCTCAGAAGCTACATTACTTGCTATATCATCTGGCTGATTTCTTAGTGTTAGCTCCGTACCCATTATCCTCTCTTCATTGGCTTGTTCTTCCATGGTTAAACCCTGTGGCTCTTGCATTAAGTTGGAAGTATCAACTTGCACTTCGCCTTTAGCTATTGTAGGGACATGAGCGTATTTTTCAAGTCGGGATGTTGTATCTTGCTGTTTCTGTTGTGATTTGGTTTGAGATTTCTTATCTATACTGGTCTGAAGAGAACATTCCTTTATAGCATGATCTTCAACCCCCGTGTCCTTCCTATTTCTGCGTGTCATTTTTCCAAACTGGTGGATTCTCACTGGCTCGCTATCTCTTGTAACACGCTCCAGAAGATATATACTAATATACTGTTGATTACCTCCCCGTTGAGTAATATATTTCTACCATATAATAATTGCTTGGTAGTTTTAATTGGGTTCTGAGAATATATATGCTAGCAAATATGCTGGTAATTAAAGTGCTTGGAATCACTGGTGCTTCAGTTCTTCAGGGCCAGAGGCAGTTTATACTACCCCTACTTATAGTATAAACGAATACAGCACATATCGCCAGCTTGCATTTGTTTGTATCCAAAAGTATTCAGGTAAGTTCAATATATTCACTCTGTTCATCAGTGAAGTGTCAATCATAAGTCAGATGTAAATGCAGTAATGTTCTGCTACAATATAGTCAGTAAATAGCAAGTATAGCAAGTATAGTGTAGCCAATGTAGCAAGTATAGCAAATGCATCAATTGAAACAAAAAATGTAGCAAATGAAGCAGAAGAAAACAAAAATCCAGGAACATTTATACATTTTCCACTAGTATCCAGCAAGTGTTCCAATCTCTATTTCTAATGCCACACCTTCTCTCTCTTTCTCCTATATAAGATTTATAATATATTTAATCAGGAACTTTACACTGAAATCAGAAAGATTGTACCTGATGTCAAAGTCGATGGATCAGTTGTAAGTCCCAATAGAAGAGCCAGGGATACAGAGTTGAAGAAGCAGGATCAGTGGGTGAGCCACAATTTTTTTTTTTTTTTAATTTATTCTTTATTACATTTTTTCATGTATACAACAACAACAGTAAAAAAGAGGCCAAACGCACAAAATCATGTATTCTTAATTTCATAAGGTCTATTCGACTCCATACAGATTTTCTCAACCTTTTCTTTTCCCCCCATCCCCCTTCCTTCCCCCTACCCCTCTATCATTCTAATATTGCACATACCATACATTAGTAGCTACACTTCCATTTAGCAACTAGAGAACAGGAAAAAAAAAAAGGACTCCCTTCCCCTTCCGTATAATATTCTCTCTCCTCCCTCTCTATTCTACAACCTCTGGTGGATTCATTTTAGTTAACCATGGGCTCCACATTTTGTTAAACTCTTGAACATTACCCCTCTTTATATATACCGCCTTCTCTCTATATAAGGTCTCATTTACTATCCCAATCCAGTTATCTACCTTAGGTGGTTCCTTTGATTGCCATTTACCTGCTATTAGTTTTCTAGCTTGGAATAAGCATCTCAACACTGCCATAGTTTTACTTTTACTCTCTTCATGTTCCTCTCTATATCCCAATATACATCCTTTGGGTTCCAGCTCTACTTTAACTCCAAATGTCCTACTTATACTGTTAGTCACTCCCTTCCAGTAGTAAACCAGTTTGGGACACCTCCACAGCATGTGGATAAGATCTCCTGTTTTTTGACATCTGGGACACTTATCATCAACCCTTCTGCCAAATCTAAACAGCCGCTTAGGGGTATAGTATGCTCTATTAATTAACATCAAGTGTGGCACTCTCTGCTGGGGGGGATACTGACACCTTTGACCCCTTCTCCAAAATTTTCCTCCATTGTTTATCCGGTATTAAGCCAAGATCTTTTTCCCATTTCACTTTTACCTTTTCAAGTCTCCCCTTTAAATCTATTTCCTGTCCCATGTATTCATATAGCCCCGATATCAGCCCTTTAGTTGATCCTATCTGCAAGATCTTTTGGAAGAGTGGCATTTTTTGCCATCTTAGTGGTTGTTCTAAAAATTGTGCCCCCAGTGCGTGCTCCACTTGTAGATATGAGAAGAGGGAGTATTGTGATATATTAAACTCTCGTTCTAATTCCGTACATTTTTTCAGTGTATTACCTCTATATAAATGGCACAGTCTACTAATCCCATTTCTTTCCCAGTCCCTGATTTTACCGATCATATAAATCTCTTTAAGGTTTTTATTATTCCAAAGGGGTGTTTGTTCAATCGTACCTTTAGAGTGTAATTGTTTTTTGACCGTTGCCCACATTTTTCTTATCATTTTTATAGTAGGGTATTCATGCCCAAATGAGCCCGCCTCTAATGTTTCTATTAATGTGTCATGACCCGCTTCCACCAATATCAGTTCTAGATTCGGGGTGCCTCCTCCCGGAACCCCACAGCCCACCAGCTGCTGCAACTGGGCCGCCAGGAAATAACGCTACGGGTGGGGGACCACGAGACCTCCCTCTTTCACTGGGAGCTGGAGGGTAGAAAGAGGGATTCTAGCTTGACCGCCCTTCCAGATAAGTTCCCTAAAAAGGGTTTTGATTTTCCGGAACCAACTCCTGCATACCCACACCGGGTAATTGTGTAGCACATACAGGAGTTGCGGCATCCAGATCATCTTTATTAAAGCACATCGTCCCGCTACTGAGAGAGGGAGGTGTTTCCAAACAGCTATTTTCTTTTTAAATTTAATCAGCAATGGTACCAAATTGAGACTTACATATTGATTAGATTCTTTCGTCAGGACCATTTCCAAATACCTCAATGCATTAACCACTTCCAGCTGGGGCATCAATGGTATTCTGCCTTCCACATTTGAGTTTATTGGGAGTAGCTCTGATTTCTTCCAGTTTATTTCAAGCCTTGTAAACCTGCCGAAATTCTCCACTATACTCATTGCACTAGTTAACAAGCGATTTAAATCCCCCAGAAACAATAAGACATCGTCCGCATATAGAGCAATTTTTTCCTCCCCCCCCCCCCCTTCTTTTGGAAGCCTGTTATCTCAATGCTATTTCTAATAGCAATAGCTAGAGGTTCCATTACGAGCGCGAAGAGGAGGGATGACAGGGGGCACCCCTGTCTCGTCCCCCTCTCCAACTCGATTTCTTCTGAAAGTTCATTATTAATTTTTAACCTGGCCTTTGGCTTGTCGTAGAGCAATCTTATCCATCTGATGAACAAGGGACCCATCCCAAACTTCTCCAGCACTCTCCAAATATATCCCCACTCCACACTGTCGAATGCTTTTGTTACATGGAGTGCTAAGACCGCTCTTGGTCCCTCGTTCACCACCGGATCTTGTCAATTCAGAAAAGCTCTCCTTATATTAATGCTTGTGGATCTATCAGCTATAAAACCTGTTTGGTCCGGATGAACCAGCCTTGCAATAACCTTGCTCAGCCGGCCCGCTAAAACTTTGGCCAATATTTTTGTGTCAGAGCACAACAGGGAGATTGGTCTATATGCCGAGGTGTCTAGGGGATCCTTCCCTTCTTTCTGTAAAATTATGATGGTAGCCTCCCGCATTGAATTGGGTAACCTTCCTTCTTTATTGGCTTCCTCCAACGTATTTAACAGTGTGGGGAGCAAAATCTCTCCATACCTTTTATATATCTCGACAGGCAGTCCATCAGGACCCGGCGTTTTTTGATTTGCCATACTATTTACCGTCTGCTGGAGCTCCACCAGAGTTATTGGTGCCTCCAGATCCTCTCTCTCCACTTGGGTCACGGAGGGAAACTCCATTTCCCGCAAGAAATCCTCCATTGTACCCTCCACCCCAATCTTCTGTGCTGTATATACATATTTGTAGAAGTTTCTAAACGTCTGGATTATCCCTATTGGATTAGCTGTAATCTCACCACCCTCAGTTCTAATAGCCTGGATCATCGAGGTTGGGGAGTTGGTTTTTACTATCTGTGCTAACATTCTTCCTACGCTTTCACCTTCTGCAAATGCAGATTGCCTTTGGAGGAGCCTTCTAATCTCAACTTTTTCCATGATGACTAATTTATAGTTTCTTTGCCTATCTATCCAGATTTTTTTATTCTCCACTGTTGGATCTACTATAAAGTAATTTTCGTCTTCCAACATTTCACTCTGCGCTTTTTCCTCTAATACTGTAGATTTTTTATTAAACTTGGCCACTTGCTGTATCAGAATTCCTCTCAAAATGCTTTCAGTGTATCCCATATTATACTGGGTGATGCTGACTCTTTATTAAAAGCTATGAATTCCTTTATCTTTGGCAGGATCTCATCTGATTCCTTAATCAGGTGTAACCATCCTGGATTAATCCTCCACTCCCCCCGTACTCTTCTTTCCCCCACCTTCATTGACATAACTATTGGGGAATGATCCGATATCCCCCTTGGGCAGTAATTAACTTTTTCCACTCTCGGCACCGCACCCACACTCCCCAGGACCAAATCTATCCTGGAGAGTGTGGAATGCGTAGCAGAGTAGCATGAATACTGCTGCGCCTCAGGATTACGAACCCTCCATATATCCACCAGACCCACTTCTTCTATAAACTGACCCAGTTTACTTTTCTCCACAATATCAGAGGATATCTTTATAGGGAACCTATTTAATTTATTATTTAAAACCTCATTAAAGTCACCCATTACTAATACTGGGGTTTCCCCTTTGTCCTGTAGGAATTCATTCAGTTTGAGCAGCACATCAATTTTAAATGGCGGGGGGATATAGACATTAGCAATCACATATGCTCCACTTTCAATCGTACAATACAAAAAAATATATCTTCCATTTTCATCAATGTCAATCTGTCTGTAGGAGAAATTCACCCTGGATCTTATCAGTATACTAACCCCCCTGCTGTATGTAGAGTACACTGAGTGGTATTGAAATTGGTATTTCTTATTCTGCAGGACCCGGGCAGATTGCTTGGTTAAGTGAGTCTCCTGCAGATAGATCAATCCTGCTCCCCACCCCTCCATTACGGCAAACACAGCTGCTTTCTTGGCCGGAGTCCCCAAACCCCTAACATTCCATGTTCCTATGTTAATCCCCGTCATTTCGCCTTACATTGCCGCAGAGACACCGGACAGCGCGAGGTATCCCCTCCTTTGGGTCAGCCCTTGCAACTATTATCATCTCCACCCTTAATCTTCCAATACTTTCCCTTTCCCCTACCAGAAAACCACCATCAATACGTGATCTCACCCTCATAACATGTCATACCAGTAAGAATTATACACATATACTTCCCACATATCTACTTCCCACCGTTATTGTACATCCATTACTCTCGTGAACTTCTAACCCCATTCTCTTATAGTGATAAAACAATAACAAAAAGAAGAAGAAGAGGAGGGGAGGGAGGGGACCATGCAGATCCACCCTCCCCAACAAAATCTTCCGTTTATATACCCTATTTTATAAGTATTCTCTTTCTTAATTTTTAGTGAAATTTGTGCCACGCCTTTATTTAGTGTCTTTATGTTTTGTGTTGTGCACCTTTCTTCAAGTTTATAATAAGTTTTTTTAAACCTATCTACCCTCTTCCCTCCCCACCTCCCACTCCCTCCCCCCTTTCTTTTCCACCTGCCTAGGTGTCCCCCTGGGAGGCTATAGGTGACCAGTACCCATTCTAACATTACCACACCTTTCCTTTCACACATATACCTTTCTTACTTTCTGTGTATCCCCTGTGTATCCTCCCACCCCCAACCCCAAAAACAGCACCCCATGTTACTATACAGTAGATCTTAAACATCCCCCACCTCCATCCTCAAATAGTTGCAAGTCTTTCTTTGTTTGTTTCCATCCATCTCTCCACTGCCTCTGGGGAATTAAAAATCTGTGACTCCCCCCATGCTGTCACCTGTAATCTTGCCGGGTACATAAGGGCATAGGGTATTTTAATCCTCTGGAGAGAATGCTTGACCTGTATGAATTCTGCCCTCTGTCTCTGGAGCTCTGGAGAAAAGTCAGAATAAAACGAAATTCTAGTTCCGTTGAAGAGGATATTTCCTATTTCTCTTGCTCTCCTCAGTAGTGACACCTTATCTTTATAATTAAGGAATTTAAACAATAGTGGCCTAGGGAACTTTGCAGTTGGGGAAGCTCTGAAAGGAATTCTATGGGCTCTTTCAATGGCAAACGCAGCTGAGAAGAACTCTCTACCATAAAGATCAATTAGCCATTTCTCCATGAATTCCACGGGGTTCAGCCCCTCAGTTTTCTCTGGAAGACCGACCATCCTTACGTTGTCTCTACGGAGCCTATTCTCCATCTCTTCCAGTTTCAAGGTATGTCTTGATATTTGCTCTTTCATATTTTTTACATCTGCCATTAAAGGGAAGGTATCTTCTAATTGGCTTATTCTCCCTTCCAGCTCTGATGTCCTTTGCCCAATTTTTTCCAGCTCTTGTTTAAATATAATCACATCTTTCTTCACTCCTCTTATCTCGTCACATAGTTCTTTAATTGAGCCATTACATATGTTTACAGCCAGCAATACATCTTTTAATGTTGGTTCTCTTTCAGAGGATAAACCTGTTACAGCAATTTCAATAGGTTTTGCTTTTCCATCCACTCCAGCTGTGTCTACTGTAACCACCCCACCTGCTATATTTTTAGCATTGGAACCTTTGGCTGTCCCCAGAGTAGAAGCATTATTTAGTTGCCCCAGACTTTTTCTATCTGGGGGTGGCCCTTGCTGTATTTTAGCCTGTACCCCCTTTTTGGGAGGGATCTGTACTGGGGCATGCGCATACTGCTCAAACCTCGCTGCCACTGATGCAGATGCGGCTGCTGCCTGTTGCTGAGTTTGTTGGGAGGTTTTCTCCTTAGCTGAGCGTAGATGTTGCATGGTTGATAAAACAATAATGACGGGAGAGGTAGTCAGGGAAGGAGAAACAATGTCTTGTTATAGACACTTATTAAATTTCCAAAGTGTTATCTTAAAAAGAACAAGAGTCTGGAGTAAAGAAGCAAAGTAGGTCACAATGGAGGGTATTACTTTAAATCCAGGAAGCAATGGGGAGGGGAGAGAAAAGGGGGAAAGGGCAGGAGAAATACCGGAAGCAGTCTTTATGCCTTTATGTCACGAAATAAGAACACTTTTATATAATATAAGACAATATTAAAACCCTTTTACTTTGTGTCCACTTTATACCTTTGAGCCAATATCTGCCATAGGTGGCCGCCTGAGAACAACACAGGGTATACTGAGAGAGGTAATAGTCCATATGACTCCAATAATCACCACAGTTTAACACGCGGCTATCCCACAGTAGGATCCTTTACCAGGTAGTTGTTTTATATGACCCCCTCCTTTTGTGGCTTAATCAATGCTTTAATACCTTTGACATCCATCCAATTTACTTTTACTCATGTGTCCTGAATGCCTGTTCCAACCCCCCTTAGAATTTTCCAGCAGAGTCACTGGTACATATCAGGGTCAACAGCATCAGCAGTTTGTTTTGAACAGGCAAAATTTTACATTCTCTTACCAGTACCTGACCTCCTCCCAGCCGATAGATGTATTTCATAGGCTTCATATGTTTTCATGCATTAATACCAGTCTGATCCTGGGGGGGCATCCCACAAACAGCCAAACACCTGGGGTCTCACAGAGGTTGGCCCGGTCTGGACTGTCCCCCTAAATTGCTGTGGTTCTATAGCAAGCACTCCGAACCGCCACCGGCAGTTCCTCCGTCCCCTCTCGCCGATCCTCCACAGTGGTCGGTGCTCAGCGTGTGACGTCACGCCACCTTCGGCAATCTCCGTGCTCACTCGGAGCTTTGCTAAACACCAGCCGATCCTAGAAGCGCATCCGCACAAGGCTGTGCGCTTTACGCCGAGCCTCCACAGCTTCGGGAACCGGCAAGCCCATAGCACGCTCTGTCCAGCCAGGCTGCTCCTTCCAGCAAGGGTTTTTCCAGGCTGTGTATCACCTCAGGCTGCCAGCATACCATCGGAGCATATTAGCAGGGTGGAGGGCGGGAGAACACACACCTGTCCTCACTCAGCCCACATCTCTCTCAACTCACTCATACACGTCCGGTCACCCCCCCACCATCTTGCAATGTTCGGGTAAGCCACAAATTGAATCACATACTAGAGTCATAAAGGCTGGAGATTGATCCCAGGAGCCTGTAGTCTGCACCCATACACCATCCGACCGTGAACCTGAGATTGAGAGTCAGTGTCCCGTACCAAGCACTTTGAGCCAGGCACCTGGATGATCAGTTGATTGATCCACTGGCTACAGTTTCAAATCGCACCCCGAGAGGATGGAGAGCCGAGGGCCGTGGGCTATACATCGGGAGCCGGAGCCACAAGTCACATGTCTCAAACTAGAGACCAGGAATCATATCAGGGATCTGAGATCAGGAGCCAGGGGACTGGCAGCAGTGAATCCAAGAGCCAGAAGCCGTCAGTCAGGGGCAATGAAGCCAGGAACCGAGATCCGGGATCCAGGAATCGGGAGTGAGAACGGTAAGCCAGTAGTCAGCAGGGAGCGATAAGCCAGGAGCCAGTAGACAGCAGGGAGCGGGGTACTAGGAACCAGAAGCCTTAGATTGTAATCTTTAGCCGAGAGTCGGATGCCACAAGCTTTCATATAAGCCTTCAAAATGGGGGCTTTTGATTTTTCGGGTCCCTAAGACTTCAAGTTTGGAGTTTGGGTGCAAACTTTTGCTATGTTCGGAGTTCTGGTTTTCAGCGCCTCCTCAAGTTACTTCAGGTATATGTCTGCTTACGGCCAGAGGTAATACCAGAAGTAACGTGAGGAGGCACTGAGAACGCTGTTCTGTTTGTTTTTTCTGCCCTTTTGAATTGTTTTTAATATATATGGAGAAAAAAAAGAGATCGAGGAGAAGCTACTAGTGCCATGATTAATGTATGAGAGTCTGATTGGGTTCTGCAGAAAGACCATCTTACCTGGTGATATCGGTTGATGCCGATTTCTCTTTTTTTTTTAATCAATACATTTTTATTAAAGATTTTGGAACAATACAGAACAAATATGCTGTAATATGATACAATATTAAATGCATACATCTAGATGTGGTAGTAGTAGGGGAAGAACAAACAAATTGAGGCATAACAATGCGATGCATGACAAACACATCTTATTCAACTGTAGTAACGTGAGTTAACTAGAGAGCTGTTCTACCCGGGCACCCCTGGTAGGGTTCTGTTCTGTGCCCGTGTAGAGGCGCCCCTTACAAGAGGCAAGAGCCTCAATCAATCAATGAATTAACAGATATTTGTGAACCGTTATAAAGTGTCGAATAACAGTATCCTAGCGAACTTTTGTAGAACCCATTAGATTGAGCTGTCATAAATGTCAAAGTGGTCTATAAATTTTGAGGTTTTAGTCCAGTCAGTCCAGGGGCTCCAAGTCTGTGAAATGAGTTTTCGCTCTCCTCTGAGTTTCAGGGTGGTTTCGTAGACAGTTTGTACTGTGTGTAAGACCTCCTTAATTGTAGGGGGTTCTGAGTTTTTCCACTTTCTGGTAATGGATAGTCTTGCTGCCAGTAGGATATGGGTCACAATGGGTTTCAGGTGGGTGGGGTATAGGTCAATGTCTAGAGATAATAGAGCCAGTGATGGATTACTAGGAAGGGATATATTAGTCACTTCATGTAGGATATGGAATATTCGTGTCCAATAAGAATCGAGTTTGGGGCATTCCCAGAGGGTGTGTATAAGGTCCCCTTTAAGTCCACAGTTTCTCCAACAGGTGTGTGTCGTCTTCTTATCAAATTTGGATAGTCTATCGGGCGTCAAGTACCAACGATATGTGATCTTGTATGCTAGTTCCCATAAGGAGGAGCAGCAAGTGGCTTTGTAGATGGATTTACAGGCTGTCTCCCATTGGTCTGTCGAGTATGTGTGATTCAGGTCTTTCTCCCATCTGAGTAATGGGGTTGTTTTGGTGAATGTGTGTTTATGATGTAGAAGGTTGTAGAACAGTGAGATGCCCTTACGGTGGGGTAAAGGTGCTCTGTAAAACATCCACGCTTCCTGGGGAAGTGAGCATGTCCAGAATTTCAGGGATTCTACACAGTGCCGAGTGCGGAGGTAAAGGAATATATCGGAGTTAGGTAGTTGGAATTCGGTTTGGAGTTCTGGAAAGGTTTTCATCTTACTGCCTTTGGTGAGATCTGTAACATAGGTGATGCCGTGTCTCCTCCAAGAGTTGAAAGAGGTATACTCCATCAAGTATTGGAGAGATTTTATCGGGATCTGTAACGTGGCGGGAATAGAGTGTTCAAATGGGGATTGTGCAATTTTGGACCAGGCCTTATATGTTGCTACCAAGGTGGGGGAAAAGTGGGGTGGGACCTTTGCCCCTAATGAGACGGCATGCAGCCAAGCTGGGAGGTTGCCCGCTTGGACCATTGCTGATTCGATCTTTCCCCAAATCGTGGATAAGGGGGGGGGAGGAACCATTCTTTAGTTTGTGTCAAAATTGAGGAAATGTAGTATTCCTGGAAGTCTACATATCTCACGCCACCTGCACGTCTATGTTTAGTTAGCTGGGGATGTTTGCACCTGGATTTCTTACCTTGCCATATGTATGAGGATAAGATCGATTGTAGCGCTCTAAAGTAGTGTAACGGTAAGGGAATGGGTATAGTACGAAAGAAATAAAGTATTTGCGGTAGATGGAACATTTTTAATGCCGCTAGGCGTCCTAACCAGAGAGTTCAACAAACGTATGTCTGGTCAGTTGGTGTTTGAGCTTGAGCTTAAGAGGGAGGTAATTAGCTGAGAATAATTCTTTTGTCGATCTTGTTAGTTGAATACCTAGATACGTAATGCTGGTGGTTGCCCAGGCATAGGGAAAGCGTTGTTTGATAAGAGTGCAGGTGATGTCGTGTACATTGATGTCTAGGATATTCGATTTAGCTTCGTTCACCTTGTAATAAGATATGTCGCTGAAAGAGGTGAGAGTTCGCTGGACTTCAGGTAAGGACTGTTCCGGTTGGGTGATCATTAGTATCACGTCATCCGCAAAGAGGCTAATTTTATGCTCCATACCTCCTATTGAGATGCCGGAGATCAGTGAGTTGGATCTAATGGATTCGGCCAGGGGTTCCATGACCAGATTAAATATCAGTGGTGACAGGGGACAGCCTTGTCGTGTGCCGTTGGATATGAGAAATGGGGTGGAAAGAGTGTCTGCGGAATATACTTGAGCGGTAGGGTTGGAGTATAAGGCCATAATTGCGTTGTGGATTGGTCCTATGATGCCAAATTTATGTAGAACTGCGGATAGGTATCCCCAGTGGACCCTATCGAATGCCTTTTCGGTGTCTAGGGATAGGAGAAGAGACGAGGTTTTGGAGGAGTCTAGGTGGTGAATTATGTTGATCATGCGTCTAGTGGCGTCTGATGCTTGGCGACCTTTAGTGAAACCTGATTGGTCGGGGGCTATAAGGGAGGGCAGAATATTTTCGAGTCTGTTGGCAATAATTCTAGCGTAGATTTTTATGTCGGTGTTGAGGAGTGATATGGGGCGGAAGTTCTTGGGGGATGTAGGTTCTTTGCCTGGTTTAGGCAACGTTACAATCATGGCGTTGAGCATTTCTTTCGGGAAGGTGGCGGATGAAGTCGCCGAGTTAAAAACTTGGCAAAGGGTAGGGGCTAGCTGTTTTTGAAATTGTTTGTAATATTCCCCTGTAAAGCCATCAGGGCCCGGGGATTTGGAGCTGGGTAATTTATTAATCACCGTGAATACTTCTTCCATGGTGAAAGGATCATTTAGGGAGGTAAGTTGAGCTTGTGATATGGATGGGAGATTCTGTTGGTTCAAGAAGGTTAGTATTGCATCATTTGAGGGTTGTGTGGTATTTGGGTCGTTCTTGAGATTGTACAGGTCAGCGTAATATGTACTAAATGCGTCAGCAATTTGTTGTGGTTTGAGGAGCTTTTCATTGGAGTGTGGATGGTGAATGAAGGGGATTTTGGCTTTGGTTCTGAACCCTTTGACTCTTAGGGACATGGCCTTACCGGCTTTATTGCCTGTGGTGTAAGATGTAGCTTTAAGAATCTTGTATGTTTTTTCATATTTTTCTAGGAGGAGGGATCTCAGTTCGTGGCGTAGGGTAAAGATTTTTGCCTGAAGGTCAGGGGAAGGATGAGTCTTATTTAGGGATTCGGTCGTGGCTATGTTGGTCGTCAGGTCGTCTAGTTTTTGGGATCTATTTTTCTTTGCTCTGGTACCCATTTGTAAAAAAAATACCTCGTATTACTGCCTTATGGGCGTTCCACACCACCAGCGGGTCAGACACTGAGTCCTGGTTAAGAGAAAATAATTCCTCTAAGTTTTGTGTGATGGGGGTTCGATAGCATAGGGTGTTGAGGTAGTTGTTTACTCTCCAAATATACACGGCCGATTGGGGGATTTCCCCGGATATTGTGATGCTGACAGGGGCATGGTCTGACCAGGTGGTGGTGTGGATAGTAGATTGTGAAACAGAATGCAGTAACCTTTTATCTGCTAAAAAGAGATCTATTTGTGAGTAGGTGTTGTGACACGGCGAGAGGAAGGTAAAGTCTCTCTCGCTCGCGTGACAACACCTCCAAACATCATACAATTTGTTGTTGGTAATAAATTTGTCCAAAGGGGACACATGGCGTTTATTGCAAGCAGTAGAGTCTAGAGAATTATTTGATACCAGGTTGAAGTCTCCACATATTAGTATATGACCTTTTTTGCAGTTTGCGTGCTACCCGAAGTGTCTTCCTGAGAAAGGGCATTTGACCCATGTTTGGAGCGTATATGGAGACTAAGGTGTATTGAACATTGTTCATAGAACAAATCAAAATGACGAAGCGACCTTCAGGGTCCAGTACACTGTGGTGCAGCTGAAAGGACACAGTATCCTAAATAGCAATCATTACCCCTCTTTGTTTTTTATGGTAGGAGGATTGATATACAAGAGGAAAGTGCCTATTTAGACATTTTGGAGTTGCATCAGCGGCAAAGTGGGTTTCTTGCACGCAGAGGACATCGCAGTTCTGAGAAAGTGCTGTCTTCCAAAGAGATGCTCGCTTAGCTGGGTGATTGAGACCCTTTGCGTTGAGAGAGAGGATTGTGATGCCCATATTGGATGTAATGGTGGTGGGTGCAGGTGTAGAGTTCACTTACAGTTCGTCGGTCTGTGATCAGTAGTCAGATTCCTTTTGGCGATGCTGGATGAGAAGGCCAGTGGACACAGCTGAGGAGATCTGCCGGGTTGAAGACAGGTGAGTGGATGGTAGATAATTGTTTGCTGCGTCAAACGCTTCGATGATGCTGGACGAGAAGGTTGGTTTAGTGATGAAGAGTTCAGCTTGAGTGGAGCAGTAGGGTTCTACTAGGATAGAATACAAGTTAGTGCAATAATAACAGTTAATAACTGCAATGTATTTTCCCACTGTCGTGGATTTGAAACAGAGAACCTCAAAATATAAGAAAATGAGCAAGGGGAGAGGGGGAAGAGGAGAAAAAAAATCTGAAACTTGCAGTCAGTTAGCAGTCACTGACAGCCAGGTAGGTCAGTATGGTGTGTCCTAACTGGGCGACCGACCAAAGTATGAGGGAAAAGTTCGGCAAGCACATGACGGTGACCAAGCCCAGACCGGACCGGGTTAGAGGCTTGCCGTTGCATGTGGGCAGGTGAATTAGTGCATTCTGTTTTTGATTTTAGCTCGTTCCGATCCAAAGGAGAAGGGGTTCGGCTTGTCATGGGGTTGTTGTAGGTTGTGAGGGGGTTCGGGAATAATACCCCAGGAGTGCAGTCATTTCATTCCACCCTCCAGAGTAGAGATGGAATGAGGGATTCCATTGTAAGTGACCAGGATCGTAGCTGGATGACGCCACTTGTACACTATTTTGTGGTTGTTGAGAGCCTTGGTGACTATCTTAAGTTGTCTCCGCATTTGGAGGGTGTATTGGGATAAGTCAGCGTATAGTTGAATATCTGAGTAAGGTGGGGGCAATGGTGATATTTCTCTGGCTTTTTGAAGGATTTGCTCCTTGGCCTAATAAAAGTGAACCCTCAGAAGTACATCCCTGGGTATATCCGCTTCTAGATGGCGAGGTTTGGGCAGACGGTGGATCCTATCAATGGTAAGCTCGATTGGAGATAAGTCAGGGAGCATGCTGGAGAACATGGTGCTGGCATATTCATGGAGTTCTTTGGGTTGTACAGACTCAGGGATACCTCTAATTTTTATATTATTGCGCCTGGAGCGGTCCTCGAGGTCCGCAAGCTTCGCCTTGACCCAGAGAGAGTCCTCCTTTTGCTCAGTATAAGCATCAACAACGTTAATGGTATCTGTGCAATCCTCCATTTTGTGTTCCATAAACATTACCCTGTTATCAATGTGTTTCAGTTCCAGAGAGAATTGATTGATCAGGGTAGTGAAGTTAGACATGAGGGAGGATTGCAGGGACAGGAGCATGTTGATGTCTTTGTAGACGAAACGCGTCGGGTGGACACGCTTGATATACCACTACTGCGTTAACCATTATATCTTGTTTTTATTTGATTTTTTTAAATTGATAGCAAGAATTTTTAAATTATATGGTTGAAGTTACTACACTCCTCCAAATAAATACAATCCGTGATTGGATTGGATTTTTTTACGCTATGAGGAGGTCCTCTATCTCTTTTTTTATCTCCATGGTCCTGACCCATTGAGGTTTCCGGGTAAAGGCTAAACGGTGTTCCTGTTGTCTTTCTACTCTTGAGAGTTCGGTTGTCTCATTACCATCTGAAAGTTGGTGAGTACAGACTGTTGCGCCGGCTCAGTCTTGTTCCTGGTTCCTAATCTTGGCTCATCACTCCACAAACATCACCAGCCGGCACACCCAAGCTCGTTTGACCCCTCACCAACGGTCAGTGGGTCCATCTTAAGCGGTAAGCGTACCAGATCCCGTTTTCCATTACACAGTTCAAGACGTTGTCCAACTAAATGAGGATGCTACGTTTTTGAACACTACATATAAGAATTGCCATATGAATGTTTATACATTTCTATTTATGAACTTCACCATATGGACTATTGTATGATCATAGTCACTGAGCGAATTCCAGCACTGGTTTAGTTTCTCAGGCCTTTCAAGACCGCTAGTCTTTGTTTTGATCACTCTATTCACATGCTACATGCGGTGAAGGGTTATTGCTGATTTTTTATTATTTTTATTTTGATACCTCTTTGCAGTATTGAATTATAGGTTTTACAGCCATATTGGTTTTATAACCTGGTATCTAGAACTAAGGTTTTCATAATATACACATTGTGCACTAATCACACTGTACTTTGAGATACATATTTTTGCATTATCTAATTAGGTGAGTTTTTCACATTTCCATCTGATTGGATAAATTTAAACAGGTTTCCATGGGCAGTTGGTGCGCATGGACTATATATATAGATAATTTGTTTTGATTCACTTCTAACACTTTATTAGCATCTTGACGTGGACTGTCCTTATTTCACTATCTTGATGTATTTTTGATATAGACTAAACTCTGAGCATTGGCCTTTGTATTTAGGATTACATTTCTATCTACGGCTAGTGTCCAGATACATATCTTTCAGCGCCACACTTTTTCATTTTTATGTCCTTCATAGTGGTGTCTAACACTGGTTGGCCCGTGGTAGGGAACTGTGCAATGGATGATTGTAGTGAGGTGATGGTAGACATGTCAGGTAAAGCTGTACTCACTGCGCCTGAGGCCTCATGTTGCATATCCAGCTTCATCCTGGATTTCTGCCCTCAATAGATTGTGTTGCTAAATCTTCCTTTTGTACATTCTCATAGGGGAGCGAAATTGTCACCACAACAGGTGAGTGTGGGAGAACACAGCTACGGGTAAGCTAATCAATGTATGCCTGCCTCATTTCCAACACCCGATTTTTTTTATTGTGGTTGTTTTATAGGTGACGTGGATGTTGTGGAAGAAAAATCGCACTTTACCACAGAGAGTGCCCACGTACTCATCGGGGAGATTATGGTGTGCCAGCTTATGAACACATTTGCAACTTAAAGACTGTGTGAAATTTGGAACATGCACACATTTGTCCACATGTGCTAGCTCCCATCATGGTGGATGAATGGCCCTCGTTTTTTTGGGGGTGCAACCACTTTACGAACTGCGAACGAAAGATGTTTGTGTGAAGGGTTGCACCCCCAAAAACGTCCATTCATCCCCATGATGGAAAATGGCACTTTTGAAAGCATGTGTTTTACCATCTAATGACCATTTTCAGACCCAAATTGTGTGCCTGTCCAGGGGTGACATGTCAGGTAAAGCTGTGAACTCACTGCGTTTTACCAATTGCTGACATCAGGGGTGTACATCATCGGTCAGTGCAGAGCAATGGCCCCCCAATACCACACAAAGTACTCCATATAATGCTCTTCGCTGGAGACGATTGACCACATTAATGGTGCTGAGAGGGGCATTTGGAGGGAGGCCAAAAGTGTACTCCACCACTCATCCACAGGACAGCCTGTAGTTGAAGACCCACTGTTCTGGGTTGAGCGGGTCACCGCAAACGCTTCAACATGTCGACAAAGACGAAGGGAGTCCTAGTAGGAGACAAGGCAGGGGATGCAGATGGACCCATTTCCCAAGCAAGCTAATAGGAGGGAAAGAACACAAAAAAAGAGGAAATGGAAAGTATGGAGGCAGCCCCTTGCACTACATGCTTTGCAGAATTCATCCCTAAAGATGCCCACTAAAAAGAGGTAGGTATATAGTGTGTATTGACCTTGGGAAAGCCAGCAGATAGAGGATTGGTACCATCTGACAGAGCAGTTGGGGGAGGGGGTTCCTAATGAGTTTGCCCCCCCCCCCCCCCCCCAAAAACAAAAAAAAAAAAGGGGCGCTACATGAAGTAAACCACACACCAAACAAATGTGCATATTTTTGGGGGTGTTTGGGGGCAAAAAATCCTATGCAGCAGACAAAATACATTGCTTAGGTGACTAGGCCATAGGTGTCTATTGGGCAGAAGAGCATGCTGGTGAGGTAAGTGAAGGGAAAAATGCATGAAGGAGAAAAGGGGCACAGCATATTAGAACATATTGCAATCATGGTAATTAGGGAAGGAGGTCAAAAATAGAAGACATTAGCAAAAAGATACATACACAGAAGGGAATAGTAAAGGAGAAATGTTACCTTAATATAGTCCTCCTGCAGGACCTGGATGATGGCAGAACAGGTCTCTGGAATAATGAGTCCCAGGGCCTGGGAGAGATACCTGAAGAGAACTTCAAATCCTGAAGACTTCTCCCTGTCGCCAAGTACCTCAACGTGGCAACAAGCCTCTGCTCCGGAGTAATGGCTTGTCTCATGCAGGTATCCTGCCGGCTGATAAAGGGGGTCAGCAAAGCCAAAAGACGGTGAAAATCGGGGTCCATCATCCTGAGAAAGTTCCTGAAATCATCAGGATTATTCTCCTGGATCTCACGAAGCAAAGGCATGTGCGAGAATTGGTCACGCTGAAGCAACCAATTCTTGGTCCACATACTCCTCGTCACTCTGTTCATGGACGGGTCTTGGCTCAAAGCTAGAAGCCCGACACCAATTCCGCGTACAGCACGAACTCGACGACGAGTACGCACGGGAAACATCGCTCACAAGGTCACAAAAGGTCGGCTGGTCAGAACGGACAAACAGAAAGCACCGATAAACAGCAAGGCCTGAAAGAACGAAATGAATACCAGAAACGAGCAGACAATAAGCAGTGCAAATCAAAGCGTCCTATATCAAGATATAGGCCGCAATGACCAACAAATGCGAACTGACTACACGCACTAATAAACAGATACGCACGACAAGCACAAACTGAAGAGCAGTAATGATCTGAGTCAGAAAACTGAGAAGCGCGAATCTTAAGTCACCAAACTTCGACTAAATCTCGATAAACACGGGATCAGCAGAAGGATCCCAACGGGTGCCTGACGTGGTGCTGAACTTCCCTTTTCTAATCTCGTGGACGACGACTTACGTCACGACGTTCTTGCAGACCGGATATTCCGACAACGTAGTCCGACCGTGTGTACGCAACACCAACATCGGACAAAGTACGACGGACAGGATCCGACCGACCTGGTCCGCGGATTGTCCGACCGTGTGTATGGGGCTTAACACTTTATTAGCATCTTGACGTGGACTGTCCTTATTTCACTATCTTGATGTATTTTTGATATAGACTAAACTCTGAGCATTGGCCTTTGTATTTAGGATTACATATCTATCTACGGCTAGTGTCTAGATACATATCTTTCAGATGGACCCATTTCAGGGTGTATTAGAAGTGGATGGTGCCCGATTCTGTCAGGATATCTCAAGGCCTGGAGCTCTGTGCCGCGGTCGGCGCCATCTTGGGCCTTGCTGTGTGGACGGCGCGGCTGGAAGGAGAAGGATTACAGCCGCTTCGGCCCCTTCTCCTGGTTCCGCTTGCGGGACATTGTGGTCTGCGGGTTGCGGGGGATCTCCGGTGGATGTGTGGAGCCGGGTGGTGTTGCTGTGTGGCCCGATCGTCGCTTCCCGGCCGGTCTGGATGGCGGAGCTCACTGCTCAAGCGTCCATTCAAGTCCGTGCGCAAGCCACGCCCCGATGCTGATTTCTTCATATGTATGAGGTGAGAGTTCGTTGAGACCACTGCCATAAGGAGAACACCTGTGGAGTTGCTCGTGAACTTTTTTTACTTGACCATTTCCTCACTAAGCCATTTTATATTCATCCACCACCTTTTTGAACTTTATTTTTATTTTCATTTTCCCTGAAGGACAAATATTTATTGCTCACATTCACTGTATTTGCAACCTTTTTTTCTCATTTGTAGTTCACCCAAGTAGTCTGTGTGATACATACAGGGTGCACACATTTTTTGAGACTTTGCACTTTATAATGGTGCTCTTTATATTGTATATACACTTTGTATGCACTACACTGTGCACTTTATATGTGGATGAATTTTTTTATTTTAGTGTTTATTAGTGTGAGATCACTTTATCTTTTATTTTTAGTTTTATGGATTGTGAACACTTTTAGGTTTTGCTGCTGGTTTTACACATATATATCACATATCTCTTGATTACAGTTACACTTTCTATTTACTCACAGTAGCGCGAAGGACACTTTCACTCATAAGACTGGATTGCTTCATAGAATAAACATAACTTTATTACTGACAAAAAATCTCACCAATCAAGAGGGGGAGGTAACAGCCCTTCAGCAACTCAGGACTCAGGAAGTGTTATCTTCTTAAATGGACAGCTAACAATAAATCTACATTAAAGCAGTATTAACCACTTCAGCCCCAGAAAATTTGACCCCCTTCCTGACCAGAGAACTTTTTACAATTTGGCACTGCGTCATTTTAACTGACAATTGCACGGCCATGAAATGCTGAACCCAAACTAAATTTGCATCCTTTTTTTCCCAAAAATAGAGCTTTATTTTGGTGGTATTTGATCACCTCACAAATTTCTTCATCAGTTTAGGCCAACATATATTTTTCTACATACTTTTGGTAAAAAATAAATAAAAAAAATCGCAATAAGCATATATTAATTGGTTTGTGAAAAAGTTATTGAGTCTACAACTATGGGAAAGATTTATGGCATTTTAATGGCATTTTTATTATTATTTTTTTTTTTACTAGTAATGGGACTGCGACATTGGGGCGGACACATCGGACAATTTTGACACATTTTTGGGACCATTGACATTCATACAGCGATCAGTGTTATAAAAATGCACTGATTACTGTGTAAATGTCACTGACAGGGAAGGGGTTAACATGAGGGGGCGATCAAGGGGTTAACTATGTTCTCTAGTTAGTGTTTCTAACTGTATGGGGTTAGGACTGACTGGGGGAGGAGACATGTATTTGTTCCTACTTAATAGGAACAAAAGATATGTCTCCTCTCCCCTCACAGAACAGGGATTTGTGTGTTTACACACACAAATCTCCATGCTGGTGCTTGTGCCCATACGGGGTTTCACTCAGCAGAGCCATTTTGCCGACGTATATCGGCGTGAGCCGGTCAGCGAGTGGTTAAAGATGGAGTGAACTCCCATACATGAATTTTACCTATAGGCAAGCCTATATTAAAGCTTACCTATAGGTACTGTAAATATCTCCTTAACGTGCACCATTTAGAAGATATTTACTTTATATGCAGCCAGTGACATCACCGGTGCATGTGCTCTGAAGGAATGGCCATCCGGGTCCTGTGCCGTAAATGGCAGGTCCTGCGCGCATGGTTGTGAGTGATGTCATTGCGGCTAAGGCCACTCACACAGTCAGAGTCCACAAACCCAGAAGAAAGACGGGTGAAGATGGAAACCCTGTCAGCTCTCCACTGGAAAGGCTTAATTCTAAGGTAAGTTTCACATAATGTGCTAGTATGCGATCCTCCGGGACTGTGACATCATAGGGGGGCGGGGTCACCATGTGTCGGACCCCCGAAGGCGGAACAAGACCCTCAGACGGCGACAACAGCGAAGAAGAAAGCCGGGCTCCTCCGCTCTTGAAAGAGCTAGGTAAAAGAGCAGAAGAGAGCGGAGGAGTACGGCGAGAAGACCCCCCAAGACGAAAGAAGACCCCGGAGCAGTGCAATAAAATATTTAAAAAAATTTGTGTTTTTTTTATTTACACTTTTACACCTTAGGTGAATGGGTAGGGGTTAGGGTTGAGCGAACCCGAACTGTAAAGTTCGGGTCCGTACCGGACTTTTGGGTGTCCGGGACCCGGACCCGAACCCGAACTATTGGCTGTAAGTTCGGGTTCGGGTCCGGTGTTCGGCGCTGTATTGGCACTTTTTTCACAGCTTTAGGCCAGCCAATGGATGATCGTTTTACTAGTGTGCCCTAGAAGCCATCACAGCCATGCCTACTAATGGCATGGCTGTGATTGGCCAGTGCAGCATGTGACCCAGCCTCTATATATAGCCCACACACAGCACACAGCATCATTCTGTTAGACACACACTGTTAGGCAGGTTCCTGTGCTGCAGATAGATAGAAGATTTTAGGAGTTAGGCCCCTTTCAGACGAGGCGGACTCCGCTTGCACGGAGCCCGCCTCTGTCCGCCGGCTCAGCGGGGGATCTGTCCGTTGATCTCCGCTGAGCCGGCGGATGACAAGCCTCTCTCCGCTCACTGAGCGGGGAGGGGCTTGCGAGCGCCGCTGATCTCTATGGAGAGATCGGATGAAAACGGACAGTGTGTCCGTTTTCACCCGATCTCACCCGATCTCACCCGATCCGACGGATCTGGACGTGTGGTCCATACGTCTGGATTTGGCGGATCGGACCGGATCGGATGTCAGCGGACATGTCTCCGCTGACATCCGACGCTCCATAGAGTAACATGGAGCGCCCGTTCAGATCCGCCGTCAAAACTGACAGGCGGATCTGAACGGGCCTTCCGTGTGAAAGGGGCCTTAGTGTGCTAAAGTCAGTCCACATTCCTGGAATTTTATTCTAATTAGTTAGATCAGTGAGCGATCTAGAGAGCTAGAGTAGGGAGGGAGTTTCTTTATTTTGCAAAAGAAAGAGGCAGACATAATTATTGAAGAGATTCCTAAATCAATTGTACCCTGGCTGGGGTGCAGTGCACAGTCACAGTAACAGTGCCATGAGGCCAGTGCCAGACAAAATGTAAATGTTTTACCTTCAAGCTCAATGCAACATTACTGCACAGCATATACTAAGAGATACACCACAGTCTGTGTGTATTCTGCTATTGGAAAAACATTGCATAAAAATTGAATTTTGCTTTTTATTTTTTTTTCCCAATAGCATTTTCTGCGTGTTCCTACATACACGCTGTAGATACTGTCCGTGTAGTCTGATATTGCAAAAACATTGCAAAAAAATATAATTTTGCAGTGTTTTTTGTTCTTCCCAATAGCATTTTCTGCGTTTTCATAAACGCTGTAAATACTGTCCGTGTAGTCTGATATTGCAAAAACATTGCAAAAAAATAAAATTTTGCAGTGTTTTTTTTTCTTCCCAATAGCATTTTCTGCGTTTTCATAAACGCTGTAGAGTATCTACAGCGTTTATGAAAACGCAGAAAATTCTATTGGGAAGAAAAAAAAACACTGCAAAATTTTATTTTTTTGCAATGTTTTTGCAATAACATTGCAAAAAAATAAAATTTTGCAGTGTTTTTTTTCTTCCCAATAGCATTTTCTGCGTTTTCATAAACGCTGTAGATACTGTCCGTGTAGTCTGATATTGCAAAAACATTGCAAAAAAATAAAATTTTGCAGTGTTTTTTTTTATTATTTTTCTTCCCAATAGCATTTTCTGCGTTTTCATAAACGCTGTAGATACTGTCCGTGTAGTCTGATATTGCAAAAACATTGCAAAAAAATAAAATTTTGCAGTGTTTTTTTTTCTTCCCAATAGCATTTTCTGCGTTTTCATAAACGCTTTACACACTGTACGTGTATTCTGCTATATACAAAAACACCCATTTAGGGCGAGAACATAAATTTTGAAAATATGAGGAGATCATCAAAAAGGGGACGTGGCCCGGGTCGTGGTGCTGCTGGTGGCACTCCTGTTGCAGGGAGAGGACGTGGTCGATCTGTGCCAGCTACACGCACTAGTGAAACACCTTCCGCAGGTGCGAGTAGGCGACAGAGCCTGCAGCAGCATTTTGGCGCGCCTAATGAGGCTGTATGAATGTCGAGGCCAGGACAAGTACAGGCGATAGTAGATTGGGTTGCTGCTGACAGTGCCTCCGGTTCCTTCACATTGTCTCCCACCCAGTCTCCTGATGAAAGTTCAGAGTTGGCACCTGCAGCCGATGTCCATCAGTCTTTCACCTCACCCCCTTGCAAATCAGCCAATCAGTCTGAGCCCCAAATCATGCAGCAGTCTCTTCTGCTTTTTGATGACTCTGTTAGCAGGTTTTCCCAGGGCCATCCACCTAGCCCTGCCTCAGAAGTAGAAGAGATTGTGTGCACCAATGCCCAACCACTTATGTTTCATGATGAGTACATGGGAGGACCAACGCAGCACATCTCGGATGATGACGAAACACAGGTGCCAACTGCTGCTGCTTTCGCCATTGTGCAGACCGACAAGGAGGGCAGGGGTGAATTTTGGGTGGAAGATGATGTGGAGGACAATGAGGTCCTTGACCCCACATGGAATCAACGTCATGCAGGTGACCAGTGTAGTTCAGAGGAAGAGGCTGTGGTCGCACAGAGCCACCAGCACAGCAGAAGAGGGAGCAGGGTGCAAAAGCGGAGCGTCCGTCCCCTAGACAGTACGTCTGCTACTGCCCAACGCAGCAAGGGACCGAGCACACCAAAGCCAGGTGCAAGGAGTTCCCTAGCGTGGCAGTTCTTCAGACAATGTCCTGATGACAAGACACGAGGGGGGTTTGCACGCTGTGCAATCAGAGCTTGAAGCGAGGCATAAACGTTCTCAACCTGAGCACAACCTGCATGACCAGGCATCTAAGTGCAAAGCACGAGATGCAGTGGAGTAGACCCCGAAAAACCAAGAAAGGTCTCTGGCTCCTCCTGCTTCCACTTCTGCTGCAGTCTCGGCCTCTTCATCCACCTCTGTAGTGACAGTGACACCTGCCAACCCGCAAACAGAGGATCTGCCAGCAACACTACCACCTGGGTCACCAACCATCTCCACAATGTCCCATGGAAGCTTTCAGCTCTCTATTTCCCAAACACTGGAGCGGAAGAGGAAGCACCCCCCTAGCCACCCGCGATCCCTGGCCCTGAATGCCAGCATTTCAAAATTGCTCGCCTTTGAAATGCCGTCATTCCGCCTGGTGGAGACGCAGAGTTTTCAAAGGCTGATGTCATTGGCTGTCCCACAGTACGTCGTGCCCAGCCGCCACTACTTTTCCAGACGAGCTATCCCTTCCCTGCACAACCAAGTGGGGGACAAAATCAGGTGTGCACTGCGCAACGCCATCTGTGGCAAGGTCCACCTAACTACGGATGCGTGGACCAGTAAGCACGGTCAGGGACGTTATATCTCCCTAACAGCACACTGGGTAAATGTAGTGGCGGCTGGGCCTGAGGCGGATAGCAGTTTGGCGCATGTCCTTCCACCATCGAGGATTGCAGGGAACTTCAGTTTGCCTCCTGTTGCTAACTCCTCCTACTCCGCCTCCTCATCCTCTACCACCTCCTCATCTGGTCAGCGTAACACCTTCACCACCAACTTCAGCACAGCCAGGGCTAAACGACAGCAGGCAGTTTTAAAACATTCCTGTTTGGGGGAAAAACCCCACACCGCGCAGGAGTTGTGGAGGGACATGGAACAACAGACCGATGTGTGGTTGGTGGCAGTGAGCCTCAAGCCCGGCCTGGTGGTGTGCGATAATGGGTGAAATCTCGTAGCAGCTCTGGGCCTTGCCGGTTTGACGCACATCCCTTGCCTGGCGCATGTGCTGAACTTGGTGGTCCAGAGGTTCCTGAAGAATTACCCCGATATGCCAGAGCTGCTGCAGAAAGTGCGGGCCGTCTGTGCGCACTTTCGGCGTTCTCACCCTGCTGCTGCTCGCCTGCACCTTCGGCCTTCCCGCTCACCGTCTCATATGTGACGTGCCCACAAGGTGGAACTCCACCTTGCACATGCTTGCCAGACTGTGCGAGCAGCAGCAGGCGATAGTGGAGTTTCAGCTGCAGCACGCACGCGTGAGTGGCTCTGCAGAACAGCACCACTTCACCGCCAATAACTGGGCCTCCATGCGAGACCTGTGTGCCTTGCGCTGTTTCGAGTACTCCACCAACATGGCCAGTGCCGATGACGCCGTTCTCAGCGTTACTATCCCAGTTCTATGCCTCCTTGAAAAAACTCTTAAGGCGATGATGGGAGAGGATGTGGCACAGGATGAGGAGGAGGAGGAGGAAGAGGGTTCATTTCCAAGACTTTCAGGGCAGTCATTTACAAGTGGCTACGAGGGTGGGTTCCTGCACCAACAAGCGCCAGGTACACAATTGTCTGGCAGCAATGGCACAGTTCTGGAGGATGACGAGGTGGAGGATGAGGAGGAGATGGAGGAGGAGGAGGAACCATGTTCACAGCAGGTTGGCACCCAGACCAGCTCATGTCCATCACTGGTGCGTGGCTGGGGGGATACAGAGGACACAGACATTACACCTCCCACAGAGGACAGCTTTTCCTTGCCTCTGGGCAGCCTGGCACACATAAGCGATTACATGCTGCAGTGTCTCCGCAACGACCGCCGAGTTGCCCACATTTTAACTGGTGCTGATTATTGGGTGGCCACCCTGCTGGATCCCCGTTACAAGGACAACGTGCCGTCCTTAATTACCTCACTGGAGCGTGATCGTAAGATGCGCGAGTACAAGCGCACGCTGGTAGACGCGCTGCTGGTGGCATTCCCACTTGGAAGCGGGGGTACGGTGGAAGCACAAGGCGAAGGCAGAGGAGGAGGAAGAGGTCGCCAACGCAGCCGGGGCACCGCCAGCACCTCGCAAGGCAGGGTTAGCATAGCCGGAATGTGGAAAAACTTTGTCGGCACGCCACAACAACCAGCACCACCAGCTGAGATGGAACGTCTTAGCAGGAGGCAGCATTTCACCAACATGGTGGAGCAGTATGTGTGCACACGTGTACACGTACTGCATGACGGGTCTGCCCCCTTCAACTTCTGGGTCTCCAAATTGGGCACATGGCCTGAGCTTGCCCTTTACGCCTTGGAGGCGTTATCACAGACAAGCGCAGCCGCCTGTCCAGAGCCAATGTGGACAAGCTCACGTTCATTAAAATGAACCAGGCATGGATCCCACAGGATTTGGCCGTACCTTGTGCAGAATAGACACATATACCGGTGTTCTGACGAAAACTGTCTTGCTATCGGATAGTGTCCGGCCACTTACTGCGCAGGTGCAGTGCTTGCGCAGTACGGAGGACAAGGAGATTCACAAAATCTCCAAAGATGAACGTCGCCTGCGCAGTGAGTGCAGGTTCAAGCCCGACCATCCAAGTGGACATACGGTAGCACATAGTAACAGGGCCCCTCACGGGCTCACTTGGCTAGGCTTCAACCTCGGATGATGTGGCTTGAACCTGGAGTCACCGCGCATCGTCTTCGGAGAGTTTCAAAATCCCCTTGTCCTACGTACTGAGCAAGCGCAGTACAGGGCGGACACTATGCGACGGGGGACAGAATTCAGTGAATCAGTGTTGGCTACCTCGTCCTCCTCCACCGCCGCTTCCACCTACACCACCACATCCACCGCCACCTCAACCTCCTACTCCATTTGAATTTCGTCCTCCTAGGTCAAGATTATAATTTTTTTATTTTTTTTTAATTTCCAAGTATTTTATTTTCCCACTATATTATCCATTAAATTGAATAATTTTTTCCAGAAAGTGCGTATTCTGGGGTATTCCCACCATATGTGCGGCATCGTGCCGTTGAGTTTCGGAGGTTCTTAATGACTTCCTGTACCTCTTCTGCTGAGAAGGGGGCCTCCAGCATTTTTTTTTATTTTTTATTTTTTTTATGTTATTTTAAGTTATTTCCCTATCCACATTTGTTTGCAGATCACTTGTCATGCTCTTAACAACACTTTGTTGCCATTTGCAGCCATCTAGCCCTTTCCATGACCTTTTTACAGCCATTTTAGTGTTCAAAAGTCCGGGTCCCCATTGACTTCAATGGGGTTCGGAGTTCGGGGTCAAGTTCAGGTCAAGTTCGGTCCCGAACCCGGACTTTTTTCCGAAGTTCGGCCGAACCCGAACATCCAGGTGTCCACTCAACTCTAGTAGGGGTACATCGTACCCCATACTCATTCACATAGGGTGGGGGGCCGGGATCTGGGGGCCCCCTTATTAAAGGGGGCTCCCGGATTCCGATAAGCCCCCCGCCCGCAGACCCCGACAACCAATGGCCAGGGTTGTCGGGAAGAGGCCCTTGTCCTCATCAACATGGGGACAAGGTGCTTTGGGGTGGGGGGGCCGCAGGGCGCCCCCCTTCCCCAAAGCACCCACCCCCCATGTTGAGGGCATGTGGCCTGGTACGGTTCAGGAGGGGGGGCGTACGCTCGTCCCCACCCCCTTTTCCTGACCGGCCAGGCTGCGTGCTCGGATAAGGGTCTGGTATGGATTTTGGGGGGACCCCCACGCCGTTTTTTCGGCGTAGGAGGTTGCCCTTAAAATCCATACCAGACCTAAGGGCCTGGTATGCTCCTGGAGGGGGAACCCATGCCGTTTTTTTTATTTAAAATTTGGCGTGGAGTTCTCCCTCCAGAGCTGATTATTCTCTGATTGGCCACGGTCAAAGTCGCCTGGCCTGGGGCGACTTAAAGTCGTGTTGTAAGTCGCCCCAAGTCGTGTTGAAGTAGCTCCTCAAGTCGTGTCCAAGTTGCCTCCAAAAGTCACGCTGGAAGTCGTGTCGCCCCTGTGTGAACCGGCACTAAGGGTTCAACTTCTGTTCAACTGCAGTGGTCACACCTGGATCCATCTACGGCCAATGTTAGTGTGTTATTTTTAAACTTACAAATCAAGCTTTCCAGGCAAAGTAGCTGTTAGAGGGTTGAGGACATTTAACATTGACAGGGGTGCTTACAATGGTCATCTTTTATTCATTTATGTAAACCTTTATTCCAAAAGGAAAAAAAAAATCTTTTACTACTTCATCTGGAATTCAGATACCATATATATTGCACTCTGGAAGTGTCTGGTTGGCTGACGGAGGGACACAGAGCACACACGTGGCATGTAAGCTGTATGGGTGTGTGGATACAGGTATTTTCATGGGGCAGGTTTTACTCAGCATTGAGACTGAGCATTTATAGCAGCATGTTATGTAATTGCTAGACTAAAGCTCGGCAGTAGATGCACTTTGTTTAGTACCTCTGCTTTTTTGTGCTTAGGACTATGTCTTCCCACAGGAGGGGTAATTCATTAGGGGGGAGTGCAAAGTCACTCCAGTCAGAGGCTCCTAGTCGCATGCCCGCAGTTCCATCCTCCCTTGGAAGACCTGGAGCATCTGGCGAATCTGAGCCATCTTGTCTCACAGGCATGGTGGCTACCTCCAACGTCCCAGCCCCTGCATACGTCACTAAGGACGATTTGGCTTTGTCTCTGGCTGGTTTGGAAGGGAAAATAGCCGAGATGTTAGCGTCTTTCTCCCAGGAGGTGAGACAATGCAGCCGTTACTGGAGCAACTGATTTATGCTGATTGGGATCACCCAGATAAGCAGTTTTCTCCTCCTAAAAGATTTTCAATTCTTTACTCTATGGAGAAAAAGTTCTCAAAGAGATGGGATTTGCCAGCGGTAGATGTGGCTATCTCCTCTGTGAACAGGAGTTTAACTTGTCCAGTATTTAGTGATCCAGCTGATAAGAAGTTGGAATCTCTACTTAAGGCCTCATTTGCTGTAGCTGGTGCAGTAGTACAACCTGCAGTGGCAGCAATAAGCATCTGTCAATCCCTTCGGGATGAATTCAAGCAGGTTATTTAAAAAAGTTCAATCTCAAACTGAAGAGGCCCAAAGTTTAGCTGAGCTACCTAGGGCCCTATACTTTACAGTGGACACTATCAAGGATTCTATCCATCAGGCGTCTTGCTGATGTTGATACATATGCGCAGGATTCTGTGGCTAAAGAACTGGTCAGCCAAGTTACCATGCAAGAAGCTCTTGGCTGGGTTTCCATTTCATGGAGAAAGGTTGTTTGGGGAAGATTTGGATAAAGTATATCCAAAATATTTTGGGGGGGTAAAAGTACCCTTCTGCCAGTTAAGAAAAAGAATAGACGCCTTCTTTTAAACCTTCTCCTCATATATGTGGGGCAACAGCCTCCAGGCAGTCTCGGCCGTGACCACCGTCAGGGGCAAAGGGTAAGCCTCATAACCAGACACAGGGCTACAAAAAGCCCTGGAGTCAGAAGTCCACAAAACAGAATCCCAAGGCTTCCTTGTGAAGGGGCTCCCCTGCTTGATTGAGTGGGGGGAAGACTGGTGGTTTTCAGAAACTTGGCAAGAGGAAATCCAAGACAAGTGGGTCCTCTCTGTAGTTGTCAGGCTTCCACTTACCAGACCGGCGAGTCCGCTTGGGGCATAGGGTGGTCTCCCTTACGGTCCGACTCGTGGCCCCTGATAGGATAGACAGGAGGCATGGGAGTGCGTAGTGGTACGAGAGCCTGGTGTGGATGATCCAGGAACTGGAAGCAGGATGATCCTCAAGCAGCAGGTGGGTAGGCTGGAACACAGGCAGTCCGGTGCAGAGCAGGAGCTGAGCAGGCAGGTCAAGTACATGCAGGGTTCGGCAACAGGCGGGCAACAACAGTACAGCAGGAGCAGGCAGGAGCGAGGTCAAACAGGCAGAAGTCATGGGTATCCAATAGGCAAGCCGGGTCGTCAGGAGATCAGGTACACAGGAACGCAGGTTACAGGCAACAGGAACCAGGGCACGGGGGAGCTGATGATCAGGCAGCAAGGAGCAGAGTAGGCAGCAGACTTAAAATAGGCTGATTGGCGCCAAATGGCGCGCACCAGTGCACACATTAGTGTGCACGCACCCACACGCGCATGCGCGCGCGAACACCAGCACGCGCCCCAGTGCCACCAGGAGCGCAAACACTAGTGCGCATATTAGCGCGCACATCGGTGTGCACCAGCACCAACAGGAGCGCGCACATTAGCGCCAACAGGAGCGCGCGCACCAGCGTGCACCGGCGCACACCAGCGTGGCCAGCACCGCGACCAGTCAGATAACCTCTCTGACAGTAGTAGCCCTAGGCTAGAAACTAGAGTTCCAAGAGTTTCTACCATCGCGTTTTCTAAGATCAAACGTTCCCAAGGACCCAGTAAAGAAAAAGTCCTTATTTCTGGCACTGGACGGATTACTGTATCAGGGAGTAATAATAGAGGTTCCCTCGGCAGAGAGGGACATGGGGTTTTATTCAAATCTCTTTATGGTACCAAAACCAAATGGAGATGTCAGACCCATTCTAGATCTCAGGAATCTGAATCGCTTCCTTTCGAATGGAGTAGATTCGGTCAGTTGTTTCCATCCTAGGGAGGAGAGGTTCTTTCAATAGTTTTTATTACATTTTTGAGATTCACAGTGGAAATACATGACATACAAGTTTCCATAAAAAGACAGGAAACATTCAGTACAAATGTAATCAAAGAGTACAAGGATCGGCCTACATGGCAGAACAAACATTAATGCAACATGAGGCATGAACCTAAGCTAGCATTGGTATGTACCGTCCACAAATAGATTGCAGACAAATATTAGTCCGAGCCTAATAACGAACAATTAACTAAATTAGAGTCGAGCAAGGGACAAATGTCCACATGCCCTCTGACTAGGTTAGGAGAGGATGGAGGGATGAACCCCCCCCCCCCCGCCGCCCCCAAGAGGATCTAGCTGCGGCAGGAGGAATCCCAACCCTCCATGCTCCCCCAATGACCGATCCCAAAGGCCTTGTAAAAAGGGCGTAAAACAAGGAATTGTTAGGGAAGACAGAGTATAATAAAATATACTAATGACTTGGCTAAGGGAACAACTGTAACAAAAACTAGAGTGGGAGGATCACCTAGTTTTCTCCTCCTAAAAGATTTTCAATTCTTTACTCTATGGAGAAAAAGTTCTCAAAGAGATGGGATTTGCCAGCGGTAGATGTGGCTATCTCCTCTGTGAACAGGAGTTTAACTTGTCCAGTATTTAGTGATCCAGCTGATAAGAAGTTGGAATCTCTACTTAAGGCCTCATTTGCTGTAGCTGGTGCAGTAGTACAACCTGCAGTGGCAGCAATAAGCATCTGTCAATCCCTTCGGGATGAATTCAAGCAGGTTATTTAAAAAAGTTCAATCTCAAACTGAAGAGGCCCAAAGTTTAGCTGAGCTACCTAGGGCCCTATACTTTACAGTGGACACTATCAAGGATTCTATCCATCAGGCGTCTTGCTGATGTTGATACATATGCGCAGGATTCTGTGGCTAAAGAACTGGTCAGCCAAGTTACCATGCAAGAAGCTCTTGGCTGGGTTTCCATTTCATGGAGAAAGGTTGTTTGGGGAAGATTTGGATAAAGTATATCCAAAATATTTTGGGGGGGTAAAAGTACCCTTCTGCCAGTTAAGAAAAAGAATAGACGCCTTCTTTTAAACCTTCTCCTCATATATGTGGGGCAACAGCCTCCAGGCAGTCTCGGCCGTGACCACCGTCAGGGGCAAAGGGTAAGCCTCATAACCAGACACAGGGCTACAAAAAGCCCTGGAGTCAGAAGTCCACAAAACAGAATCCCAAGGCTTCCTTGTGAAGGGGCTCCCCTGCTTGATTGAGTGGGGGGAAGACTGGTGGTTTTCAGAAACTTGGCAAGAGGAAATCCAAGACAAGTGGGTCCTCTCTGTAGTTGTCAGGCTTCCACTTACCAGACCGGCGAGTCCGCTTGGGGCATAGGGTGGTCTCCCTTACGGTCCGACTCGTGGCCCCTGATAGGATAGACAGGAGGCATGGGAGTGCGTAGTGGTACGAGAGCCTGGTGTGGATGATCCAGGAACTGGAAGCAGGATGATCCTCAAGCAGCAGGTGGGTAGGCTGGAACACAGGCAGTCCGGTGCAGAGCAGGAGCTGAGCAGGCAGGTCAAGTACATGCAGGGTTCGGCAACAGGCGGGCAACAACAGTACAGCAGGAGCAGGCAGGAGCGAGGTCAAACAGGCAGAAGTCATGGGTATCCAATAGGCAAGCCGGGTCGTCAGGAGATCAGGTACACAGGAACGCAGGTTACAGGCAACAGGAACCAGGGCACGGGGGAGCTGATGATCAGGCAGCAAGGAGCAGAGTAGGCAGCAGACTTAAAATAGGCTGATTGGCGCCAAATGGCGCGCACCAGTGGCAACATCTCCTCTAGTCGGAGGAGGAATGGCAACATCTCCTCTAGTCGGAGGAGGAATGGCAACATCTCCTCTAGTCGGAGGAGGAATGGCAACATCTCCTCTAGTCGGAGGAGGAATGGCAACATCTCCTCTAGTCGGAGGAGGAATGGCAACATCTCCTCTAGTCGGAGGAGGAATGGGAACACCTCCTTCTTGTAGATGTTGTGGCCTGGCAAGGTCCCTGGCATCTTGGACCACACTTGAGGGTCCAATCTGGAAGGGCTGAAAAAGACGGGGGGGGGGGGGAAGGGGAGACGGCAAACCTCGACCCCTCCCCTCACCTGCACGTACCTTGTGCGTGAGGGCTGGCTATGTGAAAGCAGTGACCTGTCCATAATCTCTGGACAAGATGTCAATATATGCACGGATGGTCTGCAGTTGACCCGGAAAAAATCCCACAAAAAAATGAGCCAACCAGAAAGATTATAAAATCATTATGTGTATATATACATATCTACACATATGTACACATATATATACATATGCATATACCCCCTCTTTCTTTCTTTTTTTTTTTTTTTTTTTTAAAATATAGACATTTATATAAATAGCATCATGGTAATACCAACAGCTGATTTGATTCTTACCACACATAGATATATGCATTTATCAATTTAATTAATTTACAAATTCCTTTTTTTTTTTTTTTTTTTTTTTTAACATATATCTTCTTTTTTTTTTTATTTTATTTTTATTTTTTTATTTTTTTTATCTTAATACATTAACATTTCCCCTTAGGGGGAGATCCAGGCCACTGCAGACCAGGCGGGGGAAAGCTGCCACTCACTGCCTGTGGAATACCATCCCGACAGGAGATGGCAGAACTTTGAATCCCCCGCCTGAGTGACGTCACCGCTCTCCCCAGCGGGCACCTGCGCCGTGGGGGACAGCCGAACGGCGCCTGCGCGGCCGCCGGACCATCCGACCCTCCGCGCACGCGCGAGCCAAGCCTCGCAATCGCGGAGGCCTCGCGCATGCGCAGAACGCCGGCGGCGGCCGCGACCCGGAAGCACCGCGGCGGCCTGGAACGCAGAAGCGCTCCAGGCGCCATGAGGGGTACACAGAGGTACAGGGAGTACCAGGGGAAATAAATGACAAACAAAAAACATGCATAACAAAGAAGTGACTGCCATGGAGAGATAACATATGAAAAAGATGCAGACCTTGCCAGCCATCTGAAGCGTCCACCTGCAGGCATACCGAAGCAACCTTCCCCCCACTACTGGGGTATCCAGCGCTATTAAAAGCTTATTCGCCCGCTCATGGCTGGGCTCCTGGCTGCACCGCCTGAATGGAATGCTCGATCCTAAAGATTCCGACCGGACGCCAACAGGAACAAACGTGATGTAGGTCCATGGAGGAGGACAAAAAAGGAACACAGTACCTGCCGGTGAGCTCTCTTTTATTTGAAAGGGGTCCTATAGCATTGGAGAGGAGGCGGGGTTAACCCACACGTAGGCTGCCATGGAGTCTGTCAGGAAAATTTAATTTTGCTGTTTTTTTTTTTTCCCAATAGCATTTTCTGCGTGTTCATACATACACGCTGTAGACACTAACCGTGTATTCTGATATTGGAAAAACATTGCAAAAAAATTTATTTTTGCAGTGTTTTTTTTTTTTCCCAATAGCATTTTCTGCGTTTTCATAAACGCTTTAGATACTGTCCGTGTATTCTGATATTGGAAAAACATTGCAAAAAAAATTAATTTTGCAGTGTTTTTTTTTTTTTCCCAATAGCATTTTCTGCGTTTTCATAAATGCTTTAGATACTGTCCGTGTATTCTGATATTGGAAAAACATTGCAAAAAAAATTAATTTTGTTGTGTTTTTTTTTCCCCAATAGCATTTTCTGCGTGTTCATACATACACGCTGTAGACACTATCCGTGTATTCTGATATTGGAAAAACATTACAAAAAAAAAATAAATTTTGCTGTGTTTTTTTTCTTCCCAATAGCTTTTTCTGCGTTTTCATGAACGCTTTAGACACTATCTGTTTATTCTGATATTGGAAAAACATTGCAAAAAAATTTAATTTTGCAGTGTTTTTTTTCTTCCCAATAGCATTTTCTGCGGTTTCATAAACGCTTTAGACACTATCCGTTTATTCTGATATTGGAAAAACATTGCAAAAAAATTAAATTTTGCAGTGTTTTTTTTCTTCCCAATAGCATTTTCTGTGTTTTCATAAATGCTTTACGTTTATTCTGATATTGGAAAAACATTGCAAAAAAAATTTATTTTGCAGTTTTTTTTCTTCCCAATAGCATTTTCTGCGTGTTCATACAATACACGCTGTAGACACTATCCGTGTATTCTGATATTGGAAAAACATTGCAAAAAAATTTAATTTTGCAGTGTTTTTTTTTTCCCAATAGCATTTTCTGCGTTTTCATAAACGCTTTAGACACTATCCGTGTGTTCTGATTTTGGAAAAACATTGCAAAAAAATTTAATTTTGCTGTGTTTTTTTTTTTTTTTCCCAATAGCATTTTCTGCGTGTTCATACATACACGATGTAGACACTATCCGTGTATTCTGATATTGGAAAAACATTGCAAAAAATTTTAATTTTGCTGTGTTTTTTTTCTTCCCAATAGCATTTTCTGAGTTTTCATAAACGCTTTAGACACTATCCGTTTATTCTGATATTGGAAAAACATTGCAAAAAAATATAATTTTGCAGTGTTTTTTTTCTTCCCAATAGCATTTTCTGCGTGTTCATACATACACGCTGTAGACACTATCTGTGTATTTTGATATTGGAAAAACATTGCAAAAAAATATAATTTTGCTGTGTTTTTTTTTCCCAATAGCATTTTCTGCGTGTTCATACATACACGCTGTAGACACTATCTGTGTATTCTGATATTGGAAAAACATTGCAAAATTTTTTTTATTTTGCAGTGTTTTTTTTTCTCCCAATAGCATTTTCTGCGTTTTCATAAACGCTTTAGATACTGTCCGTGTATTCTGATATTGGAAAAACATTGCAAAAAAATTTAATTTTGCTGTGTTTTTTTTTTCCCAATAGCATTTTCTGTGTTTTCATAAACGCTTTAGATACTGTCCGTGTGTTCTGATATTGGAAAAACATTGCAAAAAAATTTAATTTTGCTGTGTTTTTTTTTCCCAATAGCATTTTCTGCGTGTTCATACATCACACTGTAGACACTATCCGTGTATTCTGATATTGGAAAAACATTGCAAAAAAATTTAATTTTGCTGTTTTTTTTCTTCCCAATAGCATTTTCTGCGTTTTCATAAACGCTTTAGACACTATCCGTTTATTATGATATTGGAAAAACATTGCAAAATTTTTTTATTTTGCAGTGTTTTTTTTCTTCCCAATAGCATTTTCTGCGTTTTCATAAACGCTTTAGAAGCTATCCGTTTATTCTGATATTGGAAAAACATTGCAAATTTTTTTTATTTTGCAGTGTTTTTTTTCTTCCCAATAGCATTTTTTCTGCGTTTTCATAAACGCTTTAGACACAATCCGTTTATGCTGATATTGGAATAACATTGCAAAAAAAATAAATTTTGCAGTGTTTTTTTTCTTCCCAATAGCATTTTCTGCGTTTTCATAAACGCTTTAGACACTATCCGTTTATTATGATATTGGAAAAACATTGCAAAATTTTTTTATTTTGCAGTGTTTTTTTTCTTCCCAATAGCATTTTCTGCGTTTTCATAAACGCTTTAGAAGCTATCCGTTTATTCTGATATTGGAAAAACATTGCAAAAAAATTTAATTTTGCAGTGTTTTTTTTCTTCCCAATAGCATTTTCTGCGTTTTCATGAACGCTTTAGACACTGTCCGTTTATTCTGATATTGGAAAAACATTGCAAAAATTTTTTATTTTGCAGTGTTTTTTTTCTTCCCAATAGCATTTTCTGCGTTTTCATAAACGCTTTAGACACTATCCGTTTATTCTGATATTGGAAAAACATTGCAAAATTTTTTTATTTTGCAGTGTTTTTTTTCTTCCCAATAGCATTTTCTGCGTTTTCATAAACGCTTTAGACACTATCCGTTTATGCTGATATTGGAATAACATTGCAAAAAAAATAAATTTTGCAGTGTTTTTTTTCTTCCCAATAGCATTTTCTGCATTTTCATAAACGCTTTAGACACTATCCGTTTAATCTGATATTGGAAAAACATTGCAAAAAATTTTAATTTTGCAGTGTTTTTTTTCTTCCCAATAGCATTTTCTGCATTTTCATAAACGCTTTAGACACTATCCGTTTAATCTGATATTGGAAAAACATTGCAAAAAAATTTAATTTTGCAGTGTTTTTTTTCTTCCCAATAGCATTTTCTGCGTTTATGAAAATGCTTTAGACACTATCCGTTTATTCTGTTATTGGAAAAACATTGCAAAAAAATTTAATTTTGCACTGTTTATTTTCTTCCCAATAGCATTTTCTGCGTTTTCATAAACGCTTTAGACACTATCCGTGTATTCTGATATTGGAAAAACATTGCAAAAAATTTAATTTTGCACTGTTTTCTTTTTTTCCAATAGCATTTTCTGTGTGTTCATAAACGCTTTAGACAATGTACGTGTATTCTGCTATAGACAAAAACACCCATTTAAGGCGAGATCATAAATTTTGAAAATATGAGGAGATCATCAAAAAGGGGACGTGGCCCGGGTCGTTGTGCTGCTGGTGGCGCTCCTGTTGCAGGGAGAGGACGTGGTCGATCTGTGCCAGCTACACGCACTAGTGAAACACCTTCCTCAGGTGCGAGTAGGCGACAGAGCCTGCAATGGTATTTTGGCGTGCCTAATGAGGCTGTACGAATGTTGATGCCAGGACAAGTACAGGCGATAGTAGATTGGGTTGCTGCTGACAGTGCCTCCGGTTCCTTCACATTGTCTCCCACCCAGTCTCCTAAAGAAAGTTCAGAGTTGGCACCTGCAGCCGATGTCCATCAGTCTTTCACCTCACCCCCTTGCAAATCAGCCAATCAGTCTGAGCCCCAAATCATGCAGCAGTCTCTTCTGCTTTTTGATGACTCTGTTAGCAGGGTTTCCTAGGGCCATCCACCTAGCCCTGCCCCAGAAGTGGAAGAGATTGTGTGCACCGATGCCCAACCACTTATGTTTCATGATGAGTACTAGGGATGAGCCGAACACCCCCGGGTTCGGTTCGCACCAGAACCTTCGAACCGACCGAAAGTTCGCGCGAATTTTCGAACCCTATACGTTATAATGGACGCGAACGTTCGAAATCAAAAGTGCTAATTACAACGGCCAATATGCATGTTAATGTCATAAAACAGGTTTGGGGACCCGGGTCCTGCCCCAGGGGACATATATCAATGCAAAAAGAACTTTTAAAAACTAACGTTTTTTCGGGAGCAGTCATTTTAATGATGCATAAAGTGAAAAAAAAAAAGTGAAATTTTCCTTTAAATATGGTACCTGGGGGGTGTCTAAAGTATGCCTGTGAAGTGGCATGTGTTTCCCGTGTTTAGAACTGTCCTTGCACAAAATGACATTTGTAAAGGAAAAAAAGAAGCCATTTAAAACCACTTGCGGCTTTAGGTTTGTTCTTAAGTAGAATCTGAACAGGTACATTATGAAGTGTTGCTCCATCCAAAAAAAAATCTATTTTTAAGCTTTTTGGAGAACATAGGGAGGGGTTATCACCCCTGTAACATTTGCTGTCTTTGCACATCTGTTCAGAACATGTCACCTAACTTTCCGTCCCAATGACAAATGTTTTTGGAAAAAGTGGGGTTTTAATTGAAACAAGGATTGGTGATAAAGTATCAGTAGAGAGGAGATACCTTTTTCCCAAATTAAATCTAACAGGATAGAATTTCCCTTCCTAGGGGTAGATTTCCTCTCACTTCCTGTTTTCTCTTTCCATTTGCAAGTAGGAGTCGTTTGTAAGTTGGATGTTTGAAAGTAGGGGCCTGGCGTATATACTCTGCAGAAATTTGCCCTATTAGATGTTGGTGTAGCCACAAGACTGGTGGGCACAGGAATGGGCCCTGCTGTGAGTTAATAGATCAAGATTTGTAATTGCATGCACCTGTTGAACAGGGCAGAAAAATTGGGGGTGGGTGGTGGTGGTGGTGGTGGACGGTGTTGCCACAAGACTGTAAGCTCTCACAGTTACTCTTGGTGGGCGCAGGAATGGGCCCTGCTGTGAGTTATTAGATCAAGATTTGTAATTGCAAGCACCTGATGAACAGGGCAGAAAAATTGGGCCTTTGGCGGTGGTGGTGGACGGTGTTGCCACAAGACTGTAGGCCCTCATAGTTACTCTTGGTGGGCGCAGGAATGGGCCCTGCTGTGAGTTATTAGATCAAGATTTGTAATTGCAAGCACCTGATGAACAGGGCAGAAAAATTGGGCCTTTGGCGGTGGTGGTGGACGGTGTTGCCACAAGACTGTAAGCTCTCACAGTTACTCTTGGTGGGCGCAGGAATGGGCCCTGCTGTGAGTTATTAGATCAAGATTTGTAATTGCATGCACCTGTTGAACAGGGCAGAAAAATTGGGGGTGGTGGTGGTGGTGGACGGTGTTGCCACAAGACTGTAAGCTCTCACAGTTACTCTTGGTGGGCGCAGGAATGGGCCCTGCTGTGAGTTATTAGATCAAGATTTGTAATTGCAAGCACCTGATGAACAGGGCAGAAAAATTGGGCCTTTGGCGGTGGTGGTGGATGGTGTTGCCACAAGACTGTAGGCCCTCATAGTTACTCTTGGTGGGCGCAGGAATGGGCCCTGCTGTGAACTATTAGATCAAGATTTGTAATTACCCGCCCCTGTTAAACAGGGGCTGAAAAATTGTGCCTTAGGCACTGGTGCTGGTGCCACAACACTGCAACCCCTCACAGATACTGTACTTGGAGCACAGCAGTCACACGTGTTGCGAAGCATTTTTTTAAAAAATTGTAATTACCCGCCCCTGTTAAACAGGGGCTGAAAAATTGTACCTTAGGCACTGGTGCTGGTGCCACAACACTGCAACCCCTCACAGATACTGTACTTGGAGCACAGCAGTCACACATGTTGCGAAGCATTTTTTTAAAAAATTGTAATTACCCGCCCCTGTTAAACAGGGGCTGAAAAATTGTGCCTTAGGCACTGGTGCTGGTGCCACAACACTGCAACCCCTCACAGATACTGTACTTGGAGCACAGCAGTCACACGTGTTGCGAAGCATTTTTTTAAAAAATTGTAATTACCCGCCCCTGTTAAACAGGGGCTGAAAAATTGTGCCTTAGGCACTGGTGCTGGTGCCACAACACTGCAACCCCTCACAGATACTGTACTTGGAGCACAGCAGTCACACGTGTTGCGAAGCATTTTTTTTAAAAAATTGTAATTACCCGCCCCTGTTAAACAGGGGCTGAAAAATTTGCCTTAGGCACTGGTGCTGGTGCCACAACACTGCAACCCCTCACAGATACTGTACTTGGAGCACAGCAGTCACACGTGTTGCGAAGCATTTTTTTAAAAAATTGTAATTACCCGCCCCTGTTAAACAGGGGCTGAAAAATTGTGCCTTAGGCACTGGTGCTGGTGCCACAACACTGCAACCCCTCACAGATACTGTACTTGGAGCACAGCAGTCACACGTGTTGCGAAGCATTTTTTTATAAAAATTGTATGTACACGCCCCTGTTAAACAGGGGCTGAAAAATTGTGCCTTAGGCACTGGTGTGGTGGCATGGATCATTGAGGAGGAGGAAGAGGATAGTCAGTGAACATAAGAGGACAGTCACTCAGCATCAGCATAGGCAGTCTTGAAGGGATGTGATATTAAAAATTATTCGGTTATATCCGCCTCAGGTGCCTGGTAGCTGGTGGTGATCCAAGACTGATTCATTTTGATGAAGGTCAGTCGATCAACCGAGGCGGTGGACAGGCGCACCCTATGATCGGTGACAAATCCTCCAGCAGCACTGAACGCTGGAGGCAGGACAGGCCAGTAGCTCAATTGCATACTGTGCAAGCTCTGGCCAGTGATCCATCCTCAGGACCCAGTAAGCCAGAGGATTTTCGGTGGGAAAGGTGTCCAAGTCTGACCTTGCCCCAAGGTATTCCTGCACCATGTATATCAGACGCTGGCGATGGTTGCTGGAACCGATCATACCTTGGGGCTGCGGACTAAAAAATTGTCTGAACGCATCGGTCAGACGTCCACCTTCCCCACCGCTCCTTCTGCTACTGACCGAAGCCTCAGCAACTCTTCGCCCAGGACCAGGAGTTTGTAGCCTCCCAGTTTCTGGGAACGCGTTGCACAGACCTTTCTGCAAGGCCTCCCTGAGATGTCTCATCCTCTGCTCCCTCTGCGACGGCAAGATAAGGTCCGCAACCTTACCCTTGTACCGCGGATCAAGGAGAGTGGCCAGCCAGTAATGGTCCCTCTCCTTGATCCGAAGAACGCGAGGATCCTTCCGCAGGCTTTGCAGGATCAGGGAGGCCATGCAGCGTAGGTTAGCTGAGGCATTCGGTCCGGAGTCTTCTGGGTCACTGAGGATGACATGATCGCCAGCCACCTCCTCCCAGCCACGTACAAGTCCACTGGTTTGTTGGGACTGTACATCATCCCTAAAAGACTGCTGCTGCTGATGCTGAGTGCCAGGCTCCACCTCCATGCTCACACAATCCTCCTCCTCCTCCTCCTCCTCCTCCTCCTCATCCTCTTCCTGTGTGATGGGTGGGACAGAAGGAACACTGTCCGGATAAAGGGGGCCTTGAGAGGCAAGGAAGTCCTCCTCTTCCTGCCTCTGTTCTGCCTCAAGTGCCCTGTCCATTATCCCATGCAGCGTATGCTCCAACAGGTGGACAAGAGGGACAGTGTCACTGATGCATGCACTGTCACTGCTCACCATCCTCGTGGCCTCCTCAAATGGTGAGAGGACAGTGCATGCATCCCTGATCATGCTCCACTGACGTGGGGAAAAAAAACCAAGCTCCCCTGACCCTGTCCTGGTGCCATAGTCGCAAAGGTACTCATTGATGGCCCTCTGCTGCGTGTGCAGTCGCTGCAGCATGGCCAACGTTGAGTTCCACCTGGTGGGCATGTCACATATTAGGCGGTTCTTGGGCAGGTTCAGCTCCTTTTGCAGCTCAGTCAGCCGAGCACTGGCATTATAAGATCGGCGGAAATGCACACAGACTTTCCTGGCCTGCCTCAGGACATCCTGTAAGCCTGCGAACCTGCCCAAGAACCGCTGCACCACCAGGTTGAGGACGTGAGCCATGCAGGGCACATGGGTGAGCTGCCCCTGTCGCAGGGCGGAGAGGAGGTTGGTGCCATTGTCAGAAACGACCATTCCTGGCTTAAGCTGACGTGGCGTCAACCACCTCTCGGCCTGCCCCTGCAGAGCTGCCAGAACCTCTGGCCCAGTGTGGCTCCTGTCCCCCAAACACACCAGCGCAAGCACGGCATGGCATCTTTTTGCCTGCGTACTTGCGTAGCCCCTTGTACGCCTACGGAGCACCGCTGGTTCCAAGGACAGAGCACTGGAGGAAGAAGAAGAGGAGGGGGTGGAGGAGAGAGGTGTGTCACAACCAGTAGCAGTAGTAGCGTTTTGGAGGCGTGGTGGCGGAACAACCTCCAACACTACTGCACCTTGTCCTGCATCCCTCCCAGCTGCCAATAGAGTGACCCAATGGGCCGTGAAAGAAAGGTACCGTCCCTGTCCATGCCTGCTGGACCATGAGTCAGCGGTAATATGCACCTTACCGCTGACCGCCCTGTCCAGCGAGGCATGGACATTGCCCTCCACATGCCGGTAGAGAGACGGAATCGCCTTCCGTGAGAAAAAAGTGGCGTTTGGGAACCTGCCACTGAGGAACCGCACATTGAACAAACTCACGGAAGGGGGCCGAGTCTACCAACTGAAAAGGCAGCAGTTGAAGTGCTAGCAATTTAGCCAAGCTAGCATTCAACCGCTGGGCATGTGGATGGCTGGGAGTGTACTTCTTTCTACGGTCCAGCAGCTGGGGCAGGGAAATTTGCCTGCTGCAATCGGACGTCGGTGTACTGCAAGTACTTGGTTGTGACACACCTAATTCTACACCTTCAGTCCTCTCAGAGCAGCTTTCAGAGAGGACTGAAGGTGTAGTGGGGATGGAGATCCCAGCTGATGAGGAGCAAGGAGAGGTCCGCTTAGTTCTTTGGTGTGGGTCTTTTATGTGTGCCTGCCAACGAGCTGCATGGCAGGTCGACATATGTCTGGTCATGCTTGTGGTGCCCAAGCGGCTGATGTTTTGGCCACGCGAGATACGCTTGAGACAAATATTGCAAATAGCAGTGGTGCGATCTGATGCACTCGTCTCAAAAAAGGCCCACACCAAAGAACTTTTCTGATAACGTGCAGAGGCAGCGCCCTGCACAGGCGGAGCTCTGCGGTGTTGTACAGTTGCTGTGCTGGCCTCTACCTGGCCTCCAGGGGGCATCCTGCCTCGTTGGACATGTGACGCCGCATCCTCCTCCTCCTCGTCCTCCTCCTCATCCTCTCTCCCTTCAGGCACCCACGTGGAGTCAGTGACCTCATCATCCCCTCCCTCTTCACCACTAGAGCAAACCTGGCAGTAAGCTGCAGCTGGTGGAACAGTACTGCCAGATTCCTCAAGCTGGGTATCATCATCCGAGCCTTCGAATCGTTGGGCATCCTCCTCGAGCATGTACCCAACACTGTGCTCAAAGAGTTCGGGGGACTCCTCAGGAGGACATGGTGGGTCTAGGGAAGGGGTGGCTGATGATGCTCTGCCAGTACCCTGAGCCTGGGTGAGAGAGGATGAGGAGGATGAGGAGGGCTTGGTCATCCATTCTACCAAGCCTTCAGCATGATGCGGCTCCACATGTCCAGCTGCCGAAAACAAAGACGCGCGTGTCCCATGGCCACGTGCTGATGACGATGCACGACCACGTCCACGGCCACGGCCACGGCCACGTCCACTAGAAACAGAGCCTGCCTACCCTGTGTTCTTGGCTCTGCACACTCTGCCTCCCCTTGGCGGTCTTCCAGCCATTGTAGTCGGTAGTCCTGTGGGTGCTGCTGAGAAGAATATATAGGAGCTCTGTGTGATGCCACTAACACACTAGAAGTCCTATGGGTGCTTCTGCAAAGAAAATATAGGAGCTCTGTGTGATGCCACTAACACACTACAAGTCCTATGGGTGCTTCTGCAAAGAAAATATAGGAGCTCTGTGTGATGCCACTAACACACTAGAAGTCCTATGGGTGCTTCTGCAAAGAAAATAGAGGAGCTCTGTGTGATGCCACTAACACACTAGAAGTCCTGTGGGTGCTGCTAAGAAGAAAATATAGGAGCTCTGTGTGATGCCACTAACACACTAGAAGTCCTATGGGTGCTTCTGCAAAGAAAATAGAGGAGCTCTGTGTGATGCCACTAACACACTCGAAGTCCTGTGGGTGCTGCTGAGAAGAATATATAGGAGCTCTGTGTGATGCCACTAACACACTAGAAGTCCTATGGGTGCTTCTGCAAAGAAAATATAGGAGCTCTGTGTGATGCCACTAACACACTAGAAGTCCTATGGGTGCTTCTGCAAAGAAAATATAGGAGCTCTGTGTGATGCCACTAACACACTAGAAGTCCTATGGGTGCTTCTGCAAAGAAAATAGAGGAGCTCTGTGTGATGCCACTAACACACTAGAAGTCCTGTGGGTGCTGCTGAGAAGAAAATATAGGAGCTCTGTGTGATGCCACTAACACACTAGAAGTCCTATGGGTGCTTCTGCAAAGAAAATAGAGGAGCTCTGTGTGATGCCACTAACACACTCGAAGTCCTGTGGGTGCTGCTGAGAAGAAAATATAGGAGCTCTGTGTGATGCCACTAACACACTAGAAGTCCTATGGGTGCTTCTGCAAAGAAAATAGAGGAGCTCTGTGTGATGCCACTAACACACTAGAAGTCCTGTGGGTGCTGCTGAGAAGAAAATATAGGAGCTCTGTGTGATGCCACTAACACACTAGAAGTCCTATGGGTGCTTCTGCAAAGAAAATAGAGGAGCTCTGTGTGATGCCACTAACACACTAGAAGTCCTGTGGGTGCTGCTGAGAAGAAAATATAGGAGCTCTGTGTGATGCCACTAACACACTAGAAGTCCTATGGGTGCTTCTGCAAAGAAAATAGAGGAGCTCTGTGTGATGCCACTAACACACTCAAAGTCCTGTGGGTGCTGCTGAGAAGAAAATATAGGAGCTCTGTGTGATGCCACTAACACACTAGAAGTCCTATGGGTGCTTCTGCAAAGAAAATAGAGGAGCTCTGTGTGATGCCACTAACACACTAGAAGTCCTGTGGGTGCTGCTGAGAAGAAAATATAGGAGCTCTGTGTGATGCCACTAACACACTAGAAGTCCTATGGGTGCTTCTGCAAAGAAAATAGAGGAGCTCTGTGTGATGCCACTAACACACTAGAAGTCCTGTGGGTGCTGCTGAGAAGAAAATATAGGAGCTCTGTGTGATGCCACTAACACACTAGAAGTCCTATGGGTGCTTCTGCAAAGAAAATAGAGGAGCTCTGTGTGATGCCACTAACACACTAGAAGTCCTGTGGGTGCTGCTGAGAAGAAAATATAGGAGCTCTGTGTGATGCCACTAACACACTAGAAGTCCTGTGGGTGCTTCTGCAAAGAAAATAGAGGAGCTCTGTGTGATGCCACTAACACACTAGAAGTCCTATAGGTGCTTCTGGGAAGAAAATATAGGTCTGTGTGATGGGACTAACACACTTCAAGTCCTATAGGTGCTTCTGGGAACAAAATATAGGATCTCTGTGTGATGGGACTAACACACTTCAAGTCCTATGGGTGCTTCTGGGAAGAAAATATAGGTCTGTGTGATGGGACTAACACACTTCAAGTCCTATAGGTGCTTCTGGGAACAAAATATATGATCTCTGTGTGATGGGACTAACACACTTCAAGTCCTATAGGTGCTTCTGGGAAGAAAATATAGGTCTGTGTGATGGGACTAACACACTTCAAGTCCTATAGGTGCTACTGGGAACAAAATATATGATCTCGGTGTGATGGGACTAACACACTTCAAGTCCTATAGGTGCTTCTGGGAAGAAAATGTAGGTCTGTGTGATGGGACTAACACACCTCAAGTCCTATAGGTGCCTCTGGGAACAAAATATATGATCTCTGTGTGATGGGACTAACACACTTCAAGTCCTATAGGTGCTTCTGGGAAGAAAATATAGGTCTGTGTGATGGGACTAACACACTTCAAGTCCTATAGGTGCTTCTGGGAACAAAATATATGATCTCTGTGTGATGGGACTAACACACTTCAAGTCCTATAGGTGCTTCTGGGAAGAAAATATAGGTCTGTGTGATGGGACTAACACACTTCAAGTCCTATAGGTGCTTCTGGGAACAAAATATAGGATCTCTGTGTGATGGGACTAACACACTTCAAGTCCTATGGGTGCTTCTGGGAAGAAAATATAGGTCTGTGTGATGGGACTAACACACTTCAAGTCCTATAGGTGCTTCTGGGAACAAAATATATGATCTCTGTGTGATGGGACTAACACACTTCAAGTCCTATAGGTGCTTCTGGGAAGAAAATATAGGTCTGTGTGATGGGACTAACACACTTCAAGTCCTATAGGTGCTTCTGGGAACAAAATATATGATCTCGGTGTGATGGGACTAACACACTTCAAGTCCTATAGGTGCTTCTGGGAAGAAAATGTAGGTCTGTGTGATGGGACTAACACACCTCAAGTCCTATAGGTGCCTCTGGGAACAAAATATATGATCTCTGTGTGATGGGACTAACACACTTCAAGTCCTATAGGTGCTTCTGGGAAGAAAATATAGGTCTGTGTGATGGGACTAACACACTTCAAGTCCTATAGGTGCTTCTGGGAACAAAATATATGATCTCTGTGTGATGGGACTAACACACTTCAAGTCCTATAGGTGCTTCTGGGAAGAAAATATAGGTCTGTGTGATGGGACTAACACACTTCAAGTCCTATAGGTGCTTCTGGGAACAAAATATAGGATCTCTGTGTGATGGGACTAACACACTTCAAGTCCTATGGGTGCTTCTGGGAAGAAAATGTAGGTCTGTGTGATGGGACTAACACACCTCAAGTCCTATAGGTGCCTCTGGGAACAAAATATATGATCTCTGTGTGATGGGACTAACACACTTCAAGTCCTATAGGTGCTTCTGGGAAGAAAATATAGGTCTGTGTGATGGGACTAACACACTTCAAGTCCTATAGGTGCTTCTGGGAACAAAATATATGATCTCTGTGTGATGGGACTAACACACTTCAAGTCCTATAGGTGCTTCTGGGAACAAAATATATGATCTCTGTGTGATGGGACTAACACACTTCAAGTCCTATAGGTGCTTCTGGGAACAAAATATAGGATCTCTGTGTGATGGGACTAACACACTTCAAGTCCTATGGGTGCTTCTGGGAAGAAAATGTAGGTCTGTGTGATGGGACTAACACACCTCAAGTCCTATAGGTGCTTCTGGGAACAAAATATATGATCTCTGTGTGATGGGACTAACACACTTCAAGTCCTATAGGTGCTTCTGGGAACAAAATATATGATCTCTGTGTGATGGGACTAACACACTTCAAGTCCTATAGGTGCTTCTGGGAAGAAAATATAGGTCTGTGTGATGGGACTAACACACTTCAAGTCCTATAGGTGCTTCTGGGAACAAAATATAGGATCTCTGTGTGATGGGACTAACACACTTCAAGTCCTATAGGTGCTTCTGGGAAGAAAATGTAGGTCTGTGTGATGGGACTAACACACCTCAAGTCCTATAGGTGCCTCTGGGAACAAAATATATGATCTCTGTGTGATGGGACTAACACACTTCAAGTCCTATAGGTGTTTCTGGGAAGAAAATATAGGTCTGTGTGATGGGACTAACACACTTCAAGTCCTATAGGTGCTTCTGGGAACAAAATATATGATCTCTGTGTGATGGGACTAACACACTTCAAGTCCTATGGGTGCTTCTGGGAAGAAAATGTAGGTCTGTGTGATGGGACTAACACACTTCAAGTCCTATAGGTGCTTCTGGGAACAAAATATATGATCTCTGTGTGATGGGACTAACACACTTCAAGTCCTATAGGTGCTTCTGGGAACAAAATATATGATCTCTGTGTGATGGGACTAACACACTTCAAGTCCTATAGGTGCTTCCGGGAAGAAAATATAGGTCTGTGTGATGGGACTAACACACTTCAAGTCCTATAGGTGCTTCTGGGAACAAAATATATGATCTCTGTGTGATGGGACTAACACACTTCAAGTCCTATAGGTGCTTCTGGGAACAAAATATATGATCTCTGTGTGATGGGACTAACACACTTCAAGTCCTATAGGTGCTTCTGGGAACAAAATATATGATCTCTGTGTGATGGGACTAACACACTTCAAGTCCTATAGGTGCTTCTGGGAACAAAATATATGATCTCTGTGTGATGGGACTAACACACTTCAAGTCCTATAGGTGCTTCTGGGAACAAAATATATGATCTCTGTGTGATGGGACTAACACACTTCAAGTCCTATAGGTGCTTCTGGGAAGAAAATATAGGTCTGTGTGATGGGACTAACACACTTCAAGTCCTATAGGTGCTTCTGGGAACAAAATATATGATCTCTGTGTGATGGGACTAACACACTTCAAGTCCTATAGGTGCTTCTGGGAACAAAATATATGATCTCTGTGTGATGGGACTAACACACTTCAAGTCCTATAGGTGCTTCTGGGAAGAAAATATAGGTCTGTGTGATGGGACTAACACACTTCAAGTCCTATAGGTGCTTCTGGGAACAAAATATATGATCTCTGTGTGATGGGACTAACACACTTCAAGTCCTATAGGTGCTTCTGGGAAGAAAATATAGGAGCTCTGCCTGCCTGCCACGAACACACTACAAGTCCTATAGGTGCTTCTGGGAACAAAATATAGGAGCTCTGCCTGCCTGCCACGAACACACTACAAGTCCTATAGGTGCTTCTGGGAACAAAATATAGGAGCTCTGCCTGCCTGCCACGAACACACTACAAGTCCTATAGGTGCTTCTGGGAACAAAATATAGGAGCTCTGCCTGCCTGCCACGAACACACTACAAGTCCTATAGGTGCTTCTGGGAACAAAATATAGGAGCTCTGCCTGCCTGCCACGAACTCACTACAAGTCCTATAGGTGCTTCTGGGAACAAAATATAGGAGCTCTGCCTGCCTGCCACGAACACACTACAAGCCCCTCTTTCTAAATCAATCTTTGTAAATGAATCTATCTAACTCAATCTCTCTAAGTAAATCTCTCTAACTAACTAAATCCAGCAGAGTGTCACAGAACTATCCTGCTCTATCTACGCCGGAACAGCATGTGACCGGCGCAGACGGCGTGGCGGCCTTTTATAGGGGGGGGCGTGTACTAAAGCCCCTGAGCTGTAATTGGCTACAGGCGTCCTGCCTGTAGCCAATTATGGCTCTTCGAGTTTCCGGCGCTGTGATTGGCCAAGCATGCGGGGTCACAGTGCATGCTTGGCCAATCATCAGCCAGCAATGCACTGCGCCGGCCGCGCCGGCCGCAATGCATTGCGGGGCCGCTCGCATCACACGAACGTGATGCGAGCGGCCAAAATAGTTCTGGGCTCGCCGAGCGAGCGAACACCCGGTGCTCGATGCGAACATGGGTTCGCATCGAGCACCGGGCCCATCCCTAATGAGTACATGGGAGGACCATCGCAGCACGTCTCGGATAATGGCGAAACACAGGTGCCAACTGCTGCTGCTTTCGCCATTGTGCAGACCGACAAGGAGGGCAGGGGTGAAGACTGGGTGGAAGATGATGTGAAGGACGATGAGGTCCTTGACCCCACATGGAATCAACGTCATGCAGGTGACCAGTGTAGTTCGGAGGAAGAGGCGGTGGTCGCACAGAGCCACCAGCACAGCAGAAGAGGGAGCAGGGTGCAAAAGCGGAGCATCCGTCCCCTAGACAGTACGTCAGCTACTTCCCAACGCAGCAAGGGACCGAGCACACCAATCAGAGCCTGAAGCTAGGCATAAACGTTCTCAACCTGAGCACAACCTGCATGACCAGGCATCTAAGTGCAAAGCACGAGATGCAGTGGAGTAGACACCTCAAAAACCAAGAAAGGTCTCTGGCTCCTCCTGCTTCCTCTTGTGCTGCAGTCTCGGCCTCTTCATCCACCTCTGTAGTGACAGTGACACCTGCCAACCCGCAAACAGAGGATCTGCCAGCAACACTACCACCTGGGTCACCAACCATCTCCACAATGTCCCATGGAAGCATTCAGCTCTCTATTTCCCAAACACTGGAGCGGAAGAGGAAGTACCCCCCTAGCCACCCGCGATCCCTGGCCCTGAATGCCAGCATTTCAAAATTCCTCGCCTTTGAAATGCTGTCATTCCGTCTGGTGGAGACGCAGAGTTTTAAAAGGCTGATGTCATTGGCTGTCCCACAGTACGTCGTGCCCAGCCGCCACTACTTTTCCAGACGAGCTATCCCTTCCCTGCACAACCAAGTGGGGGACAAAATCAGGTGTGCACTGCGCAACGCCATCTGTGGCAAGGTCCACCTAACTACGGATGCGTGGACCAGTAAGCACGGTCAGGGACGTTATATCTCCCTAACAGCACACTGGGTAAATGTAGTGGCGGCTGGGCCTGAGGCGGATAGCAGTTTGGCGCACGTCCTTCCACCACCGAGGATTGCAGGGCACTTCAGTTTGCCTCCTGTTGCTAACTCCTCCTACTCCGCCTCCTCATCCTCTACCACCTCCTCATCCGGTCAGCGTAACACCTTCACCTTTGTGATTCCTTCAGGATAAGTTTTCTTTAATATTTGTTAAGTAGCAACAATGAACCCACAGCTACAATGTAATGTCACTTGTACATTTTGATACCAATTCACACAGTTCTTTCATCTTTCTTTTTCTTTGGGGGTGGGGGGTGTATTTTCTATTAACACAAACTGTTATTTTTATTTCAGGTTTGCGTACTGTAGAGTCTTGACAAAGTATTGTGATGAAATGCATTGGTATGGAGACAGAGCAAGTAGATTTCTGAAAAGCACTGTGCGAGACTTGGGGCGCTCCTGCCCTGAATGGCTGGTTCAGTTCGCTATTGGGAGAATACATTGTATCAATATGGGTACATAGATGTTATTACACTAAATGTCGGGGGGCGTGGCTTGGCCGAGCTAGGAGATGGCTGCCTGATTGCTTTCCTCCCGCTGTTGCCTCTCCTTATACTGCTTTACCGGAGATTATCACTGCTCGTTTTTGCCTTACAACATGGGAACGGCTTCTCGTCACACCTCGGCCTCTAGATCCCGCTCTCCCCGTGAACATACTGGAGATGGGAGCCAGAATATACCCGAAATGTTCCAGAGGGGAAATATGGCGGCGTCCCGCCACTCTACCTCACGGACATCGGCCCCTCGGGTCTCCGACCCGATACTTTCCCTTCAACCTACTCCTCAGGCTGGATCCCGGGACCGAGACACCCCGCCTCAACACCAGCTCAACTTACAAGACCTGAGGACCATTGCAAACGACATTAAAGACACGCTGTCCGCCGCCATTGGGGATCTAAGACTCGATATTCGCGCGCTTTCTGACAGGGTCATGGAAGTTGAGAAAACGGCTTCGCAACATGACTCTGTCCTCCGTAAAGTGACCAGGAAGATCGACACTCACACCCTGCAGCTTAGAGAGACCTACCGCCGCATAGAAGACCTCGACAACAGGGGCCGCCGTCACAACCTAAGGGTCCGTGGTTTGCCGGAGGCCATTGAACCCGACCGTATGCCCTCAGAGGTAATGGCGCTGTTTAACACCATCCTCCATAGACCGCGTGATACACCAATCCTGTTTGAACGGATCCACAGAGCGCTTCGCCCCAGAGGGAGAGAGAATGATCCCCCAAGGGATATCGTATGCTGTTTAGTGGACTACAAAACTAAGGAGGAGATTCTCAAACAAGCTAGAAGTGTCCCCCGTATACTGCATAACGATGCCCCGATTCAAATCTTTCAGGACTTATCAGCTATCACTTTACAACAACGCCGAGATTTGAAACCGTTACTGGAGATTCTGCGCGCTCGTAATATTCAATACAGGTGGAAGTTCCCGTTCTGTTTATCTGCCACGCACCAGGGCCGGACGGCCTTTCTAAAGACGCCTGAAGATCTGCGCCATTTCTGCCGCACCCTAGACATCCCTCCTGTGGACGTCCCGGATTGGTACGCAGAGTTCCGCGTTTACTCGACCAAAAGACCACCACCGCCTGAAGATCCGATGGATGCGCAGGATTCCCAGCAACCCAGGAGACGATCCCCCTCGAGCTCCAGATTGAGGGCTCCCAGAGCAGCTGATCGAGGCTACACTCCGACCGACTCTCCTGGATCCCGGAGAACCCGCAGGGACTATTGATGCTCACCTCATACCGATCACACGGCTGTGTGATCCCGATTCACGGCACTACTAACTGTCCTGTCAAACCCTGGATACCCCGCTTTCACCTGCGTTTCACAATGTCAATCACCACCATTACGCCTGCATAGATCCAAGGTAATGTCCTTCCCTTCACCGACAACGCCAGGGGTTCAAATCACTGCACATGTAGAACCGTCACATGCCTACTTTCAAGATTAACGCTTCAGGACTGCCGTATTACCCACAGCTGTGACTTTGCCCTTTACTTCTCTTCTCCCTGCTCCACATGATCTCTAAGTGTGGCCATCACTATGCTTGTTCCCCGCTTTTCTTTTTCTTTTTTTTTTTTTTTTTTTTTTTTTAGGTGCTAGTGCAGCCGACCGCCAGGGATACAGATCTTTAACATGTCCACCTTATGTACTTGAAACTGCCTGCGATGTTCCTCATACCTCACTCTCTACGAGCGCTTTACATCAAGTGCAATATGATGGCTGGGTAATGTACAAATGCTCTCAGACTTCTCCTACTAGGCTAATGTTTGTTACAGGCATTGTATTTTCTGCTGTTGGGTTGACCTACGATATTTATACTAACTGCTCTCTCGCTACGGTAGGCACTTGTGTGGAGGGGATGCGTGATCTGTCTGGATGCACGGGTTGTGGCCGCTTTTCTTGTGTCAGCACAGATCGGGTATCCCCTCTTCTAGTATATGTAGGTTGACAGATTTAATGCCTCCTACACGATGGCCCTGACACACCATTTATATATCATCCCAGTCGGGTGATTATTTCCTGGTCACGACTTGCTACCTCCTCTACCCGACTATGTGCACTCTCTCGCACCATATACCTAATCTTAGTCACACGACCTTGTTTGATAGGGCCTGCTCCATAATATGGATCTAACCACTGTCCACATCGCTTAGCTGCAAAGTCAGGTTTTTACCTCCCCTCTGCCCATTCACAATAGCTGACAGGCTATTAACCATGTGCTCTGACATTTGCTGTTGACCTCTCTGGCTTATAGATATGGATTTCGGTTCTTTCATGTAGGTAATTCTTGATTCAGTATGCATCACAAAATGCTCTCCCTCTACATTAGCGGCTGTGCTGTTGTTAATCTATAAATACACACACACACGTGTACTGCACACGAATGACTCCCCCTGCACAGACAATGTTATCGTATAAGTTGTTAGTTATAAACTACACTGATGTGCTATCTATGCATACATTGTCAGGACCTACATACTGTCTGTTACAGTGGATACAGTCACTCTATGCCTGCATTTTACTAGAAGATCACATGCTATTGTGCAGAATAAAGTTCTCCACATGTTGCTCTCACTTGGACTGTCTGCCACACTACCCAGGCATCTAATGCTGCACCTTACCCAGCACCCACTATAATGAATACAGTCACCTTTGGCACAGGTTTCATGGTTTCGATATTCCCGGGTATATACTTCGGGGTGTATGCCATAGTGACCGTATGATACCTGTGTTTTCATGACCTGGCTTTATTCTACCCATTGAATGTACCTGCTATATGATGCCCACACCGACTGATCACAATCTTACAAAGCCTAGGACTGAATTCTAAACGTAGGAAGACTGACTAAGACCCCTGGCATGACCACCTTTTGTCCTTGGTGACAATATCACCAATCTGCTAGTTTAAGACAATCATAAGGAATAGGGTTTTTTATAGTTTGATTGGTTGTACTGATTGCTTGATAACTCAAATACTAATTTGCTCTTCAAGCCCACAAGTTAGATCATACCCAGTCGTACCCAGGCACTTTTCAAGTGAAGCGTATTGCATCTTACTATGCCGCGCCCAGAGGAAACCCAATCCAATACGCTTCTGGCGTTGTTGGGTGCATCAATTGAGTGCATTTTACTGTGAGGGCTAGGTGTCCTTTACGGTCAGATATATTTATACCCAAATAGCCTGAGCCTTGCCCTCAGTTTATCTTTAAGTCAACTATTTACCTATCCCCCTACCTGGTATATTAATTGCTCTGTAGGGCATTTGATTACAACCCATATTGTACCCACCTGTTCCTTCTAATTGATCAGTTAAGTGATCAGAGATTACTGCGGCTTAACTTAACTTATTTAAATTTTCTTTCTCCTTCTCTACACTTCACTTGAGAGGTAGCGGCGGTACCGCCATGAACTTTAATACATTCCCTATTCGGCTCTGACCAACCCCCAGACGACGTTGTGGATATTTTGTCTTTTTCTTTTTTATATTTGTTATACTGTACAACATACACATCGCTCACACGTTGTACCTTTATAGACTACTTTAGGGTAGTCTAGGTCGTTTCCTCGTCTCCCTCCCCACCCGATACCCCGCCCTCTGCCTTCCCTATATTTTGTTGCTGGCAACACTCTTTTGGCCCTACTCTCCTTTTTTTTTTTTTTTTTTTTCTCTCGCTCTACCTTTCGGTTCCTCTTCCACTCAAGAACCATCTTACCTCACATTTCAAGTGATAGCATGACGGATACACTGCCTACTCCCGCGGGTCCTTCGACCTCTCCCGCTGACTCACATTTCCCTCAAGTAAAACTTTGTTCACTAAATGCTCGGGGCCTCAATATTCCTGAGAAAAGGTCTCAAGTTCTGCACATGTTACATAAAGACAAAATACATATTGCATTTTTGCAGGAAACCCATTTCCGCTCTGATAACGTGCCCAAGCTACATAACCATCATTTTCCCACAGCTTACCACGCCACCACTGACGTCTCTAAATCAAAGGGAGTCGCCATATTACTGTCGAAGCATTGCCCATTAAAGGTTACAGATATTGAGAGAGATATAAATGGCCGTTACCTCTTTCTCAAAGGTACCATACATGACAGACCTATCACACTAGCAAACCTTTACGCTCCCAACAAGGGTCAGGTTCCCTTCTTCCGTGAAACACTTCAACTGCTTACCGAATTCTACGCGGGCATTCTTGTTGTAGGAGGTGATTTCAACGTGGCCCTCAACCCCCCTCAGGACACCTCGAATGGACACTCCTCCCTTCCTTTTAGGGCCCTGAGAGCCATTAAATTAAGATTCCAAGAATTGACACTGCATGATACATGGCGCACTCTACACCCCAAAGAACGTGATTTTACGTTCTACTCCTCGCCTCACAATAAGTATTCTAGGCTGGACCATTTTTTTATCTCTCAAGCTGATCTAGGGCTTTTATCTAAAGCAACTATAGATCCAATGTTGATTTCTGATCACAACCCTGTCTCCATGACCTTATCCGTGCCACTCGCCCGTACGAGACGCTCAATTTGGCGACTAGACAACTCCCTCTTAACTGATCCAGTATACACACAAAAAATTAGCACCCGACTTACCCAATATTTTCAAGAAAATGTCACTTCCGAATTGACGTCATCAACAACTTGGGCCGCCCATAAATGCGTTCTTAGGGGTGAATTTATCTCCTTGACAGCCCATAGGAACAAATTACGACGCCAATTTATCACCGACTTAACGAGTAAGATACACTCATTGGAAAAGTTACACAAAGCTTCGCTTGCCGTACAAACACATTCACAATTGCTTCAAGCTAGAGAGGAACTTAAGGAGGAACTGACTAAAGGACTTAAGCGCAAATACATGCTATCGCAAAAATTATTTTACGAGTTTGGTAATAAATCTGGCAGACTGCTGGCCAGGACACTCCAACACAAAAGGGCATCAACGACCATACACAAGATCGTGGACCCCAAGGGCGTGTCACACGTGTCCCCTGTGGACATATCTAACCAATTTGTTTCCTACTTCTCTAAACTCTACAACATATCAAAGCCCAACCAGTCAGATTCCACCTCTCACAAACGGGAACTTATTTCAGACTTTCTGACACAGTATGGCATGCCCCCAATCTCCTTGGAAGACTCGGCGACCCTAGATGAACCTATCACTACTGATGAAACTATAGCCGCCTTAAAACAACTTAAGCCGGGCAAGAGTCCTGGCCCTGACGGGTTGACTGTTAGTTATTATAAGACGTTCCAAGACATACTCTTGCCACATCTCATCTCTACTTTTAACTCATTTGCCTCCTCTGACCCGATCCCTGCTGACCTTCTAGAGGCTCATATTACACTAATACCCAAACCAGGCAAGGATGACACGGTGGTGTCTAATTACAGACCGATCTCCCTTTTAAATGTTGATTTGAAACTATACGCGAAGATCCTAGCCAATCGTGTTCTCCCTCTCCTCTCACAATTAGTCTCCCTAGACCAGGTGGGCTTTATCCCTGGCCGTGAGGCCAGGGATAACACGATTAAAGCCCTACATATCCACCATTGGCTCTCCCATCAGACATCCCAAAAAGGTTTTTTTCTATCACTCGACGCGGAGAAGGCGTTCGACAGGGTGGATTGGGACTATCTGTCAGCTACGTTGAGGGCGGTGGGATTTCCCCCTCGATTCCTGCAGATGATCCTAGCACTATATTCCCGTCCCACAGCTAAGATTCGGATAAATGGCCACCTGTCGAGCGCCTTCTCCATCACGAACGGTACCCGTCAGGGTTGCCCACTTTCACCCCTAATCTTCATACTTACCCTGGAACCTTTCTTACGCAGACTTCGGGCAAATCCTGACATTAAGGGAATAGATATACGCGATAAACAGTATAAGCTTGCGGCCTACGCGGACGACATACTCCTTTTCCTCTCTGACCCAGTAACTACTCTACCCAACCTTTTGGCTGACTTTACCTTATTTAAAGATATGTCTAACTTACAAATTAACTTTTCAAAATCTAAAGCCATTAACATATCCCTTTCAGCACAGACTGTATTACAATGCAAATCGAACTTCCCCTTTAGTTGGGAAGACAAGGCCCTCACTTACTTAGGTATACAACTGCCTACCTGTTTGGATGACCTCTATGACCTAAATTTTCTCCCGATACTCCGAGCTATACAAAATGATCTTCTAAAATGGACGTCTGGCCACTTTTCATGGTTTGGACGCATTGCAATTCTAAAGATGAATATATTGCCCCGTATACTATATCTCTTACAAACCATTCCAATTATACTCCCTACTTCATTCTTCACGTCCTATAAGAGGATGTGTCGGAATTTCATATGGGCGGCAAAATCCCCTAGGCTCAGTTGGACAACTCTGACAATCCCCAAATCCAAAGGAGGCCTGAGTCTCCCTGACATACAGAAATACTACTCGGCATGTCATCTCACGAGAGTGATTGACTGGCACATCCATAGGCTCTCCAAAGACTGGATCAATATTGAAGGGGCTTTCGACCCGATCCCCTTAGTTCATCTCCCCTGGATATCCCCGTCCACTATTCCTAAAACTTACTCCTCTCACCCGCTTACTGGTGCGACTTTGCAGGTCTTTCGTGCTGTAACTCATGCACTTAAATGGACACCTCACCCAGGCCCGTTAACTCCATTAGATGGTAACCCGGGATTCCCGCCAGGGCTGCGTCCTCGCAATACACCCGATAACCCTCCACTACCCGCTCTCAAGGCCTCCCAATTTTTTCATGACTCTGGCATGTTATCGTTCTCTGATATTCAATCGTGTTTCCCGGAATATCATATCCCCTTCTACAAATTTCTTCAAATCAGACACTTCCTTGACAGTCCTAGACCATCTCCGCAATGGTGTAGAGCACTCACCCCCTTTGAGGTGCTTTGTACCAATGACTCCCCCATGCGACACCTCATTTCCACAACATACTCGATGTTCTTCGACAATCACAACCCTAAACACAATGAAATAGTCATGAAATGGGAAAGAGAATTGGGCATAGATTTAGCTATCAAAGACTGGGAACATATTTACAACTATATTCACAAAAGTTCTATAAATGTTTCTGCCCAGGAAAATTCCTACAAGATCTACGCCAGATGGTACCGTACTCCAGATATTATTCATAAGTACCTCCCTGAGGTCTCACCCCTATGCTGGAGATGTGGTCTAGAGACTGGCACCCCACTTCATATATGGTGGGACTGTGTTTTGATCAAACCCTATTGGGATAAGATTCAAAAGGCCATATCCCTTATCTCAACATACACGATTGCACTGACACCATCACAATTTCTGCTACACCACCTTTCGATTCCGCATTCTGTTTATAAAAAATCTATTATCCCACATTTGCTAAACGCTGCAAAACAATGTGTACCACTGCACTGGAAGACAACGACTGTACCTGCTCTGTCAGAATGGTACAATCGTGTAGATAAAATTTCGGACATGGAAAACATTATACATCAAGCTAGGGATACCCCATCTACCTATAGTGCCATCTGGGCCTGCTGGCTGCTTTTCAAAGACTCACGGACGTATCAGGAACTCTCCGACTTGCCTTGATTTTGAGACATTCTGTGAACCTCCTTTTACCCTCACTCCGGCATATCGTTGCCAATATCCGTCATGCTATCGGAACCTTAGTCTCCACCCCACCGGCTGGCTCCGGTTACAGCTCCCCAACATCCCTATTTCCTAACCTAGGCTCTCCTAACTGTCCCGTGCCCTCTCTTGTACAGTACTTTCTCTGTCATCAGTGTTTTATAGTGCTACTTACCACGGCCTCTAACTCTTAGGTGTCTCATATACACCATAGTTCCCCCTCACGTATAGCGCAATGTCGCTTTTCTGTTCTTCTGCTCCCTTTGCACAGCATGATCCCATTAGGGGTGTAAAGGTTGAGCGGCTATTGCCATAGTTGCACTCGTGAACTATGCTACTCACTAATAGGAATGGCACCTACCAATACCTTTCATGAGAACATATGAGGCACACCACATCCCCTTCCTATATGGACCCCTTTTCTTGAGACTCACTTTTGGAATCAGATCTATGACTGTTTATGCTTGTACTTCTGACCCTCCATGTTCAACAGCTGTTAATACTGATACCTACTGTTATGTCTTTGATAACCTGTTGTATCTCTACATCTACTGCATTCATTGCTGTATTTTCTTATACTGTTGTTCTGTTCAAGAATATGTATTTTCCATGTATTACACTGTTCAATTGTTCTTTTTATGTAACTGTACCAGTTTTACTTTTATCAATAAACTATGTTGGAAAAAAAAAAAATTACACTAAATGTCACTTGTAAAATAATAATATACTACATGAAGTTTATTTTTGTGGTGGCAATCCATCCATTCATCCTCCTTGATTTCTGGAGTGATTTTGCATGCAGATAGTGGAGGATCACTTCCTCAGGTTTAACACAAGCTTATCTTGAGAAAAGACAGGTATGCTCATTTGGTGGGTGCAATCTTAAATGTAAGGTGAAGGGACCATTAAGGAACAGTGTGGATTTGTATTGAAGATGCTTTTTGCAAATAGTTTTCTCTTTTATAAGGACTATCTAAGAGGAAAATTTGTATTTATTTTAGAAATGACTGGATTGATGCTGGATTTACAGGTGTTCAGTTTTTATTGTACTCAGTCAAACTGATTTTAATAATATAGAAGCCATCAACACATTGACTGCACCTTATTAGAAGTGATTTATTGGAATATAGAGAACATCCAAAAATATTTTTTCCCAGAGTTCAAGTTTAATGTATTCTGGTAGAACAGTGCAAAATGTATAGACACAAGCAAGGCATGTGTGTTTTTTCACAATAAAAATGACAGTGTAGTATATCAAATAAACTTGTAAGGAAAATTAAGTAGCGGTGGTAGAGTGCGTATGCTGATCGACTGTCAAACTGTGTAAACACAAGGCATTTTTTTGTCAACAATTTTTATTGTGTTTAAACGTCTAAATAGTTGATAGTCTGAATGTACTTAGTGGCTGCAACCTAGGATCCAATTCTGCAGCAAAGTCCATTGCTCATTATGGGGTGGGCTGGTGACTACCAGGCATCTCCTTTAATTTTGTGACAGGTCTTGTAAAAATTGGCTACTGCCACTACATTTTCAAGTCAATAAGTGCAGACCCTATTGTAAAGACACCAGGCTATGATGAGACAGAAGATGCTAAGTTCTCTTCCAATAAAAAAGAGTTCTTTAGCTAATTTAGATTTAAGTTATGGGGGGGGGGGGGGGTGTTAGGGACATTTATTTTTTTCGGCTCCAGCAAAAATATGGGTGTAAATTGGGTAAATTGGGTGTTGATGAGTGCCGGCTTCAGTTTCAAAGTCTAACTTTGAAAGGTGAGTAACCTATGCTTAATTTTTGCTGCTGCCTACCCACCCCTCTTGGAGAAAGAAGAAAAGGTAAACAAGGACTGAAGGGGAATTGAAATAAGTCTCCCACCACATGTGAAATTTTTAGTTGAGATAAAAGATTTTATCTCTTGCAATTCTGAATATGTGGTATACGCTCTAGAGTGCCCATACAGGTTAATGTTACATAGAGGCGGAAAAAAGACACCAAGGTCTAAGTCCATCAAGTCCAACCCATGAATGTATATAGGCCACACGAAAAGAACGTTAGGAAAAATGTATCTCTGAGCATATTTATAACATTAGTATTGGCTACAAGGACCATAGTGTATCCTTACATTTCAGACGCAACATAATAGGGATCCCTCAGGTTTTGGGGGATTGACAGGACCCATCCCAATTGGAGAGGGATAAGGAATTTATCTAAATGCAAGACTAAGTGGAATTTTTTAACCAATACTTTAAGCCCTAGAGGTATGAATGTTGAACTAGATCTTAACTGTTTTATTAGTGATTATTGAATTATATGTGTAAGATGTACAAGGGGAGGAGTGTGCATGCGCAGGACTTCCGGGAAGATTCTCTAGCTGGGAGCTCCGACCCACTCCGGCCTCCTACGGCCCCCATGCCAGCAATACTCAGTGGGATCCCCCCCAAACGGACCCCCACAGCCTTCAGTAGAGTGCGGGCACCTGCCCATATGTCGGGAGATCAGTCCAGAAAGGAGGTCAGCTTGCAACTAGACTTTGGCCTATCCACCCCTATACCTCCCAAGATGGCGGCCGTGGCTCCTCCAGGTGGAGGCCTGGAGGAACAGGAATCCATAGTGGATCCATCACCGACACAAGCAGGCTTAGTCCTTTCTGGCAACCCCTGTGATTAACCTCTCTCCACATGGGGCCTCCCCAGCCTCCACCAAATCGCTCCTCAGCAGGACGATGGTGGACCTCTTCCATTCCCCCACACTGAACTCTCCCCTCTGCCATGCAGGCTCCCAGCAGGCCTCCCCCATGCTTCAAGGCTACCCCACTGATATGACCCAACTACTGCACAGTTTCTCTGAAATGCTGGCAGCAGGCCTGGCCCAAAACACCATGCAGATTACAACATCCATCAAAGCAGACCTGCAGAGCCTTGGGCATGTCAATCTTGCAAACCATCAGTTTTTATATAATACAGGAGATGGTTAGACACTGCAGACATGATACAAGAGATGGTCAGAGACTGCAGAAATTATACAAGAGACTGAAGACACGATACAATAGATGGTCAGAGAATTCAGACATACTACAGGAGATGGTCAGAGACTGCAGACCTGATACAAGAGATGGTCAGAGACTGCAGACGTGATACAAGAGATGGTCAGAGACTGCAGACATGATACAAGAGATGGTCAGAGACTACGAACATGATACAAGAGATGGACAGAGACTGCAGACATACTAAAGGAGATAGTCAGAGACTGAAAACATAATATAGGAGATGGTTAGACACTGCAGACATGATACAAGAGATGTCAGAGATTGCAGAAATTATACAAGAGATGTTCAGAGACTGCAGACATGATACAAGAGATGGTCAGAGACTGCGGACATGATACAAGAGATGGTTAGAGACTGCAGAATCGATACGAGAGATCAAGGTACCAATGCAGCCTCACCAGTGCCATCAATGCAGCCCCATCAGTGCCAATAAAATCCAGCCTTATTCCCCGTACACACGATCGGACATTCCGACAACAAAATCCATGGATTTTTTCAGACGGATGTTGTCTCAAATTTGTCTTGCATATACATGGTCACACAAAGTTGGTAGGAAATTGCGAATGTCAAGAACGCGTGTGTGACAGAAAATCCCATGGAAAATGTCCGATGGAGCCTATACACGGTCGGAATTTGACAAAAAGCTCCCATCAAACATTTTCCATCGGAAAATCTGACCGTCTGTACGGGGCATAACATTTCCCATCAAATGCAGCCTCATCATCAATTGCAATCTACCAGTGCCCATCAAATGCAGCTTATCGGTGCCCACCAAATGCAGATTATGAGTAGACATGTGCACACTGAAACATTTTGTTTCGGAATTTCGGCTTTGTCAGAAAAATGTATTTATTTAGTTACTCACGAAATTAGTTTTTATTTATTTTGTTTCATTAAAAAATGCATTCGTCCAAAAATCTGAATTAATTAAGGTTGAATCTGTCAATTGAAGGCTTATGGTGTCTGTCAGATGTTCTAAGAAGATTCGACAAAGCAGCTAAACTGTACGATGCCATGATTGCACATTTCCGTTCGAATGCTCCGCTCATGAACTATAGTAGAATTCTAATGTTGTTTGACTAGTAATAATTATAATTATAAATTAATAATACTAGTCAAAACAAAATGTAATTCTTCTATAGCCTATGGGCAGAGCATTTGACTGTAAATGTCCGCTCGCAGCGATCGTATGTTTTTAGCTGCTTCGTCGAATCTTCGTGTCTCTATAATGTTGAATCTTTTCTCTCTATGTCAAATAATCTTGGACTAATAGAGTTAGGTTAGGCACATTAACCGCAGATTCAATAGACACAGATCCCTTTTGCCACCGTCATGTCAAATCTTCTATCTATCTATTAATTAAGAGTGACAACAATTTTTTGTTGAGAATGATGGAAACACAAGTTTATATAAAAAAATTGACAAGATTTATTTACACAGTAAAAAAAATTACTCGATGCAAAAAGCGAACAAACAGAGATTTGCAGAGAATACAAAAATAGCCTAAAAGCTTATAGATAATACTGTTAATGTGAGCACTTTGGATCATATAACACTGTTATACCTGAATACTGACACTCAGATCTAACAATTAGTGATTTAAACAATATGAACCATATACAGACAGTGTATAGTAGATAGCTTTGCTTGATTGCCCTAAATGTTACGCATTGCATAAACGCTTCATCAGGAGATTTTTGCGTTCTCTAAAAATAAATAAACAAAATAAAAAAAACATGTATATGTCATTTTTGTAATACAACAATATATGTGATTATGCTCATATAGATCAGAAAAGGCATAGCGTGTCATCTGCCACCATCATAGAACTTTGGAAAAGAGGGAGATAAATAGCAACAAGAACATAGTAGAGTCAGAAGAGAAGTTATGGTTAGGCTACGGAAAAAAATGTAGAGTGTGGAGCAGGTTGCACCATGGGAACGGGTGCAATATAACCCAGAAAGTAAAAGAGACTTTATTAGGAGCGTGCATTAGAGCTTTCTATTGTTAATACTTACATTCCCTGGTAGGGACAGAGTTCATAGGAGCGGGGGGTAACAGTTTTTGACCTTAAAAGTACCCTAGAGTATGAGGAATTTCTTTGATTGGGGTGTGATCTGTACAGTATATATAACATTATAATTATATGGTGTAAATTGTGAACTTACTGGTGTGTAGGGATGAGCCGAACACCCCCCCGTTCAGGTCGCACCAGAACCCGCGAACGGACCTAAAGTCCGTGCGAGCTTTAGAACCCTATTAGTTATAATGGATGCGAACGTTCAAAATTAAAAGTGCTAATTTTAAAGGCTAATATGCATGTTAATGTCATAAAAAGTGTTTGGGGACCTGGGTCCTGCCCCAGGGGACATGTATCAATGCAAATTTTTTTTTTAAAAACGGACGTTTTTTCAGGAGCAGTGATTTTAATAATGCTTAAATTGAAACAATAAAAGTGTAATATTCCTTTAAATTTCGTACCTGGGGGGTGTCTATAGTATGCATGTAAAGGGGCGCATGTTTCCCGTGTTTAGAACTGTCTCTGCGCAAAGTGTCATTTTTGAAAGTAAAAAAGCTATTTAAAATCACTCGCGGCTAATGTTAATTGATGGCTCCCGTAATACAGAAAACAGTCATTCATTGAAACTCATTCATAAAAAAAAAGTCATTGATAAAAAAAAAAAAAAAATGAAAAAAAAAAAAAGCGTAGGGGTCCCCCCAAATTCAATAACCAGGCCCTTCATGTCTGGGATGGATATTAAGGGGAACCCCAGCCAAAAAAAAAAAAAAAATGGCGTAGGGTCCCCCTTCAAAATCCATACCAGACCCTTGAGGTCTGGTATGGATTTTAAGGGGAACCCTAGCCAAAAAAATGGCGTGGGGTCCCCCTCAAAATCCATACCAGACCCTTATCCGAGCACGCAACCTGGCAGGCCGCAGGAAAAGAGGGGGGACGAGAGCGCCCCCCCCTCCCGCCTGAACCGTACCAGGCCACATGCCCTCAACATTGGGAGGATGCTTTGGGGGTCTAAGACCCCTAAAGCACCTTGTCCCCATGTTGATGAGGACAAGGGCCTCTTCCCCACAACCCTGGCCATTGGTTGTGGGGGTATGCGGTCGGGGGGCTTATCGGAATCTGGAAGCCCCCTTTAACAAGGGGACCCCCAGATCCCGGCCCCCCCCCTGTGTGAAATGGTAAGGGGGTACAAAAGTACCCCTACCATTTCACCAAAAAAGTGGCAAAAATGGTAAAAATGACAGGAGACGGTCTTTGACAATTCCTTTATTAAAATCTTCTTTCTTCTTTCTTCATCCTTCGGTTGCTTCATCTTCTCCTTCCATCATCTTCTTCCATCTTCTTCTTCTTCCTCCGATCCGCTTCTTCTTGCGCTGGTCTTCTCGTCCTTCTCGTCCGGCATCTTCTTCCGTCGGCGTCGGTGTCGGTGTCTTCTTGGGCCGCTCCGCGCAATGGGAGGCTCCCGCTGTGTGAGGCTCCGCTCCGTCTGACAGGTCTTTTAAAACGGAGGGCACCTGGGGACCCCGCCCCCCTCTGACGTCATGGGGAAAGCCATCATGGAATTCCCCATGACGTCCCCGTGCGTCAGAGGGGGCGGGGTCACCAGGTGCCCTCCATTATAAAAGACCTGTCAGACGGAGCGGAGCCTCACACAGCGGGAGCCTCCCATTGCGCGGAGCGGCCCAAGAAGAGACAGAGACACCGACACCGACGCCGACGGAAGAAGATGCCGGACGAGAAGGACGAGAAGACCAGCGCAAGAAGAAGCGGATCGGAGGAAGAAGAAAATGGAAGAAGAAGATGGAAGAAGATGACGGAAGGAGAAGATGAAGAAACCGAAGGATGAAGAAAGAAGAAAGAAGATTTTAATAAAGGAATTGTCAAAGACTGTCTCCTGTCATTTTTACAATTTTTGCCACTTTTTTGGTGAAATGGTAGGGGTACTTTTGTACCCCCTTACCATTTCACACAGGGGGGGGGGCGAGATCTGGGGGTCCCCTTGTTAAAGGGGGCTTCCAGATTCTGATAAGCCCCCCGCCCGCGGACCCCCACAACCACCGGGCACGGTTGTGGGGAAGAGGCCCTTGTCCTCATCAACATGGGGACAAGGTGCTTTGGGGGTCTTAGACCCCCAAAGCATCCTACCAATGTTGAGGGCATGTGGCCTGGTACGGTTCAGGCGGGAGGGGGGGCCGCTCTCGTCCCCCCCTCTTTTCCTGCGGCCTGCCAGGTTGCGTGCTCGGATAAGGGTCTGGTATGGATTTTGAGGGGGACCCTTCGCCATTTTTTTTTTTTTTGTCTGGGGTTCCCCTTAATATCCATCCCAGACCTGAAGGGCCTGGTTATTGAATTTGGGGGGACCCCCACGCTTTTTTTTTGTTTTTTAATAATGAATGACAGTTCTCTGTGTTACAGGAGCCATCAATTCATTAGCCGCGAGTGCTTTTAAATAGCTTTTTTCCTGCAAAAATGACACTTTTTTGCAGAGAAATTTCTAAGCACAGGAAACCTGCCCCCCTTCACAGGCCACCTATAGACACCCCCCAGATGTGATACTGCAATGCTGTTCTAACAGCACGCACACATATCCCCAGAAATAGAGCACATATTGTCAGCAGCACACTGACACGCTGACACTGACTGAAACAGAATATGCGAGGCCGCCGGCGCGGCGGCCTCTTATACCGCGGGGCGTGTACTAAAGCCCCTGAGCTATAATTGGCTACAGGCATCCTGCCTGTAGCCAATTATGGCTCTCCTCGCTGCCGGCGCTGTGATTGGCCAAGCATGCGGGGTCACAGTGCATGCTTGGCCAATCATCAGCCAGCATTGCACTGCGCGGGCCGCAATGCATTGCGGGGCCGCTCGCATCACACGAATTTGATGCGAGCGGCCCCAATAGTTCTGGGCTCGCCGAGCAAGCCAACGCCCGGTGCTCGATTCGAACATGGGTTCGAATCGAACACCGGCCCATCCTTACTGGTGTGTATATAAGAAAGGGAAATACATGAAAAACAACTCGGATTTAATTTGAAATATTTGGTAAATAGATTTGGTTAGTCTTTAGAAGATAAACAAAAAATATAATATAATATAAAATAAATGTGATCCTATTTTAAACTAAGATTGTTAAGTCATTAAAGAAATAATGTATAGAATAAATACTATATAAGTGTTTGCTCACCCAGCAGTAGATGATTTCTGATAATCAAAAGTTTTTAATTTGTCCAGAGTTGTAGGAAGATAATTCACTGCACATGAGATCAGTCCCAAAATAGTCCCCAAATAGGGGGAGGGGTAGTGGATTGTTTGGTTCAAGCTGAAGACCACTGGTATCTAATAGGTATATGCAAAAAATAGATCTAAGTACATAGCAGCAAAGGGAAGTGGCAAAATCTATATGTATGTGTGCTGATGCACAACAAATACATAAATGCCAATATAGTAAAAAGTAATTCTGTCCAATATAGAGTGATGGTGGGATGCATCAATACTCACTTTGGTGGTAAGGTTATTCCGTTTGTTTAGAACAGTTAACTTATTACACTCGGGAACCCACATACATGTGGGCATCACTCGATGTGAATTCATTGTATACATCCATCCCACACGACATAGGCCTTCAAGCCACTGCAAGTTTTTTTATCCTCTGATCCTTCACTTAATCCCGGTCAGGCAGATATTCATTCATATTAGAGGCCACAGAATTCTGCCTGACGCACAACTACTTCGAGTTTGATCAAGAATTTTACCTCCAAGTTAGAGGCACAGCTATGGGGGCAAATGTTGCCCCTAGCTATTCCAACCTAACTATGGGGTCATGGGAAGCCAACTACATCTGGCTAAACAACCCTTACACCTCCCACATAATTTTTTACAGTAGATATATTGACAACGTCATTGTCATCTGGGATGGTTCAGATTCTCTGTTTTTAGAATTTTTAACACATTGCAACAACAATACCTACAGTCTTTCTTTCACTTCTGAAGATGACCCTTCACAACTGGCCTTTTTAGATCTAACATTATTTCATTCAGAAGGCAAAATTTAAGCTAAGAACTACATCAAACCAACAGCAGGCAACTCCTTCCTGCATCATCACAGTAGCTACCACCCTAGATGGATCAGACAATCAGACTACATCACAGAAGGGTCCCTTTTAAAACAAAAAATTCTGGAAAAATCCTTTCCAGAAAATCTTATCAATGAAGCTTTTAATTTCTACCTGACAGGGCATACATCTACAGTCAACAACCCCAACGAGCCTGAGATACAACCAGTCAGGTTCGTCACCCAGTTCCACACACAGTACAGAGCCATGGAACACATCTTACAAAAGCACTGGAGCATTCTACTCCAAGACCCCCAGCTAATACCCAGTGTCCCGTTGAAACCAAAATTTACATACAGAAAAAACAGAAACATAAAAAGTTGGATTGCACCCAGCAAACTTGCAGTTCACCAAGGCCCCACCACCTCCACAACTCCTTGTCTTATCCCCTTAGTCAGGATGTACCAATGTCACAAGAAACTTTGTCTGACTTGCAAACACGTTAACCATGGCCAAAAAGATTTTTAAAAAAATGGGAAAACTTTCCAGATCAGCTGCTCGACCGAGTTTGTCATCTATTGTCTTAGTTGTCCATGTGGTTTACATTATGTGGGAATGACAATTCGTACGTTAAGAAAGAGGTTTGGGGAACACTGCCGCCTCGTTGAAGCAGAGGACGACACCCACATCGTTCCACTCCATTTTCTGCAAAAACACGCAAAATCATCCACAGGACTAAAAGTGTGGATAATAGAGTCCATTTCCGGTACGTACCCTCTGGCGGATCGGTTCAAGCGTCTTTCCCAGAGGGAAACGTACTGGATTTACATTTTGGACTCTCTGGCCCCTGGGGGTATGAATGAGAGCATAGAGGTCAGTAGCCTCATTTAACAGGCCTTTCTCTCTCTTTTTTCCCCACCCACTCCACACCAGTATTGTTCTTGCAGAGGAATTACTTATGGGAAGGTTCTTCATGGGCGATGTCAACAACAGCAGACACGCACATATAGGACAATCATCCCCATGAGATGCATATATCCCATTATAATACAGATATACAACAACGGTTTCAAGAAAAGCGTTTTTTAGATAAACTCAATGTATATGCATTTTGTAATATGCATGTGGGTGGTTCATTTCCTGTGCATAAGCACTTTGTGCATATGCGATCCATGTGCGTTCTTTGTGCGTGCACATCCGCACACAGTGTATATATGTATGGTTTTGAGAAAATATGAGATTTTTTATGTTTACTTTTTAGATCTTTTAGATTTTTTGGAAGGAGTGTTCTCTTAGGTATTTTTTTACATGTATATGTATTTTTTGAAATGTTTTTTAAAAAAAAATATATATCATTTTTTATATATATTTTTTTTATATATATATACACAATTTTTAATGGTATTTTTTGAATTTTTTTAGACACACCTTTTAAATTTATTTTTCCATTGATTTCTGATCAACATACACATATATATTTCTCATGTGACTACAAACTTTATATATATATATATATATATACATATACACATAGAATTCCAACATACATATATTTGTCATGCAAACTCCCATAATTAATGTCTCAACCATGGCCCCACAAACATGCTTTGTCATATCAGTGATGCAACACACACCCTTCAATATTATGTAATTATAAGTCCTTTATTTATGTATTCCTTTTATCCTCATTAAACCAGCGGTGCCAGCTAGCTGCAGCATCTTTAGTACATAATCACACTATGTCCCCATTCAAGCACAAGGTGCAGCCCCTTTTACATTCCGTTCCGTTTTTCCCCATTCCTTCCTGTGCTGCATAAATCTCTATAGCCAGCGCCGGTCATGTGACTGACTCTTCATGTTCCCCGCTGGCCACCATCCCAACACACCAATCAGAGCCGCTCATCGCCCACAAATATCCAGCCCAATCACCACCCCTGTTAGGCCTGAGGAAGGAGCGCATGCTCCGCAAACGCGTTGCCTATTGGTTGATACCGGCTCCAGCCCCCGGAAGTGAAGTGATCCATCTGGTTGTCGGCGTGCGCTCCACTGACCAGGAAGTGTCAGCAGTGGATGCCCCAGCACTACCCAGCAAACAATACAGCCTTCCAGGACACGGAAATCGCTCCCATCACTCCCTTCATGGACATCCGGCTCAACATCTGTTCTACATGCCTTTGGACATTGTACCTTTGTGAGTACAATCACTTTTAACCCTTTATATTAAAAAAAATCCACTTTTTATTGTACTTAAAGTGGTGCCTTTTGTTTCCATTTCCAGTTATTCCGTTTGTTCCCCTGCTCTGTGACAGCACCGCATACTGTGAGGGGCTGCTGTATCGGACGCCAGCCCGCGGCGTCTTTTTAAAACACAGCCATCCCAGAAGTGACGTCACCGTGCACGATGGGTGGGACATTCAAATACCCGGCCGAGTTTCCTAGCGCATGCGCACAAGCCCGCGGAGCCTCACACCATGTCATAAACATAGCAGGAGATCCGAGAGGCTGCGCATGCGCTGGAACATGGCACCTGGAAAGAAAACAATGGGCTTGTTCTCTTCCGGGGCCAAAAGCGTCGCTGACAGCTGAAGAGCTGTGTCAATCGATGCTTTGTGGCCGCATAGTGTACTGCATCCCCTCTCCTGAGATATATATTGATGCCATCGCAACAATACGAAAATATATTTGATACAAAAATAAAGCATTTATTTTGGATCTTTCAGATTTTGGATTCTGCGCGTTTGTTATCGTTTGTTAAAACGAACACGAAAATCCCAGAAATTCGGCTGAAAATACATTCGGATGAAAACGAGTGCACATATCCACTTATCAGTGCCCATCAAATACAGCTTATCAGTGCCCATCAAATGCAGCCTACCAGTGCCCATCAAATGCAGCTTATCAGTGCACACCAAATGAAGCCTTATCAGTGCCAACCAAATGCAGCTTATCAGTGCCCACCAATGCAGGCTACAAGTGCCCACCAAATGCAGCTTATCAGTGCCTACCAAATGCAGCCTCATTAGTGCCCACCAAATGCAGCTTATCAGTGCCCACCAAATGCAGCCTCATCAGTGCGCACCAAATGCAGCCTTATCAGTGCCCACCAAATGCAGCTTATCAGTGCCCATCAAATGCAGCCCACCAGTGCCCATAAATGCAGCCTCATCAGTGCCCACCAAATGCAGCCTACCAGTGCCCATCAAATGCACCTACCAGTGCCTGGATCGCACAGAGCGGCGATCTCATGATGTGTCATAAAGCTTGGATTAGAATTACCTGGGCGGCCCCTGTAACAAGTCCCGGCTCCTAGACTGGCTCGTATGATACACACCACACTGATTCAATTTCCAGCATTGGATTAGTGTGTCATCTATCACAGGAGTCAGTCTAGGAAGTGGGACTTTGTTACAGTGACCGCCAAACATTTCAGACCCAAGCTCCGTGAAACAGCAGGAGATGCCCACTGTGTGTGACATACACAAGGAGAGGAGGAGAGAGGGGGGGACTCTGCACTTGAGCTTTAGTGCCCTGATGCGCTGCATCCAGTACACCCACCCAGGGTCAGCCCTGGGCGTCACTGTAGCCACAGCTCAAAATGGCCCCAGGGCAGGCGGCCTACCAGGAAATTTCCCAGTATACCGATAGGCCAGTCTGGCCCTGTTTTTCATTTACTAGCAGACAAGTTTTGACCTGAAGCTTGTGTATTATTATTATACAGGATTTATATAGCGCCAACAGTTTATGCAGCGCTTTACAATATAAAAGGGAGACAATACAGTTATAATACAATACAATACAAGAGGATTAAGAGGGCCCTGCTCAGAAGAGCTTACAATCTAATAGGGTGGGGCAGGTGGTACAAAAGGTTGTAACTGGGGGGAATGAGCTGATGGAAGTGGTAGGAGATTAGTTGGAGACGTGATAGACTTTCCTGAAGAGATGAGTTTTCAGGGATCGCCTGAAGAGTAGGGGATAGCCGGACAGGTTGCGGTAGTGAGTTCCAGAGGATGGGAGAGGCTCTATAGAAATCCTGAAGACGAGCATAAGAGAAGGAGAGGAGAGAGCTTGAGAATAGGAGGTCTTGAGAAGAGCAGAGAGGACGATTTGGGTGATATTTGGAGACAAGATTGGTGATGTAGCTCAGGGCAGAGTTCTGAATGGCTTTGTATGTTGTGGTTAGTATTTTGAATTTAATTTGCTGGGTGATTGGGAGCCAGTGTAGGGATTGGAGGAGAGGGTTGGCAGACTCTGAGCAGTTAGTAAGGTGTATAAGTCTGGCAGCAGCATTCATGATAGACTGAAGAGGGGATAGCCTATGGAGAGGCAGGCCAATGAGAAGGGAGTTGCAATAGTCAAGGTGAGAGATAACAAGGGAGTGAATGAGGAGCTTAGTGGTTTCATTTGTTAAAAAGGGGCAAATTTTAGAGATGTTACAGAGGTGAATTCTACAAACTTTTGACAACGATTGGATTTGAGGCTGAAATGACAAGTCAGAGTCTAGGATTACACCTAGTACCCTGGCGTGAGGGGAGGGACTGATGGTTGCATTGTTGATTTTGATGGAAAAGTCATAGAGGGGGGCACGGGCGTGGGGGATATCAATAGCTCAGTTTTATAGAGATTTAGTTTAAGGACGTGGTGCGACATCCATGCTGATATGTCAGTTAGTAAGTTAGTAATGCGAGAGGAGACTGAAGGAGTGAGGTGAGGAGTAGACAGATAGATTTGGGTGTCATCAGCGTATAAGTGGTATTGGAAGCTGTGGGCAGTTATCAAGTGACCAAGGGAGGAGGTGTAGATAGAGAAGAGAAGGGGTCCAAGAACAGAGCCTGGAGAGGAGGAGACAGAGTTGTAGGTGACACTGAAGGGGCGCTGTGATAGATAGGCAGAGAACCAGGATAGAGCAGAATCACGGAGGCCAAGGGAATGGAGTTTATTGAGAAGGAGCGGGTGGTCAACAGTATCAAAGGCCGCAGAGAGGTCAAGTAATAGGAGTACGGAGTACTGGCTGTTGGTTTTAGCAGTTAGTAAATCGTTAGTGAGTTTAAGTAAGGCAGTTTCCGTGGAGTGCTGCGAGCGAAAGCCAGACTGTAAGGGGTCAAGAAGGTTATTTTCACTGAGGTAAGAGCTAAGACGGTTGTAGACTAAAAGTTTAGAGGTGGGGGGCGTGGCCTGGACGGAGACTGAGATGGCTGCCTAATCTCTGAGCTCCTGCGTGACCGGGACGAAATACCTGCCTGACCGGTAGCCTACCGGTTCTATTTTGCTATGCACAGGTCCACCAGAAGCTCGTCCACCTCCCGCACCCCCAAGGACTCTCATTCCCATCTGGGGAGGAATATTCCGAACATTTTCCGGTCCCAGAGACTGCAAGCATCCGCGCCATTACAGGCCCAAACCGCGGCCTTGCCTGACGGATCGCCATCCGCCCTCATGCCGGGAGCGGCGTCACCTAGCCCCAGCGGGGCCCTCCCCCCCAGCCTCTTCGACCTGGAAAAGGTTGCTTCTGATATAAAGAACACTGTGACAGCGGCAATTACGGACCTGAAGGTGGATATGCAGGCCGTCGCTCACCGCATCGACAATGTGGAGCAGAGCGCACAGACACACGCGGCAGCCATTCGCCAAGTACAGTCGGCCTACGATTCTCAACTTGCCCAGGTGTTCGAACTACACAGACACATAGAGGATCTTGATAACCGGGGACGGAGACACAACATCAGGGTACGTGGAATCCCCGAGAGCATTGATCCGGGCGCGATACAGCAAACTATCGGCGCCATTTTCAACGATCTCATCGAGCGCCCGCCGACTCCCCCATTGACATGGAGAGGGCTCATCGTGCTCTCCGTCCCCCACCACGCGACAATGAGCCTCCAAGAGACATAATCTGCTGCATCGTAAGCTTCCCCCTCAAAGAAGAGATCCTCCGCAAAGCCAAGGAAAGGGGGCTCATTCTCTTTAATGGGACAGAAGTGAAGTTATTTCAAGATCTTTCACAAATCACTCTCCAAAATAGAAGAGCATTGCATCCACTATTAGATGCCTTGAGATCCAGAAACATCCAGTACCGCTGGAAATTTCCATTTGGCCTGTCTGCATCCGCAAGGGGGCGCTCTGCCCTGCTCCGCACGCCAGAGTTCTCCGCTACCTGCCTGAATCCCTGTTTGTCTACGCTAACCTGCTGGGGTCCCCCCACGGACATCCTGCTGATGCCTCTGATGTGGGATTGACTCTGACTTATGCTGCCCGGATGATCTCGGCACACTTCTCCTGAGGGAGGCTTCCTTGTACTAAATTCCCATGTGGGTTTTTTTTCCCCTATCGCTAGATGGATGGTCCCTCAACAGCTCATCACTCCCTATGTAATCCTCCTCGGGGACCATCACTGACTGATGCCAACTTTACCTCTCCTCAGGCAATGTATTTCTTTGTTTTATTTTTGTTTTTGATTGAATTTTGACTTGCATTCCAAGGATCTGTATGCTCTAACATGGCCTTCGTTAAACCACAAGCCCTGGAATGTGGGAAACCAGATAGACTCTTGAATTGATAGCTCATGACTCACACTACAACGCATGTTAGGCCTACCGCAACTGAACCAGTGCCATATTCGGGGTGCCCCCCCACCAATTCCCTGTAAAGGGCCTCCCAATACCCCTACCCCCCCTCCCCCACCTTACTTCCCCCACACAGCGGTCTCATTGAGACTTTGCTGACATACCAGGATTTCTCCTTGGCTCCCCCAGGTGGATAGCTAGACTACACCCACCTCTGGTACTTCTCTCCCCCTGTATCTACCTCTTACCCCCACCCCCTCCCCTTACTTCTTTCCTGATCCCACAAGCTCTCCCCCTTTCCTCTTCCTTCCCCCTTTCTTCCCCTTAGCCCCTCATCCTCCCCTTCTGACTCCCCCCCCACTCACTGCTCATCTTAACTTCATCCCCCACCCCACCTATTCTCTCCTCATAGGGGAGTGACCCTCATCTGCAGCCTTTGCATAATACCCAACTTGTGGGAGGGTAGGGTGTGTATCCCTTCCTCTCTCGAGCCTCCCACAATGCAGACCAACTCTAGCTCCAGTAGCCCTCTATCGTTGAAATGTGTATCACTCAATGTGAAAGGCCTGAATGTTCCTGAGAAGAGGTCTCAAGTCCTATCTTCTCTTACCAAACATAAAGCCCACTTTATTTTTCTCCAGGAGACCCACTTTCGATCTGACGCTATCCCTAAGCTCTCTAACCACGTGTACCGCTCTGCCTTCCACGCGACTAACCCGGACGCAAAATCGAAGGGCGTCTCGATCCTTATCTCAAGACATGCAAACTTCCTTCTGACTGATTCCCTAGTGGACCCAGAAGGCAGATTTATCTTTATTAAAGGTACATACGCCTCTAAACCAGTTACACTGGCTAACATTTATTGCCCTAATGAACATCAAGTTACGTTCTTACGCAAGATTTGCGCCCTCCTGGCCTCTTTCAGGAATGGGCTGGTTCTCCTGGGTGGCGACTTCAATGTGCCCCTAAACCCACTCCTGGACACTTCCACGGGTTCGTCTGCCCTCACATACAAGGCCCTACGCCAAATCAAAGCCCAACTCCAGACTCTGACTTTACATGATGCCTGGCGCACCCTCTATCCCTCGACCAAATACTATACCTATTTCTCACCCCCCCCCCCCACCAGAAATACTCCAGAATTGACTTCTTTTTCTTGTCCCAGACTGACCTCCCAGCACTACACCAATCCTTCATTGAGCCAATGTTCCTCTCAGACCACCACCCCATCACAATTACACTGTCTTTCCCGGAAACATACCCTAGAACTAAAATCTGGCGCTTCAATCCTGCCCTATTAAAAGGACCCAGTCGCCCTGGACCATGTTCGATCGCGCATTAAATTGTACTTCCAGGAAAATGCCACCCCGGAAATCTCCCCTATATCCCTCTGGGAAGCGCATAAATGCGTGATACTGGGCGAGCTGTTAATACTAACCTCACAGGCCAAAAAACGTCACCAGGAATGGATTAACACCCTCCTTAAGACGCTGCGAACGCTAGAACTGTCTCATAAACAGACACAAGCACAAAACACCCTACAGGAACTGATCCATACCCGTACACTCCTAGCAGATGAACTGGGCAACCGCACGTGGAGACGTTACATTCTTGGCCAGAGGATATTTTATGAACATGGCAACAAGAGTGGACGTCTCCTAGCGTGGTCAGTCCAGTCGGCCAAACCATCATCCAACATACATGCCCTGCATGATCCTAAGGGTACCATGCTAGCCAAAAGTGAAGAAATAGCAAAGGAGTTTGAAAATTTTTATTCTAGGCTGTACAACCTCCACCCTAACCAACCGCCCCGCACATCCGGCGAGACACGCCAAACGCTGATCACAGACTTTCTCTCCCGATACAGCCCTAGACCCATCTCCTCACAACAAGCACATTCTCTGGAAGGGCAATTCTCAGCCCTGGAACTAGAATCCGCACTGAAGCAAATGAAACTAGGGAAAAGTCCTGGCCCCGACGGGTTCACCCTCCAGTATTATAAATCCTTCCCGGACGTCCTTAACCCCAACCTCCTGCAGACCTTCAACGCGCTGGCCAACCCACAAAACCGACCAAATAGACTACTAGAAGCACATATTACTGTGATCCCTAAGGAAGGGAAGGACATCCCCACGCACCTCACTCCCTTCTCTCCTACAGGACCTGGAAGCCTTCGGTTTAATCTCGAACCTTAAGATTAATTACTCAAAATCCCATGCTCTCAATGTAACCCTCCCCTCCCAGGAAGCGGCCCACTGCCAAGAATCCTTCCCTTTCCATTGGGAAAAGACCACCATTACATATCTCGGAATTCGGATCCCACCCCGTCTCACAGACCTTTATTCCCTCAACTTTCACCCTGCCCTAATCACGGCCCAAACTCACCTCAAGGAATGGTCGACCTTGAATGTCTCATGGTTCGGTCGAGCTGCCCTGATTAAAATGATCATACTACCACGGATACTGTACCTGATACAAACCATCCCAATGGCCATTCCTTCAGGGTTCTTTTCCTCCTATCGAAAGGCCTGCTCTACTTTCCTCTGGAAGGACTCCCCCCCTAGAATTAAATACACCAGACTTACACTGCCTAAGTCCAGAGGTGGTATAGCCCTTCCAGACCTACATAAATATTACGTCGCCTGCCACCTTACCAGGATTGCAGACTGGAATATCCATGCCCCCGAAAAGGTTTGGGTCTCCACTGAAAACGCTTTTTCACCCACCCCACTACACCTCCTTCCATGGCTACTCTCGAAGCAATGGCCCCAACTGCTGACTTCACACCCATTTGTCTACACATCCTTAGCACTATTTAGGAAATCTTCAGCCGGCAAAACTCTCGCACTAACCCCGGGCCCATTGACCACGCTGAGAGGGAATCCCGACTTCCCCCCGGGCGACTCACCTAACTTCCTCAGACAGGAATGGCCTTATCAGGACATTCTCGCCTCCCATTTCTTCGTTGATGGTAAACTTGCCTCGATAGAGTATCTCAGGACCATATCTAATACACTAACCTTCCCCTTCTGGACTTACAGACAACTACACCACTTTCTATCCGTGCACCCTACTCAAGACAACTGGACGAGACAGCTCACCCCATTTGAAGCCCTATGCCACGTAAGACGCCCCAACGACATCTCATTTCCCTTCTTTACGCTCTACTTACAGAACCCAGTGACTTGACCCTCTCCCCATCTCAGATCTCCTGGAATAGGGACTTTCCTGCCCCCCTGACACCTCTAGAATGGTCTAGAGTACATGAATATACACACAAGGGTTCATTGAACGTTGCCATCCAGGAGAATGGATACAAGGTGCTGTCTAGGTGGTACAGAACCCCGTCCCGCCTGCATAAATTCTCGCCCTCAATACCCAACACCTGCTGGAGATGTAACGCAGAAGTTGGTACAATGCTACATATATGGTGGAGCTGCATACACATCCAACCATTCTGGAAGGAGGTCCACAGACTAATTTCATCAATTAGCACCTACACTTTAGATTTCTCTCCAGCGCAGTTCCTCGTGCATCACACGTCTTTATCTAGAAAGGCCTATTATAAATCCCTGGCTATGCATATGGTCAATGCGGCCAGATTGTGCATCCCCAAACACTGGCGTACCAGCCAATCACCATCAATCAAGGAATGGTTTATGACCATCTCGAGAATCTGCGACATGGAAGAGTTGATTCACATCTCACAAGAGAGAATGGAGAAATTCTCGACCATTTGGGCATGCTGGTCTCACTTTAAAACAACCCCTGACTACAGACGACACGTCCCCTCTGATTAGAAGAGGATCCACTCGGGGGATGGCTTCCCCACTTCTCCCCCTGAGGAAACCCGTATGAGAGGTCACTCCCCTTGTCCCTGTCCCCACTTTTCCCCTCTTCTTTCTCCCCCTCTCTCCCCCTCCCTTTACCTCTCTCTGTACCCCCTCTCCCCCCCGCTCTTCCTCCCCTTTCCCACCTCCCTTACATCATTGTGCTCTCTCTCTCCTACCGCTCTAGTCGGCCTTACGCTCCCTCCCCTGTCTCCTCTTTACCACCCTATAGGCGCCTTATTTCAGGCACCCGAGACACTTAGTTAAATAGCGAGGTTAACTTGCAGTCGGAACTGGAATCGAGACAATAAAGGCTCGGGCCCTATTGTTTCCTGATAACTGTCCACATGTGATCTGGAAATAACCATATGCCTATGGTTTATGTTTTTTTTTTTATGCTGTATCAAACTGCTGGATTGTTATGACTGCACTTCCCCTTTTTCTTCTGTATTCGGTACAATGTTTCTTGTTACTTGTGCTCAATAAAAAATTTATGGAAAAAAAAAAAAAGTTTAGAGGTGAATAGGAGCAATGAGATGGGTCTTAAGTTGTTCAGGTTGGTAGGGTCCAGTGAGGGCTTTTTAAGTATGGGAGTGATCTGCGCATGTTTTAGAGGGGAGGGGAAGGTGCCAATAGAGAGGGAGAGATTGAAGATGTGAGTGATGGATCATAGGATAGAAGAAGAGGGTGACCGTAGTAGTTGTGAGGGAACAGGATCCAAGGGACAATTGGCGAGGTGGGCATCTGATAA